>OX459042.1:3615394-5050409 GCA_949775005.1 Orthosia gothica
TTTATTTTGCAGAATATCGCGAAAAACCCGTTTTTGTGTACTTTGACCCAAAGTAATTTTTTTCCAAGTGTGACTCGATGAGGACTTTTTAGATTTCATTTATGATGGAGTTATAAACAATCCTACCAATTTTCAGCTGGGTGCGAATTTTTGTACCCACGGATGTCTAAATTGACCGGATTACAATGACATATGTCATAGTACGCTGTTGTATAGACAGTATGGTAATGGGACTGGCTGTCTGTGATATTACGATAAGATTGGTATACACGTGTACCTAGGTTTTTTGCATTTATGTTTTAAAAATACAGCAAGAGGACAGGTACTTTAGGTGCCCCAGAATAATTAATTAGAACTGAGAAAGTCCTACCGCTACATCGTTCCACTTGCACCATACTAATAAATTTGATATGTGGTAGCAAACTATCTGGCAATGATAACAAAGTGCGAGCTTACTTTATTTACTGGCTGCCTACCCGGCAATGTATGGTGACAGTCTACTGATACAGTAGCTGAGTCATAAGGCAGAAGTATGTGCATACTGCCTATGTGACGGTGACCTTATGTGATCTGTGGCATGAAAGTGAATGCCTATCGGAGCTTGTGGTAAGGATGTAAGTAGGTCTTTGCCTAGTAGCGGATTAGTCACATCACATCACATCATCAGCCTTATTAATGTTCCCACTGCTGGACACAGGCCTCCTCTGTGTGAGAGGGAATGGGGCCGTAATCCACCACGCAGGCCCAGTGCGGGTTGGTGAATGTCACATGTCTTCAAATTTTTGGTTCTAGGATATGCCGGTTTCCTCACGATGTTTTCCTTCACCGTTTTGAGAACAGTGGTGAAGAAATAATTTACACAAAGTAAAGCGCCTGCCTGGGCTCGAACCCACGACCTACAACTTGTAAGTCGCGACCGATACCACTGGGCCACCACTGCTTTCTCTCGGATCACTCTGCGGATTAGTCAAGGTTCCTTTATTAGAGCGTTTGCGAAGTACTGGTAATACGGCATGTGTTCTTAGGTTTTTAAGATGGTGTTTTGATTTTGGAGTGAATCTGTGTATTGCAATCTCAATGTAGTAAAAATCAAAAAAATTCCTCAGGATCAGACAACATTTTGTTTTGAAGAATTGAGAAAGATTTCCACTGAAAAGTTCGTCACGAATCACTTAAAAAAAACTCAATATAAAACAAAATTAATAAATTAGACACCAGCCATTTTCAACAGGCGAAAAAAAAAGAAGAAAATCTCGCTTTATTCTAATTTGTTCGCGAACAACAATTCAGATGAACCTCCGAGGAACAGGTTCATTAATAAAACTTAATTAATTTCACATTAAGTCAGTCAGATTGGATTAAGTGAACGAAGCTTAAACGAATTATTGGGGATTTGGCGAAATTATAGGGCAAGATGGCGAGGAATATAGGGGAGGGAAATTTTGTAGGGATCCGTTGCGGTTTAAAGTACGTCAACGAGAGACCAACAAAACATCAAAAAACATCTGCAATATGCGAAAAATTTCGATGACATTTGATTGACGTGTATCGTAATATCTGCAATATATAATACTTCTACTGTCAAAGTCGTCAAACGTCATGTCAAACACAACTGTCATGGCTGCCCTAAAAATAGGACTATCTTATTAAAACACCTCCCTAATGATCATTTTGCACGACTGTACCCTTTACAAATTCATTTATATGTCGGGTTTAGTCAATAGCACGGACGTCAAAACAAATCACAACCATGCCACCTGGTGGCGAATCAAGAACCACTACGCTTTGGTGCACTTTTTCTAACCACTTCCATGGTGGGGACAGCAGGCGGTCAGTACTCAACTGCCATATTCTGGCAGTTGAGTACTGACCGCCTTAAAGCTAAGACATCGTGGAATCACTGTCGATCCATAATATTATCATTATGGATCGACTATTTATACGAATTAGTAAGCAAGATTGTAACTGTTAGTTGTGACTATTTGAATAAACCCAGTGTATCGAATAATTTGTATGATTTAATTTTCACGATTGTGCACACACGATGTGTTAACCTAAGGGAATGCATCCTTACTGCCCGATGGTTTGCATCTATCGGTTACCGTTGATGCAAAATAGATATATATATATATGTCGCCGCGTAGGCGTGAATTTGCTAATTTATTATCCTAACTAATCGTTTTAAGTGTCTATGTCTATTTAAGTTGGGTTTTGAGTTCAGCGCCATCTATTGGCTCACTGTGGAATCAGTATTGATTCATAAGCATATTATGCTAATTTCAATGTTTAATTAATACGAGATGTTTAAATTAAACAGGAACACTTATTGTAGGACTTTTGGATTTGTTCTCATTTTAACTATTGCACATTTGACGAAGTAAATGTGTTTCATTATGTTATTCTTATTAAGTTGTCAAACAATGGCGGATGTTATAATTTCTATGACCAATAACCAGATTTAATAATTTAATACGAGAACTAAACAAATTTGAGTAAATGATTAAATACTAAGAAGTCATAAGACTATTTTACACAGCTATGTAATAATGAGAAACTTTCTAATTAGTAAGATTGTTAGATCACCGGAAACTTGAATAGTTTTGTTATTAGATGACTATTTCAATAATAAACTACAAACCACTTTGTATTTGTGAGTATTGAGGTTGTTTAATGTTAAAATAATTAACTGATCAGCATTTTAGTATTGTTTGCTAACTTTACTCAACTATCCAAGTAATTAGTGTCTAAACAAAAACAATATGGAAGTCCCGCCCATTGTTGAGTACGTGCATGGCGCGTACGGTGCATGGTGTGTGTAAAAAATAATAACTGTAAAACTGTTTAATAAATCTGCTAATTGAATAGATGTTTGAAAACCTAATAAACATGTAACGTTAATTGTCATAAAGTGATTGTGTAATCTATAAAAACATTTAAAAAGAGTATCCTGGAGTTTCTGGCTAGGTCTTCTCCAGCGACCGACAAAAGCCTTGGACCTAGCAAGCCACACGAATTCACGATGTGGTTTTAGCTTCAAGTTCATTTGAAAACTCAAAGTGCCTGTAACTAAATCAAATAAACACTCTTGAGTTTCAATCCAGTGTTGTGTGTTATTGAAGTAACCCGCTCCAGTCAAGAATAAAGGAATTGCCTCTAGACATTGGGGTTAAAGATGGCGATTCTACGATTCATAGGTACTTCGACGTGACATATATATATATTTATGAAATGGGGAGCGATCACCGCATGGTAAGAGGCACATTGAACATTAATATTAAGCTTGAAAGGTCTCGACTGATGAAGTCCACGCTCCGTCCAGCACAGGTCCAGGTCCAAAACCCCGAGAGCTTTCAGCTCGAACTCCAGAATCGTTTCGAGTGCCTGGGGAGCTCCGTGGACGAATACAGCGACGGGTTCGTGGAAGCTGTCCATACGGTCGGGTCTAAGTTTTTCAAGACCCGTCGTACAGATAGAAACAAAAAGCTCTCTGATCATACCCTCAAGCTTATGAAGGAGAGGCGTGAGATGATCCTGCAGTCTTCAGATGAGGCGTGCAAATACCGGCAGATCAATAGACAGATCTCTAAATCCTTGAAAAGAGACCTCCGCCGCTTTAATACCGAGCGTATTAAAGACGCGATTGAGCGAAATAAAGGCTCCAAGGTGTTTTCAAGGGATCTGTCTATTGGGCAGAGCCAGCTCACGAAACTGAAGACCGATGATGGCAGGATTGTATCCGCCAAACCGGAGCTTCTGAGGGAGATCGAGAGTTTCTATGGGCAGTTGTACACGTCAACCAGTAAACCCGTTGCGAATCTAGCAAACGACCCAAGAGCTAGATTGACCCGACACTATACCGAAGATATCCCGGACGTCAGCCTGTACGAGATAAGGATGGCTCTGAAACAGCTTAAAAACAACAAGGCGCCGGGTGATGACGGAATCACGGCTGAACTCCTGAAGGCGGGTGGAAAACCGGTCCTCAAGGCCCTTCAGAAGCTTTTTGATTCCGTCATACTCGAGGGCAAAACGCCATGAGCAGGGGTGTGGTGGTACTCTTCTTCAAGAAGGGCGACAATGCCCGGCTGAAGAACTATAGGCCCATCTCGCTTCTTAGCCATGTTTACAAGTTGTTTTCAAGAGTCATCACGAATCGTCTCGCGCGCAGGTTTGACGATTTCCAGCCTCCCGAACAAGCCGGATTCCGAAAAGGCTTTAGCACCGTAGACCACATACATACGCTGCGGCAGGTTATACGGAAGACCGAAGAGTATAACTTGCCTCTCTGTTTAGCGTTTGTGGACTACGAGAAAGCCTTCGATTCGATCGAGACTTGGGCTGTACTACAGTCTCTCCAACGGTGCCAGATCGACTACCGGTACATTGAGGTGTTGAAGTGTCTGTACAAAAACGCCACCATGTCAGTCCGTCTTCAGGATCAGACCTCGAAACCTATCCTTCTCGGAGACGTAATTTCTCCGAAACTGTTCACTGCTGCGCTGGAGGACGTCTTCAAGGTTCTGGACTGGAAGGGGCTTGGCATCATCGTTAATGGCGAGTACATCACTCACCTTTGGTTTGCCGACGACATAGTGATCATGGCTGAGACCATGGAGAGCCTCAGTAAAATGCTCGATGACCTTAGTAGAGCTTCCGAAAGAGTGGGTCTTAAAATGAACATGGACAAAACCAAAGTCATGGTGAACGCCCATGTAACACCCACTCCTATCAAGATCGGAGACTCTACACTTGAAGTTGTAGACGATTATGTTTACCTGGGACAAACGGTCCAGTTGGGTAGGTCCAACTTCGAGAAAGAGGTCAACCGTCGAATCCGACTCGGCTGGGCGGCGTTCGGGAAGTTGCGTGGTATCTTCTCGTCCAATTTACCGCAGAGTCTCAAGACAAAAGTCTATGACCAGTGTGTGTTGCCAGTGATCACCTATGGGACCGAGACGTGGTCGCTCACAATGGGCCTTATCAGAAAGCTTAAAGTCACCCAAAGGGCAATGGAGAGGGCTATGCTCGGAATTTCCTTGCGTGATCACGTCAGAAATGATGATATCCGCAGGAGAACCAAAGTTACCGACATAGCCCGAAGAATTGCCAAACTTAAGTGGCAGTGGGCAGGGCACATTGCTCGCAGAACGGATGGCCGATGGGGCCGAAAAGTTCTGGAGTGGCGACCGCGAACTGGAAGACGATACGTTGGAAGGCCTCCCACTAGGTGGACCGATGACCTGGTTAAGGTTGCGGGAAGGCGCTGGATGCGAGACGCACGGGATCGGTCAATGTGGCGACGCCTGGGGGAGGCCTATGTCCAGCAGTGGACGTCTTTCGGCTGAAATGATGATGATGATTTATGAAATGGCCCCTATTTTTAAAAGGGTAAAAACGGAACCCTATTACTAAGACTCCACTGTCCGTCTGTCGGTCTGTCTATCACCAGGCTGTATCTCATGAAACGTGATAGCTAAACAGTTGATTTTTTTACAGATGGTGTATTTCTGTTGCCGCTTTAAGAGCAAATACTAAAACCAGAATAGAATAAATATTTAAATAGGGCTCCAATACAACAAAAGTGATTTTATGCGAAAATGATACGGAACATTTCTCGTGCGCGAGTTCGACTCGCATTTGCCCGGTTTTTGACCTATTTTTATCTATGTAGTGTACTTATCTCGAAAAGGAACCTTTTTGATGTCACGACGCAATCTAAATTGCGTAGATAGGCGATATTGCCCACGTATTTAAAAAAAAAGTCACAAGTATAAATCGGTCCAACCGCATTTCATTGCGTCCATGTAAACGTATTTGCAATTTCAAAATTGAATATTTGTGTAATTTAAATCGAATCGCGTCAATCCACGAGGAAAGTCGCTCATTCGAATAGAGAAGTGGTTCATTTTAACAGGAAGTTTTTTATAGAACGTGAAAATAAATAAGGAAGATTTTACCCGTTCTTTCCCCGTGGTCCCTTCCGTAGTCCCTGGAAGGTACCACCGGTAATTTGTTTACCCGTGGTCCCTGCGAGAAATACAACGCTGCCGAATTAAAATGGTAGTAGTAGGTGGAGTTTCTTGTGCGTTCTTCTCCATAACAATCTACTTTCCGAATGCACGGCAGATTTTATTTTATTTTTATTACTTGTAAATTTTAATTTTAATTTATGTGACGTTCAAAAGTGCCGTTTATTGGCCTAATTGAATAAATATATTTGACTTTGACTTTGAGTCCGTGGAAGGTATCATCCCACCGAGTAGATCAACTGGCAAACCAGCCTCACAGTACATGACCCCAAATGTTCATTACGATTAACTATGTGGCAAGCGTGACACGCTTTTATTTAAGTTTTCAGGTACCCTATCAATCTTGGTTCTATACAGGTTAAGTCCCTCCACCTTTTTATGAAATCTTCTCAACTCATTCTCAACTCATTCTCACTTCATAAAACTACAACACACGTTATTAAACAATACATCAAACCTCACACACCATAATATTTGCCAAACAATCTGGCACCCGTTAATCCAACACCCTATTACTTTTATCGGTGGTATCAGCTCACGCCTGGCTGGCTACGTCAACGATTCACAGCCAATACTGTGATACCTTCTCGCTATACCCGTTAGGGTATTACCGTTATCAGGGGTGAGGTATAATGAAGTTTAGGGGATAATGCTAGTGACTAATCAGTTGGTTGATGAACAAATTGATGAATGGGGAGATTGGATGACATATGACATTATAACAACGGCTTCTCCTTCTTCTTTATTGTGTTGATGATTCTATTTCACTTCAAAAAAAGATCAGCCACGTCGACAGGACTAGCGCTGGCCTCGCAAATGTCCAATAGTATACAAATGGTGGCTTAAAGTTAATAGTAGTGTATTGTCGATGTTCTTACGTCTTGATTTCCCCACGTATGGTTAGGTTCGTGTTAGTATATTTAAGTCTGGATATAGTAGTAAATCCAATTATGTCTGGATATATATGTGTGACAATTTCAAATGCAACATGTCTGTGCAAAATATTATACGGGAAAAACGAGCTTATAGTTTACTTTTAAATTATAGACTTTTCCTTCCAAGACTTCTAAAAATAATAAAAAGTAGCTCAGTAAGTACTCCTGAAATTGATAAAGTAGGTAGATAATTAAGAGATAATTGGTCGGTACTTGCTAAGTTCTGAAAGCGAGCTCTTAACTTAATTACAATAATTCACTTGACTTTATTAGGTATTAGATATTGAGTTTGTTTTAAAAGAAACTGAGACAAAGAAGAAAATGAGGATATTCCATAATTGAAAAATTATATACTCGTAGATTCAGTACGTATGTTTTCAGTATTGTCTTGAGTTAGGTAATACCTAACATTTATTCAATCAAGTTCTCCATCAGATAGATAAGTGGTCAACGTATCCTAAGAATATGAGCAATACCATAGGCATCACAGATGGCCACTCAATGCTAAAATATCCCCCCATCATCTGGCTTTTCTCAACTAGGTTTGGGTCATTTTTAACCCCTGACGGAAAAAGAGGGGTGTTATAAGTTTTACGTGTGTACCTGTGTGTTTGTGTATCTGTCTGTGGCATCATAGCTCCTTAACGGATGCGCTTTAAATTTTATCATTAATAATATAGCAGTACCTGATTAATTTACATGCAGCGATTGCCTATCTCACCTCCACAACTCAGCTACTGAGCAACACGATACCCCTTGGCAAGACTGTTTGTCAGACGTTCAGGAATCTGAGTACACGCGATGATAGCCACAATCAACAGCCTAACGTACATAAGCTAGGTGTGTAATTGATGGTCCACATCGGTAAACTTTGCTTAACCTTGAAGATCGACCTGTGCGGCTGTTATTTCTTAGATACGAGCTGTTCGGTCATTTAATGTTACTATAGGTGACAAGTAACTAGGCTGCTAACCTCATCGGCCTATTTTTTGCCACCATAGACTACGGTGACCATCTACCAGTTACCATAACAAGTGATAAACGCAGCCTTTTCACATGAGCAATACTGATGTAAAAATATTGTCAAATGAAACCGACTGTCCAGCTGATCTCCAGCATTAACTGCATTTCAATGTTCCACAGAGATCAGTAAGATTTAATCCACTTATCTCCATTTTCTCCTCTTCATCTAACTACAGGCGTAATTCAAACTTAGTGCGAGCAAGTAAAGATCTTTACTCATTGTTTAAGGAGATCTCGTTTGATGTTTTTACCACTAAAAGGTCATCAGTGCGTAAGCAGCTTAACCTTGTCTTTTTCAAAAGTAGATAGTGTGCACTATTGTTCGTTAGCGTTAATGATTTAATTTTTCTGATTGTTGTGCCTGCTGTATTTAAAATGATTACATTTCTAGCCGTGAGAAGCTGTAATTGGATTAATGTGACGTATTTAATTTGTTTTATTAATTTTATGTATAGCTGTTGGTTTTCCCGTTATTTATATAAATATATAAATAACGGAGGCGCTTTTACATTCCACAAGGGCCAAATGTCTCACATTTTGTCTAAAATTCTCTGTGTATTTGAAAACGCAAAATATTTAACTATTCAGCCATTTCAATTCAATCATGAGTAACCAAACATTCTCAGCTCTAAAGGACACCGTCCAGGCAGAGGCACTTATTTTTTGACAGAAAATAGTAATGCCTTTTATTTATGTTTGCCACTGGACGTCCATTAACCAACTCGCGTTTGTAAATGGACGAACCGTGTTACCCTTACTGGATTAATGAATCGGGTTATAGGCGAAATATTGATGTATTTATCTTAGATTTATTTTGGTATTTTTTTCTGTTGTAGGTGTCCTGTGTTTTATGAGAAGCTCGAAATTTTCAATAGAAGCAATGTTGTCCTCTACAGTTTTATTAAATAAAAAGTAAAAATCTTTACAATATAAGTTTCGCTGCAAAGATTCGACGACTTTTTCAACCCTTGAGAATAGAATAGAATTGAATATACTTTACTGCACACCCAAAAAATAGTTACACATATCTTTGACAACAAAACTTCTTACTACGGGTACAAAGGCCGTCTTATCGCTGACAGCGATATCTACCAGTCAACCTTGAGATACATTTTTGTCGATGATTGTCAGTAAACGAGAGCTCGAGAGGAGCTCGTGGCTAAATAATAACAGGCGCACGGGTCGATCTTCAAAGGTTAAGCAACGCTTGCCGAGGTCGGTCCGTGGATGGGTCCATCGGTGGTGATGAACCATTTTAACATACCGAGCTTCCTCCGTGCCTCGGAAAGAACGGTAAGCCGTCCCGGCTGTCATTACAAGATCTTTGACAATCGTTACGAGTAGTCAGAAGCTTGAAATCTGACACCAGTCTAGCCAAGGGGTACCGTGTTACCCAGTTACTGGGTTGTCGAGGTCAGATAGGCAGTCGCTAAATGTAAAACACTCGTACTCAGCTGAATCCGGTTAGTCTGGAAGCTGACCCCAACACACTTGGGAAAAGGCTAGGCAGATTGATTGATTGACAGTAGATGAGATTTTGATCTCATCTCGTATGTAATACAAGAAATGGTCCTCTGTTATCTTTCTCACTGAAATATTTTTAAACCTGCTACCCATTCTTTTGGCGCAGCCCGTTATGAACTTCTCCAATACCCAAAGGCCCAAAACGTTTATTTTTCTTGATAACACAAGTTAGAATAATCAATAGCAGTGGAGACGAAATATTTAAGATCAAACACCTGCATTCTGCAAGTATAAATGACTCAATGGGTCTTTCCTTCATCTGTCGCTAAGCTGCATCTTTTTGATATACTGCTTATTCGATAAACACTGAAAACGAAGAAAATTCAATAGGAAAACTGAATCAAATTCCATGATTTCCCAGCACGTAATGTAGTACAAGTCCGTACTGGCTGGTACACAGCTGTATTCTCTGAAAGCGATATAATTTTCCGTGTTATTGAGCTGGTACGGCCCGCAATGGTAGTGTTGACACGATTGTGTAAATGGGTGAGGAAAGCGTCGAGCTTGTTGGCTAACATGTAGGGAAAATGGTTGAAAATGGACATTCTAGGAACATTTTTAGGTCTTTGGGTAGCAGGATTTGATTTGGAAAAAATATGTAAAGTCTGTCATGTTAGTTTTGATTGATTGTTCCTCACAATTCATAGTTTTTGGTTCATTCGTAATAATACTGTGACATTATGACAATCAATAAATTAATTGGAACATTTCAATCGCTAACTCTAATCAACGTCCAACACGCTCGCCACTCCCCTAAAACGGCTCCTACATTGCCTCTAAAGTGATGGCCGGATTTGTTCCGCTTATTTCCGGCGCCTCGTTCGGAAACGCCGGCTAGATACCGCCCTGAAATTTCCTGTATTACTGCAATTGCAGACCAGTCTTGACTGTCCACTGGCTTTGAATTAATTATGTTCTGGACGAAACTGCAAACTAATTTTGATGAATATGCGCTAAATGTGGTTAGATTTTAATAATGTGGAATGTGGGTTCAGGGAATTTAATAGGAACCATACTCTGTAACTGCGAATTTTAGAAGATTTTAATAGGAAACCGTACGGTGTAACTACCTAGAATTCTGACGAAAATAGTGTTTGGTGTTGTTAGTATATAATAATTGCATATATTTCCAAAAACCTGGACAGAATATTTTCTAATAATTTTTAAGCTCAGCATTATGCTGAGTGATGGCCGTTTAGCGCGGATGTAAGGCATATTCGCACAACTTGTATAGTTTTCTTTGTACTTTTTTGTTTGTATGGCATGCGTCGTACTTGGCGCAAATAAACTATTTTTCTTTCTTGTTTCATGTTTTATTGATAAGTAAGACTAAATCTAGTCTTGAAAACAACTATTAAGAAACAAAGTCACAAAAAAAAGATAATTAATTAAAATATGATCTTAGCAAAGAATATAATGGGAAAAAGGATGTAACTGATAATTTTATAAATCCAGCAATAGTATTATTATATTGTTATTTCCGCAAGAAACAAATATTTGAATTGGCAACAGATAGTTGTTCAACAGTGTCTTGTGTCATCATCACCATCAGCCTTTTTAATGTCTCCTCTGCAGGGACACAGGCCTCCTCTCTATGACAGGGAATAGGCCGTAATCAACCACGGGGGCCCAGTGCGGGTTGGTGGATGTCACATTTATTTGAATTTTTTCTATGACATGCCGTCCTCACGATGTTTTCCTGCACCATTTTGAGAGCAGTGGTTTGAAATTTTAAGTCGCAACCGATACCACACCACTGCATTGGTGTCTTGTGTATATGAGTTTAAATATTTGTAAATGCACCCACGATTCAGGACGAAATTGCGTGTGGGGAAACATTATTTTTAAACAAATAACAAAAAAAAAGATATTTCGTTTTCCTAATTATATAACAGCTTTCCAATTGATAATGCTGTCCCTATATTATAATTGTGCACCTCATCCTTTGAAGTAAACAATAAAATTAAATAAAGAACGTAACACAAACATTAGTAACAAAACAATTGGCTCAGCAATAACTCAATAACGGTCGCAGCTAATGCCGGACATCCGGGATTCCGATCCACTAGAGAGCTTTAGATCCGATCGTATTTTCTCAATCCCGGTTACGTATTTGAATTATCTCTGTCTGTCTGTGTTGACCTTAATACGTTATTGTCTTTGAAATTGGCCACCAAGGTGTACCAGGCCCCTCAGAAAGTATTGCGAAAAAAAGTTTTTATATATGGGAGACTGGCCAGTTATAATGTTTTTCGAAAATATGATTATTTATAAGTAAAAATAAGTAAGTTCCAATTTCAAAATTTCCCTCCACATTTTTTGCGAGTTAATTCAAAGTATTGTGTCTCACTGAAATATGGATCTGCGCCGGGAACATTTTAGAGCTATGATTTTATACGATTTCAAGTGTCGCCTGAAACCGGATGAATCGTACGATAGACTTCAAATGGCATTCATGGATGAAGGCCCTTCCAAGGCAACCGTGTATCGTTGGTATAACGAATTCAAGCGCGGTCGACCAACTTTGGGGGATGACGAAAGAAGCGGTCGCCCTTTGACGGCTGTTACCGAAGAAAACGTGCTAGCAGTGAAAAATTTAATCCAAGACAATAGGCGAATTACATATCAGGAGATTCAACACATATTGAAGATTGGATCGGGAAGCGTTCACGAGATTCTACACAGCCATCTTCGCGTGAGGAGGATAGTATCACGCTGGGTGCCGCACAACCTCACCGATGCTCAGAAGCAGGCCCGGGTGGAATGGTGCCGTGATATGCTTAACAAATTTGAAGCAGGCTCGTCTCGGCGTGTTTACGACATCGTTACAGGTGATGAGTCCTGGATTTATCAATACGACCCAGAAACCAAGCGCCAGTCGACTGTTTGGGTGTTTCAAAATGAGCCAACGCCTACCAAAGTGAAGCGATCTAGAAGCGGGGGTAAGATTTTGATCGCTAGCTTTTTTAATTTGACTGGCCACTTGGTATCAATTCCCTTACGGGATCAAAGAAGCATTAATGCCGAATGGTATACTACCAAATGTTTGCCAGAAGTTTTCTCTGTTATAAGCAACAAGCGACCAAACACAGGGCTCCACCACGACAATGCACCTGCGCACACCGCACTCAAAACGAGGGACTTCCTGGACAGCACGCCAGTCAAACTCCTGGGTCACCCTCCTTACAGCCCTGATCTAGCACCGTGTGACTTCTTTTTATTCCCAAAAATAAAAAATCAGCTCAAAGGGATACAATTTTCGTCGCCGGAAGATGCGCTGGCTGCGTTCGAGCAGGCTGTAAACGAGGTGTCTGCGGCGGACTGGAAAAAGTGTTTTGAAAACTGGTTTAGGCGCATGAATCTTTGTATAGAGGCTGGTGGAAAGTACTTTGAAAAGATTTAATAAAAATATATGTACGTATAGAACAATTTTTTTTAGTTTCGCAAAACTTTCTGAGTGTCCCACGTATATAGTATGTTGTAGTGGCCCAGTGGCTGAGACCTCACCTCTCGGACTTTTTCAAATTCAAACGTACTTTCTAAGTTTATCTTGGACATCACAAGCAACGGTGAAGGAAAACATCGTGAGGAAACCTGAACTTAAATAGTTAATGTAAGTCTGAAATATGATAGATAGAAGCTAGTGGTGTTCCCAGAGGCGGCTTATTTAACTCTGACACCAGAGGTGGCCACATATTCACACGAAAAAGAAAGAAAGAAGACTAAGCAGTATTTTATTAAGTTTATACGGTTCCTTCCTAAATTCTTTAATTAATCTTTTAGCAGCGTTTAGTACAAAAAGACAAAAGATATTTATTTCAACTGGGCCACCAAGCGGCACTTTTGAATGTCACAATTTAAATTTAAATGGAATACAAGTTGATTCTACCGTGCATTCGGAAAGTAGCTAGTTATGGAGAAGAATGCACAAGAAACTCCATACTTTTTAAATTTACATGGAATAAAAGTTGATTCTACCGTGCATTCGGAAAGTAGCTTGTTATGGAGAAGAATGCACAAGAAACTCCATACTTACTCTTTTTAAAAAAAAAAAAGATTCTACCGCGCATTCGGAAAGTAGCTTGTTATGGAGAAGAATGCACAAGAAACTCCATACTTACTCTTTTTAAAAAAAAATGATTTTTACAATATTTAGGTACATGAGTACATACATTAATAAATTCACATATGTGAGGACAATGCACCCAGAATAGCACTACACACTATACTATGTAAAGGTATAAAGTATTAAAAGTACTCACACATGTACTGTGCAGTTATACAATAGGTACTAGAAAAACATCAACATCCGAAGCAGTTGAGTTATGACCAATCCCAACTGACGGCGCCCGTTCACGAACATGACGCATGAATCGGCACCACCCAGCTCAACCATCATGAAGGGAACCGAATGATCCAACACACGCGCCACCATCAGAGAGACATTTGAGAGAGCATGACACACTCAACTGCCAGGGCACACACAAGTCAACGAACGACACATAGGTATAGCAAATGGTAGATTTACAGTTGGGTACATAGTACCCACACACGTGCTGTGCAGCTATACAATACTAAAAGAAATCGAGTCTATACAACACAAGCATAAACATATCATTTGTTTTTGCGCCCTAGTGGTTGTGGAGCAGGACTAGCATTGAGCCAAGCATTTTTATCAGTGATATAATCCCCCAACTTATAATATGCCTGCCTGCATAGTGTGCGTTTTATACAATTTTTAAATTTCGTCTCATTCAGTTCTAGAATATGGTGGTACAGTACATTCAGTCAGTTTTTTTTTGTGTTTGTTAGATTGACACAACTGTTTTCCATTTGGCGCGGAGTTTGAGTTACATCTGTTATTTAGATTAAATACAGTGCTGTTTTTAGTTATATCATAACTAGTTAGTATTGCGAATTTCATAATGTTCTTAGATTTTGCATCGCCATTGGATTTTCGTATTCGGACTCACTGAATATGTTACAGAAGGCTTACGGTGAATCAGCTTTATCAAAACAACGTGCTTATGAGTGGTACAAAGCGTTAAAAAGCGGTAGAGATGTGATGGAAGAAATGCCTCGCTCTGGTAGGACATCACCGTCTGCAACTGAAGTTAACATCGCAAAAGTGTAGGAAATAGTGACTGAAAATCTTCATTCAAGCTTCTGTGTCTCACGAGTTGGTCCGTACCATTTTAAACAATAACTTGGTTATGAGACATGTTGCCGCTCGGCTAGTCCCAAAAGACCAGAATTTTCGCCATAAACTCAATTGCATAAGAGTCGCTGAGGACCCAACATTCATGAAACGCTTTGTTACTGGTGACGAGACGTGGGTTTATGAGTTTCACATGCAAACTAGTCAAAAAGCTTTGGAGTGGTGCCTTCCAACTGAATCGAAACCGAAAAAACCACGCCAAAGTCGAAAATTCAAAGTCATGTTGACTATTTTCTTTCACTATCGCGGTGTTGTACACGCGGAATTCTTGCCGGAAGGTCAAACAGTAAATAAAGAATATTATTTGAGTGTTATGCGGCGTTTTAGAGAAAATTCTTGGATTTTGCATCACGGTAATGCGCCTTCACACAAGGTCACAATTGTAAACGAATTTTTACCAAAAATTTAACAAATACCATCGAGCAACCACCTTATTCACCAGATACAACTTCTTTCTTTTTACTAAACTCAAATTACCACTTCTTGGCACCATTTTCATTCGGTAGAAAGTTATATAAATGAGACTTCACGGCGAGAACTGAACTCGATGCCGCAAAACAGCGTTTAAAAAATGTTTTGATGATTGGATTATTCGTTGGTGTAATACATTCAACGAATAATCGTTTCTAAAGGAGCATACTTTGAAGGTGATAATATAAATTTTCGACGAATAATTACCATTTTGTGTATTATTGATCTTTTCCCGGTACTTTCTTGACAGAGCTGCAGATATGAACAACTTTCTCCAAAGAAGTCACAGTCAATTCTCAAAAAAAAAACAATGATAACTCCCATACAAATTTTGGTCACGCGACGACAATTTTGTATGTAAATTCCAATTTTGTTTTTGGGAATTGCCTATTTCTTCCTTGGAGAAAATTGTGTCTGTAAAAGCCCGAATTACGGTAAAACCTAGGATTTAACGTTATGAAACGAAATGATGAGAACAAGGGACTGATTGATTATTTTCACTTATGCATTCATTAACAGTACAAATAAAATTTCAAAATTTTAAAAATCTCCGACACATTTATCTTGCAAAAACATCCCGATTCAAACAGGAAAACGCCCATAACTTTTGAACGGCTGAACCGATTTTATTCAAACATAGCTAAGAACACTCTCGAGAAAATCGCCATTCAAACAAAAGAAGAGAGAAACTAAATCAAAATCGGTTCATCCGTTTAGGCGCTATGATACCACAGACAGACACACAAATACACAGCAACACACGTGAAACTTATAACACCCCTCTTTCTTCCGGCGGGGGTTTAAAAATACAAGCATGATTTTAAACCATTTTCGAAAGTTTTTAACAGAAATATTTTAAAACAATTTGGTATTTTTTCAATCATGTTCGATAATGAAATGACAGGCAGTACAAGTTTTTTTATCTGATTGAAATTCTGGGGGAATTAAGCGATTATCATCGATCATTACGAACTTTTACCAATAAGACTTGGTAAATTTTAGGATTTAGCAGAGAGCAGGAGAGCAGTGGTGGCCTAGTGGTATCGGCCGCGACTTACAAGTTGTAGGTTCGAGCCCAGGCAGGCGCTTTACTTTGTGTAAATTATATCATCACCACTGCTCTTAAAACGGTGAAGGAAAACATCGTGAGGAAACCGGCATGTCCTAGAACCATAAATTCGAAGACATTGTGACATCCACCAACCCGCACTGGGCCCGCGTGGTGGATTACGGCCCATTCCCTCTCACAGAGAGGAGGCCTGTATCCCAGCAGTGGGAACATTAATAGGCTGATGATGTGATGTGATGTGAAATTTTAGGATTTAGCGGTAAAGCCTAGGTTTTTCCGTATTACATATACATGGGCAGAATATTAAAGATGAAAATTAGTATTTAAAATATGATCGTATCTTTCCCTAACACCCTGTTTACTAAGAATTCAAAAGCACTCCTGTTGACGTCATCACTCACCAATTTTGCTTTGCCAACCTCTGACCAATACTGACCATTGTTCAATAGCTAGAGTAAGGCGAGAGCTATGCAGATAGACACACGGCGTTTTTCAGAAGCCGCGCAGTTGACGCGCGTTACATAAAACGCGCGTCTGGCTGTTTTCTGCTTAATTTCTCGTTGCGTTTGCAATTTGTATACGCACGTTAACGGTGCCTTAAAATAACCTCATATGCATAGAAAGCAGAACTTATAGCATTCTTGAACATTAATGCCAGACCAGATAATAGGCGCTTTTAGTATTTGTTTCATGACAAACTATGAGTGGACAATAGAACTAGTTAGATCTATTATGATTGGCAACAATGTCCAATCATAATAATTATTAAAGTTGACGTGAAATTGGACAGAAGAGTGATTTAAATAGGCTTTCTAACATCCAAGCTTAAAGATCAAAATAGTTTCTACTTGTCTAAGATAAGAATAAGAATAATTTATTAAAAAGTAAGAACGTTCACAAAAGTTTACATTAGGTGCAGTAATTTAATTTCTAAAACAATTGTATAAATAGAGCTTATAAGTAAACTATTTCTAAAATATTTTATTACAACTACAAGCTTATTATAAAAAAAGAATGTAAATTTTTTGGTAGGGACTTGCCCGATTTAGGTTCTTTCAAACCTGTGTTTCAGATACCTGGTATATGTGTATTCTTAAGTCGGCTGTCCACTGCTATGGATGCGAAAGAGATTTTCCACGTTAACTTTGCTGTTCATTTGTTCGCCAGCCACGCATTGGAGCTTTGCATGGCTGTGGATCATAGGTATCCCGCCTACATTTTCAAACAAATCACACCTAAGTAATTTTCATGCGTTACTTAGCCGTGTGCCGCTGTGGTTTGTACAAATTTATAGCTTCCTTATCTCTTACAAAGAAAACAATACAACTTACACACAAAAGTGTCAACAAAGACCCTTTGGAAATAACATCGCACAACTATTGGCACATTACGTGAAATTCTAATGAGGAATTCGTCACGGATACTGTTATGTTATTTAGACTATAGTAACGCTGGACATTACTGTAAAAGCTTGAAATATAGATTGCTGTGACGATTCCACTGCTGGATAACACATAAATTCAAAAGAAGGCATAAGCCAATATCATCACACAGTGTGGATAAGCCTCATCACAATTTTTGCAGCAGTTGGAAAAGGAAGTTACATCAGCACTTTGCTTACCATTGGTACCTTCTAGCACAGATAATATAATACTAGCATAAAGATGCCTCATCCCATACAAAGAAACTGCGCCGACGCGCGACGTAAATAGCGTTTTTCGTCTGATTAAACCGATTATTTTTGTACATCGTTCGCGTTCGGTGCCGTTCCATGGCGATAGATAGATGGTGTTAGCAGCGACTTGCAAGTAAAAGTGTTTACTCGGTACATGAATATTTTTTTCTTTAAATACACTGAAGATTTGTTTTATAGTATTTTTTGCACGTTTTTACAGTTTAATTACACCAAAATGTGTTACAATACAAATTACAACAGTCGATTGGAATGCCTGACACAATTAAAACCGCGCCATCTATTGGCATCCATTTTAAATGATCTGATGAAATAATCTTTGAAATGTGAATTAAGAGCCCTGCTGTGAGTGCTTAGGAGAGTTGTTAAAACAAGAACATACAATTTCTATGTTAAATTCCAGAAAATGTTAATTTTACAAATAATTCAATAAGAACCCGGTGCATGTCGCGCCATCTAGAGAGATTTATTTGAACCAAATTTTCTTTCTTAGCGCTGGGACCCCGTGCTTCTGGTAACTTTTAGCCAGAACTTTCCAGATGCTGACCAAAGGCCTTCCCCATTAATTATAGCATACCTACAGAGGATAAGTAGTTATCTATTTTAGCATGATAGTACATACTCTTTGAATAATGCCTGGTAGGAAAGACAGCATGAGGCTAAATATGAAAATGTAGACTATATAAAAATGGTTTAGTAGTTAAGCAATGCAATTTGTGAAGTATTTTCAGTCAAAATCATGGTTCAAGCTGATGCTTGATAAATTACTTTAATATTTACGAATCAACAGGAATTACTGAAGAAAATTAAAAAATATTCAATTTGTTTTGTGTCAAAATCCGACAAGCTAGACAGCTATTACTTGAAACATCGGTAATTTTCTCTCAAGTCACCACTAACGCTGGTGACAAACAAAACTAACTCCAACCACTTCCTCGATTGTTCCCGGAACTGTTAAACTACGTAACCGCAAACTGTTCAGTTCTACCAATAATAATATAATGAAATACAATAACAATACCAGAAATGCCGTAAAGTTATTCCTAAAACTAACAGCAAACAGCTTTTGCATTCATGTGTTTGAGTATAGTAATGTAATGGTTACTGCAACTCAAATAGCGTTTGTGACATAAAATGCACAAGTTAAATGAGTTGACCCGGTAAGTACTATTGCACAAACAATAAAGTCGTAAGACTATTCGAAATAGGATAGAAAATAATGACTAGTTCAAGTAATATTCATCATTATCATCATCATTTACAGCGCCATTTCGCCCACAGCTGCATAGGCCTCTCTTTTTATCTTTTTATTTCAAATGGATCTTCTCAGTTTGACCTGTATGTTTGTATGTATGTTTGCCGCGATTTTCTCGCGTTTGGTTGAACCGATTTTGATCATTCTTTTTTATTGGATCAAATATCTCTAAAATTAGGTCATAGTGCTGAAGATTCATCAAAATAGGTTAAGCAGTTTTGAAGATATGGAGTATACAACTGAACTCTTTAGCGACAAACAGCACAATTGCGTAAATTGATTATTATGAGTATATTGTCAATCCTTTAGGTACCTTACTATGGAACTTGCTCAATTTGTAGAGATGGTGAACCAGCACTAAAAAGAAAGAAATAAAGACTTTGTCGCAAAAAAAATAACGGACTTCAAAAACAAAACACTAAAAGTGCAAAATAACTTTTTATCGGCAGTCGGTATCGCAAAACGATAAAAACATGAAAGACACCGACTTCCGAACCGAATCCAAGAGTAAAACGGGGCCCCATTACTACCTAAGACTCTACGGACCGTCTGTCTGTCTGTCTGTCACCAGGCTGTATCTCATGAACCGTGATAGCTGGACAGTTGTAATTTTCACAGATGATGTTTTTCTGTTGCCGCTATAATAACAAATATATACTAAAAACAGAATAAAATAAATAATTAAGTACAAAAAACGTGATTTATTTGCCGTTTTTTGCGACAATGGTATGGAACCCTTCGTGCGATGGTCTGACTCGCACTTTGCCGGTTTTTTATGTCCCATTGTATGTCCTAATCGACCTGTTACGTTTAACAGTTCAGGCATGATTAATTAAAAGACAGCCAAGTATATAGACTCTCATATCAATACTATCCATAATTATATTGTAAATGCGATACTAACTCTTTCTGTCTGTTACATTTTCATGCCTAGACCGCTGAACCAATTTTTATTAATTTTGTTACAGAAAACGATTGGACCTTGGATTAGGACATATATAATGATACTTTATCGTAGAATTACTTTCCCTTGATATAATTTCCGACTTTAACGTGGGGAGCCGCTGGTAGTAGCTAGTTGATAACATTTCAAACATAGTTTATAAACCAAAAGCACCACATACTTATGCAAAACATACCGTCTGATGTATACCGGTAGTCATTGCTACCTGTTTAACCTCAACCTCTTACAACACTCGCGCCATAGAAACCAAGAGTAACGGCACAATATTATGGTCAATACGAATAACATAATGTCAACACAATATTACTGAGGGCACGAAGGTCTTCATAAACACTTCGATAAATGACGTAGAAAGTTGTAAAAGTCCGTGGCGACGGCGATGAGTAATAGCTGGATCGTAAACTCGATAAGCAATGTGTTATATCATTTTTGCAAAATCTAGGCGTCATAGTATCGATCTAGAGGTCGACTTTTAAATCTTTGGTCAAAATAACTCTTGAATGTAAACAATGAACTCTGCTTTCGCGATTCTAGGGTTGCTTCTGTAATGTAAGCTGTTCATTTATAGGAGTACTTTAATCCCTTGAAAAATTGCTGAAGAATCAATAGTAACCCTATATGTGTTTCTTCAGGTGTTTTAAAGAAAGTGCCAGAAAAAGGAGATTGCAATAAACACTAAACTTCCTTTTCTGACGGAGGTTAAAATTGAAACTGCAATGGGATCCGAAAGCTTGAAAGCCGTGTTGTAATCGATTGAAAATTATTCGATATGTCAGCACTCAACTTTTTGCTGTTCATAAATTGTTTTGACATAATTTTTTTCTTTACCCACTAAATTTCTACTCAATGTTTTAATAACATTACTTCAGACATCCAAAATATATCAGGCAACTTTAGAACCCTTTAACATATGGATATACTTAAACTAGTTAATAGCCCTTCTCCTAAAAGAAACCAAACATTAAGATTAGAAGTAAGTAATTCGAAATATCTTTAGGAAGAGACACTTCATATTTCACAGTCACACGTTATCTAAGTACGTTCTCACGATGTTCTTGTAATAGAATAGATAACATTGAATCTGTATTACTGGGTTGGTTATTGGAGTCTCTTGAAACACTTGTCATCGGCTTAGGAATTTGATTTTAATGGCCAAAGGCTGGTAACACCAAGTCTTCTATCATTTTCAGAATTACGATCATTAATTTGCCTACATAGAGCTGGCTCCTAGAAAAGGGGCGTGCTTTTAGTTTTAACAATATTGTCAAAAGTCGAAAATGTTCGGGATTGACCGCGTGTAAAGAACAAAGGCGAAATCTTAGCTGATCCAAATTTGAGCATCTGAAGGTACAATTAATAATATAACTCATATACGAAATATATTTAATTAATTGTCTACGTTTTTTCAAAGTATAACATTAACTGGTTCACCGCAGATAAAAAAAAGACATTACAAATTACAAATCAAAGTTTTTTGATTATTTCTTTAACTTTCATTAGGTTAGTGTTGCCATTTTGTACTTATACTGCCAAGTGACAAGACATAACCTACAAAATTTCATGACTGATTCTATCTATTATTACCGGCATTCTCAAACAAAAATTCTTGCACAAAATAATTCAGAAGATGGCCCTTGAGTTAAACCAGATATTTTTCATTTAAATACGCAATAATTTTATCTCAGCTAATAGCTATAAGTTTGAATTTTTGATTATCGTTATTGTTGAACGATGGATCTTTGTATTGAAACCCTTGTTTTGAGTATATGATTGATTTGATTATCATCTGCTTAATATCTTGCCAGCCATATATATGACTTTGTCTGTCTACCTTGGCCTCTAGAAAAAGTGGCATTTTATCATCGTCGAATGTTAAATGTCCAAAATTGTTGGGTTTGACCTCGTGACATTTTGGTAGCGCATGTCAATCGCAGGCATTTTGGACTTCTTAAGAATTGTTATTACTGATACAATGTCACTTTGATTAGGCTCTGCATGCTGCTCTAGTTACATCTTTTGATTCTTTTCTCTTGCATGATGTGTTGCATCTTGCCCTGTTTGCCATCTGTCCATCTAGACTGATCTAGAAGATGGTCTGTGTTATATCTCATTCTTAATAACACTATCATCACTAACATCTTGAATGATAGGTAGTAATCGTTAAATCTGGAGTCTACATTTATGGCATGTTTAAATTTTTTAATATCTGTATAAATTATCATAACCGGCATTCCTTTTATTTCCGATCATCATAAACCGCAAATAAATGAGAAATAAATTACATGAAAATAAGAAAATATTATGACAACTTTAATTCCAGAATACACACAACTTAATTTACAGATTTACAGCTCGATTCGATTCTCAAATAATTTAGATAATCGCATATTTTATGGACACTAAATATTCAAAGTGCTTTATTAAGAAAAAATATACATGCCAGCCCTAATCTGAGGTAATGAACGGCAAATAAAACAGCTGACAGGCGTCGAGCGTAAAATTTTAATGTCTTCTTTATACGTGTGAAGATTGGAAACAAAAGGTCCACTTCGTCACTGCCATAAAAACCCACAGTTTCAAAGAAATCTAGTTCACCGTCATCATCATCATATCAGCCGAAAGACGTCCACTACTGGACATAGGCCTCCCCCAAGCGTCGCCACTTTGACCGGTCCTGTGTGTCCCGCAACCTTCACCAGGTCATTGGTCTACCTGGTGGGAGGTTATCCAACGCAATGTCTTCCGTCTTAGTTCATCTTATGTTGATCAAATAGAATATTTTGCCAATTGCCACTTTATTTTTCATACTCTGCTTACAATCTATTAAATTTGCTTATAATCTATTAAAAACAGGAGTTTCCTCGCGTGATTCGAACATTTCGAGATTAAAGTAGCCATCTGCAGTACGCGATAGTTCAATGTTATTAAGTGTAAGAATATCAGATCACCATTTCCTACAAAAATATAAACAAATAATGTTGGCTCTTTAGAATATTGATTGGCCCCTAATCTAATAATAAGGTAGTTTGAAATAAAAGTTTACTATTTGTTAACTGTGATGAACTTTTACTTCTTTTCATGATCGATGGGTTAGTCACATCTCATGATAACCTTGGGCTCTAGAGTCTAGACTAATAAAATATGTCACGATGTCTAGTCCTACTAAGACTTCTTTTACTCTTTTCATCTGTTTCGTCCTGTGCAGCCACACAATTTAAAAATACAAGTTATTTTCATTAAGCCTTCTGCCCCTTCCTTGTGTTGTAGATTTTCTAAGGTTTCCGTTACCGATACTCGGTCTCGATTATAGGTATCGAATTGCGACCAGTTAACGAGGAAAATTATATTCGACACTGACCGGCGGTGTCGCGTGACCGGTATTAGAAAAAATATAAGCTGTAATGTATACTTGCTGGGTACTGTTTTGTGGGTTGGAGTGTAAGGAAAGAGCGATTGGCGGTTTGAATTGGAAACGGGTTTTGCGAAAATGTTTGTGAGAATAAAAATAAAAGTTAAGCGATTTGGGGTCAGTTATTAGCAAGCAAGAAATCGTTAGTTATGATATAACTACTAATAACTTAGAATTAATATATGTTTCGGGATATTTACCATGTATGACAGGGATTGTGACCATGTCAGCATAAAAACGTATATTACTGATAACTTTTTTTCCTTGATTTAATTAATTGTATTTATTTCTTTATTTATTTCATACATAATTAAAGTTCATAGTTTTACATTAAATTATAAACTGATGAAAACCCAAAATTAAATTGATGAATAATTAAATTTAAATAGTCAAAACCTCGTTAAAAATAATACTAATTAAAATGGTCCAAAAATCATCATCAACTAGCTTCGTCTACATTGACTTCTTTGTGGCCAAGGATTTTTTCTGTACCTAAATGGGGAACCCATTCCCATTCCAAATGAATTCAAGTATCGTTTTAGGGTTCCGTACCCAAAGGGTAAAAACGGGACCTGAATCTTATGAGCCGTGGTAGCTATACAGTTGAAATTTTCAAAGATGATATATTTCTGTTGCCGCTATAACAGAAAATACTAAAAACAGAATAAAATAAACATTTGAGTGGGGCTGCCTTAAAACAAACATGTTTTTTGGCCTTTTTTTGCGGTAATGGTGCGCGAGTCCGACTCGCACATGGCCGGTTTTTATTGATTTACCAGCTTTGCGTAACAAATATAGTTTGAAGTTCTGAAAAATAACTTTCTTCATCGTGTCCTACCCATCACAACATTATTTGATTTCTTTTAATTATGCTGCATACCGTCCTATGATTGTTTCTTATATTTTTTTCTCGCTAAGTCTCTTCACTTACACCTCAAACTTTTTCTATGAGCGATTTGGACACGGTATCAGGTGTTTGATGGGTTCCACCGAATTATAGTTGCGTCTTATTTATTTTTTGTGGAAAGTAAATACAACTGGACCAGTTTCTGTCAATACGGCGGCGCAAAAAAGGTTATTTTACGGCTTAACATTGATTAAGTTTGAGCTGCCGCTTATATTTTCTGATAAAAGAAAAAAGGGTTCCAAAAGCTTTTTGATTTTCTGAAAGTAAAATGTACAAAAAATTGTGTTGGTAGCTTTCCAAGTTAACGCCTGATTACTGAAACACGCAAAGGGTTGCATCATATACTATTTCCACAGTAACATACGCAGATTATTCAAAAGCCTTTTATTTAGATACCAATTTTCAGTTATGTTAAACAAACTAACAAACAAAACCATTCAAATGAGTAACCAAAACATCAATAATAAAGGTTAAAACAACCCCATCAACCCTTTACACGACAGCCCTAAATTAATACCCCATAATAACAACCAAACAGAGCCTTAACCCTTCGACCACAAACAGGGAACCGGTTACTTTTCCAATCAATAACAAAAGAAAACTTCTGAGGAACCCCACACACCTGACCCTCCAATCCGAATAACAAAGCGGACAGCGGGTTAAAAGATTAAAGCCGGTTAAAAGCAGTTGGAACCGCTTAAAACTGGTTGGAACCGGTCAGAACGGGGTCTGGATCAATGACGACGGGCGCGTAACAATGCAAGTCGTGACCGCAGAGACATTCGTTCCTCGTTCACGTTACATTTATTGGAAAAGTTCCACTTTAAAATTATGTGCTAAGTTAAAAGCGATCTGACTCTTGTGATAA
Organism: Orthosia gothica; assembly: GCA_949775005.1. NCBI lineage: Eukaryota > Metazoa > Arthropoda > Insecta > Lepidoptera > Noctuidae > Orthosia > Orthosia gothica. The sequence continues at coordinate 3,640,760 of OX459042.1, forward strand.
TTACCAGTTTAAAAAATGGATACTGAGAATTTGAAGAAAGTTCGCCAAGTTAAATAATACTATTAATAGTACCTACATACTCTTCTTTTTCTGTCTATAGGCAGAAATTACAGAGCTCCACCTGGAACGATTCTAACATACCTACTCATTTTGCTACGTTATCGAATTATAAAATTTTCTGAAGGAAGAATAAAATTATGATGAACAAACAAAGCATCATACAAATCACTTTTTTATAATCTTAAATTATTACCATCATCTTCGTCAAAGATGACAAAGACCTGACCCAGAAAAGACCTAAAGAAAAGACTATCTTTATTGTAAAATATTTTTCCTCATTTTTTTATTTTAAGGGGGGTAAGGGGGAGCACACAACAACCGGACTCCCCAAATGTCAACCTCACCTGCACGCGGTACACCCTGCTGCTTACCAACGAGGCTCTGGCGACCGACAAATGGCGGGATATCCATTTTATACCAACTAGAGAGCTCAAGAACGTGGAAGTTCAAACGAGGTTTCTAGCAGGATAGTTGGCATCAGTGCAGGATGTTGACTTAGGGTGGCGGAGGAGGAATATTTTCATATACCACAACGGCGGCACCCACAAGCCAAGTTAGCAGGTTTACTGCACGCTCACCAACCCACAATAGTCAAGAGTGGTGAGCTTTCTTTCTTTGAGGAGTATATAGCAACTGGACTCCCCAAATGTCAGCCTCACCTGCACGCGGTACACCCTGCTGCTTACCAACGAGGCTCTCGCTACCGACAAATGGCGGGATATCCATTTTATACCAACTAGAGAGCTCAAGAACATGGAAGTTCATACGAGGTTTCTAGTAGGATAGTTGGCATCAGTGCAGGATGTTGACTCAGGTTGGCGGCGGATGAGTATTTCATATACCAACGGTGGCACCCACAAGCCAAGTTAGTAGGCTTACTGCGCGCTCACCAACCCGCAATGGACAAGCGTGGTGAGCTTTCTTGTCTAAACCCCTTTCTTCATGGACAATACAAGAAACGATCCCCAAGTGCTCGGCGGCTCCAGGGGGGAAGCTATCGACAGTATGCCGGAACTCCCTGGAGTCAGGGGTGATAATCTCCGGGCGAGGTTCATAAACTGTCAAACGAATACTGCTGGCTGCAAGGACTCCGATAAACTTAATATATTGACGTATAATGTCCGCACTCTAAGAACTGAAGAGCGGTTAATTGAACTTGAGAATGCTCTAAACTATGTCAACTGGGACATCGTGGGCCTATCAGAGGTAAGAAGAGAAGGTGAGGACACTTTGGAACGGAATTATACCATCTTCTACTTTAACGGTATCAGTGGAGGTCAGTCAGGTGTTGGATTTTTGGTATCCAAGAAATGGAAATCCAATATCTTAGAATTCGTTGCCTACTCTGACAGAATAGCCTTACTGAAGTTTCGAATTATGGACAAGAAAACTCTAACCATCATACAGGTCTATGCTCCAACGTCAGCACATCCAGACGAAGAAGTGGAGGAGTTTTATGACCTTCTGAACAAAGCATACGATGACCATCGAGGCACTTGGACCATGATTCTGGGAGACTTTAATGCAAAACTGGGCAGTAGACATCACAGTGACAACAACAACATTTTGGGGCCTTACGGTTTGGGAACAAGAAATATACGCGGCGAGCGTCTATTACAATTTGCTTTCGGGCAAAGTTTAAGCGTCTGTAATAGCTTCTTTTTCAAAAAACCCCAACGCCGCTGGACCTGGCTGTCTTCCGATGGAGTAACGAAGAACGAAATCGATTTCTGTCTATCCTCCAACAAGCAATTCATAACCAAATTACAAATATTGAACAAAATTCGTTACTCCTCCGACCACCGTCCACTAAGGGTGGTGGCAACCTTTGACCACAAAATTTATAGAACACAAATAATTAGAAGCAGCATTAAAAAACTAGATAAAACTTCATTGATCACTAGTAGTGAAAAATTCAATTTAGAACTTAAAAACAGCTTTGATTCCTTAAAAACGACAGATTTAGTTGACACTGAACAACAGTACAGTAATATCAAGACCAGTATAAAAAACGCCAGTACTAAGGTTAAACCCTTGAATAAAAAATGCCTCAAACTTAGCCAAACAACTCTTGAAGCAATAGAGGAGAGACAGCGTCTTGTTTTCAACAGCCCAGAGTTCAGACAGGTAGACAGACGGGTCAAACGAAGCATCCGAAAGGACGTGCGGCAGTACAATGACAAGCTGGTGCAAGTTGCTTTAGAAAGCAACAGATCTCTAAAATTGGCCTTAAGAGGAGAGAAGTCCATCCACCATCACTAAAATCAAAGACCACGCAGGAATTACTCATAGTGAAAGAGACAAAGTTATGAAAATTTGCTCAGATTTTTATAAAAATATGTACTCAGCCGAGCACACGGGGTCTTCTACTTCCCAGGCGCTTTATGATGCTTTGACTCTACAACAGTCATCTCAGATATCACCCCAGATCACGGGTTTTGAAGTCCATTGTGCTCTGCGCAGTCTGAAATATAATAGAAGCCCAGGCGAGGATGGCATTTCTACCGAAGCTCTCGAAATAGGGGAACCAGTACTACTTCCACATATCACAAATCTTTTCAACTCAATATTGCGAACTGGTTCATTCCCTTATCAATTTTGTCATTCTACAATAATTCTGTTACACAAAAAAGGTGACAAGTCCGAAATCGGTAACTATCGTCCTATCAGTCTAGTTTCGCATTTGTACAAGACATTTGTAAAAGTGATTGAGAACCGCATTTCCGGACAACTTGACGCACAACAGCCACCTGAACAAGCAGGGTTTCGACGAGGCCTCTCCACTACTGACCATCTGCACGCCCTGAATCAGATGATAGAGAAGTGCACTGAATTTAGGATTCCTCTATATCTAGCGTTCGTGGACTACGCCAAAGCCTTTGATAGCATTCACCACGATTCACTATTTGAAGCCCTACTCAATCAAAACATAGATACCACCTATGTGAACTTATTAAAGGCCATATATCGTAATAGTACAGCAGCTATTAAAATTACTACCACAGGACCATCCTTTCCTATTGAAAGAGGCGTCAAACAAGGAGACCCGCTGTCCCCCAAGCTGTTTACTGCCACTCTTGAAGAGGTTTTTAGAAAACTATCGGATCCCTGGGCAGATAAAGGCGTTGTGGTTGGCGAAAAAAGGTTGACTAACCTCCGTTTCGCCGACGATATCGTTCTGTTCTCATCTTCGGCAGCTGAACTTGGCGTAATGCTAAGTGACCTTAACAGGACGAGCCTCGAGATTGGACTTCGGATGAATATGTCGAAGACCAAACTCATGACCAATAGCGTCCAGCAGAAGCTGTGTTTAGGAGGTGTGGAGATTGCATATGTTCCAGAATATATCTACCTCGGCCAAATATTTTCTTTCCAGGCGAGACAAGAAAAGGAAATTGCTCGCCGCACCGAAAACGCCTGGAAGAGCTATTGGTCGATGAAGGCGCTCATGAAGGGAGACCTCCCTATTTGCTATAAACGCAAATTGATGGACATGTGCATTCTCCCTATCCTTACATATGGAGCTCAAACCTGGTCTTTGACGGCGCAGCAGAGGTGCAGGCTCGAGGTTAACCAGCGAGCAATGGAGCGCAGCATTCTGGGAGTCAGATTAACGGACCGCATCAGAAACACAATGCTGCGCTCCAAAACACAAATCGCCGACGTCACCAAAAAAGCAGCCAAGTTAAAATGGGACTGGGCCGGACACATCTGCCGCATGTCAAACGGTTCATGGGCTAAATCAACCACAATGTGGGTCCCGGAAAATGTTAAGCGACACCGCGGCAGACCCAGGCGAAGATGGCGGGATGAACTCGATGCCTACCGACAGGGTTTATTTATTTATTTATTTATTAAAACTTTATGCACAAGTACAAAGGCGGACTTAATGCCTTAGGCATTTTCTACCAGTCGACCTTAGGGTGGTGCAGAGATAAAAATAAGGCAGGTGCAACTAAATAAACGGAAACATTGAGAAAAACATATATAAAAAGAAAGGGTTGGTCTACGATAGCCCTAAACCGAGAGGATTGGAAGGAAGAAGGGGAGGCCTTTGCCCTGCAGTGGGACAGAATAGGCTGAAAATAAATAAAAATAAATATAATTTAATCAACAAACTTCTCCGCTCCGCTCTCAAATTGGACCAGCGTCAGAAAATGCAAGGAATGCATCTCGTCCAGTGTAAAGTCCGAACATATAATTTGACCGCTACTACCATTGAATGGTGCCGCCGACAATATTTACTACTGAGACGAGACTATATGTCTGTTTAAGAGAAATAGTTCATGCATATAGTGGTTGAAAGTATCCTGGCATGTTAGGTTAAGTTAGTAAAGCTCATTGTGAATGCAGAACTCGTTTCGCCAGCTCAGATTTTTAAGTTCCATAATATTTTTGGGATTTGGTCGAGTAACGTGCATTACGTAAATCATTTTAGAATGCCACGGTCTTTGGCTTAGTTTGTAACTAAAATTTGGTACATGAGAAACCAACGGCAACGGTAAGGGGAAGGAAAATAATCGTGAGAAAACATTGACTTATAGTTCACATTAGTTTGAAATCGACAACCCATCTTGAGCAAGCGTGGTGATCAATGCTCCTCATCAAACCCTTGTCTGTATGAGAATAGGGGTTTACCTTGCAGTGCAAAGCGAAAAAAGCAAAAGCCCGGTCTGTACGGTATTTTTTAATATTATAATAATATTGAATTTGAAAGTGTTATACAGGTGTTATATTGTACATGTACAGGTACAATAAAATACCCATGGAAATAAAAGAAGCGAAAAGTATGCCTTCTTTTAAAAATAAACTTAAATCATATATAATGGGGCAAAAAAAATGGTCCTTATTAGTTAGTGCACTGCCATGTATGCCACATCTAGTAATACATCCAGTTTTACTTTTGATCAGTGTTTACTCGGTTAGTGATTATACTTCATAAAAGATAGCTTGATCTCTGCGACATATTTTGTCAAACTGACGTATACGTTATTGTTACGGTATTGTTCGACTGTCAAGCGCTATTGTTACTGTATTGCTACTGACAGCTGTCGCTGAGATCAAGCTATCTTTTATGAAGTATAGTTGATATTTACAAAAAAATATATAACTACCCTCTTATTTATTATTATACTTGTAACTTTGTTTTTGTGCGCTCATAAAAATTATACATTCAATGTAAATTTAGTTTTTCAACAAGTGAATTATTGTTTTGTAATTTTCATTCTTAATAAGGTATAATAAAGTTCTTTAACGACATTTACTAAATAAAGTCTCACAAAATCTCTAAAACTCGAAAATAAAATTTAAAACATTCACACAAAAAAGGTCTTCAAAGAGTGCTAAAGTTAAATAATAAGAAATAATGAGTTCACACGTTAATTAAAGTACTTTCACTAAGAAACTTCTATCAGGCGAAATCTGGAAGATTTTATACGGATTGAAAGAACTTTTTAATTAAGACACAGTTCATAGGGGATAAGTTTAATCAGCGAAGTTTCTCATAGGTGAAGTCTTAGTTCGATAGTGAACAATGATGTTCACAACAACTTCGTTTGCGGTTTCAGAATAAAGTTTTAATTATTTTATAATCTTTTTGGCAATCAAAAGAGTTCCTTCCAATATTAGTATGACTATTAATTATTAAGGATGAACTAACCACCTGCATTCTTGCGAGTACGAGTACCCAGCTTCGTGAATTACCATTTGCCAGCAGCTTCGAACGCGTGTCTCGAAAACTGCCACGAGAACCTAATACCGGGCTAAAATCCTAATTAAATCCTTTGTTCTATTAAGGTCATGGTCTACCTGTGTACTAGAATTCATCCAAAACTGTTCAGCTGTTATTCATTATCAAAAATCAAAACATAACTTCAAAGTTATAAAATAAGTAGGATGTCTTTCTAAGATCCTGAAACTGTAATCTAACAGACAAACATTTCAAGAAGTTGAACTTAAGTTACTAGAAATAGGGACCAATTCGTTCAACCAGGTTTCAGACTGGCTGAAGTAGCCTCATATTTCAAATGAAATTTTCAAAATGTTTGAAATTGTTGAAAGTTTCATTTTTAAAATGTTACAATAAAATTCCTCCCCACATTCTAGAACTGAGTGAGATGAAATTTAAAACTTGTATAAAACGCACACTATACAGGCAGGCATATTATTGCACAGCACCTGTGTGAGTACTATGTACCCAACTGTAAATCTACCATTTGCTGTACCTTTGTGTCGTTCGTTGACTTGTGTGTGCCCTGGCAGTTGAGTGTGTCATGCTCTCTCAAATGTCTATCTGATGGTGGCACGTGTGTTGGATCATTCGGTTCCCTTCATGATGGTTGAGCTGGTTAGTGCCAATTCATGCGTCATGAATAGAATAGAATAAACTTTATGTTATATAATTAATTTTACAGTGTTCACAGTTATATGGCCGTCAAGTACGTGCAATGCTATTTTACACATGTGTCTTACTGAAAGATCTAATTGTAAATTAAATAAGGCTCAGTTCAGGCATGAACTGGCTGTCGCTACACAGCTATATCTTAGATAATTTAAATGATAGGAATACGAGTAGGGACCATTCGCTTGGAGAGTGGTTTACCTCTTTGTTGTTTACATAATGTTCGTGAACGGGCGCCGTCAGTAGGGGTCATAACTAAACTGCTTCGGAGGCGGTACCCTGAGCAAAACGCCGCGCAAGCCATTTTTTGTGCTGTTTTTAGGAGCTATCTACTTGTTATTTAAAAAGAAATATCCATTAATACAAATACATTAAAATTCTACATAATATTGATTCTAAAATGGTAGATTTAGTTTTTTTTTAAATGTTGTATATATTTCACAAAAAAACATAAAAATGAGAAACAATTAATGATATTATGCATCTCCTCGTAAAGTGTTCATTAATTATTTTTTGTACTAACACTAATGGATAGACAATTTAATAACGAACATTTTTGTAGTTTTTTTTTTTTTTCAAAAGACCAAAATTCGATATTATAAAGATTTTATTCTAAAATCTGGGCGTACTCACTACTGTAATTCATGCGCCGCCAGTGCCGCTAGACCAATAGGAATGCTCATATCTCATGCCGATTTTTTGGTCAGGGTACCGTCTTAATGTTTTTATAGTACCTATTATTTATCTGCACAGTACATGTGTGATTACTTTAAATACTCTATATATATGTAAGTAGTATAGTGTGTAGTGTTTCTGGGTGCATTGTCCTCACATATATTAATTTATTAATGTATGTACTTATGCACCTAAATATTGTAAAAAACATTTTTTTTAAATAGTTCTTATAATAGTTTTTTTTAAATAGTGGTTATTTGTGGTGATTTTAATATAGACACTTTGACACAATCAAAACCTCTTAACAATTTTCAAAACCTCCTTTTAAACTATGACTTAAAAATTGGAATTCACCAGCCTACACGATTAGCTAGTGGAAAATGCATAGACAATATCATACATAACATTAGAGGTAGTAATTGTGCAGTACTTGATCTTGCGCTATCTGATCATACTGCCCAAGTGATCAAATGCCCTGTGAAAAAAACTTGTTCCATTAAGCATTGGTATACTCTGAGGCGCGACTATTGCCAAGAAAACTTGACGAAATTCATTGACTCTCTTCATAGTCTTGGTTTTAGTGAAGTCTATCTACACGACAATCCTGAGGAAGCATTTAACTGTTTCTATGACCTTTTTATGCTTTTTTATGACCTCTGTTTCCCTTCAAGGAAAATAAAAATCACTCAGCGTAAAAAATCTAACTGGATTTCCAAGGGAATTAGGCTCAGTTGTAAACGGAAAAGAGAAATGTTATGGCAATACAGGCGAGCCCCTACTTCTAAAAATAAACTTTTATTAAACCAATATACTGCTCGTTTAAAGAAAATAATAACATTGACCCAAAAATCTCAGAATGACTTTCACATAAATTCGGCTAGTAATAAATCTAAAGCGACTTGGAGTATTATCAATAAAAATAAAATTAACTTTCCTAAAGAAAATATACCTGAATACGTAACAATAAATGACAATAAAATACATAAACCTCGACAAATTGCACAAGCTTTTAATGACTATTTTATAGACGAAATTCAACCGAATAATTCTACTCCTTCCTATGCAAATATTGATAATAATTGTAATTCCATATTTATTCCACCTACAGTACCAGCTGACATAGTTGCTATAATTCGCTCTTTAAATAATACCAATAGCCATGGATACGACGGCATCATCACAAAAGTGGTCAAACAAGTAGCGCCAATAATAGGACCTGCTATGAGTTATATCATCAATCTTTGCATTGAACATGGCCATTTCCCGGACAAATTAAAAATTACTGTTATTAAACCTATTCATAAAAAAGATGATAAAAGTATCATGGGTAATTATAGACCGATAGCACTTATTCCTATTTTTTCCAAAATTATAGAAAAGGTGATATACAATAGCCTTTCGTCGTTTTTTGAAAAACATGATCTCATAGTTAAAGAGCAATTTGGATTTAGGAAGGGTAAATCCATTAACATGGCGATCTATGACGTGATCGAGAAAATTGTTTCTAGTGTTGATGGTAGAATTCCGGTAGCGGCCTTGTTCATGGATATGTCTAAAGCATTCGACCATGTAGATCATGGAATACTGCTAAACAAGTTAGAGCGATATGGGATTAGAGGAACTGCATTAAACCTATTAAAATCTTATCTCTCTGATCGCACTCAAATCACAGCGCTCGATAGGCTATGTGCAAGCTCGAAAGTTGAAAGAACATATATGTCACGTCCTAGGAAAACTACATTTGGTGTTCCCCAAGGTAGCATTCTTGGCCCTCCATTATTTAACATTTACATTAATGATATGCCTAAGGTCAGTAATCATCAGATGGTCTTATTTGCTGATGACAGCACTATTTTATTCTCTAATAATGACATTAATATTCTTGAAAATGACATAAATGACGATCTTAAAAATATAATAAATTGGTTAGTTAATAATAATCTAAAAATAAATCTAAACAAAACTAAAATAATGACATTTAATCAAAGAACAAATAAACCGAAACTGAATATAAAATATGGTAACGTAGCAATCTCTGAATGTGACATCACAAAATTTCTGGGCCTTTACATAGATAGTCAACTGACTTGGAAACAACATATCGACGCTTTGTCAAAGAAGCTTAGCCAATTTGCGTATGCTCTGTACAAACTTTCAAAAACAGTTAATTGCATTACAGTGCAAATAGCTTACAATGCTTATGTGGCTTCTGGCATTAGGTACGGAATCATTTTTTGGGGCAACTCCACTGACAGAGACATTGCTTTTAAAGCTCAAAAGAAATGCTTGCGATCATTTAGCAAATTGCAATCGATTGATAGTTGTAAACCATTGTTTAAGGAACTTAGTTTGCTCACTCTACCGTCTATGTATGTATATGAAATGGGAGTGTTTGTTCGCTGTAACCTGCATTTGTTTGAAAAACTGCGCTCTCGCCGTTACCAGAATACCATTCATGTTATCTCTCATAAAACCGCATTTTTTGGCAAAAGTGTGCTAGGTATGGCCCCAAAAATATATAACAGTATACCAGCTGCTATTAGAAATAAAGATTGCCTGGGATCATTTAAGAGGTCTTTGTTTAAATTCCTTGTAGATAGATGTTACTACTCCATCACTGAGTTTATTACTGATAAACAGAGATATGACGATTCCGACTTGCCAATTGAGCACTTATGATTTTATTTATTGATTATGAATGAATGTAATGAAATGTAATTGTAATGACCTGTAATTGTAAAATTGTAATGACCTGTTTACCTAATTGACATATTTTAAATTGATTTATTTTTTAATGTAATCTATTGACATGCCACCTTAATTGTATTATTTTATTTATTGTTGCTTGCTTATGCTAATTTTGTACGCCAGATATTGGCAAAACATAGTGCACATATTTTAACAATATACCAACTGTAACCTTACCTATGTTTTACAAAATAAATGATTGATTGATTGATTGATTGATTGATTGAGTTCTTGTGCGTTCTTCTCCATAACAAGCTACTTGCCGAATGCATGGTAGAATCAATTTTTATTCTTTGTATATTTTAATTTAACGTTCAAAAGTGCCGCTTTGTGGCCAAGTTGAAATAAAATATCTTTGCCTTGTCTTGATAGGTGATAGGTATGGTGACGTTTACCGCCTATGCCCACGAGAACCAAACAAATCCGTGACCTGATTTCCACTGCAGCTCGCAATGCATCACAAGCGCCGCCCGGTAGCGCAAATTTTTGTCTTCCTCCAAATCATTGGGGAAATTAAGACGCCCAGCATCCTTTAAAATATTCGCTCTAACGACACAGTGCCGATATTTCACTAAGAACAAGTCGTTACAATAATGCACGGTAGCCTAGTTGGAAAACAGCCAAAGACGGTCTCAGTGGTGGTAATCGCGAGAACGATGTTAAAACGGCCTCGTCCGGTTAATTTCGCACAATATACGTTTCCCGGACATGGTATTCGCAGTGCAGTTCAACACACAGAGTTAACTGTACTCAAACTCATGGTTTTATATCCTGATAGTAATTTGGGAATACGTGGTGATTGTAAGGTATTGATATATGATTTAATTGCATTCAGTTTCCTCGCTAATGAAATACGTAATATTTATAATAAATAAAACGTCTTCGAGATAGTTAATGATATCTATTAAAGTTAGATTACTCGCTTAGTTCAGTATTTCTGACTGTGATAGGGTAACAAAGCCAGAACTTTTTTATAAACCATTGAATTTATAGTTGCCGTTTCTATCATTTTCAGATCCAGATGACGTACAACTTCTCACACTCCAAAAGTGTTTTTATGCTACAAGTAAAATTTTAAAAATCCCTGACATATTTTTATTTCATACTACATAATTTATCGAGCAATTATTAACCGGGCGAAAAATATACTGAATGGGTGACTGTTATGCTAAGTAAGTAACTATTTTTCCGGTTTGAGTAATACATTTTAGGAGGTTTTTGTGAGCTGCGGTAATAATATTATTACATACTTTAATTGTATTTGGGGTTCTATTATTTCTAATTCAGCATATTATTCTAAAATAGAAATTGAAAATAGCTGAACAATCATCGAGACGACATCGCTGTACAGCGCGGGAGTTCGTGTTGTGTGTTTCGTGTTTTCAACGAATTAGTCAGTAGCTTAGAGAAGCCGACACGGATAGGTTAGGTTTGAAGGGGATGACGGGAGCTGAAGTGATCGAGTAAAGCGTACGAACTTAGCTCCCGTCATCTCCTTCATGTTAGGTCACTTTAGACCCTGCAGAAAGAAGCCCAAGGGCTCCGTCGACATTTTTTTATTTTCTAGTCGCTGTTTTAAACATTTCTATTCGCCCACTTAGTATTTCAGAAAAGCCATATTCAGAATTTTTTACACTTTTAATTTGAATTTATTTTTAGTCGTTTATATACTATCCTAATTTATCTAGTAGTAGACACACTTCGATCGACAATCTATTGAACACGTAATTATGACGGGATATCTTGCAGGAGCAGCTCGATTCAAACAGTAAAACGCCAATAACTTTTGAGCGGCTGAACTGATTTTCATAAAACATAGTTATGAATACTATCGGAAAAGTCAACATTCAAACAAAACAAACAAAATCAGTTCATCCGTTTACGAGCTATGATGCCACAGACATATACACAAACACACAGGTACACGCATAAAATTTATAACACTCAATAACATCAATTTATAGCATAAAAAAGGAAGAATTCCTAAATTATAGCAAAGATTTTAAAAGCTCCAATTAATTTATAATTCTGCACTCGAACCAATCGTATTAATTACAAATCCTAACGCGACCTCTAAAAAACGAAAAGAAAAATAAAATTTCTAACTAGTCCTCAACTTCAGAAAAATCTCGGAAAATATTTTCTCGTCGGCCTCAATACCACAGCACTTCGCTTCAACACGAACTTTCCAAATCAATTAAAAATTAATTAAATGGCCTTGTTAGCGTCCTAGTTCAGTTTTGGCACTCATCGCGAATTCATACCGCACCTGGCGGTATTACCCATCTATAGGCGGTATTACCCACCGGTACGCTGTTTTATGTATCGGGAAAATATTGAAGCTGAGAAATATTTTGGGGAACGGATTATGACCTTTTAGACTTATTGGATCTTTACGTTGAGCGATGCTAGATTACGTTTCTGTTATGAGTTAAAGACAAGTAGAAACGTAGTTACCGAAAAGGTTTTATATTGGTTGTATATAAAAACTACTTAATGCCCGTTTACCAATTGTTGGTGGCTTGGCTAGGGAAATAAATGAAATCTATTTATTTACTCTTTGCACAGGACACAAGAGTTGTTAAATAAAACTTAAATAAATTTACAAACAAAAAAACCGTAACACAAAAATCTTAAAAGCAAAAAATAAACCACGTGCTCATGTCAGGGAAACGCCAACTTTTACAGCAGTTGCGAGGGTTAAAAAAGAAACATTAAGAAATAATATGTGCATAATAAAGGATACATTCAAGTGTAAGGACTTAGTTGTCTGGTAGAGAATGCCTCAAACATTGAGTCCGCCTATGTACCTTTATGTTTCATGAAGTTTTAATAAATTAATAAATAAGGAGTACTAGATTTTATTAAATACCTAATCTGTGTAACGACCTAAGAAATGTCAATTATACCTCATTGCTATAGCCATAACTTAACGAACCCGCTCTTTATCAACTAAAAAATATCACACATTTTGTGAAGCCAAATCCCAAAACACTACATCACAACATTGCAGCCATACTTTCCTAAAAGCCAATAAAACTATGAGCAGGAAATCTAAGCAGTGATACACTTGCGTGCCATTACAGTGGCTAGTGGTGCCATTACGTGCGTTTTAGGTGTCCCCATGTGTACGGAACGCCATTCAGATGATAAATACCGAGGTATCAAGACACTTTTGTGTACACTGTTTGAAAAAAAATGAGGTTTCTTTCTTGTAATAATGGTGCGAGTTTCTTAGGTTTTTAGCCGACTTTCCAATAAGGAGGAGGTTCTCAATTCTGATGTAAGCATTTTTTTTTTAAATTATTATCGGGCATAACTCCGTCATATATAAAAAGATTTGCAAATTTTTAAAACAATGATAATTCATATTTCTGTCTTTTACTAAATTGTTGAGATGGATGTGCCTAGTGACGAGAATGGATAAAGTGAAAAATGAGTATATAAAAGGAAGTTTGAAAGTGGCGGCAGTGACAGAAAACGTAATCGTTTGTCCTGGTATGGCCATGTGATGAAGCATGTTACTAAAAGAGTTATGAATATAAATGTAGATGGATGGAGAAGTGAGGGGACGTTCAATGAAAAGATAGATGGACTTCGTGAGGAGTGATATGAAAGAAAAGGGAGTCAGTGATGGCGTGACGAGGAACAGGACGGTATGGACGAAGAAAACGTGTTGCGCCGACCTCAAGTAACAGACATGACTCGGGCAGAAAGATGATGATCAGATGATGACTACATATCTGATGAACTCGCCAGACATTACTCGCATAAGGGTTCCGTAGACTCTGAATTGCCTACCTATTGTAATATCTTCGTTTCCTCTCCCTGACTTTATCACTGAATAGGAAAAATATATAGTAGGTAGTCAAGACAGCCTTCCAGGATCGACAGATCGGAAAAAACAGTCCTTAATTCCATACATCATCACTTAAACTCCAACCCTGCAAAAAGGGAACAAAGATAACGAACTCCAAAAAGTTTCCAATCGATTCTTCTTAGCGTTTTATGCATGACAGGACTTACACTGTTTTGCTCTTAACTTATAATCTGTAGATGTTGAAAACACTGCCGCCCTATACCTAGAGTGACGCTATCTGATAAAATTATTTATTTTGAGTTACAGACGAAAATAAAAAAAAAACAGCGAAATAATAAAAATCGCTGGGATAACAAATAATAAGTCATATGCGTGAGTTGCCGGTGTCAAAAAATAGATCTTATTGCGTACTTTAAAAATACCCGTGAGGAAATCGGCATGTCCTACAACCAAAAATTCGAAGACATGTGACATCCATCAACCCGCACTAGGCCTGCGTGGTGGATTACGGCCCGTATTAGGTAGAGTGGTTCTCACAGAGAAGAAGCCTGTGTCCCAGCAGTGGGAACATTAAAAGGCTGATGATGATGATGACTTTACAAATAGGCGCATTATTGGATTCAATCAATTACTAAATCTTATCAAAAAAATTTTTTTTTTCTAAAACAGCAATTTTAGGATGTTTTTATTTTTATCTTTATTTATATTTATATATTTACTTTTATCTAGCAATAATAGAATTATACTGCTTAGAAAGATTGATAGAGATTTTTTTGCTGATTATGGAGGTATAATTAACTTATTAAGGTTACACTAGTCGAAAATTCTTCCATACAAACGTAGTCTAGAGATTACTCCACTGTTTGACGATGTACGTTAAAAATAAAAATTATATCAATTTGTCTCATCATTATCTAGCCCTATAAGGAAACAAAAAAGTAAAAAAAAAAAATTTGACCGTTATGAGCGTCCATAGTTCCATATTTCAACACTAATTTTACGCATCTTTGGGTAGAAATAAATACCGTAAGAAGAAGGAAAATTGCAAAATGGCCCTCCATACAGGGATAGATTAGTAATTCATTAATGCAAATAGTTTTATTTTGAAAATATACATTTAATCGTTTCTTCATGATATCTAGACTCCCAAAGATCTGTTTATAAATTTTCGCGCGCTCGTTTTCGTCCTAAACTTAAATCCATTTCGATAAAAATTTGCAAAAGTGCTAATTCGTACACGAACTAGGTTCTTACTGCTCATCACAGCATCTATCTCTTTCGCACGTGTTGTCGGATGAAATAGCATGCATTTTAACCTCGCGCACAAAATAGTTCGTGCCGTCGACTAGGAGAACCTTAAGAGTTAAAAACGGATAAATCTCAGATAGTGACACTCTAGTTATAGGACGGCAAAACAGCTTGTTAGCATACCGCACAGAATTTGTTAGTAAGAATGTTAGTCGACTTTGTTAGTGCATAGTTCGCAGATTTGCGCACAAAATGTTGTGTGGAGCTCTCTGTTGTTACGTGTTGGTAAAACTGTGGTGGGAATTAGTGATGGTATTGTGCTGAAAGTGTGTAGCTTTAAACATGAATTTTACTGTTTAGAGCTCCAAAGTTGCAATGTTTACCATTTCTAAATATTATAATAGCAGAGGTAGATTTCATTTATATTCTGAAGTATTTGCACTGTGTTTCTTCGTGCACATTTTATTGCACTTTGTATTTTGTATCTGAATAAGGGTTGAACCGTCTATAAAGAGATGTACACGTCGTGGCAAGGTTATAATAATATATCAAGTACAAATAAAATTTAAAAAACCCCGACACATTTTTATTTCAATCTACATAATTTATCTAGTAGTAGATACGCTTTTATCGACAATCTATTGAACACGTAATTATGACACGATATCTTGCGGAAACACCCTGTTTCAAACAGTAAAACGCCCATAACTTTTGAACGGCTGAACCGATTTTCATCTAACATAGTTAAGAGTCAGATTTCAAACAAAATAACAATATGAAAACGGTTCATCCGTTTAGGAGCTATGATGCCACAGACAAATACACAAACACACAGGTACACACTTCAAACTTATAACACCCCTTTTTTCCGTCGGGGGTTAAAAACAAGGGAGTGAGTGAATGTGGGACCATTGACAGGAGAGAATGGAATAGTAAAATGACTTGGACCGATTCTAAGTTTAATTTAAGTCACATGGGACAGGGTCAGGAACATGATGATGATGTTGAAAACCTACAAACATAACTCACAGATTTTTCCCGTACAGGTAGGTAGAAATCAAAGATCACCTGCAACGATACTTTGATTCTTCTATGGCAGAGATCACCAATTACTTTCATTTAGGGTCCGTTTTTTTCAACTTAATATTATAAAGAGGAAAGATTGGTATTTTTGTATGTAACAAATAAACTTAAAAATTACCTGAACGATTTAAAAAAAAATTCACCGTTGGTAAGCTACAATATCCCTGGATGACATAGGCTACTTTTAATCCCTGTATTCCCAAGGGATTGGTATTCCGTAAGTTGTAAAGCCCCCCCTTCCACCCCACCCTTTACACTGTCACGTCTATTTTCTTTGTTAAAAGGATTTCGACAACATTCTCAATTTTGTTAAAATCAGGTATCTGTTTTCGTTACATGTATCTCGTTTGTGACAAGTAAACACCTTTTCGTTCTTCTTTAAATTCAGACACAAGTTAACTATATTGTACTTAAGGTCCACACAAAATAGGTTGGCGGTGATGATAAAAATCCACCCGAATAAAGACTTTGACCCGACACGAAAATATCCCTAAACTATCAATTCCATTTATCAATAAGACCCAAGAAGTAACTACCTAACTACTTACTCCAAACCCCGAAATTATTCCCATTAATTCCCAACTTTAAAATTACTTTCCCCCTTTAAAATTACTGTGAGAAAACCCACGTTTTGAAGCAAGAACATTTCTGCTATCAATCATCTTGGATTGAAGTCCCAAAACTTGGAAACTCAGTTTCCTCCGAGTTACAGATCGATGGGAATTGGCAACTGAAAACTTTGAGAGAAGGAAACGCGTTTATTGTTCAACGGATTTAATACCTTAATTGATGAGACGCAACTTTTTGGACTTCGGAAGTGATGTAATTGGATGTCGATTTTGAAAAGGTAGTTCTTATTTTTAATTGCTTAGATTTCGGTAGGTATGTTTAAATGAATATTGAACATATCAGTTGTAACACAATGGGGGCTACCGTATTTGTGCTCCCCAGTTGGCGCTATCGGCGAGTAAGGTCCTTAAATATCGCTGTTAAACGTTGTTATTACGCGCACGGAAGCAAAGTCTGAATTAAAATCATTTCTAATGCTGTAGAAATACGATTAAACATAAAATCAGTTTTGTGCAGCCCCATTTTTTCATCTCTACAAGGCCAAAATATATTTTTTTTCGAATTTCTGGAATTGATTCTGTCAGATTACATCCTTAACAAATACTTTAAAAAAAAAATTAGATACGAATTCTAAGTCTAGGCCTGTATTTCAGAACTCCAGGCCACCCAATACATCGATTTATATAGAGATTGTCACCACGGAACTAATTAATGCGAATGGGTGTGTGTGTGCGTGTTTGTGTATGCGTGTTAGTGAGTGAGTGTGTGTATGTATAATAATTAATCATTTATTGTACTTAAATATTATATAAACATATTTACATAAAACGTACTTAACCATAATAATACATTTGGACTCACTTCACGATCCCCTTGAAATTTTCACTCCAAACGTAATCAATTATATCAGATAAATTGAAATAGTTAACATCAGATTCAGATTCAGATAACTTTATTTGCTCAAACATGTGTGTATTTACAATTATATGAAACAAAATAAATGCATGCAAGGTCTTATAAGTACATGGAGTTGTGCTAACATGTTTACCATATTGTCATGGTGTGCAAATATTAATACAAACTTGGCATTAAACAATAACAACATTCTGTAAAAAATGACAATGCTGACATAAACAAATAAATTAAATTTGATTGATCGATAACATAATTAGTTCATAAGGAAATAGATTGGAGTAACATACAAAAATGTCAAATATTCAGTTGTTGTTTATTTCATATTCATTTCACTAAGTAAACTTATAATAAAACTTTAACATCGGTATTAAATATTTCAAATGAAAATCTATTTTAAAACGATTCTTATTAATCTCAGAAAACAATAAACAAAACAAAATCGAAACCTCCCTCGTTTCCCTCCTCGGTAAGGACTAAGTCAAAACAATGCTAATAGCTCAAGCTACACAAATCACACTTTAAAACCATGTACAACATCTAAATGGAACCCTCCCCGTCCCCACGTACCACGTACCACGTAGTCTACAAGTTGGCAAGGAAATAGGCACATTAAGATAAACGTAGATGTTAATTTATTATTCGCAGTACATTGAATACGTCACGAGTCGCTACGGACGCTGTAACTCATAGGAGTGCATAGTAATGTCGGTGGAGTTCGGTGGAACTGAATATATATGTAGGTAGCTCGAAAGTTATGTATATATCAATCTACAATTTTGTAGTATTCCCATGTATGTCCTTATTTATATAATAGTATATTATAGTTTGATGAGAACAAAATTTTGACAGAAAAATCGAGACAACATAACTATAAGTGCAAACAATATAGTTATTGAAAGGCTTCTATTCAGTAATGAATACTTTCAGGACCACTTGAATCGCCGCGTGACACGTTATTGCAATATATTCAATGCGCGACACTCTCTCGACAGTCGCCGAAATTTTCGCGAATTCGCATACCTGTGACGGGCCATCTGGGAGACGACATGCGATAACGGCGCGTGTGATTAAAACGCCGATATCTCTAATGTTTTGTGTGGAAGCTATACATGAAACTTATGTTGTTGGAATCGTTGTGAAATAAGCTATATTATTTCAAATGGTTTAGTCCAGTTTTGCCTTCTACTCATAGGTATCGAAAGTTCTTTCATTTATATATGACAATATCAACATTAATTAGCATAATTTCTCACCCAAAATAATATATTTCTGAAGCAAAATTGCCCAGATTCCAACAAACAAGACTGTTCACTAAAATTAATTTTCTACGAATACTAGCATTACAAGAACAGTCATAATTAACAGAAAACAGTGCAGTGACCGCTTGAAACACTTAAATCTGTAGTTAGTAACGTTTAAGCCATGCTAGAGTTTTCAACGTCAAATAAAAATATGTAATAAACCCTTTTTATTTCACCGTAAATGAGTTCCGGAACGGGGCTCGCTGACGGAGGATTAAGAGGGCCCTACCACAGGTTTTAGATGGAACATCGTCTGGGACGTGATTGGGTGTCTTTTTTCGTTGTTTTGAATTGCCTTCAAAGGGTGTTTGGTAAAAATGATGATGGTAAAGGCGATGTTACACTTCGCGATAATTTGGTATGTCATTCGTCGAAAGGGGAACCTTTGACCGACTTAAAAAAAAGGAGGTAATCAATTCGACACATATGTAAATGTAACATTGTTGCAATTCCCCAATATTCATATTTGTTACTCTGATTAGGTTTCTTAACATGTGTGCCAAATTTCATAAGTGTATGTATGTTTGCCCACGCATTTCACCGAAACTACTTATCGGACCGTGACCGTTCTTTTGGGTTAGGTATCTCTCAACTTAGGTAATAGTGTAAGTTTCATTAAAATCGGTTGAGCTGTTTTCAAGATATGGAACTTACAACCGAACTCCTTAGCGTCAAACATCACGAATGTGTAAATTGAGTTATTATGGATATTTTGTCAGTCCTTTAGGTATCTTACTATAGAACTTGCTCACTTTTTTAGTGATAGTGTACTAAAAGTAAAAAGAGAGAAATAAAAACAGTATCACAAAAAATAAAAAGCCGACTTTAAAGCAAAACACTTAAAATAAGTTTAGTATCGGAAGTCGGTGTTGAAAAACGAAAAAAGAAGAAGTACCAAAGTCGCCGGCTGCCGAAACTTAAGTTATTTTGCACTTTTTAGTGTTTCACTTTTGAAGTCGGTATATTTTTGTATTTTCTACCTTTGGCAAGAAGTTCAAACGCCTCAAATGATGTTTAAGCCATACCAAAAATATTAGCTTATCTAGAACTGATGGCCCAGGTTTAGCTAGGTACTTGTACACTCTACGGTGTCTTGTTAGTGTTTTTTCCTGATTTTAGAAACGTCCTATCTAACAGGTTGCGTGTTTCAATCACGGACATAAATCTAACTAGATAACGCAAGTACCTCCATCTGTAAGAAAACCAAGCGTGTCACTTTTTGAAACACAATTTAAAAACACATTTACTTACCAATGAAATAAAAGATTTCCAATGCCTCGGCCAACTTTTTCTTTACAGCTCAATATTACATAAAAAGGCATTTTTCTAGATTTCGGTGGATTTCCGGTGTCGATAACGCTAACGAGCGTTGCACATTGATCGTTATTTAACTCCGTTTTTTTACACGCGAAGTACATACAATCGCGTCATCTAGTTAGATTTATATCTGTGGTTGCAATAATTTTAAGAACAAAACACCCATAATGCAGACTCTAGCATAGTTCCAACAATGTATAAATTAAGAATTGAACATGGAATTGTCGACAGAAAGAAGTAGAAGAAGTTTAGTTTGAATAACTTTAAATATAATTAGTCATAGTGTGGTCACACACATAAAACAAACAAAAATACCTAAAAACCCGACTGCTTAAAAAGCCAATTAAAAAGACGTAAACAAGAAGAAAATCATGCTGTGCAGTCGGAGGATACATCTGGTTTTGGTCAGCCAGCTCGCGCATTTGTCGGTCGGGTTTTTAGTTATTTTTTTTTTATTAGGTACATTTAAACATATATGTGTTTTATATTTTTGTAATCACCTCTTAAAACCCTTCATTTTGACACCCCACACGATGGGTTTGAAAGAAAAAAAAAATTGGGCCCCCTTGATATGGAGCCCAAAATCCGCCATTTTTCTATTTGACACTCGCAGGGTTAAGACGAATCGATTGACGTAAGAGTCATCAAAATCAGCCAACGCGTTTGGTCGCTAGAATGCCATATAGGAACAAACATACGTACATACATACATACTTACATAATTATATACATACATAGACTGATAAACACATTACCCTCCTTCAGCAGTCGGGTAAAAAGGGCATCGCATCGCATCACGGCGTAAACCCGGGCAAATCTCACCAAATTCAACAAACCAGTGACTTTTTCCGTAGTAGCATCCCATAAAAAGTGCAACGTTGCTTGATGGGCTGAATCTTTTTGCTTCCATCGTAAAGGTGATTTAGCGCAGAAATTAATAAGAAACCGTCTTTGAGATTGATTAGGATTGAAAATTAAAGTTCTTGTTATGATTTGACCGTTTTTGTTGGTACTTGTAATGTTATAGGCGGAGTTGAGGTGTGGAACTTTGTCTGATGGCTGTAAAACATTGTAATGATGATGGTACCTTGTTAATGTGGAGAGAAAGTTGGAGTACTTAAGTATATTATAATAGTTTTAGATAGACGGAAAATGTGCTGAGTATAGATTTCCTTTTGCGAGCTACAAAACATATCAAATATTTGCGATTGTAGAACGTTTATTCGGGCATACAGTCAACAACTTTACCCAATGTTTGAATGTGAAAAATATTGTTATTCTTCTTGGCGTAGGTCAATTCAAATTCAGTTCATCGGATTCTATCGCCTAAAACAGTATTTTGAAAACCGTATGATTTTTAAACGAATCCCAGCTTGACTAATTTTTGTATTTTGTCTTTTTCAATGCGCAAAATATCAATAACTAGCTGACCCCCGCGGCTTCGCTCCCGTCAAAATTATAGCCTATGTTACTCGAAAATAATGTAGCTTTCCATAGGTGAAAGAATTTTTAAAATCGGTCCAGTAGTTTAGGAGCCTATTCGGTACAAACAAACAAACAAAAAAATCTTTCCTCTTAATAATATTGGTATAGATATCTGAAACTATAATCATACATCCTTAAATAATTCGGAAGTATTTTTTTTTATTGTAGCAAGCCATTTCATTTCCTATTTTTTTATGAACACTTCAAGAGTAGATTAATTGCTATCTAATTCAGATCACTTAAAAGGTGTTACAATGAAAACAAAGACATAAAACAATGTAACTACAAGGTGTTACAAACACTTAACCTGCTTCAAAATCAAAGGATCTGCCACAATAGAAGATTGTGGATGTTTCCACAATTTATTACTCTCTTCCCGTATCGAGTGCTTTGATATGAAGTGCCTTTGTTTTTGCAATCTGCGGTTTTTCCTTTTGATTTTGTTAGTTCTGTTACCGCGGGTTTATTTTGTTTCTCTTTGTGGTTTGGTGTGATTTGGGTACTTATAATGTTAAATTAAATGGCTTTTCCTACATGAATAGTATGTAGGACAAAAGATTTAAATACAATTAATTTCGATGGGCTATCCTAGCTGTAAATTGATATGAAATAATTTGAACAGTTTTGATACTAGTTGTGTTACGGATAAAAGATTATCTTTCGTCTATCTAGTTTCTAAGTTGTGTAATAACCAAATGGGCCTAAAACCTACCTTAAAGTCTAACATATACATCTACAAAATTAATGTTATCTTTAAAAGGGTATAAAGGGGTCATCATCACACTTTCATCGATGCTCTTTCGCATTTACCGATAAAAAGTTAAAAGAGTAACCGCACCTTGCACTTCTGTCGTCAATCCCTCTAACAACAATGAT
Organism: Orthosia gothica; assembly: GCA_949775005.1. NCBI lineage: Eukaryota > Metazoa > Arthropoda > Insecta > Lepidoptera > Noctuidae > Orthosia > Orthosia gothica. The sequence continues at coordinate 3,663,258 of OX459042.1, forward strand.
GGATGCGGCAAGATGCGAATGACATCCCATAAGACGGTATTAATCGGACTTCACGTACAGAAAAATCATTGATCGGATTTCACGTACAGACAAATCATTGATCGGATTTCACGTACAGATAAATCATTAATCGGACTTCACGTACAGACTAATCAATGATCACACTTCACGTACAGGCAAATCATTGATCTGACTTCACGTACAAACAAATCATTGATCGCTATCTACAAAATCGTGACCAGGACATACAGACAGAAGTGACATTCAATTAGTAACAGCAATTTTCGTACTGTCGAAATATAAGGGATTAACCACGTGTCATTTCAATAGTGGATGCCAGTATCATCTTGGACTTTTTGTAAATCGTTATCGCTCATAGAATTTTCCAGTCCAGTTATTAGTCTTAGGACACGTTCATGCAGAAGTTCCGTATTTCCAGGATCGTTTTTGACGGATCAGCCGCTACTGGAGGTGATGTTCACACCGAACTTACAGTACCGTTTTAACGGACCCGTCGCTACTGCGGGTAATGTTTACAACACATATAGTCAGTGTACCATCAACTTTCTACAAGGATGGACGTTCTCATGTTGTATTGGTACCATTGTCGTCTGCCTCACCCCGCGTGGTTTCGATCAGATGAAACAGATCAGTATTTTAATACTGTTTTGTATCTGAACACGCAAAGATCGATTGCGACAAGCAGAGATAGGTATATCATTTTCCACCGGTGCCGCATCTCGAAATGCCTCCCCTGCCTAAATTTTTAATTTGTTAAAAACAAAATCTATAATGGACATTCCATATAATCCGTTTATAATCAACATCTCCAAATTACCATTTAGCCCACCCCTTCCTTTTATGAGTAATGATATCTTTATTTTTATCGAGCATGTTTAGTTTTGAAACCTATTGCCCCCTTTAAGTTTGAAGTGAATAAAGTAGCAAGTGTGATACACCATTTAATTTTAGTTGTACAGTATAAAAATTACTAAAACTGCAAACTGGTGCACTGCAACTATGTTATTATAAAAGTCTAAACTTTTACTACACTGTATTTTACGTTGCTAAGCGATTTTTCCTAAAGTTTTATACCGGCCGGCGTAACATGAGGAGTACATACTGAAAGCGAAGACGTAATAAAATGTAGAAACACACGGTCGTGTTATATTGAGAACTACACGCTACGAAATTTTGACACGGGGGTCTAATTAAGGACTAAAAACTGCTGCTAACATGATATCACCCATTAGGCCACGACGCGACACACGACACGAAAAAATGTGGTCACGATTCATAGAACATATTTGTATGGACAATTTGTTCATTGCAAGACACCGCACCACACGCAACACGATTTACAAACGGTTTTTCGGCTATGTCGTCGGTGCCGCTATGTCTTCAACATTTTCGCGTTGACGATTTAGTGGCTGTACAAAATAAGTATGAGCTTGTTGAAGAAACGACACAACGCACCGCACGGCTCACGTATGTTTTGTCACGCGCTTTTAAAACAATAAAAGTGCACTGCAGTGTCGTTGCAGAATCGTGTCTAGTGAACAGACGAAAGACCGACTCGACCTCAAATCGTGTCTTGCGGGGCCTCGTGAAAAACGACTTTTTCATCATTACTAGAATTTTAATATACATGGCAGGTGTCAGCATTCCGTATAGGAAACTTCTTTGAAAACGTCGCATATTTTATAACGAAAAATTCCACAATTCCTATTTTCTTTTTTTGACATGGGTTTCCTCTTGACTCAAGTCTACTTCAGAGGTGAAAGAGACAAAGTCGACATTGGAGTGAGCTTACCCAATAGAATCCTATTCAGTCTAAGTTTGAAGAGCTTAGGGTTGAATGCGTTCGGAAACAAAGACACAGGCAGCGAGTTCCACACTGCTGCTGTGCGCTTTACGAAGGATGTTTAGAAGCGATGGTGTAAATTGGTGTAATAGCAACTAGATTTAAGGATAGTAACTTGCAGTGCGTCTAGAAGCGCGGTAGTAGAAGGAGGCCGTATCCCAATGAGACAATCATCATTATAATTACGCTAATTTTCATTTTTGATTAATTTCGTTGCGTTTTGCAAGAGTTTTCATTGAGCTTTACTGTTTTCGGCAACAGCAACAGCAGACTACAAATTCCGACTGAGGTACAGCAGCTGATATAGTAGCGAAAAATTAAAATAAAATACACTTATCATCCAAAAAGAGTGGAACTCTCTGCCAGCGTCTGTATTTCATAGATAACTCATCAGCCTTTAAAGCAAGAGGGAATGTCGTTATCCATCAGGCAAGATGGAGGCTCTTGACCTCTGACTGCTGACTCATCACAAAATACCAAAAAATAGTCATCTCTGAACTTACTACTTTCTACATTGAGAACCCCATTAATTAGCGATTCCTCCCCAAATTCCTGCCCGTATATTCCTGCCACAGTTGGCGCACAACTTATTGGAGTGTTTTCCTTTAAATTTAGGGCACAGAACGTGACCTAAAGGGGACGGCAGTCGACGAATTACGAGCTAACTTTACAGGCCGCTCCATATAGCCCGACATAGCCAAGTATAGACCGAGAACCCGAGTTAGAGCTATAATGTGACGCAGTAGGAAACTTGGGCCAATCGCTTGCTCGTTTATTATTTGGGACCCAAAGGGTATGAACTGATTTTGGGTTCAGCAGTACGCGTATATGAATATGTAAGGTCCTTTGTAAGAGGTATTTGGAAGTTATTTTCTTGGGAAGTATGGATGGATTGAGGTTCTGAAATGTTCAGTAAATGCTGGATTTTGGGAAATATCTCAACTTTGCGTGAATTCTAAGCGTCTTACCTATTAAAGCAGCATTCTGTGAATGTATTCTAATGGATTTAAATGCGTTAAGGATGGGTGCCAGTCACAAAAAGTTTTTGACATGCGCAATTTAACATTTAAACATGACTATGCTACCCTGACGGTGTAGGCAGTGGTGCAAAGTGCATCTTCCGTTAGACATCACAAGCTTCAATAAATCTCTAAACTGAGCAGTGCATCTCGACTCTGAGTCACTGCTATAAACTTCGTAACCGAAAAATTCCATACATAGCACTTCTTCCATCTCCTCACGTTTGTGACCTCTAGACCAACAAACCTTATTTGCTATTCTGTTACTTAATAACTATCCTAATTGTTGCAAACTTAAGTCTAAGTAATATATTAGGCGTGTTTGGTAACTTGTAATGGGTCACAAGGGACTCTTAATCATATGGGGGTGTATTTGTGTGTTCAAAATTTAGTGACAGTCTTTTGTTAAAACTGTGTTCCTTAGTTATTTTCATGTTGTGTCATCTATCATTCATCATCATCATCATATCAAGGAAAGACGTCCACTACTGGACATAAGCTTCTCCCAAGTGTTGGCGCATTGACCGGTCCCGTGGGTCCCGCATCCAGCGGATCCCCGCAACCTTCACCAGGTCATCGGTTCACCTGGTGAGAGGCCCTCCAACGCAACGTCGTCCGGTTCGCGGTCGCTACTTCAGAATTTTTCTGCCCCATCGGCCATCTGTTATGCTAGTAATGTGCCCTGCCCACAGCCACTAAAGTTTCGTAATTCTTCTAGCTATGTCGGTAACCCTGGTTCCCTTGCAGATCTCTACATTTCTCATTCGATCACGCAAGGAAACTCCGAGCACAGCCCTCTTCATTTAACTATCATTATTTTCTTATAATTTCTTTATACCTACTCGTATAATATGGTCCACTGTGACTGGACTGAATTTTCACGTTTTATTAAACCATCAAAATTTTATTTGTGTAATCTTGTTAGTTCAACATTTTTTTTAATATTCGGCTTGTTATCAAATTAAGTTTTTCCTAGTGAACCTTCAGTCGTTACTTTTTTTTTCAAAATATTCATCCTGAGATGCGTTGGCAAACATACAGGCAACCAGCTTGATAAAAATTAGTATAAATAAGTATTATATTCTTAGTATTCTTGTTTACCTACCTAACCGTACGTGTTCATCATATGTATTTCATCCTGAACTAGACTCAAACTACCATTTTGGTAGCACTACTACCCAAAACACAAGAACAGCCGTTTCTTCAAGTATACCTAAGACTTACAGCTACAACATTAACAGCAACTACATAGTTTTAAGTACATGTAACATTATAAACTTGTACACTAAGTTTATACTTAATTCTAACTTGAGGTGAATACCGTGTAATCTGTAATTAACATAGACGTTACTAAAGCATAGCAAACTTAAACCATACACAATTACGATCAACACATAACATATACAATTAGGATCCAAGGACATAATTCTGTTGAAGATTTAGTCATTAGTGGGTAGCGCTCTAAAAGCAGACTCTTTATGGAGACCAAAAGAACAGCATTTGTTTTAAATCCGTTTTAACAACTGTCTGTGGACACCACTCTTGTTGCATATATAAGCATCAAGAGTAGTGACAGGCTTATCTGTGACTGGGCCATTATCCACCAATTGCGCCCGGTACGAGATAGAGGATGTTCACTGTCATTGGTTTATATGATAAAAATACATGCCGCTTGCTTCACGATGTTTTGATGAAATAAATTATACAAAGTGTCTGTAGGATATGATCAAGATATAATTATTAAGATGATAACTGAGATCGACTGACTTGTTGGATAATGTTTCACAAAATAAAATGATCTAAACAGTGTCTAAAAATTTTGAATAGCTTGAATATTTTTCAAAAACATCTACCGCCACTTAACTCCACTTCAACAACAAACACTTGATCAACCAATTGAAATTCAGGTCACTGTCCGAAGAAAAACCGCCGAAATATTTCTTGTCTGGCCAAACAGAATAGCGCTTACGAATTTGTCCACGACCGAGATGGAATTATTCGGGGAATCCTAATAAATTGGGCGCAATTTTAGGTAAATGAGTTCCGCCCAGCGACGGAGGAATCGGAAAGGGCGGATGGCCTGTGCCTTTAATTTGGATTAGGGTTTGTACACAGCTACTTGTGTTCTTTATTTGCATTTTGGTAGCAGTTTTTTGAGCCTGCAATTAGGGAGCTGATACCTATGTTTTTTAGACTTGCGAGGAGTATCTTTGTTGTTTATGGTAGTTTGTTTGGCTGGATTGTCCAAAGATAATTATTATTTTTAGAAGGGTTTGGTTTATTCACCTCATAAAAATTAATGAATAATAAATAATAGTAATAATAATATTTTTTTTTGAATTATTTACAATAATTTAATAATAATTCAATAAAAATTTAATAATAAGCATATTTATTATAATTAACTAATAAATCAATGATAATTTATCGATAATAATTTAATAATATTTTTTATAATAAAAATTTATAATACTTGTTTTTTCTACGTATTTTAGTTACAGTTTTCCTTCCTTTTTCTTGTCCTTTACCAAAGGTCAAAATTTGTAAATAAATTGGTTAATAATCTATGCTTTGTGGGGAGAGCCTGGTAATCTGTGTGACAGGATTTCCTAGTGCAGATACCAGTCTCCCACAGTGGATTTATCAAATAATATTGCACTTTTATGTTATTAAGTTTGTAAGACACCTTTGTGGAAATTAATAAATATTTATGTTATTTTATTTAAACTAGTAAGTAGTATTTTTTCAGGTTATTAGCTCACTCCATCGTCGACTTTGTCTCTGTCACCTCTGACCTAGACTAGCGTCAAGAGCAAAACCAACATAAAAAAAAATAAAAAAAAATAGGAATAGCAATTTTTGTTTTGCTAGATTGTAGTATTCTTCGGCACGCGGCTTTGCTAAGCTAACGTAAAACTGTTTTTGCTCAAGGGATCATTATGCCGAGTTTATTGGTATAAAAAGTGTCATAATTATGTGTTATCTCTTACCATCTGCAAAATTGTGCAAAATTTCATCCAAATTTGTTCTGCCGTTTTTGCGTGATTGAAACACAAACATTACAAACTTTCTCATATTAGTAGGACTATAAGGCTTCGTTTTCATTATAAATATCTTTATGTTTTCAAATAATAATGTTGCTGAGGCTAAAATAGTATTACTCCAATTTCCGTGGCATAAAATATAATGTCGTAAAAAGCCACACACCGCAAAATATCCGAAAGCCCCACAAGTATGTCTTTGAACACGTTGTGAACGACCCCTAATCCTTTAATTCGGCTTAATAAACGTTTGATGAGTCCTGTACATTTTCGCGTTCCGTCGCCAGAATTCTAAGCTACACAATATGTATGAATCTATAAAATTTCGCACCATTAATGCGAAAATGTTTTCCATTTACCTCTTTTTAACCCCCGCCGGAAAAAGAGGGGTGTTATAAGTTTCACGTGTGTTGCTGTGTATCTGTGTGTCTGTCTGTGGCATCATAGCGCCTAAACGGATGAACCGATTTGGATTTAATTTTTTTGTTCGAAAGGTAATTTTGTTAAGAGTGTTCTTAGCTATGTTTAAATCAAATCGGTTCAGCCGTTCAAAAGTTGTGGGTGTTTTACTGTTAGAATCGGGGTGATTTCGCAAGATAAATGTGTCGGGGGTTTTTTAAATTTTTGAATTTTACTTGTTAATACGATGGAAGATCTAAGGAAGCCGATGTTGATGAATGTCGAAATAATAGAAATACTTTCTTCGTTTCAAAGAATTGTCTCTGTATAGCCTTTTCTCAAGTACGAGTATTTTTGATCGGTATCCATCGGTTACATTAACTATGTAGGTATGGAAGTCGGTAATACGTTGTTCAATATTATGGTTTGGTCAGCAGGCCTAGACTTAAGATTAATCTGGTTTATTTTCGTTAACGCCAGACGTTAATGTCAAAATGACACATGGCAAGGACATTGTATTTGCATTGTATAAGTAATGCCACGTGCCACTGCGATCGAAGTGTTTTGTCTCGAACGCGTATTACACGGCGTTTAAGACCTTCTTGCCGCAAATTACCGTTTTTTTTATGCGGAAATTATTTTGTTTAGGCCCCCAGTCGTCAGGTGTAGTTTTCTCTTCATATATGATAACTTTTCTTTTTAATCACAGAAGTTTTGATTTTCTTATCGCGTCAATAACAAACAAAATTCTTAGTTACATCAAGGGTCTGGCCCAGTATTTTTCATCTATCTCGAGACAAGAATACAAATTGTCAATCTTCTTTCCTTATTAACTCTACTTACTGACTCACAATAGTTAGTTGTCCCATAAAATAGGAGTAATATGCAATGAGAACCCTTCCTTGGCGATCACGTAGCAAAGAAATAAGCCCAACAACATTAAAACTTAAGCAAAACACGTGTACAGGTACGACAAACATAATTAAGGTATATAGAAAAGAGAACTAATCAACCTTATGTGCATGAAGTAAGGGTGAGATTTGTGTGAAGGGTTGTGTAGGAAAACGCAACAGCCTTGTTTTAGGCAAGTCTTGGGAACGTGACATACGGTCCAAAAGAATGTTGAGGAAAATGCTTAGAGTAATTCCGTTGCACTGCTTTGAGAAAATTATGCTGTTATTTTTTTAAGAAGTTCCCACCGACATGTACAGCGATTTTGCCTTCAATCAAATCTGAGGCACTGATTCGTGATAGAAAATTAGTGGTTCAGAAGTACCCATAAAGTACCTACCTATAATATTATCTTGTTCCTAGCCATTGCTATCCCAGTGCTGGACAAAAGCCTTCCCAAAGTCTTTCCAGTATTATCTTTAATGTCAAAAACCAAAACAGCTTAGCAGTCCTTACTTTTATAGAGAAAATATTGGTTATATTATAGTTAATGTAAGTCTGAAATAGCCAACTCAGAGGCCTGTGGGGATCTCAGAGGTGGCTTAATTAACTCTGACACCAGAGGTGGCCACATCCTCGCACGAAAATGAAAGAAAGATAGAGAAAATGTTGAATTTTTCTACGCCCGTAAAATATATATTCCAATCGATTCTAAAGGTGAACGCGCACCTAGACGCACCGCACTCGCCGCACGCGCCGCAGTCATCGCATTTTATAAATCTTTATATGAAATCGTATGCAGCCTCGCGCACCTATCCGCGCCGCACGAGCCGCATTTCAGCAAAATGCTGTAGGTATACGGATTCCACCAGCGCGTGCGGATGACGTCATCAGACTCGGCGGGCGATGCGGGCGGCGCGGCAACATGATCCGTATCCGTATGAAAATATAGTTCAAGATGTACAGAAGTGGATACAATGCGTGAGGCGCGTTCGGCGCGGATAGCGCGGGGCCAAGAGAAAATGCGATGACTGCGGCGCGTGCGGCGAGTGCGGTGCGTCTAGGTGCGCGTTCACCTTAAGAAGTGTGCAATGTTTTATTTTACTTGTGAAACATCCAGTATTATTTTATGGTACCCAGGTGTTCTAAAAAAAATTCTTCATCAGCAATTCAGCCGAAAGACGTCCACAGCTGAACATAGGCCTCCCTCAAAGTCTCACCATATTGATCGTATCTGTGCGTCCTGTGCAGTGGATTCCCGCAGCCTTAACCAGATCCCTCCTACGCGTCCTCGATCCGATCCTCCTGAATCGCAAGAATTAGTCTGATAACAAGCTCGCCATACTATTCCCCCGTAGAACTCCTCAAGATACGCCTAATTTGGCTTTATGAGTGCGGCTTAAGGCAAGCCTCCGAGTAATGTATGAGCAAACTAACCTTCCCGGCAATATACATACGTTACAGTTTACGGGAAGCTGCCACCGACGACGCGGATGCACGGTTACCGCTGTATTTTTGTGTTAGTTTCTGTCTGTAAAAAATATAGGGTTAGAAATTAGATTATGAGAAGACGAGCCGACCTAATAAATGCAAAACAAACTACAAATAAGTTTGTTTTGCATTTATTAGGTCGGCTCAAAGCATAGATAGATCGAAAGCAAATTCCATTCATACTTAACTTAATATCGAAGACTGTGGTATAGTATAACCACATAATTTTAAAACTACATGTTGGGTAAATAGAGAAATTATAAATACAAAAAATACAAATAATCTTTCTGTCCACCCGACCGAATTGGAAAAAAGCATCCTGTGCGTTATCTGTCCACCCGACCGAATCGAAAAATTACCTGTCAGTACAAGTTTTGACCGAAATACGTCACGGGAAAGGATATTCTCAAAGGATCAGGGTTTAAATCGGTACTTTAATAGACGATAGTATAATATAATATATATAATATATCAAATATATTACAAGGTAAAACTGGGTAAATCCCTATGAAATCAGATAGCTTATTTTATCACAATTCTAACAACATAACATTTATACATGGTCCCCATACAAAAGTACCGAGAAATCGGCGTTTTACTGAGACCGGGCGATCGCAAAAAATGGCCCCCGGGAACGTCATCCGACAGCGCCCCGGCGGCCGGCCAACCTGGACAGTTGACCGTTTATCATAATCTTTTCCAGCAGTTATTGATGCCTCTGATTCCCGGACTAGGCGGAGCTGTATGACAGGAGTCAGAAGAAAAAAGTTAAAAAAATAATTAATAAAGTAATAAGCAAAAAAGTAAGTAATAAAGTACTAATTAATTATGAATTATTTTTGATGAAATATGGTTGATTGCCTAATTTATCGTTTCCGAGTAATGTATGAGCAAACTAACCTTCCCTGCAATATACATACGTTACAGTTTACGAGAAGCTGCCTCCAACAACGCGGATGTATTGTTACTGCTGTATTTTTGTGTTAGTTTCTGTCTGTAAAATGTAGGGTAAGAAATAAGTTTAGGAGAAGAGAAAAGACTGCGACTGTATTCTCCGAAGGGTTACATTTAAATGCCCTACCAATAGGTAGCCATCAACTGGGTATGACGCCAGGCTCTAGGATGCACCAGAAAAATGCAGATGAAAATATCCAATATATCTTTGCCTGACCCAGGAATTGAAACCAGGACCTCATTGTCAGCAGTATCTCTTTCGACCACTAACCCTTTCTTATACATACGTTACAGTTTACGTGTTTTATTTTTATGTGTGTTACAACAAAACTTTTTACCGGTTGAACGGTTTTTATTTGAAAATTGGTGCTTCTCGTGTGGTTCCATTTAAATTTGATCAAGATCTGATGAATAACTTCAGAGATATATAGTAGAACTCTTCAATAAACAAAGGCAAATCTGGAGACATTGCTCGCCGCAGAATGGATGGCCGATGGGGCAGAAAAGTTCTGGAATAGCGACCGCGAACTGGAAGACGATGCGTGGGAAGGTGGACCGATGACCTGGGTAAGGTTGCGGGAATTCGCTGGATGCGAGACGAGATCGGTCAATGTAGTGATGCATGCAGGGAGGTGTATGTCCAGCAGTGGATGTCTTTCAGCTGAAATAATAATGATGTTTTTTTTTTATCAACTACCATCATAAGACCCATTTCTATTCCCATACTTTCTCTGTTCATGCAGTACGATTTTGGAACTCACTTCCACCTAAAATCCGTGACTCCCAAAATGTATCTTAGTTAATAAAACAAGTCAAAGAACATTACCTCTGGGAGGTTAAATACACACATTTGCTTAATATTTAAAATTACAAGATGGTGGCATCTTGTAATTTAATTTAATAAGTATATGTTTGTATTTTTATATTTATTAAGTTAAGGTATATATGTAATTGATATATGATAAGTTAAGTTGTTTTTGTTTATTTTAAGTTTCCTTATTCTTTCGTCACACTGTGTCTTTGTTTATTATCCAACTTTCCTGTCGCAGGTGTGCTGGAAGAAATTTCTATCGAAATAAGCAGTACCTTTGTGCTCTTCAATCTGTATTATTTATTTTCGCTGCCACGTGCGTACATGTTTTGTGTGTACATTAATAAATAAATCCTACGATACCTATGAATCTTAAAGAATTACCCATCCAAATGTTTAAAAAACAGCTAACAAAACTGTTACTAGACAAATGTTACTACACAATTATAGAATTTTTAAATGACAAAACTATCAGTTAAAATGCCATTTGTTTGTTTTAATTATTTTGTTGACTTGATTATTATTATTTTACCAATTTTATTTCTAATGTTTTTGACTACGACTATAACTAATTTATTAATACAATTTGTTGACATAATTATTTCTAATTCCTAATGGTTTTGACTATGATAGCATTTATTTTATTATTTTGTTAACATGATTATTTTTTATTCCTAATGAATTTGACTATGATTGTATTTAATTTATTAGTTTACTGACATGATTATTCTTTATTTTTAATTTTTTTTCGACTATAATTGCATTTAATTAACTGTTATGTTGACATTATAATTTTTAATCTAGAATGTTTGATTACTTATTGTTATATTCAATTATTTTGTTGACATAATTATCTGAATGTTTTGTATTATTGTTGTATTAATAACTGTTTATTTTTATTTATTTTTAACTGTTACATTCAATTGAACAAATTTGCATGCCGTAAGGCAAAATGTACCGGGACTGTCTACAAAAAAATACCATCTTATATGTATACCTACATTATTAGCAATAAATAATTCTGATTCTGATTCTGCAGAGCTATGGCTTGAATAATATTCTATCCCTCTTACTAATAAACGCGGCATAAAGTTATACCAGGTATAACTAAGGTATACCCATACATTTTCATAGGTTTATACCTGGTATAACTTTATTCTGCGTTTATTTGTAAGAGGGTATCTATTTAAAGTACACCTATATTTTGTCTGTTATGTTTAAGCCTATTGGCTTACCTCGGATTTCTCAGGAGCAGTCTGGACTATTGTCCAGACTGCTCCTGAGAAATCCGAGGTGGAAAACAAGAGAGAGTAAGAGTTAAAAGCTACAGAAGAGATTCTTATACTAGAAAACCCTTAAAATACATTTGCCTGAATTAGAAATCGTGCCCAAATTATCAACTCTAACAGCCACGCTCGTAACCAGACCAAAACAAGGCAAACAAGAAATACGATGTGTTTTGCTCCCTTAGTGACGCTAAAACACATTAAAATCTAACAGAAAATGTATCTAAGAAGTGAATCTAAAACACTCCGACAAGAGCAAGTGTAAAACAATATTCCTTACAATTAAAACACTGTACACATGTAACAAAGATACTTATCTGCCTCCTCGGTGACAGCGTGTACATCCTATGTCGTCGGTTTCCTTATGTTTTGACACTGACATGTAGGATGACAACACAGCGTCTCGGGTTATATGAATAGCGTTAGTGGTTTTGTAAATGGCGGATGGAGATCAGGTGTTTCAGAAAGCGTGTGGATGCAACACAGTGTGCGAGGCTTACCCGAGAACAATACATAAAATATGTTATGAGTTTAATATTAAAATTGAGATCAATATTACCAACTATGTATCTGTATGACGTTGTACATAACAATATTGAATGAAAATAAAATCATAATATATTTATTAAATTAAATAATATTGAATTATTATATTAAATTATTCTGTCATGTAACAAATTATGATTATTAATTTAATTATAATGTATTATTTTTAGTTCAATTAACTTTATTAGCATATTTAAAATTGCAATTTTGTGTTATTGTAATTTTAGCATGCAGTAAATTAAAGTGTAGATTGATTTGTAAATTTTAGTATCTGTATCACAGTTTATACTAGTAAAAAACCTTTGTATTTCAGTTTTTATTAGGATAGATTCATTGTACCCGTTTTTGATGAATAAATTTTATTTTTATTTTATTTTTCATTTGTTTTACATTGCCTGGATTTAGTAAACGTGCACCTATAATTAAGACCACTCACATTATCAAGTCTCGTAGTATAGGAGGAGAGTCTGTTGCCATCAGCAAGTCAAACAATACAGACTCCAAACTGCTTCTGAGAAATTCCAGATGAATAGACCCAATAAGACTGCCCGGCCCGGGAAATGAATACAGGAACCACCATGCTTAGTAGCAAATTCTTAGAAATAAACACAGAATATTTTCCGAACCGGTTACCGTTGCATTTTACTATGACTTCATAAGTAACTAACTTTTATTAATTTACTAGCTATTGCCAACGTCTTCGTCCGCATGGAAAGTATTTTATCATCCCATGGAACATTATACCGGGATCAAAAGTAGCCTACGTGCTATTCCAAACCATAATTTATCACTGTGCCAATTTCATACAGATCCGTTCTTGCGTGATTATGTAACAAAACATACATTCATCCAACGAAACTTTCGCATTTAAAATACTAGCTCCTGACAGCGATTTCGCCCGCGTGAATGCCAAAAATTATCCCAAGGGAACATTATACCGGTATCAAAAGTAGCCTATGTGCTATTCCAGAACATAATCTATCTATGTGCCAAATTTCACCTAGATCCGTTGAGCCGTTCTTGCGTGGTTGAGTAACAAACATACATCCATCCAAACTTATAAATTTAAAATATTAGTAAGATTAGTAAAAAATAAAATATTTCTTTAAGACGGACAAACAAACAAACAGCTTAACAGAAAAACATCATTAACTTTTACACATAATAATAATAATATTTATCTTTCCTACAACTACGAGTAACTAACTCTTCTTTCCCATGAAAAAAAAACCTATTAAAACAAGAAAATTTCCAACATCATAAGCTCTACAATTTTAATTTGCATATTAAATAGCGAGCTTCCTTTCTCTATAATTGTAGAGACACAGTAAATGAGATGTAGAGCAAACGACACTGACAAAGTAGAGTCTTTGTAAGGGCACTCTGATGGAATACGTCTGCTGAATGCAAAGAACTGCAGCTTAAGCTCCATTTTGTTTTAAATTGTTCAAATAACGATAGTCTCTTTTGTTACGGCAGAATGTTAAAGATGAAGAAGTTGCGTTTATTTATAGATTTGTAAACTTCAAACATAGGAAAAGCTGTAAACTTATTGGTCATCTCGCTTATATTGATTATTTAAGAAAGGAGGCTGAAGGAGACGTGTCATTGTATCACGGATAGAGATGGTCGGAATGCCAAAATGTTAGGTATTGATCAAGTGACATTTCTATTAATCTTGCCACGGACCACAATACAGACTATTATACGGACCTTGTAGAAACTAGAACAAATTTCCGTGCGTTCACGTGCGTGTACGTGCGAATCAAATATAACAGCTCACAATGTTAGCACCCATAAGATTAATGCTAATTTTTATCTGTGGTGCTAGGCAACTGGGCTTATCCCAGTTGTAAACGACCCTATGTGCCTATTGGCCTTGTTTGTTCTGTCTCCTGCTTGATATGGAGGGAAGTGGAAATATGTATTTGTCCTACTCCTCCGTTATTCTTTTCTGATAAATTTCGTTGTGGGATCCAAGACAGTTAAATTAATTCTCCGAGACTTCGTCGAGCCTTATTGACTCGGCGCTTTTCTGGTGGTAGCCACTGTTGATTATGGTTTTCAGGAGTTGCAGTGGTTTGGGCCGTGAGGAATCATCGTGGTGAGAAGATTGGCCAGCTGGACTCTGCGTTACCGAGTGCCAGCTGTTACCAGGGTGCGCCGGGCGTTTTATTATGATCTGGACGCCGCACGGGGAGGCTCTTCTCTTGCACCCCACCCGGAGGTCCGAAGAGAGGTGGCCTGTTCTTCGGAAAAGCACAAGCAAGAGACAGATAGACGACACTCTTTATACAATGTGTACAAGTCAAGGGCCAGATTGAAGAGTCGGAAAAGCTTTCTGAGGTTAACCAAACCAATTAATGACAGCAGGTGTGGTGAGGCAAAGAAGAAACTGTGGCTCCTCAAACATCCTCCTCCGACTGACTGTGTTGAGCCTGCAGAAAATCTCCCTGCAGGCTACCAACTTCCATGGCCCACCTGGAAATCTTTAAACCGCCTCCGAAGCCAAGTGGGTCGCTGCAGGCACAACTTAGTTAGATGGGGGTACTCCAATGACCCGCAGTGCGATTGCGGAGCTACGCCCCAAACAATGCCTCACCTCCTATCGTGCAATCTGTGCAACAACACCTGCACCATGAAAGACCTTTATGAGGCAAATGAAAACGCTATTGCCGTGGCTGAATTCTGGTCAAAACATATATAATTGAGGAATCATCGATACGACGAAGAAGAAGAAGAAGTGGTTTGGGCATAGTGTGGTGTGATCGTCCCAACAAAAAAAGCACTTGCCAATCCCATACATTGTTGACATTTTATGAATAACTATCGTGACGCTTTCATTGATAGAATGTCAATGGTCTAAAGCCTCAGTGGCTCAGTTATATTTTCCATTATTATCATTATCAGCAAACACACAAAAATTATAGAAACCTTGGGGTTTTAGTATTGGTACTTAATACTAAATACATACGACAAAAATCTTACTAATATTATAAATGTGAAATTTTGGATGGATGTGTGTGTGGATACATGTTTGTTACTCAATCACGCCAGAACGGCTGAACAGATTTGGATGAAATTTGGCACAGAGATAAATTATAGTCTGGAATAGCAAATCATCAACATTTTAATGTTTCCACTGCAGGAACACAGGCATCCCTCTCTGTGAGAAAGGAAATGGGCCTTAATCCACCACACGGGCCCAGTGCGGGTTTGTGGATATGTGATGAATTTGAAGACATGTGGATGGTCACATGTCTTCAAATCTTGGTTTTAAGACATGCCGGTTTCCTCCTAATTTTATCCTTCACTGTTTTGAGAGCAGTGGTGATGAAATAATTTACACAAAGTAAATCGCCTGCCTGGGTTCGACCCCACGACCCACTGGGCCACCACTGCTGTCACTGGAATAGCACATACGCTACTTTCTATTACGGAAAAAATTAAAGTGCGAGCGAAACCGCTGGCATAAGTTTGTTTCAAATATTTACACACTACAACACGATAAACTTGACCATTGTTGTAGTATGAATATCAAATGGTGCTCCCACATTGCCGTTATAAAATGTTTGTAAACATTTTATAACACCAAAAGATGGCATCTTAAGATCTTAAATGTTTGCCTTACAAATGTTTACTAACGTTATTAAACATTTTCTAACGGCAATGTGGGAGCACCAAAAATCTAAAAAACTAACAACTAACAACGGCCACTAAAACTCAATAACAATTCAAACAAAAATAAAACGCGAAATAATCAAATAAACATGAAACGCGATGTTTTAATGAAAATTGAAACTTCCACTACAGTTATGATAAAAAATGCATTACTACAAAAAGCCCAGTTTTTCTCGGGTATTAGTCTGTATCACAGACCAGGTTTACGTCTCAGCGGCCACTGCAAAAAACTGACTAATATTGATGAGAGTGAGTAAACGGTTTGTATGGAAAGTGTTTCCATACAAACCATTTACGGAAAGGGAGGAAAGTGTTTCAATACAAACCATTCACGGAAAGGGAGGAAAGTGTTTCAATACAAAACATTTATGGAAAGGGAGGAAAGTGTTTCAATATTAACCATTTAGGGAAAGGGAGGAAAGTTTTTCCATACAAATTATTTAGCGAAAGGGAGGAAAGTGTTTCCATACAAACCATTTAGGGAAAGGGAGGAAAGTGTTTCAATACAAATCATTTAAGGAAAGGAAAGAAAGATTTTCCATACAAATCATTTAGGGAAATGGAGGAAAGTGTTTCCATACAAACCATTTAGGGAAAGGGAGGAAAGTTTTCCCATACAAACCATTTAGGGAAAGGGAGGAAAGTTTTTCCATACAAATCATTTAGGGAAAGGGAGGAAAGTGTTTCCATACAAACCATTTACTCACTCTATGACACAATTGACGGATAGAAACTAAGGGCTTTCATCATTCATTTCACTGCTGGACAAGGGCATAGGCCTAACCGCAAACATAGCCGTTTGGCCGCCTTCACCAAATAATCGGTTCACCTTGTAGGTGGCGTTCCGATGATAGGTCTTCCCATACAAGTTCACCACTCCAGAATCTTTCGGTCTCATTGAGCATAAGTTCTGCAAGCGAATTTATGTTTTCGGTCGGTAACATTGATTCTCCTCCATATTATTATCTCTTAATTTCTGATTTGATCACGAAGAAAAACGCCGAGCTTAGATAGTGGACTTATGCTGACTGAAAGCTTTGAATGGTGAAATGACAGAAGTCATGCACTCAACGCAATTATCAAAGATCCACAAGTGTTTCTCTCGTAGGTGGCAGTGCGACAATTTCGTGCTCTATGGTCTACCCTGAAACAAAGCTCCGACGAACTGAAAAAAACACGTACCGATACTAGACTGAAATATTCTCTGCTATTGGTCGGTTTTTCAGTATTTTTGTTTGTGTCTGGTTGTATGTCTAGTCCTTCAGTGAAAGGATGAAAAATAAGCTGCTTGTTATTTATCCTAAACCATTTATTCGTTACTTTCACTTATTTTTTTATTTTTAAATAGTAGCCCACCGGTATCGGGAATAGGGTCCAAGTTACCGGTGGTCAGGGCTCCTGAGAGCGGGCCTGCAGTCGATACGCGTCGTGTATCGCTGCGAGTACTGCTTTCTGGATCAAGCCCTTGATAAAACTGCCCAACAAAAGCCTTCTGAGATTAGTTAAAGAGATTAAATTGTATGTTTTTTGGTAATAAGCAGGGTAGGAAAAACACAATTGAAGGGTCTGGCGCTGAGATTTCATCGATTACTTTCGTTTATTGCGGCGCTAAGGCGCGTCTTTGAGGAGTGGCTTGAGAGGCACCACGGCGTCCTCACCGAATACGGCTGTTTCGGGAGGTTCCTGTTCAGGATTAGGCGGGAGGAAACGCCCGGGTGTCACAATTGTAAGGATCGCCCGGAGGACACGGTGGAGCATACGGTGAAGATCTGCCCCGCTTAGGCTGGGCACCACAGTGTCCTCGTGGAGGCGATCGGCGGTGGCGACGTCCCGCGTCTGACCCTGGTTCAGGCCATGTTACGGAGCGAGAGGGTATGGGAAGCTGTCTCCTTCTTCTGCGAAGCACTTATGCTCGCGAAGGAGGAGGTGGAACGCATGAGGGAGTCGCAACGGAGACGCCCTAACGCCCCTAGCCACCGCAGGAGACGCCCCGGGCGTTGGGAGTCGCAACCGATTCCCAGCCACCGTAGGTGCGGGCTTGCAGACAGCGAGTAATGGGTAGCTCGCCATCCGATAAGGACCAGGCCCGAGTCGACGGCGCGTAGTGTTTCACGCGCGCCTCAGAGATGTCAGCAGAACTGACGGGGTCCGCGAAGGCCGATGCCTGTCTGGGTCGCGGATAAATTTGAAAAAGAGTTAGTGCTACCCTGGCTCAAGCAACTGTAGGAACACGGTTGGGTTTTAGTCTGACACGCCCTCCCGCCTCACCCAGAGCGGGAGAAGTCATTGGATGATTTAACCCCAAAAAAAAAGTTGTTTGAAAATACAGACCGTGTTATTATTGCAGTTATGCAAATAATAATTTCAGGTTAAGTCAAATAGTGTAAGTCCAATAAAATACTCTCATAAATATCTGTCTTTCTATCTAACCTATTTGTCCCACTCCTGGGCAAAATATGGGCATATACATACAATAAAAAATAAGTGCATAAAGTATATAGAAAGTAACTCTATTAGAAAAACATAATAATCTGAACTTATACGTCGTATTTTCATGAAAAACAAGAATCTAAAAAACTAAAATGTTTTTGTCAAAACCTATATTCTTAAAAAACTTACTAGACACTGAAGGAGAACTGCTTCTCTCAAAAAATTTAGCTTACCGTCTATAGGTCGAAGCTGACTTATACAACTCTGCTTCGACCAAAATAAATAATGTTCATTGGGAATGTGAGCTTCAGGGCGTCCTCTGTAGACATACTTAACATTGCGTACCACTCTATAGCTAATGTCTCACTTACCACAAGCTTACCGCGCGCTTCAAGTGGGTGACCCGCACGCTGTACGCAACGCAAGCTGAAAGTGGTCCGCGCGTGGACAGCTAGCAGTCATCTCTTTTTAAGGCGGTTTTGTGCGGGAGCGGTATTGGAGCGGGGTCGTGTAAGTGAGCTACGACCTTTAGTCTCAAGTAAACGGCGACGGAACATCAAGAACCAGTGATTTTCCCATTACTCCCTACAAATTGTCCGCAACAAAATCCCTTCGAGTCAGGTAAAAATCACAAGAGGTGGAGTCGAGTCAGTTCCAGTAAATTATGACATCTAATTATGAAAGCATTGTCGAATTTCAACGCTGCATTTAATTTTGTTTGTACCAGCTATTTGGAGATGGTGTGAAGTAAAAGCGAAGCGGTGGCGGATATATGATGAGACAATTAATTACATATCAAATTAACAGTATCTCAGTAAATAGTTATATGTAAAACAATCAAAAGTCTATCAATGAAATCAAACCACATTTCGTTAAACAATCAAAAGGCTATTGCCTCGATTCTGGGACGTAAATGAGTAAGTGTTTATAACAGGATACTGTTTACCAATTTATATATTTTGTGTAAAAGTTTTTTGTCATGAACACTTGTTGCGTTGGTAATCCTTAAATAAATTGTCAAGCGCAAGTAAACTGGTGTGATTAATACGTTCGATGTATTGTCGACGGCTAATCGCACCACCTGACTTGTGGTTAATGTTCGACGCGTTTACAATTTATTTCAGAAACCAGGTGTATGTCCCTAATTTGCAGTTTTTCTGTTAATAGAGATATCGCAAAACCAGAAACATTATTTTTTTCATGATTTCTCGCACATAATTCACAATTTACTCAACTTTAACACCGCAACCTCCCACAACTCACACCACACGTCAAATATCATTTAATTTTACACGAGAGCATTGAAGTGTGCGCTGATAAATGCGTCCTCGCACCTCGCCTTGCGATAATGTCGGGTTGGCGACCAAATTAATTTTAAATATACCCTGTTATTGTCATTTAATTAAAACACGGACATCGCACAAGAGCTTCAAGATTAATTATGTTGACGAAATAATTAAGGCTTTTAATCAGGTTTTATCGGGGTAATGTGTTTTCGGATAAGGACTCCAGTGACGGTTTTAAGAGTATTGTTCGGTTTTGTTTGTTTTGTTTTTCCATACCCTTGACTTTCAAAAAAGTTGTTAATTCTCTTTTACACAGATATTTTCACGTTAATTCAATAAGTTCCGTACTGTATCTTTACAAGTTTCTAGAGATATTTTTGAAATGAAAAATTATTCAGCCGCGTTGAGCGATTTTGGTAGCGGAAAAAATTATGGGTTCGCGTCTCCGATAAATGTGACCGCGTCACCGAAATGCTAACTTGACGTATTGCGCCAGTGAAAACTTAAAACAAATGGCCGCTAGGAATAAATAGGACTCGCAGTGGTTACTTTTTCAGTGACGAAATCTAGAACTTTTATTTCGTAATAGATACTTAAAAGTTGGGACACTGGTCTACCTTTAAAGCTAAAACTTCCTTCGTAAGGGTCTCCCAATAGTTTCATACTCTAAAGGCAAAAGTTTAAAAGCCTAATAAAAATGGTATTTCAAACGAAACAAAATTAAATTTGGGCAAACATTTTTAACAAAGCGAACCCTCCAGTTTAAGAATGCCCGAGAATGTCTAACAGAACTATATATCTATACGAAACTCTCGCAAGCGATTCCCACTATCTTTTACTTAAGCTTCTATTTAACAATACAAAGAGCAAAAAACGTCGGGTACTATTCAATTCTTTAACAAAGAAAGGTAACTAATCGCTCCCAGAAGACTAAGTTAAAACTACTCCAGCTCTAAAGAGTTCAACTTACTAAAACTGTTTAAGACGGATAGGGGGGCACAAGGGACGGGGAGGGGAGAGGTCGCGCCGAAAACAAACGCTTTGTGAAGCACCTGGGACATAGTGATAATGAAACTAATTTACTAGATTTAGCCTTTCAGCTGGGCTTGGAGCGCGGAAGAAATGTGGAGCAGGTATTTCAATTAGTCTTGTTGTTGGCTGCGTCTGAAATTCTTGTGTTACCTATGAGAAAAATGTGTTATTGTCTTTCACATTCCTTGGAGCTCTGGAGCCTTTATAATGGAAATAGGAGTGCAAATTGGCAGTTCCCTTGTGTTAGTTATTTTTGTACGAGGAGTATAAAGAACGAGCGACAGAGACTGGATCATTGAATAAAAAGAAGTTCCTTTTAATATCGATATTTTAGGCGGCCACGTAATTGTTCCACTTCTTAAATCTGAAACGAAATAAAGTTTGCTTAAATTAATTTATGTAAAGAAAATGAGATTTTCAACTGCGAAGAAATCTACATAAGGCAAAAATATATTAAAATTGTCAGTGGACATTTGAAAAGTTATCTATCAGAAGGCACGTACTTAAAAACTGATATTTAAAAAAGAAATTGAAACTTAAAACTTAAATTCGCAATATCGTCTCAGCGATAAACATCGTTAAAAGCTCGTCAAGTGTTGTGGATACGAGGTGTATGTGTTATTGACAGTTTGCGACTGAGATGCAAATTAAAGCTGGGAACAAATTATCGGACGTGGCTGACGGGCGCGACTGACAACCGCGACTGATATGTGTGCACAGACAAAAACATTCAGTGGGTCAGGTGTCTATCGGATGTCCGAAAGCCCAAATTTCCGACCGCGACTTAAGTCCGATAGTTTGCACAATTGATTCTTTCTTTTTCTTTTTTTCCTTTAAAAAAAACGTTGTCCCAAACTAGGAATTTCTTCCTGTATCTTGGGTGCGTTTTCAAACATATAAACTCACATACACAACACCCAGAGCTGGAACAACTATCTGTAGGTCATACAAATATTTGTTCGGTGCGGGAATCGAACCCGCGACACGCAGCGCAGCAGTCAATCGCTCAACCACTGCGCCAACCGTGCGCCCCATTAATTGTACATTCATTACCCAGATATTCTATAAATCGTTACTGTCTCTCGGGTCCGTCAGCCGCGTCCGGTAGTTTGTGCCGACCTGAAGACTCCACGGGCAAACCAATGAATGTTCATACTTTTTTCGTGAAAGATACCTTTTAATTTTAGTGCACTCTGTTGAACGTTTGGTGTATGTATTTATTTAACTCAGTTATCAGAAATGGGTAAACCCACCAAAGTCAGGTGTAACTGTTGAATTTGTATCTGTTTATCAAGCCCAGTGCCCAGTATAGTACTCACAGCGGTTGCAAGCGCCTGCGCAGAAGCTATTTTTGTGTCAATGTTGAAGGTGAAGAAATCATTGTATAACTGGCTCTTTCACTCGCTTATGTTTGTCACATCGTCCTATCTTGCTTACTCTATGCAGTATACTCGATGGCAAACTGTTTCGCAATCGTTCGCAGAGCCAACTTCAGAGACACAAAGATCTGCTGTGACTACTATACAATGCTTAGATAAAATACCTATAGATAGAGCCATGGCGTGGCCGCAGATGAAACAACAATAACACTTTGACTTTTACAGCCTAGAGCACTTCAACCCACCATCGCACTGACACTTATTATCTATAAATAACCCAATTCCTTGTCTTAATAAACATATAATCCCGCGATATCTCAAAAAAATCAAACACGACCGAGTTAGTTTGTCAAACCTGCCATGATATTAGCGTTTGACAAACAACAAAAGCCGGCCATGGTGACAAAGACAAAAAATAATCTTTTGTCCTTATAATTTACATGGGGCTGCCAATTAGCGATCTCGCTCTATCAATCAAGCTCATTTTAAGGCTAAATCTATAGATACTTTATCTAAGATACAATGAATGACCGCGCTGTCAATTTGACAGTTGGCTCTTCAAAACCTTTTTCTATTTTTTTTACTTATTGTTTTATTGTTTTGCCGAGGAGTCTTTAAATGCGATCCTTATCCTTTAAAATACGAGAATTGCCACTCAGATTCGCACATTCATGTTCAGAGACACTCGGCGTCCTGTTGGATTAAATTTTCTTAGTCGATGAATGCAGCTGCGATATCGCTCAAACTGCTTTATTAAACTTCAGGCGGAGTGCTTATTTTACTATTTTTATACTAGCTAATGAATTTCATTATCTTATCTGGACGATTCACTGGTGTTTGAGTTTTCTTATGAATTTCAAGTTGTTGGAAGTTTGGTTTTGAATGCTTGGGGGTTAATAAATGTGTCTGGGATAGTGTTTACCCAGTATGAAATGATATTTTTAGGGTTTTTTTATAGTTTTCAGGTAAACTGGAATGACTAAAATATCGCGATCACTTAGCAAAACATCGATAAATACATCTTGGTCTTTATTTAAGTTTATGTAGTCAATCATAAATTCGTTTATTATTTATTTTTTTACTACTTTAGTAGCTTTCAATACCTATCCCATGATTTCTCAGAACTTTAGGTACCATAATTAAAAAAAAATAAGTAACCATCCGACGCTTTTCCTGGACACAATCGTTTTTCATGTTAAAATAAGCAGTTAATTACATACTTTCCATTGCAACAGCCACATATTTCACTTCCGAAACTACCCTCATCTGATTCGTACACAACGCAACCTCACAATGTAATTAAACTTAAAAATGCACAATAAATATTTTCCGCTTATTTACCACCTGTCTATCAACCGTAATGAATTAACAAGTGAACACTGCTCAATTATTCTGGCACGCAGTGTAATGTAAGCAAAAACAATTTGTTGACTGTACCCGCGACTAAAGTTTACCGAAACAAGCGATGTACTGCAGCGAACACGTCATTGCAAATAAAAGTGCACAGTGCGGGCGGCTAGTTAAAATTTCACGAGTCGGTATAACGGTTGGACGCACTGTTATTCCGAGTTCGAATTTCGTTTCGTTTTCGAACACCATTTTTTGAATATTTCAGTTGGCGTTCGGCATTTTTTTGACATTTGTATTTTTATTTATGTCACTTTAGTTACGGTGTTTAAGTTTGTGAATTAGTATATTTAGTAAAAGTTGCTTTAATTTCTGAAGCTGACGAAAACATGGTAAAGGGAAGAGATTGTAACGTTCAAATAAATTAACCACACATACCAACATAGACAGCAAAGATACGGCCATTCAAACGTTTGTATATTCGTGTTTACCATACAAGAAACACAACTTTTTAAAGCGCACTAGACCGCTCCGGAATATTAGCCGAACGCGTAACGAGTTCTCTTTGGTCTAGTATCACCTGTATATTACCAAACTGTAGTGTCAAAAAAACGCGGAGTACGCGAGTAAACAAGTCAATGCATCATCTGCCTAGCCTTTTTCCTAATTGTTGTTGAGGTTGGCTTCCAGTCTTACCGGATTCTGCTGAGTTCCAGTGTTTTACATGGAGCGACTGACTGTCTGACCTTCTCAATCCAGTAACTGGGTAACACGGTACACCTTGGTAAGACTGGTGTCAGATCTCAGGCTTCTAACTACCCGTAACGACTGTCAAAGATCTTCAAATGAGAGCCAGGAACAACGGCTTAACGAGTTTGCCGAGGCACGGAGGCAACTCGGTATGTTGAAATACTCACCCATCCACGGACCGACCTCGGCAAGCGTTGCTTAACCTTGAAGATCGACCCATGCGGCTGTTATTTATTAGCCACGAGCTCCTCCATACAAGTCAATGTGTACAAAAGTAAAAATTAAATAGCGTTTTAGAAAGTAAAACCCACAGAAATAAACAAACATTTATTTAACCATTTCCAATTAAACATATACAAGTAAATAATTTTAACCAACATAAATCGACCTAAACTGAACCGAATGGATGTAAATCAACAAAACTCATACATTATAATTAACAAACATTTGGTCATATTAAATTCCTCACATTTCCTGAATTTGCATGACAATGATATCAGTAGAATTTATTATGTATTATTGTATTGGAAGCCGTTGGTCCGTCATGCCCGAGAGCGGACCATTCAGATTTATTTGTATTAAAACAATACAACCCCGAACAAAGGTTTGGTACATCGATTGTCTCATCTGCCATTCAGTTATTGAGTACACCCCTTATATGGCAAATAAATTCCGGTGTTTAATATTTTCAAAGGGTTTTCTTTTCATATTTCGTTTTTCAGCCCGGTTCTATGAATTCGTATTCATTTATGGTTAAACCATAAGCCACAGTCCTATTTTTTATGATTTTGCCCACCTTTTCCATTGAACTATTTTTTAATTCGCTCTTGATATATTTCTAAACAGCGCATTTTTTAATTTAGAGAAAGACTGAAAATGTTTTTTAAACAAAATCGCCGCTATGTAGATTCGATTTTGTTTTTGGCGAAAAAACTGATAAACTAAATATTTGACGTACGCCTTGAGTCACAAAAAAGTTCTATTTTACTCAAAAATTCTTACATGGTCCATGGAGCACCGACGCATTATCCTTAGTAGTATCTGTATCATATGTTTCCGAACCAAATCCCACTTGTTGCCACACACTCCACCCTCCAGCCAACTAAACCGTAAAGATAACTAACCTTACTGACCTAAAAGACATACGCATTCATTTCCGTCGTCGGACTAAAAAATAGACCGATAACAGAAGTTAATTTCACTTACACCTCGTAATCTACACCGTTGTATTGTGAGTCCATCAGTCCATGACAAGCGATGGACACAAAGCAAGTCGATAACGTCACTCAGTGTAGAGGGGTAAACAAAGCCGAGTAGACGTTTTGTAAATTTTTCCGCTTCCGCGATGCCGATGGGTAGATAAAAAACCTTTTGTTTGCTGCAAGGGAATAAATGTTATTAAATTTAGATAGATTTTTAAATATATTTTTCTAGCTAAATACTGCGGCATTAGCAATAGTAGAAAGGTATGGTGTTTCTATCCAATATCCTTTGTATACTTGCACGGTAAAACTCTAATGAGTTTATTTTGGCGTCAACTTAAATTAAAAAAATTATATGTGTACTACTGAATAAATAAATAAAAACCTGTATGTACCTAAACTTGTATGTTTTGCTTAACTTCAAACTATATACATTTGAATATTTTAAAACATAAAATTAATAACAAAACAAACCTAAATACAAAGGGGAGAGGGTAAAGGAATAAAATATAGGGAAAAAAACTTTAAATTTGAACTGTAGTGATTGCTAAGCTCGACTATTGAGATAAGGTTTCGTGTTTCGTTTCGTGTCTCGATAGCTATAACTGGGGGTCTTTAAGTCAAGAGTAATACATAGTTAGTTACTTCGGTACAGTCCATCGACTTATATTATCATGTGAGATAGTGATAAAACGCGAGCTGCGTTTCATAGATACAATGCATAAATCTATGAAACTCAGTGTCAAAACATCGCGTAATCCGGACCCTTGTGGATGATTTTTACCTGACTGCCGAAGGAGGGTAATGTGTTTATCAGTCTATGTATGTATGTATATTTATTCCTATGTGGTGTTCTAGAGACCAAACGCGTTGACCAATTTTAATGATTCTTACATCAATCGATTTTTCTTAAACTGGCTACGTTAAAATTAGATTAGAAAAAATGGCCGCTTTTGGGCGCCGTTTTGTAGGGCCCAATTTTTTTTCTTCCAATTCCTTCATGTGGAGTATCAAAGTAAAGGGTTTTAAGAAGTGATTTCAAAAATATGTAGCACTTATATGCTAAAATGTATCTAATTCGAAAAAAAATGTTATCTAAAAAGTTATAAATAAAAAAAGTTAATTAAAAAAATCAAAAAACCCGACCGCTTAAGAAGCGAACTAAAAATACGTAAACAAGAAGAAAACCAAGCTGTGCAGTCGGAGGACACATATTCGCGAGCTGGCTGACCAAAATCAGATGTATCCTCCAACTGCACAGCATGATTTTCTTCTTGTTTTCTTCTTTTTAGTTCGCTTCTAAAGCAGACAGGTTTATTGATTTTTACTAGAATTTCTTAGTAATATGCGTAAAAAACACTTGTAAGTACTAATTGTATGTAATATCATTATCATCAGTCCATGTCATTCAAGGCAAACGAAGCTTACCTATTTCAGAGATTCACGTACTTTTTCTAAGAAGGTGTAGATTAGATATTTACCAAACAAATATATTTTATTGCTCAGAATAAGATTACTCCACACAATCTACTATTTCTTCATAACATTGTTGATCTCGACAATTGTCGGCACAAATAGAGTTGATACGACTAAAGTTCCTAATCAAGAAATTAATCAAACCATGAAATAAATTTTTATGAGTGCCTAGGCGACGAGAAATATATTTTCAATTTCAATAATTATTCAGCCATTATTTCAAATCTAAACTTAATATTATAAAGAGGTAGAATTGCTCGTTTGTTTATATTTTTGTAAAGTATAATCCATCCAATTCTCCAGTTCGAGAAAACGTGCAAAAAAAATTAAGAAAAATAAAGCTACACTGTCGCAGTGTCCAAGTTACTTTTTATCCTGAAAAAATGAACGCTTCATATATGAGACAGGTCTCGACAAGCAAAATTGCTTGAAGAGGTATATCGATTATATTATTACCATATTTTCTAACGTCTTCAAAAAGGAGGAGATTCTCAATTCGACGTTATGTTTTTGTATGTGTTTTTTCACGATTACTCCACCAATTATGAACCGATTTTAATTATTATTTTATTATTTGAAAGCTGGTGCTTCTCTTGTAGTCTCATTTAAATTTTATGAAGATCTGACTAGCAGTTTTATAATGATCCTTAATAATGCATATTTTCGTGGTAATATAAGGCACCAAAACTAAAAAGAGAAAAAAAACTTTGTAACAAAAAAATTCAACAGACTTCCAAAACAAAACACTACAAAGCGAATAATTAAAAATAATTGTTTTTTTTTTCCTATTATTTCCACGCTCATGTTACCCTAAGGCTACGGAACCCCACCACAACGGGCACGCAATACTAATCCGCGGCTGTAAGCGTAACAAGCGTTTATTGCCTTAAACGGGAATTTATGTCGCGACCACAAGCAACTTTCACCTGTGACGTAGATCAGTAAATTGATGCAGAATAGACATGACATACGTAAAGTTGATAATCAATATGCCTAGCCGTTTCTCAATTATGTTGGTGTCAGCTTCCAGTCTAACCGTATTCAGCTATGTAGCAGTGTTTTACATGGAGCGACTGCTTATCTGACCTCTACAACCCAGTAACTGGGTAACACGATACCCCTTGGCAAGACTGGTGTCAGATCTCAGGCTTCTGACTAACCGCAACGACTGTCAATGATCTTCAAATGACAGAAGGGACCATTGGTTTAACGTGCTTGGCGAGGCTCGGAGGAAACTCGCTATATAAAGATGGTCACCCATCTACCGACTGACCTCGGAAAGCGTTGCTTAACCTTTAAGATCGACTCGTGCGGCTGTTATTATTTAGCCACGAACTCCTCATATAACAGTAAAGGTGAAAATGTGAAGGAAAAGAAAAAGAAAACAAAATGGAAGGATTAAAAAAAAACGGGATGATGACACTATACATCAAGAATAGGTAAGTATAGCAAAAGTGTCCGCATTTTTCATTAGAGCCTGGATTTGTGTCCGGTTGATGGCAACAAGCTATACCTGCCATTATAGTTAGCTACATTTCTGCCTAATCCTTTCGAGGAATACATGCGCATTGTTTTTGTTTCAGATGTCGTGAAGGACTATAGATATAGACTATAGACTATAGATTATGCACCGAGGGGCTAAAGTTGTGTCTTATGTCACGGGCGTCATATTGAATCTCGAGCGCAATGAAGGATTCGGGATTTAACTCACGAGCAAAGCGAGGGAGTTAATCGGGATTTAACTCACGAGCAAAGCGAGGGAGTTAATACAAGAATCCTGAATGCAGCGAGGGATTCAAGCTAGCCCAAGGCAAAGACACCTTTAGCCCAGAGGAGGATACTCTACTTTTTACACCTACTGTGAGAAAATAATAGCCATAGTACAAAAAACAAAGTATTTATTAAATAAACAAACAGTAAGAATAAATAAATTAACTAATTTTACAGCCAATTACTATTACGGTATTACGGCGCGGTACGGTATTTGTTATTATCAATGCCAGTTTTAATGTTATTCCATTCCTTTTAAAAAATAGTTCGTAGTTATCTAATTATTCTTACAATATTATGTCTTCGAAAACATGGCAACGATATGAAGAAGCAGTCTTTATGATTTTGTAGGAAATCGAGAATATCATCCACGTGTAGTAAGGGTATCGAGAATAGCTTTCCTCTTTCTGGCACCAAAGGGTGTTTGTTAGTACTATACTGCCAATTTAGCTGAGCATGTGAGATTCCAAATTCAAATCACATTATTGACCAGCGGGTCATAATGAAATCCAGTACAACATTATTGACCGGCTGTTCTCCCGGCCACTAATGACTCACTTTAGGTTAAGGTTGCTTGACATATAATTTTACATTTTCGAGCAGGTGGTGTGAAAAATTATTTGTTGCTAAGATATTTTCCAAAAGAAGCACGCTGACAATCTCTTTAGCTGAACTAGAATAAAAAAATAAATACTCCAAAAATCAAATGTAAAACAGCATCAATGAATGTCAGAAAATTAATTACCACTTCTGTAACCTAGCTGTTACCTACTCTTTGGTCAAAATCTTACGGGAGCGCGGCAACCATTGACGCGGTGAAGAGATTGATGCTTTAATTTCAGTAATGGTTGCTTATCAGGAGAGGGGCTGTTGTGAACGGGAAATGCTCGGCTTTTGGCTTTCATGTATCATTGGGCTGAAGATTGAACAAGTACAACATTCAGAGTAACTGGAACAGGTGTGTTCTATGAAATGGTGTATTCTAGAGCTAATTTGCAACAATTTTCATTTCAATAACTTGGAGTCCAAATTAGGATGCATTCGAATTAACGAACTTTTTAAGTTTTTCTGGAATATTTTTACCACAGAACAAAAACTGCGATTAATTTTACGGTCTAAAGGCAATTTTTGTGTGCCTATAGGTGTTGCAAATCAGCATGGCAATAGTAGTCATTGGAACACCTGTATTAATTGACAGTATTTATTTCAAAATCGGAAATAAAGACATTTGAATGGACCTCAAACGAGAACAATTTTATATTTTTTTATTTATAATATAGATATTAAAGAATGCCATATTACGCAGGCGAAAAACTAGACAAAAATCATCATCATCATCATATCAGCCGAAAGACGTCCACTGCTGGACATAGGCCTCCCCCAAGCGTCGCCACATTGACCGGTCCCGTGCATCTCGTAACCTTCACCAGGTCATCGGTCCACCTGGTGGGAGGCCTTCCAACGCAACGTCTTCCGGTTCGCGGTCGCCGGTGAAATAATAAAAGTTTATTTCATTTTTATTTTTTGTACATAGGTACCCATAAGCCCATATTAGTAGTGATTCCTTTGAATCCTTCGTTTGTTCAGCGCCTAAAGCGACAAGAAAAACAAAAAACCGGCCAAGTGCGAGTCGGACTCGCGCACGAAGGGTTCCGTACCAATATCGCAAAAAAACGGCACAAAATTCACGTTTGTTGTATGGGAGACCCACTTAAATATTTATTTTATTCTGTTTTTAGTATTTGTTGTTATAGCGGCAACAGAAATACATCATCTGTGAAAATTTCAGCTGTCTAGCTATCACGGTTCATGAGATACAGCCTGGTGACAGACAGACAGACAGACAGACAGACAGACAGACGGACCGCGGAGTCTTAGTAATAGGGTTCCGTTTTTACCCTTTGGGTACGGAACCCTAAAAAGACAAATCCATACATCATATTCTATTTTCCTGTCCCCCGTAATCGGCGTTGGGTAATCCGAGCATTGCGTATAAACCGAGTGCTGTGGAATCCCCCGCAATTTGTACAGCTATAATGTACTAAATATAGTACGGTATAGTGATGTGAAGCCTATTGTCGATATCCGAGGAAATAGTAATGATTAAGCGCTTACCCCGAAACATATTGAAATAATTAATATATGGCCAATAACCGTTTAATTTTGTTAGAATGATGCAATGTTAGTAGAAATAGACACTAATAATAAAATTCAGGTTCAGTCTAAATTAAAATGGAAACCATAAACTATATAGACCATCAAATCTATCAATAATTTTGGCTATAATCAATGAAATAAACTCTCCAAAAACTTTCATACAAATTCCACCGACGACTTTAAAAAGCACCTTGCATCAATCATCTCAATGTAACAAAAACTTTTCACAAAAAAAATACAAACAATTTCTAAATAATAACACTACAACTACACTACACTACAACAAGTGAAAATAATCAAATTGAAACAAACTTATGAAAGATCCACCAGCAAATGCATCTTCTAGTGGAACAAAGCTGAGTACTGATTTCCCTGAGGAAGGTCAGACCCATACTCTATCGTATTAAATACCTAACTTTGGAATTTATTTACGTTCTAGTCTCACATGCAATGCGGGGTAATCTGAAATCCATCACAATATACTCAGGTATTCCAGTGGACTGTAATCCTAGACGCGCGGTTTAGTGACGTGCTGTGTTTGTCGATAGTTATTTAGAAGCGCATTGTCGAAAAAATTTTTGGACCGGAAGTTTTAAGAATAGGTACGCTTAAATAAAACAAATAATCTGTGTTGTAGGAAACCAAAAGAATAAAAGAAAATTTGTTATTTGTGTCATTTAATTAATTTCCGGAAACCTATAATCAACACAAACGAAATTAATGTCAATGAGACATTCATTTACTTAAAATACAAGTACGAATGAGACTTTTTAATTCATATGTACTTTCTAAGTTTCTCTTGGACGTCACTGACAACGGTGAAAGAAATCATTGTGAAGAAACTGGACTTATAATAGTATTAGTAAGTTCGTGCTCCATTGGTGTAATTGCTGCAAGGCGTTCCAGTGCGAAACAAAATGACACGGCATTGTCAGAAAACATCGATACAATTTTCCCCTTCCTACGCAAATCGATAATGCATCGAATTTCCCGAAGGGCTCGAAACGAAGGCAAATCGACAAAGATGGATCTGATCTAAGACGAGTCGGAAACCTAATCTTTATATTGGTTATCATATTTTTAATATAGGATGTAGTTACCTGCCTTTGCCTAAGGAAAGTTCTATCTGGG
The DNA here is from genome assembly GCA_949775005.1 of Orthosia gothica. Classification (NCBI taxonomy): domain Eukaryota; kingdom Metazoa; phylum Arthropoda; class Insecta; order Lepidoptera; family Noctuidae; genus Orthosia; species Orthosia gothica. The sequence continues at coordinate 3,695,201 of OX459042.1, forward strand.
GGGAAAGAAGATCGAAGTGTATTAAGAGTGCTTTTATAGCGAAGTCTCTGATGGAAAAGTTGTTTTGGTATGTTTTATTCCTTGCAATATTACTGAGATTGGGTGTTTATTTTTTGGTGTAGAGTTGATAGATAAAGTGCATGTTTCTTTTCGGTTAGCTTCGTTCTGTTCTGTCATTTCTTAGTTGTTAGTCTTATCACTTGTTAGTTCTACCACCGCTGTTCTTTTCTGATTCGTTGGAGAATCCGAAGATATTGAATCTTTTCGCCGGGACTTGTCGAGCTTCGATATTTGGATGCATTTTTTAGGGTTTCGTACCCAAAGGTTAAAAACGGGACCCTATTACTAAAACTGTCTGTCTGTCTGTCTGTCTGTCGCCAGGCTGTATCTCATGAACCGTGATAGCTAGACAGATTAAATTTTCATAGGTGATGTATTTCTGTTGCCGCTGTAACAAAAAATACTAAAAACAGAATATAATAAATATTTAAGTGATGCTCCCATACAAGAAACGTGTTTTTTTGCTGTTTTTTTTCCGATAATGGTACGGAACCCATCGTGCGCGATTCTGACTCGCACTTGGCCGGTATTTTAGGAATTGTCACTGTTAGTTTTGACTTTAAGGAGTTGCAAATGGTTGGAAATGGTCTGCTGAGCTTGACCCAATTGAATAAAAACGTGTTTCACAAATAACTTTTATTGGCAATTCTTGGACCCAAGTTATTAATGTTGAAAAGGATCAAACTAAACCTTAATGATAAAGTAATATATCGGCAGGCCAATTTGGCACACTCCTTTTCATACATACATATTTTTCATGATACTTCGTATTTTACTTATTTTTACAAACAGCTTTTAATTTAGCAAAAACTTGTCACGGAAATAAAAAGTTCTAACAAACGCCTACCTTTGACGGACCATTTGCAATGTAAATCTGGGTGGCACGCGGTTCGATCCATTCGCTAATGGACGCGGGTCGCGAGCATACACAGCTTGAATCAATGAAATGCTTGCACAGTCCGTCCTGTGCAAGTATGTTATGTTTTATTGCTTAAAAACGGTAAAAATATACCATTTTTACCGTCTTTTGTGAGATTTATTTAGGTACTAGCTGTGCTCACGGCTTCGCTTATCCCGTCAACTGCCTACCCTACCCTAATTACTTACCTTCCTGTCTACCCCGCCTTCCTACCATTTTTTTAGGGTTCCGTAGCCAAATGGCAAAATATGGAACCTTTATAGATTCGTCATGTCTGTCTGTCTGTCTGTCCGGCCGTATGTCACAGCCACTTGTTCCGAAACTATAAGAACTATGCTGTTGAAACATGGTAAGTAGATGTATTCTGTGAACCGCAATAAGGTTTTCACACAAAAATAGAAAAAAAGTAATAAATTTTGGGGGTTCCCATACTTGAAACTGAATCTAAAAAAACAATTTTTCATCATACCCATACGTGTGGGGTATCTATGGATAGGTCTTCAAAAATTATATTGAAGTTACTAATATATTTTTTTTCTAAACTGAATAGTTTGCGCGAGAGACACTTCCAAAGTGGTAAAATGTGTCCCCCCCCCCCCTGTAACTTCTAAAATAAGAGAATGATAAAACTAAAAAAAATATTATTATGTACATTACCATGAAAACTTCCAACGAAAATTGGTTTGAACGAGATCTAGTATGTAGTTTTTTTTTAACACGTCATAAATCGTAAACCGCAATTTACCAAGTACGGAACCCTTCGTGCGCGAGTCCAACTCGCACTTGGCTGGTTTTTTGTATTGTCATTCTTTGGCGGAGAATCTTAACACCGCCATTCAGAAAACGACTTCAAATGCACTACGCCATCTATCGAATGTTGAGTTCAACTGTCCGAGTATCTGAATTGCGTGTTGTTATATTTTACTTCTTGAACACTTAAAATTCATCTAACATTTGATAGAGTGAACCGATTGCGATGAAACAACGCACAATTTTTATGTATAAAAGTTATCTCTATTGGTTTCGTACATTCTACGTGATGCGTGCACAAATAACCAGACAAACAGACGAAAAATCCAAAAATGAGGGAAATTGGTTCTGTTGGTTATTCTTTAACACCCTGGCTATATTTTTTTGAAATATTTGCGATGGACAAAACTACTTTTCTACAGGTTTATTATATGTATTGATGTTGGAAATCAACACTGAGATTTTCAATCATGGCCGTTAGTCATGTTGTGACAGAAATGTTTCAAGTCTACACTTACATCCTTGAATTCTACTTTACTCACCTTCACTCTCTGATTACAGACAATAGTAAAACAATTAAACAGAAGCCATAAATGGTCACGCGCCAGTTGAAGAGGCTTTTGATAATTGTCATTGACGTTAGCGATGGCACAAAGTATTTAAGCGGTGGCGTTCTATTTTGTGGCGATGGCGATGATAGAAATGCCAAAATGTAAGATATTGATCACATGACATTTAGATAGTGCTTGACAATGCCCATACTTTTTTGTTTTTTTTTATTAACTATCGGGATGATTTCGTAGTTTATCCATTCAAACTTTGGCACTAAACTATGGGTTGACGCGTTCTTAACTTTTTGACAAATATTTCATTCATAAACCCGCCTTGTGGGCTTATAAAATATATGTTATTTACTTTCTCAAGTAGCACTCAAACTCTTGATAGAATGTATTTAATAGAATAGTTTATTTTATTATTGAATTTATGTACCGCTTTTTCAGAAACCATAAAACCTTGAAATATACCGTTTACCTGTTGTCAATTGTTTCATGCTCAGCCATTTACTGCAATGTTCTTGGACTTGATTCGTCTTCCTAGTGAATAGCGTTGTTCCATAGATGTGGTTATAAGACATGTCACATTATGTATAGAACTCGTCACCACAATCTCCAGCGCATCAGCCAGTCCGTCACAGCTCCCATTCAGTGGACATTAACGAGCACATAACAATAGCGTCACATGTTTACCGACGTCCATACGTAATGTTGATTGATGATGACGCACAGCCCTCCTTCCGGCAGCTAAATCATATACCTTCTGAATGGCTTGGAGTACCTGCTTGTGACATCTCTATAGTAAGTAATCATTTATTTGCTCAAACATGAGTACAGTACACAACAAATAATTGTCAATATGTAAGGCATATTAAAAATTAAAAAAATACAGCTCGTCATGTTTGCCTTAGATAATGGCATGCAAATATTAATAATAGAATACAAGCCACAATAATTAAATTTAAATCAAAATAATAAATCTAAAACATCATGTTATATAGTCAAATTATTTTAAAATGTAGTTTGAATGTCAAAATTATCATTCTAGAATGTCAAAATAGAAATATTAAAAAATGATAAAAAATTAAATTAAATCATTATAATAAAATATACAAGTTATAGTCATATTGACCCAAATTATTAAAAATTTGTAAAAATAATGATAAAAATCCAATTAAAAATTTTTGTTTCTCGAATGTCAGAATAAAACTATAAAAATGTCAAAATAGTAAAAGTAGATGTCAGATAAATGTGCAATACAGTACATCGACCTTTCTCTAAAATCTCTTCGCTAAGATGTTAATTCAGAGAAGTGACATTCCAACAACGAATGCGTCGCGAAAGCGATTTGTAAAATGAAATAAATAATAGTTGAAAAACACGCTTAAATAGAAAACCAAACTAAAAAGAAAAAAAAACAAATCAAATAAAAGGGATAATTGACATCAAGCGTGGGGTGCTTGATGCCAATTATTATAATTTTATTGGCAGATATTGATAAAAGTAGTCATTTTGAAAATGTCTTAAAAAGCACCCCACGCTTTTTGACAAGTTTTTTTTTGTTAGGCACACTATTCTTAATTTTAATTTATTGAAAATTATTTTCTACTTTTTAGTTTGGTTTTCTATTAAAGCATGTTTTTTTTTGTACTATTTTTTACTTTTTAGTTCAATCGCTAATCCTAAAATTCCTGGCAAGGATAATGGGACAAACTTTATAAATTATTGCAATGTCATCGGTCCTTGATAAGTGTGCGCAGTTTCAAATTAATCCGAAGTTTTGAAGAGGGTGAAAATCACGTTCGAAGATTACGTTACATATATTCATAGATACGTACATAACAAGCTTATAAAAGGGTGTTTAAAAGAGAATTATGGGATCGCCAAGTCACGTAAATCCCTTATTTTTTTTGCATTTCGACCATGGTCACCGCTGTAAGGATGACGAGTCGTCAAGAGCCAATGGCCGCTATTACAATTTCTGGCGCCTATCATAAAAATAATGTCGTAAACTTTAATAAAACCCGAACTTTGGAGAATGCAGACGTAATGCTTTGTTATATCTATTATAAATCTACCGACGATTAATTTTTATATGTAGGTGCAAAAATTATCTTTAAATCACCTTTGTGTTTTCATAACATTATTGATTCAGCTTGACTTCAGTAAAAAAAGTTAAAGTTTAAAAAGTATTTCATATTTTTTAAACTCGTTTCGTCTTGTGAAGTGCCAAATTTTTAAAGATAGGTAACAACTTAAAATAATAATCCCAATATCATATTTGTCTTTCACTGCGAGGTTTGTCACGGTTTTATCTAATGCAGATGACGTCGCTTACTGTAGTATTTCTGGTCGATCTTGTTATACTAACAGCTAGGACGTTTTCCACCTCACTACAACCGTCGAAACCATAATATTCTCGGATGAAAATCTTTTTGAGACCAATTACAGCCTATTATACTCCAAGATACAAACCGCAGACGGCAGACGTCTAAACTGTCACTCTAAACCACGAAACGACCACAACACAAACAGCTTGTCAATTCATGTGGTAGTACTAACGCCACAAGCCCCTCTCAAAGCCTCTTTAAGCCCCTTATATCAATACAATCTAACCACATAACACTTACAAATATTCAATAACAGTAGCAAAAGGACTGGTACGGAGCACCGTGAAACAAGATTAGAACGGGCATCGAATCTGGATCTTATATTAAACCGATATCGCTTTGAAGGGAAATTGCAACAGTCTGTTTGTATGGGAGTGTATTGGTATTGGTTTGAGTATGGATATGAAGAAGGCTTTCGTCGTTCGTATTATGGAAAAGTTGTGGGAGAAATTGAACTTTGCTTACAGGCGAAATATTTAACAATAAGTTTCTATTAATTATTCTAGTTTTATACATGGTGGACATCCCACCCATACGCACAAAACGTTTTGGGAACACTTTTATTATACGAACAGCAAAAGAGTGGAATTCCCTGCCAGAGTCTGTGTTTCCCGATAGCTACAACCTGGGAGTCTTTAAGTCAAGAGTGAATAGGTTACTTCTAGGCAAGCGTGCTCCATTGTCAACCACATCATCGCTTACCATCAGGTGAGATAGTGGTCAAACGCAAGCCTATTAAAAAAAAAACTACATACAATGATATGGACGATTAAATAAAAAAAGGATACAAATATTCAACACAGCCCTTATACTTTAAAATGTAGTCCCTTTTTCTTTATCATTAGCATAGAACAGTCCACTCCCGAATATATGCCTCTCCAATGCCACGCTATTCATCACTATTTTCGGTATATCTCATCTATTACAATACGAAAATTATTACACTAACTAGTCTCGCATGTTTTGGTTTAATTGACTTAAATTCCAGAAATATAAAAACACAACTTTGTCCGGACTCAGCTTTCAGTAGATTAGTCCTACATAACCGTGAACTGTACAAGACTATCACTGAACCATACCTATTTCATACAGTTTTCTTTCAGCAGCCAATCCATTATCGTATTACGTGGTTCGTGGCTCAACTTGACCCGACCGTACAGACGGTCATTTACTGGCGAATGCAACTCTTTCAAGAGCATAGAAGCGATTGAGATAAGATACAAAAAGTGAATATTTTTACTTGTAGTCACAGGTCTTAGGATATGCGACTTTTAAGCTACTATAAATGATTTTTACTCCTAAGATCACGGCTGCATGACAAAATGGATTTTGACTTAAATTTTACGCATCAAAAAGGCACAATCATATGGTGGCTTTAATGGCATTAGGCATTCACAAGTATTGTCATTTCGTGCCAAAATTACCATATACCATACCACACCATACCATATCTCTAAAAAGTTAAATAAAAAAATCAAACAAGCTGACTTTGTTTTTTATTTTTATGTTTTAGTTAAGTTTTTTTCGAATTAGATACATTTAAACATATAAGTGTTATATATTTTTGAAATCACCTCTTAAAAAATCCTTGATATCCCGCACCCCTACCCCAAAAAATTTGGGCACCCACAATATGGCGCCCAAAATCCGCCATTTTTCTATTGTCCAATTTTAATGTAGCCTTTGGCACTCGCAGGGTTAATACGAATCGATTGACGTATGAATCATCAAAATCGGCCAACGCGTTTGGTCTCTGGAACGCCTTATAGGAACAAACATACATAGACTGATAAACACATTACCCTCCTTCGGCAGTCGGGTAAAAACATCAGAGTCTTTCTGGGATTGATTATAACAAACTCAGTCTACAGTAGATAATACCATGATGGCACCTCTACAATATCTAAGTAGGTACAATTTTAACATATTGAAGAGACAAAAAATGGGTTATCTGTATTCCCTGATCTAAAATCGTACTAAAAGCTTATTACATTCCTATTTTACAAATTGAAACTTGTGTAAAAATACCACAAACTTAAAGAAGCAATTGCAATGTTGGAGAAAGAAGTGTTAGCTCAATGTTTTTCTGATAACAGAAGTTCTATTTTTACGCTTCAAACTCGGTTGCACTTTTTTAGTATTTTTAGCAAACAGTAGGTATCGTATTTGAACACTATATCAGCTTATGGTAAGTGATGATGTTGTCGGCGATGGAGCACATTTGTATAAAAAGTACCATTCATTCTTGACCCTAAATTATAGCTATCAGCAAGGAATTACACTCCTTAGCTGTACAAACAATTATAGTACTCGTACTTCGCAAAACGTTTTGTGTTTATGGGTGAGATGTTCACCATCTAACTACGGTCGAACTAAACTGTTCATTACTCTACTGTGAATTAAGTTGAACTAAATAATATTCTAGCTTTTAGCGCCCAGAAAACACTTGAAACTAATTTGGTACCTAAAATATAGCCTGGTAATACTAGACAAGATGACGCAAACAACCATAAAATGTAACTAAAGGAACCGCAAACTGTAAAAGCTATGAAACCCTTCAAAGAATTCCTAGTACCCGCTTTAAGTACAATATGAACAGTAAATAAATTCCTTGCCGGTAAAACAAGAAAACCGCAATGTTGCCACAACATAAAATGAAACCACATCATAGACAAACCTTCTATTTTCAAAATAACAGCCTTTTGTTTTGTATTTTATTAATTAACTCGCGTAAACCACAACGGTTCGATTCCATTATTAAAATTAATGCTTTGTTTGTTTGTATTCAGAAAAGTGAAATCGTACTTTAAAAATGACATATCTCAGAATTTTAAGACTCCATAGGCACATTAAATATGGCATTACGTGACTTTGCGAACATATTTACTTCAAAAAACCGGCCAAGTGCGAGTCGGACTCGCGCACGAAGGGTCCTGTACCATCATCGCAAACAAACGGCAAAAAAATCACGTTTGTTGTATGGGAGCCCCACTTAAATATTTACTTAATTCTGGTTTTAGTATTTGTTGTTATAGCGGCAACATAAATACATCATCTGTGAAAGATTCAATTGTCTAGCTATCACGGTTCATGAGATACAGCCTGCGGACAGACGGACAGACAGACAGAAGGATCGTGGAGTCTTAGTATCTTGGAGGTCCCGTTTTTACACTTTAAGTACGTAACCCTAAAAACTAGTACGAAATCTTATCTAAACTATTATTTTAAAGCAGATAAAATTGTTTGTTAGAAAAAGGTAAGTAATCTCTATAAGTCTGGTTCAATATCTAAAATTGTTTCAGTAATAGAAAGCTACTATCTCGCTTAGTATCGCTATTTTTTTCCTCGGAACAAATCCGTGGTTTCTGTCTGATAAGCTACTGGATCGAAGTAGTTAGGGAAAATAAAAGTTAAAACCTTGTATCTAAAAATGTTTTAATAATAGTGCGACAAGAACAACGGCAGGGTGTGCATGTGGTGCCGAGTCGCAAACTATTCTCCTCCTGTCCAGTCCTCTGTGCCCCAAAACACGCAACCAAGGTGATCTATGCGCTGCCTCCGATGACCCCGTGGAAGTAGCTAAGTTTGGGCCAAATAAGCTTGAACGCGTGTCATGCCAGTGACACGCAGAAGAAGAATAATAGTGCTACTTTTGATCTCACGACCGTTTTCAGACAATCATAAACCATTATTTTCTTCTTCATATTAATCAACCACTGTCCAGTGGTAGATTAATAAAGCAAGGTCTACTGCCGAGCATAAGATCATGGTTGCAATTCTCGGGTCACGCAAAGTGTTATTGTGTTTTTACCCGACTGCCGAAGGAGGATAATATGTTTATCAGTCAATGTATGTATGTTTGTACCTATGTGGCGTTCTAGAGACCAAACGCGTTGGCCGATTTTGATGATTCTACCTCAATCGATTCATCTTAACCTTGCGAGTGTCTCTGGTGACATTAAAATTGGAAAATAGAAAAATTGCACCATATTCTGGGGGCCCAATTAGTTTTTCTTCCATACCCATCATGTGGAAAAAACGGGTTTTAAGAGCTGATTTCAAAAATATTTGATCTTTATGTTAAAATGTACAAAATTCGAAAAAAAAATAAACTATAAAATTATAAATAAAAAAGGTAATTCAAAAAATCAAAAAACCCGACTGCTTTAGAAGCGAACTAAAAAGACGTAAACAAGAAGAAAATTATGCTGTGCAGTTGGAGGATACATCTGGTTTTGGTCAAACAACTCGCGAATATTATGTGTAGGTATATATAATTTCCATATAGAATTTCTCAATTGCACCCCGGAGTCTGGATTTTGGACCGCTTGATGGCAACCCTATTACTTGGAACTTAAACGTAACTGACAAAATATAGATTCACTACAAATGCACCTCTGCCCAATCGTTTGAGTAATAAAGGATGTTATTTTGTAGTTTATGCAATTATGAAACTGTATCATACAGAATATTATGTGTACTCCTACAATATTATGTACCAGGGGAGCAGAAATAATGAGGAACATCAGGAACTTGTGATACGGTGTCTCTATGGGCCATGTGGCTTATGTGTTGTATCAACATATGTCGGGGACTGCTATGTGTCTCATATGCAGGGTTCCGAGGGCTTACGACGTTAATTTTGATAAATATTTGCAGTGTTTTTACTAAGGTACAGGTATAATGTTTAAAGACAATAATAAGTAAAATGAAATAAGTTATAATCATTTTTATCTACACTCACAACGTAATGTTCCAAATATGAATTCAAAAAATATTGCATAAACACGTACTTTATATTCGTGGATAGGTAAAATTAAAAAAAAAACCATTACAGTTCAACATTTTCCTTCGATTTTCAAACAACTGCATCATAAAATAACTTTTATACCATTCCTCCTCTAAAAAGCTTATTTTATTCACTGAAAACAGTGAATAAAAAGCACTTTTAATCACTGTTTTGGTGTTTGAATTTGGAACACACCAATGGAACAACCTTCATCTCAATGCTATATAACCTCCTTGCGCCGCCTTGCGCTAAAAATACTCGATACAAATTTCTTGTGTAGAGAATATTCTACTTTCAAACTCCTACCTCGATTTTAATTTTGAGTTTGTTATTTAGGATTTTAATAATGATTTTGATTTTAGTCTAGGATATATATTGAATACTTATTTGGATTGTAATTTCTTATATTAATTACAATGGTGTTTAATTAATTATAATTATGTAACGTAACGGAGGTGGTCACTGGCCCCTCTGAAACACAGGTACTGTTACCTAGCTCAGGGGTCAGGGTTTCACATTTTTTGTAGATTTTGAAGGAAATAAACCATTTATTTATTTCTCGTAATATTCCTTGTGCTTTTCACTTAGATCTTTCTTTTTCTCGAAGTCATGGTATAAATTATAGTATGCAACTCTTGAATAAAACGGATTTATATCGAGGGCCATGAATCACTCGCGCCGCTCATGATTCTAACACTTGAATCACTCGCTATGCTCGTGATTCAATCATCATGAATCACTCCCTACGGTCGTGATTCAGTAGTTAGAATCCTTCACTTGCTCGTGATTCATCTATGGCCCTCGCTTTAAATCCGTCTTTTATTCACTAGTTGCATAATATACTATTAATTTGTATAGCACACTTTTACTTTTTAATTTATTGGCGCATATGGGCTCATTGACATTTACAGTCATGGTGCAATGAGAATCTAAATTGCCCGCCATACTGCATATTTTTTTCCTTTTCCACTTTTATGTTATTTCAACTGTATGAGTGAAGATAAAATAGCATATGCAACGGCATATAATTAGGTATTAAAACACTCGCGTGTTAATTTTATCACGTTCGGCTTCGCCTCATGTGATAAACCCACGCTCGTGTTTTAATAACCCCCATTAAATGACCATTGCATAAACTGCTATTCTTCGACAGTGAAAACTGATTTGTAAAGAGATTTTATTGCCTATGATTGTCTGCTATCTGCTAGCTGTATATGCTTGTCGTATTTATGATTGTCTTGTTTATTCCCGTTAAAAAAAGCGTTTTCAAGCATTATCTATGAAAAAAGAGCACTATATTGAAACTCCTTCCCTCTGCCGATGTATGCCTGCAAAAGCAAAGAAATTATAACGTTTGTCTTTAATTTATACAAATTAAGCTGCTTAGCGAAAGTTTTTATATACGAATTGATAAATTACCAAGTAGTTATTTTTACCATTTTATAATTATTTTTGAGTTTGGCACCTAAGAAATTCATAATAGATTTTACAGACGTACCTGCGAAAAAAAGCTTGAACAATGTAAATACAACCTTCTAACTGCAACATTGTTATTTTATGCACCCCAAGAGTTTTATTCCGTATAAAGAAGTATGTACGAATGGGCTTCTCTTCCGTTTTAATAATGGATGGGAAGACTCCTAAGAAATGGTGTTATGTTATGCAGTTAGGGGAGTTTTTCTTTGTGGACTGTGTGTAAAAGAGGACTTAATTAGAATATTGGAGAAGAATAGACAATAAAAAGACAGAAAGTTCACCGAAGTGTTCATAAAAAAACCATTGTGTGGCTCAACCTAAAGATATCATTGGCGTGGAACGGTTTCGTTAAAAGCGTCTAAGAGAATATGTGAGAACGATCAATACCAAGACTGCTGAACAACTGCTTACAAAAAACATCGTTAGGTACATGACCTAACCAATCAAATTAAATTAGGGCTTGTACTCATCTACATTTAATATGTTTTATTTATATATTTGTATTATACTTACACATACTTTGACCCACCTTCAGTGTTTTATTCTATTTTGTTTGTTATTTATATATTCTTCTATTTTATTTTATTATATAAGTCCCGTTTCTATAAGTGTGTCCGTGGCATCAACAGTGGGCCTTATCAGAATATCAGCGCAGCGTTATTACCTTTTTTGGATATCGCTGCACATGCTGAGATAGGAGCCTTTTTGGACTCGCACGGGGCTTTTATTTTATTATTGTTTAATTGTATGCTTATTTCTCGTGACTCCTGTGCGGGTCACAAATAAATGTTTTTCTTTCTTTCTTTTTTCTTTCTTTCTTTTTTCTTTATTTCCAAGTCGTTTTTAGGGTATAGAAGTAGTCAACTAGGAAAGCTTATAGTTTTGCCATGTCCTTCTGTCCGTCCGTCCGTCCGCAGCTTAGCTCAGAGACTCTTATAATTTGGCATGGATATACATGTATTTGATATGATTTTATTTTAGCACTTGGTCGGTGTTACTCAAAGTGGTAAAATAAAATCACGATAAAAAAATCGCGCCCAAAGAAGTCGGTTACAAACATACATACAGGTGAAGCTAATATAAAGCGTGTAAAAATGTGTACACGTAAAGTGGGGATGTTTTTTTCTCGTCTGTCCCGTAGTTGTGGGGTACCGTTGGATAGGCCATTCAAAAATTTTACGGGTCTGTGAAATCGATTTTTAGATTCAGGGATCCGTTTGCGTAAACTGAAGCGAATAAATTTATAATATAAAAATGAATCGCAAAATGTGTTGGTAAGCGCATAACTCAAAAACGCCTGGACCAATTTGGCCAATTCTTTTTTTTAAATGTTCGTTGAAGTTCAAAGATGTTTTTTTTTTTTTAGTTTTGGGTAGTGTAGGGTAGGGTAGGGTAGTGTAGTGTAGGGTAGGGTAGTGTAGGATAGGGTAGGGTAGTGTAGGGTAGTGTAGGGTAGGGTAGTGTAGTGTAGGGTAGGGTAGTGTAGGATAGGGTAGGGTAGTGTAGCGTAGGGTAGGGAAGGTAGTGTAGGGTAGGGTAGTGTAGGGTAGGGTAGGTAGTATAAAGTAGGGTAGGTAGGGTAGATAAATGTTTGGTGTTTTTATGGCAAAACAAAGTTTGCCGGGTCAGCTACTTGTTAATATTTGTTAGAGTCAAGAGCCCAGCCCCCTCCCCCCGTCTGATAAACGGCTGCTTTTGGATATATGAAAAATTCACGGCAGTAGTATGATATAAGGAAATTAAAAGGAAAATTATCACAGTTACAAGTTAAAGAGTTAAGAGTTAAGAGTCAAGTTATCGAGTAATAGTCGATCAACTTATAAAATGTACTTGGAAAAGATTTTTTTTATAAATTGATGTATAGGGACAACAGTTTTCGAACAGCAAAGTTAATTTTATCCCTTCGTTAGAGCAAAGTTCGGAGCTCTCAATTTTAATTAACGTTAGTAATGTTGACTATTTATTTTGGTGAATGTAGCTTTTTATACGGAACCCTATGTGCGTGAGCCCGATTTGCACTTGCCGGTTTTTTATTCATCTAAGCTGTTAGTTGACCCCTATTTAGAGGTAGACATAAATTACTGACAACAGAGAAAAATTGGTCAGAAAAAACATCACTCAAATTATTCTTTACCCTCACAAACCAACAATACAAACTTGATTCAATTACATATCCCAATAAAAACTCCGTCTATCTACATGTTACTAACAACTGATAATGGTAATCTAATAAAACAATCATTAATCTATGTCCTTTGATCGCAGTAGTTTCCATTGAATTGATAGAAATTGTCCATCATTAGTGACACGTAATTGGGACTAATGTTATACAATTATGAGCAAAGGCGTCATGTCGAGATCTTTAATTTTGTGTTATGTCAAGTTTGTCATCATTTTATTATTTGATGGATTGTTTGGATAATTTAAAAGCTATTATTTACAATTCTTGTTGTTTAGGTTTGTGAACTTAACCTACTGAACCCTATCTAGCTCGGGATTGATTAGCGTTGAAAAAACAGGAAAAATGTCCCGTTTCTTTCCAATTCCGTTTTTTTTTCAATGTTTCATTCGAAAGTTGCAAGAAAATTGGCCAGTACATATTTCATGTTTTTTTTTTCAATAAAACCGAAAAAAAACCGAAGGATATGAAAGAAGAGGCAACTTTTCATGTTTTTTTTTTCAAATACGAACTTGCAAATGATACGTCATACGTGTACGTATGACGTATCATTTATTATCATGTATACAGTGTCCGTACGACATAAAGTCTTCATTTAAGGATAAGGCAAAGAAGTCCAGCACGAATAAAAAACAATTCTTGTGACTTCAAATCCTGTAAGTACCCATGATTTACCATCGACTTCTGCTTAGCAGGACAATCCCAAATAATACCGCCATCAGTATAAGTAATTTGGATATAACTGAGTTAACTGACACTGCTAATACTTCTGTTGAATGTAAACCGAACATTGATGCTGCATTAGCGCGTGCAGCATATTCTTCTGGGCTACCACTTAATTTATTTGTGAATAAATACTGGAAAAATGAAACCGGTTTTTTTTTATTTGTACAATTTGTAGTCCCCATATGTTTTTTTTATTTTTGTTTTGTATTTCACCTATTAAAAATATTTAAATTTCAATAAAACTTGCTTTTTTCAACTTTTCAAAACATCAAGCGAAACATTCGAAAGAATCCTGTTTCTTCCCGAAGGATTCCTTCTGCTAATTTTTCAATGCAATATGCGAAAAAAACCGGCAAATTACCATAATGAAAAAAAACAAATGGAATAACCATTTGTTTATTTTCGGCATTTTCAACGCTAGTTTTGATGCCTTTGTCTCTCGTACTGGCATGAATTGTTAAATCTAATAAAATCATGGCCAATATTTAAAAGCCAGCAAGGCTTTGAGGCCGAATCCCGCAGCATGCCTATTATACCGTGATCAATCATATTGATGCTTGTTATAAATTGACATTAACCTGCTCGACTTGAGTTAAAATATGTCAAACTGAAGAATCGTCTGCAAAAATCATTGACATTTATAAGTTAACTAGCTTCTGCCAGTGGCTTCGCTTGCGTGAATGTCGAAAATTATACCAAGGGAACATATGCCCGGGATAAAAAGTATCAAATGTGCTATTCTAGACTATAATCTATATCTGTGCCAAATTTTATCCGATCCGTGTGTATGTTTGATTGAGTAACAAACATGCATCCACACACACATCCATTTTCTCATTCAAAATACATATCTATTAGTAAGATACCACACACACATCCATTTTCTCATTCATAATACATATCTATTAGTAAGATTAAAAAAAATAACAAGGCGTAAGTGTCAATTTCGAATTCGTGTTGGACGTCAGGTGTCATGCTGCGGCAAACTGTCTAGCAAGAGTGCCGAACGTAGGTACCTTCAGTTTTGACACTCGAATGCTGTAACTGTTCGAATACTGAAATACTGAACCGTTCTTGAAAAATATTTATAAGCGCGTGTTACCTTTTGGTACCTGGTGGTTAGTAGCGACTAAGCGCCACATTTTCTAAACCATGATGCTCATAAAAAAATGTTTATTTCAATACATAAAGCATTAACATACGTGATATGGAGATCACCTTTTAAGCCAGAAAATGCTTGTGTTTTTATTAACTGACCTAAGTGATTACTAAAATCGAATACTGATTGCAATAGCCCATAAAATCAACCATTGAATGATTGCAAGTTGCATAACTACTATTTGATTACCATCAAGACACCAAGACAACATCAACACAACATCTAACTCCCCCACAAAGCGTCAAGCGTGAAGATAATCAACCACGTTATCAGCCGAGCTTCATATCAGTGACGTCATAACAGATTAATTTCGAGCTCGAGCGGATGAGCTTATGATTATTTAGCTTGACTTGAAGCTTAGTCAACTACGCTTATTGGTAAATTAGTTTAATGTGATATTGGTTTTCACTAGTTTAAATAAATATTAGGGGTTAAAGTATGAAATTGCCGATTTGTATTGAATAATTGAAATTAGTTTTTTTTTTATTTAACTTATTTATTTAATCAAAACAGTTACTATTATTATCTATACATTGCTGCCATCTAACAGGAAGGTCATTTATGCCTTTGCGATAAAACTCTGGTGATCTAGATTCGACAAACTGTGTGAAAGCATTTTGTACTGCCTCCTAAGAAGAAAACTTTTTATCACGTAGAAAATTGTCCAAATCACGAAAAAAATGTTAGTTCGTTGGAGCAAAGTCTGGCGAATACGGAGGTTGACGAATGGTTTCTAATTGCAACTCATGTAGAGTTAAAACGGTTTCTCGTGCTGTATGAGGTCTCGCGTTATCATGGAGCAATAATGGTGAAGATCGATTCATGAGTCGGGGCTGTTTCACTGCTAGTTTTGCTATCATTCTTCGGAGTTCGGCACAGTAGACATCTGCCGTTATTGCTTGACCAGATTGGAGAAAGCTTTAGTGAATAACACCATGCTGAGACCACCCAACAGTTACCATTTCCTTTTTATTGGTAAGCTTTGCATTAGGACACTGATGCGGCGTTTGACCTGGGGTAAGACATTGCATTTTTTGCTTACAATTATCGTAAAGAATCCACTTTCATCACATGTCACACTACATCACATACGATCCAATATTCCTTCATTTCTGTATCGATTTAACAAGGAAAGTTTTAACACGTGTTTCTTTCTGCAGATCAGTCAAATCATGAGGCATCCATTTCTTTTTTTATTTTTATTTAATTGATTTGACGCAAATGAGTAAATATTGTTGGTAAGGTAACGTTATACCATGCCGCTAATTCCTGGGTAGTTTGGTTCGGATCGGCTTCCACCATCTCTTTCAATTCATTGTTATTCACCTGTGTGGGACGGTCTTCCGGGTGGTTATTTCTTCAAATCAAAGTTTCCATCACGAAAGCGTTTAAACCAAAATCGCACGGTGCGTTCATGAGCAGTTCCATCTCCAAACGCAACATTGATATTGATAGCTGTTTCTGCCGCGTTAGTTTCACGTCGGAACTCGTATTCAACAAAAATCACTCGAATTTTCGAAGTATCCATCTTTCTTGTCTAAACTGAATAAAAAAAATAACTGAAAGTCGATAATCGAATGTTGCATATTTTTTAAAAGAAGAACTTCATAGGTACCATGTGAAAAAAGTGACACTCAAAAATCTCAAACCATGAAGGTTCTATGTCAATTCGAAGTACCTACAAGTATTACAATAAAACGGCAATTTCATACTTTAACCCCTATTATTAGGTCCACAAATATCAAAGAGATCATTACTTGTATTTTAAACGTTATTATCAGGAATTTATCTGTAACCGCTGCGTTTTACAAGCAAAAGTGTCATATGTTTAAACAGGAAAAACCAATACTACAACTTTTCTCCGCAGCTTTGCTCGCATGCTCTGTTTTTTTTTATAAACTCGCGTTTGACCACTATCTCACCTGACGGTAAGCAATAATGTGTGGAAAATTAAACTGCTAATTTATCCAGGTTAATATAAAATATGACAGTGTAGTTATCCATACCTATACAAAAAATATATATTGTTCATCATCATCATCATATCCTCCGAAAGACGTCCACTGCTGGGCATAGGCCTCCCCCAAGCGTCGCCATATTGACCGGTCCCGTGCATCTCGTAAACAGCGGATCCCCGCAACCTTTACCAGGTGGACCCTGGTGGGAGGCCTTCCAACGCATCGTCTTCCGTTTCGCGGTCGCCATTCCAGAACCTTTCTGCCCCATGGGCCATCCGTTCTGCGAGCAATGTGACCTGCCCACTGCCACTTAAGTTTGGCAATTCTTCGGGCTATGTCGGTAACCCTGGTTCTCTTGCGGATCTCTACATTTCTGATTCGATCGCGCAAGGATACGCCGAGCATAGCCCTCTCCATTGCCCTTTGAGTGACTGTAAGCTTTCTAATAAGGCCTATTGTACACGACCATGTCTCAGAGCCATATCTCATCACTGGCAACACACACTGGTCATAGACTTTCGTCTTGAGACACTGTGAGTTGAACGAGAAGATACCACGCAACTTCCCGAATGCTGCCCAGCCAAGTCAGATTCGACGGTTGACCTCTTTCTCGAAGTTGGCCCTACCCAATTGGACCGTTTGTCCCAGGTAGACATAGTCGCCCAAAACTTCGAGTGTAGAGTCCAACCTTGATAGGAGTGGGAGTAACATGGGCAATCAACTTGGTTTTGTCCTGAAATTATCGAGCATTGTACTGAGGTCCTCCATGGTCTCAGTCATAACCACTATATCGTCAGCAAACCGAAGGTGAGTGATGTACTCGTCGTTGACGTTGATGCCTAGCCCTCTCCAGTCCAGAACCTCGAAGACATCCTCCAGTGTAGCGGTAAACAGCTTCAGAGATATGACGTCTCCCTGTCTCACACCTCGCTGCAGAAGGACGGGTTCCGAGGTCTGATCCTGAAATCGAACTGACATGGTGGCGTTTTTGTATAAACACTTCAACACTTCGATGTACCGGTAGTCAATTTGGCACTGTTGGAGAGACTGCAGTACAGCCCAAGTCTCGATCGAATCGAAGGCTTTCTCATAGTCCACAAACGCTAAACAGAGAGGCAGGTTGTGCTCTTCGGTCTTCTGTATAACCTGCCGCAGCGTATGTATGTGGTCTACGGTGCTAAAGTCTTTATGGAATCTGGCTTGTTCGGGAGGCTGGAAATCGTCAAACCTGCGCGCGAGATGATTCGTGATGACTCTTGAAAACAACTTGTAGACATGGCTAAGGAGTGAGATGGGCCTATAGTTCTTCAGTAGGGCATTGTCACCCTTCTTGAAGAAGAGTACCACCTTGTATATATTGTTATCCTCATTTAATCGAGATATACATACATTTTTATTATTATAAGTTATTTTTTAACCCCCGCCGGAAAAAGAGGGGTGTTATAAGTTTCACGTGTGTATCTGTGTATCTGTGTATCTGTGTATCTGTGTGTCTGTCTGTGGCATCATAGCGCCTGAACGGATGAACCGATTTCGATTTAGTTTTTTTTGTTTGAAAGGTAATTTGGTCGAGAGTGTTCTTAGCTATGTTTGAATAAAATCGGTTCAGCCGTTCAAAAGTTATGGGCATTTTACTGTTTGAATCGGGGTGTTTTCGCAAGATAAATGTGTCGGGGGTTTTTAAATTGTGAAATTTTACTTGTTTATTTTTTTGTTATTATTTATTTTACACTGCATACGAGTAAATAACATTAAAAACGAATGAGATTTTTTCACATAGAACTACTATATTGCATAGAAAACACAGAAAAATCAAGATCTTAACTTGGAACTTTCTCGCCAACAATAGGGTAGTTGGTAACAAATATCAAATTATCTAATATTTTATTGACAAATAAGTATTTACAACAATATAATTGAAACCCTGACTTCTGAGCTAGGTAAAAACCTGCGTTACAGAATATCTATTTAATCCGTCAGTTAGATAACCTAAAAATATTAGACACGTATTTTTCTTCTGCCACTTAAACAACAAATTACGACGATATATTGTGTTGAAATATCGTGTCACGGTGAACTACACTTTATACTGACAAAGTGACGTCACCAGTCTGCAGAACGCCAGCAGAACGTTGATGCGTTTTGTCTTTGTCATTTTTTTATTTATTTGATAAAGCAAAAAATACGGGTCCAATATTATTTGGTAAACTGACTGACGGAATAAATAGAATTATCATTTTTCTACCCAGCAAACATCCCTATTCCTCAAAAAACTACAACACGCTGAAACCCCGAAAATCATTCCCCTTCATCTTACCACCACCATATACTACAACAGATAAGCACATACAACTATATACCCATACACCAACCGTTATTGTCTCTCCCCAGATAGGGCTGCTGACAATAGCACAGATATTGACATTCCATGGCTCCCATATCCCCATTGTACAGCTAATGACAAGCCGGTGGAAATCTGTTCAATGATTATTGATTTTCTGATATATTGATAGCGGAACGATTAGGTTTAATCGCTCTGTTGTGGCCGGTTAGACAGGATTTGGTAGGGTGGGGTAGAATTGCAGAATTGTAAATATTAATGTAAAACGATAAACCTTTTGATTATTTTCAGAGTACAATGTTATGGTGTCTACACATTAGGGTTCTATCAGACAGAGAGCGGTCACGCGGTCAAGATGTCAGTTTTGCGTTCGTGTGGTCAGTTGCTCTTGAACTCCGCTGTTGGATGATCTACGCGATACCACTATTGTCACTATTGTGTGAAGACGTGTTGTTTAAGACGAATGATTGATTTTATTGATTATATATTTATATTTTCTTAACAAATTGAATCTGGCAGTTTTTAAACGAATGGCAAAAAATACATGTTAAACAAATAACTATTATGTGACCATTAACCATTTTCGGTCCCCATTTCTCTGGCAATTGCCAACCATACTTCTGCTACTTTTCCTCGGGTTTTATAATCGCTATCCTTCGCTTTATATGAAAAATGCCTTTCACTTACTAACATAATTAGCTATTCATCGCCATCTTCCTTCTAAATTGGTAACTGAAACAGCAGTGAACGAGTGAACGTGTGCGTTCTGGTTGACCGACACGGTCAGAATGTCTCCTGTGTGGGTACAAACAACGAACGCAAAACTGACCTCTTGAAAGCTTGACCGCGCGACCGCTCTCTGTCTGATAGAACCCTTAGAATAACGTAAGAAAAGCTATTAATTAACCTAACTAATGTTACTTGTCTGTATGAAGAGATATATCTTTAGTTATTCTTGCGGACAACAATAGGACATTACAGGAAGTCATGAAAATGTGTGTAAAATGATTGAATGAAAAAGTTTTAGAGTTCTTCACACATACAGAAAATTTAAGACCATGCTTCACCAAGTTTTATAGCTAACTGCAGTGTTGGCTAATGGAACCCACCACACTAAAATTTTCTTCACAGTACTTATTTTCCTTCCTTTGTATCATAAAATGAGTAAGAACAAAACAGGCGTCAATTCCTTAAGATACAACCATAGTAACTATCCATGAATTTCCTAATAAGCATGGGAACTAAATATTTTATCACCTCACCCATCAAATTATTTACCACACTCATAGTTTTATATGAGCTACTTAATAATAAAACAAGCTTCTCAAAATGGTGATCAAAAGGTCATAAAATATAACTACAAAACATTTTTACTGCGAGATTCCATTTTTATGGAGTTTTTAGAACAACTCATCATTTCTACCATAAACTTATTTTAATAGATTCATGAAATACCAAGTTTGTGAACCGTGGTAGAATTTTTTATTACCCTTTTGACTGCTTATAAAGTTGACGGTGAAACATTTTATTTTTTTAAGTTTAATATTCAAATAGAGTCATTAAAAAGAGTTTGTTGAGTCATTTTCGGTGTTTGTTGTGACGCTAAGAAAATTGAATATTCTTAATTTGTTTATGTGGGAAGAAAAATTGAGGAATTTTACTTCCCGTCCCACAACTTCGATCATTTCCTTAATTTTATGGTTCATGTTCAAAACTGGAAAACTCTTTTTAACCGCCATAATCTATTTTATCGCTCTTTCTATAAATCTTCAAATGTCACCGTGTTATTGCAAACGTGTAAGTTTATATTAAATCGCGTTATAAAGAGCGATTATAAACTCTTTCTTCTCGAACAGACACTATATTGTAAACTATCGAATTCGTATAAGAGTTAATGTATTTATAATATATTCCGTACGCAAAATACGCGCTTAGACATGGAGTTGCGGACACCAGCCCGTCTTAACTTAACTTTATAATATATTGAGAGATTAGCTTCTGCTTATCCCGAGGGAACATATTCCCGGGATGATAACAATTCTACGTGGTTTTCCTGACTATAATCTATTTCTGTGCCAAATTTTATCCAGATCCGTCAAGTTGCTTGAGCGTGAAGAAGTAACAAACATACAAACACACACACACTCACAAACTTTTACCATTATAATATTAGTGTGATAAGTGTGATGCAGAAGCAGTCTGAGAACTTCTTTTCTGAATTTGAAGAAGGCACTACAAATAATAACATCTCACGCGTCAGTAATCCCAGCTAGAAACTACACCCACAACACAACGTAGAACGATCAAAAGCAGTAATTTGGAAACGAACACAACATTAACTCGATATATAAGTTGAGCATTACTTCGGCAAACTCAATAGCGGGCGCATTGCGGGGTGACAAATCATAGAAGGTTGAGTAACTCCTACCAAGCCGGCAATGGAAGGCAAAGTTTCGTGAATGCAAATGCGTCGCAACTTTGCGGTGATTAAGAGACATGCCGTGAGGGTGTTACTGCGTTTGATATTATACTGAAGCTGTATTATGAAAGTTTGTTGTATGTATACCTATATATTGTAGGAAAGGTGACGTGGGTGTGTGTGTTGATTGTACTTGGATAAACATAGTTCCTAACGGTGCTATTCAAATTAATAGCACCGTTAGTCACGGCGTAAACCTGGACCCTATAGTAACATGTTGTATAACATACGGCTTCAAGAGGTAACATAGCATTAACTGTTGTACAATTGAGCTTATACAATTAATTGACATTGGTAAAAAGTTTAATATCTTAACAAATCATTATGCATAATATGAAAGTAGATTTTGGTAATTATGATTATTATCACTATAATATCACTTACCAAGACAGAAAGTAGGCCCACACCATGCAACACGTCAAATTAACTAGTGAGATGCCAAAGCAGCCGGAGTCTTAAAAAGAAAGAAAAGGAAAGAAAGTTATAGAATATTTATTTGCTAGAAACATGTTCATTTCATAAAGTTGCATAGTGCCATGTCAAGTGACATGTGTCACAGTTTTAACGGAATGCAAAATCAAATTCCAATTTAATGAAATTCTTACTATACATTTTCATTTACATTACATTCATATTAAAATTATGTATTTTGATGCCAGACCAAGAGAACAAAAATCACAGGGACATATTACAATAAAATCTTGAATTGAGTAAAAACATTCCTGGAACAACCACTTCCATAGTGCCAAACAAAAATTTTTGAAGGGTAATTGGGTAATTTACTTACAAAACACAAATCATCTTGACATAGCATTATAAATTAGGGGAGCCATCTAGATACAACTCTTTCGGAAGCGTTGCAACTTAGGAACACGTATAGTAGTAGTTTAGTTTATTCTACAGAAACAAAAAATATATAACAAAAGATTGGTTCTAAGTTTAAGATAGAAAAATCAAAAAACCCGACTGCTTCAAAAGCGAACTAAAAAGTCGTACACAAGGAAAAAATCAAGCGGCTGACCAAATTCTGGTGTATCCTCCGCCTGCACAGCATGATCTTTCCTTGTGTACGACTTTTTAGTTCGCTTTTGAAGCAGTCGGGTTTTTTGATTTTTTGATTTAACTTTTTTTATTTATAACTTTTTAGTTAAGTTTTTTTCGAATTAGATACATTTAAACATATAAATGTTTTATATTTTTGAAATCAACTCTTAAAACCCTTTATTTTGATACCCACACATAGGGTATAGAAGAAAAAAAAATTTGGGCCCCCACAATATGGCGCCCAAAATCCGCCATTTTTCTATTGTCCAATTTTAATGTAGCCTATGACACGCAGGGTTAAGACAAATCGATTGACGTATGAATCATCAAAATCGGCCAACGCGTTTGGTCTCTGGAACGCCATACAGGAATTTATGATATTGTAATTATATTTCTTTTTCAAATGATTGTATCACATTTTTGTAAGTGCGAGTTTCGTTTACTTCGTCCTTATAAACTAGCAAAATTTAAATTATTTATTGTGGTAGCACTCAAATAAATTCTTGCTTAAAAGTATTTAGTTCGACTGTGTTAAATATTTTGACTTTAATTTAGTTGAAGTTCTTCTTAATCTAATTTAACTGGCAAAACTAAATTATTACATAAAATACGTTCCTTATATTCCTTTGAATTTTTGTACAAATTATGTTTATATTTTAGTGACGGCTAAATATTATTTAACTTATTATATCGTATCCTAAATTAAATTATTAGAGATTTATATTGAAATTATTAAAATTTTGTTTAATGAAATGATTGAGATCATATTTTGTAATTTCGGGTTTCAGTTACTTTGACCTTATAAAGGTAGCAAACACTTAATTTTTTATAATAATTTTTTATTGTTATTGTACTTTAGAAAGCTGCTCATACTACTACTAATAATGACTGATGACTCTTATTGTAATAAAAGTTTGTGTAATGTTTAATCTACAGTAAAATTTTATAAAATGTGAATAGATCAGACTTATCAAATAGTAATAAGAAAGTCTGGTATAGGTCAGTCTGATATCTTTTTTTTTTTTTTTTTTTTCAAAACAAAAGAAAACGTTACATGTTGAAGTTGTTTCTTCTTGTTTAACCTATTATGGAAGACGTTGGTGCCTGTGATACAATAATTTTTCATTAGTACAGGTACCAATGATTCTCTTTTTCTGTTTTACTGTTAAAAATGTATGTATTTATTTTTTGATCCTGTACATGTGTTTTTTCCTGAATAAACGATTTTATTATTATTTATTTTATTTATTTACATACATACTTACATACATACATACATACTTACATACATACATACATAGACTGATAAACACATTACCCTTCTTCGGCAGCCGGGTAAAAACTGGTAGTCCTAAACCTAGAGTAGTCAATTCCTCATAATCTCTTACAGAAATAGGTCTCAAAAGCGAGAAACATTACCGTATTCACCGAAATGTCATGACAGAACAGATAGATAAGACAATAGAAATCATCCAAACTATAATTGTAGAATATAGGAACAGCAACACCGTCAAACTACCTCAAGCAAACATAATGCCGTAACAACAGTAACTATCTTCAATAGTCTATTATTGTCGTAAAGTTACGGGAACGCTAAAAGAATTTCCACAAATGCCATTCAGCACTTATGAATATGCCTGCCAAACCTACTACAGTGAGGCGTGAAGGAGTGTGAAGTTGAAAGGGAAAACAATATTCAAAATAGTTTGGCAGATAGTGTAGATTTGCCTTTGTGCTTGTGTGTGCTACATGCTTAAGACTAAGGAAGTGTGTTGACAATAGAAAGTTCTGTAATATTATCACAAGAAATACTTATTATAATTAAGACAATTAATTAGTAGACCTGAAATAAAATAAGGCTCAAAATGCAGACGGAGAGCTCAAGAGCGTAAACTTTGGTGTGGGGAAGGCCTAAGCAGGAATGAAAAAACAAACTTTTTACCGATGTCTAATTTGAATATTTTTTGTAAAATAATTACAAGATTGTTGATAAAGGCTTCTTGAATTTGAACGTTAATATAAGCATTGTAGGTAAGTAGCGTACGTCTTGCAGTATTCCTGAATGATATATCAAGATTGATTGAGGTTGCTATTAATTTTCCAAGGCTTTAATAATATCATAATTCTAACAACACTGGATTTCTAGTGAGCCAACCAATTCTTTCATCAAAAATATTTAAAACCACTACTGACATTGTCCTATTGTCAACCCGTTGAATCCCCAATTCTTTACACCGCACTTCAGACAGACATACAAGAACGTATGTATAGTTAGAATTAATATCGTCGACGTCGATCACTAGTCTCGTCGCCTGGCTTTTATTGAAAATATTCAAGTTATTTATTCGTGAGGGAATCCCTTTTTGCGTCACCGAGACATGCGAGCACCTACTACAGGAATTCAAAAGTCGATTTTGAGGGATGAGAGGCAGTACTATGGTTTTGAGTATATAGTTTCGCATAACATTATATGCCTTTACTTACTTTTTATTACATGGGTTTTGTTCTGAAATATCTATTGATATGAATAAAATGTTGCAATACAGCCTCGAAGGACATCCGTCCAGCTCCTCAGTTGACTGATAATATTTTCTTTTACACCAGTCTAGTATGTAGGTGTGATGTAGGTACATTACGATTTGATTTTTTGTAGGAGATAAAAGCATATCATTAGGATGCCCATATTAAGCTGCACTCATTTGGAAGCTACATTAATTGTAATGGTATGGCGTACTTCCGGCAAAAAATAACTGTTACCTCTTACATATTTGAGGATACCCTAAAAGGCAAGGTTTCTTCACATGTGTTAATAAGAAACTATGGCCTTCAATTATTCTAACGAGCTCTATGATCATATTTTGGAGAAATTGTAGTAAATATAAAATAATGTTATGGCAGATCTTACAATAAAAGTTTACCATTTACAAACAGATACTGCGAAGGTGGCTAATAGTTCTAAGGATAAGATTTAGTAGCTATTGTTATTGTAAACAGTAGATTTTCACAGAAACATCGATTCAAAATATCACAACAACATACCGTTTCTCATCATATCGTTTCATAACAGTGTCGCGCCTTCACAAGACCTTCCAGAATACGATGTAAATTGAAAATCTCTCTATTTGAAGATCAAACGATTGACGGTCTTTGTGGATATTCCATAAGAGCGTACATTTCGATGCCGTGTAACAATATTCCGGGTTTAATATTTGAGATATTATGGTAAGGCAAAGGTTTCTTATTTGATTTTTATTTAAGGGTTTTTGGGGTGGATTTAGGCTTAGATAACAAGTATCGGTAAGAGTTAGGTTGACATTAGCAGAAAACCAGAACAAGATATCATATTTCTAGAAGGATGTAAGGGCTAGTTCAAGACAGGCCAGTGGAAGTACTTATTTAGGGTGGAAAGGTTCACCTGAAAAAATATTTCCATCGTACGTAATTCTTCTACCAGCATACTGTCGTGATTCGGTATGCCAATCTCTGATTGGGGCAGGTGACAAGAAACGCACTATATGATTTCTTACGTTTTCTGAAGTCTACATTAATTATTTATTTATTCGTTGACAAGTTCCTTCTTGGTTGACAAAGTACGACAAAGGTTTATGTAATTCATTGCACCTGCACAGTCAATGTGATCGAACCAGGAATGTAAAGATCTGCTAAAGAACCAGGGTTACCGTCATAGCCCGAAGAATTGGCAGACTTAAGTGTAGGGCAGTGGGCAGGGAATATTGCTCGCGGAACGAATTGCCGATGGGGCAGAAAAGTTCTGGAGTGGTGACCGCGAACCGGAGAACTTTTCGTTGGAAGGCTTCCCGATAGGTGGGCCGATGACCTAGTGAAGGTTGCGGGGATACGCTGGATAGGTACGAGTTGCACGGGGCCGATCAATGTGGTGAATCTTTGGAGAGGCCTATGTCCAGCAGTGGAAGTCTCTCAGCTGATATGATGACAGGCAATTGATTTTAATTTAATTCTTTAATTTATGCTTAACTTGGATTTAATTTTAACTCTATTTCCTGCAATGACCTTGACTATTTTTGAGTGAAAATTGTAAGTGCATGCATGCTCTATTATAAATATTGTAATTTTCTTTCCTGGAGGGACACTGACTTCTAAGATACAGGCATTCGCCTAGTTTGGAAGTCAGGATTCCATCATTTGTATTTCGACTTTTCGTGTATTTCTTCTTTATAAACAATGTTTGTATGGCTTGATGAATGAATAAATTGAAATTGAATTGAATTGAATGTCGACCACTTTTCATCATAATATGATAGAATGACCATGACGCCCTTTACCACAAAACTATTTGCTCTCAATACTTGACGTTGAAGTGCTTTAGTCAAAACAATTATAACGTCCAAATCAAACAGCGTAACACAAAACAATTACAAAATCACTAAACATTCTGAATCACCTCTCAACAGTCCGAAATTTAAATTAGTTTTCTATTCAATGCAAATACAGCCTATTGTTTTGAGCCAATTCATCAACACCAATAATTATTGCGAATTAAACAATATTTTTATACAAAAAGCCGTGTTGCTGTTGACAGATTGTTAAGCTGTGTTAAACGGATAGGATTGCACAAAAAAAATTGGAAACCGGCACCTTATTTACCAATCAGCAGTCAGTGGGGCGATTGATTGAATGATCTGCGTAAAACAAATATACAGAAGGGCGTACTACGACACTACATTTACTACAATACATTAGATTTTTGGGCATCCATTGCTCGCTCTGTACTGATTCTCTTTGAAACGTTCAAAACAGAACCGGTAATGAATACAAAGTAAAGCGATGGGATCAAAATTTTAGATTCGTTTCTAGTTTTACAGTGTATCGATGTTGTTGGAAGCTATTAAACTTGCATAGGACGTTACATGTTTGCAATAGTAATTTAAACTTGTGATCGGAACTAAAAAATAAAAAAGTGTGCTAAGTCGGTCGGCGATCGAATCGTCAGTTCGATGACGGTGGTACTTCAGTCTGGTTTATTTTTGAGTTTGTGCCGAACTCGCAGTATCGTTTTCATTTGGTAGATATCAAAGCGCATAGTGTGTTTAACTGTTTGATGACAAATATGTTCAGTATATTTGTCATTATTTGTATACTTTGAAAGCCTAGTTTATTTAAACATGTTTTCATGTATGTTCAAGTCCCACCGATGTTATAGCAGGATGTAATACCAACAAACAAAAAATCCAATAATACAGCCTGACCTAAGAATCAAACACAGAACCTTATGGCCAGACTTGTAACTATAAGAAAGCCCTTTGCAAAAAAAAAACACCGTCTATAGACAACCATAATATCGTAGCTTAGGGTTACAAAATTGCTTTACAATAACAAAAACCTGATTAACATCATCTTGAATTACACTTTCTACTAACAGAACTATGTAGCAAAACTCTCTCAACCAAGTAAGTGTTAATGCTAACCATTTCAATTACACTCATACATCAGCTTTCAAAGAAGTCGGGTCTCTCATACATACAATGGAGGGCTGTCATACATCTGGCGCTACGACTTCATTTACTGGACTGGTCTGGTCCTACCAGAGTGTAAATAACTCCCACGGACCATTAAAGTGAGTGTCGCGATTCATAAAATAGTGATGTTCGAGGCTGATTGATAAAAAGCGAAACCCGAGATACTTCTAAAGCATAGGACATCACAAAAAATCGTACGATTCTTATAAACGCGTAAGTTTGTTACGATAGATGGAGGTTTGTTACTACTTTAGGTAAAGAAAACTACTACTGTAGTATTAGATAGGTAATGTAGATATTTGTGCAATTTGGCTTTAAATTCACATATTTTTTTGGTGAAGCACATAAATAGCACGCGGGCAGAGTCGCACGCGGTAGCTAGTTAATAACATAAGCTGGACGTGCCTGAGGAGTTTCTCCGAAGCCGGGTGAAAATAAAATAACTGTGCAAATTGGGCATCCTCAGGCAGGATGGACCCAGAAAGAGGTGGCGAGATATCCTAGACGCCCACTATAGAGGCAGGTCCGAGGTGGTGAGAGAAAAGAATACTTGGAAGGATTTGGGGGAAGGGGGGGCTTTGACTAGCAGTGGGACAGTATAGTAGGCTAATATAGATATAAAAAACCTTTCTTCTTTGACATTTAAATCTGTAACAAAAATCAAACTTTCTGGAAATAACCAACTTCCAGCTTTTTAAGAAGTAACTTTTCCTACACGTGCGGACTTTACCCTTAGCAGTATGAAATGAATACCGAAGGTTGAGAAGTTTGTGCTTTTTAATTCATTCTACCTTCAATAGCATGAAACTGAGGTTCTAAACAAGTCTTGTCAGCGATGGCGATTATGGTCGAAATGCCACAATGTAAGGAATCAATAACGTGACATTTCAATAGCGCTTGGCAATTCCACACATTTATGACATTTTTCCAATCGCTTTCACAACATTTTCGTTGATATAATGTCACTTGTCTTGAACATCTGGACAGAAAAGACTGTATAGAATTCGGAAATCTGTCAAATGAGTTTGACAGATTTAGGCGTCGAATCGGGGACAAAAAAACAAAAGCAATTTTATATTTTTGTTTATTAAGTTTTTTTTTGCAGTTTCTATAATTTTTTGGCCATTGGGACCCCGAGCGTTAAAAAAAATATCCGAGCAAGAGAGATATGGACAAAATAAACGTTGGTGGTCCGTTTTATATATATATTAGATGAGAGAAGATATATACAGTTCGAAAACAAGACAATTCTGTTTCGAGATTCAAATTGTTTTAAAGCGTGTTGTATTATGATTTCATGTTATAATTTTTTGAATTCTGGAACATTTTTCTCAATTCTGGGACCCTGGACATACGTTCTCATTCCGGAACGATCCCGGTGGGAGTAGTTCCATAACAGGCTTAGTAGACGTAGGCAGGAAGGCTGTCAAGCTCACATGGAACTAGGCAGGGAACCTCAGCCGCATGCACAAGGATCGCTGGACAAAAATTTCCACACAATGCGAGGGCTGATTAAAAGAGACGCAGGAGAAAATATCCTGCAAAGACTTGGCCTTTGTCCAGCAGTGGGACAATATGGGTCAACATGAAACTAGAACTAGTTATACAACAACTACGAAAACATGCTAAACAAAACAAAATCCTCTCAACTCACAATCAAAAGGTAAAAAACAACATAATGGAATTGTAACCCTCACTCTCTATAGAAAGAATCGATGCCTAATCCTAACGAAACGTGCGCTGTTTACTTAGCAAAGAAAATAAACTTCGGCGGAACCACGTGAGCGTGTCCTGTGACCTAGTTTAAAACCTCGTTACGAACTCCGTATTCTGCCGTCCTATAGCTAAAGTGTCACTATATGAAATATAGCCCATTTTGAGTTTTTAATACCTCCGTAATCAGCAGCAGCAGCAGCAGTGGTGGCCCAGTGGTATCGGCCGCGACTTACAAGTTGTAGGTCGTGGGTTCGAGCCCAGGCAGGCGCTTTACTTTGTATAAATTATTTATTCACCACTACTCTCAAAAAACGGTGAAGGAAAACATCGTGAGGAAACCGGCATGTCCTTTTTTTTTTTTTTGGGTGGGAAATCATCCGGAAAAAAAGAAAATAAAAAAATAAAAAATAGAAAATTCAATTAATAATAATAAATCATCATCATGTCCTAGAACCAAAAATTCTAAGACATGTGACATCCACCAATCCGCACTGGGCCCGCGTGGTGGATTAAGGCCCATTCCCTCTCACACTGAGGAGGCCTGTGTCCCAGCAGTGGGAATATTAATAGGCTGATGATGATGATGATGATGAATCAGCAAAATATGCAATCAATCCGTCTAAGCAAAAAACGAAAGCGTGCTTTTCTACTATCAATGGTTCCGGATAAAAAATAAAACGCTTCAAATTGCTATGTTGACAAAGGTTGACAAACCTATTTTTGATAAGATTAAGTAATTAATTTAAAAAAAAAAACAGTACTTAGAATAATAATGCTAAGCCGCTAGAATAAAACACGAGCGATATTGTGTGTGCACTTCATTTTCTTTATGTGAGTGAACTGAATGTGTCTATGTTCCTCAAACGCACACAGATGTAGTTTTCAGTGATACCTTTTCTAAGAGTGTGCATATTCAAAAGTTTGCAATAGTGATGTTAACTGAAAATTTGTTTTTTTATCCGTCAGGTAGATAAAATAAAGGACCTTTTTTTTTTTTCTTTTCACACATAAACATAAAGTTACTTATATATATGCGTTGAAATGTTATGTGACGTCACGCCATTAGTACATTTTATACTGACATACTGACGTCACAAGCCCTCACTCCTGAACTTTGATGCGCTTTATCTTTGTATTTTTTTATTGATTTGGTAAAGCAAAAAATACGTGTCCAATATTATTTGATAATCTCACTGACGGACGAAATAGAATTATAATTTTTCTACCCAGGAAACATCCCCATCTAATTTCAGAAATTCTCTCCTAAGATTTATAGTAAACAGCTTCGATTTTTATTATTTCGCAGCTTTTCGTCTATAGCTAAAATTTTTTTTTTCCAGATTGTGACGCTCGCTCTAGCTTTAGAACGGCAGAAAATGCGTGTCTGGTCCCAAAATGCCGACCCCGAAAACGCGGGATTGTCTGAAGACGGGCAGTACAACACTAGAGGTGTACCTACAGGTATGATTCACAATAAGGGGCGGTTCTGGCATTATCATGTTAATGTGAATTGCTTAGTGTGAATATTAATATTAGTTTCTTTTTATTGTTTTTACAAGGGACTTTGTTGTGGCCGCCTAGAGTCTCATAATATGGAGAGGCATAAATAATTACACATATTGATAATAATTTAATTTAGACCATGATCCATAAGCAGTGTATCTAATAGCTTGTAGACTAAGCGACCTTCCTGAAGGATCGATGTGATTCAATTTATATCGCACCGATAAAAAAAAATATTAAGCGAAATTGTAATTGTTGTGTCACATTGACGCAATACGATGTAATTTGACCAACTTTCACTTGAAATATTCTTGTGTTTGTAAATGTGAAAAGGGAATACCGTACGAAAAAAAATTAAACCGACTTCTAAAGCAAAACACTACAAAGCGAGAAGTAACTTTGTTTTCTAAAGTCAGTGTCTTTGGTAACTATTGTTTTTAGTTTTTCGATACCGACTTCGGAAAACAAAGTAATTTTTCGCGTTGCAGCGTTTTGCTTTAGAAGTCGGTTTAATTTTTTTGTTAAAAAGTTTTTTTATGTTACTCGTTTTAGTGTTGGTACCTCATATTACCATGAAAATCATTTTATAGCCAGAGTACATCTCATTTCAATTAAAATAAGCCCAAGCACGACCAGGATACATTGTTTTATTCCAAAGTTACAGTGCCTACCTTCCAGCTTCATCATCGAAAATCACCATCTTGAGGAGTTCCCTCAATTTCCATAGGAACTTATCATCAGATTCTGATTTGGTATCAATGAGACTACCTCGAAAGTATACTCTTTCAAAAGAAAACGAATTTTGCAAATCCGTCTATATATGACAGAGTTATCCTCGAATACATAAAAAAAAATTGTATCATCCGAATTGAGAACCTCCTTCTTTTTGGGCAGTCGGCTAAAAAGAGAATACGTCGTTAAAACATCCTTTTCTTAAGGCCTAGTCCTAGCGGCACACTTGTGGCGCATGAATTACAGAAGTGAATACGCCCAGATTTTAGAATTAAATATTTATAAAATCGTATTATGGTATTTTGAAAAAAAAAGTTACAAAATATTTGTTATTAAAATGTCTATCCTCATAAAGTGTTCATTAATATGTTAGTATAAAAAAAAATGAACACTTTACGAGGAGATGCATGCTTATTTCTAATTTTTATGGTTTTGTTAGAAGGAGATTAGTACAAAAGAATACTACCATTTTGGAATCAATATTGTATAGAAATTTAATGTATTTTTAATAAAGGATATTCCTTTTTAAATAACGAGTAGATATCACCTAAGAACTGGACAAATACGGCTAGTGCGGAGTTTTGCTCGGGGAGGCGACTTAAGTGCATAAACATTAACAGAACATCATTTATGTACTTCTCGAAGGGTAAGGCAGAGCTGTGCAGCAAGTCTACGAACAGTGTGTGTTGCCAGTGATGACATATGGCTCTGAGACGTGGTCGCTCACAATGGACCTCATCAGAAAGCTTACAGTCACCCAAAGGGCAATGGAGAGGGCTAATGCTCGGAGTTTCCTTGCGTGATCGAATCAGAATTGTAAAGATCCCCAAGAGAACACGGATTACCGACATAGCCCGAAGCATTGCCTAACTTAAGTGGCAGTGGGCAGGACACATTGCTCGCAGAACGGATGGCCGATGGGGCAGAAAGGTTCTGGAGTTGTACTGCGAACCGGGTTGCTTTGGAAGGCCTCCCACCAGGTGGACCAATGACCTGGTGAAGGTTGCGGGGATCCGCTTGATGTGAGATGCACGGGACCGGTCAATGTGGCGACGCATGGGTGAGGCCTATGTCCAGCAGTGGATGTTATGATGGCTGATATGATGATGATGATGATGAAGACAGAGCTGCACTTATAGTAGGTACACCAACACTTCGCCAGTTATGTTGAAACCCCATCTTATAGGGGGCCAGCCTATTGCAAATATTTGAAACACATCCCTGCGTTCAATTAGAATGCCCGATGAAAATAGCGCTCGAGCGGCGCCAACCTGCAAACGTCAGCGGGTTGAATCTGGGGCAGGTATCCGTGTGAGCTACAGGTTACAGGTTTATAACAAGACGAAGAGTCTGCAGATGTGATCTATTTACAGATCTTTAGTGCTGAAAACGTTGTGTGGAACTAGGTCTATATCATTTCAATGAAGCTGAAACATTGTCTGGAATTTTCCTTCTTTTCAGTTTACGTCAAAATTTGTTTGTGATTCGATAGATTTTTGATCAAAAATAAGTGGCTGGGGATCTAGGCAATGTAGTATTAAATCAGCTATGATGATTGGCAAAATATGCGTGAGGCCTCATTAGTGCGTTGCGTTGAGTTGCGTCTTCGCAGCTTCAACGCTGGGTTGTTTTATTTTACATATATTTTTAGTGATATGCCACATTATGCGTTGCGTGTTGCGTCTACGCACGCTACGTTTCAACCGACGAACGAAAGCCGGAGCGGGGGGAGGGTGATGCGCTGTGTTGTCGGAGCTGCGGTACAACGACGGACTTGTTAGTCAAGTGCGGGTATGATGACAATCATTTTGACGTTAGGGAGTGACTGTCATCTTATAAGACTACAACGAACAAAACTATAACGAACCATATTGTTTTTTTTAAATATTGCATATTTTTTTTGCATTAATTAATTCTTGTATCTAGTTAGCGGTTTTCACATTTAATTAGAAACAATAAGTGATATTTTTCTGTATTAACAATATTTAAGATATATTTGTACACCGGCAACAAAAATGGACTTCGACTTGTCAAGTGGCGGCACTAGCGTTAACCGCCGCTTATAAATAACGCGCCTCACGATAAGCAGTCCATTTTCGATTGTGGTATAGTATAATACATAGACTAATATATAATAGATTGAGAGTATAATAAACATCTCTTAGGGTAAGTGCTGCTGTAATAATGTTACTATGTCCTATAAACTGTGTTCTATAATTGCTTTTGTGTTACTGCGTATATGATATGAAAATACACGCAGGATGAGCATGAATGGATTGAGATGTAAAAAAACATGCTTTTTTTACATCTCAACTCCCACTGAAAACCCCACATAAGACTTTAGTAGATTGTAGTCAATATACCACAGTAGTATAAACTATTCAAAGATAGTTTAGGCTCAGGATTGCCCAACTTTTTTTCCAACAGAAAAAACGAATAACAATCCCTAAAAAAATAAATAGAATTAAAGCCATTAAATACGTCTAAACCAAACTTTTTAACGCCTTCTCGGACGCTTTCTCCACGTACTAAGTAAGCTCAAAAGTGACATTTCTCTTTGTCCCCAGAGAGCAGCTGTCTCAACAAAGAGATTAAATTAAACGTATAAAAACAAAAGGAATGCTGCAAAAAGATGTGTTGTGCAAAAAGCGGGACAAAGCGCTTAAAGTTCCTTGAACAATGAGCTTCTGAATCTTGATTGCTATGTCTTGTTAGTTCTGTTTTAAGAGCTTAATTAGATAAATTTATAATTAGGTGATTTACCTACTGAAAAAGATTTCGGCAAAAAGGTTTGTGACCTTCAGATAGGTTAGGATTTTCGTAGTGAATTTTTCAGACAGCTGAAATCTTGAACTTTTTATGCAATAGAGCAATCCACCTTATGGTAAGTGATCATCGCTGCCTATGGATATATGTTACACTTACTAGGGGTGCTACAAGAGCTTTGTCAGCCTTTTTTGAAGAGGAGGAGGAAAAAATGCTAATAAAAAGATTCTTGGTAACAGGTAATTAACCATTTCGTCAAATGGGTTTGCAACAGGGTGTCCATGTAGAGAGATAGACAAAAATCCACAACGTGTATTTCATCTCGCACTCGATTGGTGGATTGATGGGATCAAATCCTTCGCCTTGCCGAATTCACTTACGCAATAAGGCTGCAGATTATGATGAGATACAACATAGAAAGCTCGAAATATACATGAAAACCCAGTATGCGTGAAATGTGTCAAAATATGCAGTATCAAATAATAAGAACCTAATATCATTAGTTATTTTATTTAATTTATTCGTTATTTTATCTTTAATAACATGTTTTCATGGTCATATAACGTAGGTGCTACCAAAACTAAAAAAAAAAATACCAAAAAAGTAAACCGTTTTCTGAAACAAACCACTACAAAGCGAAAAATTACTTTCTTTTCGGATGCGGTGTCTTTGGTAACATTTTTTTTTCGTTTTTAATACCGTCTTATAAATTATAATACATAAGATCAGGGTGTTTAGGAGGTTCTGTTACTTGGGAAACAAGCTGAGTTTTACTCAAAAGTAATATTTTTGAATAAAACTCAGTTTGTTTCTCAAACAAAATTACAAAAGACACATATTCCATCATCCAATTCATAAAGGTTACAAATTGAATGTTCCT
Source organism: Orthosia gothica (assembly GCA_949775005.1). Taxonomy (NCBI): domain Eukaryota; kingdom Metazoa; phylum Arthropoda; class Insecta; order Lepidoptera; family Noctuidae; genus Orthosia; species Orthosia gothica. Next base: position 3,731,120 of record OX459042.1, read on the forward strand.
TTCTGAACTTAGTACTGGTAGCATAATACAAGTACTTTGAACTCCTCAAGTCCTCATTCGCGATATGAAACTCATTATATTCGAATCGCGAACTTACAGAACAGTTACAGAAGTAAGCTGTGTCCTTATTAGCAGGTTGAGCGATTTGTACTAAGAGGAATCTTGTTTATGTATTTTTTTCCTGCTGGATCAATCGATCTATCTACCTTTTTCCCAAATATATTAGGGTCGGGATGGGCAGCTGAGTACCCGTTTTTTATATTAAACGACTGACTATCTGAGGTACACAACCCAGTTACTGGGTTGTAACCCAGTTACTGGGTTGTGGATGTCCCTTGAGGTACCGTATTCGATACCCCTTGGCAAGACTAGTGTCTGATGACCTAACCTCAACTACCTATAACGTCTATCAAATACCTACAGCTGACGGCCGGGACCAACAGGTGTACGTGTTCTCCGCACGGAGGAATCTTGGTATGTTAAGACAGTCACCCATCTTCGGCAATTATTGCTTAACCTTGAAGCTCAAGCGGCTGTTATTTCGTAGGCTTAGTGTTTTGATTCATAGTTAACTCAACCAATGGTTAAATATACTAACTAGGCGTTAAAAATTTTCGACAAAACGCATTTTTCCATAAATTTTTAGTACAACAAATAATTAACTCTTCCACTTATTTGGCCATTTATGATGCCAACAAGCGATGAGTAAAGTGCGAAATTTAAAACCATTGGTTAGCAGATTTAACCATTGGTTAACTACCTATAAAAACTGGGCCTTAGTCACACAGCTCCTGCAGTATTAATCAATCCAAATTCTAAAATCCAGCCTATATTCTACATCCAACCGCTTCCCGCTTCTACCAACATGCCATCAGTGTAGAACTAAAGACGTGAGAGTTGAAAGATTAATTACCGGGTAGCAGACGCTCCTTTGAGATATAAAGACTGCTTTATAAGATGTTGCCGAGGTGTTCAGGTTTCTGCGAGGAACTTTAATTTATTGTGTACTACGTTGTTACACGATTTACTGGATTCTTTGGTAAACGGGGTTAGACGTGGTTGATTGAAACCTTGTAGGTTCTAAAAACGTTCAAAAAATCAAAATATTTTATTTTATTTCATATAGGCCTACATGGGCAATTATAAAACGTCGACAAAAGGTGCACGGTTCGGGTTGGTCGTTTCCTATGGAGAAGAACCGGCAAGAAACTCCATGTTTACTCTTTTAAAAAATGGTTTGGTTTTACAGTATTTCCTTGTTACAGGATATGTGGGGACAACGTAGGCCCGACAATAAGTCGTAAGAAAAACAAAAAAAAAAGATTACATATTTAAACAAAAGAAAATAAAACGAGTTAAAAGGTTAACAAATGTTAACAAGCATCTAGAAGGCTTACAATGTTCACACATTTACAAAACAATCGGTAAAGGAATCTATACAAAAGTAAAATAAAAAAATACTAAATCTAACATGTGGCACAAATATTGTTATCAGTGCTGTAACTATTCTTAGCAAAGGGCTATGAAGATGATTGAAAACCATTGTAAAAAGAATAATCAAAAGAAGGAAAGAATTAATGAGATTGAGAATAGTTAGAGACAACCACATATTTGTACGTTAACGTCAGATGCAAAAGAACTCGTACAGCCGGTGTATTCGACCTGTAAACATTTCACCGGGAAAACAAAGGTGGAGTGAGGGTGGGGTGAACTAAAATTCCATCTTGATAGAAAGAAGTGACAACTCCGTGTTCACTTCATCTATAAGTTTTCACGGTAATATTTTGACACAGTAGCACTAAAGATTATTAAGTTACATTGATGGGTTCGCGTTTAATCACTTAGCAATGATGTGGTTGCCGGTTGTGCACGTTTTCCTAGAAGTAACCTATTCACTCTTGAGTTAAAGCCCTTACGTTATAGATATACACATACTCCGACTGGCAGGCGCTTATGTTCTCGTAGGTGATATGGAAGCAAATAACTACCTACACAGCTTTAGTTTTTCATATAAAATAAAAGAGCGACGGTAAATCCAAAATCCTTTTTTTCTCAAACTGGCTGGGTTCACTGACGCATATTCGAATTCGTTTAGTTTTTCGCAAATACTCTAAATTCATCCAACTCTAGCTTTCAACTAACCACAAAAAATACTGCACATTTAAAAAACTAGCCCAATTTTTGCTGCTAGAACAAACAGTAAATCCGCACTAAACCGCATTTCAGCCGTGTAGCCGGCTCGATCCAGTTCGCGCCACCCCGATCCGGACTGAACCAGTTCAAACCAGCTGTAACACAATAAAGGGCAATTGCGCGCGCGATTCGTGTCACGTCGGACCAGCCCGTCCAGACTTTGAATAGAAATTAGGCCATTGCGACACTGAAATTCAGGAAATCGAGGTTGCTGACTGAATTGGCTTTTGTCTCGCACCGTTTGCTTTTAAGATTGTAATCTAGTTGATAAAAAGATAATTGGGGTTGTCGAGGCTATTTAGTGTTATTCGCCTGATAATGTTGTTTTGTTCTTCCATTGTTATAAAGTTTCATAATCCAGATAAGCAGATGCTGTTCTGTTAAGTATCAGTAAATTATTTAATTGAATTTGTTAGTGTACTTACTTTTAGGGGATTTTTTATAGAAACTGTCTAACCTCTGATTAGCAAAATCTTTTTTTTTTATTTACAGTTCGAATTTAGAATCTACTTATCAGTATTTTTTAATTAATGTTATGTTCAGTGTTAGCTAAAAGTACGTAAGCGGCAGCGCGCCGCAGACAGAGAGGCCACTACGAACAAAGCGTCATTTTACACACACACATTGACATTGCGATTTTACTGGGCAATATTGGACCGAGCTCAATCGCGGCTGTCACGAATGCTTTGTGCGGGCTTTTGTCACATCATTCATACGTAAAGTACTGTAACGAGGTTGCATTGGCTGGGTTGACTTTATTAATTGTTACAGACCGAATATAATTTATATTATTTATTTAAATTCGTTCTTTCATGAATTTTTAAGTTATAAAGTCTTTAAATGTTTCAAGATGACAAGTTTCAAAACTCAATATCTATAGTTCATAAAAGATAGCTTGATCTCTGCGACAGCTGTCAGTATCAATACAGTAACAATAGCGCTTGACAGGCTAACAATAACGTATACGTCAGTTCGACATATGTCGCAGAGATCAAGCTATCTTTTAAGAAGTATAGGAAAATAATAAATTATTTTAAGTCCTTAGAAGAAATGAGAAAGGCTATGAAACTTGTCATCATAATATGGTTTAAGTCATCCATCTCACAAATATGTTCCTCCGACTGCACAGCATAATTTTCTTCTTATTTAAGTTTTTAGTTCGCTTCTTTTTGGTTTTATTAACTTTTTTTTTTCACATTTATATTTTTGTCGAGCTTGGTGCTTTTCCCATTTTTTTGTGGGATCATTATAACACTATAGTTACGTCTTGTTACCCTCCAATCGTCGTCGTATGTGGCGTCGTGATATTTAATGGATATGTGACGCTCTATCTACCCTCTAAGGCATGTAAGCATGATATGATGTATGTTTAGACGAATCGATGTATTTATGTTTGTAACTTATACAACCTACTCTTTTTAAAAATTTGTCATTTTTATAGTAGCAACCCTAGTGAATCTGTCAAGTTTGGATGTCAATTCTCGAAATGGCGGGTGTGCTTCTGTATATTTTCTATTTTGTGGCGTTAGTGAAAAAACAGGATAATTGAGGCTTGCTTACACGGGTGGGTTTTAGTCAGTAAAAGTCTGACACGCCCTCCCGCTTCACCCAGAGCGGGAGAAGTCATTGGATGGTGGGATATCATCACGAGATTTGGGACATCACCCAAAAATAATAATTGAACTGACCAATTTTTCCCCTCTGTATGAGCTAAGCAAAAAAAGTTATTGCAGTAAGAACTAAACTAGAAACACACAGTAAAAGTGCAATTGAAAAACCTTTTACTCTATAAAGACTTAGCGACAACTACACCTCATAACATTTTACGATATTCCTCCATAAAAGAAAATAAATCTAAAAACTGGGATCCTGCCGTTTTGCCGAAAAGATTTTGACAAAATTTCATTACCTAAACAAATTTCAGCAATCTTTTTTTATACCATTGCAATATTTCGAATGATTTTAGTACGCATATTTTTATTTGGTCAAATTTTTACATGGCAAAATTTTACCAAGTATAATGTCATTATGGCATTTGGTCTTTAATCAAATGATTTATTACAGCAAACAATCTTCAGACAATAAACGTTTGGTGAAATGATTTGTTATGACAAAAAGTATTAAGGCAAACATAATATTTTTTGAATTATATAATAAAAAATACAATTTTATTTTTTGATTAATTCTTTCAATTTGTCTGAAACAAGTTGTTTTGTCACAAACGACTTGCATTAATAGAAAAAAGAGATTGTTTTTAGTAGGTTACCCGGAACTGAACTATTAAGATTAGGATAATTAGTTATTTAAAAAAAAATGGTTAGGTTAGGTTAAAACTGTGACCTGCATTAAATTTAAAAAAAATATATATAAAAAAAGAGAAATAAAAAACTATAAATATTTGGCTTATTTGATTTTGCATAAAAACTGTTATTCCAACTGAAATATTTGACTAAATAAAAAATGTTAAAAGTGCTATTTGGTAAACAAGTTATAGTTTAAACGTTCATTTCCCAAACATTAGGTTTGCGTTACAATTTCTTGTGAATAGATTTTTTGCTAAGTAATCATTTGGCAAATGAAATAATGCGAAACATTTTTTGGGAAGTGAAAATTTGTCAAATTCCTTTCGGTCAAACAAGGGAGACCCCTAAAAACTTTTATTTACTTATGCGCACTTCCGAGCATCTCCAGTGATCATTCTAGAACGACTTTGAAGAGAAACACGGCAATGTAAATACCGCATTGGAAATCGGAGAGCTACATGAAAACACGGTTAAGTATAGTTGTTTTGAAGGAAAAAAATTAAATAGGTCGGCGTCTACAGTTTCGGTCCCCTGCGGCGAGAACGCGGAACGTGAAATATATTTGGAAGGAAAGATTTTTCTGTAAGTGTTGGGAATGGCTTGGATGTGGGAATTGGGTAGGTGTCAGGAACATGCGTCTTGGCATATAAGTACAGTACAATCATTTTCTTAATGTCCCTCGGCAAACTTCGTGTTTCGTCAGTCGCCGGCTTTCTATTAGTTGCCCTTTGCACTTCTATTCGTTTGTATCCGGAAATGCGATGATTACCGAAATGCCGAGAGACATTAAGAAAATAGTTGTACTGTACATAATTATACTTCATAAAAGATAGCTTGATCTCTGCTACATATGTCAAACTAACGTATACGGTATTGATAGCCTGTCAAGCGCTATTGTTACTGTATTGATACTGACTGTCGCAGATATCAAGCTATCTTTAATGAAGTATAGTTATAAATTCTTCATTCAATATATTTAATTCGACCGCTGTTCATGGAAATATCGACTAAAGGCGCCACGTGTGCAAGGGAACATTATACCGGACTGAAAAGTACGAATGTTATGTACTGTCTCTATGCTATATTTCGTCCAAATTCGTAAAGCTGTTTTTATGCGATTGAAACACAAATAACCATAAACATTCTTGAAACTTCCAAAGCATGGGTTGGCAAGCTCTGCCTGAACGGACGTAGTCCAATTCCTTACATATTGACCTTTAGGCAATCGATAAATAATATCACGTTGTCATGTTTTTAGGCCCCTGACGGAAAAAGAGGGGTGTTATAAGCTAGATGTGTATACCTGTGTGTTTGTCTATTTTGTATCTGTCTGTGGCATAATAGCTCCTACACGGATGAACCAATTTTGATTTAATTTTTGTTTTTTTGAAAGGTGACATTATCGGGAGTGTTTTTAGCTATGGTTGATGAAAATCGGTTCAGGCGTTCCAAAGAAATGGGCGTTTTACTGTTTGAATCGGTATATTTGCGCAAGATGTCGTTTCAGGTGGTTTTTATGGGTCTCCCTTGTTTGACCGAAAGGAATTTGACAAATTTTCACTTACCAAAAAAAAATTCGCATAATTACATTTGCCGAATTATTACTTACCAAAAAATCTCTTCACAAATAATTGTAACGCAAACCTAATGTTTGGCAAGTGAACGTTTAAACAAAAACTTGTCTACCAACTAGTACTTTTATCAATTTCTATGTAGTCAAATATTTCAGTTGGAATAACACATTTGACGCAAAATAAAATAAGCCAAATATATAGAATCGTCAGTTTTCAATTTACCATTTCTATTCAGTCAATTGCTTAGTCAATGACAAAAATTTGCATCTTAGGTCATTTGCATAGAATATACAAATTAAATTGCAATGTGTAAGAACAAAGTCGACGGAGCCGGGGCTCCTATTTCTCTCTTCAGGGTCTAAAGTAACCTAACATGAAGGAGATGACGGGAGCTGAGTTCGTTCGTTTTGCTCGCTCACTTCAGCTCCCGTCACCTCCTTTGAACCTAAACCTATCCGTGTCGGGGTGCCCTAAGCTCCCGAGCTCGCTTCGCTCGCTCTTGGACTAATTCATTGACCATAATTGTCGAATTGCCATTAATCTAAAGAGGAAATCTAGCGCTCGGCGGCTGCTGCCGCAGCAAAATTGCTAATGTTTATTGCAAAAATTTAAAATTGTTAGTTACAAATATTTTGTATTAAATAAATGACTAGTTTAAAATAAATTGCATTTTTTAATTATAATATGCCCAAAAATTCTTATTTTTGCCTTATATTTTTTGTCATAACAAATCATTTGATTAAACGTTTATTGTCTAAAGATTGTTTGCTGTAATAAATCATTTGATTAAAGACCAAAGGCCTTAATGACACTATCCTTGTTAATATTCTGCCAAGTAAAAATTTGACCAAATGAAAATGTGCGTACTAAAATCATTCCAAATATTGCATTGGTATAAAAAAGGTTGCTAAAATTTGTTTGGGTAGTGAATTTTTGTCAAAATCTTTTCGGCAAATCGGCAGGATCCCGGTGTTTATATTTTACTTCTATATGTATTGCTTGGTATTTTTTGAGGTTTCAGATAAGCTAGTATTCTTGCCCGCCGGCTAGTGTTAGCGTTTTTTCAGTGTATAACAATATCCTGATAAGTATGCAGTGATGAGTAGTGTTTAATGCCATATTATGAATACAGATGAACAATATTATTGCTTTGCAACGCTGACCTATTTGTTCTATAAATCCAGCGCCATAGCTACAGTGACCACCTGGGTTTTTATAGACGGAGAAAAAAAGAGTTTTATTTAATATCATGCTAAACCTATTGGTCATTCTCATTATGCATATTTAAATAGGTTTCACGTTTAAACTCTTTGTACGTATATACCGTGGTGATGCATGGTTGGTCAACATGATATAGAGACGTAGTTAGATTCCCCATTGATCCGATTTAGTTTATAAACTCAACATTTAATAGACTCCCATCATAATAAACCCTGCTTATTCACCACAAACTTACACAAAATATCACCGCATTACATACTTGTAATACCGTAATACCCTCAAAATGTTAAGCCCACATTCATTTCAATTTTAGGACACCAAAATCCCTAGCACAAATAATTTCCGCTTCTTACTAAAATAAATATGTCAATTTCATTGCTGCCCGACTAGAAACGCCTAGATAAGGAGTAAATCCCGAACGAGAAATCCGAAAAGAACCGGTAGCGGGCGGGAATCGAACTGGGGACCTTATTGATCCGACGCTAATGCCCTATAATCCACTTAGGTAGTCTTCGGCAGTAAGCATGACTGGCAGGGCTTATATAACTGTAACGTTACTATAAGTTGTGATATACCAACGTTTTGAAATACAAAATGGAAGATTAAAACTTTCGAATTAAGAATGCGTGTTCGTTTGTTTTTTGTTGACAGTAGCTGTCAACAGACTAGACTTAATGTCACATGTATGTGCCAATCTAACGGCAAGCCGGCAACGCTTTGTCATGTAAATTCAAGAAATACTGTCGACAAACGCGTGTCCGAAGTATTATGCAAGTTGTAAGCGTATACTTCTAAGATTTGCTAGTATGACCGTTTTGAAATCGTGACATAAAACAATTTACTGAATAGCTCTCAAAATTTTGGAGTTTTTATTTATTTTTCTAGTTTAAAGTCAAAGTCAAATATATTTATTCAATTAGGCCAATAAACGGCACTTTTGAACGTCACATAAATTAAAATTAAAATTTAAAAGTAATAAAAAAAAATTATTTAAAAGTATTAAAAAAAAAAAAAAATGATTCTGCCGTGCATTCGGAAAGTAGATTGTTATGGAGAAGAACGCACAATCTTCTTTAACTAGCCAATATTGATCCACTGCAGTGCAAAGACACCCTTCTTCTTTTCAAATGAAGCAATGTGTTATAGCGCAAGTAAAGGAAAAAATCCTAAAACCGTAAATTTATACCTACATAAAAAAAATTGTATTATTAACTTATTTGCAGTTGGTAAACTTACCGCTACTTATGTCGATTTATGGGTTTCAATGTCAGATGTATGTGTAATTTTCCAACGACACAGATAATTTTGTCCCTCAATTCTGTTTATCTTGTCGTCAGAGCAATGTTCGGTACCCTCATAGTTCATGAACTTCAATAATGTTATTTAATTGTTTTGGTTAATGTAGTGGTTTGAACGGAACCTTCATTGCGCGAGTCCGTCTCGCACTTGACCAGTTTTTTTTGTTAGTGCGTAAGTGTATTTATGCAATGTAGATAATTTGCGGTCAAATATCAGATAATAGAGAAAGAACATAAAAAAAAAATATTCAACCAATCACAGCAGATAACGCGTGCTTGACAATTTGTCACATTAATTCTGCGATAATTTAGCGATGAGAAACTCGGCCCTAGACACATATGCTAAGCAATTTTCTTTATGGCTGACGACCTTTACGCCTACTTAAATTTCAGCCGAAAGGCGTCCACTGCTGGTCATAGACAACTGTAGGTCTTGTGCTTCTCACATTACGGAAAATTTTGAAATTTTCCCGTCATATCACCCTGTAAAACTGCCACTATTCACAATCCCTTCAATCAAACACATGAACCCTAGAGTGTTCAGTAAACAATACCAAAAACCGCTGCAACCAACAGCAGCGCCATGAAACCGCACGATTTACATGCAGAATCCGACACACTTTGAATTATTGAATGGACTCAATCGTGTATATGACAATGTGAACCGTCAGACGGACGTATAATTAGCAAATGGATTTGACTATAGATACAGACGGGCTCTCGTATGTTAGGAGATATTTTGTCTGTACATACGGAAGAGCTCCGTTGAGATATTTTCGAAGAGATATCGTGAAGCTGCCACTCTGTGTACATGGGAAAATGTTTGTTGTGGTCCTTTTGAGCGTGATCGGTATCCAAACATGGCATATTCGACTTTATGTATCGAACACGATACATAAAGTCGAATATGCCATGTTTGGATCATGGCCATCGTTAAAATAACCAAGGCTTACCATCAGGTGAGATGGATGTCAAATGCGAGACTATCATAAATGCTAAAAAAGCTTCTAAATCAAAGTAACTTTTTACATCCTGAATTAAAGTATTCGTAAACGACAAAATACCTAGACCTAGTATCTAGTTCTAGTACCTCCAAAAGTAATTCATCTGGACACTGCAGGCTAAACTTAAGTCTCTTCAAATTTAAAGATAAAGATAATTTATTTGCCATAACATGGGTTTACATACCTTATGCATGCAAGATGTTTACTTATTATTTGTGGCACATACATGTTTTGCCTAACGAGGCGTGCAAATATAAATTTTACAAAATTGTTTATATTACTTAAAATGACCTAAACATTTAAATATAAATTTTAAAGAAAACACAATAAATTGATAGTGAGTTAATGAATCATACAAATATCATAAAAAATCAAGTTAAATTAAAATAATTAAAAAAAAATAATAAACAAACAAGAAAAAATAAACTAATAAGAAGTCAAAATTTTGGCAAGAGATAATCTCTAGAAGTACCTTCTGATCCAACGAAGTCTGAGGCAGAAGCTAATATTATTTTATTAATCCCCATTGTATTAAAAACAAATTGTAAAAAGCAATCTTATTTGGATCAATAACCCACGTCTATTATCACACTATCCACAACAAAAACCCATAACCCTAAACGTCCTTCATTTCCGCAACATCATTCCCCACATATATGTTTAAAAGCTCCAAGTCCGAACCCTATTTATTTATAATCTAATCCCATACCGTCTGTGGCCATCAATAATTCATCCAGCTGTATGAATTATAGCCAGGACGATCTTCGCGGATTTCCTCTCGGTTTCGACGAGGTCCTTCGTCTTCCCGCTATTGTGCGAATATACTGTTACTTTCGCAGCCCTTTGTGTGCTTCGTACTAGCAAATGAATGAAAGATGCTTGAATATGCGCATAGGTATCGCTGTGATATCTCGTAATGAAAGGGAGTTAGTTATGAAAGACGTATATTATGAACGGTGTAGGGAAAAGGAAGGGATTTAAAAGAGAGATTTACAGACGGAATTATTTTCTTTTTATGCTGATTCTAAGGCAAAGGATAATCCTGAATAAATTTTCGTAAAAAAGGACCAAAATTTGAAAATGAAACGTGAGTTCAAAACCCAGAAATTTATTCAAAGTAGGTATTTGACACCAGTATTTGGGCCCAATATAAAACCGAAAAGCTAAATATAAATATCCAAGACGGAGCACTCTTGCCTAGAAGTAACCTAGTCACTCTTGACTTAAATAAACCCTCATTTAACTATCAGGAATCACATACACCATTCCTGATACACTAATCACGATTCCTGATACACTTATTACGCATACAGTTCTTAGGTTTACGCATAATGAAAGTATTTCCAAAACATTTTGCGCGTAACGGTTGGAACTGAAAAGCTTTTAAATATAAAACATATCTGAAACTGTCACAATCCTTCTGAGCCCCGATAAAAAAAACGGTTGACAATCTATCCATAAAAGCAGATTCGCCAGACACGTGCCCTAGGCACACTCTTAACACGAGGCTGTTAAGGGTGGCACTTCCATACCTGCCACACATCCTCAAACGCGCTATAAGATAAAATAATTCTCCATCTTAATGGCAATAGGTAGCCCAACCCTTCTCACACCTTATAATACTGGCTCGCGGCGTAATCCGGAAGGACCACGAAAGGACCATGGATAACACCTTTAAGGTTCCCGTAAATATTTAACAAGACACGGCTGTCTATACATATATAATAACGCGGACTCGGAAAAAAAACTTGTACCGGTGAATAAGTGATCGGTGTCTGATGTATTTAAGTCCCGTTTTTTCGTTCTTTCTTTTTCGGTGGCTACGGAATTATTTATTAAACAAGTCTTGTCGATTTGGGAGTTCATGATTTTATCATTGATTTTGCTTTTTTGGGTATAGCTCCATTCTGAAAACGACTTGGAGCCTTTGTTTTAAATAATTATTTCATGGGCTTTAAGTCTGAAATAGCCAAATCAGAGGGCTGCGGGGATCCCAGAGTCGGTTTAATTAATTCTGACACCAGAGGTGGCCACATCCTCAAATTAAAAAAATATCTTCAAAATCATAGTCTAAGACTTCGCCTCTCGTGGTTTCAAATCCGGGCAAGTACCAATGTAACTTCTTTAAATTCTGATGTACTTTCTAAGTTTATCTTAGACTAGCTGTTCCCCGCGGCTTCGCTCCCGTGGACCACCCCACAGGACATGTTTTCGGGATTATAAAATAGTCTATGTCACTCAGGAATAATGTAGCTTTCTATTGGTGAAAGAATTTTTAAAATCTGTCCAGTAGTTTCGGAGCCTATTCGGTACAAACAAACAAACAAAAAAAAATTTCCTCTTTATAATATTGGTGTGGTATAGACAACGCTGATATCGGTGGAGGAAAACAAGAAAATCTTGAGGAAACCTGAACTTATATAGTTATAATATAAGTCTGAAATCGACAACCAGCATGGAGCAAACGTGATAATCAATGCCTTCTCTGTATGAGAAGAGGCAAAATAGGATTTAGTTTTTTTTTACATTTTTGTTTGAATGGTATGATATTGAATATCTTAGTTTATCTCAACAAACTCTTTAATATTATCATTTTTTGGTCGTAGTAGGCCGTAGATTTTTCAAATATTGACAAAGCTTAAAATTATCGTATGCTTTAGAATAAATTCTATCATGATATGTACAGAAATATGTATTAAACATTGTCATAATACAAGCCAATCGATTTGTCCACTTAAAATTTCATAAAAACATTCTGTAGTCCGACTACTCCAACATAAGTCCTCGGCACTTGACTTTGACCAACTGACGACAAATCAACTGTCATTTTATGAAAGTAACGGTGTGATTGTGATGTCCCTTAAGGTATATAAACGGCCCTTTCCTTGTGTTTTACGACAGCGACGAACTTGAGTATCGTCGTTCTACATAGCCGACAGACGTCCTACTCTTCGCTTGCTTGTATCGTCTTTCCTAGAGTAATGCTCTATAACTTTAACTTCTATAATGTGTTCAATACATTTACGCCATTGCGTCCATTGCTGTATTTAGGCCTCCCTAAGTGTCATCGCATGCATCGATTGGTTCTGCACTTCGTTTAGCTGATTCCTGTTCTACAGTCAGTATGCATTGTGGCTCTATCATTGTGTTAAAAAATAAATATGTTAGTTGTTGCAATTAGCTTAATCTTTTTGACTCCTTGACAATTCAAAGGTGTTTGATTCAAATGATTTGAGTCTGAGTATCATACTTAACGTTTAGCGTTCCATACGAAGTAGTCTAGCAATACTTAACTGATCAATACCGTCCACATAATCCATAGCTTTTCTCTTCAATTATTAACCGCGAACCGACTGCCTCAGTTAGTACTGCATTATTAAGGCGTTCCTATGCCGAACTGACGGTTTATTAATGTTCTTACTTATTTACGTCATTTCCGTCGTTATTGGATGTGATTTTGTATGTCAGGATGTTGCGGCGAAGTTGTAGGGATTATTTGGGCCTAATTAGAGTCCCACAGTACAAGGAACGTATGACATATTTCGGTACTTATTAATATCAAAAATAATTGAGGCTTGTAAATAAGTTTTACTCATAGGAATCCCTCTGTGCCTCTTTGTTTATTACTGGATTATACTATAAAATTCTCACAGAATAACTCAGTTTTTTCTGAGATCCAAGAAACATCTATGACTGTTCCTACCACGTGGCCCCAGCATTAACAAAGACAATTTGGTTCAAATAAATGTCACTAGATGGCGCGATATACATCGATTCGTTATTGTGTGTGAGTACTATGTATCCAACTGTAAATCTACCATTTGCTGTACCTTTGTGTCGTTCTTTGACTTGTGTGTGCCCTGGCAGTTGAGAGTGTGTCATGCTCTCTCAAATGTCTCTCTGATGGTGGCGCGTGTGTTGGATCATCCGGTTCCCTTCATGATGGTTGAGCTGGGTGGTGCCGATTTATGTGTCATGTTCGTGAACGGGTGCCGATAGTTGGGATTGGTCATAACTTAACTGCTTCGGATGTTAATGATTTTCTAGTACCTATTATATAACTGCACAGTACATGTATGAGTACTTTTAATACTTTAAACCTGTACATAGTATAGTATGTAGTGATTCTTGGTGCATTGTCTTCACATATATGAATTTAGTAATGTGTATACTTATGTACCTAAATATTGTAAAAATATATATATTTTTCAAAGAGTAACTATGGAGTTTCTTGTGCGTTCTTCTCCATAACAAGCTACTTTCCGAATGCACAATACAATAAATTTTTATTCCTTGTGAATTTTAATGTAACGTTCAAAAGTGCCGATTGGTGGCCTACTTGAAATAAAATTTCTTTGTCTTTTAAAATTGTGTGTAAAATTATAATTCATATTTCAAAGGTTATATGAACGAATAATTTAATATTGATTCCAATAGAGGGCTAGTTTTTAAATTTGCATAGTGGTACAATGAAACTGTAAAAACTTGCATAAAAATACCATAAAACAAATAGACACTGTATTTAAAGAAAAAAACAGTCACAAATCGAGAAAACCCTTTTACTTGCAAGTCGCTGCTAACACCAACTATAGCCGTGGAACGGAACCGAACGCGATCGAAGTACTTATAAAATAATGAGCATAATCAGTAATCATATAGTAACGTGCCTAAACTAAATTAGTATGGATTTTTCATTACGTAATTTAGTATGTCATCCTGAGGCTTGTGGTATTTATTCAAGATCTACTTACGATTTTATAACACTATACAATCCATCTTCACATCTTTTGATATTGTTTCAATTTGTGTTACTCATTTTTATATATATTCTTTGTATTATTACATCTGGAAAGCATATTTAGTTATCTCTGACTGTTTTAAATATCTAAACTTATATTATATTCGTAATTTATAATTCTAGTAATATTTTTCTACTGTGACATTTTCATCTGACATGACATCTGTTTGTCTATTTTATTTATTTTCTTAAAGCCATAGACATACCATAGGTACCATGGACTACCTAGACCTTTCCTTAAGCTAGTTGTACATTATTGTAAGGTCAGTGCAGAGTGACCCGCCTTTGTAAAGCCGTTTTTATTCGTTCTGGTCTTATTGAGATTTGAATTTGAAATTGAGAAAAGATGGCAGATCGAATGAAAAACGGGCTTCAGTTTTTTCCAGTCTAGAATCTGGGCGGAACGCCGAAAGACGGTGAGACTGTGTTCTAGAATACGAAGCGTATTTTTCTATTCTGAAACTCTTAAAACGGTGAATTATCAGCTTATGTAAGACTATTATTATTTGAAGTGCTCCAATTAAATATATATTTTGTGTGGTTCCCGAGAGCATTATTTCCTGGATACTTACCCTCAACGGCCATCTCGTGGCATCAAAGGCCTCGCTGTTTGGCGTATTGAGCCATAGCCGGCCTCCATTCCACTCGGAGCCTACGTATGCTTACCCGTTTGCCTGTCTATCCGTCCTGCTATCTATTCTACTGCCTACCTGCCTGATTGCCTGCCTTGACCACCTACCCGTGGTGTCTGCTGACCTGCCTACCTGCCTGATTGCCTACATGTCCGTCGTTGCTGCCTGATCACCTGCCTACCTCAGACATTCCACGACTTCCTGTCCGAGCTGCTGCCTGGATAGCTGCCCACGTCGTGCGAAGCCGGCCCTTTAGTTTTATACTTCTATATCCTTTTTATTAATTTTATTTTATTTTATCTTAATCTTATTCGCACGGGGTTTTTTTTATATTGTTTATTTTTTGTTTATGCTTACTTCTCGTGACTCCACCTTTTTTTCTTCTTTCTTTTCTAGTATGTCACTTATCTAGCCTCTGGTCTTTGCAACCAGTCATAGACTAAAATTCAACTCCAACAGAAAATCTAGTCTAAAGGCAAGGGTAATAATATAGGACCTACACAATAAAGGGGTAATAATAAAGGTAGAGGTAATCGAATATTCTTAAACAAACTGAACACAAAGTACACCTCCTCAAATAACTCCCTCCATACAGATTGAAACAATGTATGTAATCACCAGGAAATAACATCGCAGAATAAACATCCTTTTATTTTTATTAGTCGTTATACGGTAAATCTGTTACAAAGTACAGAATGGAAGGTGAGATGTGATGTTTATGTGCGAAATAAGGGTATTATGTTGTAGGTACGGTTGGTGGTAAGCCTCTACTGAAATCTAAACTTATGTTGTTACATATATTAACATTTACTTAGTAAGCCTGTATTAGTATTCTAACTAATATTAAAAATGTGAAAGTTTGGAGGTGTGTATGTTTGTTAGGTACTCAATCACGACAAAACGGCTCAACGGATTTGGATGAAATTTGGCACATAGATAGATTATAGTCAGGAATAGCACAAATAATACTTTTTATCCCGGGAATATGGTCTTCTCGGGTTTTCGACATTCACTCCGGCAAACCCGCTGGCAGAAGCTGGTAATGCACAGAAGTTTCGTGAAAATACGCGTTTGAAATGAAAATGACAATTGACAAGATACTTCACAGTTTGACGTACACAGCCGTCGCCATTTTGCTTACGAAAACTATCGAGCCAGAGACATTGTATCGAGCCCTATTTTCTGCTTAACGCATCCTTGCATCCATTAAAAAGAACGGTAAATGTATTTATGTCCAAACTCGCATTTCGTCCGTGCCTTAGTTCGCTTGATCCGTATTTTATTCTACACATGACTTTTTATTTTCTCCTCCTTAAAGGTTCAATTTCCAAAAATCCCTTCTAAGTGCTCCCCTACATCATAAAAAAAGGCCCTGTACAGTAAAAATCTTTACCCCTAAACGTCTTGTAGGAGAAGTTTTGAAAAACCAATAATGAAAACCTATACTATTTACTTAGGTTAGTATTTATGCCAAGTTTCAAATATATAAAACCAAACAAATTTCCACCTTTTCACCTCCTTAGGGGTAGAATTTCACCAGGGTACAAACTGTAGAAATTTTATACAAACTATCAACCCCTTTTTATCCCCTTAGGGGTAGAATATCCGAAATAAAAAAAAACTCATTGTTTTTTAATTAACCAAGAGCGTAAACCTGTCCCGTGGTTCCGTATGGTGCCGGACGTTAAGAATTTCACCATCCCATGTCTTCCCGTGTGTGTCGTAAGAGGCGACTAAGGGACAAACCAGAGAATGGGCAGCAGCGTTCTCTGTGCTTCTATAACAACCATACTGCGATCGCCAACCCGCCTGCCAAGCGTAGCGATTATGGCAAAACCCCATGAATAGCACAAATAAAAAATGGCCCCTAGTGCCCGGCAGCCTACCTACCCTCGACTACGGTAGCGGTCGAGGTTACGGCATGGCAAGGGGTGCTAAGAATCTCCGGATGAGATCCGGCTACCCCGACAATCACCGACGACTGGACCTGGCAACGTACAACACGCGCACACTTCGGACCGACGAGAAGATCACCGAGCTCAAGAGGAATTGAGTAGGTTGCGATGGAGTATTATAGGGTTATCTGAAGTCCGAAGAGAGGGGGAAGACTCGATAATCCTCAAATCCGGTAACCTCCTCTATTTCCGAGAGGGTGACCGGCAGTCCCAGGGTGGTGTCGGGTTTATCGTCCACAAGTCCATTGTAAACAACGTGGTGAAGATCGAGAGTGTGTCGACCAGGGTGGCGTACCTTATACTCAGAATATCCGCAAGATATACGCTGAAGGACATACAGGTCTACGCCCCAACCTCGGTACACCCCAACGACGAGGTAGAGACAATGTATGAGGATATCTCCAGATCCATGCATGGTTTCAAAACTCACTTCACCGTTGTCATGGGGGACTTCAACGCGAAACTGGGCAAACGAGACGAGGATGAGCTGCAAGTGGGGCAATTTGGAGTTGGACGACGGAACCACCGGGGTCACCTACTGGCCAGTTTTATGGAGAAGGAGGAGGCCCTCCTTCTCCATAGAGGCCTATATGATGAACTCCTTCTTCAAAAAGCGTGAACACAGGTAGTGGACCTGGCAGAGCCCCGATGGTGCAACAAAAAATGAGATCGACTTCATCATGTCAACCAAGAAGCAAATATTCAATGATGTCTCTGTGATCAATTCGGTAAAAACCGGGAGCGATCAACGAATGGTAAGAGGCACATTAAACATTAATATTAAGCTTGAAACATCTCGACTGATGAAGTCCACGCTCCGTCCAGCACAGATCCAGGTCCAAAACCCCGAGAGCTTTCAGCTCGAACTCCAGAATCGTTTCGAGTACCTAGGGAGCTCCGTGGACGAATACAGCGACGGGTTCGTGGAAGCTGTCCATACGGTCGGGTCTAAGTTTTTCAAGACCCGTCGTACAGATAGAAACAAAATGCTGTCTGATCATACCCTCAAGCTTATAAAGGAGAGGCTTGAGATGATCCTGCAGTCTGCAGATGAGGCGTGGAAATACCGGCAGATCAATAGACAGATCTCTAAATCCTTGAAAAGAGAACTCCGGCGCTTTAATACCGAGCGTATTAAAGACGCAATTGAGCGGAATAAGGGCTCCAAGGTTTTTCAAGGGATCTGGCTATTGGGCAGAGCCGGCTCACGAAACTGAAGACCGACAATGGCAGGATCGTATCCGCCAAAACGGAGCTTCTGAGGGAGATCGATACATTCTATGGACGGTTGTATACATCAATTAGCAAACCCGTTGCGAGTCTAGCAAACGACCCAAGAGCTAGATTGACCCAATACTATACCGAAGATATCCCGGACGTCAGCCTGTAAGAGATTAGGATGGCTCTGAAACAGCTCAAACACAACAAGGCGCCGGGTGATGACGGAATCACGGCTGAACTCCTGAAGGCGGGTGGAAATCCGGTCCTCAAGGCCCTTCAGAAGCTGTTTGATTCCGTCATACTCGAGGGCAAAACGCCACAGGCATGGTGCAGGGGTGTGGTGGTACTCTTCTTCAAGAAGAGCGACAATGCCCGGCTGAAGAACTATAGGCCCATCTCGCTTCTTAGCCATGTTTACAAGTTGTTTTCAAGAGTCATCACGAATCGTCTCGCGCGCTGGTTTGACGATTTCCAGCCTCCCGAACAAGCCGGATTCCAAAAAGGCTTTGACACCGTAGCCCACATACATACGCTGCGGCAGGTTATATAGAAGATAGAAGAGTATAACCTGCCTCTCTGTTTAGCGTTTGTGGACAACGAGAAAGCCTTCGATTCGATCGAGACTTGGGCTGTACTGCAGTCTCTCCAACGGTGCCAGATCGACTACCGGTACATTGAGGTGTTGAAGTGTCTGTACAAAAACGCCACCATGTCAGTCCGTCTTCAGGATCAGACCTCGAAACCAATCCTTCTCCAGCGCGGCGTAAGACAGGGAGACGTCATTTCTCCGAAACTGTTCACTGCTGCGCTGGAGGACGTCTTCAAGTTTCTGGACTGGAAGGGGCTTGGCATCAACGTTAATGGCGAGTACATCACTCACCTTCGGTTTGCCGACGACATAGTTGTCATGGCTGATACCATGGAGAGCCTCAGTAAAATGCTCGAGGACTTCAGTAGAGCTTCCGAAAGAGTGGGTCTTAAAATGAACATGGACAAAACCAAGGTCATGGTGAATGCCCATGTAACACCCACTCCTATTAAGATCGGAGACTCTACACTCGAAGTTGTAGACGATTATGTTTACTTGGGACAAACTGTCAAGTTGGGTAGGTCCAACTTCGAGAAAGAGGTCAACCGTCGAATCCGACTCGGCTGGGCGGCGTTCGGGCAGTTGCGTGGTATCTTCTCGTCCAATCTACCGCAGTGTCTCAAGACCAAAGTCTATGACCAGTGTGTGTTGCCAGTGATCGACTATGGGACCGAGACGTGGTCGCTCGCAATGGGCCTTATTAGAAAGCTTAAAGTCACCTAAAGGGCAATGGAGAGGGCTATGCTCGGAATTTCCTTGCGTGATCACGTCAGAAATGATGATATCCGCAGGAGAACCAAAGTTACCGACATAGCCCGAAGAATTGCCAAACTTAAGTGGCAGTGGGCAGGGCACATTGCTCGCAGAACAGATGGCCGATAGGGCCGAAAAGTTCTGGAATGGCGACCGCGAACCGGAAGACGATACGTTGGAAGGCCTCCCACTAGGTGGACCGATTGGAGTCTGTAGTATACTCCATCAACAGCATCTTAAAGCACTGTGCGATGAAATTACCATAGTTTCATCATGCAACCAAAATCAATACTTTGATAGAAACTGCTCAATGTTTAACAAAAATCCTTCGTAAACGCTTTACCTTTGGAATCTTTTATAATCAAGCAACGAGTGAAAAATTACATCTTTATCGAAAAATTCTACTTTAGACATGCTATCTTTAGTAAAAGTAATATGCAGCTACTAAAAATTCACCGAAAACCCCACAATCCTTGTAAACGCGCGCATATTCCTGGAAAGCGCGGACGGCAGATTTAATTTAGCTATTAATTAGACATGACACACTTCGTGTCGAGGCGTCCCGCGGGCACGGCCGCCATGCTAGCAGAATTAGTGCTAACCGCTAGTCGTGTCGCGTTTTATCGTCCTTGTGTTAAAGTAGCTAGAACTGGCTAAAGCTTAGTTTTGAAACAAGTTTGATGCATTCTAAAATAATAAGAGCCTGTTTCATAAGCAGATCATGGATAAGCCGCATGGGTCGATCTTCAAAGTTAAGCAACGCTTACCAAGGTCGATCTATGGATGAGTGACCGTCCTTTACATAATGGAACTCCTGCTCCTCCTATTCGGCAATAATTTAAGTACTTCTAATACTACTGTTAAGGGTTTAGCAAAAGCATATATATATTGTATGTCGTTTAGTAACAATTAAACACGTTTTCTTGCTTCTTCTTTTCTTTCTTCTTTCTCCGTGCTTCAGGGAGCACGGCAGCTATGCTAGCGGCATTAGTGCTAACCGCGTCGTCTGCGTTTATCGTCCTTGTATTAAAGTAGCTAGCTGCTGTGCTTAGGTTTGAAACGATAGGTTTTGAGGAACTGTAAAAATGATCAATCAATCTGCCTAGCCTTTTCCAAACTTCATTGGGGTCGGCTTCCAGTCTAACTGGATTTAGCTAAGTACCAGTGTTTTACATGGAGCGACTGCCTATCTGACCTCCACAACCCAGTAACTGGGTAACACGATACATCTTCGCTAGACTGGTGTCAGATCTAAGGCTTCTAACTACCCGTAACGACTGTCAAAGATCTTCAAATGAGAGCCGGGACCAACGGCTGAACATGCTTTCCGAGGCACGGAGAAAACTCGGTATGTTGAAATGGTCACCCATCCACGGACCGACCTCGTCAAGCGTTGCTTAACCTTGATGATCGACCAGTGCGGCTGTTATTATTTAGCCACGAGCTCCTGTAAAAATGATATAAGGCTGTACATTCAGTGATTTTAAAATAAAAATCGCTCGATTAATGTTAATAAATAACAAACTAGCCTTGAATTCGATTGAGTCACGATTGAGTCGACTAAATGAATTGAGTTAAGTCTGTTACCATCATTCAACTTCAGCCAAAAGAAGTCCACTGATGGACCATTGGACGTAGGCCTTCTCCGAGTGGCCAAAGTCGACCGGTCCTATGCTTCTCGAATCATCGGTCGTTTTTGTAATCGGCCTTCCAACAGTTTTTACATAGGCAAATAAAACAATTGAACGGCACATGAGTAAAACTTTCTGCCAGAAAAGTTAACCTTTATCTACTTATCCAAAAGAGGAGAAAACGCTGTCGTTTATGTTTAAAGTATACCTCATAAAACTATTCAGGTTCATAGCAAGCATAGCACACTATCTTACTGCTTTCACAATACTTGGTGTCTTTTATTGCACCTCGCTTTTAGTGATACTACGAGTATTATCCAGGTCTGCACCAGTATAGCTGAAACAACCTGGCTAAATAGCGTATCTTAGATCCATACAAAACACTGTGCCAGGGTTGAATCCATTTGCAGGATATGATCCACCTCCTTGTCTGCCCTTCATGTCCGACCACCAGCACCTTTCAGAATTTGAACGTAGCTATTGATAGAGCTGTCTAAGAGCTACACATAAAACACTATCTTAATTCTTTCACAACTATTGGTTTCTTTTATTGTACATCGTATTTACTGCTACGATCAAAGACCACGTTATTATTCACCATTCCGATTCATCCCTCATCCTTAGTGCGTCCCACCTCGAACCCGTTACCACAATAAAAATTTATTAGTTCAATGCCATCAATTTTCTAATTCGGCCATAAAGGGGCGTCAATAAAGTACATAGGTTGTAAATAGCGATGCATCGATTTATCGAATGTTCTATAATATCGACCTTAACATATCGATATTTTTGTCGATATAGAACTATTCTTCTTCTTCTTAGCGTGTCGATGTAAAATATAGATTATAAATCTTAGTCTGAATCAGCATTGAACTTTGGTAACAACATTTGCTGATGCAGTCATAAGGTCAAAACCATTGCAGATACGATACCATCACAAAAAATATACACCAATATTGAATCATTCAAATAATTACAAAACTATTTGCGAGAGCATTAGTATCTAATTATGAATAGTTCAAGATTTGTTTTTTGATCTATTTTTGTCTAGAGCATAAACTGCCTATTCATTAATATTTTATGTTTTTTCTTATTTTGTTTTAAACCAAAACTTCTTAAACAACTTGGCATTATAACCTAGATGTGTTATAAAGTTGTGTTTATGAAACTTTTTGTTATAATAATATTTCTTAAATGTTTCTTTTTTTTATAACCTATTGGCTCGCGCTTGACCACAATCTCACCTGAAGGTAAGCGATGATGTGGTCGACGGTGAAACACGCTTGCCTAGAAATAACCTATTCACTCTTGACTTAAAGACCCCTAGATCGTAGCTATCGGGAAACACAGACTCCGGCAGGGAATGCCACTCCTTAGCTGCCACGCATAATAAAAGTATTCCCAAAACGTTTTGTGCGTATGGGTGGGCTGTCTACCATGTATGGATGGCGCATCGCCGTACGTCTGGTAGTCCGATGATGAAACGGGCTAGGAGGTATTAGATCGTGCAATTCAATCGCACACTCCCCGAAATGTAACCGATAAAAAACCGACAGGCTGGCAACTCGGCGACGATGTTCAAGATTCTGCTTGAACTCTGCTTGCTTCAGCTTTGACTTGAGCAGCGCCTCATCGCCGATGAGCCTCTTGGCTCGCTTTTCGATCGACTCTAGTGCGTCAAGCTGGTATTTGGCAGATCCGTCCCAGAGATGAGAACAGTACTCCATGCATGATCGAAATTGCGCTTGATACAAATTGAGGAGCTGTTCCGGTGTGAAGTACCTTCTCACCTTTACAAGGATCTTTAGCTTTTTGGCAGCCAGCTGAGCCTTTGCCTCAATGTAAGGGCCAAAATTGAGAGTCGATGTCAACGTAACGATTATTTCTATTCCTTCTTTTACTTACCTAATTATTAATTATCGATAACGTTACGTTAAAATTTTCGTTCTTAGCGATGATCGCAAGCCTTCAATATAAACATAGATATTTGTATCGATATACTTTCCAACTTGCAACCCTAGTTGTAAATAAGCCGTATAAAGGAGCAACAAGGACATGTGGAATTTGATTCGACTATCACTGCGGCAATAAAAAGTTATGCGTTGACCGTAACATGCACCACGTAATTCGATAGTGAGTGCTAATGTACTGTGTGCACCGGGACGCACGGTACGACAAGCAACTTGAAGGATCTTAGACACGTTGCAGGTTCTTTTTGCCCCTTTCTTTTTGACCTCCGATTCGTAGATCGGAGGTCAAAAAGAAAGGGGCAAAAAGGGGCGTCTGTATTATTTTAATAGATAGTAAACCATTTCAAAGATATTGTGAAAGTCACATGGGTATTAACAATGATATTCAAATAAACAGATACGTTATACACTCACAAAACAATTGAAAAAAGTGTTCCGCGCAGCAGCGGCAGCACACATACACACTTTTCATTCATCTGACATTTCACTACAATGTCGAAAGGGATGGCTTGATAAAACAAACAAGAAAAAAAGAGACAGCTAGTGTTTGTCACTTGCGTGTGAATGTAAACAAACATTATTTGGATTTTCAAGACACTAAGACATGTTACCTCAAAAACTTTATTAAATCAAATATACGTTTCACTGGCCCAGTCAGTTCTAGTGTATTGTATACCTGTTTGGGGCGGGGCCACTAAAATCAAATTCCTAGAACTGGAAAGAGCGCAAAGGTCTCTCTTGAAAGTGATGTATTTTAAACCGTATAGATTCCGTACTGAAAACCTTTACTCACTAAGTGGACTTCTCACAGTCAGAAAATTATATGTACTCCATGCTGTTTTAAAATTACACAAAACCCTCCCCTATGATTCCAGTTTCAACAAAAAACGGAGAAAATATCCTGTTGCCCCAGAAATCTCGGTTAAAACCTCATATGCGAAAAGGCAGTTCACCAGACAATCCGCTTCCATCTACAATAAATTAAATAAACTTTTAAATATTTATCCTATGAGTTATCGAGAATGTAAAAAATCTTTAATGGACTGGCTAATATGCAAGAGTTATGATGAAATTGAAACTCTTTTACAAAGTTGTATGTGAAAATTTGTCGATATGCTATACACACGCACACACACACCACACATACACATACCACACATACACACACACACCTCACACACACATATCCTAGATTTAAGTTGAATTTGTTTTGTATGTACACTCCTACATTATTATTGTTTCTAGTTTTAGAGGAGCGGGGTCTCCTAGCACAGGTATTTATTTACTTAAAAGGAGGCCTCTATGTAAGATTATATATTGTAGAAGTTTGTAAAGTTAATTGAAATAAATTTATTTTTATTTATTTTATTTATTTATTATTATTCTGACAACCAATGTTTTTTCTTTTTGTAATCTCCAAATATCAGAAAATTAGGAAAAAAAATTGAAATAAATTAGTAAATTGAGGTGTATTGCGTATTTACATATGGTATGAGATCCCTTCTGTTTTATGTAATTTGGTATTATAATTGGTACACTTTCTAAATACACACGATGGCATTTTTTTTATTTTGTTTTTTTTTCAACAAAGCGTATCGCTCTTCGCCATGCGTGACATAAACTAAAGACTAAATCATACAACTGTCTACTATTCGAGTCTTCACAATGCGCGCGCTTATAACATATCTGTTTATTTGAATATCATTGGGTATTAATTAATATAATGACTAGGCTTGGAAAAAAGGTTCTACATTAGCAGACAGAAATCAATCCGTGCTTTTGACTTGAAAACCAAGTTTTAGCTATAAAACCAAGGGGTTGGGCAAAGAAGCCATTGCCACACTTTTCTTCCTTGTCTCTTAAGTTCGTGAGTTCTTAATCCCAACGGTCGACAAATACAGTCCAGGGGCACAGTAGTGACCCCGCCAAGTCGATCAAATAGAAACAAACAAAGGCACAGCCGTTCTACCCTTTTCTCGAACTTATTCATAAATTGCATTTCCTTTTTTCGCCGATAGCTTTATTGCTAAACCAATGGCGTAGGTATTGTCTAATTCTAAATACCGCAATTCGTAACACAACGCAAACGCACGAAGTACTGTCAATCCCGGCGACGCCGCGCGCCGTAGTGCCAATAAAAGTAAATGAGCCGCCATTGCTGGAACACGAGACATGTGTCCGTACACCGGCCGACACAGATCGCCACCAATGATAAACTTCCCGCACGCTACTTTAACACTTATTTTCTTAAAGATAGGGTTTAAGTTGGAGTGTGGTGTGGAGGTGATCGGATCGCGATTGGGATTTTTTTTGGGATTTTAATGAGTGATAATGAAGTGGTTAACAATATTTTGGGTATGGACTTAATTGTAGTAGGTGTTAGCTGTTTTGTAACGTATTTGAACGGACGTAGAGTACATTTTAGGTTGTTCAGATCACTGATCAGTAAATATTTGCAGTTAAGAAAGTTTATCTTCAAATATGTGGTAATCAACATGAGCTTTATCTTCAAATTTTATTTCATTTTAAATAAACATTTCACTTAACCGATTCTTCGAACATGATCATCATTTAACATCCCGTAACATTTATTTACTGCTGAACATTTACCATTGCTCGAAGTTTCTAGAAACATTTCTAGGAACTCAACTGCCTGGAAAAGCTCTTTGCGGCGGTCTCCAGAACGTTCCATTTAGACGTCGTAGCTATAAAGGCTATAACAGAACACCTGGAACAGCCGTACGTCTTGAAACTCGTATAATAACATAGACGCTAGCAGTCAAGCGTTTCTCGTCTGAAACTCACGTTGAGGTGAGAAGAAATGGGAATGTGGCGTTTGTAATGAAATATGAAGAAATAGAACACAAAACGTAGAAAGATTGTGTGAGAAATTACTGTTTTTAGAGGGGTTTTATGAAGAACATGTGCCAAATTACAACCAAAAACGATGGATACGTTGAAGAGACAAAATGAAAGTAAACTACATGAATGAATGCGGAAAGGTAGCCAAGGGAAAATAGCACAAGGAAACCTGTTGCGCATGCACTAAATAACAGGGGCTGAAAAATGATGATGATTAGGTAGATATTTGATTTCAAGCAGCTAAAGAAATTTCAAAGTCAAAGTCAAAGCCAAAAACATTTATTTCAACAAAACCACTAAGCTGCAATTTCGGACGTCAACAATTTTCAACTTTTCTTAAAAAAAATGTCTCACTATATTTACATAAGTACGTAAATATTGTAAGGTGTGGACGATGAACCCAGAATAGCACTACATTCCATACTACGTATAAGTATAAAGTATTAAAAGCATTAACAGATAAATTTATTCACTTTATAAATAGGAACATGGTTCTCACATACTTACAATTATTGCAAACAGGTAAAATACTTAATTTAACAACAACGGAACAGTGTGTTAGCCAGTTTCTTAAACAAAAAAAAGGAATACAATAACTATGAATAAGAATTAATAAATTTGATTTTGTCTATATTATAGATTGCCCTATTTAGCAGGACCAGCATGTTTCCAAGCATTCTTATCTTTAATATAAATCATCTAATCTATATATGTACGTAATGATTGAAACTTAAAACTATTGGACCGATTTCATAAATGCTTTAACAGTTGGGACACTACACTATCCCCGGGTGGCATAGGCTACTTTTATCCTCGTATTCCCACGGAAATGGGAACTATGCGAGTAAAACCGCGAGGCGTCTGCTAGTTTTTAATAATTATGCTTGTTTACAAAGTTCTTTACGTATTAAAAAAAACTTTAAAATTTCCTTTTATTTAGTTTTAATATATCCCAAAAAAATTGGATATTTGGATAAATTAAAACAATCTGAAATTCTAAACCTCGTCTGGTTCAGAACATCGCCAGTCGCCGAGCTAGGCTTAAAATTGCATAAGGGTCATGTTCGTGTTTTTTAATTCGCACAAAAGAAATGAGATATTCCAATTTGGGGAAATAAAACCGCAAACAGTGCTCAAACTAAAACCCGGCTATTCCGTTCTCGTTCCCGTCTGGCCCGCACAAAACTCAAAAACAGTAACACTTAATACTGTCTAAAATTACGTGCAAATTCGAGTCCAAACGATTTCGCACATCCCGCTAACCCCCGCATGCCGGGTGCGTTCCGTCGCGCAATGCAGACGCACGGCTCGTCGCCTCGCTTCCAAATTCAAACGGTTGACGTTCCAAATTGGAATTGTTTTTCATTTTTCGACTGTTAAGCGGGCGTTGTCTGCGGCCAGTGATTTCAAGTACGAATAGCGCAACGGGATTAAAATTGGTACTTTGGAATTTTTGGGTGTTCGCTTTTCTGGTTTTAAAGTTCAATTAAGGGTCTGTGGGAGTTTGGTATGTTCATACTGGGTTTTGAAAAAATAACGCTTTGTGAATTGGTACTGCAACCTCGAGCCCTTCCGCAGACTGGTTGACACTACACAGCCATACATAGGTATATGTTTAAAACCATGTAGGTACAGACATGGTTTACGTGATAATTGTTACGGACTGAAAAAAATTTACACGGTGAATAAAATATTTAATTCTTAACTAGAACTACATACATTAACACTTTAATCAGAAATTATGGCTAATAGAAAAACAATTTTATTCCATAAATGCATTTATAAATACATAATGGTTAATGTGATGACAATTAATAATTAAACTTATAATTGTAAAATAATAGAAAAATCATGCATGCCATTGGACATAAACACTATAGCCTAGCATTGAATATATTGTAATGTTTTGCATGTCAAATGTTTGACTATATATTAGGAAACTATTTATAACTTACTTAAACACCTACACTGTACCAATACTTATTGCAAATAAATGAATGATTGATTGATTGATTGAAAAATGAAGAGAAAGAAGAAAGAGAAGAGAGAGAGTTTTTTTTCGAGGCTTAGTTAAGCCATGAAATAAACTAGTCTACAGTAAAATGTTCATTCAGCCTATTTCATGAAAACATGACATTATCGTGTGATTTTATCTTAGACAGTTTTACTAATTAGATGATAGGTAGGTATTTCAATAAATACATATTTGTTACAATTTCCGACTGTTCTGTCTCACTTCAGGGCAAAGGCCACCCTTTCTTCCATTTCTTAATCTGCCGGTTTAGGGCAATTGCGGACTAATCTTGTCAATAGGCATGAAGGGCGTCCCACCATCTTTGTCTGGCATTTGTTACAATGCCATATTTTTTTAAATTACACAATTTAAAAGTAATCTAATACTTAACAATAATAAAAATTAAAAAAAAACAGGCTGCTCTGGTAAAGTTTTTGGGTCATTTTAATTTTATTATTAGGTATGTTCTTGTAGTTAATGAAGAACCTTCTCTCGTTCAAGCCATTGCTAGGAGGAACTTGTTGATTATTGATGTTTACCAGAAAACTATAAAACTTATAAAAGAACGAAACATTATTTAAATCAACTTAAGCAGTATTACCTATAAACGTGGATGGAAGCAGAGGGAGTTGAAGGCCAATAAAAAAGGGATGGACTGTGTGAGGAGTGATATATAAAGAAAAGAGAGTCAATGATCACCTTCAATACATTTGCGCCAACCACAGTAAAAATCTACGGTCGTCACATAACCGCCTTCTTCAATGTTCCACTCACCGCACTGACTTTATTCACCGTTCTTTCTTCTTTCAGTCTATTTCTCTGTGGAATGCGCTCCCTCAGGAAATCAGGACGGCAACCAACCGGTTAACCTTCAAAGTTAAGGTTTGCGAGCATATCCGTAAGAAATTGGCAGTAGTATCGTCACAGCGCTAATGTTTTTCAATTATTTATCTATTACTACTTATGTTTAAGTGTATCTATGTACAGTGCGACATAAAAGTGTAGAAATTAAATGGGGGCGCCACAATCGCTCAGATAGCAACCCAGTTAGTACGACACAGCTGATCTTGATACTTGAATAGTATTATTTATTTATTGGGTATAAATAATGAGTAAATATATTAAATAAGTATGTTTATTAAATATTTGATAATTGTGTAGTAGTAATAAAACAACAACTTCATAAAAAATAAGTATTTTTAATAATCAATTGCTTTCAATATAAAGTCGTCCAATACGTTTTAGGGACGACCCTTTCTGTGTTTAGCTGGTGTTGATAATTTCCCACCGTTTTCAGTGCCGTGTTTCACGATTCTGCGCACTGTGCTTACAGAAACACCTAAAACAAGCAAAGAAAAAAATCACTGTCAGTCCGATGAAAGCAGTTCCGCGGTAAATAAACGTTAATATATTTTAAAATTGATTCTTTCCATTAGGTCGATTGCATTAACAAATATGGTATAACAAAAAAAAAATCGTAACCGCAATAAATTACATTAATTTTAGTTGCCTTACTATCAACGTTGTTAAGTCGCGCTATAACTACAACGCTATTTGTTTATCTTAGCATAACCTCAAAAATGGTAAACAAATAAATTGTAAATGATATTTTGTTCGAAAAACTTGCTCCTTGAATGTATTAATCGTTTGTAATTAACGTTTAGTGCAACTTTCAATAGTTACCTACCAGTAAAATCTGCTGTACGATGGTAAACATCTTCTAAGTTGGATAGAAGCTTCCCAGCTTGGAATTCGGCTATACACCGCATATAAACTTTGTAAACTATATCACGGGCACCTCCACGAATTACCTTATTCATGGTTTTCCACTGTTTTTCTATCTACACACAGAAATATCACACAAAAACTAAAATTCTTACGAAAATCGAAACCGATCGAGATGAATTGACAGCTCAAGTACTCATTTTAGATGTTGCCAGAAAATGAAAACTTTTAGTTCCCAAATATTTAACTTCTACTCTTTTATGTTGCACTGTATTTAGTATATTATTTTGAGTATATTTGGTATAATTATATTGTATTTATAGTTTATAAGTATATTTAAGTAATCCTCATACGTTTAAGTTTCAATATTGCACCTACCACTGTTTATCTCTCCATCACCCAAAGGTCGACTGGTAGAAAATGCCTAAGGCATTAAGTCCGCCTCTGTACTTTTGTGTGCATGAAGTATTAAATAAATAAATGATAGCGTGACGGTGGACAGGACGGTGTGGAAGAAGAAAACGACCCAAGTAAGAGGGACAGTGGCAGGAAGATAATAATTTATTAGTAAGTATTACCTTTAAGTTTTTATTGAAATAAATACAAGTATATAGTGTATAAAATACTTAATTAACTAAGACTACAAACATATTCACTTAAACCAAAAACTACTCACTAACTAAACCTAAAAATATACTTAACTAAAATATGGCGTCGAAAAACTCCTCCCCATCGTTGACCACTGGTAATGTGCCCAAAAGACTGGCAGCATTGCCACGTTGTATGGCAATACTAATTCTCAGACCAAGGTAAAAGCCAGCCCTTGGGTCACGCGAAGTGTCAACTATGCGTTTGGCAAGATCTTTAAACAAAGCGTGAGCACTCGGACCCCACGGACCAAGAGTTTCAACCCCAAACGGCTCGAAAATATAACTACCAATGAGGTTATTATATTTCCACCGCTTGAGGTTCTCTGCAGCCGTAGCGGTATCGCCAGTACAGCACGACGAGCTAGGAAGATGGGATGACGCAAGAGTATCGACACAAGTAGCGTCCCACACTAAAGGCCTACCCATCTTCCATGGAAACAAAGACCCGTCCGGTCTTTTGCTATCGTCGCGTGCCAGGCCATGGGGTTTCAATACGGCCGGAACGCCGACGGCGACGAGAGCACGTCGGATGATGTCGTTTAAGTTTCCGTGACGCGCTATGCAACCCGCACTTCGGCTGCATGAAAGACCGTGGTGACCGAAGCTGTTGACAACTTCGCCACAGTGACAACGATGAGGAGTACAACAGGGAGCGCCAAGACGTAGGGAAGCAGCGAGGCGGAAAGTAGTGTCGTCAAACAAAGTGCCTATGTTCGATGGCGGAAGTGCGTGAAGCCAGAGGCCCGACTCCCACTCACCCACAGCCAGCAGGCGAGCGCGCTCGGCAGGAGAGGCAGAAGTGGCAATTTGGTGCTCCTGAACTGCTCTGCAGAGCGGCTCATCCCACCGTCTCTGGAATGATGGGTAGTCTGGGACATTACAATTCGGGCAAGCGAGTCTCCAAGCATCAATAGCATCGGTGAAGCACGGCACAAAATTAATCGGTATGGGTGCTAGGATATTCCTGATTAATTTCTCAGTACCGTGGACCGAGGATATTAATGCCGGCAAACTAATACTAGAAATTTTGCGGACGCCGTGGCCTCCCATACGGATGGGAAGAATAGCTTGTGCTCAAGCTCGCTCGTCCATGACCATATTTAAAATTAATGTTAGTATATGACGGATAATTTGGTCCATATTTTCTAAAAGCTGAGGGTGCTTCCATAGATGGGAAGCACGAAGTAAACAAGCGAATAAACCTATAGATATAGGTAATACTTTATTCGCTTTCGCTTTTGTTGTTTTGGTGAAATACTCTTCGTATAACACTGTAACAACACCAACATATCACGTCAGCTTCCATATATCACTTGTTGGGATCCAGCAGAATATCAGCGTCAGGTATATTTGCCTGACACGTGCTGAGCTGGACTCCTATTTGGTGCAACCTTGAGACGCACCCCGCACTGTGTTGTAATTGTTATACCTAAATGTTACTGGTATCACTTTTACTTTTATTTCTATAAGTGTGTTTTTCTTTTTATGTTAGCACCGTTTTTAAACCCACATGTAAATTGATATAATTTAATTATGAATTTTTGTGTTGTGCTGTGTCTTTTGTGTGCAGTAAATAATTGTTTTATCTATCTATCTATTTTGTGGACTATTAAGTCCCTCAGACCGATATTCAGCAATGATGACCGATATCAGCGAGACTAGTCATCAGCAGGTAAATGACTTGACTTTGAGTTTAAAAGGCGGACGAATTGCTCGCAGAAAGGATTCCAATGAGGCTGAAAGGTTCTGGAGTTGTGATCGCGTACGGAAGACGCAACGTTGTGAGATCATAATGAGGACTGATATCCTTTGTGAAGAATGCAGGAGTCCGCTGCATACGAGAAGTACAAGACCAATCGTGTGACGACTCTTGTGGCAGGCCAACGTCCAGCAGTGGACGTTTTCGTCGAAATGTTGGTAAAAATGTACCTAGTTATTTTAATGTCGTTGTTATTATGAACTGGTTTTTCTGGCAAGAGGAAAAAAACATATTTTTCTTAGATAGTCTTTATCTGAAACTGATAAGAACCCAATGGACTATATCCATAATGAAGGTGATGTCATTAATTTATTTGCATAAACCCGCTACAACAAAGTAACAAGCCAAGCTTTTGTATTAAATATAATGATTACTCTGTGTCAGTGGTTTTCAAACATTTCGCTTTTAGGGTTACGTAAGCCTAAAAGCCTGTCACTGCTAATTTGCTCCGAATCTACAAGATTGATTCTTTTGTAAGAACAATGGCAAACTCCCAAACTAAATTACATTTTATTTTATTATATTGAATTATTATTATTGATTAAGCTCGACCTTTTAGGAGTGATTTCACATTCTTCATAATCCTTAAGCGCCTTTCTACCTCCGAGAACGCTATTCCTACTCCCGTCTTGCCGATGCACTTTCCAGGCACTTTCATGCCCACACTACCGACTTCTACTCCTACGCTTATACTGTGCACGCCGTGTGATTGTGAAACTCTCTTCCGTCAGACATGGACTGCAAAACTCTTGCAGTTTTTGAAAGACTAGTGAAAGAACACTACCTTTCCGTTCCGTCATAGTTGCATCATCAGCATATCAGCCGAAAGACTTTCAATGCTGGATATAGGCCTCCCCCAAGCGTCACCACATTGATCGGCACCGTGCGTCTCGCATTCAGCGGATCCCCGCAAGCTTTACCAGGTCATCGGTCCACCTGGTGGGAGGCCTTCCAACGCAACGTCTTCCGGTTCGCGGTCGCCACTCCAGAACCTTTCTGCCCAGAAATCTGCCATTCATTCTGCGAGCAATGTGCTCTGCTCACTGCCACATAAGTTTGGCAATTCTTCGAACTATGTCGGTAACCCTGGTTCTTTGGCGGATCCCTGTACTTATGTACCTAAATATTGTAAAAAAACTATTTTATTTTTAAAAGAGTAAGTATGGAGTTTTTTGTGCGGTCTTCTCCATAACAAGCTACTTTCGGAATGCACGGTAGAATCAATTTTTATTCCTTGTAAATTTTAATGTAACGTTCAAAAGTGCCGCTTGGTGGCCTAGTTGAAATAAAACATCTTTGTCTGATCTCTACATTACTGATTCGATCACGCAAGGAATCGCCGAGCATAGCCCTCTCCATTGACCTTTGGGTGACTGTAAGCTTTCTGATGAGGCCCATTGTGAGCGACCACGTCTCAGAGCCATATGTTATCACTGGCAACACATACTGATCACTGGTTCGCCTTGAGACACTGTGGTAATTTGGACGACAAGATACCGCGCAACTACCCTAACGCTCCCCGCCGAGTCGGATAGTTGCATATAATTATAGTTATTATACAAATATAGTTAAACTTATTTTACAAATATGTTATTGTTGTTGTTACAAATATTTTAATTGTATCATATCATATTTGAGAATCTCTGGCTTAGCAGGATATGTTAATTTAGACCCCGATAAAAATAATAAGTAAATGCAAAATCACTTATTTATTGTACTGATTCGTGTTTCCGTTACGTCATCTGCCTTTTTGACGTTTGATTTCGTCTATGGTATTATTTTCATGTAGCAACGCTTATAGGTCTACGAATCTCATGGCATTTTTTATTTTTTTTAAATTGTGATTTTCATATGGCAATGTCAATTGTCACCTGTCAAATCAAAGTACTTGATGTGTCAACCGCTGCTGAAATTTTTTGATATTATATTATATTATGACTTGTTTTTTTACTTTAAGTTTATTTTATATTTTTCTCACTTAATTTTTATTTCTTTCCATTACTATTATATGGTAAATCGTAGGTCAGGGCACATCGAATGATGGCCGGAAGGAAATGGCAACAGTAATGTAACTGTTACTAATTCTTCGACAAGATATTGATTTTAACGGAGATTGAGAATCTTTGACGTAAGAAAAATATTAAGTAATAATCTGCGCCCGGCCTAGCGAGCATGGGCGTACCCAAGATATTTGTGACATGACATGATAAATTATGTCATATCTTACAATTTGTCTTAAATGCTAGCACGGGTCAAACATGTGACATATTTTAAAGGCGCAACATGCCTTTCTTGTTGCTGCCCGGCAAACACGGCCTACTGTGACATGGCTTGAGTCACACATTTCATCGCAGTTTGGGCGATAACGCCATTTTGTCCTAAATAATAGCACCGGCGGCGTGAGAAAATTTCCTGACGTTTGTTTGGGACTCATCGGGTCTTAATTGCTAATACGGGCGCACCCATTTTGTCACAAATGTCACATTTTGACAGATGATTTAGAAAAATGTATCACTTTCGTTCGGAGGTGGTGATAAAATTTTATAGTTGAAAAAAATATATTTGCCTTCTAATTACGGCACCAAATGGCAATAAATTCATTTTGTGTGTATGGTGAATTGGTGATCAATGATTATTAATTAATTGAAATGTTACAAGATTATTAATTATTTTTATATTATTACTTTTTCATAATTGTATTTTTTTTATTGTTGTTCTTATTTTAATTATGATTATTTTTTTTATAATTATTTTCTTTTATACCATATTATTCTTCTTGCTTTCTACATTTTTAAATGTTTCTTAAATAAAATCCCCAAAAAACATTTAAAATATAAAAAATAGGGGCCCACCGGTATTGGTCCAAGCTATTATATTTTTTAATAATTATTAAAATTTTCACAATAAATATATCTTTCTAACAAGCACTTAAATATGTAATCAAACAAACAAAGAAAAATAAAGTGTGCATAAGTATATGGTCGTGGGTCAAATATTAATTTATTCCCAACAAAATTAAAAAGTTGTTTAGCTGTATGAACGGCATACTTTTTTACGTATTATTTTATTTGGTCGTCTATTCCAATTATGTCGCACTATGAAGTCAACAACAAGAAAAGCAAGTCGCGCCTGTAAATTATGTCACATGGTTGTCCCGTGCTAGCATTTAAGACAAATTGTAAGACATGACATATTTTATCATAACTTGTCAAGACCGAGTCGAAAACCAAGCAATGTAAAAAAAAAAAAAACTTGTAATTCATGTTGGGATGCTGCTAACATGGGGGTAGCAAAGGGGGGGGCTAAATTTTGGTTAATTTTGGCCTAGGACATACCGTTTTCGAGATATCTTTTTGGAAATATGCTAAATAAAATAAGATACGGAGGCCCATAATTCGGCAACAGTGTGTCGTAGGGCTATGCTTCTCAGAACATAAATGGTTTTTATGGCCAAGGTTAAACCGAAACTACAATAAAATTGGAAAATTTCCGAAAAAGAAAAAAATAAACGTCAAGAAGTTATGCCACAAGTCAAGAAAATATCTCACGCCACCGTGCTAGCATTTAAGACAAAATGAGTTTATCGCCCAAACTGTGATTAAAAGTGTGACTTAAGCGATGTCACAGTAGGCCATGCTCGCCGGGCTGCAGTGGGACGTGTATGTGGGACGGGAGTTTTTGGCGGGATTTTGTCGAGTGAAGTTCAGTGGCTGTTAATATTATTTGCAAATTGATTCCTAGTGGATATTGTGATATATTATTGGTGTAGTTTTGTGTCTCAACGGTCTACGCAACTGGACAATTTGTAAAATCATTGACAGAAGCGATCTCGGGATAGTGGAGCGGAGTATTTTATTGTAGTATTGACTGCCTCTGCAAAGATTACTGGGAAGACTGACTCGATACAATTTGCTGCCAAATACTCCAAAAAACATTAGAATCTGTTACATCTGCATTCTAAAGAATAAATATAAGATCCAAAACTCTTTCCAAAGACGTGGCTAAAAGGTCCTAGCAACCAGGCCATAAAACTTACATAAAAAAAGTATATATAGACTGATGATGATGAATGACTATAAGTAAAATGATACATTTTATTATTTTTTACAGACTTTATACATAAAGAGATTGGTTTTGAATATGTTAAATGCCAATGAAAAAGAACCATTTTGATGGAGAGAAATGACATAAAACTACAAAGATACAAGTTTTTCAAATGCCAGTGGAGTTCATGGAATCGTATTCTAGTTTTCTAGTTCTGAATGAGGTTTTAAGTTATTAGTATGATTTAAATGATATATAATAAATTACTACATAAATTAATATTAAATTGATTTATTTTATCCCGTTTTTTTATGTATTACAACATTATTCATACACATACCTATAATGCTCACAGTGGATCTTTGTGTCTCTGAATTGGTTGCAAGACCCCGCGCAGTAGCTATTTTTGTGTCAATGTTGAAGGTGAAGATAGCATTGTATAACTGTCTCTTTCACTCGCTTATGTATGTCACATCGTCCTATCTCGCTTACTCTATGCAGTATACTCAATGACAAACTGTTTCTTACGCAATGGTTGGCAGGACCAAGTTCAAAGACACAAAGATCCGCTGTGACTACTATAAAATAGGTACCTCATGTTCATTAATACTAAAGACATAAATTAAAAATTAAATAGTATCAAGATCGTTTAATCCTATTTCGCCAGTATTGCACACAACAAATTTTTATTTCCACATTTGCCATGAGATTCCGGTAGCCCTATATCTATATATATAAAAATCAATGCCACTTTTCGTTGTTATTTTATAACTCAAGAACGGGCACACCTATCAAAAAAAAAAATTTAGGCTTTATTTGGACTATTTAGCAGATGGTTTATGTGAAGAAAAAAAACTTAGGGTAGGGTAGGGTAGTGTAGCGAAGCGTAGGGTAGGGTAAGGTGGGGAAGGTAGAGTAGGGTAGGGTAGGGTAGTGTAAGGTAGGGTAGGTAAGGTAGGTAGGGTAGATAAATGTTTGGTGTTTTTATGGCAAAACAAAGTTTGCCGGGTCAGCTAGTCATATATACTTTTTTTATGAATCACACTAATATTATAAAGGCAAAAGTTTGGGCGTGTAATTGTTCAGTTGTTTGGGACAGATCTAGATGAAATTTGTCACAGAGATAGATGATAGTCAGCCTTAATATCCCGGGCATACTTTTTCCCCGGGGATAATTATCGACTTTGAAGCTGCTGGCAGAAGCTAGTGAATAAATATTTATATTATTAAATTTAAAACATTTTGTTTGACTGATAACTAAAATAAAATAAATGAATAGTTAAAAAAGATGGCATTATAACATTTAACATGTGTATAAACCGTATCTATACATAGTAAAATACGTCATCAAGTCACGATCATCTTTCGGCCCTTGTCCCGTGTGACTCCTGTTGCGGCCCGTCAACTCTTTTCAATTGTACTACATCTTCTTTCAAACCACAACGTTGTCTTATTACATGATTCTCAATTTATTAAAGTTACACCACACATACTTCGCAAGGAATGCATTTCTACTGCATTTATCCTACTTTCATGTCTTTTTGCCATACCCGTTACCCAAGATTTTCTTCCATACATAAGTGTAGACACCAGCACACGGTTGTAAACAGCCAGTCGAGCCTCTTTAGACATCTTTAAAAACAAAAGCAAAATAAAAATACGTTCAGTCGAACTCCTCCTGTTTTTGAACTCTGTTAAAAAGCTAATAATAATTTTGTATTTTATTTTATGTCAAAATATAAGACATAAAATAAATTGAAGAAACCAATTTTCCAATAAAAGAAAAACATTTTACTCGAAATAGCTTCTCGAAACGAAAAACATTTTCCCTGTATTTTATTACAACCGAAAATAATATTTCTTGCAATAAAATTCACAAATTTAATAAAACAGATCGACGTCAAAAAACCTCGGAGCATTCGAATTACAAAATTAAATTCCGAATTTAATTTTACAACGCTTTCATAGAACATTTAACGCATACCGCGGAGGGTGCGTCAGTACTTATGGAGAGGAATAAAAGAATTAATTTTTATTTTTACGAGTCTCAAGAGGCCGTGCTTCATTTGCAGTGCTAACTACATCATTTTATTTCTATTAAAAAAAAACTTTAATGGGGCGACTAAAATTGAGTTAAACTGTGCTTATGTAAGTATGCAAATTTTTTAATTTATGGTTTCAGGAAGATATTTGCTAACAGACAAAACCCATATTTATATAAAAAATTCGAAATTAACTGTGTCTGTCTGCTTGTGTCTACGTTTCTTGCCTTTTCACGTCATAGCGGCTGAACCAATTTGGAACCGTATATCATGTCCCGGATTAACCCTGGATTAGCATATGGAATACTTTTATCCCGGGAGTATTTTTCTATGAAATAATTTCCGATTGTCAAGCGGAGGAAATAGATGACTAGTTCGCGGAATAGTTAATTATAAAAAATGCAAAATAAATATCGTAGTACAGACCATGAATGTTACAAATTAATATCAGAACAGAACATGGTGTCATAGCTACATTTTCATTACAAAATCCAATGTAAATATTTCATATTCTCACAAAAATTCTGGTGAGCTTAACAAACATCAAATTAGCGGCCTCAAATTACGTGGACTTAAAGTTCAATGTTTTAATTCGCCGGCAAAAATACGCAAAACGAAGATTATGTCCGCGGAGTGCGGACGTCCGAGTCTCTGGCTTTATAAGTCGGCTTACGGAGTTAAATGAAAAGCAGAAATGAATATTGTAATATGATGGAGCCGCAGAAAATACGAAGTATCTATGTATAATGCTATTAAAGTCAGCTTTGATCTTTGTTTTGTAAGTCATAGATAGTCTTAAATGGTTTGACGTCATCCGGTCTGCGCTGGCAATCGTTAATAACCAGCTTTGTCACTCTGTATCACACACGAGTCCCAGCATTATGCTGAGCGATGGACGTTTGCGT
This sequence comes from Orthosia gothica, assembly GCA_949775005.1. Taxonomy (NCBI): domain Eukaryota; kingdom Metazoa; phylum Arthropoda; class Insecta; order Lepidoptera; family Noctuidae; genus Orthosia; species Orthosia gothica. The sequence goes on from OX459042.1 coordinate 3,770,263, forward strand.
GTATGTAAAGTATATTTTCCCTATTTATTTTTCAGCTTTTATTTAACTGGTATGCGTCAATGTATTTCTTCTTCTTTCTAAACGAAGCAAATGGCTACTGGGCCACGAATTTTCTCAGTCTACTGAGCACAATATGTTTTTTTAATAATCACATCACATCATCAGCCTATTAATTTTCCCACTCCTGTGACACAGGCCTCCTCTCTGTGAGAGGGAATGGGCCGTAATCCACCACGCTGGCCCAGTGCAGGTTGGTGGATGTCACATGTCTTCGAATTTTTGGTTCTCATGATGTTTTCCATCACCGTTTTGAGAGCAGTGGTGAAGAAATAATTTACACAAAGTAAAGCGCCTGCTTGGGCTCGAACCCACGACCTACAACTTGTAAGTCGCGGCCGATACCACTGGGCCATCACTGCTCATCACTGGGCCACCACTGCTCATCCACCATAATAATGTTTATATTATTAAAATAATTTAAAAAAATATAAGTCATAAAATTGACAGGCCAATAATGAACAAAAGAAAATTACAAAAACAAAAGCCTGCGTTAATAACATAAATAAAATTATGAAAGATATAGATACTGACTCTCTTACACTCCGTAGCAATAAAGCCATAAAAAAGGTACAAAACAGTAATTGTATTATTTTAAAATAAATGGTGCAAACGAGAGAAAAAATAATAAGATAGTCACAGGCAGATATTTTATCACAAACCACCCGAGTATATTACTATAAAAATCTGTCTGTCAAGTTGAAAAATCAACACGAACATTTATCACAAATATAGCTTTAAGATAAATGTGTGTTCCGATGTTTATGAATACCGCAGCTGTTAAACCAAACCATTTTATTTCGTTTTCTCCCAGTCTCAAGAATTCTTTCTCATTTCTCTTCCATTTCTTTTTCCATCCAAAGACAATGTCGGGCTGCAGTAAGAAAATTAAAATTACGTATTTCAAATAATATATTCATGACGTTTTCATCTTTCTTATTCAGCAATGATAATGAAGCGACAGACAAAAAGTTTCGCAAAAACTAATTGATTCGCCGTCATTCGTCTCCCCTACTTTGGGTTGGTTGATGTGATAAGCGGTAGCGGGTCCTGTGCAAACAAGATCCGCGGCCCACGCCTTTTGGTTACAGAGTAAACATTGTAAAATATAATAATTACTCTACTTCGAGAAGAGGAAAACGAGTTGTACCGACCCCAAGGATAAGGGCAGGAAGATCATGATGAATACTTCCACTTCACATTTTTTTTTACAATCAGAAAATTTTTGTTCACTATTTGAAAAATCATAATTCTACGAAGAGTTCACGTTGATATAATTTGGTGAAATTATCTTGATTCAAATGAAAAATCCAATCTATCTAAATATTATAATATATTATAATACTGATCTTATATTTTTCGAAAAAAGATATGTAACTATTTTGGTGTACATTAAAGTATATTTGAGTCTATCTGAGATAGTTTCGAATGGAAGAAAATCGATTTTCTGTACCTACCTAAACATATTCTCAATCTCAATCAATGTAGCGTTACTTTCTTAAAAGGAGGAAGTTTTATTTTCGACTATATGTTGGTTTTTTTATTTGTATGTTCACCGATAACTCCGTCAATTATGGACCGATTTTGAATATTTTTTTGTTTGAACTATATCTCAAATACTCCTCCTCTTCTACTAAATTCTCAAATTGTATAGGCATATATAAAGCGATTTTGGTATTTTCATCAACATGGCAAGCATTTGCATTCAGAAAATATCATTTGGTGAAGTGGAACTGATGTAGAAAACCACATATGGCCATTGGCACTTCTCAGTGTTAAGTATGTTTTGGGTAAGGTAACCCGAGGTGATGAAACAAATTTAATTAAATAATTCTAATGAAAATAGTACCATCGAACTGCTCTGGTGAAAAAGCCAGAAGGTAGGCATTTGAACTCCGTAATAAAACAATTTATGCCAGTCATGTTTAGGCTTGTTGGAATTGATATGAGAAGCCGTCTGGCTATAAATGCTTTTCATGGTTATATAAGATACCAAAACAAAAAAGGAAAAAAACATATTTATAAAAAAAACTGTCGGCGTCAAAAAATACAAAATATAGTGCTGACTAAATACGCTCCGGACGGTGTACTTTTCACTCTGACAGTCGGTACTCTCATTTGGGATAACCGCTTGGGGTGGCGCTCCAAAAACATACATGCTGCACTTGGAAAGGGCACAGAGGGCCGTTCTTAAAGTTATGACTTTTAAACATTTCCGGTATAGCACCATGCAATTATATAAAGACTGCAAAGTTATATAGACAGCTCTTTGTTCTCAGCACTATTTTGCGCAAACATGGTTCACTGGATTTGGGACACAGTCCGGGTTATCGGGCTAATAGGAGACGTAAATATGTCTGTCCTGTAGCTCGTTATAGAACCAAACTGGCTGAGAGACACTTGCAGGTCATTGGTGGTCGAGTTTATAATGCAGTTAACAAAAAATGCAACATACTTGGCATTACAAGATTTGAATGTAATAAAAAAACTTTAAAAAAAAAAATACTACCGACTTCCAAATGAAAAACTACAAAGTGAAAAATAACTTTATTTTTGAAAGTCGGTGTCTTTCGTAGATACCAAATATTTGCGATATGGACACCGACTTCCAAAAATAAAGTTATTTTTCACTTCGTAGTTTTTCATTTGGAAGTCGGCAGTATTTTTTTGCAAAAAAGTTTTTTTATTTTTCCCTTTTTAGTTTTACCTACCTAATAGGCAAGTTGTTTAGTAAGTACCTATTACGCCAGAACAGATTACCCGAAAAACATGAAACTTGAACATAACCGGTGAAATTAGAGTTCTGCGTACCCCTTTCAGTATACTGGCGTGATGTTATGTTATGAAATGGTATAAACAATAAACAGACATGCGATTGAAGCAATCCCGAATGTTTTGCCGTTATTTATTAAAGAGTTCTGTTGTATATCGCCGAAGTTCTTCATCAGATCTTTAACAAATTAAAAAAAAAAAACATACAAGAAGTCGAACATAGAACCTCCTCCTTTTTGGTAAGTCGGTTAAAAAGAGGGTGAGTCAATGGCTCATGACTCTTACTTACCTTGAGATTGAGAAGTTGTTAGGCAAGCTTTTCTGATTTTTCATACAATACAACCATACACCATCCACACACACAACACTTACACATTCACATTTACACATTCACACATTCGCATCCATACTAAGAGAGGCTTTACATAATTTTTTCGTTATTCTTGGTAACATATTTTTTATTGTTAGTCAATTAATCGAGAGAGCCCTGGCACTCATAATACAAGTTAAATCTTAGCTTAGGTGCCAGAGGTCATGTATCTGTAATGTATGCAATTTTTATAATGATTAGGTTTTGGTTTTTTTTTTACTTGTAAATTGAATTTTAAAATGTGAAAATTGAACTTTTGGAAATAAAGTTATTTATTATTATTATTAGTTACCAAAGCCACCCGGCTTCCGACGAGAATGTTATTTCTCGTTTTGTGTGGTGTTTTGGAAGTTGGTTTAGTTTTTTTGTTATAAAAAATGTTTGACCTCAAAATGATCTAGCATTGTTTTAATTTAAAGATAATATTGATTATCCTTTTACAGCATCTCCGCTTTCGCCCTTAACTTATACCCCGCCTATCTTTCAGTACGGAAGAAAAATGCTCCTCTTCGCGTTTAAGACATAAGAAAGCACTCAGTACACGGCGTTAAGTTATTAATGGATGAATATAAAACTCGATGATCTACTGCCTTTCTTGAGAAAAACTTCGGACGAAACACTTGTAATACACGAAATATTTTTACTTAATATTAAAAAGTTTTTTTTCTGTTAGGAAGAAACAGAGTTGGATGTTGTTAGGAAAAAGGGCCGGAAAGAAAATATTATGACCCCCCTTTAAAGATGTAAGTTAATATAAAAAAATAAGAGAGATTTAGTATGAAAGCAGAAAACAGTTATTTCTTTCTTTCTCATGCAACGGAATGCCTACGAAGATTCACTCCAAAAGGACTTTAAGGCTTTCACGAGTGGCATTACTTTAAAAAATACAAACATTACAACTTCAGTACAAAATGAATAAAACAAGTTAAATTCTGTATTGTTCACCAAAATAATTCAAATCTATTTTGATGCACAATTTTGAAATACACTCGTAATTGACGCTGATACTGCTCTTTTAAAAATTATAAAATCTTGAAATATAATTCACATTTTTTGGCCATATAACGGATGCGTACACATCAAAAAGTCCCGGAAGGCACTAAGGGTTCCATTATAGGAAATTAAAAATATACCCCTAAGAAGAAATTTCCTGTGGGTCCCCCTTCTGACGTCACAACACATTATCGACGAACAAAAGAAAATCGCGGGTGACGTCACACGTCTCTGACATGCACAAACCGACAGACACTAAACATTCCAGAACCTTGCAATTGTAACCCTATTGCTCAAAGATAAGATGTGTTTTGCTCTGGTTTGTGGTAAAACAGGATAAGAAAAGAAAAACGGGATAATCTTTTGTCTCAATTGTATTGAGATCTCAGATGCTTATAGTTAGAAGTTTCTGGGGATAACTGAATAAAATGGAAGGTTATTATGAAATAGTTTTCACTGGGAATTTCTTTCCCCGCATAGGTCTTTACGGCACTTTTTCACGTAGAACTTAGGGGACCGAAATGTTTTGTATTACTTCATACAGAGTTACTCGATGGTTTCGTTTCTGTATTAGCTCATAGAAAAAGATTAGCTCAACTAGACACTGACTCCTACTTTCTAAAGATCACTTACCAATTACTATCTCATGCATATTTTATGGTTTTTAGGGTTCCGTACCCAAAGGGTAAAAACGGGACCCTATTACTGAGACTCCGCGGTCCGTCTGTCTGTCTGTCTGTCTGCCACCAGGCTGTATCTCATGAACCGTGATAGCTAGACAGTTGAAATTTTCACAGATGTTGTATTTCTGTTGCTGCTAAAAACAGAATAATAACAAATACTAAAAACAGAATAAAATAAATATTTAAGTGGGGCTCCCATACAACAAACGTGATTTTTGTGCCGTTTTTTTGCGATAATGGTACGGAACCCTTCGTGCGCGAGTACGACTCGCACTTTGCAAGTTTTTCTTTATGATATTCGATATCAAACCTGCGACAAAAATGCCTAATCAGACCAATGGAGTTGGCAAGTCATCCAATGCTGCATATATAATATATCATGTCATCATCATCATTTTAACGAACGACGTCCACTGCTGGACATACGTCTTTACAGAGCGTCGACACATGAATCGCTCCAGTGCTAATGTCAATATATATATGTACAACAGCTACATCAATCGATTTTTATGCAAATCCAACTCATACCTACCATCTCCATCTATTCCACGCCATAACTCCAAGTAAAGCCTGAACACATTGAAGAAGTTTTCCCCAACAATCGAAGCCTCCAATATGTTAATAGGTTTACGAACACAGTACTTAAAACGTTCGGGAGTTCGCTAAGCGTTTCCAAATCATCGGATTTCGTTCCAACTTCGTCTTAAGTAGAAGAACTTTACACTTTAACTGTCGACAGATGATTTTCTTTTTTTATGTTGTTTGAAAGGTAGGTATTTTGATAAGATTTGACAGTACTGGTGAAGAAGGTTTTGGGAGAACGGACTGATGTAGAAGAGAATTTATAGAATAGTAATTCTTCTTGGTCTCGGAACATAGCTGAACTAGAAAAAATGCCGTTTCAAAGTAAAAGCACTGTACCAGGGTTGGCTTAGCTGAAATTACATAGGCTGTGCTATGGAGGAACTTTAAATGAACTGCATAAGTAGGTCCGAACAGTTACAGTTGTAGTCCATCATAATTTTAAAACAAAGGACAATCATGATAATGTCGTTTGCTCCACATTGTAGGGATCTTACCGTAGCACGAGACCAAACGTGTGAAGGCTACAGTGTGAAAATAACGACGTGACAAAGTTTTCATAGAAATTCTTCTATCTATAGAGAAATATTAACACTAAATATATGGAAACGCCTCGTCGCGCCGTATAGTTGTTGCATTGTCGCAAGGCACCTTTCTGCTGGAAATATGAGTTTGTTCAAGACACCATGCTAAATTAGGTTGACCAAGAACATTCAATGAACACGAAGCCTAAATAGCGTATAAGCTACATAAGATGATAGAGAATGTCTCAGGCATTAAGTCCGCCTATGTACTTTTATGTTGCATGAAGTTTTAGTAAATAAATAAATAAATAGAGAGTGATATACTACTTGGTGTATGATGCTCTCCAGCATTTCATACATTAGATACAAAACACATTAAAATATCTAATATCTTCCACTCCTGCAAGGTATACCGTGATGCTGTGTAACTTGTTGCGTTCAGTTTAATATCGCACCTGGCTGGCTACTTATTGGGTGCTCGAGTTGCGCGCTGGCCTGATAAATTGCCTGTGCGGCTTGAACGTGACGTCATAGGGCTGTAATAAAGTCGCGCTATTATGAGCTCCTTTACTTAGATGGAGAGATTAGAATTTGTTAAGGATAGAATTTTTAATTTGAGGTTATCTGTAACGGGATGATGGTATAGAAGGAGTGACGGCTCTGCTTTTGATCTTATATGTATCGTAAGAACGATTACGACCCACACTATTGACCTCGAAATGCGAATATAATAACGGACGCGTTTTTAATGCGGAAAAAAAACTTGGCCAAGTTCGAGTCTGGTTAGCGCACAGAGGTTTTCGTATAAACAGCTTCACACGCTAAAATAAATAGGTAAGATTACTAACGTTCATAAACAATGAAAGCACCGAACATTGCTTTAACGAAGGGACAAAATTAACTTTGCCGTTCGAAAACTGTTGTCCCCATACAACAATATACATTTTTTTTTTCCAAATACATTTTATAAGTTGGTCCACTATTACTCGTAAAACTTATAAAGCCTACTTAGCTGTGATAGCTTTCCTATTAATTTCGTTATATATACTACTGCCGCGATTTTTTTCACATATCCAAAAGCTTTTATATTGAGGTAATCTGTTATTTGATGGTTCAGGGGGAGGAACGGCGACCCGTTTGGTCTCATCTGCTACGGCTCGGTTTTCATGTTACAAAATGGATAATGATTGCCATAGTGGATGTTTTACCCAATAATAAAGACAAAACTACGTTAAATAAATTTGAAAAATTTTGGTGGAAACATTTCTGCGTTACTTCTGTGATTGTAATTAAGTATGAACTGTTTTTTGTCAATTATCACCTGTGCGGCTCGAACTTGACGTCACAGGGCTGTAATATAAAGTTGCATCTTCATCAGGTCCTTTACTTAGATGAAGAGAATATAATTTGTTAAGGATGCGATGTAAATGTAGTTAAGGAGTTTTATATTGTAATTCTGCTATCTGATGGTTTAGGGGGCGTTTCGGGTTCGTTCCGTCTCTTAGGACTCGTTAAATTAGACTTACTGGTTAGATGATGAAATTGTTTCTCATACTTTATACCGATCTTTCCAAAGAATAACGTGTTACCTATAACTGGGTTATGGAAGTCAGATGAGAATCGATCCATGTATAATATTGGTTTGCAGCTGAATGCAGATTCCGTTACACTGGAAGCCGACATGAACAAGGTGTGGATGAGGATGCTGCATACCGTTGGTATGTTTCAGTGTTGGCAATCAATAAAACATGAGTAATAGGTCAATTAAATATGTATTTTATATAATAGGACAGTGATTACTTATGGGACAGATAGCGAGGGTTATGCTCGGAGTTTCTTCGCGTGATCGAATCAGAAATGATGACATCCGCAAGAGAATAATAATAATATAATAATAAAAATCGTTTATTTCTCCTCACAAAACAGACATTAAAAGATACTTAGGTATAAAAATACAGGCACATAAATACTTAGTCTAGAATGTGTGAGGAGCTGGTGTCTGAGTTAGGCATAGGAATGCCTGTATTACAAATCACCAGGTCCCCACCCCACAAAACAAAAGTAAATAAATACAATTTAGTGGTTTGAGTCATTATTACCTCAATGGTTTCAGTTTAGTTACTTCAATTTAGTCCAGTTTGTAAGACTGTAAGAAGAAATAAGTAAAACTCATTCACTCAAACATTATCATGCAGAAAAAAACAAATAATAAAAATAAAACGCCTCAGTGGGTGTCACGAAATTTATTTACTTCGAGTTAGTAGTAGTTATGTGTGTGAGTGGAAGTGTGAAGCATGTGTGTGCGTGTAAATGTGAAGCATGTATATGAGTGCTTGCATTTAATTTAGTCCAATTCAATTCAATCCTAATCAATTAATCCAAATTAATTCACTTCAATACTATTTAATAATTATAATCCAATCCAATGTAACACAATTTAATCGGATTCAACGAAATTCAATTCAATTCAACTTAATTCAGTTCAATACAACTTGTCAATTATAATCTAAAACAATGTAACTCAATTCAATTTAATTTAACCTAATTTAATTTAATTCAATTCATTCCAATTGAATTCAATCCAATTTAAACCACTGTAATTTAATTCAATTTAACTTAAAATAATCCAATCTAATCAATTCATCAATTTTGCTCGATCGCGCAAGGTAAGTGACGTGGGTCAGAAGAAGAAGGCCTTCAACAGGGCTGCCAAGTCCTGCAAGCTGGTGTTGCGAAGGGCTCGGTTCGATCACATTGGCCGAATAGGGGCCAAACTTGCTTCTTACCCAGCAGGAAGTAAAGCGTTTTGGTCCCTGGCTAAGTCGGTCGAGTCGAACTTTTGCCGTCCCTCACTACCACCACTGCTGAAACCCGATGGGTCGCTGGCACACTCCGCTGAGGAGAAGGCAAATTTATTTGCCTCTCTTTTTGCGGAATCTTCACGTCTGAATCCTGGTGACGCGCAGCCCCCTCCTTCTCCTGATGGATGCGAGACGAGTATGTCGGACATTCGTATCCACCAAAAGGACGTCCGTAGGGTGCTGAGCCACCTCGACGTGAACAAGGCTAGCGGCCCTGATGGCATTCCAGCAATTGTTCTTAGAACCTGTGCGCCTGAACTGTCTCCGATCTTGACACGTCTATTCCGCCTTTTGTATGAGGCTGGAAAAGTGCCGAATGCTTGGAAGCAAGCTAACGTACAGCCCGTGCCCAAGAAGGGCAGTCGAGCTGACCCGGCCAACTACAGACCCATATCTGTAACCTCCATACTCTGTAAGAGTATGGAACGTGTACTTAATATAAAGCTCCTGGCATACCTAGAAGCTAACGATATTTTTAGTGACCGCCAATACGGCTTCCGCCGAAATCGGTCTACTGGGGATCTTCTAGCGTATGCCATTCACATCTGGAGTGAGGCCATCGAGAAGCACGGGGAAGCGCTTGCCGTCTCCCTCGACATCTCGAAGGCTTTTGATAGGGTCTGGCACGAAAGCCTTATTGGTAAGCTTCCTTCATTCGGTTTGCCCGGTGGTCTGTGTGATTGGATTGCAGACTTCCTGAGAGATCGGTCCATTCGAGTGGTTATCGATGGCTGCTCGTCGGACCAATTGGATATCAATGCCGGGGTCCCTCAGGGGTCGGTACTCTCAGCAACTTTATTCTTGCTGCATATTAACGATCTGCTAAAACCCGGCACCTTTGGGTATGCAGACGACAGCACTGTTGCTGAGAGATACATGTCCAACGCTCGAGCTACCGGACCTCAGATCCAGTCTCTGCGGGAGGCCATGGTGGAGCGCCTGAACCTGTCCTTGCAGGCAGTCTCCGAATGGGGCGATGCCAATCTGGTCAGGTTTAATGCTGCTAAAACCCAGGCGTGTCTTTTTTCCGCTAAAAAGAGCCAATTCCAACCGGCTCCAACTTTCCGAGATGTGACCGTGCCAATAACCGACCATCTTGAGCTTCTTGGCGTTACGTTGACATCGACTCTCAATTTTGGCCCATACATTGAGGCAAAGGCTCAGCTGGCTGCCAAAAAGCTGGGGATCCTTGCAAAGGTTAGAAGGTACTTCACGCCAGAACAGCTGCTCAGCTTGTATCAAGCGCAAGTTCGATCATGCATGGAGTACTGTTCTCATCTCTGGGACGGATCCGCCAAATACCAGCTTGATGCACTAGAGTCGATCGAAAAGCGGGCCAAAAGGCTCATCGGCGATGAGGCACTGGTTAAGTCAAAGCTCCAGAGCCTTGAACATCGTCGCCGAGTTGCCAGCTTGTCGGTCTTTTATCGGTTGCATTTCGGGGAGTGTGCGATGGAATTGCATGATCTAATTCCACCAAGCCCGTTTCATCATCGGACTACAAGACGTACGGCGATGCGCCATCGCTACATGGTAGACATACCACCCATACGCACTAAACGTTTTGGAAATACTTTCATTATGCGTACAGCTAATGAGTGGAATTCCCTGCCGGAGTCTGTGTTTCCCGATAGCTACAATCTAGGAGTCTTTAAGTCAAGAGTGAATAGGTTACTTCTAGGCAAGCGTGCTTCACCGTCGACCACATCATCGCTTACCATCAGGTGAGATAGTGGTCAAGCGCGAGCCTATAATATATATAAAAAAAAAAAAAAAAATTCAATTCAACTTGCCTTAATCCAATTCAATTCAATTTAACTAATTATGGAGTAGATTTTCTGTAAGTTCGTAATCTAATTTAGTCAATCACTCCATGACTACAGATTTGCACTTAGCTTTCGAATCAAGGTTACAGCCATAGCTTGAGGAATTGCCATACTTCAGTGGCAGTGGGCAGGGCACATTGCTCACAGAGCGATGGCCGTTGGACCGAAAAATTCTGGAGTGGCGACCGTGTACTGGAAGAAGCAGCGTTCGTAGGCCTCCTTCTAGGTACCCAAAAAAAAAAGGCCTCCTTCTAGGTGGTACGACTACCTGGTCAAGGCTGCGGGAGTCGGCTGAAATGATGATGATGATGTACACATACATACATAAACTCACGCCTTTTTCCCATGGGGGTAGGCAGAAACTACAGAACGCCACCTGATGATCCTGATAATGTCTTAGAACCAAAAATTATAAGACATGTGACATCTAGCAACCCGCACTGGGCCCGCGTGTTGGATTAAGGCCCATTACCTCTCTCACAGAGAGGATGCCCGTGTCCCAGCAGTGGGATCATTATAAGGCTGATGATGAATTATTTTATAACAATACTCTACTCACAACACATCACTCTGTTAAAACATCACATCTGAATCCCCGAAGTAAATTATCGATTAGCTATCGGCTATGTTCTCCCTGAAAAACCGGCCAAGTGCGAGTCGGACTTGCGCACGAAGGGTTCCGTACTCGGTAAATTGCGGTTTACGATTAATGACGTATTAAAAAAAAACTACTTACTAGATCTTGTTCAAACCAATTTTCGGTGGCATCATATATTTTTTTTTAGTTTTATCATTCTCTTATTTTAGAAGTTACAGGGGGGGACACATTTTACCACTTTGGAAGTGTCTCTCGCGCAAACTATTCAGTTTAGAAAAAAATGATAGTAGAAACCTCAATACCATTTTTAAAGACCTATCCATAGATACCCCACACGTATGGGTTTGACGGAAAAAAAAAATAGTTTCAGTTTCAAGTATGGGGACCCCCAAAATTTATTGTTTTTTTTCTATTTTTGAGTGAAAATCTTAATGCGGTTCACAGAATACATCTACTAACCAAGTTTCAACAGCATAGTTCTTATAGTTTCGGAAAAAAACAATAAATTTTGGGGGTCCCCAACCCCCAAAATTTATTGTTTTTTTTATATTTTTGAGTGAAAATCTTAATGCGGTTCACAGAATACATCTACTAACCAAGTTTCAACAGCATAGTTCTTATAGTTTCGGAAAAAAGTGGCTGTGACATACGGACGGACAGACAGACAGACAGACATGACGAATCTATAAGGGTTCCGTTTTTTGCTATTGGCTACGGAACCCTAAAAACGGACAAAAGATATAGACGCCGTGTCAACAAAAGAGACACATAATTATATTAGTAGTTGATCACTGGCTGTTCACACTGCCGGCGAGAACTCTCTCAACACTAGTTTGTGATAATACTCGCTCAACGATACTCGCTCAGCGAAGCTCGCCTAGCGGTCAGAACACACACCGAGAGACTAACCAGTAGCGCGTATAGGTTTGTGCAGGACTGGCCGCCCCGAGCGAGTGGTGGGAGTAATCCCCCGTCGCACAAGAACACTCGCGTATATACAAAACTATCAAAACTACACTCATCTCTAGTTTCTAGCTCTACTAGCTTCTCGCTGATCGTCGGCGGTGGGACAAATCAAATATATTTATTTGCCACAAAAAATACTTTGTTCAACAAGAAAAGGTCTTAGAGCCCGAAGGGCCTAAAGTGTCATACGTAAGGAAGGTTTGACGATGAAAACTCCATTAATGTTCATCCTATCATCAGAAGACTTCTTAAAACTAAATAATTTAGGATTATCAAGTCCTCATGAAGTTCTTATAATTAATTCCTTGTATCAATAATCACTCTTTATATTTTTATTCGAACCCCTTTGCGCTCTTTGAAGAGGTCCCCGGTTTTAATTGCTTCGTCTAAAAAATAAAAGGAATATCCGTTCATGTAATTTTGTGGCTTTAATGATAGCGGGTGGCGCTGACGGGGCCCGCTAGGTCCAATCTCTGTCTGGGTCACGGATAAATTTGAAAGATAGTTACCGCGGCCCTGCCTCAAGCAACTGAAGGAACACGGGTAGGTTTTAGTCAGTATCAGCCTTCTCGCTTCACCCAGAGCGGGAGAAGACATTTTCAGTAGTTGCCTCTTCATTTTCTTTCAGTTTGCCTGACTGTATATTAAATAGACTAGTAGTCATAGATATTCTAATGACTATCGGGACTGAGAGGCAAAATTCCTTTTTGAGGATTCAATATTGAAAGAATAGTCTTTCGTTCACGTGTCAATTTAAATTTGTAAGTTGAGCGTCATGCGTTGTATACGAGCATTTTAGCTATAAGCCGCTCCGACGAAATAGCCTTAGCTATGTCTGTCTATTCCAACTTCTGACGGATTATGAATTGACGATGTCAATGAAGTTTTCCATGTCCATCTCGCTCCCAATGGAACCCCACCCTATTCTGTAGATAATGATGCTTCGGCTGCACCCTAACGACCTTTATATTATTTAGAGCCGGCCCTTTCCTTGTTTAATTAATTGACGAGAAACGCGTTTTTAATTTTGACTTATTCCCTCTCTTAGCAAAGTAGGTTAGAGATTGTACTGTATAGGTTTATGATTAGACTGCTTATTCTGTATTTTTTTCTTGCGAAAAATGAACTTTTCCTTTTTTATATAAATATCGGCCACATGCTTTCATTCATTTTCACAAGCCGTTCTTTAACTTTTAGGTACTTCGTAGGTTGTATGCAAAACATGCATCGTTTACCAAAAGGTCAACGGTGTTGATTTGAAGACAATAATCATCATTTAAGCCTTAAGACGTTCTCAATTGGATATTGGCCTCCCGCAAGCGTCGCCACATTGGCGGGTCTGTTTTTCTCACATCCAGCAAAATCCAGCCGGGCGAGCACGGCCTCTATGATAGGCTCTCGCATTTTATCATGATTTTTGCGCTCAAACTGCGATAAAAATGTGTGACTCAAGCTAGTCTCAGTAGGCTGTTCTCGCCCACAGGCTTCAGAATAAAAAAAGAGAATATTTTACTTGTACGTAATCGATTTGAGTCTACTGCAATGGTCTTAATATTGATCTGAAAGACACAAACAAAATAAATTGTCTCAGATTTTTATCGTCCTTGGCAACTTGCCTTCTCGTCGAATGAAATAATGTAGTTGTCTTAGCGACACTACCAACCGTAAAAGAATGACGTAATTCCTACGAACATGAAAACAGTATGAAAATACCTAAAAAGAGGAAATAATTAATTTATATTAAGAAGAAATTCAGTCGCAGACATCCGACTGAATATCCTAAGTAAAAAGTCATAGTTCGAGGTTTGGCATATTGCCTCCTAACCAATCCAACCAACCAATATAAAAGACCGACCAATTTAAAAGAAATTCCATAAACTGAAAAAAAAAACCGGCCAAGTGCGAGTCGGACTCGCGCACGAAGGGTTCCGTAACATTATCGCAAAAAACGGCAAAAAAAACACGTTTGTTGTATGGGAGCCCCACTCAAATATTTATTTTATTCTGTTTTTTGTATTTGTTGTTATAACGGCAATAGAAATACAGCATCTGTGAAAATTTTAACTGTCTAGCTAACACGGTTCATGATATACAGCCTGGTGACAGACAGACAGACAGACAGACCGACAGACAGACAGACAGACGGACCGCGGAGTCTCAGTAATAGGGTCCCGTTTTTACCCTTCGGGTACGGAACCCTAAAAAAAGATAATATGTACTGTAACCCTTTGTTTTAACATTTGATGATACATTATCTTTATAAGCACTAGGACCCTCAAAAGATGCTCAAAATTGCGCTGTCTCCCGCTCTGGATGAAGCGGAAGAGTGTGTCGGACTTTTACTGACTAAAACCCACCCGTTTTCCTTCAGTTGCTTGTGCCAGGGCTGCGGTAACTCTCTTTCAAATTTATCTGCGACCGTCAACAGAGGCCAGGGTACAAATTTGACAACTACAAATGAAAAAAGAATATACATATATATTTTTTGTTCAATTTATGGAATACCTTTTAAATTTGTGCAATACTCAATATATTGGACAAATACTGGAGAGTATTGGAGGAATTCAAGGTCAGGCGAGAGCCAAACCACGAATTAAGCTCTCTGTCCGCATTTCCTCTTAAACAGTACATTACATACCTAACTTATATCGATTTAGTTTCTTGCACTTTTTCCTCTATAGTTTTTGGACGTTCATATAGCATCAACTTTCAAACTGACTGACTTCATGCCAATACAAAATTAAGTGTCTAAATTTATTTTAGTATAAATAAATGGTTTGAGCTCTGGTCAAATCTTATGTAAGAGCTATGCAACTGCGTCAGAGACTTCCAACAGACGCTTTACTCAACTGTAGGCTTCAGTAACATAGCTAGATCTTATTAAACACCATGCTCAGAAATCAGAAATCATTTAATTTGCAATGAATGTGGGTACAAAATAGGATGTAAGCATTACAAAAAAAACAGTTCCAAACAACACTCTACCTTACGGCATGCAAAAGTAAAACATACTTATATCTACTCAATTATACAACTAAATAAACAATAAGAACACAAACATTCTACAGGTTTGTGGATCTTCAACCTTCCTACATAAATTAACCATCAAAAACAAAATCTTAATTATATATTTTACAAATAAATTAAATCGATTATTTTGCATACATTATCAAGGCACATAATAAAATTTGAAACAATGCTGTATTTGTTGTATGGCAGTTTAATACCTAGTTCCAGATAATAAAACTCTGTCGCGGTGCAATTAAGCATCTAGTAATTATTTAATGCAAAAATAGAAAGAAAAATAAAGAATCGTTATTCAGTAACCAAGAAGTTTTCGGGTTAAATAATTCTTAAATTAGTAAAATTGATAAGTAAAAGAAGGTCTCTATCAGAGAACCACCGGTGTTATTGTCAGAGTCCACAGCACACCTAACAATTTCCCAACGGCCCACAATACAAATATGAACAAGAAACTCGCACAAAACAGTACGGTCTCACCATTCACAAGTAAATACTGCATTTTGAGAGCTTCCCTTCACTATGGGATATATTTAAAAGGTTGGTCCAACCCGAGAATTCAAGGAATCCCGCCGGGATCGCCAGCAACGCAACTTATGCCGGGAAAATACGCGGGCGGTGAAATATTAAGTAGTGGTGGAAGTTTACCGGGAATTGCTTGATGTTTGTGTGATAGTGAGGTACATACTTCTGTGTTGTGAGAAGTTTGTATGTTTTTGCTTGTGTTGAAGCGAAGCCAAAGATATCTATGTGCTAACGTTATCGGATTTCATAAACTTGTCTCTTGCGAAAATTACATTCTATCAGGGATTGGGTAACGATATCTATGAGTAGCATTGTTATAATGAAACGGCAAAAAATCTTGAATATAAAACTTAAATAAAAGGTAATCCAGTTACTTGTTAATTAACTAATTAAGAAGTCAATGAATAAAAAAAAACTTAAAAATAACATAAAATTGGGAAATTGTTGAAGATTGTAATTCTATGTCCGCGCAACTTTATCCTGAAATCACGAGCACACTTAATGTTCGCCCTATAAACCCAGTGATTCGCCAAAAATATCAATAAGACATAATGGGGTAGATGACTAAAAACCTATTTGGTCTGTCAGTTAGTTTACCTAAAATTTTTGCCACGGAAACAAAAACTGCAACTATCCTACAGTGCGTTGAAATATCGTGTGACGTCACGGTGTGCTACACTTTATACTGACAAAGTGACGTCAGAAGCCTCAACTTCTGAACTTTGATGCGCTTTATCATTTTTCTATACATGAAATATCCCTATTCAATAAGTTCAGAAAGTCAACCAATTAATCTTTGAAAAATTATAACATAATCTGAAAACCACATAACCAAAGCAAAATCTATAGTCGCGCAGGGCAACACCCAAATCTCGACGAATTTAGCCAGCCGAGTATCACACACACATCTACCACTTATAAGGCACCGGGTACCGACCACCCCACAGAATATCGTGCACTGGACCGACTCATCCGCTACCAATTTTGATGCATCGTGCTCCATACAGCCTCCCTACGGATATCCTACGCACACATGAGTAATCTTATGTCTGAATCGTATGAAATTGGTCTGGACTTGGAGTTAAGGATGGGCTAAAGACTTCATGGTTGGATTAAAAGGGGTTTTATTTCTCTGTGTGGTATGTGAACGTTTTGTAAGGAGTCGTCAATTTATGGGGCATTTTCTGAAAAGTAATGTTGCGTTGATAGTTATAAAAACATTGCTCGATTCTCGGCTTGATTCGTTTTTGAAGATCCATCTTTGAAGTCCTGTCTATTGACTTTTATGATATATTTAACATAACTACGAGTAAGCTTGAAGAAGACTTTATGAATATATTTGTATTGTATAAACTCTTTTTTCTTTAGTATTATATAACTGCACAGCACATGTGTGAGTACTATGTTCCGACTGTAAATCTACCATTCACTGTACCTATGTGTCGTTTGTTGACTTCTGTGTGCCCTGGCAGTTGAGTTTGTCATGTTCTCTCTAATTTTTTCTGATGGTGGCACATGTGTTGGATCATTCGGTTCCCTTCATGATGGTTGAGCTGAGTGGTGCCGATCCAT
Source organism: Orthosia gothica (assembly GCA_949775005.1). NCBI lineage: Eukaryota > Metazoa > Arthropoda > Insecta > Lepidoptera > Noctuidae > Orthosia > Orthosia gothica. Next base: position 3,787,613 of record OX459042.1, read on the forward strand.
GCATCATACTCGTGAACGGACGCCATCAGTTGGGATTGGTATATATTTTTTTGGTAAAATTGTTTGTTACTTTATATGCTTTTACGTGCAGGTCTTTTTACGTCGTTCTCACATATATGTATTTTTTTCTTTGTGTATTATGTAAAAATTATGTAACCAAAAACTTTCAATTGAAACTGATGGAAAAGAGTGTCCGTGGAGTTTCTTGCAAATTCATCTCCATTGAGACCTACTGACGCTTGCGAATTTCATCTTTTTTTTTTGTTTGACAATTCATAAGTACCTCTAAGGTTTATTTGAAATAAACTATTTTGATTTTGGTTTTTAAATATGATTGACCTACGAAGGGAAGCGTTATTTGGGATGTTAGCTACATTGTCAGCAATCGTTAGCATGAAGTGAGGGGTGAACCGTGATCAATAATTAAATAACTCACCATCTTCTGTTTTCAAATGTTTGAATGGGATAATAAGACAACAATTTGGACAACAAAAGTTAAGTGATCTTTTACGGATGACGCATGTATACAAACCGTTTTCACTATAAGATTTCGGGTTTCAAAATTATGAACTCTCCCCTATTTAACACCTTGAACAACTGAACTCGAAAACCCTTACTTAGTACTCACTTTCGTTACATGAGGGACTCTTGTGCATGTTTGCTTCCAAATCCAGCACTTAAGGCTGTATATCGTCTGACTATGCATTAATGACTTTGAAATTTTAATTAAGTATGAAGATTATAAAAATCTGTTACTCTAGCTTTATTTGTTTTGCACATGCATCACAATATCCAAGAAACCGTACCTAACCGCGTCACCAAAGCACATGCACAGCTTGCACCAGGCTAGTGCCTTCACGGCTCAGAAGACAGGCTGCGTACAATACCGGGCATCTCTCAAGACCGTAAACACGGCTGAATAGATGGTCAGACAAAGGGAGAGCCCCTAGTACCGGTCATTGATCTGTTTGTCCCTTAATTTCATCCCTGTTACTAATCTGGCACTGTGAGTAGAATTATTAAGTGTGCAAGGCTTGTTTGTTGTTTGAATAGCCTTCAGATTATGGTTTGTTTGAGTTATTTGTTTATCAAGGACACTGGGCCGGTTTCTAAATTGAGTAAAAGTCTACTTGAATGAAAGTTTTCACAGGTTTTTGGGCTAGATTTTAATTAGTACTCAGCTTCGAATCCTTAATTCAGAAATCGGTTGACAGAAGGCAATCTTCGTGTTAGTTCTGAACCAAGATTATATTTTCTCTTTATAACACGCAAAATGTTAAAGACTGCTATTCAGCTACATCCAATTACACCAAGTTAGGCAATTGATCGCTATATAGTCTAAAGAGGCTATATAGATGCTGTCATTAAACTTGTACTCGTATCAAGATTTTTCACACAAAATCCCAATCATGTTTCGATAATACTTCAGTATCTGTTAAATGAAATAAAACTTGTGACAGAGCAAGTGAAACCAAAATTTTCTGAGCACTTTTATGCAATTTCAAAAGCAGTGTTCGTTGTTTACCGATACTATCTGAATCATTTTGTTATGTGTACTTTACATTAATTAAATCTCGTTCATTTAACTAAATTTCGATGAGGCGAGCTCTGTATGGAATTTGAATATCTCTCTTAGTTTATGGAGGGCATCTTGAAAGGCATTCGCTCAATGGGATCGGTAAGCGTTTGCAAATGGTTTGCAAATTAATCCATTTTGCGTATTCGGGTCCTATGGTGAATAGAGTTTAAGCCAAAGACGTATAGTTATGCTTCCGTAGTTCTAAGACTTAAGGGTTTAAGGAGAGGGCTTGTAAAACTAAAGTTTGCTTTATTTCAGTGGACAGAGATAAGTATGTCGGTTACGGAAACCTTGAGCTTAAAGTGCGACCGTTTTTTTTTCATGTTGTCATCATGCATGTGGTCATGCATATTGTGCTACCACGGGGAGATAGCGCAGTTATGTGGGACTCCAACCCATTAAAACGCCACGGTGTCCACCTGTGACGCTTATGGCGGGCACGCGTTAGCACGCATCCATGAACCCGTCGTGGCTGTCCGTCAGCGGACCCTCTGAGGAGTACCCTCCATCACCGGCGCACCATTACTCGCCGTGACCACCCCAGGGACCAAACCAGCACATGGGCGCCAGATGACCCCGTTTATCGACGACCGTTGGTCGACGGGTCAGGTCAGAGGCCCGATCACCTACCATTTTTCGGCCGTAGGGGATAGGCTCCTTCACTGCGGCCCACCGCGTCCACCATCAGATAGTGGCGACCCCGTCTAGAACGCGGAGGGTATGGAGAGCGGTGCACCGCAGTACCGGCACTCCTCTCAAATCCTTAGCCGCGATATCGTATGGGAGGCCCCATACGACATCGCGGCCCGCCTCTGTCACGATGGCACCTCTGTTACGTCGTCGGCTTAAACGGCAAAAGCCATGACGAGCGGCCCCTCCTCGGGTTCCTCTTTGCTTCACAGTACCAGTGACCAAGCCACGGCTACTGAGCCCTCCCGCCTCGACAATGCGGGTACCCAACGGGGGGGTTACATGTGACCCTGAAGACTGATTCTAATGTATAAAGTACGCCTTGCCCGCCACTCACGCCTCCGCTTTAGATACCATTTATCTCATTACCTACTTATTAGTCTCCAAGTTCCAATTATAAAACATCTGCATTTTTTGTACCTACATCCTGTGCAAATAAATTATTATTATATTCTAGAAGTAATAACTTAATAGGAATATTTTTATAGAGAAGACAGTCATTTTATGCAGAAAAAGCTACACTACTGAAAAATACAACATTTTTTTATCCAGCCCAAGCATTAATTTCAACCCGAAATTACTACCCGCATTTTCAGAAATGAAAACAAAACAACTGAAAAATTACAACGACCGACTTTCCATTTTACTAACACTACAACAGAGGCTTTGTATTGCCATTATTACCCGCAATGCCTATTCAACAAGCATAATACAAAAACAAAGTGTTGCCATGTATAAATAAAAAAGCCCGAGTACCCACTACGAGCAATTTCATTCTCTGTAGTGAAATAAAAATCTGGGTCGCGCGGGAGGGTTGCAGGTACAGGTTAGTGTACCGTGTGGAGGGATGTAGGGAGACTAGATATGTCTTTTTCGAAACGTAGTCACACATTAGTTTAAAAATCTAGTCCTATTATTTTGGCGATAAAGTTATTTTTGTTATATTTGACGCTGAATACCATAACGGAGGCGATCCATCTTTTATAGCGAGTTTCCTCCGTGCCTCGGAAAGCACGTCAAGCCGTTAGTCCCGGCTGTCATTGGAAGATCTTTGACAGTCGTTATGGGTATTCAGAAGCCTGAGATCTGACACCTGTCTTGCCAAGGGGTATCGGGTTACCCAGTAACTGGGTTGTGGAGGTTAGATAGGCAGTCGCTCCATGTAAAATACTGGTACTTAGCTGAATACGTTTAGACTGGAAGTAGACTCCAACATAGTTGGAAATAAGACCAGGCAGATTTAATTGATTTAACCTTGGAAATAAGTTATACATACACCGATTAATAACTTTCGTTTCGAAAGTCCATGTTGCAAAATCATAAAACAAGATGTCTTAAAGACACCGACATCCGATACCAAAGTTATTCAAAATCAAAAATCAAAATCAAAATCAACATTATTATTAGGGTTTTGTTTTGGAAGTCGGTTTATTTACTCGTGTTTCTTTTATTATTTTTACAAATCGATTCTGTTTCATGTACCGGTTGGACCCTCCACGGGATTGTTACGATCAAAATTTAACGGAGTTTGGGACTCTGCTTTAAACAATATGAAAAATTCGAAGATTTGACTTATTTTAGCCTATAAAATGTCAGGAAACTCCTAACATTTTCTAAGTACACCGAGGTCACGTTGAAGACTAATCGAATGCAGCAGTTGATAAGAAATTAACAGTTGAGCAATTTTCGCATTAAAATATCTGTTCCTACTTATAGAGCTGTGGTTGGGCTTACATTTTTGCACATTTTATGAAATTTAAAAAAGTATTGAACTTGTTTTTTTTTCGAAAAACGCTTTGTTAAGACATTCAATCATAACCCTTTGTTTAAGCTTTGCCGTAGTCGGGTAAAAAGTCCCAAAATATCGTAGTATTTCACGTGGTTTCTCGAAGTTGCATATTTAAAGTTTACCACTACCCTAACTGACCTATGCAACATACTAAAAATGCAGAACTATATCAAGCTTTTTAGCCTTTTTAGTGTCGATCTAAAGATATCATTTCTAAAGTTTATCAAAAAGCAAATATAGACCGATACAAAAAAAACTTGTGCCGAACACAGTCTATTAAACAATCCAGTCATTACACCATCCTCTATATCTAAGTTCTACTTACACACAGCTGACTCAACAGAGCTATCACGTCTGAATCGATGTCTTTCAATTAATTCCGTCACTTTCAGTAGCTTGGTCTTTACATCGACTCGACATCTGATAATTTCTGAAGCTAGCTTTACAGAACAGGATGTATTTTATGCAACATCTATCTTATTACTAAGAGCGAACTAAGTATTCAGGGCTATTGCTAGGGACTTCGCTTACGTATTTTTTCATGTTCAGACGAGGAGCCTATATATTATTCAACCAAAATAAACTGCTGCATTTTCATTCACTATGCAATTTTTTAAATCTTACTTTTTAAGTAATATCCTCTACTCGACTCAACGTACTCTCGACTCCTTTCAATTTAATTAACCGTTCATCATCATCATCATTTCTGCTGAAATAAGTCCACAGCTGGACATAGGCCTGCCCCAAGCGTTCGCCAAACTGATCAGTCCTGTGTTTTTTGCATCCATTGGATTCCCAAATAAGTCGTTATAACTTTAGTGACATTAACGTTCCAGTCTCGAGAGTTTTTTCCATGGTCATGGTGACGGTACTCGATTGGAGGTGAAGGAGATTCTTCAATACAGTGATAGTACAGACTTGCCACTGACGATTATTTAAGAGACTAATGGTGTGTCGTCACATCAAATGTTATCTGACATTTGTCTTCGCAATTTCATTTTCTGTCATTGGATAAGAAAGTGTATCTTTAAGAGCTCCAAAAATGCAAAAACTTATTACACAGTTTAACACTGTCACATTCAGTAACACAAATATCCTCGTCCAATGAACATAGGCGGACACAGCCCGACGCATTCTGATGCAGCGTCACGGTCGCGCACAACCTCGGCAATCTACATCTTGTTATAACTTACTTTGTTTAGCACTTTGCTCTCCGTTGCATAAACCAACGCGGGCTAAGATGCTTCCGAGATTAAAAAACGAAGAGAAATGTTATGAGGAGAAGATAAATCAGACGAGGAACACATTAACTTTACTCGACTTGTGGCCTTGTTTATATTCGTGTCATTTTTAGGTTGACTTTTCTGGCGTACCTAAAAAAAAACTGTTCCATGCTAATATATCTGGTGGGTTGTGACTATCTTAACGTTTCTTCTTCATTGCCCTCAACTTTTTCTACTCCTCTGTTATTATTTTTTGATTAATTAAATTGCGGGATCCAAGACAGTTAAATTCATTCTCCGGGACTTCGTCGAGCTTCATTGCCTCGGCGCTTTTCTGGTGGTAGCTACTGTTGATTCTGGCATTCAGGAGTTGCCTCCTCCTTTCTGGTAGCTGCTGTTGGAGGTGGGATTGGCCTCGAATTTAGCCGTTACGCGTGGTCTGCTTTCGGGGGCTACTTAAAAACTTTTATTATTCTTTAAGATAATATCGATTGTTTTATCTGAATTCGCCAACAGGTAGTGGCAAACTTGCAATAATGAATACTTCTTGCTTTGCTCCATAAAAATATCTATAATGGCACAAAAATTGTAGCATATGAGACTTGGAAAAGTACTCATATCATCATCTTATATTTATATGTCAACATCATTATCTTGTCCTTATCCCAATTTATTTAGCGTTGGCGCAACTTGTCTTCAACTTTCATTCATACCTCTATATTAGATGTCTTGTCAATATCAATTACCCGCCTGGTATTTCCCTTCCATTATAACCTTCCACATAAGCAAAGTAGGTTCGTTGTTTACTGAAATATTATTAATTTATTATTACTCAAGGAGGCTCTTACCATTCAGGGTTCATTAAAACACATTATAACACGACCACACATTAGAACTCATTATCTATTAACCTCAAAACCGCACAACTAACCCACGTGTTTCCCCGAACAACCCCCAACCTGACTCAGTTCTACGATCGCAAAAATAAAAAATTGTAAAAATATTTTATCCAGGTATGGAACCCTCGTTAGGGCAACCCGACTCGCTTTTTGCCCGTTTTTAATGTCTATATGTTTTTTTAACGTTGTCCCACTCTACATAGATATAACTCCAGTATCGTGGGTGCACCGTGGCGTTATAATGGGTTACAGTCCCACATAAATCGACTATGCTGATGTTTGTTACTCTGATCTATCCCAAGAACTTCTTTACAAAATGGATCGACTTCTTAACAACTGTATTCGCTTTATTTTCGGGCTTCGTAAATATGATCACATTTCTTCCTTCCGTTCTCAGCTTAAATAGCTGCCTATCCGTCAGAGGAGATCCCTCAGATCCCTCTGCATGCTCTTCAACATCATGAACGATCCTCGTACTCCTGATTATTTAAAACAATTCTTTAAAGTGTTGGGCTGTTCTCACGATCTTAACCTTCGAGCTTCCAAAAACTTACTTCTCCATATTCCTTCTCACCGCACTGGGTTTGTATCTAATTCTTACACTGTCTCTACTATAAAACTCTGGAACGTGCTTCACCTTGGCATAAAAAAAGCTGAGAGTAAATTTTTATTTAAGCGTAAAATCCGGAACTATTACTTGTCCTCTCTTACATAGCTCGGTCTTCGTCATATATATTATATTTAAATTTTTGTTTCGTTTAGAATATAGTATTTATTATAATATTTATTAGTCTATTGTTTTAGAAATTATTTATGTATTTTATTAGTTAGATAGTTTAATCCAATTTTAATAATTGTTCATTTTTTATTTTTATTTTGGACTCCTACTACTGTTGTGTTCTTTTTAACCCAAAGGATGACTGGTAGAGAATGCCTTGCTGCATTAAGTCCGCATATGTATCACCATTGTAGATGAAGTTTAAATAAATAAATAACTTTGTTCTCTCTCTGTGGTAGCGCAATACGAGTATGCATGAGCATATCTGCAGACTAAAAAAAGGTGGTCAGTACTTACAATCCTTCCCTTCCTTCTTTTTTCTCCAATACCTGCAGCACTCAAGTATCATTCATTCACATACTCTCTAGAGCCTCTTTCTCTCTCTCTCTCTCTCGCTGAGGCACTGTTGCCACACATTAAAACACATTATGTATTTACCTCATCACCGCACAACTAAGCCGCGTATTTCCTCCTCCCTCACCACAATGCCTTCATTTCCAATGGCTTTACAGCCATGATGTACAGCTTTCATTGAATTGCGGCGGTTTCGACTTACATCACTTTACCTACTCATGGCCTGGTACACATTTTCTTAAGACTTGTGTTTAATGTGTCATCTCGTTTAAATTTTATTTGATGTTAACTATTTCATAGTCTATATAGTATATACAATTTTCTTAACTTTTTAACTTAGGTTTGTAGTATATTATAAGATTTTTTTTGTGATAAGTTTATTAAACTTAATGGGTTGAATACCTATTAAAAATATGTGTTAAATTGTTTATAGATTTGCTTATTCTAAACATCCTTCTAGATTAATATTTGCATGCATATTATATTTGTATTTGCGTAGAGATATTTGTCGTTGTGCTATTAATTTATATTCACCATCTTTTGTACCAGATTCAATCCAAATAAATGACTTTGAATTTGAAAACCAGGGTAAGTTAAGTGTTAAATTTCCAGCACAAAATTACACAAAACATTTGTTCGATGTTCATTTCCCTGGTGGAGAATGGCCTTGATCTGCTGTGAATCTTTTCATTTGAAAACTTGCTTGTTTTCTAACATAAAATCGATTAGATTGGAAAAAAAGAGTCAACTAGCAGAGGCAAAACTGCAATAATATATACGCGTTGCGAAGTTACATAAAAAGATACATAATTGGACAAAAGCGCAAAGCATTCTGTACTCTCTGAAAAAAAAAAAAAAAAAATTAATTAAAGTTATTATTACTCAAGAAGGCTCTTACAATGCACCCTAACCACACATTAAAACATATTACCTATTTAACTCATCACCGCATAACTAACCTCACCCCCTTTCACCACAATACCTTCATTCTCAAAGGCTTTTCAACCATGATGTACAGCTTTCATTGAACCGCGGGGGTTTCGACTTATAAATAAGTTACGGCCGGATTTACGGCCGTACCATAGTCTTTATATTAAATTCCAATAAGATTTATGGAGGTACTCCTGAAATATGAAACTGGGCAAACTGTTTCATGTTTCAAGTGCGTTTCGAGATTAAAAGGTGTTTGAGGTCATGTTTTATTCATTTGGTAGAAAGGTGGAATACGGGAAATTATTATGGCAAATGAGATGTGAAAATTATAGTTCTGATCTTTCATAAACTATGAAATCGATCAGGACAGTGCTTATTAAAATAGTTGTAAATTTAATAAACCTTTTTTGAATACTTGAATAAAGATAGTACTATTTCTAAAAGAAACTCATATTTTCTCTTGTTTTTAGGGTTCCGTATCTAAAGGGTAAAAACGGGACACTATTACTAAGATTCCACTAGCTGTCTGTCTTTCTGTCACCAGGCTGTATCTCATGAACCGTGATAGCTAGACAGTTGAAATTTTCACAGATGATGTATTTCTGTTGCCGCTATAACAAGTAATACTAAAAACAGAATAAAATAAATATTAAAGTGGGGCTCCTATACAACAAACGTGATGCCGTTTTTCGATAATGTTACGGAACCCTTCAGGCGCGAGTCTGATTTGCACTTGGCCGGTTTTTTTATAACGTAACGAAAATTATCATCGTATTTATTTGGCATACAAATTCAGGGGTGAATTTAGCCTGCCAAGTAAGTAATTTGCGCAACTTGCAGTAAAGATCACCTCAGGCACCTTTTCCCTTTTCGCATTTTTCATGAAAACTGATTAGCTACCGTCAAAATCAAGAAGAAATAGCAACTAAGATCATTAACTTCCCATACAACAATATAACATCTCTAAATCAAATCCAATGCCTACCATTAACTTGAAAGTCACTCAAAACACCGCACAATGACGACCATCTTCAGTCTTCAGTCGTCAAATAAAAACAAATGGCTCAAACGGTCTCAAACAAAAGAGCTACGTGCCATTAGCAAGTAGGGATGGAAATAGGCATAGAATAAGAAATATGCAGAGAAGAGAACAAGAGATCAACCAAAATAATGGTCGCGGGAAACGTCCGGCTACCTCGTTGCAGACTTAGATGAAGATCGATGACATAATGTGACCATACAAATTATTGTGCCTCAATGATCTCGAAATTCCAAGAACTACTGCTGAGCTTGGGGTTCTGGATTATATCAGCAGGGATCCTAGATGTAACATGTTCTCTCTGGACTCGTGTAAACAATAAAATGCAGTTTGGGTAGTGTTAGGTATTGAGTTTTTTTCTAATGGGAATTTGTCTGAGTCTGTATTTATGCCCAGTGTGTTAGGACCATAACAGCCAAAATATTAGTGTTACTATACACTACTAATAACCCATCGAGTAATACATGAGGCATATGTAGATGATTTGTGTCATAACATTATTATATGGCTTGCTAGTAACTTACTAGCACGATTTAAAATGCACTTGTAGAAGAAATCTCGCTACTACACATTCCTACTCTGTGGAATAGAAATAGGCTACAGTTTTCAATATCGCTCATCCCCTTAATGGCGATGACAGAAGGGTCTGACCCTCGGTCATTAGCTGCATTCAGTGGTGCCGGACATGGTAAGTTTGTTGCAAGATGTAGGCGAGGAGATAGGGTTTTGTTCTTGGAGATTAATCGTTACATTGAAAAAGAAACAAGCCAAAATTTCTGGTTCAGGTAGGAGCCACGTGGCTTCGCTTATCAAAATATAATGATGATAGGTTACACTACTATTATTACGTTAAAAAGTATAGTGACGTAAAACAGCTTACCAACTCTTTTTTTTTTATAACCTATAGGCTCGCGCTTGACCACAATCTCACCTGATGGTAAGCGATGATGTGGTCGACGGTGAAACACGCTTGCCTAGAAATAACCTATTCACTCTTGACTTAAAGACCCCTAGATTGATTGATTTGATTTTTTTATAAGAAGGTGTTTTTTATAAGCGATGTTTTAAATATTTGCGGTAACAAATAAGTACACGAAAAAGTTCAATTTAAAAGAATTCGTTAGTAGAATAAGGAACATTTATTAATTACAACCAATGTAGTACTATTAAGAACTTCGATGTAGGTCAACTTCTACAACGTGAAAAAAATATCTGTGTGTTAATATGTTTCCCAATTTCAGCAGCTATAAAAGCATCAATAAAACCTAACACTAAAACAGCTATAAAAGTGATAAACATAATTTATCAGTTACAACTATCTCCTTGCCTACAATGCATCGGCGACTCTCTCCCCTTGATTTGAGTTTAATATCCTCGCTGAGTGCTGCATTCTTTCGCAGGGGAAATGGCCCGCAGTGGGGTTCCGCTCCGGTGCTGGGTTCTTTGACTAGCTGTCAAATATGTAGCTTGTTGCTTGTCAAGCGTTCGAAGAGTTGTGGTGTTTGGTAAAAGATAGGTAATTATGGGTAGCTATTTTGAGACGATGTACGAAATGATATACCTATTTCATAATCTCTAAACAAAGTGGAAATTTGTATTTTTTCTTATTCCTCCGTTATTCTTTTCTGATTAATTTCGGGTTGCGGGATCCAAGACAATTAAATTCATTTTCCGGAGCTTCATTGCCTCGGCGCTTTTCGGTGGTCGCCACAAATAGTGCAGTGGGATTGTCCCCATAAATAAACCTCTAAACAAGCATTTTAAAATATATATTAACAAGCTTTTACATTAAAAATTGCATGGCCACGATAATCAAACGTTCATCCAAAATTCCAGCTCAATAGAACTCTTTGAATTGGGTCAAATTTAACTTGCATTGAGTTTTTAAACAAAATACTTCATGATTGAACTCAGTACTGAGAGCAATGTACATCAACCTCGTGGGCTCTCGCGCGATAGTGTACAGCCAGCATTACATACACACAAACACCGGGACAGGGAAACTAAATTACAGCTTGTACAATATTTTTTTTTTGCCACATCAATCAAATCTTCAGGTTATATCCTGTACAACCTAATTGACATGTTTAATAAGGATTTGCTGCTTAAGAAGCAAACTAAAAAGACGTAAACAAGAAGAAAATCATTCTGTGGTCAGACAGCTCGTGAATATGTAGGATACATATTCGCGAGCTGGCTGACCAAAACCAGATTCTCCTCCGACTGCACAGAATGATTTTGTTCTTGTTTACGTCTTTTTGATTCGTTTTGTAAGTTAATTAAAAAAAAAACAAAAACCCGATTTTTGTTTTTTTTTTAATTAACTTTTTGTATTTATAACAATTAGATATTTTTTCCGAATTAGGTACATTTAGACATATAAGTGTTACATATTTTTGAAATCACCTCTTAAAACGCTTTATTTTGATACCCCACACGATGGGTTTGAAAGAAAAAAAGTTGGGTCTCCACGATATGGCGCCCAAAAGCCGCCATTTTTCTATTTTCCAATATGAATATAGCCGGTGACACTCACAAGGTCACGAATCGATTGACGTAAGAATCATCAAAATCGGCCAACGCGTTCTCTAGAACGCCACATAGGAACAAACATACATACATCATTTTTACCCTCCTTCGGCAGTCGGGTAAAAAGGTGTAAGTTTTTGCATCTGTGTATGCTAACTACCTACGACTGTAAAACCTATTGCAAATATTTTGTGATACACGCAAATATTTTGCGATACACGCTAAGTATCAATAAAGCAGTCATTCTAAACAGTAACTATCTATTGAATATTATCATTCCACACGATAAATCACTAATAAAATCCAGTGAAAATGTCCCCCATTTTCTCAACTTTCCACTTCAGTACGAAAATCACAGTAACAAATGCGATTACGATGCAACTGCACTATTCCCAACTTAGTCACTCTCGGTGGGGTGCCTCCCGTCGACGCTAATAGGCCATGACGTCATAAATTGTGATGCTATGCGCGTGACGTCACTGTTTAGACCGTCCAGGATTCTGGTGCTTTGATTTTTATGGTATTTTAATAGTTTTTGTCTTTAAGTCTAGGGCAGAAAAATTGCGCATGAAATCAACAATGTAAGCAATGATTTCCATCAAAAGTTTCACAGTAGCAGCCCGATGTACATGTGCTTCGTTGATGGCAACTTAACTCAAAGCATTCATTTCAATTAAAACATTTACAGTCACATTTGAAATCTCAAGGAGTTGATAATTCAGAAAGAAGAACCTGAAAGACGAACGTGCAAGAAACTCCACCCACGGAAACTATTTTAAATGGGGCATTTTAGGTAACAGGCTCGCGTCCTATAACTTGAGGCTTAAATATAGCCTAAGATGTGTGGGTCTACTAAAAGTACCAACACCTGCGCGTTACTTTTCAGGGAATCAGGCGTTAGTTATGATATGTGGTGATTGTAAAACTCTTGCCATTAACACAATGAAGGGATTAATTAAAGATGAATACGGTGCCGTACGGTGTAGCATAGACCGCATCATATTAAATGTTCGTGAAGTTTTGAATCCTTGCCTCGTCCGTACATCGCACGGGGTTCGGCTCACGCCTGCTACGGTCTAGCATAATTCATCCTGCATTCAAACCAAAACAATAGTCACAACTACCTAAACTATCTTCTCCACCCCAGAAACAAGAATAACATCTCCATCACAGCTCCCATCTACCGCTTGTTTATACCTACTACGTCATCCCCTACCCATCGCGCCATCGTACTGCAATTTATACCGTCACGGACTATTAGCGCAGCGAAGCGAACCCCCGACGTAACGGTATGCGCACAACTTTTCTCAACTATGCGAAGGGAGACGCAAGTTCGGCTTTTGATTCTGTGTTGCTGTTGTTTTAACGGCTATTGGAGGATTGGTATTTTTGTGTGTTGTCTGTGCTTGGGGTATAAATTAAGGTGGATTTAATGTTCAAAAACTCATCATACCAGGATGACATGAAAGAAGAAAACGTGTTGCGCCGATCTGCATTAACTCGGGATATAGTCAGTACGATGATTATGAGTAAGGACCGGATTATATGCAACATAAAAAGCTTGAAATATGCATGAAAAATGCGTAAAATATGCATGAAAATTTGTAAAATATGCAACATTGAAACGAAAAATAAGGAAAAAGTAGTTAGTAAGTTTTAATATTTTTATTCTTATGCTGCATACAATTAGTGAATTATTCAATCATAAATGACAACTTCGTAGACGATTTTTTTTTTTTTTGTTAACTTAAAATTTAAGTTACAGAGTTTCTTACAACTCGTCTCAATAGGGAGGGTAACCAACCGAAAAATATATTAAAATTTATATAAAAAATTAAAAATATATTTTTGATTTTTAAATTAACTTTTTTTATTTACAACTTTTAGTTATATTTTTCTTTTTCGAATTACTTTTAAACATATAGGTGGTATATATTTTTGTAATCACCTCTTAAAACCCTTCATTTTGATACCCCACTCGATAGGTTTGGAAGAAAAAAAAATTGGGACCCGCACAATATGGCGCTCAAAATCCGCCATGTTTGTTTTTTGAGAACTTCACCTATCTTTTTTTTTTTTTTTTAACCTATAGGCTCGCGCTTGACCACAATCTCACCTGATGGTAAGCGATGATGTGGTCGACGGTGAAGCACGCTTGCCTAGAAATAACCTATTCACTCTTGACTTAAAGACCCCTAGATTGTAGCTATCGGGAAACACAGACTCCGGCAGAGAATTACCACTCCTTAGCACTTGGGCGGTCAAGACTTATCTATCGATGATGTAATTATATAATTCGGTCAAGTGGTTTAAAATATATGAGGTAATAAAGAATATTACATACATACAAACATACATACATACATACAAGATACGCGCGAAACACATAACCCAGTCGGGTAATAAAAAAACATGCATCATCACTAGATATTAGATAAATATGTAATTTCCGCTGAGGGTGGGTTAAATATGCAAATTGATATGCAAATATTCAAATGCATGTCATCCGGTCTCTAATTCTGAGATTTTCTTAGCAATCGATGCAAAAACTAAGTTTCATGATCATCTGTCTAGGCTCTCCTCGACTGTATGGCGCCCGGCCTAACTAAATGCACTAACGACTGTCATGTAGCCTTAAAAATCGATCCCTGCAACTGATATTACTAAACCACGAGCCCCTTTAACGAAAATTAAGCTCGAGTCCAATAAGTTTGAGTCCATATAATCAACATTTTTGTGTGCTGCTGAAAACTATGTAAAAAGCTGATGCCATATCGTCATATTGATTGGTTTTAAACTTGCCCGAATCAAGCCAGTTGCAGATTAGTTCAGAGCTTAGAGGGTTCCCATGTAACAGTAGTACAAACCTACATAGGACGAACACAAAAGGATCAACAACACAAACCTTTTTGAGAGAAAAATCATTTCAGCAATCGATACCAATATCAATTACAATAACTTCAATATAGAATCCACCCAACCACTCAACACTATCAAAATAAACACTAACCCATTTCACACACATCTACCACTATCAATCTACCAAGTACCAGGCAAACATATCTTCGAGCAGCTCTCTCAACTATCAAAACACGAACGGAGCATCAGTTCCACATATCGGTAACATTAATTAAATACCAATATTTATTCGCGCCAATTACTCGACGTGCGAGTTAGAAACAAACAATGAACAAGAACTTCGGTAATGAGTTCGTTAACATTAATTAACGCACCTTTGATTCTAATTACTCGTGTGTGTATTTGATGAAGGTTTTCATGTTATAATGGGACTGTGAGGAAGTATGAGTTTCGGAAGAGGGCCGAGAGAAAAATGAGGTGAATTCGCAGGTGTCATTCATGTAAATTTAGTCAAGTTTCGTCTAGTAAAATTTGATTTGGGTGCATATATACATAAACGCACGCCTTTTTCCGATGGAGGTGGGCAGAAACTACAGAACGGCAATCCTTGATTCGGATATGATAATGAATGAAATAAGCAATATCGTTAAGAATCTTGAATAATTAAAAATAGTGAAACATATGATAAAAAACCGGCCAAGTGCGAGTCGGACTCGCGCACGAAGGGTTCCGTACTTGGTAAATTGCGGTTTACGATTTATGACGTATTAAAAAAAAACTACTTACTAGATTTCGTTCAAACCAATTTTCGCTGGTAGTTTACATAGTAATGTACATCATATATTTTTTTTAGTTTTATCATTCTCTTATTTTAGAAGTTACAGAGGGGGGGACACACATTTTATTATTATTATTATTATTATTATATTCTTTATTGTACACCAAAAAAATATATATACAGGACAAAAAACATAAAAGCAAGTGTACAATGGGCGGTCTTATCGCACTGGGCAATCTCTTACAGACAACCTTTGGATGGACTGTACGAGAGGAGAGGAATTTAGGGTTGTCAGTGTACAATATAGTGTATATCTTAAATAATAATACTTAGACATAATAATATAAAATACATACATACTATAATAAATAATATACTAATAAATAACAAAAATATCACAGAGAAAGGAGAAGACTAATTATAATGAAAGGAAATGCTCCTTCACCATTTTTTTGAATGTTGGTAAGGATTGAGCACGCCTCACTTCAATAGGTAATGCATTCCACAAACGCGCTGCTTGAACTGTAAAAGATTTGTCGAAGAAGGATGTGGAATGCATACGTATACTTAATTTTAGATTCTCCGATGATCTCAAGGACCTAGAATGTGTGTCACAAAGGAACTTAAAGCGTTCTTTAAGATATAAAGGACTAGATGGATTAAAGAGCACGTTATATAGCAAAGAAAGTATGTGAGCATTCCGGCGAAGGCGAATAGGAAGCCATTTGAGCTTGGTTCGAAATTCAGAAACATGATCATACTTGCGCAAACCAAATATGAACCTGACACAGAGATTTTGAAGTCGCTCAAGCTTGTCCAATTGGTCTTGGGTGAGATCAAGATAGCTGGCATCAGCATAGTCCAGGATAGGGAGAAGTAGAGATTGTGCTATCGCAATTTTAGTGGTTATGGGAAGAAAATTACGGAGGCGTCTCAAGGAACCAGCAGAAGCAAACAGTTTACGACTAACCTCCTGCAGCTGTTTGGTCCAAGAAAGAGTGCCGTCGATATAAATCCCCAGGTTCTTCACAGTGTGAGTTATAGGAACAATGGTATTGTTGAAAGAAACCTGGGGAAGTGACGCCCAATCAATCCTACAGACAGTTCGGGAACTACCTACAACAGCCACTTGAGTCTTAGTCGGATTGATCTGCAACCCAAACTCAGTGCTCCAGTCACCTATTCGAGCCAGATCCATATTAATAGTCTCAATAGCGTCAGATAACTCTCCGAAAGGTGCTTGGGTATAAATTTGGAGATCATCAGCATACAGGTGGTAGAAAGAAGATAGACGTTGAGTGATAGCATTAATAAAGAGTGCGAAAAGTAGAGGAGATAAAACGCCACCCTGCGGCACACCGGCAGAGGTGTGGCACCAAGAAGAGAAAGATTCCTCAATGCAAATACGCTGCCGGCGGCCAGACAGGTAACTATGAAACCAGTCAATTACCGAAGGAGATATGTTAAAAGAGCATAGGACGCCCAGTAAAATGTCGAAGTCAACCGTGTTGAATGCATTGCTAAAGTCAAGCAAAGCAAGTACAGTTAACTTGCCCATTTCCATGCCTGACCTAATATCATCCGTAATGTGCACAAGTGCTGATGTAGTGCTGTGTCCCGGACGAAAACCAGATTGGAAAGGATTTAGTAGTTTGTTTTTGGAAAGGAACGAGCTGAGTTGATGGTGGACA
This sequence comes from Orthosia gothica, assembly GCA_949775005.1. NCBI lineage: Eukaryota > Metazoa > Arthropoda > Insecta > Lepidoptera > Noctuidae > Orthosia > Orthosia gothica. Next base: position 3,804,754 of record OX459042.1, read on the forward strand.
AGTTTTTCAAGGACTTTGGATAGGAAAGGAAGAATAGAAATGGGACGATAGTCAGAGAAAGATGCAGGATGAGATTTTTTGGGTAGAGGAATGACTTGGGCATCTTTCCAGGCTTGTGGGAAGACACCACTGGAAACAGAAAAGTTAAGGATGTAAAGGATAACAGGAAGAATGTCATCAAGGATGGGGATAATCATTTTACGGCTGACACAGTCACTACCAACAGCGTCGGAAGTAATTGATACAATACTCTTTTTAACATCACAAGCAGTGAATTGACTTATGACAAAAGGGGGAAAAACAGGTACCGGAAGGTTTGAAAGATTACTTAGCGTAGTAGCTTTGGTGGCCCCATCCAGTACGGGTGAAGTAGAAAAATGACTATTAAGTAAATTGAAATCTAAGTCTTTAGGAATCGTGATATGAGACTTTTTTCCGATACCTAATGATTTGAGAAAATTCCAGACCTTAGCTGGATCACCATTTTGAACTTTACTATGGATATATTGGCGGTTTGCGATTCTACACACCTTGCTGCAGTGGTTCCTGATTGAGACGTATTTTTGCCTGTTGACGTCATTGGGCCTAATTTTAAACTTAAATTTAGCAGCTGCTTTTTTACTTAGTAAAAGTTTAATTTCTTCAGTCAACCATGGCGCTGGAAGATGCTTAACTCGCACGGCTCGAATAGGTGCATGTTTGTCGTAAAGGTGAATCAAGGTAGAAGTCAAGATTTGAACTTGTTCATTGACGGATGATGATTCCACCAGCGGTGTCCAGTCAATGTTACTGGCATCCTCTCGAAGACAATCTATGTCCATGCCATCAAAATTGCGAAGCAGAAGAGTTTTGAACTTATGCTTAGGTGGTCGAATTTTATATGAAGTGAAAATTAGGTCATGATAGGAAAAGGCGTCAGCTGAACATTGACCATGTTTAGTGACATGATCTAAAGATGAGACTATAATAAGATCGAGAAGTGAGGGAACAGAGTTAGGAAAATGGTGAGTGGCACCAAGATCGAGAGTAGAGAGATTGACAGATTCAATAATATGACGAAGAGAAGAGGAGCGGGAATCTTTTTTAAGAAGACATGTATTAAAGTCGCCCATTATGATACTATGACTGTAAGAAGGAATTAAATTTTCCAGAATTCGTTCGAAAGAGGAAAAGAAATTAATCCGAAGAGACGGGCAGTAGTAAACCCCAAGGAGAATCTTAGAATGATGCAATTCAACTTCCAGGAAAAGATGTTCACCAGCGTTTGGCGGAGGCGGCTGAGTGGACATATTAACAATAGAAAAAGGAATATAACTACGAAGATAAATGGCCACCCCACCACCACCACCGACCGCACGATCATTCCTGATAAGTTTTACCACTTTGGCAGAGTCTCTCGCGCAAACTATTCAGTTTAGAAAAAAATGATATTAGAAACCTCAATATCATTTTTGAAGACCTATCCATAGATACCCCACACGTATGGGTCTGATGAAAAAAAATATTTTTAGTTTTAGTTTCAAGTATGGGAACCCCCAAAATTTATTGTTTTATTTTTATTTTTGTGTGAAAATCCTAATGCGGTTCACAGAATACATCTACTTACCAAGTTTTAACAGCATAGTTCTTATAGTTTTGGAATAAAGTGGCTGTGACATACGGACGGACAGACAGACAGACAGACAGATATGACGAATCTATAAGGGTTCCGTTTTTTGCCATTTGGCTACGGAACCCTAAAAAGTTAGACCTAAAGACAGGTTTTTGTAAAAAAAAAAAACTACACCGACTATAACCAAACACAGTAGCTTAAGAAAATAGTCAAAGAAAGCAAGCTAAGAACATTAAACAACAACAATAAACAGAAAAGAAATCTAAAGACAAAAATAGTACTATGTGCTAACAAAGACAAGCCATACAAAATAGACGAAAAAAGAAAATAAAACTAACACAATTCCACCACGAACATTGAAAAACCAGAAGACGAAAGCAAAAAGACCATCGAACGAAATACCGAGACCTAATCTTCGAAAGTACCTGTAGATCTAGGAAGTGGTTTAAAATCCAACATTTTCCAAGACTTCTTTGTTCGAGTTGAAACAAGTTAAGACGTTCAATACACATCGATTTCTAGTTTAAAATTGTTCGCTGCGAAGTTCTTTCCAATTGTATTGGAGTTGCTCGATGATTTTTAGTGGCCACTCCTTTATATATTGGTACTTTTATGGTCTATTGTTTGAGAGATGGACCTTTTTATATGGACGGTTTGAGTAAGTTGGGTGTGAGGTTGTGAAGCGTGTCTTTGTTTATGGATGACAGTTACTGAGAATAGGAAGAATATATATCCAATCAAAATACAGTACAATTGTTACCAGGGGCAAATCTTGTTGTCTCAAATGTACAAAGTTGGGCTTAACCAAAAAATTAACAAAATTGCAAGGAAATGGCAAATACAGGATTTTACAGCCACTGAATACAAAAAGCAGATGCTATTTTCACCGAACAATGCGCCACATCGATGTTCTTGATAAGTAAGGAAATAAGGAAACAAGAGGAATATTGGAAACAGGCAAAAGCTTTTAAATGAAAAATAGTAATGGCAGTCTGGTAAAGTCTTAAGAATATTTCAACAGCCTGCCCTTTTAAAATAGACAGCCCCTTTACCAGACTACTTTCTCAAAATTGTAGAATTATGATAATGAAGTAGGTACTGAGAAAAAGGAATTTTAAAGTTCTCCCTCCTCATCAGCCAACAAAGGGTGACAATGCTTTATGAAAGAAAACTTTAAGTACATTTTAAAACAGATTCGTGAATAAAAGAAAACTAAACCAAAGAAAGAGGAAACTAAATGGAAGATATGAGTCATATAATTATTTAGAAGCTTGCTAATTTTAATCCAATTTTACTGAGAAGGCGATAGACAACGTTTTATTGGACATTTCATGATTATAGCACTCGTAAAAGTATGCTGCTGTTATTACTACCATCCTCAATGTATAATGGTAATTTTGTATATGGTGACACTGGTTTTGATAAGATTTTAAAATTCGGTCAAGTTTACGCAAAACTACCACACTGCATAAAACATTGGCATTATGAGAAAGTAGGTAAAATGTAGCTTCCTTTGACTCGTAGGTAGCTTTAGAAGATGCAGAAGTTCAAAAATAAATGATTCCTAGAAACTCAATCCCTGAGCGAAGAAAACGTGGTTAAAGTTTATACAAACTTTAGAGCAAGTCACAAGCAGCAGCTAGTATATTTGTACAACTTTAACTCAAACTGTCGGTCTGGTTGATCAAGACGCCATATTTTACAATCAATAGCGCATAAAATCATTTATATTGTGTTATATCTGTCGAAGCCACCACACCTGTTTAGTTTTGTTCCTGGTCTTAATATTTATATGCTAGTTGACTGTGAATTTGAATTTAGGAACAAATAATCGTAACAGTGGCTGCCCAATAACAATAACTTGAGTAAGAACCGGTATATAATTGTCAATCGGTTCGTATATTTCAATATTATATGCCTAACAAATTATACGAGAGACATTGATTTCACTTTTATTGTTCGACATTTCTTAGACAGTATTAATTCCGATTAGAAATCGTTTGATACGGCGATGGCAACTATTTTAATTTCTCTGTGTTCTTAGGGCGAATTTCTAATTGCACTGGAACTGTGTTTAAAAATTGTCATTGTCAATATCAACAGCACACATCAGTGCTCGCAGTTTAGATAATTACACTGATAGCAATTATTTTTAACCAACTTCGCAAAAATGAGGAGGTTCTCACTGCGGATATTTCTTTTTTTTTTGTATATTCGGGCATAACTCCGTCATATATGAATGGATTTGCAAAATATTTTTTTTGATCGAATGAAGTTTGTTCCGAAAGGGTATCATTCAAATTTGGTAAATATCTAATGAAGAATTTCGGTGATATACAACAGAACTCTTTTATAAATGACGGCAAATCTCTCGGTATTACTGCAGTCGTATATCTGTTTATTGTTTACACCATTTCTTAACATACCATCACGCCAGTACGCTCTAAACGGGTACGCAGATGTGTACAGTTCACCCAGGGATACTCTCATTCCACTGATTATGTTCAAGTTACATAGTATGTTATTCGGGTAATCTATTCTGGGATCACTGTGGGCATTATAGGTACCTTACTATAGAACTTGTCCATTATGTACCACAAAAAAGTGAAAATAAAAATCTTTTGTACAAAAAATACAACCGACTTCCAAAAAAACACTACAAAGTAAAAAATTACTTCAATTTCGCAAGGTGGTGTCAAAAAACGAGGAAACGAAAACAGGAACACCGACTTCCGAAATTGAAGTTATTTTTCACTTTGTAGTGTTTTTTTAGGAAGTCGGTCGTATATTTTTCATTGGTGAGATAGATCTTTAGTTTTTTTCACATTTCTCTTCTGTAAGGACTAATTTTGGTACGAACGCTTTTACTTAAAAAGTCGTTTTCGCCAAGAATAATAAAATATCAACAAGTTATTTCTTTTCACCATTTGAATGATATTAAACCATTGTTTTTACCTAAGTTTCCTTTAGTGTTTTATTTAATTAGGGAAGAAGTTTCCAACTTAACCGGCAACAGGTAATTTGTGGTTACAGTTTTAGTTACCCCACTACTTGTTCCTTATTGTTAACTAGGGACCACTTTTGACAATTCACCAAGAGATGCGTCACATAACGCCACGTAAAACATAGTAAACAGAAGCATTCCTCCAGTTGCGCGTGCACTTTATGACGTCATAATATCTGAAGTACTTGCCACAGTTTTATGTCACGCATGCAGACGAACACTTAATGAGAAGTGGCTGTTACTGCCTAAAGTTCCACTGTGGATCATAAAGATAACTTTGTTAAATGTGGGGTGTGCTTTTGAACCCCAGCAGACAAGACCACTTTTGTAAGCAGTATAACAACATTGTCCAACGCTGATTTTGTAACAACTACGATGTTTTCATTTGTCACTTTAACACCAGGTTCCTAGAAAAAAATATGGACGCATCACAAATTAAACACAAGTCAAATCAAGCTTTTGAAAACTCATTCAAGCGACCACAGCAGGTTTCACGACAATTTTTTGCATTCATCATCATGATTTCCATCATTTCAGCCGAAAGACTGCTGGACATAGACCTCTCCTAAGCGTCAGCACACTGATCGGTCCAGTGCGTCTCGTGTCTACCGGTTTCCCACAGTTTTAACGTTTTCACATAATTGCAATAATTTTAATTCCAGAAGTTGAGTCAAACCTATAATTTGATATGCATTTTCTTTCTGGTTTTAAATCAGTGACTCTCAATTGTCGTTCGTGGCCTAATCTAGTCTAAACTACGGTAAAATTTCAAATGTTTGCCTCATTTTTTCTATTTTGTCCCACAATAAACACACCTTTCCACATCACAGAACATCCCTTAGAATATAATACTGAACTAGTAAAACTCGGCCACTAAGTGTAAGTAACTGCAACACGCTTGTTAATTACAAAGTAACTGGAGTTAGTAGCGGGACTCACTGCCGTACAACTTAGGCCATGCATTTAGTAGGAAGGAAGATGGAAGAACATACTATTTATTTATGTATTTTCTTGTAGGAACAGTTTGTTTCACTTTTGTGGTTGTTTGCATCCCATTTTCCACCACCACACACAGACCTTGAATTGACCACTTGAATTATTTCTGCCTTGATTGTGTGTGACAGGCTCAACCCCTCGAGTGCCAAAAACGGAACCACGTGAGAAACAATGGCTTTTTCATTGTTTCGTTAATTAAATCAGTCAAGGGGTCTAAACAAACGTTATACAGAGGTAGGTATAACGATTAGGGTTTGATTGAAAAAAAAAATCTCCAGAAAAACCTGATCTGATTACAAAATTACTTTACCGTCAGAATCTTAACAGACGACGTCAAAACTTACACCATTGCTAAGTCCAGTCGCCGAGTCTAGCTTCACTTTTGTGTACCTTTAAACGAGCAATTCTTATTTATTTAACCATTAATGTACACACACATAGTAAATAGACAAGAAGAAGGAACAGAAAATAGGTACAAAGGTATGCTTATTTTTATCGAAATCTCTTCCAGCATATACATCCACAACACTTCTTCAGTCACTCACTTCTTCACTTCACTTTTCTTTTTTTCACTTCTTTTTTTTCTTCTTCTTCTTTCTTCTTGTACATATATAATCTGAATCTCGGAAACGGTTACAACGATTTTCATGAAATTTAGTATGCAAGGGGTTTCGGGGGCGATACATCGATCTAGCTAGATTTCATTTTTAGAAAACGTCGTTTTCTCTATTTTCACTGGTACTTATTAATTACGAGCACAATCACATCTATTGTTTACTTGTCAGTGCCATCTTGTGGCATCACGTGTATGTGTGTATGTATGTTTGTTCCTATATGGCGTTCTGGAGACCAAACGCGCTGGTCGATTTTACGTCGGATCTTACGTCAATCGATTCGTAACCTATGCCTATACGATAACCATGCGAGTGTCACTGGCTACATTAAAAATGTAAAACAGAAAAATGGCGGATTTTGGGTGCCATATTGTGGGGACCCAATTTGTTTTCTTCCAAACCCATCGTGTGGGGTATCAAAATAAAATATAGGATTTTAAGAGATGATTTCTCAAAATAAATAACACTTAAATGTTTAAATCTACCTAATTCGAAAAAAAATGTTAACTAAAACGTCATAAATATAAATATATGAACTTTTTTTTTTCTTTCTTTAACTGAATGGTGTCTGTGGCCTTGGATAAAACTTTCGTAAACCACAAAAAACAAACACCTATAAGGTATTACTGTTATAGGAGCACAATTCTTATTTATAGACCCAGTTAATGACAACCTAACCGCCCTCTTTTTAAACTCAACAGTAAATCCTCTCAATCCGTATGTACTCAGCTTAACAGCCAACTACTCGTACCTGCTAAACTCGGCGCGTTAGCCACTAAGTCGGGCCAACTTGTTCCAACTTGTATCTGAACAAGTTGCTGGATGCCAAGTGTTCGGGCAAATTAAGATAAAAGGCAGCTGGAATCAATGGGTACACGTGGTGAGAACTGGTTTTGGATGTACTGGATTTTCTCTTGTTAGGCTTTCAATATGGGAATGCCGAAGAAACTTGAATTGTCTGCTTTCTGACTGTGTTAATAGATATTATACTAAAATGTTGTTAGTTAACTGTTCAATGAGTTACAAGAATACTTAGACACAAACAGCGAAGCATAAGGGTGAATTTCACCAATGAAACTGAAGCTCATCAAAACCACGTTCAAAATTTGTCAGTGTCCCATACTTTGATGTCACGCACAGCTCCTGAGTTCGGTTAGATGTGTTTATCGCGTTTAGTTTCATTGGTGGAATTTGCCCTAGGTAGCGTTCCTCGAAAAAAGGTTCAATCAAAAAAAGCCTTCTAAACATAACTTTAAAGTAACTTGCCATACCCTTGAAAAACCTTGAGTGCGTGCCACATATTTTGCTTACTTATTCTTACCTATTCTTATTTTCGGATAAGAATGTCAGTATGCTACAAGTATATTTTTCTAACTTATAAAAGAAAGATAGAAAACATCGTAGCAAGAAAATATATTCACAAAGATATGCCTAATTTATGAATACTAAAAACCTAGACAATACCCGGCCCTATTCACTTCAGAAAAAATATGACGATAAGCTCCAACATTCCAACTATACAGAATCCTCTGTAGTCCAAGACTATATTTGCAAGTCCCGCAAGGGTAAACACAAAACGAGATGAAGATAGGAGGTCCATTCCTTGGCAAAGGGTTTTTTGTCCTAAATACGTTTCGTCAAAGGGCCCGTGACAAACGGATTCCTGCCTGGGGCGCGGTTGTGGGCACATGAAAACATATGGGGGAGTATGTGAGGTGGACACGCTTATATATAACTAGCACTTCGCCCGCGACTTCGTTCGCGTGATCCGTATTCTTTTACAGATAAATGACGTATTCTTTTACAGTGCTGTCATAAATAGTGAGTATCCCTTACATCAAAATTCAATAATCATGCTTCACACGTAACATGTAACATTGAATACAATAAATACGTATGTATAGATAGCTGGCAGGATGATATACTACAGCGTCATAACAATCTAAATATTATACATTTAAACATAAGATCACTTAGAAAAAACTTTAATCAACTACAAGTATTAATAGAAAATTGCAAGGAAAAGCTGGATATTATTGCATTAACGGAGATTAACATCAGAAAACACGAACTATGTTTATACAATATAGAAGGATATGACACATGCATATATACAAGGGAGAATAGAAGGGGAGGTGGGATTTTGCTATATGTAAATAACAAGTTAAACTTTACTGCCACCACAATTAAATCTAATTACTGTGAGATGATGCACGGGCAGATTTTTCAAGATGGACGCAAAATTATCCATATTTTAGCTATATACAGGCCGCCAAAAACAAACAGTTACGGTTTTGTTGAAGAAGTGCATAGACTATTATCCAGGATTCCTTTAGGCTGTGACGTAATTATGATTGGTGATACAAACATAGATCTTTTGTGTAAAACCGGTTCAAGCAGCTTAATCAGTAACTACACAAATAATATGAGTGAGTTGGGCATGGAATGTGCTATCCGTGACGTAACGCGAGAGGAGGTGTACGGCGACACAGTGACTCGGTCGTGCATCGACCATGTGTGGGTTCGAACTCATCGCGCAATATCTGCGTATGTTTTAACTGTAAAGATATCAGATCATTATGTTGTAGGTGTGTGCCTCGGAAGTAAATCGGTCTTGAATGATGTGCCGAGTGCATTGAAATCTTATAGGACTATTATTTGTGATAAAAAGGTGGCAGAACAGTGTGAAAATATTTCATGGAATGAGCTGTTAAAGTGTAAATGTCCAATAGACTTATATAACAGATTATGTTCAATTTTTTCTGATGTTTATAATGAAGCGAAAATCCAAGTTGTGGTACGAAATAAAAGGAAAAGTAAACCATGGATCACAAAAAAGCTTAAGGAAATGATAGGTATTAGGGACAGGTTGTTTAGAAATTGTAAAAATAAACCAGAGGATATGAATTTGCGTAGACAATATAATAGATTTAGAAATATATTAAATAAATGTATAAATAAAGAGAAAAATAAATACCGTCAAGAAGAAATAAAGAAATGTAAAAAGAATATTAGAAAGATATGGACCAAAATTAATTCATGGATAGGAAATGAAAAAAGAAGTGTAGATTCTGTTATTTTAAAGTACTTAGGAAAATTAGAATGCTCGGTTGAAAGTATATGTAACAAATTCAACAACATTTACCAAAGAGATATTAGATATAAAACATACCTGTAGTCATAGGTTTTTGGAAAGAAATAGTTATGTTGATCCCGGAAATGTGTCACTGCGGTTTCAGAAAGCCTATCCAATAGATATAGATAAAATAATAAATTTATTAAGTTGTGATAAGTCTGAAGGAGTAGATAAAATTAGAGTTAAAGAAATTAAATTATTAAAATCTAAGTTGAGCCCTGTAATAGCTTTATTTATTAACTTGTGTGTTGAAAAGGGGTTATACCCCGAAAAATTAAAAACAGCATTAATTAGACCTATTTTTAAACAAGGTGTTCATAGTGATTACGCAAACTATAGGCCAATAGCTTTATTATCAGTTTTAAACAAGATAGTAGAAAAGTTTATTGTGAATCAGGTAAGTGTTTTCTTGGAAAAACACAATATTCTGACAAATGCACAACATGGTTTCCGAAGGGGGCGGAGCACGGCGACGGCCTTGGCGCGGTTCGCGGATGACGTCAATGAGTGTTTGGATCAGCGAAAGCAGGTGGTGGTGGTCTACATTGATTTTAAAAAAGCATTTGACACCTTGGAGCACCACCAGCTGCTTCAAGCCATGGAGGAGTGTGGAGTCGCGGGACCACTGAACAGGTGGTTCCGTGCCTGCCTCACAGGCCGGACGCTGCAAACGGTCATTGACGGCGTCGTCGGAGAGCCCAGACACGTCACATGTGGTGTGCCAACCGGATCCGTGTTTGGCCCCGTCGGATACATCATGCATGTCAACAGCATGTGCAATGTAGTTCATAATTGTCGCGTATATATGTATGCTGACGACACTTGTCTGGTTTATGCAGATAAAAACTTAAAAGTAATAGAAAGTAAGATACAGGAGGACTTTACTAATATCATCAAATGGGCTCACGACAATGGCATTATAATCAACATAAATAAAACCAAATGTATGCATATAAGATCACCTTATCTAAAAAAAAACGAACGTTCGCCGCGCTTAGTGGGACATAGCTATGAGTGTCTGCACAGTGGTGGACTGACGTTGTGTGAGTGTGCAAATATTGAGGTGGTGGAGGATTACAGGTACTTGGAATTAGTCATAGACAACAGCTTCTCTTGGAAAACACACATTATACACTTGTGCGACAAACTCAGGTATGTGCTTGTAAAATGCCACCACCTTAGTTATGTGCTGGATAGGGCCACATTGTACATGGTCTACTATGCGCTGGTGGACTCATTGCTTTCTTATGGGCTGGCGTGCTATGGTAATACTTTAAAAAAATATTTATATAAAATAAAAAAATTGCAAATCAGATTCATGAAATTATTAGTAGATAAAAATACAAAAAATCGTTGTAAAAGTAGTGATTACGAAGATTTATTTTTGGAATGTAAAATGCTGCCGGTTCATGAGAGGGTAGTGTTGTCGGTAGCTTTAGAACAGTACTGTAGCAATGAATTTAAAACTAATATTGTGCACACAAGATCTCAAAGGAATAATAATATAAAAAGATTTGTAGTGCCCACTTTTAATAATTATTATGGAAGAAGGTGTAGAAGTTTTTTAGTTTCAACTATTTTTAATGACCTTCCTTTAGATATAAATAGTAGTATCACAAAAGCATCCATTAAAAATAAAATACACAAGTACCTCCTTAATACATTTTGTCAAGGTCTCATTATAGATAAGATAAGTTAAGAAATTTCATTTGTTTAGTAGTAAAGAATATAATTGTTATTATTATATACAAAAAAAAAGGAGCTACGTCTGCCAACAAACTGCTTTGCAGTTTGGCAGAGGTAATATTTAAATTGTAACAACTTTTTTTCTGTGAATAAACACTTTTTAATTTTTTTTTTTTTTTTATTTTATCTTACTGATGACTTTTTAGTTTCACCCCCTTAAAGGTCGAATTTCCAAAAATCACTACATTGGTATATATATTTGGCTTCTTTTTATGATGTAAGGGTGGCTCCCTTACATCATAAAAAAGAAGCCATATACAGTAAAATTCTTTAACACCCCCTAAATCGTCTTTTAGGAGTAGTTTTGAAAAACTGATAATTAAAACTTGGCATAAATACTAACCTAAGTATCTATGGCAAGTATCAAATATATAAGCCTAAAAAATTTACATCTTTTCACCTCCTTAGGGGTAGAATTTCCAAAAACCAATAAATACATGAATACTTCTTTTCAACCAAAAGATTAAATCCATAATTTCACTTGTCACACTTAAAAGCGTTGAAATTTCACACAAACTTTGCCACCCCTTTTTTACCTCCTCAGGGGTGGAATTTCCAAAAATCCTTTCTTAGTGCGCACTTACGTCACTTGAGGAACTTCCCTGCCAAATTTGAGCGTTATACGTGAAGCCGTTTTCGATATTTCGTGATGAGTGAGTGAGTGACCTTTCGCTTTGCTGCCCCTCAAGTTAAAAATAAAAAATTACAAGTCCGTGATTAGACCTGTCGAACTGTAAGGATCAGAATGTTGGGCTGTGAAAAAGAACAGACTAGAATAGAATATACTTTATTGTACACCAAAAAAAGAAATTACACATATATTTTACAGACAACCTTTGGATGGACTAAAGAACTAAAGATAAAACGTGGGAAAAAAAAATAAACATAAAAAAGATGGTGCAAAAAAGGTTACATTACAGTTTACGTACAGCTATAGTGCAAGAATTATTCCAAATTCCAAAAAAAAAAAAAAAAATATGTAGCTATATAAAATACTCAACACAAACTTACAAATAAACATACATACATAACATTACATGTTACGAAATTTCAAAGTTGAACAATGATAGAAGAAATTTGATAGAAACAGAAAAATATTAAAGAGAAAGGAAATGGTTCTTAAAAAGATGGATGAAAGAGATTGCAGGTAGCAGAGATGAGAATGTTGAGAGGCATGTGCGGAGTGACGAGAATGGATAATGTGAGAAATGAGTATATTAGAGGCAGTTTTAAAGTGACGCCAGTGACAGAAAACTTGAATGGAAACCGTTTGTTCTGGTATGGCCATGTGATGAGGAGGGATGAAACGCCAAATGTTACAAAAAGAGTTATGAATATAAATATAGATGGATGGAGAGGGAAGGGACGGCAAAATAAAGATGGATGGACTGTGTAAGGAGTGATATGAAAGAGGAGTCAGTGACGGCGTGACGGGGGACTGGACGGTATGGACTAAGAAAACGTGTTGCGCACCCCAATTAACGTGGGACAATGGCAGGAAGATGCTGATGTTCCAAATACCAAGACAAGAGGAGTGGTTGTATCTTCTAAACCCGTATCTAACCAAGATTATTAAAAATTGTAGGTCATTTAGAAGATTTAATTACCTATTTACCGTCAAAGATAGTATTTCACTAGTTTAGACACGAAAGCATTGAAAAGGAAAGATACGGAGGAGGGATAGTAGAAAGTAAGTAAGGAGACTCGATAGAGCAAACTCGCTAACAAAGAGATTTTTTTTATCCTTATTTATTGAGTGGCGTATAAGTTAGTAATAAATAAATAGCATCTAATTAACTTAATTAAGGTACATGTCGGCACGTGTTCGCCATCGTTATTGAGTTCACACATAATATTGGTTTGCACCAACGTTTATACACAGTAACAGTTTAGAGTTAAAGTCAATGGCGAATAAAGAAATACTTTAGTTCAATAAAGGGTGTTTAATCCATGGTAGCGAGAGAGTGGTCTTTCCCCACAATTACATCGGTTTTTATACACAGAACACAACAAGCATAAAGTTGACAGCGGATGTAAAAGTATTAAAATTAAGTGGGTAAACATTACATTTAGGCGCGAAACATCACAATTAAGCGGGAAACATCAAAACAGAAGTTATCAAAATAAATCCTAGCAGTATTTACTCCGACGGTAGAGAAATATTTAAAATAAATAAATAGAACGGATGTTGTCAAAGTAAATGCTTATTTAAACAAAACCGGATGTTATAATATTTAAAAAAAATCAAAAGGAAACAGTTAAATTAAATACTTAAAAAATGTCAACTGAAAATCCCTTAATTTTTAAAGATATATAAAGGCTTAAATCAAATTAAAGCTTAATATAAATTGCACCAGATATCGCAACATTTTAAATAATATGAAAAAAAATGGTCAAATTAAGTCCTTATTAGCTGTCAACAGAATGTTACAATATTAAAAACAGAAACATTAAATCGAATCCTAATGGTTTCGCACCCATATATATACACGTAGTAGCTCTAAGTCCCACACTCTGGCCTTTTCAAGCTATTCGTACTATTGCATTGTTGTAACTTTCAAAAGAAAAACTCTTCATTGCCTGTTTTGCGTATCAAATATTAAAATTATATGTATATATATATATATGGTTGCTGTAAAAGTTACGGGCACCTAACCGTGAGAGAATTAATTAATATAATATTAATTGTTTAAAGAAAGAAAAGTATTTATTTATGACTCGCACAGGAGACACAAGATAAGCAAAAATACAAAAAAACAACAGTTAAAAATTAATAATAACCCTTTGCGAGGCCAAAAACCCTAAGTACATCAAACTTCATTTAAGTTTTAGAGTTTATTTTCCAGTACATGCCTATCAAGGTGTTTCATTTAGATATAGATATCATAAATGATGAAAGTACAAAAAATTTAAGGCCCGCATTCCGGATGCTCATACTCTACTCAAACTCAAAACTAAACTAAACCTATTAATCAACTGCCAACCAATCAAATTTGGCATCAACTCTCGAATTTGGCATATGATACTTCACCATGACATAATTATGTGAAGTCAATAGAGCAAGATCCCAGACGCCCCAGACGTTACTGAATGTGTGGCACAAAATGTGTGGTGTATTGAGTAGTTTTAGTTTGTCCTTTGAAAGGCTGACGGCCAAATAAATAATAATAATAATAAGTGGACTCAGCGATCATTGTACCGATAGTGTCAGCCAATGGCTTAATAGCCACGGGGCTTTTTTTTTTTGTTTCTGAGTGGAAAATCCTCTTTGGATGTCCTCCGCCCTGGGGTGGGTGGAGGGGTCTGTCAGTCTTGTACTGACTAAAAACCACCCCGGTGTTCCATCTCACACATACTCCAGGGGTCGCGGGAGCAATGCTGCATCTGCAAACCCCCGCCCCTGCGTGCCTTAATCTCGGTTTGCGGATGAGTGAGGTGTATGACTCCCTCCGCAACATCTACGAGGGGCGCGCGTGGAACACTACGCGCCACCACCTCGGGTCCTGCTGATGTGTGGGGGGCGACGGATGTCCCCGAATCCGTCGCCCCTGGACGCATTTAAGGAGGCTGGAAGAAGGTGTTGTCCGCCCTCCGCCGACGCCCGGCGCGTCTGTTGCGGATCGGGTGAGCGGATGAAATCTTCTTCTCCCTCTCCGCAGCCTCCTTCTACGAGACGAGTATTTCGCAAAAGGATGCCACCACGTCCCAAAACTCCTCGCTGTCGACCATAGACCCGACTACGGCCGGCAGCGACAGGTCACTGCCTACTTCTGAGATGGGGGCACGGCGCGGCTCCTCCCAAGTGGCACACTCTGCCAGCGTATGCCACGCCATGTCCTTCCGGCAGTCGACACAGTGGTGACACCGGGCGTCCGGCTTCCTGTTTATGCGACACAGATACTTTCCGACCATACCCCGAGATCACCTGCGTCACCCGAAACGACGGGACACCGAGCCTCCTTCCGAGCCAGCGCTCGAGCATTGGCCGGGCCGCTTCGATGGTGACGTGGCCGTAAAAGCCTGTCCCGTCATTCCACCACCAGGACCTCGCGGAGCTGAGACTGACGCAACTCCATATGTCACTGCATCGGCCATTAGTTCGGCGCCCGCGCTTTCTTGCGCCACCGATACAGTGACGCGAGTACCTTTGCCTCCAGGTCCCAGGGCGGGGATCCGGCCAGTACGCAAGCCACCTCGTAGGAAATTGTGTGATACCCTCTGATAACTCTGACGGCTATCGCTCTCTGCGGCATCCACAGAACAGCGATGCTACCGGCCGTCAAGTCAGCCGCCCAGGTTGCGGCCCCATTCAGGGCCGTCGATCGCATGATCCCCACGTTGAACCACCTATAGGCACCGCTTGAGCCCCCCAGATTGGGAAGCAGCGTTGACAGCGCCCCAGCTGCGAACAACAACTTGGTCGCCAGTCGCCGGAAGTGGGGGCCAAAATTCCACCGGCTGTCAAGCACCAATCCTAGGTGCTTCATGGTAGACTTGACAGCGATTCGAGCCCTCTGACCACGATGACCATCGGGCCGTGGACCATTAAAGACAATGGCCTCCGACTTGTTGAGGGCCACCTCCAGGCCAAGGCACCGCATGCGGCTCACACCTGTGAGACTGCAGCCGTCGCCAGCAACGCTGCCTCCCTGTACGAATTCCCCCGGGTGGTGACCAGTGTATCGTCCGGTAACACGTCAGGTCTACCACCCGGTTGGAGTCCGCCCCTCAGCACCAAGTCGTACCTGATGTTCCACAGAGGTGGGCCCATGACCGAGCCCTATGGAACACTGCACGACATCCGGTAGTGGTTTCCGACGCCATCACGTCCCACGTAGGTGACACACCTCTCCGCCAAATAAGCACTGACGATACGTCGGCGGTAGGCACTCGATGATACCGCAGTGCCTCCAGAACACAACTCCAGGGCAGAACAGTACACAACTCTCACCTGCGATACCGCGTGGATGGTGGAGCCCCCATGCTGAAAGCTGAACTGACTTTCGTCCAGGCCTCTCTCTGTACAAGGGGCTGAGGAGGCGGGCAGTGATTATACGCTCGAACAGCTTATCAACCTCGTCTAGCAGCACTATGGGCAGGTACGCGGACAGTGAGTCCGCAGGGCGCCCCACCTTCCTGAGCAGGACTAGACGACCAGATTTTCACAAAGTGGGAATCGGCCCCACTCAAGGCACGCAGTGAAGAGTCCTCTGAGCTAGGGCTCTAGCTCCTTCAGAGCGAGGGCTTACACGTGGCCGTGGATCCAGTCGAGCCCCGAAGTCACGTTCTTGGCCCGGAGCCGCATGACGGCCGCCTCCCATCTCTTCCTGTGTCACCTCTGGGACGCTGATGGCGTCCTCTTCTGTAAACTTTGCAATAGCCACGAGCTTCGACCAACATCTTAGGAGGCTCACGTTAGGCGGTTGGGTCAAGGGCTTGATTCAGTAAGCAGGATTTCTGGACAAGGCTCGTATAGTTAGGAAGTTCCTCTCTCTGCAGCCCTGACCGCCGGTAGCTTGGACCCTGTTCCCGATTCCAGTGGGCCCCTATTTTTGAAAGAGGTGAAGGACATTGACTCACATGCACCGGACATTTTGGCGTACACGGACTCGGCGAAGCTGAGGTCCGGCTCGGAGCGGCGCGTCCCCCACGAGGAGCATGGCGACCAACAGCGGCACGAGCACGCTGTAGTGGTGCATGGCATGAGCCCTCCGCGCTAACACGGTCACTATGCCACTGTCTGCAAACAGAGAAAGGTCCGCTCCGCGAGCACCTCCAAGGGGCGACTGCTTCCCTAAATGTTTGTTTTGTTAATTAAAGAATTACACAACAAATACACAAAACAATACATATACAACATGAGTGATTATAAAGTTGATGTACAAAGGCGAGCTTAACTCAAATAAGAGTTATCTATCTCAAATAAGGTATATCCAGCAAACCATAGACTGATAGAGAGAGTTTACAAAAGAAAGAAGCGAAGTAGTCCAGTGTAATTTTTTTTAATAATATAAAATAAATCATAAATGTACATACATGCATAAGTACAATATATATATATTACCTACATACATATACTAATATTATGTCATTCCGTAAGAAAAATGATCCTTGATTTTCCTTTGAAGTCATTTTTAATTTAGATTATAAAAATATTTAAAAATGTAGACAATAAAAAACAAAGGCAATAATTATATAGTATTCAGCGCGTAATTAGTAAAAACAATAGTCTCAGAGCTGGTCTCCACCTTGAGTGAGGTCCTACTCACAAAACTGAAAGACAAACAAAGACTTAAACAAAACTCGCAAAGACTTAAAGACACACAATATACTAGATACATAATAATATACATCAATAAAATAAAATTAATAAAAATATGTATAAAATCTGATGTAAGAACACAACCCAATTCCAGAAATTTGTGTTGAATGATTTCTGTAACGTATGGGGCATCTGGGAATTTGGAGTTGAGCACGTTAATGACAATAAATACAAACCAAACAATCACAACTGTCTATTTTGAGTAGAGCATAAGTCAATGCTGCCGGAATACAGGCATAATTCATAAATTTATTGACTCATTTTAATAGAATTCATAAATTACAATGATATTCAAATAAACAGATATGTTATAAGCGCGCGCATTGTGAAGACTCGAATAGTAGACAATTGTATGATTTAGTCTTTAGTTTATGTCACGCATGGCGAAGAGCGATACGCTTTGTTGAAAAAAAAACAAAATTAAAAAAAATACCATCGTGTGTATTTAGAAAGTGTACCAATTATAATACCAAATTACATAAAACAGAAGGGATCTCATACCATATGTAAATACGCAATACACCTCAATTTACTAATTTATTTAAATTTTTTTTTCCTAATTTTCTGATATTTGGAGGTTACAAAAAGAAAAAACATTGGTTGTCAGAATAATGTTTGTTTACATTCACACGCAAGTGACAAACACTAGCTGTCTCTTTTTTTCTTGTTTGTTTTATCAAGCCATCCCTTTCGACATTGTAGTGAAATGTCAGATGAATGAAAAGTGTGTATGTGTGCTGCCGCTGCTGCGCGGAACACTTTTTTCAATTGTTTTGTGAGTGTATAACGTATCTGTTTATTTGAATATCATTGATAAATTACAAGTAAAATGCAAAATGGTTTAACAGATACACAATTTTGAAAGAGGTTACAGCCAAAACAGTTTTATAATAAAAAAAATATGGAGAGTCGTAACTCTTTTTTTGAAAAAGAAGTACCAGCTTATTCGAGGTTGGAACATTGTCATTGAATCGTATGATTAGACAGCATTAACGGTGAGGGGAGCGGCGACATCGTTGGTATCGAGAACGCCGCAACCTGCAGCAGGAGTAGCGGAGCACTCGCCAGCGTTGCAGTAGGGGAGAGTTGGGTAAGTGCAAGCGCGCTTGAAACTACCAAATATATGGCATACGACCTTAGTGTAACAATCCTCGCAGAAGCAGCCGACGCAAGGGTACCCGCGGACAGATGTCACCCATATTGCAGCCCAGGGGTTGAAGCCGGCACAAATTCCTGCACTGGGTTCAGCAGCAAAAGCTGGCACCCAAGCAACCTGTTGGAAAATAGGCACATTATTAATAAGTAATCTTATGCTGTTTTGGAATATAGTTTGCGATAAATCGCAATATAAGATTGTGTTTGACTCTACAGTTCACAAAAATTGGGGTTATTATAAAATCAAAAAAATATCGGGACCCAAAACGTTCGATTTATTGCGTTCTAATACCAACAACTAATACCACTGGTATTTGTGTCAACTTATTTTTTTTCTATTCAATAATAAAATATGACTAAAATCAACTTTATTATAATTTCAGTTCCTCCTGTTTATTTTGTTTTTGCAAAAACTTCAAAACTTTAATAGTTTTCTTACATAAAATTTTAATTACCTGACTTCGTAATTATTAACTAGGTAGGTACTGTGGTATTTATTCATGATCTACTTACGTTTCATAACACTCCACAATCCATCTTCACATCTTTTGATATCGCATCAATTTGTGTAACTCATTTTTATATATATTCTTTGTATTATTACCTGTAAAGCATATTTTTAGTTATTTCTGATTGTTTCTTTATTTCTTTAACTTAATTTGTATTGCTTATTTGCAAAATTATGGAATTTTTTATACTCTGACATTTTTATCTGACATGACAGCTGTCTGTCTATTTTATTTTCTTAAAGCCATAGACATACCATAGGTACCATGGACTATAATACCTAGACCTTTCATTAAGCTAGTTGTACATTATTGTAAGGTCAGAGCAGACTGACCCGCCTTTGTAAAGCCGTTTTTTATTTCTCTGGTCTTTTTGAGATTTGAATTTGAAATTTAGAAGAAATGGAGATCGAATGAAAAACGGGCTTCATATTTTTTAGTCTTGGAACTGGTCTGAACGCGGACAGTGGTGGATACTGTGTACTAGAATACGAAGTGTATTTTTCTACTCTTGAACTCTTAAAAACGGTGAATTATCCGCTTATGTAAAAACTATTATTGTTTGAAGTGCACCAGTTAATATATATATATTTTGTGTGGTTCCCGAGAGCATTATTTCCTGAGACTTACCCTCAACGGCCATCTCGTGACATCAAAGGCCTCGCTGTTTGGCGTATTGAGCCATAGCCGGCCTCCACACACCTCGGAGCCTACGTATTTACCCGTTTGCCTGATTATCCGTCCTGCTATCTACTCTACTGCCTACCTGACTGATTTCCTGGCTTGACCACCTACCCGTGGTGTCTGCTGACCTGCCTACCTGCCCGATTGCCTGCAAGTCCGTCGTGGTGCCTGCTCACCAGCCTACCTCGGGCATTCCACGACTTCCTGCCCGACCTACGGTTAGCTGCCCACGACGTCTGAAGCCGGCCTAAAGTTTATACTGCTATATCCTTTTATTTAATTTTTTTTATCTTTTTAACTTAATTTTTATTAACGTGGCTTACGTATAGCTCTCCGGCGCTATACGTAACGCTACAGTTTGGCGCCCAACTTTTAAATAATTAGGCGCAACGTTGTTTTTGCGCCCAATTTTATGTACTCACCCCATCACCCACACTCTACTTACTTACTACACTTTTTTTAACGTGGGCTCGACCTTTCATCATCCTTCTCTAAATTCTAAAAAACATACTTACACAAGTATATACTTAAGCTAACTTTTGGTTTCTCATACAGGCCCCCATATCATCATCTTTTGCTAGCACTTTTACTCCTTCACAATCAACTAACCTATTAGGCAATATTTTTATCCCTCTTTATGTTTTCTCTTTATTTTATTTTTCCTCTAGAGCGGTCTGCACAACTCAGAAAGCCTTATGTGCAAAGAGCGGTCCCGTAACTCTTTAAAAATAAGCCAAATACGTGGACTCTTCTTAAACTTCTTAAATCCCTTGAATCTTATTCTTAAAGAATGAGGTGTTATTTTAGAGCGGTTTGCATAACTCGGAAAGCCTTATATGCAAAGAGCGGTCCCGTAACTCTTTAAAAATAAGCCAAATGCGTGGAGTCTTCTTTAATATTTTTTTTTTCCCTCTTGTATCCTTCCCTCTTGTATCCTTCCCTCTTGTATACTTCCCTCTCAAACCTAGTTCCCTCTCAACCTAGTTCCCTCTCAAACCTAGTTCCCTCTCAAACCTAGTTCCCTCTCAACCTAGTTCCCTCCTTCCCTAGTTCCCTCTCAACCTAGTTCCCTCTCAACCTAAATCTCTCTTATAGACTTGAGAGTTCCCTTTTATAGACTTAAGAGTTCCCTCTTATAGACTTGAGTCCTCTTCCTCTTATAGACTTGAGTCCTCCTCCTCTTATAGACTTGAGTCCTCCTCCTCTTATAGACTTGAGTCCTCCTCCTCTTATAGACTTGAGTCCTCCTCCTCTTATAGACTTGAGTCCTCCTCCTCTTATAGACTTGAGTCCTCCTCCTCTTTGAGTTCCTCTTGTTTAAATAAATAGTTTCTTAAAGGGTTTTCAAACAGGTGCGGGTAACGACACCTATTAAAAAATAAATAAGCCTTCGTTATATCTTAATAAATATTTCCTTGTGGAGTATACGTCATTGAATGTGAACTATATCCCCTAACGTGTGATTGAATGAGAGTGTTTGACGAAAGTATGAAAGATGTTGTGTGTTAGAGCAAGGATTATATTTAAACCTCAAAATTTTCTTCTAGTTGAAAATTTTTCTGGGGTCATCGGGGAAATGTGGTATTTATTCATGATCTACTTACGTTTCATAACACTCCACAATCCATCTTCACATCTTTTGATATCGCATCAATTTGTGTAACTCATTTTTATATATATTCTTTGTATTATTACCTGTAAAGCATATTTTTAGTTATTTCTGATTGTTTCTTTATTTCTTTAACTTAATTTGTATTGCTTATTTGCAAAATTATGGAATTTTTTATACTCTGACATTTTTATCTGACATGACAGCTGTCTGTCTATTTTATTTTCTTAAAGCCATAGACATACCATAGGTACCATGGACTATAATACCTAGACCTTTCATTAAGCTAGTTGTACATTATTGTAAGGTCAGAGCAGACTGACCCGCCTTTGTAAAGCCGTTTTTTATTTCTCTGGTCTTTTTGAGATTTGAATTTGAAATTTAGAAGAAATGGAGATCGAATGAAAAACGGGCTTCATATTTTTTAGTCTTGGAACTGGTCTGAACGCGGACAGTGGTGGATACTGTGTACTAGAATACGAAGTGTATTTTTCTACTCTTGAACTCTTAAAAACGGTGAATTATCCGCTTATGTAAAAACTATTATTGTTTGAAGTGCACCAGTTAATATATATATATTTTGTGTGGTTCCCGAGAGCATTATTTCCTGAGACTTACCCTCAACGGCCATCTCGTGACATCAAAGGCCTCGCTGTTTGGCGTATTGAGCCATAGCCGGCCTCCACACACCTCGGAGCCTACGTATTTACCCGTTTGCCTGATTATCCGTCCTGCTATCTACTCTACTGCCTACCTGACTGATTTCCTGGCTTGACCACCTACCCGTGGTGTCTGCTGACCTGCCTACCTGCCCGATTGCCTGCAAGTCCGTCGTGGTGCCTGCTCACCAGCCTACCTCGGGCATTCCACGACTTCCTGCCCGACCTACGGTTAGCTGCCCACGACGTCTGAAGCCGGCCTAAAGTTTATACTGCTATATCCTTTTATTTAATTTTTTTTATCTTTTTAACTTAATTTTTATTAACGTGGCTTACGTATAGCTCTCCGGCGCTATACGTAACGCTACAGTACGTAATTATAAAAATAGTTACATCATAACAAATCGACTGAACAAAAGAGAATCGATTATATTTTGAACGAAATTAGTAAATGGCAGCACTTTTTATTTTATCCACATATTAATTTACCGAATTTACCTAATTTCATTTTATCTTTTCGATACCTTTTTTGGTGCAAAAATATAGCTACGTTTGGAAAATGAATACTGTGATTAATAAACATAAAACAAGATGTTTTTTTTTAACAAAAGTAAATTGTTGGGAGTTTCATGGCCAAAAATGGCATTTGCCTATAATTTGATTAGATTTGATTCAAGTTGTTGGTATTCGTTTGCACATTAAATATAATTATGTATCCGTTCGGAATAGAAAATAAATATGAGTTGAAATAAATACCAGTGGTATTAATTGGAAAAGCTTATCAGCAACTTCTGTTAGAGATAATGATCAACCACTTTGTTAAGATAAGTGAAACAACTACTTAAAACTAAATTCAGATTTGTATAAGTCACTTACCAAAAAAGAAAGTCCTAAAACGATTTTCGCAGACATTTTTTAATTATTTTATTTTTCGTTATATTTCGGGTTCGTAATACAAGCAGGTTCACTTCGTTACTAATGTTAATAAGCCATAATATCTCATTTTATGCGTGTATGTTGTTTGTCAATTGGCTTACAATGAACCACCTGTAATGTATAAGCAGCTGGTGTTTGTCTGATCAACAGTATGAGTGCAATAACATGAAGTAATCCTACATAATGTTTTAACAGAAAAGTTTTATTTGCTTGTTTGTAGGTGGCTCATGTAGTTGCGATGGGAAAGTACAAAATGTGCAGATGGTAAAATTGGAGCGACAAAAAAAAAATCTCTATTATACTTCTGTTTGTCTAAAACTTAGCGTAACACAATAAGGATAAAATCAAAGATATAATATTTAGGCAATGTAATCCTACTTAGATAATAGTCATCATCATCATCATCATATCAGCCGAAAGACGTCCACTGCTGGACATAGGCCTCCCCCAAGTGTCGCCACATTGACTGGTCCCGTGCGTCCCGCATCCAGCGAATCCCCGCAACCTTCACCAGGTCATCGGTCCACCTGGTGGGAGGCCTTCCAACGCATCGTCTTCCGGTTCGCGGTCGCCACTCCAGAACTTTTCTGCCCCATCGGCCATCCGTTCTGCGAGCAATGTGCCCTGCCCACTGCCACTTAAGTTTGGCAATTCTTCGGGCTATGTCGGTAACCCTGGTTCTCTTGCGGATCTCTACATTTCTGATTCGATCACGCAAGGATACTCCGAGCATAGCCCTCTCCATTGCCCTTTGCGTGACTGTAAGCTTTCTGATGAGGCCCATTGTGAGCGACTACGTCTCAGAGCCATAGGTCATCACTGGCAACACACACTGGTCATAGACCTTCGTCTTGAGACACTGTGGTAAGTTGGACGAGAAGACACCGCGCAATTTCCCGAACGCTGCCCAGCCGAGTCGGATTCGACGGTTGACCTCTTTCTCGAAGTTGGCCCTACCCAACTGGATCGTTTGTCCCAGGTAGACATAATCTTCCACAACTTCGAGTGTAGAGTCTCCAACCTTGATAGGAGTGGGTGTTACATGGGCATTCAACATAACCTTGGTTTTGTCCATGTTCATTTTAAGACCCACTCTTTTGGAAGCTCTACTGAGGTCATCGAGCATTATACTGAGGTCCTCCATGGTCTCAGCCATGACCACTATATCGTCGGCAAACCGAAGGTGAGTGATGTACTCGCCATTGACGTTGATGCCTAGCCCTCTCAAGTCCAGAATCTTGAAGACATCCTCCAGTGCAGCGGTGAACAGTTTCGGAGATATGACGTCTCCCTGTCTCACACCTCGCTGCAGAAAGATAGGTTCCGAGGCCTGATCCTGAAGTCGGACTGACATGGTGGCGTTTTTGTACAAACACTTCAACACCTCGATGTACCGGTAGTCGATTTGGCACCGTTGGAGAGACTGCAGTACAGCCCAAGTCTCGATTGAATCGAAGGCTTTCTCGTAGTCCACAAACGCTAAACAGAGAGGCAGGTTATACTCTTCGGTCTTCTGTATAACCTGCCGCAGCGTATGTATGTGGTCTACGGTGCTAAAGCCTTTTCGGAATCCGGCTTGTTCGGGAGGCTGGAAATCGTCAAACCTGCGCGCGAGACGATTCGTGATGACTCTTGAAAACAGCTTGTAGACATGGCTAAGAAGTGAGATGGGCCTATAGTTCTTCAACAGGGCATTGTCACCCTTCTTGAAAAAGAGTACCACCACACCCCTGCACCATGCCTGTGGCGTTTTCCCCTCGAGTATGACGGCACCAAACAGCTTCTGAAGGGCCTTAAGTATTGGTTTAACACGAAATTTTAAATTATTATCGTATAAACAGCAGCAGAGCAGTGGTGGTCCAGTTGTCACGGTCCCGACTTACGAGTTGTAGGTCGTGGGTTCGAACCCAAGCAGGCGCTTTACTTTGTGTAATTTATTTCATCACCACTGCTCTCAAAACGGTGAAGGAAAACATCGTGAGGAAATCGGCATGTCCTAGAACCAAAAATTCAAAGACATGTGACATCCAACAACCCGCACTGGGCCCGCGTGGTGGATTACAGCCCACTCCCTATATGAGAGACGGCCTGTGTCGATGGATGGATGGATGTTTGTTGCTCTTTCACGCAAAAAAAAAAACGGTAAAACTGTACAGTAATAGCATCAGTATAATTGTAATAGTTTGGTATAAACAGGTGGCATATGTTTACAATGTCTGGGTGCTTTGCGGTTTTTACTATGACATCTCTGATGTCTGTTTTCAATTTCAACAGCACCTGAAACTCTACCCAAGGTTAATTAGTTGCAGCAAACTGTCTGTGACGTTAGTCATAATAAATAGTGTAGGTGCATACTCTATCTGTAAGCCAAACAACTTTTTAACAGAAGAATTAAACCGGCTTCCAAAACAAAACACAAACAGTGTCTTTGATATCTATTTTTAGGATTCCGTACCCAAAGAGTAAAAACGGGACTCTATTAATAAGACTCCACTGTCCGTATGTCTGTCTGTCACCAGCCTGTATTGCATGAACCGTAATAGCTAGACAGTTGAAATTTTCACAGATGATGTATAATCTGTTGCCGCTATAACAACTAAAAACACAATAAAATTAATATTTAAGTTGGACTCCCATGCAACGAACGTGATCTTTTGCCGTTTTTTGCGATAACAGTACGGAACCCTTCGTGCGCGAGTCTGACTCGCACTTGGCTGGTTTTTATTTTTGTTTTTGACACGGACTTCCGAAAAGAAAGTGTTTTGTTTTTGAAATCGGTTTTTTATTTATTTCTTGATGAGCCAGTTCTTAACCTCGAATAGGGAAAGCGATTGTGGATGTATACGTTGGAACAAGCAATACTAGAGGATGCCAGGATCTCTCTTGCTTCGAAGGCTCTGGTTTGAAGATATGAGAAATCTAGTTCTGCGTATTTAAGAAAGCAGTGAATTTGATAAATTGGGTTTAGACAACAATGGCATAATAAAACCAATCTAATGATATTGAACCTTTATTAACACCAAAGTTCACTATATAGTAAGCTGCACAACAGTACGGATAGCGACTTTGTGAAAAAATGCTGAAGAAAAGTAGATTTGAAAGTCTAAAAAGTATAAGACAGAAGTACTTTGTATTGTCCTAAAAAATGCGGTACCGCTCCAATTGCTCGCCCATATATTTCCACCGCAAAATCCTCAAATATTCACGGCACTTTCGGTCAAGAATGGCATTCTGGCACTTTTCTTTGAACACTATTATTGCCACTAACGAAGTTTACCGCTCCTTGCCAAGAAAAATAGACTCGGAATCCGCAAGGAAATTACGGGTAAAGATTCCTCATGATTTCGAATAATGCTGGGTTAGTCAATGTTGTGGTCGACATAATATCCATCTTGTTAGGTAAACAAATGATTCAATAGTGACTGCATTTACGCTATGTAGTATGTATGTAGGTACGTTTGTGGTTATGTAATAAACACTGCTATTTTATATTTTAAAACTGAGGACAAGTATGATTCATATTTTTGCAGCAGATTTTTGGGTATTGTAAAGAAAAGAAAGAAAGAAAAATCGTTTATGTACGCCAGGTATAACACATGCTCCCCGGTGGGTGCCTCAGTAGCCTTGGCATGATCACCCACACGGTGAAGCGAAGAGCAAGCCGAGAAGGGGCCGCTCGTCAGGGTTTTTGCCGATTAACCCGACGATGTAGCGGCCAAAGAGTAGGTTGCAGTGCCGCTTGGTGTCACCACCGTCTGATGGCGGACGCGGGGGGCCGCAGGGGAGTTCCCTATTCCCTGCTGATCCGTCACAAAGGTGCCATACACGGGGTCGTCCATGTCCGGGTACGATACCTGGAGTGGTAACGGCGTGCAATGTGTTCTGGTGCGCCGGTGATGGGAGGTACTCCCAAGAGGAGGGTGCGGTGACGGACAATCGCGTCAGGCTCACGGACGAGTGCCAACGCGTGCCCCTGCCCCGTGTTCCCGCCGTATGCGGCACAGGGGTACACCGTGTAGTTTTAGTGGGTTGTAGTCTCACATAACTGCGGTACCTTCCCGTGGTAGCGCAGTAAGCATGAGTATTTCTACAAGAAAAAAAATACGCATTACATTAGTTGGTTTCAAGGCACAGCACTGCAGCGTAGCTTGTGGGCCTAAGTTCAGCAGTGGACGTCTTTCAGCTGAAACAATGATGATGACGAAAGTTCTCATTGGTTTCGGTGTAACAATATATTAGAGTTTTCTTTTGATCGATGTTTAGGGATTACTTACTGATTGAGGTACCACAAAACATCATGCCTGTAATTTCCGGAAGGGTAAAACAGAGGTTTACCTATAATATCCCCGGATTTCGCCACTTATGTTTTTATGTCCCATGTAAGGGGTGAACCTGTTGCCATCAAAAGAGCACAAATTTAGGGTTGGCGGGTTGGTGGTGGTTGTTGGTGTTGGTGGCCTAGTCGTAATGGCCGCGACTTACAAGATGTGGGACGTGGGTGCGAACCCTGGGAAGCGCTTTACTTTGTTTAAATTATTTAATCACCACTGCTCTCAAAATAGTGAAGGAAAACATCGTGAGGAAACCTTCCTCTCCTAGAACCAAAAGTTCGAAAACATGTGATATCCACCAACCTGCACTGGGCTCGCGTGGTGGATTACGGACCATTCCCTATCACAGAGAGGAGGCCTGTGACCCAGCAGTGGGCACATTAAAAAGCTACAAATTAACTAAAAACTACCCAAACTGAGTGTGCTGACTGCTGTACTTAATTTATAACTAATAAGACCGGAACATCTTCCCATTTATTTTTCCAAGTAAAAACTACGCAAATACTTGCAAAATTTGCTACCAACTTTCCGAAGTATCCCTATTAGGATAGCCTGTCGATACGAACGCTGCGATGTTACATCTAAAAGAAAATAAAGGAGCGCTCAAATTACATTCGCTCATCTGCTCGGGGCGCTCTCCGCTCAACGTTAGCTGGACCTAGTTCCTGTACTTAGCTTACTTTACTCTTTTTACGGTAGCTTCTAGCTTACTGTTGTTGGTTATAACGTAGGTATATTTGTTGGTTTATAACGGCGTTTTACTGTTTTTAGTTGCCCTATTAAACTTCTAGTTCAAATCGCAATCTCATCTTGGTGACAAATGAATGTAAAAACTTGTCAGAATAAGAAGAAATTAGAGGTATTTAACAATTAATGTAAATGCCTTTGGCCGTGTTATGTCAAAGTAAAATAAATAAATAGATTAAACTATAATTTGGAACTTCCTTAAATATTCGAGTATAGCTCTTAATGTCTTTTAATCAGTTGTAACACAATTCGTGTCTATAATTCTAATTGTTAAATTTTTGCGAAGAAGTGACCACATTTCTAGGAACTCTCTCTTGACAAGCCTGCTCACAGCCTAATAAAATAACAGTACGCCCAGATAATTTCTAACAACCATAACAAACAATATACCAATGAATTTTACCCAAAAAATAAAGCTAAAATATTTTCATAAAATACATTCAAATTCATATAATTCAACGTGGATCCCTCGCAAATGTTCATGGCGTAATTAAAAGGACTTTTTATATGATTCACAGTTACACCATGTGCGATAAAAACAAAGATATATCATTACGCGGAAACGGAAGGGGTAGGCTAAATAGTCATTTTGAAACACTGATTATAAACGGATTGTATATGGAACGTCCATTAGAGAATTGTGAAAGGATTGTATGGAACATGGAAAGATAATTTGTTTTAGCGGAATTGGAAGTTTGGCAGGGGTGTAATATGAGGTGTGTCACACGACTGTCATACTGATCTTCGATGCACGATCAGCAACATCATCCGCCGCCTCGTTCTATCTGCACGCGTACTATAGCCTTTCGCTTCTGCCTCTCAACATCAACACGGAACCATCGTCAGCATCCGAGGTCGCTGAAGCGATCCTCTCTTTGAATGCAGGCCGCGTTCGGTTCCGTTCCACGGCGATAGATAGATCACCATCTATATCCGTTGAACGGAACCGTACGCAAAAGATGTACAATAAATAATCAGTACAGTACGCCGGCACGGTTTCTTTGTATGGGATGAAACACCACTGGTTTGGGTAACCCTAGTCTTCGTGTAAATGACATGATCAGTCTGGATCAGACTATGCCAATGGCCCGAGCGTCACTCAAACTTCGTCTAACTCCACTAATATCAAATCCTGGTTCTAAACTATGATAATACCGACGGAGAACTTTCCCAATACCCGTCAGGATTAGAAATTGTGGGAATAGTGCAACTGTTAATGTGGAGTTGTTGAAATTGATGATGGTTTACTTCACGATTTATAATTTATAATAATTTGTTGTTTACGAGAAATCTTATATTATTTCCGGAGCAATATTAATCTGTTTGTTTTTGCCACCGAGCTGCACTTAAACATAGTATGAGCATTTACAACTGTGTAGGTATTTTTAGGGTTCCGTACCCAAAGGGACCCTATTACTGAGACTCCGCGGTCCACCTGTCTGTCTGTCTGTCACCAGGCTGTATCTCATGAACCGTGATAGCTAGACAGTTGTAATTTTCACATAAGATTTATTTCTGTTGCCACTAAAACAACAAATACTAAAATGAGAATAAAATAAATATTTAAGTAGGGGGTAGACACGTGACTTTTGTGTCGTTTTTTTACGGAACCCTTCGTGCGCGAGTTCGACTCGCACTTGGCCGTTTTTTTTGCATTTTGTTTGATACTCAGAACGTATTAAATTTCGCGCGCTCGTTTTCGTTCTAAATCATCATCTATTTCGATACAAATTTGTAAATGTGCTAATTCCTACGCGAACTACCTTACTGCTCATCACAGCATCTATTTCTTTCGCTCGTGTTGTCGGATAAAATAGCATGCATTTTAACCCCGGGCACAAAATAGTTCATGCCGTCGACTAGTTCAACATTAAGGCGATACCCCGAGCAATACGCCGCGCTAGCCGTTTTTACCCGACTGCCGAAGGAGGGTAATGTGTTTATCAGTCTATGTATGTATGTATGTATGTAAGTATGTATGTTTGTTCCTGTATGGCATTCTAGAGACCAAACGCGTTGGCCGATTTTGATGGTTCTTACATCAATTGATTTGTCTTAACCCTGCGAGTGTCTGGCTACAATAAAATTAGAAATGAAGAAAATGGCGGCTTTAAGGCGCCATTTTGTGGGGGTTTTTTTTCTTTTTTTCTTCTAAGCCCATCGTGTGGGTTATGAAAATAATTCATGCAGTTTTTAGGAGCTATCTACTTGTTATTTAAAAAGAAATATCAATTAATAAAAATACATTAAATTTCTACATAATTTTGATTCTAAAATGGTAGTTTTTTTTTTTTTTATGTTGTTTATGTTTCACTAATCTTCTTCCAACAAAACCATAAAAATGAGAAATAATTATTGATAGCATGCATCTCCTCGTAAAGTGTTCATTAATAATTTTTTGTACTAACACTAATGGATAGACAATTTGATAACGAATATTTTGTAAGTTTTTTTTCAAAAGGCGAATATTCGATTTTATAAAGATTTTATTCTAAAATCTGGGCGTGTTCACTACTGTAATTCATGCGCCACCAGTGCCGCTAGGCCAATAGGAATGCTCATATCTCATGCTGATTTTTTGGTCAGGGTACGGCCGTAAGTAAGGCTTTGGTATGAGTTGGACAAATGTTGTAATTTTACTTACGCCAGTAGTCACGCGGGACGCGAGGACTGGCGTAAGTAAAATTGCACTGCTATTCATAATTGCAATTATGAATAGCAATTTAATTAATTATGCAAGCAAGAAATTTAATTATTGGATATAAAATTACAATAATTAAATTTATTGTGGTGATGGGCACCATAAGAAATTTAATTATTTTCTTCTTCCAACCATCTTATAATAATTTTATCTTGTTTATCGTCCATTTTTCTATTACTATAACTGGTTTTGGAAAAACGGAACAATAACATAAATCTTATAAATAAAAAGCAAATAAAAGCAGTGCAATTTTACTTACGCCAGTCGTCGCGTGGGGTCTCTCAAAGCCCAGTGCAGAACACACGTAAATATCACACAACACCCGGGCCCAGACTCAGTACTAACGGCGGGCGCATTGAGTATGATCGATGTATCGAGTAGGAAGCTACCTACTTAAAGTAAGGCATCCGTGGAGAAATTGTAAGATGCAATTTGCAGTTTTCTAAAACTTGGGCTTTCAAAGACCCCACGCGACGGGTCGAGGCTTAACAGCAACGACCGTCACTTACAAGTTGTATGTCGATGGTTCAAACCTAGGCAGGCGCTCTACTTTGTGTAATTTATTTCAATAACAATGCTCTTAAACCGGTGAAAAACCATCGTGAGGAAAGTTCTAAAATCAAAGATTCGTAGACATGTGGCATCTACCAACCAGCACTAGGCCCGTGATTGCACTCCCTTTCACGGAGAGAAGACCGTATTTCAGCAGAAGGCAGATAATTTTTGATACTTCTTAACAACTGTCAAAAAGAACATTTATTCTTTCAACAAAAACAAATCTATTCATAAAAAGGCATTTGATTTTTCACAAAGCAAAAGAAAGCTACTTTTATTTTCTGTGCTAACATTGTTTTATCTACAAACGTTCACAAGGTTATAAGATTATATTATAATAAAAGCGTTTACGACAATTTTACACGTGTCTCTTATCTGACACGTGTCAAGATATTGTTTGTGCAAATGAATTCAACTACACTTCGTTTTATAACCGAATAAAAGTTTTGGCATATTTTAACTGCTAAATCCAACGATATTTTGTGCTCAAAGTTACAAATTGAATCATATTATTAAGAACCCTTTGTCAATATTATTAAGCAAATTCAAAAGCTTCAAGCTTTAAAACTTATTACAATTAATTCTATATTATCACACCTCGCTAAGATTATGTACATTGTCTGATATGCTTTAAACAATGTGACTTTTTATCACCTACCAGGTCCGATCAAAAACATGAATAAAAATACTGGCCAAGTGCGTGTCGGACTTCGCACACTTAGGGTTCCGTACCAAATGTAAAATTTATTGTTATTTGTAAATAAAATATACATAATAATAAACATAATCACCAAATTTCAAATTCATAGGTCAATGGGAAGTTAATAAATTCTTTGGAACAAAATTTTGTGACAAACGACGGACGGACACAGACGGTACGTGAATGACAGCATTAGGGCTCCGTTTGCACCCTTCGCGCGGTTTCGCACTACATCCGATGTGAATCCGAGAAATTTCGGTTCCGAAGTATCCGTAGTACTTCTTCTAGGGAAGCTTATGCACTACATCCGAATTCTATCCGTCATAATTCAGAACATTTTCAATTCAGATAGAACTCAGAACTGTAATCACGGCCCAGAATCGGATTTAGTGCGTAACCGCCCTTAGGGTACAGAGCCCTAAAATTCAGCTATTTAGTATTCAGGTACATTTTCGCGGGCATAACTTGGTAAAAATTTATCGAGAAGGTGATTTTTGCATAATTCGTGTCTTTGATTGATACCTAAACCCTGGAAACTTTTAGATGGTGACGAAAATAAATCAGGCAGTACCTTTATCATAATAAATATCAAGGCGTTTACGACAGTTTCACTCGTAAATTTGCTTAGGAGTATGACACGTGTCAATGTCAAGACCGCTTATGTACAAACTTAATTCGTCTTTCAGCATAAGTTTCTGGGGACAGTGGCAGTGGTGCAAGGAATGGCTTAAGCGGTTTAGTGTTTAAATGAAGTAGGTTTCAATTCCTCTTTACATTCAGGTAATTCTGCGATTATTGTGCAATACAACAAGCATAAATAAATGTCCACTTGTAAGTTTTTGGACTGAATATTATTATGATAGCACAGCAATTGCCCAATTACTAAATTAAGAATTTGAAGTTGTGTATCAAAATCTACTTTAGCTTAAAAGCCTATCACCTAGCCTATCAAAAGCCTATCGTTATTAACACCAAACTCTCAATTCCGAAACCGGCCATATCTTATTATCATTTAAGTTTACGAAAACCATTAGAGTTTTGAATAAATTAGTACCAAACATAAAAAGTAAGTACAGTCCTCAACTTGGCCCTACCTAAACATGAAACCTATAAACCCATGTTGCATAAAAACTCCTCGCGAATAACCTTACAGTTCGTAAACTTTATGACATTTTACGTCGCACAAACACACTCTCATTTTGTATCTGAACATACATATACTGCGCGTATTGAAAGTATACCTACATTTATTTTTCCATATACTGTACTAGCGACCTGTCCCTGCTTTGCGCGACTCAAAACATAGTATTGTGCTTTATCTAAAGTCTGTTTATTTTTTAAATAAATTATTGACTTACCAAAAATGCAAGTCAAGTGATTGATTGGTTTTATAAAATTCTTTTTCCACTACCTTGTCTATTATGTGACACATTGCCTAAGAAATTCGTTTCAAAATATGAACATTTAAAGATAAAAGATAAAGATATTTATTATTTCAACTAGGCCACCAAGCGGCACTTTTGAACGTTACATTAAAATTAAAATTTACAAGGAATAAAAATTGATTCTACTATTTCTATTTAGACACAAGATTATAAAATAAAAACAAAATTACATAATGACAGTTATGAAATGACTTTTGTATGGATCGTTATGTAACTAGCAGAATGATACTGAGCCTGTAACCTCTCGAAAAAGCGCGCGTCGAATGTGTATATAGTCTGTGGTTAAGTCTGAACGTTTCTAATAAATTGTTGTGGGAAATTATTTGCATTGAATTAAGTAAGCTAATCAGGTAGTGGAAAAAGAATAGCTCGTGTCTCGCATAAAAAGGCTTTATTTTAAAACTCGCATGTAGCTACATCGCTCGTGTTAAAATCTCGAATTTTTATGCTCGACACGAAATGTACTATTCAACCGATCACAGCAGATAATAACAAGACTTTGACAATTGGTCGCAATGTTTGCAATAATTTTCGTTCCAAAGGGCTCTCAGTCAGTTATTTTTGTTATACAGAGAAACCTCTTATAGGATGTATTTACTGATGATAGTGGCAGAAGATTTACGCTAGAGCTAAGAAATGATAGTGGCAGAAGACCTATATAAGCACTCACACATACAGACACAAAAAGCGACTTTCCTTCATACTTCTATAAACATATGTGAGTATAGATTTTGACATACAAAGTAGATCTAAAATTCATGTCAAGACGTTATCCGTTCGTAGTCAGTCATGTGTTTTATGGCTTCTGTTGACATTTACACCATAAGATATGACTTCGGGTTATAAATGGGTGTTAACGTCTGCATAGTAATAAAAAGGTGACGAAGTAGTGTTCTCTCTAATACATTTTCATTATTTCTGGGGTGTCGTAAAATATTTTTCGAGGTTTTATGTGTCTGTCTTGCAGTCGGAATTTATCAAGGATCGTATGTTTTTGGAGTTTTATTGGGTCTGGAGGATGTGCTATGATTACGTACGAGCTTACATCTTATTATTTTTAGATACCAAAGCCTACTCATGACCGGCAGCCTTATTGCGTAAGTAAATTCGGCAAGGAGAGACAAAGAGTAAGCAAGATGCAAGACGTGATGAGCGTTTCCCTCTTTGCCCTTTGCCTTGCTGAATTCACTCACGCAATAAGGCTGCCAGATTTCTATGATGTCGCCTTGGAACTGCAATCTTACATGCACGAACACCTAACACCAAACGAACTTTTTCGAACGCACTCATCACTAACACACATTGTCTAAGTCCTTTATGGAAACTTCCTCCACATTCCTCGACTCAGCCGCCATGAAATCGGAACAAATATAGATGCCTGGACGTTAATATCAATAAATAACATGCTAAAACTGACAATTTGTTTGAAGGAGGTTGAGGGATGACTTAGAATTATGGATGTAGCCTTAGTACTGCCTGTAAGAAAACAAACATGTTTCCCGTAAATAACTCGTCCATAATAACTAAATCAAAACAAGACTTATTTATACCCTGTAATACAAGTTTTCATCACATAATTAAAGTTTGATTGGCATCGCGATCTTAAACTTTATACCTTATACAAACTCAATTCATCATGGCCGCGATATTACACGTCAGTTGGACAAAAGCCACCCAGTAATTATCCTTTCCACGGCGTAAATTAAAACAACGGCGGTTAATAACTTCAGCCAGGAATATTAAAACAACAACGTTGAGAACAGAAATTATAATTTTTATAAGGCTTGTCTTCGTATTTTTTTTTGCGGGCTTTTTAAATATGGAATAGTGGCTTTGCCGAGTACTTTGAAGGCATGTATCACCAAAACTTATTTTTTAAGTGAAAACTTCTAAGTTTCCAACATTGCCTATATTGATTTTTTCGTAGGTGTGTGTGTGTATCATTGGGTCTTAACATAACTTAATGAAAAAAAATTACTACACCAATCTGTTGCATGTTTTACTGCAGAGGAATTCATTACAAAAACGATACTAGAAAACAGCCAATTGAACACAATTTCCTCTACATACCTATTTTTCAGATCAAGGAAAACCTTTTCTACAATTTATGCAACAAATAATATCCAAACCAGGATGGACACACTCCATACATTCAAATACGTACAAGCCCCTTCAATAGGAACGTAAAGCGACAAACGGGTGAAATAAAAACGCCCTTTTTTACCGAATAAGCGTTACCATAAAAAAGGTTTTTCAGTGAGCAAGTGAATCATAATTTATGAATTCCGGTGTCCGGGCAGGCCAGGAGATTTACGCGGGGTCATTGTGTCGACGGATACGATACGCATCGCTTAGAAAAAGATAGATAGACAGGGGTGGTTAATTTCTGTGGTTGAAAGTGTAGACTTATAATGTTTGTAAGAGATTTATTTAAGACCTTTTTGTTACAAAAATAGTGAGTACTGAAATAAAAATAAAAGGCTTACTTCCCATTTATGTGTTTCCGTAAACGTACTTAGAAAGACTTCGTTCTTATTATGTTTATTTTGAAAGAAAACACTGCTGTCATTTTCTGTGTCACCACAGTTGTGAAGCAATATATAATCTTGCAGATGATGTTGAGTTGTGATACTTAAAGTTAACAAGCTATTGGGAATTCAGTTAAGCACAGACCCTCTTCCTGAAAACCAATTCAATTTTTATTATTTCTAATAAGTGTAGCAATGGCCTACGCGAAAGCCTCAATTGTTTCTTTTTTTTTCACTCTTGAATTAAGCAAATTGATATTTATTTCTAGGTGATGTTTCACGTAGGCTTATACTATAACAATTTGACCAAAAATACTTTTGTTTAAATCATACAATGATCAACTGTTCTTTTCTAAAACCTCTAAAGGTTCCCCACTCTATGTGTAAAGAGTCGTTAATGAAACATAAGGGGAGTACTACATCCCCTTCACCCCCCGACAACCCCCGACATAGCCCGACAGCCCCCGGCATCCCGCACTGCTCATCCTCCGGGAAGGATAGCGCAAATACAGATATAGCCCGCTAATCGTAGCTCAAAGTGAACTTTTATCTATCCATTCAAAAATAAACCCTATAGAGAATAACACAAAGTGGATATTAGAATGATATTAGATAATCCGTTAATTAATTTTTTATGGAACAAAAATGTTCAAATAATAGATATAAATTACATATTATTGCGATTTTAATGGTTATTGTTCTATTTTTATGTAGCGTATCGGTTTTGGTTTACTTGTAATGGAGAAAGCAAAGCTTGGCTGGTGGTATTAATTTTACATTTTGTTATTTTCAATGGAGGAATGAAAGCTACTGTTTGTTTGGTTCTGTATGGTTGCCTGTTGACCTTAATTTTCTCAAAATCCTTACATTTTAAGAATGTCCAGGCCAAGCTGATATTACAGCGTTACTATGTCACCCATATGACCCAAAGGTTTATCTCAAAGAGGTAGAAAGAAACTGAACGCGTTATTTTCTAAGATTCTGGCTTACTACTAACCTACCTACTTACGTAGTCTAGTAAAATTAAATGCATCCATAATGTACAGTACCTGGGCGACCAAGATCTGCTCGGGTGAAAATAGAGAAAACGACGTTTTCTAAAAATTAAACCCAGCTAGATCGATTTATCGCCCCCGAAACCCCCTGCATACTAAATTTCATGAAAATAGTTGGAGCTGTTTCCGAGATTTAGATTATATATTTACAAGAATTGCTCGTTTAAAGTTATTAGATAGATACAGGTGGTAAAAATAAGTTACAGAAACATGACCCTCCTTCCGAGCCCTTTTATTCACAATTTATGTTTCATCTGTGTAGGTATGTAGGTAAGAAAATAAATGATTTTCCATTCAGCTGTTGAAATTGTTTTCAAAATAAGTATTTGGTGATTGAAATAAAGAAGAAAGAAAGAAAAAGAAATTATTGCCACAGAAATCGAAACGCAAACATCGCATTGCCACAGAATACCAGAGATTGTGAGCGTTGTTGCGCGTATGGAGGATCCTCCATTTCCATTTTGGGCCTGTTAGAATAAAGTGTTAGGCAAACCCATCAGAAATATCTCAGTAGCATACGAGCCTCTAGAATAGATTAAAGTCCTAGTCACGAGAAGCTATACATTTTGTAAATAAAGAACTTCTACTAAGTTACGTAGCGACGATTCAATCAACAACAAATAATACCAAATTCAATCAACTCAAAGTAACATAGTGCGAAACTAACGAGCAAATTCACTTGGTCGGGTTATATTTTAGCGATTTATGACGCTATCGTCTAATGTTTTGTGGTATAGTTATAGTCAAACTTCTTAGCCACGATGAAGTTGGCTATTGTAGCTGCTGTAACTGCGCAATGAAGAAAGAAAAATATTTATTTGTGACC
Organism: Orthosia gothica; assembly: GCA_949775005.1. Taxonomy (NCBI): domain Eukaryota; kingdom Metazoa; phylum Arthropoda; class Insecta; order Lepidoptera; family Noctuidae; genus Orthosia; species Orthosia gothica. The sequence continues at coordinate 3,842,621 of OX459042.1, forward strand.
CGCACAGGAGACGTTTTAAGTATAAAATTAAACAATGGTAAAAATAAAAACCCCGTGCGAGACCAAAAAGGCTCCTATCTCAGCATATGCAGCGATATCCAAAAAAGGAAATAACGCTGCGCTGATATCAAAAAAAAAACCGGCCAAGTGCGTGTCGGACTCGCGCACGAAGGGTTCCGTACTTGGTAAATTGCGGTTTACGACTTATGACGTATTAAAAAAAAACTACTTACTAGATCTCGTTCAAACCAATTTTCGGTGGAAGTTTACATGGTAATGAACATCATATATTTTTTTTAGTTTTATCATTCTCTTATTTTAGAAGTTACAGGGGGGGGGGACATTTTACCACTTTGGAAGTGTCTCTCGCGCAAACTATTCAGTTTAGAAAAAAATGATATTGGAAACCTCAATATCATTTTTGAAGACCTATCCATAGATACCCCACACGTATGAGTTCTAAATCTTGCGGTTCACAGAATACATCTACCTACCAAGTTTCAACAGCATAGTTCTTATAGTTTCGAAAATAAAGTGGCTGTGACATACGGACGGACAGACAGACAGACATGACGAATCTATAAGGGTTCCGTTTTTTGCCATTAGGCTACGGAACCCTAAAAACAGCAACGTTTCGTGCCTTGCTCATCGGCAAGCCAACTTCAGGGTGACCTAGAAGTTTATTGGGCACTATACTGGAACGCGTCTGTCTCAGGGAACGTTCCAGTAATAAATAAATATAACCCGACAAAGTGAAATTGCTCATTAGTTTCGTATTACACGTATGTTACTTTAGGATTACTTGTTGTTATTTGAATTGTCACTACGAAACTTAGTACAGTTCTTTATTTAAAAATTTTATTTCTCCTCATGACGGGACGGGGACAGTAGTGCCTACACAATCATTGTCAATAGACTCGCACTGTAGTTTAATGTCTATAGCTTTTGCCCAACTATGTTGCAGTCAGTTTCCATTCTAACCGGAGACAAGCTGCCTATCTGACTTCTACAATTCCACAACCCAGTAACTGGGTATCACGATACCCCGCAAGAGTGGACGCTGTACAACAGATCTTGTCAGATTTTTCGGACTTTTATCCGTAACGACTTTCAAAGATCAACAAGTGACAACCGAGTCCAACGGGTTTGTAAAGAATGGTCACCCATCCATGGACCAGGCTCAGTAAGCGTAGATGGGCTTAAAGTTCTACACCGTAGGTATAGTATAGAATCTTCGATCAACAATACCACTAGGGTCGGCGCAAGAAATACATCTCGGTAAATAACAGCTCACTTGAGATTTGAGCTCTTATTTTGTGTCTGTATTAGCTGATAGCTACAACCTGGGAGTCTTTAAGTCAAGAGTGAAAAAGATTACTTTAACCTAAGTTTTAACACTGTTTTCAGTCATGGGCTTAAGTATTATTCTACTTGCTTTTGAGTCCATAGTATACTACTTATTTTTGTTATTACGCGCACGGTTGGCGCAGTGGTTGAGCGATTGACTGCTGCGCTGCATGTCGCGGGTTCGATTACCGCACAGAACAAATATTTGTATGACCTACAGATAATTGTTCCGGCTCTGGGTGTTATGTATGTGAGTTTATAAGTTTGTAAACGCACCCACGATACAGGAAGAAATTTCTAGTGTGGGGCAACACCCCATTTACAATACTTACTCTGATAAAATTCTTTTTTTTTTTTGATGTTCTCGCGCTTGACCACTATCTCACCTGATGGTAAGCGATGATGTGTTCGACGGTGTAGCACGCCTATCTAGAAGTAACCTAGCGTATTGAAGTACTTTACATTGTAATATTAGTAGTGATCAATCTACGCCGTCGACCATCAGGTAAGATAGTGGTCAAACGCGAGACTATAAAAAAACAAGATTTTCACGGTAAGTAGTGTCAATATTTATTTATTTATTTAATACTTCATGCATATAAACGTACAGAGGCGGACTTAATGCCTTGGGCATTTTCTACCAGTCGACCTTTGGGTGATGCAGAGACAACTAGTGGTAGGTGCAATATTGACAATTAAACGAATCAGGTTTGTCTAAATGAAGGGTAAGTAGGGTAAGGAGTAAATATTCACGCGGACAGAATTTAGCAATGATTTTAAACGTACACGTTATCTAGTGTGTTATTGTTGACCGAAGTATAGAACTTACAAAAATTAAATAATTAATTTTTTTTGCTAATTAAATTAATTAAATAGCAAAAAAAAAAAAAAACAAAAAAAAAAAAAAAAACTTACAAAATACTACTGATGTTTGTACAAATGTTTTTTTACAATACATTCGCGAACAGAGCCTCGGCAAGAACGAAATAGTAATTCTTATTTTTTAGTGACGTACAACTCTCCTTAAAAACCAAACCTCATACCATAGGACACAAAAACAAGAGCTCTTCACGTGCAGATATATTTTTTAAACACAGCCCTGAGTGATATTACACAGTGAGCACAATGGCTGTCTGAGATGACAGGCCATTTCGCCATGTGACAACCCTAGACGTTTCCTTTAAGTGAGCGTACGTTGTGCGTGCATTCAAGGTTAGGGAAAATGGTTCTTGTTTTTCCTGGAGGTAAAATAGTGCGAAAAATATAATCAAACCTTAGATTGAATGGTTGGATTTATTTTGGAGGAATGGTGTTACAATATACAATATAGTACCTGTTATATTCTGCTTCTTCTTGACGTAGCTTCGGATAAAAATACTAGCAAAGAATTGAACTTACATGTTTTTTTTTTATTATTATTTTTGTTCTGGGATGTCATCCAATGACTTCGCTACACAGACATACATCTAACTAGATGACGCTACTGTATGTATTTAGCGTGCCAAAAAACGGAGTAAAGTTAAAATAAATGATCGTAATCGGAGCTTATCTTTTAGCATTATTGGCATCGGATATCCACCGAAATCTAGAAAAATCCCTTTTTATGCCATATTGAGCTGTAAAGAATGTATAGAAATAGTTGGCGGAGACATTGCACATGTTTGTGAAAACGTGACACGCTTGGTTTTCATACAGGTGGAAGGACTTGCGTTATCTAGTTAGATGTATGTCTTTGCTTCTCTCGCTCTGTGTGAACCAGAAACTGTGTCAGACTTTCACTAACTAAAAACCTTCCGTGTTCCTTCAGTTGCTTGTGCCAGGCCTGCGGTAACTCCCTTTGGCTATGAAACAAAAGCTATTTAAAATTACATCGAACGGCTGTACACTCTCGCGCGAGAGCCCAAGGAAACGCTGTACATTGAGTTTTTAAGCAAAATACTTCATGATGTACTGAGAGCAATGTAGGCACATCATCCTCGCGGGCTCTCGCGCCAGTGTGTATAGCCAGTATAAAAAAGAATGATAGAATAGAAGTAAGACCTTAAACATCGCCTAAACTGCCATCTTTCACAACGTTGGCACGGCACATCTGCCTAGCCTTTTCCTAACTGTGTTGGCTTCCAATCTAACCGAATTCAGGTGATTACCAGTAACAAAACAAACATTCTGATCCCAATCCCAGTATTAATATCTCAATTTCTATTTCGCAGCCATTACTTCTCACAAGTCAAAACTCCACACACGACCAAGTCTCCACATATGAACGAGTGTTCCTTTCAAAGGTAAAAGCACTTGTCGCACGACACCGACAATGGATAGGGGCACAGAGGGGGCCGCGACAAAAGAGTGGCCTCGCCGATACACTGCCACATACAGGCGTCATACTATAACACAGGTATTTTACATTAAATATCAGTATTTAATACAGTACAAGGTTAGAGGCATTTCACAGTTGTCTATTATTTTCATAATTAATCGTTACATATCGATTGTCACCAAATACGACCATACGTGCTACTGCCACAAACGCAATGTGCGCCCTAAAATGATCGAAGCAACGAATCTGGCAGCTAGCAGAATGTACAAAATGCTATAATTGACATAGAGGAAAAATATAAATGAAATCACGAAAGAGTGTTTTGTCGGTCTTACAAACCAACACACAGATTTAGGAACTGTAGCAACAGAGCCACTACAAAAGAGAAACTTTTCCAATATTTCAAAAAGAAAAACACAAGATAAATTGTTTTCTGATATTAGTTCAATAGAAAACTGAACAAAAAAGTTGGTTTACCAATTAATGTCGGTTTCCCCACACCTTTACCAGAACATATAGGAATAGCTTGTTAAAATGCTGTAAAACTCAGACGAATGCAATATCAAGATTTTTCCTAAACCAGATGAGAAGTCCCAAGAAAAACATGTTTTCGGAAAGTCCAATTAACTCCCAAGTCTAAACCCACATTTGTATTCTGCAGTTTATATTTCAGGAGCATTTCAACTCATATTTAGATGCAGCGCACACCATCACACCATTGGGCATATAATAAAAACCGGACGTGACGTCAAACCAGCACCTGTCACATTCAAAATGAGAAGAATATTTAGTGAGAATTATTAAATTAGGAACTGCATGAGATTGGGATTTTCGTGAAATGTCTTGAAAAGAGGAAAGACTAAACATGGAAACGACTAAATTAGCTTTAGGTACTTTCTTCATATTTACCACGTGTCTTTAGATTTACAAATAAGCTGAAAAAAAGGATGAAATATTGAATTTACCTGTCGTATTGGCGTGAACTACTTTATAATCTTGGGTTCGTTGTAAAAAATAATAGCCATATGAGTTGTTAATTTCTGGTTGATGTTCCGGCTGCGGTGAATGCAACAGTTGGAGCGTGACAGCTTGCTATCTAATGAGACACCCTAGCCATTCGTTTGATACTCTTTAGACCGTCACAAGTGAAGTACGACATCAATGTGGTTCCTCCTGTCTCACAGAGAAGAAACCCTTGCTCAGCGACAAGACAGTATAACCAGTGTGCGTGTATGAACGTAAACGAGGAGTATAGTTCTCGCAAAGCTTCTTGGCCGCCCTGAAGTTGGCTACAATGGCTGCGCAGTAGTAAATCTCATACAAAAACAGCACCGTTTCGTGCCTCGCGCATCGGAAAGCCAACTTCAGGGCGGCCCAGAAGTTTGGCGACCACTAAATGTGGAGGTCAACGCAGATGGTGTTCTGTAGTTTTACCTCCATGAGTGTGTCGAAGTTGTGTGTATATTTCCACATTCAATATAGATAATGTTACAGAAAGCAATAATCTTTATTGATATTAAAATTCTCCTGTGAAAATCTTACTAATATTATAAATGTGAAGGTTTGGATGGACGGGTGGATGTATGTTTGTTACTCAGATCAAATAAAAAGTCAAGACGGAACGTCACAAACGACAAGGTGACGCCGGGGCAAGCTAAGGCGTAATTTCGGCGTAAGTGTGTGCGTGTAATTGTGTATGTAAACGGCAACGCGTAGCTTTAACCGACACGTCACCTTATTGTTTGCTACGTTCCATCTTGACTATTTATTAGATCTGAGGTTTGTTACTCAATTACGCCAGAACGGCTGAATGGATCTTTATGAAATTTGGCGTAGGCATAGATTATAATCTGGGATCCATTCAACCCGGTATAATGTTCTCTTAGAATAAGAAAACAGTGTTCACGTGGGCGAAGCCGCTGGCTGAAGCTAGCCGATAATAATTCATGTCCCTAAACTTAATACAACACTATTAACATGACAGCACATAACACACAACTTAGATTCCAAACTCGTAAGCTCATAAGACTTGAACCAAGTTTGCGCTAAGCACAGGCCACACGTGGGACATCTCTAATGAAAGGTCACTTAAGCTCACACGACACAAATTAACGTCAGCTTAGGATAATTACTGTAGTGGACAGCTAGCTGAGTTTAGGTGGAATTGATAAAACTGGGCTGGGTAAACGGCTATTACGCTAGGAATAGAGAACGAGAAAATATTTATTTTAGTTAAGTAACTAGATTTGTGTATAATATATCAAAAACATTAAAATTGTAATTGTTTTGAGTATGTATTTTTACCCGACTGCAAGGAAAGGGTTATGTTTGTCTCGCGATCTTGTATGTATCTTTGTTTGTATGTACTATTTATTAACTCATATCTTTCAAACCGCTCGGCAGATTTATACATAGTTAAGACATCGTTAGATACGCCTTGACCGCCCATGTGTTCTTAGATAGGTGAAATTATAAAAAATATACATGGCAGATTTTGGGCGCCATATTGTGTGAATCCTATTTTTTTTTCTATCGAAATTATGAATTTTAAGAGGTGATTACAAAAATATATACCACTTATATAATTAAAAGTAGTTCGAAAATTTTTATATAAATAAAAAGTTGTACATTTTTGTTATATCTTTAGCTTTAAATATCAGGGGATCAGCCAGTTCGCTTATATGTATCCTTGGACTACACTGCATGAATTTTTCTTGTTTACAGCTTTTTTGAATATTAAAAAAAGGTAATTTAAAAATCAAAAACCCGACTAAAAAGCTGTAAACATGAAAAAAACATGCCGTGCAGTCGGAGGATCAGGCAGTTCGCAAATATCTTGTAATACAGCTTTTTAGTTCGCTTCTTAAACAGTCGGGTTTTTGATTTTTAAATTACCTTTTTTTATTTACATCTTTTTAGTGAATATTTTTATTTATAAATACTTTTAAACATATAAGTAGTATATATGTTTGTAATCACCTCTAAAAACCCTTCATTTTGATACCCTACTCGATGGGTTGTGCAGTAAAAAAATTGCAATCTCTACAATATGGCGCCCAAAATCCGCTTTGTTTCTTTTTTTAACGGCACTTATAAGAACACTTGGGTGACCAAGACCTATCTAAGGATGAAAAAAAAATTATAAAAAATTATAAAAAAAAAATATAATAATAATAAATAAATAATAATTTATAAAAATCCGTCTAATGGTTTGAAAGATACGAGGTAATAAAGAATATTACATACATACAAACATACTTACATACATACAAGATACGCGCGAAAAACCCTTTCCTTGCAGCCGGGTAATAACGGCTATGGCACGGATGAACCAAAATTATATCTTTCAATCTTGCTTCCAACTAAAACACAAGCAAGGTAACAAGCTATATTAGATTAAAACGACTACTTATAAAATAAATGTAAACCACTATAATTTGGAACACCACGTGTATCCCATTCTACTCCAATAAACGGCACTTCATCCTCCGTTCATCCCAACCCATCAAGATATTCAACTGAGAGGGTTGTACTGCTATAACCGATTTGCGAAATTAAATGTACCTAAAGTACCATCTCGGTACCACTCGGTACTTTCGTCCAGACCGCTTCCCTTTTCGGCAATTAAAACAAGATCAGGGAAGCTCCGTGTTTTATTTTCCTTTTTTCTTTCTTTTCCCTGCACTGCTGCAATAAAGATAAATTATGGTTTTTAATTTTGTTAGCTTGCTCGGTTAATGACGGTTTGGGTTGTCTTTGGACGTTTGTTTTTGAATTATCTGTGGTAGCTGTTGTGGACGAATTAATTTGGCGGTTTTGTTTATATCGGCGTTTAGGACTTGTGGTTAGGTCTAAATTACAATTTCAAACTAAACCAATTTTTTTTTGTGATGGATTTGCTCTTGACTCTAGTCTAGGTCAGGAGGTGACAGAGACAAAGTCGACGATGGAGTGAGCTTACCCAGAAGAAGCCTGTTCACTGTAACTTTGAAGAGATTCGGGTTGAATGCGTTCGGAAACACAGACGCAGGCAGCCAGTTCCAGTCTTTTGATGTGCGCATTATGAAGGATGTTTGGAAACGCTTGGTGTGAATTGGTGGAATGGCAACTAGATAAGGATGGTAACTTGCAGTGCGTCTAGATGTCCGATGGTAAAAACGGGCCGGTGATGAGCCAAGCTGTGTATTTATTGATGATATGCATAATATAGGTAATGAAACTAAGCTATTGACTACTTTCGTGAGTTTAGAAGACTTCTGACAGCTCCTCTACTAGATAAATAGAAACTCATAAGTTCAGTCGACAGACGTGTTACCTACACGTCTGTCGTCTGTCAAAAGCTTTGTGGATATAAATCCAGCAGATAAAGCTTATGCTTCCCCTAAGCGTCGCCACATCGACCGATTGTGTGCTGCCCGCATCCAGCGGATTCCCATGGCCTACACCAGGTCGTCGGTCGAACTTGTGGATAGACTTCCAATGTTACGCCTTCTGGTAAGCAATTACCATTCCAGAACCTTTCTGCCTCGGCCATCCATCTGCGAGATATTTGCCCTTTCTATTGCAGTGGCAAACTTAATAGAGACACTTTATTTGAAAATACAGAAGAAACAAAACACACTAAAGCGCAACTTCATTCCAAACATATTTTTCGAACTTCGAACGCTATCAAATTGTGATTCGAAATACAAATTGCAAAAAAAACATAGAGTATACACATGGTATACACAGAAGAAGTACACAAATAAAAAAGTTAGATGGCTTTTGCGAACGCTCTTTGAAAATAGCATGACATACCAGCCAGTAGTTAAAAAATAGTGCAGCACCAACACACCTCGATGTATCCGCAAACAGAAAAAGAAGAGACAGGACGAATCCAAAACCAATCCAATATTCGATTATTCGAAAACATATTATGCTGTTAGGCAGGTATACGCACTTTTGCTGTATCTAGAATAGTTTGTTTCAAGTCAACATAGACGTGATTTAGTAGCGCAGGATCGCGCACTAATATCACGGCTTTATTCACCGAATGGTACGATAGAAGTGTTTTTATATTACTCCCACATTACAACAGTTAAGTATTTCATAGTCCTATTGACATAAATCGGGTACAAATCCAGACGCCCAATAAAATTTTGCCCGGCCTGGAACCCGAACCAGGACCTCATGATTGCTTCTGAAAAATTACTGACCAAAATTACTGACCAAAATTATGATCAAAATTACTGACCAAAATTACTGATCAAAATTACCAATAATATTTTTACCAACACGGGAATCGAACCCAGAACCTCATGATTAGCAGTAGCGCTTGCAACAAGGCTTACATTTGCTTTTTATCAAAATATAGCCGACTGCAGAAGTGTTTTTTTTTTATTGTTAAGTTCGCGCTTGACCACTATCTCACCTATCATATCTTACCTAATGGTAAGCGATGATGTGGTCGACGATGTAGCACGCTTACCTAGAAGAAACCTATACACTCTTGACTTAAAGTTTTCCAGGTTGTAGCTATCAGGGATTTGTGTGAATCTGCAGGAATTAGGGTTTTTTATTTTGACTTGATAGTAGAAAAGATTTATGCAGGATTGTTTGAAAATATCTGTCCGCAATTGCCTTAATTCAATCAATTAGAATTTATGTTTGATAGTTAAACTCCAATATACAAGTTTCTCAAGTAAATCCAACGTCATTTAAAAGAATGTGGTGTAGAAAATAGGAAAAAATAAGATTACCCTTGAATGGCAGCTAACTGAGATGAGAACACAGTTTGGAAATGCCTGGTATAAGGCAAAGTATAAAAAACAAACAAAAATAATTAAAAAAAAAAACATGTTGCGGCAAGATGCGGCCAGGCAAGAGCAACCTTGCCGTAATCTATTCTAGTATCGATAATCATTCATAAAAATAAAGTTTCATCAATAACAAACACCTGTAGATTTTTGCAGAGGGATCTCATACAAATATAAGCGAAGCACTCACCACATGACAGCTCACCAACTTCTCAACAGTAACCATATCCCTAGAAACTTATTATACGTGTTAGCTGTTTTATACATTCATGTGTGTCTAATACGTTTATGTACATACACATATTATTATGGTTATACATATTTATAGCCTTGCTATGTTTTTGTGCGGAAACCTTGCGAATTTCGTGAATTACCGCGTTCCGCATCAGCTGGCGTTCTCTGTATTATGTACAGCGTTTGTCAAAATATTATTCTGTTTTCTTCTTATCCCTTTTCTCATGATAATAAATAGGTAGACATTCTTTGCAAATGTTTTCGTGCATTATGTTTCTTATGTGAAAATGGGGATCTATTATTCTTGTTACTTAGTACCTTCATTTAGTAGCTCTTACCTGAAAATATAAATAGGAGCAGTGGTAGCCCAGTGGTAACGCTTACAAGTTGTAGGTCGTGGGTTCGAACCTAGGCAGGCGCTTTACTTTGTGTAAATTATTTCATCACCGTTGCTCTCAAAACGGTGAAGGAAAACATCGTGAGGAAACCGGTGTGTCCTAGAACCAAATATTAGAAGACATGTGACATCCACCAACCCGCGCTTGGCCCGCGTGGTGGGTAACGGCCCATTCCCTCACACAGAGAGGAGGCCTGTGACCCAGCAGTGGGAACATTAAAAGGCTGATGATGATAATGATGATAACCTGAAATATATATATATATATTTCAGATAACCTAACACACACAATCCGCGGAAATTACTCCGTGGATTGTCTGCGTTACACACAAAAACACACATCGATCGCAATACCTTTCATATTGTCAATTCAACAATATTCATTACTTGTTTTACGCGCTAATCCCCATGCTCCTGTGACAGCCGCATCCAGGTTCTACCTACGATGGTAACCATGTTCTGTACCCATCTCGTCGCCAGACCAGGCCTCCTTCACTCGACCGTACTTACAGCGATGAATGCCTATAGTAGTCATAGCGGATCATTATGTCTCTGAAGTTGGCCACAAAACCCTGCGCAGTGGTATTTTTCTGTCAATGTTGAAGTAAAAGATAGCATTGTTAGGCGCACGGTTGGCGCAGTGGTTGAACAATTGACTGCTGTGCTGCGTGTCGCGGGTTCGATTCCCGTACGGAACAAATATTTGTATGACCTACAGATAGTTGTTACGGCTCTGGGTGTTTGTGTATGTGAGTTTAAATGTTTGTAAACGCACCCACGATACAGGAAGAAATTCCTAGTGTGGGGCAACGTTTTTTTTAAAAAAAAAAATAAAAAAAGTATTGTATAACTGTCTCTTTTGCTTATGTTTGTCGCATCGTCCTATCTCGCTTACTGTTTGCAGTTTACTCTATGACAAACTGTCTCTTGCTCAATCGTTCGCAGAGCCTACTTCAGAGATGCGATTATCCGCTGTGACTACTTTCACGCGGTCCCGGCACCGCTCCACCAGTCGGTAGTCACCGCTCGCGCGCAGAGTTCGGACGTGCGAGGGGAGTGCGAGGGGAGTGCGTGGTTGGTGGGTGCATGGGTCTTAGTTCGAGCAACCTCGCAAGAAACGAGCCGTCAAGGATCAATCCAACCGTCACTGATATTGAACCCAAAATTGTGTACTTGATATCTGATATTGAAATATCTGTTACTTAGTAACTTCTCTAATCTGTAACCGGACGACCAACACTTCTCCTTCCAGCTCTTGGATGCTAAATTCTATGTCAACAGAAATGACCATTTGGTATGAAACCGGTTACCACAAAGAGAACCTCGTGCTCTGCAGTAGCTCTGAGCATGAGGTTATATATAGGTAGGTATTGGCCTTGTTTGTTCTGTCACCTGCTTGGTATGGAGTGAAGTGGAAATGTTTATTTTTTCCTACTCCTGCGGTATTTTTTTTCTGATTATTTTTTTTGCGGGATCCAAGACAGTTAATTTCGAATCAAGATAGTTCGTCGAGCTTCATGCAGCTTCGTCACTTTTCTGGGGGTCACCAGTGTTGATTTTGACTTTCAAGAGTTGCAGTGGTTTGGGAACAGTGCGATAGGATTGTCCCATTAATATTAGTCTCTTGAAAACGGGGCTAATAGCTACTCTTACCAAACCGATTAGGTATGTTACTAAAGAAAACAAAAGACGCTCAACTCTATACCGAACCATTAACACAGTTCTTTCTTAACAAAACCTTAAACCACTCTTAGGACCAAACGATAAATTACCCCGATGATAACCCTCAAGTGCCGTCTTAATCACCGCTGCACTTTTGTACGTAGATTGATGACGTTTTGATTTATCGCCGTCGCTGCGGCGCAGGGTTAATGGGGTGAATCTGTCAGATAAAGATGCAGCCGATGTAATGTACGGTAATGAACATGTTGGTGAGTCTGTAAGCTGTTTTGTTTTAGCTGTTTTATCATATTTTAGCAAGTTTTATCAGAACAATGACGTTTCTTGACATATCCATTCACCCTAGTTGGCAGCAGATCTATTTATCACAATTGAATAAGATCCAACTACTTGCAAAGGTTCTGGAGTGGCGACCGTGAAACGGAAGACGTTGCGTTGGAAGACCTCCCACCAGGTGACCGGTGATGCGAGACGCACGGGACCGGTCTATGTGGCGACGCTAGGGGGAGGCCTATGTCCAGCAGAGGACGTCTTTCGGCTGATATGATAATGATGATGATGACTAGCACTACTGACTGGCAAATCTCTATGACTACGACTAAAAAAGGGATTACTGTAAAAAGATCCTGCTTTGATATTTTAAATCGGAAATTTGTATGTTTGGATTGACTGATCTCGCTGAACGAATTTGGCTGTTTGGAATACAGGTAGGCAATGGCCTGAATCCGGACATAGATACTTTTTACCTGACTGCCGAAGGAGGGTAATGTGTTTATCAGACTGTGTATGTATGCTTGTTCCTATGTGGCGATCTAGATACCGAACGCGTTGGCCGATTTTGATGACTCTTACGTCACTCGATTTTTAGGGTTACTGCCTATATTTAAATTTTAAAATAGCAAATTAGGCGCCATAATGGGAGGGCCCAATTTTTTTTCTGGTTTTGGCCAGCCAGCTCGCGAATATGTATCTTCCGACTGCTCAGCATGATTTTCTTCTTGTTTACGTCTTTTTAGTTCGCTTCTTAAGCAGTTCGGTTTTTTTATTAACTTTTCTTTTACCCCAGTAAGCATGTATGATGTTCACTCGGGCAAATTTGCTGGCAAAAGCAAGTAAGATAAAAATCCATGGCCCAGTTGATCGAGTACATCTTTTTCTGATATTTCCGTAGCAAATTAGCCGCGGTATTAATCTAACCATTACACTCAAATGATTCATGAACCATTTCCTTGAAGCCAAGTGAACTGCCTCGACAATCAAGGGTTGAAAATACACCCCCAAAACATAGGGGTGTGGTCTATCAATCAGCTTACTCACCACGGCTCTGATTATAACCCACCCCCTGAAACTTACCCTTAGATGACGCATGCAAATTCACCCCCAGTCACCCCCTTCCTACCTTTTTCACCCCCTATTTCTTTTTATTGAAGAAAACTTTTTGATGGATTGGCGTTTTAACGTTGCTTGGAGAATAAAAAGCTTTTAAATCTGTGTGATTTCTGTCAGATAGTCTGTTTGTGAATAAAGCAATATCTTGAGTAATTAAATGGGTTTGAAAATGTTTTTGGTGTAACCGGATACCGATAAACTTAACACTTATGTTGATTTTCTTTTGTTTTGAATCAAATTTTCCACTACGGAATATGCTGTATTTCTTTTTTGCTTATTTCTCATCGGTCATACAAACGGTCGGACAAAGATAGCGATGCCATCGCAAACTACCGATCGCTAAATATTAGCGATAAAAATCGCTGCCGTAACGATGACAACGATAAATGCAAGTCTCGACAGCCGAGTTAGTGAGCAAAATGGACACCATCTTGACTTTGGGATGTACCTAAAAATAAATAAATACCTACCTACGCTAACGAAAATCGTATTCATGGTGCAGTGATTTTATTGTAAACCATAGGCAGCTAAAAAAATCCTTGTATTATAAGGAAAATTGGTGGATCAGGTATTCTAAAATAATAATTTTCCATTGACAATTAAAAAAAAAAAAATTTTTACCTTCATCCCGGTTTCGTGCAATATCACGTCTGTGTTCGGGCACGACCACTTCCCACGCTTAATACACTAATTATTAATTATTTACTGTTTTTGTAACCTCTAATAAAAAAAGTTTTTACAAAAATTACAACCGACTTCCAAATAAAAACACTACAAAGTGAAAAATGTTCCTGTTTTCATTTCTTCGTTTTTTGACACCGTCTTTTGAAATTGAAGTTATTTTTCACTTTGTAGTGTTTTTATTTGAAAGTCGGTCGTAATTTTTGTAAAAACGGTTTCTTTCATTTTTCACTTTTTAGTTGTGGTACATAATGGACCAATTCTATAGGCTAGGTACCTATAATGCCCAAATTGAAGCCAGAATAGATTAACCAAATAACATGAAACTTAAATATACGGTGGAATGAGAGTATACCAGGGTGAACTGTTCACACCTGCGTACCCCTCTAGAGCGTACTAGTGTAATGTTATGTTATGAAATGGTGTAAACAATAAACAGACATGCGATTGCAGCTAATCCGAGTGATTTGTCGTCATATATTGAAGAGAGGAGATCGTGGCTAAATAATAACAGCCGCACGGGTCGATCTTTAAGGTTAAGCAACGCTTGACGAGGTCGGTCCGTGGATGGGTGACCATTTCAACATACCGAGTTTCCTCCGTGCCTCGGAAAGCACGTTAAGCCGTTGGTCACGGCTGTCATTTGAAGATCTTTGACAGTCGTTACGAATAGTCAGACGCTTGAGATCTGACACCAGTCTAGCCAAGGGGTACCGTGTTACCCAGTTATAGGGTTGTGGAGGTCAGATAGGCAGTCGCTCCATGTAAAACACTGGTACTCAGTTGAATCCGGTAAGACTGGAAGCCGACCCCAATATAGTTGGGAAAATCTTAGGCAGATGATTGAAGAGTTCTGATGTATATATCCGAAATTCTTCTAAAATCTTGAAGAAGATCTATTTAAATGGGACCACACGACAAGCACCAGCTTTCAATTAAAAATATAATAATCAAAATCGGTTCATCCAGTAAAAAGTTCTGAGGTAACAAACATAAAAAATACAGTCGAATTGATAACCTCCTCCTTTTGGGAAGTCGGTTAAAAACCAATGCTAACGAATAACGATCGTAGCGAACACTTAGCGGGCTGTCAACGTGGTCACGAGGAAATTCGATACCATTAAGAAAAATCGATATCTTAGCGAAAGTATTCGATAAGATTGAGATGAAAGTCGATAGCTTTGGGAGTAGATACTACCAAAAATCGTTATGATCGGAACGTTAGGACGTAGCGACCGATTTTTGTCGTAAAGCGATCGCTATCGATGTCGAGACTGCAGGCCCTAGAAAGATATTGGAGAGGTTTTTTCCCAGCATCATCATCAGCCTATTAATGTTCCCACTGCTGGGACACAGATCTCCTATCTGTGAGCATGAATGGGCCGTAATCCACCACGCGGGCCCAGTGCGGGTTGGTAGATGTCACATGTCTCCGAAGTTTTAGCTCTTGGACATGCCAGTTTCCTCACGATGTTTTGAGAGCAGTGATGAAATAATTTACACAAAGCAAAGTGCCTGCCTGGGCTCGAACCCACGTCCTAGAACATGTAAGTCTCGGCCGATACCACTGGGCCACCAATGCTCTTGTCTGACACTTTTTTGTGTGTTCAAATGGCCGGCAAAAACACTTTCTGTAATTAAACAAAAAATATTCACATAACATACTAAACATACTATTGCAAGGATTCATTAGACCAGTCACTACAAATAATTCCTGACGATAAATAACTGTTAAGAAAGCTTATTACCTCTTCATTTATAAACCTCTATACATCCTCATGCATAATAAACACGGCATTACACTCATATCATATTTAACACCACTTAAAACCCCATAATTGTCCCACTTTCAGACTGAAACCATTCCGACTTGAAAACTACGTGAAATGGTAGCTGAAAGCTTCATAGCGCGTATCATGTAACGTAGGTTCACTTGGTAGCGATGTTAACCAGCTGTGCAAAGGGTTATTACTTGACAACCGGACCCGAATGGTTACATGGTAACCGGTGTAATTTGATCCTTCGTGGTGACAATGCGTGTAAAGAACAACGGTAAAAATTTTCATCAGATTTTGGCAACGTAAGTACGTAAGTGAATTCGGTAAGGCGTAGGGTTTTGACTCCATGAAAAAGTATGACAAATACTCTTTAAGTTATTAGTTATTGCCAAAAATTATTGGACTCTTTTGAAAATAGTATCTTCACTAATGAAAACGTCTAATAATTATTTGCAATATCTAATTATTTAAATAGTATTTGACATACTCTTTCATGGCGTCAAACCCTTTGACTTGCGGAATTTACCTAGGCAATTAGGCTGCAGGTTACGGGAGTGTTCAGATAGGTCTTATTTACCAGAAAATTACAATATATAAACAAACAAATCGCTATATATATCTGCCAGATAAGTCAGTATGAGCTTATTTATCCGCAAGCTCACTTACCAACACGTTTGATTGTGATCCAATGTGAGTCTATCAATAATAGGTATAACAAATTATTAAAAAAACAAAAAATACGACAGCTATAAAATAATTAACTAAAAAGAGAAGAACAAGTTCTAAGTATAATTTATAAATTAAATAGTATGAGGTGCTGCCAAAGGTGACAAATGAAGTTTTGGTAGGTTTTCTATATTTTTTGTTTGCCGGTCGGTCGGAGGACACGTCATATTCGCGAGCTGGCTGACCAAAACCAGATGAACCAGATGATCCGCCGACTGCACAGCATGATTTTCTTCTTGTTAACGTTATTTTAGTTCGCTTCTTAAGCTGTCTGGTATTTATTTTTTTAACTTATTTTGTTTATAACTTTTAGTTATTTATTTTTTTTAGAATTAATTTCCTTTAAGCATTTAAGTGTAAAATATTTTTGAAATCACCCCTAAAAACCCTTTATTTTGATTCCTCGCACGATGGGAAGGGAAGAAATAATAAAATTGGGCCCCCACAATATTGTCACCCAAAAGCCGCCATTTTCCAATTTTAATGTAGCCAGTATTTTAATGTAGACACTCGCAAGGTAAAGACGAATCGATTGATGTACGAATCATCAAAATCGGCCAACGCGTTTGGTCTCTATAGCGCCACGTAAGAACAAACATATATACATGCATACATAGCATACCTTCCGCAGTCGGGTAAAAAGGCGGTGAAAGCAAAAGGACAACGCCCAGTAACGACAAATGTCAATCAATTATAACGAAACAAATAATCGCTAATTGTAAATTAGGTGTAAATATTTGTGTAGTTATGATAACTCAACACGTAGTGTTGTCATCTTTGGCTGTCAATTTAAAATGCCTTTTTGACAGGTGTCATATCAATCCTTTTTTGTTATGACAAAATATATCAATTCTCTTAAACGAATACGTAACAAACGTGACGAAATGTCAAACTATACTGAAGTTTGACACATCGCCACGGTTCAACTTACATTGGCCGTGTCACGTAATTCCGTGTTAATTATGTAATTACAGTAATCGTGGGGTGACACAGTCGCATTGTTTTAAATAGAGCCCTGAATGTCGCTCATATTTGATTCAAATTGTTATGGGGCTGTGACAAGGAAGGTCTTTATGGTTTTAATACAGCTAGTTAGAGTAAGTTTGAGTGTCGTGTCGTTTAGTTTAAATGGTAGATGTGATCGGGTTACTAATGGAATGTTTCAGTTTCTGTCTGGTTGTGAGATATCAAATTTATGAAGCAGCATGCATAGGTATGTACATCATGGAAAGAAGAAACAAATATTTTAGCATATTACCGTTATTACAGCTAAGGAGTGGAATTCCCTGCCGGAGTCTGTGTTTCCCGATAGCTACAATCTAAAGGTCTTTAAGTCAAGAGTGAATAGGTTACTTCTAGGCAAGCGTGCTCCATCATCGACCACATCATCGCTTTCCATCGGGTGAGATAGTGGTTCCTGTGGAGACTACTTGATAATCTCCTGGCTGGAGGCTATATAGCAATATGGAGGTTATTAATTCGACTGTATATTTTTGATGTGTGTCGCCTCAAAACTTTGTACTAGGTGAACCAATTTTGATGTTTCCTTTTTTATTTGAAAGCTGGTGGCTTTTCATGTGGTCCTATTTACTTTGGTGAAGATCTGTAGAAGAACTTCGGGTACTTACAACAAAACTCTTCAATAAACAACGGCAAGTCTCTCGGGATTGCTGCAATCGCATGTCTGTTTATTTTTTACGCTATTTCATAACTTAATATCTCGCCGGTACGCTCTAAAGAGGTACGCAGATGTGTACTGTTAACCCTAGTATACTCTCATATCACCAGTTATGTTCAAGTTTTTTGTTATTTGGGTAATCTATTCAGGCATAACTTTGTTCATTATAGATACTCTTACTATAGAACTTGCTTATTAGGTACCACAACTAAAAAGTGGTATTTATTTATTTATTATATGCTTTATTGTACACCTTAAAATACATTTGGACGGACTGGAAGGGATTGAGGAGATTATTTGGTAATTGTGGTGTTGGTGATTTGGTAGTCGGTTGTATTTTATAATAAAGCTAGCCATTTATTTTTTTACAAAGTATTTTAGATTTTCTTCGGGTTGTTTCTGTGATCACTAAGATAATTCATGCATTAGCGTCAATATATCGTCCCCAAAGCCACGCCGGCATAATTTACCACGCCGGCTCAGTACGGGTTGGATGTCACAAGTCTATATTTTGGTGCTAGGACGTGCCCGTTTCCTAACACTGTCAAAGTAAACGCATGGGTTCGAACACACGTCCTAAGGCAGGTAAGTCCGGACTTTTGTTACTGCAACACCACTGCTCCATAATTCAGACTTGTTCCTTATTCGAATTATAAACTTTCTCACACTAAAAGAACGTCTTTCAACAGCCCATATTTATCCTATAAAGAGAAAGTACGATGTATTTGGTTCAATGTCAAATATTTGAGCATAAGTATTCGTTAGCGTCCGACGTATGGGTAAGTGACCATGAATCAATGGATAGATTGGAAACCAAATTAGGATTACCCGATATGTTTCGGTGTTGTAGGCTATTGTTGAAATGAGTGTGTTTGAATTGCGACTAGAATGAATCGTTATTTACTCTAGATTTCAGTAGGCTCTTATGACTTTTATAGGTCTCTGCGGAGTAATTGTGTATTACTTATCTAATGGTATCTTGTGTACGAATTTTAAACATAATAATTTTGCAATGCTTTATGATTTTCTTCAAAATATTCATCAGTTTCAGGTAAGTAGCGCAAAATGTTAAAACTATTATTTTAATAAAAGACAGATATGGCTTAGCCTAGCTAGCTTAGTTTTTATAGAGCTTGAACATTGATTGAGAAAACGATCTGGTAAATTCATAAGTTGGCATACACGGCTCTTAATGTAGCTTCATGATAAGTTATTTCAACATTTTATTTCCCGGAATTGCTTTTATTGATTGACTGATAAATCATGCAAGAAAAACCAACACTACATAGCTCGATTAGAAACAATACCAAAACCCTAAATTCTATCATCATCAACAACATACCTCGAGAAAGTCCCTACCTTTTATGGGCACACTTTCTCGGGAGCAATTTTGCCCCATAATGGTACAAGAGGATACAATTACTGTGGCCACCTGATGAACGCCATTGTAATTTTGTTCCTAATAATGATTTTGTACACCGTACACATGTAATAGCATGTTATGATGACGATTATGGACTTAATTTAGATGTTTTTGTAGGTATAGGATTTTTAGTTGTAAGTTTAAGTGCTGGTGTGAAAGCTTTTGGTAAGATATGTAGTCAAGTTTTGTATGGTTCATAATATTTTTTGAATTTTTCAAGGAGTTGGATCGGCGGAGTAATAATTGTGTAAAACACAATCAATATAAATGGAATTGATTGGACATTTAATTTTCAATATTGATCGCGTTATTTACGGTGTCGAATTAACGAATTTTACAACAATATATACAATGTTTAAGAGTTTTCTTGTGTGTTTTTGCAATGGGTCCAATTGTGCAGGCGCGGATCCAGAATTTCGCTCAGGGAGGGGCAAATGGGTCTCTAGGAGTCATTCAATAAAAATCTGTACCTGTTTTTCGGATCCTATTAATAACCTCCTTTGTTTGGTTTTCTAGTAGAATTTTTGATGAAATGTAAACTTGAAAACCATTGTAGTCGAAAATTTTAGGACTTCATTGATAGATATAGCTGTCCCCGTTGCACCTCCCTGTATCCGCACCTGCAACTGTGGACTCTAGGATAGCATAGGCTGCAAAATTAATAAGATGAATACGTTTACAATATATTAGTAGTGGTCAAAGCTATGAGCTTATGTACTCGGAAGACAAATTTTATTAAAAAAGGATTCCATTTTGGTCTTATTGGAAAGCTACTTTACCATCTCGTTCTTCTGTTTTACAGAGAATATAACAGCGTTGTTTACTGAAATGTATTGACAATCCCATAGTAAAAGTTTTCAGCCACAGTTCCCAGTAACTGAAAAGTTACTAACAAGACCACTCCAATACATTCAAATGCCAATTAATTCCGGCATCGCAAACTTTCCTATAATTGAGTGTAACAAGTTAACATTTCTCCAATTCCCTCACGAGGTATTGAACCGGGACCATTAACAAAAACAAAATACCCACAAATTGGATAACAACTTAAAACGTCCCTCTTAATAAAATTACTTTGAAAATTTTGTACAAAATCATCGAACTTTTGGATAAACTTAATGTAGCAAGCTGTTGCGTTCGGAAAATTCAATTTGTATACAAGTTAGCATCTTGTTAAAATTCCTCAGATGTAATAAGGTGGGTTCGCTTTTGTAGGCATTTAGATCTCGAGTGGTTTTCGAGCGAACTTCGACATTCTTAGCGAACTCTTGCACGATAATAATGTTCGAAGATTGGTTTTTGAGTTGTTAATAGATTTTCTCGGTGTTTTCGTTGCGTACGATGTTGCCTGTCATGTTATTAGGACGTAATGGGTTTTCGCCTTTTTGCGATTGGAAAAAGATTGCTTTAGGTTGCCACCTGTTAAAAAGTTTCAGATTGGAAATGGGTTATCGAAGTTTCTGGTAGCATTAAAAGTTGTAATTCTAAATTGATGCTGTTCAGGCTCCCAATATATTATAACTCGATTTCAAGAGTTAAGATTAAGAAATTACACATGCCAGAGGTAGATTCCTACAGCATTTATTTTTCTCTTCGTGTTAAAGCAGTAATTTTCATATTGTTAACATTATGCCCAGGACTGAGGATAACAACTGTTGTATGAGGATTGTTAACATTTCAGTCGAAAGACTCTCCCCTTATTGCCAAAACGTCCAATGGTCTTTTGCGTGCATTCATAAAGGTAAGCTAATAGTCAAGCACTAGCTCAAAAACAAATGGATCCAGTCTTTAAGGCCAATGCACAATATGACCACTACTGAAAGCTCATCCAATATACGCTCATCATCATCAACAGCCTTTTAATGTTCTCACTGCTGAGACTCATGCCTCCGTTCTGTGTGAGAGAATGGGCCATAAACCCAGTGCGGGTTGGTGGATGTCACATGTCTTCGAATTTTTGGTTCTAGGACATGTCTGTTTCCGATTTAAGAGCAGTGGTGATGATATAATTTACACTAAGTAAAGCCTGCCTGGGTTTGAACCAAGGAAACTCTTTATGGGAAAAAAACCAGTTGCCAAGTTATGAAACACCGCTAATAAATTTATGACCTCTACCTCATCGGACACATTAGTAGGTACTACTT
Organism: Orthosia gothica; assembly: GCA_949775005.1. Lineage (NCBI taxonomy): Eukaryota > Metazoa > Arthropoda > Insecta > Lepidoptera > Noctuidae > Orthosia > Orthosia gothica. The sequence goes on from OX459042.1 coordinate 3,864,210, forward strand.
GTATAACGAATCATACTTATGTAAATTGAACATAAGTAATTGTAGATTTACATAATTTAGTATGGTAGCCAATTATACTGAGTAACGGCCAGTCGCTGTGTGATTTACACAAATTATCATCTATCATAATGTACATAGTTTATATTGTTTTGCGTCGAGTATGAAATATTGGATACTTAGGAAATTGTCTGCGAGGTTCACAGGGGAAAATTGTTGTTGAAACGTGAATTAGAAGTTAAATCCATACCAATATTATAAATGCGAAAGTGTAGGGTAGGGTAGGTAGAGTAGGGTAGGATAGGTAGGGTAGGTTATGTTGGGTAGTGTAGGGTTGGTACGGTAGGGTAGGGTAGATAGGTATGTTGGGTAGGGTGGAGTAGGTAGGCCAGGTGGGTAGGTAGGTAGTCTAGGGTTGGGTAGGTAGGTGGAATAGGTACATAGGGTAGCGTAGGGTAGGTAGGTAGGATAGAGTAGTGTAGGTAGGTAGGTAGCCAGATGATGAGAGCGAAGCCGCGGGAGACAGCTAATAAGGTAAACGAAAATGATAAGCTTATATGAATCTCAGTCCTGGAGGTGGGTGTTAAATAGCTGCGACACAGTTTTTAATTATTGCAGCTATTGCCGTACACACTGTTAGTAAAAATGTGTTTCTTCGCGTAAATATAGTCTGGATTGGGGACAGATGATATTTCCTCTAAGTCAGTGGATCAATAACCCTGCCCAGGACTGAGGTAGTGAGCAAGTGCACGTATGTATTACGATTGGTATTTTGCATAGATTTCAGCGTGATCATTAGAAGTAGAGATTCTTTCGCTTTTGGAAAAGCTCATTCCCGGCTAGGGCTGGCTCAAGCTGAAATCCAGCTCATTTACCCTATTTCTTATTTGCTACCCTTGGCCTATGCTACTTCGTCTCATAAAATACCGACACTTAACAGATAATCTATACCAATATTATAAAGAGGAAAGATTTTTTTGTTTGTTTGTACCGAATAGGCTCCGAAACTACTGGACCAATTTGGAAATTCTTGCACCAATGGAAAGCTACATTATTTTGACGGGAGCGAAGCCGCGGGGGTCAACTAGTTCGATATAAAGCTTCTTTTTGTAATCACTTTAACCACTTTAAAAGAAAAGCCTTGGAAATGTTACCTAATAAAATAAGTAAAACTAAAAATTGTCCATACCAATTTTTATTTAATGTACACAATTTACCTAATAGTATAGTAGACACGCTTCGATCAACAATCTATTGAGCACGTAATTATGTCACAAAATCTTGCGAAAAACCCTGATTCAAACTGTAAAACGCCCATAACTTTTTGTCATCTTTCAAACAATAAAAAACTAAATCAAAATCTAGCTATGATGCCACAGACAGATACACAAACACACAGGTACACACGTACAGCTTATAACACCCCTCTTTTGCCGTCCGGGCTTAAAAATAGAACTAAATGGACTATTGGCAAAAAAAGAAAACACCAAAAAAGGCCTACGAACCCATCTATCTCCCTTAACATTATAAAGCACTAAGAAACAGCCTTACAGCCAGAATCAATAGCACATACACAATACATCCTCCCCTTTATTTATACCAGAGGTTGCGGCCAGGCGCATAAATTCTGCAAAGGTAAGTTATCCTGGTTTACTGCTAGGCAACACTACGGACAATAAAAATAAATTAGCCTTCGTAAGTGCTTGCACTAATGAAATGGCCGAAAAATGGGAAATAGGTACTCTTTGGTGGGGCAGGGATAATGGTATGGGATGGTAGTGGGAATCTATCTATAGACTTGCATGCATATGGGTACGGGGTCTTTCGTTTTAATGTGTATTGTTTCAGATTCTTTTGCGTGCGAATGATTGGCGATCTTCCATTTGGAGAATCAAGGTAGAAAGTCGATTTATCTACCCTCTACTAGACCATGTGAATCATCATCATCATCATTCCTTTTATGGTTCCCACTGGGAATAGGTCTCTACCAAGCAGGCCATAGTCACATATTGTGTTCGATTTTTTGTTCTAGAACATGTCGGTTTGCTCACGATGTTTTCCTTCACCGTTTTTAGAGCAGTGGTGATGAGCGACTCATTATGTAGGTACTCTATAATGTACGAAGTATTTACTTTGTACTGCTATGGTGCATAACAACAAGCTCATTTTAAATTAATGATTATTTTTTATGGCAACGTCAATATAAAATTAGGATCAAGAATAATTTATGTGTTACAAAGAAAGGGTTCACATTTACGTATAGTTCAAGAAATTATAAGATAGATAAGTTATGCATAGGTGGATATAAAACTGCATTATTGAGAAAGAGTGTTATGTGCATGGCTCCTATTATTTATAACCATATGCAATTTTTTTTTAAAGACGTTCCTTTAAGAAGACTTAAAAATTACCCCAGAATTACTGGTTAAAACATTAAATTGCTCTGTGTCAGATTTCTTGAATGACAATAAGACTATAATGTTCATATATTAAGTAATTAAATAGCTTTAAGTAAATTGAGTAATATTGTAGTAGGTATCTATATATATAAAAATCAATTGCTGTTCGTTAGTCTCGCTAAAACTCGAGAACGGCTGGACCGATTTGAATAATTCTTTTTTTGTTATGTTCGACAGAATACAGGGAAGGTTTAAAAGCAAAAAAAAAAAAAAAAAAAAAATGTTTGGTTGGATAGGGTAGGTAGGTAGAGTAGTGTAGTGTAGGTAGGTAGGTAGGTAGGGTAGGGTAGGGTAGGGTAGGTAGGTAGAGTAGTGTAGTGTAGTGTAGGTAGGTAGGTAGGGTAGGGTAGGGTAGGGTAGGGTAGGGTAGAGAAGGGTAGTGTAGGGTAGAGTAGTGTAGGATAGGGTAGTGTAGCGTAGGGTAGTGTAGGGTAGGGTAGGGTAGTGTAGGGTAGGGTAGGGTAGGGTAGGTAGGGTAGATAAATGTTTGGTGTTTTTATGGCAAAACAAAGTTTGCCGGGTCAACTAGAAAGTTAATAAATTTTTTGCATGCCATCAGGCAGAATGTATAAGGATACAAAATATTGTAACATCTAAACCTCTGGTGATCTGTAATACAGATTTTAGACCTACAGCAGACACCAGTCTCTATTAAGTGTTACAATGACTTTGTACTGTGTTTGTGAATATGAGAAAATAAAGGAATAAATTATTATTATTACCTAGTTGTATTAATTACCTACATTCTACGCTAATAATAACTCTATGAAAGTCTAAGTCAAAGTATTAATTAGTTTGCTTTTTGGTGATACAGTAGGTAAAATAATAAATAAATAAATAGTTAGGCTATGATAGCGCTAAAGCCATTTACCTAATGCAACTTAATATTCTGCAAGAATCAAAAGCTCTCTGTACCTTTCTAATATATTGCTTTACCCCTATCACTTTTTGTATCTAACCTTTCACACACCTTAGAACAGTCAAGAATCAGAGATTTACCTCCAGTAAAATTGAAACATTCCTAACTATTTTATTTCCAACCCAAAACGCGAAAAAAATTCCACCACGAATTTTCCACAATTAAATTCTCCCCATTGATACTTATACAGTAGCGAAAAAGTTAAAACCTCTTTAGATTCGTAAAGGCGCATTCACACACACGCAGCAGTAATCAGCGCACGCATTGTAGAGAGTCGACCGCAGTTGTTAAGGGCTCTTCAGACGAGGGCACTCGAACATCTGTCGCGTGGTGTCGCGAGGGGCTTCGCTTTAAACGGAGGATTTTTGTATTACGTGTCGAGTGTGTGAGGTGAGCTTTAAGCGATGTTTTATGGAATATTAATACTTATTTTATATTTGTATGTATGGAATATAGGGTGGGAATGTGCCTTTTGGGCACTGCAAGATATGGTCTAAGGTATTTAGGGGGATTGCCAGCAGCACACTTTCCTTTTTCGGTCTGTTACTATGACGAAAATCGTATTGTTTCTGTATCTTATTGAATTGCATTTAAAAAAAGCAAATCGTAACTAACTGTTTCAGTTGCAGTAGGAGTCTGGGTATGTACGCAAATAATGGAAATAAGCTCGCCTATCCCTACTATAAGTTCGTTTCTACGTGACGATAAAATCGCGCATAATATAAGTTTCAGAACTTCAATTTACATTTTGTGAAAAATCTCTGAACAAAAAACCATTTTAAAACTTACGAAATCTTCTCATGTCACTTAAAATAAAAAATTGCAGTCTAAAAATATTAATACTGTATATTACGGACATCACAACTAAAGCCGCAACGCACAGCATCCATTAAAATCCCATAATCACCAACTCATTCATTTAAATTATCGTACATGCCGTGCTTACACTGCCCGTAGTACTGGCTCCACTAATCGCGCGAGTGAACGGAAGTAACATGGCGGCATAGCCCGTTCATTTGGACAAACGAAAAAGTAACACGTACGGGTGTGTCGAGTTGAGATAATTTACCATTGTTGTGCTATGAAGTTATGGAGTCGGTAAAAATTTACAATCTTTGTTGCTTTTTCTTCGGGATCAGAATATTCTCTAAACTGAAACTTAATACTTACAGCTGTCTAAGTAGCCACATAGTGCTCGGAGATCATTTGAAAAGCAGTCGATGGAGATGAAAACTAGAAGAAGACTTACAGTTCGTAAGTTTAATGACATAAAAGCTTTTTACAGCTATGGATAGATATAAAAAACAAAATGAACAGAAATATCCACCAGATGACTTTGAAGAACTTAGGTAGGTAGGTATGCTTTTCTTGCATTCATCAAGACATATTTATTGCAGCTAGATGTAACCAATGCTTATTTTCAAACTGACACTGAATGGAAATAAGGACTCCATTCAATGAAGGTTCTAAGCCCCTTTCTCCACAATAACTTCGTGCCAATATGACATAAATATCTCGCGAAAACACATAGCTACCAGCAAACAACAATCCATCTTGTAGATACCAATCTACATAACATTAAACCAGCTAAATACCACGTCCATTATTTCTAACGTCCATTCTTGCTCAGATCGTGTGAATTAACCTCGTTTGTGCGACGGCACCGTATAAGGCAAGGTGGAAAGCGCACTCGCCTTATTAAACGAGGCACAATGGTCCTCTAATGTACGGGCTATGTACAAAAATACATAAAAGGCTCTCTTGGCCTAATTTGAAGACAGGGGGATTAGATACGCGAGACATAAGTGCTTGTCAGAAACTTAATTATATGAGTCAACACATGAAGGTATTTTTGCACTTAAAAAAGTCAAAATACTACTAAGTATATTATTTCATACCGCGAAAACTTGGTGTGAATCAAAACACGATTGCTTTACGACATCTGTTTGATTCTACTAATATTATAAAGGCGAAAGTTTGTGAATGTGTCTGTATGTTTGTTACTTTTTCAAGCTCAAACGGCTTGACGGATATGGATGAAATTCGGCGCAGAGATAGATAGGAAATAAGATACTTTTTGTCCCGGGAATATGTTCCCTCGAGATAATTTTCGACCTTCACGCGGGCGGAACCGCTGGCAAAAGCAGAAGGAGAAGGAGAGTATATCTCGAAGTATTATCTCGATCACAAAGAGTTTCTGAATTAATATCTCAAAATTAATAACCTATTTTTAGACAAATCGATTCTTCAATAATAGTAGGGGAGAGTGTGTATGAAAGAGCCAAGCTTTGAAAGAGCCAATGCGATTTTCTCCCACTTAACAAAATCCTACCATAATTCAATTTTACTCTTTATATGACAACACTGGACAGCTGTCACCCACAGAGATTTGACAGTTCTAGCAAAACAAATGGCGTCGTAGGACTGCATTGAAAATATTGAAGCCAAAATGTAAGTATTTTTGGGTTTACTTAAGTTTTTTTGACGAGAAGTGTAAGGCATACGTGGGACACTCAGAAAGTTTTGCGAAACTAAAAAAAATTGTTCTATACGTACATATATTTTTATTAAATCTTTTCAAAGTACTTTCCACCAGCCTCTATACAAAGATTCATGCGCCTAAACCAGTTTTCAAAACACTTTTTCCAGTCCGCCGCAGACACCTCGTTTACAGCCTGCTCGAACGCAGCCAGCGCATCTTCCGGCGACGAAAATTGTATCCCTTTGAGCTGATTTTTTATTTTTGGGAATAAAAAGAAGTCACACGGTGCTAGATCAGGGCTGTAAGGAGGGTGACCCAGGAGTTTGACTGGCGTGCTGTCCAGGAAGTCCCTCGTTTTGAGTGCGGTGTGCGCAGGTGCATTGTCGTGGTGGAGCAGTAGCCCGCGGAGCCCTGTGTTTGGTCGCTTGTTGCTTATAACAGAGAAAACTTCTGGCAAACATTTGGTAGTATACCATTCGGCATTAATGCTTCTTTGATCCCGTAAGGGAATTGATACCAAGTGGCCAGTCAAATTAAAAAAGCTAGCGATCAAAATCTTACCCCCGCTTCTAGATCGCTTCACTTTGGTAGGCGTTGGCTCATTTTGAAACACCCAAACAGTCGACTGGCGCTTGGTTTCTGGGTCGTATTGATAAATCCAGGACTCATCACCTGTAACGATGTCGTAAACACGCCGAGACGAGCCTGCTTCAAATTTGTTAAGCATATCACGGCACCATTCCACCCGGGCCTGCTTCTGAGCATCGGTGAGGTTGTGCGGCACCCAGCGTGATACTATCCTCCTCACGCGAAGATGGCTGTGTAGAATCTCGTGAACGCTTCCCGATCCAATCTTCAATATGTGTTGAATCTCCTGATATGTAATTCGCCTATTGTCTTGGATTAAATTTTTCACTGCTAGCACGTTTTCTTCGGTAACAGCCGTCAAAGGGCGACCGCTTCTTTCGTCATCCCCCAAAGTTGGTCGACCGCGCTTGAATTCGTTATACCAACGATACACGGTTGCCTTGGAAGGGCCTTCATCCATGAATGCCATTTGAAGTCTATCGTACGATTCATCCGGTTTCAGGCGACACTTGAAATCGTATAAAATCATAGCTCTAAAATGTTCCCGGCGCAGATCCATATTTCAGTGAGACACAATACTTTGAATTAACTCGCAAAAATGTGGAGGGAAATTTTGAAATTGGAACTTACTTATTTTTACTTATAAATAATCATATTTTCGAAAAACATTATAACTGGCCAGTCTCCCATATATAAAAACTTTTTTTCGCAATACTTTCTGAGGGGCCTGGTATGTGGACAAAAGGAATATGTTGTATTGTTATGCATATATTTGGCTTTATTCTACGCAAATATTATTTTTATCATGTTATGTTAAATTACCTGTAGTTTGAGGTTATATTTTTTAATACAAAATGTTTTGAAAGAGCCAATTGTCGAGTCTATGAAAGAGCCGGCTCTTTCATAGCACGAAAGTTGGCTCTTTCAATACACTACTAGCTTTTAGTTTAACATTGCTGTCTTTATAATACCTATTTAATACTGCTAATCTTTCAGACTATAAAAATATGTCTTCACGAGCTTCAGCACCGAAAAAACGGCAAAGGCCCACAACTGCAGTGATAGAAGAGGCTGTACGAGAAGTGACTGAGAGAAATCAGTCCATAAATAAAACGGCATTGTCATTTGGAATATCAAGGGCTTATTTAGCGAAAATCATTAAGAAGGCTAAGAATTCTCAAGAGGAGTATATACATCGCCCAAATATAGGTAACAAACGCATTTTTACTAAAGTTCAGGAAGACTTATTAGTATCATATTTAAAAACTGCATCTAAAATGTGTCACGGTTTGACAAGAAAACAAACAAGAGAATTAGCTTTCCAGTATGCAGACGCAAATGCTATCTGTCCAGAAAAATGGAAGACTGATAAAATTGCATCTGTGGAATGGCTTCGAGGCTTCATGTCGAGACACAAAGATTTGTCAGTCAGAAAACCTGAGAGCACTTCTTTGTCCAGGGCGACAAGTTTTAATAAGACAAATGTTGGCAAGTTCTTTGAAAAGCTGACCAGCGTTTACGAAAAGTATAATTTCCCACCCCACATGATCTTTAATACAGATGAAACAGGATGCAGCACCGTTTCAGCCCCTCCTAAAATCATCGCTGAAAGAGGCTCGAAACAAATTGGACAGGTTACATCAGCCGAGCGTGGTACGCTCGTCACAACTCTGTTTTTTATTAATGCTGCAGGTGGCACTATACCCCCAGTCTTTATTTTTCCACGCGTGAATTATAAAGACCATATGTTAAATAATGGGCCTTCAGGAGCACTAGATTTAGCCCATGTTTCAGGCTGGATGACTGAAAATAATTTCATGAAGGCTATGGAACATTTTGTGAGCCATGTTAAACCATCAGAAGAAAATCCAGCATTGATTTTATTGGATAACCATGCCTCCCACGTTAATCTCCGTGTGATCGAATTTGCCAGACATAATTTTATAAAAATGCTGACTTTTCCACCACACTGCAGCCATAGGCTACAACCTCTGGATGTCACGGTGTACGGGCCATTCAAAACCAGATATCGAATAGCTATGAATGAGTGGATGCTTTCAAATCCTGGTAAAACTGTTACCATCTACCAAGTTGCACAGTTTGCTAGAGATGCTTACTTAGCAGCGTTTAGTCTGCAAAATGTTACTCAAGGATTCATCAAAACTGGCATTTATCCTTTAAATTCTAATACATTTTCCGATGATGATTTTCTTGCATCATACGTGACCGACAGACCTAATCCAGTTCCTTTTGATGATTCTACGCCAGAAAACGTGAGACCAACAACACCTGAGTGCAGCACTTTTCATATTAACATTTCAGAAGCTCCCAGAATTCCAAATGTTGGATCCATACCCACAGATAGTCTGATTGAAAACATCCCATTGCCAGAAAGTATACAGCCCTCAACATCAGTACAACAATTTGCAAGTCCCGAAGTTGTAAGACCTTTCCTAAAATCAGGACCCAGAAAGAATTCTAAACCTAACAATCGTAAAATGACATCAGCTGTAATCACGGATACTCCTGAAAAAAACAAAATAGAAGAAAAGGAAAGTAAAAACAAATCAAGAAAAAATATTGTTAAGAAAATGACCACAAAACAAAATATCAGGAAACTAAATTCTAAAAAACAGGATGATTCCAGTGACACTAGCGCAAACATGTCTTTGCACGATGATACATCATTAACAAGCTCAGATGATGAAATAAATTTATTAGAATTCAGAAACCGGAATATTAGTTTACAACAAAATCAAAATTATTGTAGTGTGTGTAATGGACACTATTCTAAGAGCAAAGAAGAATGGTACCAGTGCAAAATATGTGGAGGATGGGCACATGAGTCTTGTGGTAACAAAGGAGTCATTAATTTCTTCTGCCAAAAATGTTTTTAATTGTTCTATCAGAGTTTCAATATTATTTGAAACTCTGATTTTTTATTTTTATAAAAGTATTATTTATGATTAAGATTATTGTAAGTTGATTATTTGAGACTGATCAAAACCTGTGATTTTCGCTTGTGTTTAATTTTGATTATATTTAAGTCTATTAAGAGATTTTAATTGTTGAAAAAAATGTTTATTTCTACAAAGTGGAATCCGGCTCTTTCATAGCACACGGTAGCTCTTTCATTGACAGGTTGTTTTGAAAGAGCCGATTTCCCATTTTTTTCTAAGTGGCTATATTTCAGATTTCTAACATTGTTAGCTATTTTTTGTTACTTGGAGTACCATTACTATTAAACTGATTATTAAAAAAAAGTAATGTTATTTAAAAATAAGCAACCGAAAATGACTTTTTTTTTATACTTTTTAAAACTGGCTCTTTCACACACACTCTCCCCTAATAGTACAACGGTTAAACTATTAAGTGAGAGGTCGTCAATTCAATCCTGGTTAAAAGTTACGTTAACGGTTATTAGTTAAGTTACAGTTGATCCGTTGCACTACTAACAAACTCCTGCCTTGTCCTAGTATAAGTATTTTATAAATATTTACCATACTTAAAACTTGTTTAAGAAAACTTTTACTATCTTCAGTAACCTATATGGAACCTATTTTATTGCAGTAAAATTCTCCTACCTTCGGTGATGCCAAAACAATAAATCAAAACCTCCTCTAGGTACGAACACGCTAAGTCTAGCCGATCTCGCGAGAGCCCTAAAAACCGGCTCACTAGCGCCACCTAACGCTCCGAGAATTAATTGCTGAAGATACGTACGTATACGTATGTTAGTAGTGCTACCCCAGAAAATGAAGTTTTTTTATTCAAATGCTGATTAGTTAGGTACGTAGGGAAAAAGCTAGAAAAATGAAGAAGGATAGATATGTTTTACGGTGGTGTATATATATATATATATATAAAATATAGATTTCATGGGTTACGCTTCTTTATTCGTGCATGGCTGAAATAAGTGGAATTGAAATTGGAGTTAGACAGCAAAAAAAACAGGCGAACAAGCCTATAATTGACTCTGGTATATATCAATACCTATCCAGCTTTTGATGATTAACTTCTATAGGAAACATCAAGCAAACGAATAGAAAACAATAATCATAGATCTTATTCACCACATTAGAATACACTCTCCGACTGTTATTCCAAAACAATAAATCAAAACCTCCTCTAGGTACGGACACGCTAAGTCTAGCAGATCTCGCGAGAGCTCTGAGACCGCTCACTAGCGACACCTAACGCGCCGGGAATTAATTGCTGACATCAATTCTCTGGTACCAGCATCCTAGTTGGATGCCTGATATTTGATAAAGGATTCTTCGTCATTCTCTTGTGCATAGCTAGGGTTGTACCTTGTGATATAAAGACGTTTAGAGTTTAATATTTAATTAAATATTTATTATAATTATTATTATTTTTATTTTTTTTAATATGGGTGACATGCCTGAAAATAAACGTTTTTTTTTTTTTTTTTTTTTACCCTTGGGACTTCCTTACCACCTCTTTCAGTACATTTCGCCTAATCAAGAGCCGTTTAGATGCGCCTTTAAATTTAGAGGGTCAGCTTAAGGTTACACTAGTCGAAAATTATTCCATACAAAGGTAATCTAGCGATTACTCCACTGTTTGACGATGTACGTTCAAAATAAAAATGATATCAATTTGTCTCATCTAGCCCGGTATGGAAACAAAAAAGTAAAAAAATATATATTTGAAAGTTATGAGCGTCGAAACTTCCAGATTTCAACACTAATTTTAACGCATCTTTGGGCGGAAATAAATATCATAAGAAGGAAAATTGCAAAAGGGCCTCCATAGAGGGATAGATTAGTAATTCAACATTGCAAATAATTATATTTTGCAATTATACATTTAGTCGTTTTTTCATAATATCCCAAAGGTCTGTTTATAAAATTTCGCGCGCTCGTTTTCGTCCTAAATCATCATCCATTTCGATACATATTCGTTTGTCAATTCGTTATTCGTTTTGTACGCAAACTAGCTTCTTACTGCTCATCACAGCATCTATTTCTTTCGCACGTGTTGTCGGATGAGATAGCATGCATTTTAACCTTGCGCACAAAATATTTCGTGCCGTCGACTAGGGGAACTGCTCGAATATGATGTGGATCAGTGGGAAATGGGCATTTCTAACTTGATTCTGGCCCGTCCTCTGTCAGATGAGGCTAAATCAATTTATAAATTAGTAAACGCAGATAAGTTAATTTTTGTGAGGCATATGGGGGTGGCATAATCATGTCTGATCACCTATAAAATTTTAAAAAAAGATAAAAAAACCGGCCAAGTGCGAGTCGGACTCGCGCACGAAGGGTTCCGTACTATTATCGCAAAAAACAGCATAAAAATTACGTTTGTCGTATGGGAGCCCAACTTAAATATTAATTTTATTCTGTTTTTAGCATTTGTTGTTATAGCGGCAACAGAAATACATCATCTCAACTCTCTAGCTATCACGGTTCATGAGATACAGCCTGGTGACAGACAGACAGACCGACAGGCAGACAGACGGACCGCGGAGTCTCAGTAATAGGCTCCCGTTTTTACCCTTTGTGTACGGAATCCTAAAAAACATTGCTAGGATTGTTCTTGTGATACAAAGAAGTTTAATATTTAATTTTACTTTTACCCTTGCGGCTTCCTTACCTACATTCACACCTCTTTCAGTACATTTCGAGGAATCAAGAGCCGTTTAGAAGCGCCTTTAGTTTATAAAAAAACAATTTCCTCCACCCATCGTGACCAACTTCTGAAGAAAGTTTGGAAATAGATAATCTTTCATTACTTGGTTTTTAACAAAATGCTTTCTGCAAATATATTTTTGCTAAAAACAAAATAACTTAGGTACTAATGATAAGCAAAGCTGCTTTACACTTTGTAGAATCACTTAACAAAAACAAAAAATACCTGTATTCCCCAATAGTTATCCGAGGCGTACTTAATAGTATTAGGTACATTCCATCAGTTATTTACATCTTTTTACAAGCTTTTATTTAACTTGCAACGTATGTTTGTATGTAACTGTGTTGGCGTCAAATCTTGCAACTGAATTTTAAAGCAGTTATCCTCCACTGATTAAGATGAAATTTTGCATACACGTTTAGTTTGGATGATAATGCATGGTTAGCTAAGAGACGTCATTCTAAATCCAATATGGTGGACGGCCGAAGATGGTGGACTAGTTATTTTTGGTGCGCTGCCATGATAGAAATATTATTTTGATATTGGTATCAAATGAAATGGCTAATTTAAAAAAAAAAACAATTATTTTATTTTCTGATCTTACCGTAGACGCTGCGTCCGGTCATCTAGGTTTTTTTATTCAGATGAAGATGTCGCGGTAATAAAGGCTTTACAAATCTAAGAAAGATTAGAACAGTGCATTTCTTCTGAATTTCTATATTTTCATTGTAATTCCAAACCAAATAAAATTAATCACCATTGCATCACTAAACCCAAACACCACCCGACCACCCCTCCATTAAGGTCCAAATTCGCTAACCACCAGAGACTTCTCTAAGAAAATAATATATCACTTTTCAATTCATCCTTTGTGCTATGACAACACGAAACTATTTCATTCACTAAGGGTTCCGTAATTCGATTACGGCTCGTCTCATTTCTCCCGAGATGTCGTGATTCGCCATAATTCGAGGATGCATGCAATTCAATAGGAGTTTAAGTGAATTAGGATGTATGGTGGAGAAGACGCTGTTTGTTTTCGTCGTGATGGGCGGAGTTGGTGTTTCAATTTGGGGAGCCGTTGTGTTTAGTGTGTGGTGTGGGTGATTATTGCGTTAGTCCCTGTTACTATTTGTTGAAAGGTTGACTGGTAGAGAATGCCTTGTGGCATTAAGTCTGCCTATGTACCACTATTGTACATGAAGTTTAAAAAAAAAAAAAAAAAAAAAAATTGATAACGATCGTTGACGATGCGTTTGTATGAACTTAAGGCGTATATATGCCCCAATGTTAACGCAGTACTGGCCGTGCGCCTGCTCGGAGCCAAAATATCAATATTGATGGTCCTTTTGGACAGTATTGTTTGCAAAATGTTCTTTTATTTACTTAAATATAATGCTATTTCAGTTATGGAGAAATTATCGCCATAATTTTTTCTGTGTATTAATATTTTTAAACATCCAAGTCGTTTTGGAGGAGCATCCAAAAGTAGCGGAAAGATGTGGTGTTCTTAGTATTGTTTTAAAGCAAAACTATTAGTGACACGAAAAACCCTTGTTTTTTTATAAATAATGTACATGAATCAATAATAAACATATATTTTATTTAAACCTTTTAACCAAGCCGTTACTAAGGAGAATGCTTTAGAAAGTAACCGTTTTACGCCACTAAAGCGATGGAAGGCCCTTAAACGTAGCTTATCAAAGGTAAGCAATCAACATGATTATTATTCATATATAATACGTATTATATACACGTTATTTTACGGAAATACTCGTACTATTACGAGCAAAAAGCCTCAAAAAGACGCAGAAATGCAAAACCCTCTACCATCTTTACATATTTTAATAATGAAAACAGCTCATTTTACCCTTACTTACCTCAGTACAAAAGCGCGCCAAAAAATCAGAAACGTCAGTGCATCGCGTTCCAGTGCTTTATAGTGCGTCGTAAATGTGCGACCGCTCGCGTTCCAGCGCCATACTTGACAAACATGCCATGAGATTTATGACAGGGCTGTCGCTGGCACACGAGTACGTGACAAAGATGGGGAATTTTAAAATTCGATTTTTATTGTTTTAAAAGTTTTTATTAGGTGGCCATTACGTTTTTAATGCATATGAATGAGATTGGATTGAGTGTTTGTAATTTTATGGACTGGTTACATTTGAATCCTAGTTCGCGGCGTTTTTATGATGCAATAGTTGTATTATAACTGTCCTGGTCAGCTAGAGATTGAAAAAAAATGTATCTGGGACACTGTATGTACCTGCTAACTTCAAGTGCCGAAGTAAGTCATCTGCTTCTTGCTTACTAGCTTTGATGTTAGAAAGGCAGAAGTAAGATGGCTTGCCCATAGAAAAATAAAGAGTAATTCTTATAAATCTCTGTTGTACATTACAGGCTACTGCCACTTTGTCTAAAGCGTAAAGGATACCTAATGGACTCCATAGCCTATTTATTTAGGCAGCCTACTTATTTATTTTCAAACAACTAAGAACCACATTACCAATTTATGAGAATTCATACAGTAAACAAAATCGCTGACGCTCATTTTCGTCTTTACCCATAGCAATAAACCAAAGCTTATCAAATTACTAAATCTAGCTTTCAGAACAATTCTTAGTAGCGAAACTTTTCGGCGACGACACGAAAATACCAATTGATTCTCATGAGTTATCGCCAACCCTGATTTATAGAGCTCAGGCACAACCCTGCTAGCACACTTTTGATATATGTGTTTTTAGGGTTGCCTCTCAGAAATAGTTTTAGGACAACGTTTATTTATTTTATAGGGTTCAAGTGACATTTACCGTTGGCGGACAATGCATTAGGAAGGATTTGATACCAGAACTAAGGAGTGTGTGTAATTTTGTACAGAGTTTAAAAGTTCAAAGAATACAAAGATGATTTTGAGCATGAGTTAGATTAAGTAAGCAGAACGTTATCGAGGGAAAACAAAACAGAATGTGTTATTAAAGAAAATAAAACGAATGATGGAAATATTGTAGTATAATTATAACTAGTCATTATTCTTTAGTGCCCCCGCAAACTACAGAGTTTTTATTGGGCGATACTTTGATCGGGCCTTTAATCAGTACGAGGAATGAGAGGTATACAAGTGTGCAAATATTGTAGGACTTTACTTAACTATTCATAATTATGAAGTGCCCCCTCAAACTACAGATTTATTATCGAGCGATTGTTTGGTTGGACCTTTAAATAATAAAGCAAATATTGTAGTACTTTACATAACTAGTAATAATTATTTAGTGCCCCCGCACACTACATATTTATTATTGGGTGATACTTTGGTTGGACCTTTAACCAGTATGAGGAATAGGAGGTATGCAAGTGTGCAAATATTGTAGTACTTTACATAACTAGTAATAATTATTTAGTACCCCCGCACACTACAGATTTATTATTGGGCGATAGTTTTGTTGGATCTTTAATCAGTATGAGGAATGGGAGGTATGCAAGTGTGCAAATCACAGCGATTCTGTAATGAATGTAATTTTCATTCTGACCAAACTATCGGCCAATAAAAAGTATGTAACATGCGGGAGCTCCTATTCATCTTCTTTTTTCTTACTTCAACAACATAATGTATGAAAACGTTTCAATGCTTGATCAGTTGAAAAATGTGTCTACAATATAAGGGAAAATATTTATCTTTCCACTTATGTCATGTTTGTACAAGGTGCTATTCGATGAGGGGGGGCTTTCAACTCCTAATAATTTATTATACTGTCCCAATTGCAGGTTATCGGTTAATAAATACCTATCCTGTCAAACGCACACACAACTCATCGGTTTGTCACACAAATCGTGCTGATGACGTGAAACGGTAAACATATAACTCAGACGATCGGTAAAAACAATGGTAGCCCCACAATAGCACAGGAGATGTCGAGAACAGGCAATTTGTTATCGAGAACGCGTTGCTACGGTGTTGGGCTGATGCTACTTTTTTCGGCTAGTGCAAATAAGGATTAATCTGACTCGTTGCTTTAATAGTAGTCACTAGCGTTGTTGCTAAGCATGAGGTCCTGTCGGACAAAGTCTTAATTTTGAGTTTTCACGTCGTGAATTTCCCAGTAGCAGTCCAATTTATGCGCGCTTGTCCCCCATATATTGTATAGCAATATGGGTCGTAAACATATCTGGCGAATTGTCTGTTTACTATAGGTACACTTCTGCGGTACCCTTCGGGGAATATAGTTGTAAAGGTATGTTACTAGTATCTTCTTCGAAGAGCAATAATTTTATTGATCCATCTTCTATAGAGTAAGTTATAATGTTTTACTACCGAAAAACTGTTTTACAGTTTGGCAGAATATATAAATGTAAACAGATCTAGAAAAAAATAAGTTATAAAAAGTACATCTTATGAAAAGTAGCTTTATGTTACTTGATTTAATTTACGCACCCCCCAATGAATCTACAGAATCACTATATCCTGAAACTACAAGAAAAGTTCCACAAACAGGCTTGCTGGACGTAATTATACGTATAATATTATCTTCTTGCGGAATTAGTACATTACAGCAGAATCCAGTAAGTAAGCCTTCCTGGCCGAGTATGAGTTAACCGGACCGAACCGCAGGTGAGGTCCGGTTATATACGAGGCCAGGATGGCTTTCTTACTGGTTGAGGTTTGTATAATGCTTTTCTCAAAAATGAAAGAAAGTTTAACAACAAATTCGTTTAATTAATATTGAAGGTTACATTCATATTAGGGCAATTACTGATAGATATTGTGATCGATTTACCGGGGGCATTTATATTTGTTTGTTGTACATCTTGATTAACGGACTCTTTAATCCAACATGATTTATAAACTGAAATGACTAAATACAAACATAAAATCCCACACTATACTTCTACAACATTACTAAGTACAAAACGCAACGTGCATACTTTTTCTGCGTCGCGTTATGTGTCACAGACCCATAAAAAAAAAAAAAAAAAAAGTGTCACAGACAATAAAATGGATGTTTAAGGCTCCAAAATATATTATGTATCTCATAAAATGTCATACCAAAAAGAGATAGATATATATTTGGAGCCTCCCTCTAACCATGTTATAATGGCTAAACTCTAATCTGTGTCTGGTACTATGTTTTTTTTTTCTAAGCAGATCTAAAGAGGATGACCTAAACCGTGCGAAGCCATAAAAAAAAAAAGGGATGAAGGATGACCAAGTGTCCAGTAAGTAAATTACATACTTACTTACTGGACAGTAGGAGATTCCAAATTTAAAATCTCGCTTCTTACCGGACAGTTGTGAATAGTCTCCGGTAGAGTTCACTTTCTGGATACTTTTTAGAGATGTTATGTCAACATTACATACCATTTTTGAGAAAAATAATTTGCGATAGACTTAATTCACTACTGAATAGACCAAATCTTGTACTCCTCTGCAAATGACACCCAACCAAAACCTCGACCCGAAAGCGGTATTCAGACGAAGGCTAAATAGACTTACTGACAGGCAACGCAGTCGCCCTTTCTCCATCTCATCGCACACCAAAAGGAAATGATTAATGACCCGCCATGACAGTTGCGTCTTCGAGCCGTTTGATGCAACTTGATACTATTGATTGGGAACAAAAGACGAACAAAGTGCGCCTCGGTTTCATAACCCTTTGACGAGTAATGGTGAGCTTCCGAAATGTTGGGTGTTCCGAAGTCTTGGCAGTGTTCGGCTGTGACAGATGAAGTCGGGTGTCGTTTCTGTGTTGTTTTGGTTGGAAAATATAGTAACTGAACATGAGTCATAAATAATGAAACCAAACTTTAATTAACTAAAAAGGATTTATTACCTGGTTGAGTGAAAACGCTGACAGAGGACGCCCTTAAAAGACATACACGGATCTTATTGGTGATGTTCTTCAAAAAGGGTAGAAATCATAAACGACGTGCGTTTATGAGTTGCAGTTGAGTCAGAAGGAAGAGGTAGCTTCAATCTTGCACTGATTGAAAACTAAAGTATTGCAGAGTACTAAATATTATGCAAGTTTTATCCTGATAATATACAAGATGCCTGCAAACTAGGCCACGGGAACTGCGGGCAAAAGCTAGTTTTTTAAGCTGATTAGGTTAAATGAATGTAAAAAAGTGAAAAACGCGTAAACCGATATAGGGTCTGTCAAAAGAGAAAATCTGTGAAAACAGTAGTAGTGTTTTTGCACCTCCTATTGTAATTGTGTAAAATTTTAACACTCTCTTAACTAAACGACTCGTAAGTCATAACCAGACTCAGTATGGTCTTTTAACTTTCATTTCAAGACGCATTTCGTTCGAAAGCAAAACTCTTGCCACAGCATAAGCATCCTTGTGCTTATGAAACTTGTTTTGCCGCGACCGTTCGAGTAGTAAATCAAAATATATAACTTTATCATGCGACCCATCTTCCACTACTGACATTCTGACCTATTTTCTGGCCTCTTTCTTTATCCATTCGTGGTATGCTGATCTGTGCATACAATCTAATGTGAATATGGGTTATGCTGTGAAAAAATGTTTTGCACAGAAAGTTAGAGGAAATAACTTGGCATAGAATTGTTGTCAAAATCAAAACTGTGCAAAGCGCGCTTACTTCTGAAAAGACTATCCTGGCCTAGTACTGGGCATAAACTTTTTCATTTATTTCGTCATGGCAACTACAATACTTACTTAAAAGTTATTCTCTTTCGTGCCGTTAATGATGTTTATTTGTTTTCGTACCACTTGCTCAAAAAAGTGACATTCTATGCCACAAAAAGCGAACATAACAATAGTCATTTTTAATCTGTTAAAAACAGGGAAAGAAAATTGTACTGAATTTCATTCATCCTCTAGGGGGAGAATGTGATTTAAATTTGGTATACTTACCGAAATGTATACTGAACTACATCTGTATTTACACCATTGAGTTTGTATATAAAGCATTATACATCTTTTTGAAAAAGGAATACGCATTTATTATGCAGTTATGATTATCAAATAAAATTACGAAAACCGACGAGGCCGTATGAGCTTGATGCATATGCTTTTCCGACAAAAAATATTAGTCTAGGAATTTGCCGCGTTTTTGTTTTCTTCAAATACATAAACGTAAAGTTTATCTTAAATTATTTTACTTTTAATTGTCATTATTTTTAATAAATGCTTATCTCATATTATTATTGTGTTAATTTTTTCGCAAATGGTACGAAAAATAGAGTATTTTCCTCGGTGATAACGCTGTCTTAGTCTTGGGTGAACTTAAATCCCTCGCCACATCATTTGGATCCCTCGCCTCAACAAATCCTCAAATTACGCCAACATCTACATCTTCCTCTTTGATCATCATAAATTGGGTAGTTTCACAAAAATACTCTTTACGTCGGGACAAAGGCATGAGATTATGTATGATTTCATGTATTATTCACGCATTTTCTGTGTCATCATCATCACCATTTCAGCCAAAATACGTCCTCTACTGGGCATAAGCCATTCCCAAGGATCGCCACACTGACCGGTCCAGTGTGTCTTGCATCCAACGGACATTTTGGTTTTGCCAAAATGTCACGCTTGGCAGGCGGGTTGGTGATTGCAGTTTGTTATTAAAGTGCACATATAATGCTGCTGCCTATTCTCTGGTATGTCCCTTAGTCACCTCTTACGACACTCACGGGAAGATATGGGATGGTGAAATTATTACCGTCCGGCACCATACGGAGCACTTGATTTTCTGTTTGTGTGTATATTTAATTAAGCCTTGAATAAATCCAACGTATGCATTTGTTAAGTCCAATTATTTGCAATCCAATACGATTACTAACTAAGACACGGCTACGTCAATAAGGTTTCATAATTTAAAATGTGAAACTTTTTTTTTTTTTTTCTTTTTGTTCGCCCTTCTCGGGCAGGCTAAGGTCTTGGACCATACCGCCTCGTCTTCAGTGCAATTTTAACATTCTTTAGTATGCATTAGAATACGGGTGTATCAGATTCTAATGGTTTTTGGAGTATTTGGCAGCAAATTGTATCGAGTCAGCCTTTCCAGTAAGCTTTGCGGAGGTAGTCAATACTACAATAAAATTCTCCGCTCCACTATCCTGAGATCGCTTCTGTCAATGATTTCACATATTGTCCAGTTGCGTAGACAGTTGAGACACAAAACTACACCAATTTTATATCACAATATCCACTAGGAATCAATTTGCAAATAATATTAACAGCCGCTGAACTTCACTCGAAAAAATCCCGCCAAAAACTCAATGTGAACCTTAGATGAATAATGTGAAGGATTAATTTATGTCTAGAAAGGGTAGCTACAGTAGATGACGACGAACAGAGAAGTAGGTATGAAAGAAGAAGTCATGTTGCGTCGACATAAAAAAATGGAATAAGGTAAAGAGAATGATGATTAAGATGGTATTAACTACGAGTAGCAAATGAAGACCATTTCGTTTCAATGTGTAATCAATACCATTTTATAGATAGAACAACTCATCTTTGCTTGCGGTGCTATGTGTGGGTAAGCATGTGTGGTTGGACGTCGACTATCGCATCACTGCTACACAAATGCATCTTACTTCTTACTATAATATTATACATGTGAAATTTTGGATACATGTGAGTGTGGCTGTATGTTTGTTACTCAATCACGCTACAACGGCTGAACGGATCTGGATGAAAAGTGGCACTGACATAGATTATATTCTGGAATAACACAAAGGCTACTTTTCATGTCAGTATAATATTCCCTTAAGATAAGAAACACTTTTCACGCGGGCGAAGCCACTAGCAGAAGCTTGTAATGTATAATTACAAGCACACACACCACGCACGCAAACATGGCGCCGCCGCGCGCACCGATGAGTTGAACTATCTACTATAGCATGCCGTTTGAAATTTAACATCGGTCTACTGAAAATGAATTGTAAATTTCGTATTATGGTAATTCTCATGTTCCAGTATTAAATTAAGCCAGGCTAGGGGGCACATAGCGCAAAAAGTGAGCCTTGTTTTAAGGCCGTATGTTAAAACTGTCTTGTACGAGTATATAATATTTTTGGACTGTCTGCGCTTTGGTATCGTATTATCATGTTTGATTTAGATTTTATAAATATCGCTGCATATGCTGAGATAGGAGCCTTTTTGGTCTCGCACGGGGTTATTATTTATTTTTATTTTTGATTATTGCTTTTTTGTGTTTTGCTTGTCTCGTGTCTCCTGTGTGGGTCACGAATGAATATAACTTCTTTAATTTTGTTTGAACTTTGTTTGTTTCTGATACTCTATGTTCGACGTTACCTTCATGTAGGTATGTTTATAAAACAAAAGTAAAGTTTGACCAAAAAAAAAATGCCTTTTCAATGCCAAGTAAAAATATAGGTCCTGCTGTGATTATTTGAAAGTTTTTTCAAAAGTCAATCGCATCACTTGACTTGCGTTTAATTTTTGACGCGTTGATAGTTTATTTCCTGAAACCAGGATTCGTTTGAGAATCTTAAATGGTACTTTTGCCAAAAGGAAAGCTGCTTTAAACAAGTGGTTGAAACAAAAAGTATTTTACAATGCATGTCCTCGAAAAGAGCGGTTTTCCAAGCAACCAAACTGTGCGGAAAGTGTCACTTTTTTTCACTAGTGCTTTTTACTTTCCTGAATTTTTTTAATTTTTAACTCCAACGTCAGCCCGACGCATAGAGTTTTTATTAATTGAGAAAAGTTTAAAAAATTAGTTATGTTCAGATTATCATTCATATAAAAGGTAAAATAAGACTAATATTTTATTTTAGGCATTTTTAATTACTCTAGATTTAGATTTTGATCAATAAATTAATTTTAAATATTCATTAAATATGTTTGGCAGAACGTATATTTTGCTCGTGCCTTATTGCGTTACGATTGGTTACGATGTGACACCTATTTGCACATGCGAATGCAGTAGATATTCCCGAGGAACTTTTAGTTAATCTGTGGTTATTCTGAGCGCGCTTGATTAAGCCCGTCATTTTGTTAATTTCATTTTATTAAATTATATATTTTTTTATTTCCTCGCACAATGCATAGTAAAATGTTGTATGATACACGTACGTAAGATGATTTCCGACTCGTGTCGATTTATCCAAATGATTTAAAAACTTAAATCACGAGCGAAGCGAGGGATTTAAGTTTTTAACACCCTCGCTACGCTCGGGAGTAAACCTCGAGTCCTTCGTTACGCTCGCGATTTAAATCGTCACCCGCGACAGAAGACACTGCTTTATCCCCTTGGTTAATAATCTACTATTCAGTACCATTTTCAAAGCCAAGTTTATCTTCAACCAGCCACTACCACTACAGACTGTATCCAAATCCGTACCTACTATCTAAATACTATGTACCTCATCATCGTGTAACACGAATTATTTTTCTTATCATGCATTAATGTTCATTTGTTTTGGTTACATCTTTAAATCAAGCTCATCTTCGGAAACTGGACTTTTTGTTGCCCCTTATCAACTGCTATCATCACAGACTATTTATAAATCCGTACCTACTATCTAAGCACTATGTACCACATCATCGCGTACCATAAAGGTCACCATACTTCTTACTGTGTCCTTACCATCACAGTCTATATCCAAACCAGTAACTATCTAAGCACTATGTACCACTTCATCGTGTAACATACCATTCACCAGGCATCCTTTTTACCATGCATTGATTTAGTCATTTGTTTTCGTTCGATCTTCATCATCGTCTTCAGACACCGGACCCTCTACGGCCAGTTATCAACTACTATCACTACAGACTATATTCAAATCCGTATCTATCTAAGTACTATGCATCACATCATCGCGCACCATAAATCATACACGCAACATAATACTGGCGGCGTGGCGACGTGATATATACGGAGGAGACGCCCCGCCGAGCCACGCGGGCGGTGCGCTGTGATTCACTGGCGTATCGTTATGTGTAATTAGAACTATTTTATTGTGTGACCTCTTTATTGTTAGTGGCCAGTAGCATTGGAAAAGAAATTCGACGTTTATAAATACTCGCAGATTACATAGATAAAATGCTGCGGGTTGAAGCAAAAGTTCTGGTCTTAACGTGTTTGAAATTGTGTCATACACTTTTGGGGTGTATGCTATGCCCATTGTTGCTTCTATGAAGAGTAATTATTAATTTTCTTGCCCAATAATGCGTTCCTATACATTGTACAGCCACAGCTCGCTAGTTCTTTTTTTAACTTATTATGGGCGTGAATCCATTCCTATCAACCGAGCACAATTCCAAACTTTAGAATACTACTGAGAAATTGAAGATAGGAAAGCCAATAACACTGTCTGACCCAGACATCGAATCCAGGACCTCGGTAATAGCACGTGTGACCTCTGGAACAGCGAGGCAATTTTATTTCATTTCAGTAATCATCGGCAAATTAACATTAAAGTTATTAACAGCCTATTTTTAACCCACTTCAAGGCTAAAAGTTCTTCTCTTAGGTACAGAGAATGAACAAGCTTTGACTACAACGCTCACTCATCATCGTCATCATGCTGGGACAAAGGCCTCCTCTCTGTGAAAGGAAATGGCTCGTCGGATCCACATCCACGTTTTGCCAGTTATGTTTTAAATCCTCGGCTTTCAGACTACGGTATAATATAATAGCATATAGTATTATAGCTCATAGCACAACAATTTCGCACATCTTTCATTGTTATGGACACGTTCACACTGTTCTGTACTATATATT
Source organism: Orthosia gothica (assembly GCA_949775005.1). NCBI lineage: Eukaryota > Metazoa > Arthropoda > Insecta > Lepidoptera > Noctuidae > Orthosia > Orthosia gothica. The sequence goes on from OX459042.1 coordinate 3,888,035, forward strand.
ATTAGCTTACTATCTATACCAATATTATAAAGAGGATTTTTTTTGTTTGTTTGTTTGTACCGAATAGGCTCCGAAACTACAGAACCGATTTTAAAAATTCTTTCACCTATGGAAAGCTAAATTATTCCCGAGTAACTTCGCTCCCGTCAAAATTATAGCCTACTATAATTTTGACGGGAGCGAAGCCGCGGGGGTCAGCTAGTTCATGCTGTGCTATATCACGCGCCACCATCTCCCTCCGCCCTCACCCCCGGCCGTCCCAAAAGCGAAACGAAGCTATCGAAAAACTCTTTAAATAAATAAATAAATAAAATAATAAATAAAAATCGTTTATTCTCAGGCATGTCACCCATATTAAAAATTTACAATTAAATAATTAAAATTAATCGGACATCACAATAACACAAAATTAAAATTAATAATTAAAATAATCAAATTTATTATAACCAGACAACACAATAACACATAATTAAAAATAATCAAATTATAAAAATAATAAATAATTTGACAACACATTTACACAGCTTTAGACCGAGAGAGCCAAAATAAACGCATAAAATTATCAAGTACCTTTACTTTGTCTCCCTCAGTATATGTACATTTTGAAACACCGCCGATACAAGATCATTTTGACAATTAACTACCCTCGCGTAAAACGACGCCCTGAGTTTCCTCATGAGCGCAAAAAAGTCTGTAACTCTGTTTACAGCAAACATATCAGTCGCACTACACCGCCAGGGCAAGTTGAGCATGGCCCGAAACGCGTTATTATATTGTACACGAAGAGTGTGGTAAGCACTCTTCGTGTACTTGTACCAAAGTTGGCTCGTGTAGAACGACTGACAGTAAGCCTGGAACAGAGTTATTTTTACTTGCTTCGAACAGTGAAAGAAACTTCTGTTCAGCATGTTACTTTTACACGCAATGCTACGTCTTTGCCTTTCCAAATCATCGTCATCTTTTAAATTATCATTTAATATATTATGTCCGAGGTATTTAAATTTATTTACTATTTTTAAATCCGAGCCACACAAAGTAATTGGCAAGACATTAGTAGGGCCCTTATCATGTTTAAATATCATTACTTCTGTCTTGGTAACATTATAGGTTAGTTGATGTCGAGAAGCGTAGTTCTCACATACAGAGATAAGTTTTCTGAGGCCGTTGACTGAGGGGCTAAGCAGCACCATGTCATCTGCATAGCTAATGTTGTTTAAACACTGCCCGCCAATATGGCATCCGACTCTGGTGCTGCTGAGCTCCTCGATCAGATCGTTTACATACAGGCTGAATAGCACCGGGGAAGTCAGGCCACCCTGTCTCACGCCACTAGTCAGCCTATACGTTGCCGACAAGGCGTTGTCCCATTTCACTTGGTTTGTTTGTTTGTTATACCAAAATTCAAAAAGATCTACAATTTTAGGTGGCACACGAGTTTGTCTTAATTTATTCCAGAGCAAAGTATAATTAATAGTATCAAAAGCTCGGCTGAGGTCTAGAAAACATGAGTACACGGATGTTTTTCTACTTGTATATTTATAAACGGTATTTTTTAGTGCGAAAATAGCCAAATCAGTGGATAAGCCCCGACGGAATCCAAACTGTGCGTCATTAAGTGGAATATTCTTTTCGTTAAAATGTTTCATCATCAGATTTTCGAATATTTTAGAAAATATAGTTGCTAAAGATATCGGACGGTAGTTGGATAGGCTAGACACATCACCAGTTCTGTTTTTTACTATCGGTACAACGGTGGTTTTCATGAAGTCAGCCGGCAAGTAGCTGTGATCAATACAAACATTAAATAATAAAGCAATTTTTTCGAACAACAATGCTGGTGCAAACAACACGTGTTCGACGCTGAGCCCATCGTGACCCGGAGACTTACCCCGTTTCATACCTTTAACACACCGAAACACCTCTTCAGCTGTGACGTGTAACTCACTAAGTTTGGCGGACGACACCGCCGCCGCGGCGATGGGTTCGCCGTTCCCGCGTCACCATGGGCCGAGCGCGTCCCACTCGAACAGCCGTCAGTGGTGGTTGAAAGTGCCGGTGGAGGCGGATTAAATTTACTGACAAACATATTTGCGATATTAATTGGATTCTGATCACCATTTATAGACAAAGGAAGGCTAGATTTATAATTTAATTTATTAGTTTCTTTCCAAAAACTTCCAAAGTCTTTATTATATCTGTGTGTAGCTATAATATCCATTTTTATTTTATTTTCATTTAACTGGCACCACTTTAACTTATTTTTAAAAACTTTTTTACTATGAATCATGTCATCATAAATCCTTCCCTGAGTAGGGCGTCCATAAAAATTCCAAATTTGATAGGACTGTCTAGCCCTCATGTGACAGTCCTTAACATGAAAATTCCACCCTGTAACCGTCCTTTTGGTAGTTTTGCCCTGATATGAGTATTTAGCAGCTTTAGTCATGCTGTCAACTATCTGATAATATAAAAGTTCAATTTGGCTAAAGTGATCGTTACTTTGGCATGATACACCATGGCAAGGAAAAGTAGGCCAATCAAATAAATTTAGAAACTTATCACACAATTTTGCGTAACTACACTTTTGTTCAAAAGTTCTGGTACCCCAAATAATTTTATTATTTTTGTGAGTACTTGTTTTACTTACTTTAGGCATAATAGCGTCAATATTGCAACTAATTACTAATGGGAAATGATCCGAACAGTAAACATCATTTAATATTTTAACATTATCAATTACACTCAGCCCGGCAGAGGTAGCTATGCAATGATCCAGCCAGCTTGTGGTGCCATGCGCATCACTTAAATATGTAAAGAAATTTGAGGACATACCAAGCACAGCAAGATCCGCACAAACCCAGCTTTGATCATGACAGAACTCCATCAGCTTACATCCAAATAGACTGCTAGACCGCGCGACATCAGCATTAAAATCGCCGAGCACAAAGACACTCTCCACATTATTCACTTCAATAACGGCACTAATCACACCGAGGCACTCCGTGAACAGAGGCAGGTTGTCCGCGTTCTCTGTAGGCATATACACCGACATCACGATGAAACTCCGGCCGCCGCCGCCGTCGAGCTGCATACACACAGCCGCGACGCGCGTCGAGCCCGTGTCGATCGGGGTCACACTGACAACCTGCACTCGTGTCCACCGCCGATACTCCATGGTAGGAAAAATCAGGGTAAGTAATATTCATATTACTTAGGTAACCCAGGTCATCCGGTAGTAACCAGTGTTCCTGTATGGCAATCACTTCATGCGATTTACACAAGTCCGTGACATGGTTACCCGACCGTTTTATAGATCGGCAGGCTTATTACGTATGAAACAGCAATTAACAATATTTGCGCAGAGATTGTACAATCATCGCGCGAATATCGCTTTACGTAAAAAAATTGGAAGGCATATTTTTGCGAAATAATTGCTTTTCAATCGCGAATCCGCATTATATACGTGGGACACTCAGAAAGTTTTGCGAAACTAAAAAAAAAATGTTCTATACGTACATATATTTTTATTAAATCTTTTCAAAGTACTTTCCACCAGCCTCTATACAAAGATTCATGCGCCTAAACCAGTTTTCAAAACACTTTTTCCAGTCCGCCGCAGACACCTCGTTTACAGCCTGCTCGAACGCAGCCAGCGCATCTTCCGGCGACGAAAATTGTATCCCTTTGAGCTGATTTTTTATTTTTGGGAATAAAAAGAAGTCACACGGTGCTAGATCAGGGCTGTAAGGAGGGTGACCCAGGAGTTTGACTGGCGTGCTGTCCAGGAAGTCCCTCGTTTTGAGTGCGGTGTGCGCAGGTGCATTGTCGTGGTGGAGCAGTAGCCCGCGGAGCCCTGTGTTTGGTCGCTTGTTGCTTATAACAGAGAAAACTTCTGGCAAACATTTGGTAGTATACCATTCGGCATTAATGCTTCTTTGATCCCGTAAGGGAATTGATACCAAGTGGCCAGTCAAATTAAAAAAGCTAGCGATCAAAATCTTACCCCCGCTTCTAGATCGCTTCACTTTGGTAGGCGTTGGCTCATTTTGAAACACCCAAACAGTCGACTGGCGCTTGGTTTCTGGGTCGTATTGATAAATCCAGGACTCATCACCTGTAACGATGTCGTAAACACGCCGAGACGAGCCTGCTTCAAATTTGTTAAGCATATCACGGCACCATTCCACCCGGGCCTGCTTCTGAGCATCGGTGAGGTTGTGCGGCACCCAGCGTGATACTATCCTCCTCACGCGAAGATGGCTGTGTAGAATCTCGTGAACGCTTCCCGATCCAATCTTCAATATGTGTTGAATCTCCTGATATGTAATTCGCCTATTGTCTTGGATTAAATTTTTCACTGCTAGCACGTTTTCTTCGGTAACAGCCGTCAAAGGGCGACCGCTTCTTTCGTCATCCCCCAAAGTTGGTCGACCGCGCTTGAATTCGTTATACCAACGATACACGGTTGCCTTGGAAGGGCCTTCATCCATGAATGTCATTTGAAGTCTATCGTACGATTCATCCGGTTTCAGGCGACACTTGAAATCGTATAAAATCATAGCTCTAAAATGTTCCCGGCGCAGATCCATATTTCAGTGAGACACAATACTTTGAATTAACTCGCAAAAAATGTGGAGGGAAATTTTGAAATTGGAACTTACTTATTTTTACTTATAAATAATCATATTTTCGAAAAACATTATAACTGGCCAGTCTCCCATATATAAAAACTTTTTTTCGCAATACTTTCTGAGGGGCCTGGTATATGTAAATAAAATGCAAATATCAAATTTTCACTGCCATATTTACTTTACACGAATTCTTTACATCTTCGAATATTAATTTATCGGAATATTGGAGCTTAATAAAATCAAATTGACTATTGTAAAAAAACAGCCTCCATGAAGTGTTGCTCTTTCATAAGCTGGTTAATGCATCAAACGATACATTTTATAAATCATCGGACAGATAAAATAGCTTCTGTTAAAGGTGACTGTGAAAAAAAAAGACTTGACTTAAAGGCCTCAGTAGCCAGGTCACTAAATTGATCGCGCAATAATTGTACAATTATTGCTACTTGCTGTTCCTTACGTAATAAGCCCGCGGCAATTAAAAGAGACTATATTAATTTTCATTGCTTTTTAGTACGGGACGACTATTTAAATCAGTACTAATGCGTTTTTCTTTAAACCGTCTGTACAGCACACCACGAGGCCAGAACTCTGCGTCTAGGAAGGTGGATTCCTGTTCTTGTTCAATTGTAATTTTGAACGAAGAAAATGAAGTATCTTTAAATTGAGATAATTTTCGCCGTCCGTAATAAATTCACAAATATCCTTTTCTGAGGTGTGGGTATCGAATCGTGACGCGTAAATGTAGGACAACTTAGGCACTATTTTAATTTTGCTTGACTTCAGCACAGCTTTTCCTTGCTGATTCCTGATTTTTTTTCCTGTTTTGTAGTTATGACGCTTGTTAACTACAGTGGTAAAACTATCGTCGTTGTCAGTATCTAGCAAGATCCCACTCTGGCCTATATCGGTTGTTTTAGGAGTTTTAGTACGTCGTACGGGATTACTTTTGAGGCTTTTATTTTGAATAGCCTCGGCAAACGTCTTCTCTGTGTTCGATCGATCAGCCGGCGCGTGGCCCGAGTCGCGCACATACACGGGCCCGAGGCGCGGCGCAGGAGTACCGGGCGACGGGGGAGCGGCCGGCGACGACCGGGCTGGACTGATTAGCCGTAGATTTTAAAAATAAATCGGTTGATTCAAGCACCGAAGATGATTTACGTAGCGGGTTGGTCTTGATGTCTTCCAATTCCAGTTGTACTCTAGTCAGCTCGGAAGATTTAACGTAATCACACTGGATACGGTGGACGTCTTGTTTCAGCATTAAAATACTTTTCAGTAGGCTCGATACGTCCACGTAATCGAAATATACTGGCGGTAGGTGGTTTAGATCTTTCACAACAAAGGTGGGGAGAGATGTTGGTTCAGTTTCTTTAAGCGTTTTTATGATATCTTGAAGTAGACGCTTATTTTTGCCGTCACCCTTTCGCATGGAACGGGAATTGGTCGCCTGTCCGAGAATAGTTTTAGCTTTTAAAATCTCGTCCTCGCTAAAATTTAATCCACAAATTTGTAACAAAATGAGCTCGTCCATAAGATCAATCTTACACTGTAGAAAGCATAGAAGCTCGTTGATCACCAGGTTGCACTGATTCGACATTGCTATCGTTGAGGCGATGCTAGCAGATCACAGCACAGACGCCGCAGCGTGTCTTTAAAGATCGCGGTCAACTGAGCTTGCTGTATACTATAAATGCTTGCGATAATATCGCGTAATATGGACGCCATGCTTTCTAGTATGTATATAGGTCCTTCTTACCTATACTATGTAGCACAATAGCATAACGTAGTCTGAAAGCCGCTTAATAGAAGGTAGTTTCTATATTATAAGTACAGTTTCTTTTTCACAAACACCACGATGTTACCGCCTCATAACTGCACTCAGCGCATTTTAATGTTAGCGCGGAAGTCATAAAAAATGCTAAGAGGCGATTATCTGAAAGTTATTGCAAAGTCAATAGAGACCATAAAATACTGTCGTCGGGCATTAATGTTTTATAGGTTGTCCATATAATTTCTAGTATCTTATAGTCCATATAAAGTGGCTCCAAAGTTCAGTGGTCGCAGAGGCGGCACCTTAGTGTAGTGGTTTATGGGTTCAATTCTAAAAGTCAGTCATTAATTATGCCAAGTAGACCATTAAATTAAACAAAAAATATTATGTTAAATTTATTCTTGCAAACAGATATATAATACAAAGAAATAATTAACTTAGTAAGATACCTTTATATGATGACGCTCGTCAGTAACATTTCAATTCGATGTTAATTTAAAATAGGTACCTACTGTTGGGGTGAGGTTTATTGTAACAACTACAATTAAAAAATAACATTAAAATATTTATGTTTCATTCCTCATCTAGAGACTCTGTCACTTGAACACGCCCCCTTCTAGAGTTATACAGCGGATTCCTAAATCCCGCGCTACTTCTAGAACTGATCACTGAGTCTCTTCTCGTCAAACTCACCACACTGTCCGACCTCCTCTCGAACCTCGAAAATATATTGCCGGGCATGTTTCTAGACAATACCGGGATCCTCACATCCGGGATTTTATAATAGTACACGTACAACGCCCCCATTGTTAGAATCACTGCGAAAAACATGGACACAAAGATTTTGCCGCCCAAACCCGACTTCGACAAAGGACTCCCGCTTATCTGAGCAACCTTGTGCCCTTTCACCCAACGATCGTGGAGAGCATAGCTAATAGAATTGATCATTTCCGCACTAAACCCTTCGTATTCACCTTTGTCGACGACCACGAGCTGAATTCTTCTATAGAGAATTTCTGGAGTATAACCAACGTGATATTCAATACTGTCTTTACCGTACTCATTGACAGTGTTTTCAACAAGGTCACCGAAAGCTTTCATGTCGAATCCTTCGTCCGCATCAAACACAATATAGCCACCACAGATTTCACAACAGAACCCGAGAGGTTTGATAGGATGCACACACGGAGCCTTCGGACAGAACTTCGCAGCGCAATCAATTGCCATCGGAATCAATTGACACGCACACCCGAACTGCGCACAGTGCATAGACTCACCAATCTTTAAGCCTGTAGTTTGATAATCATTTAAAACAAATTGTTGCGGATCATCAGACGATTGCTTGTAAGCTACATGTGCCAAGAATTCTTTACTGGTAAAACTTTTGTTTCCAACTTTGAGACTTTGTACAAATTGTGTCACTTTTGGCAGGGTCACGCTAAATTTGGTATTTTCTGGGAACTCTACTACATCGTTGAAGCACGGCACCCTGTCTGAGTCAGGAGTAGCTTTATTGAACTTCGGCGAGCTCCAAACATCTGCTTGGTTCCAGGAAGATTCTGTTTTATCTAAGTAGTAAGCGTTTCCTTCAGTGCAGTTGGTATCCGCGGGGTTGTCTCCAAAAGTTAACAAGCCTTCTAAAATCAATTCACCGTCTTCTGGCAAAATGAATTCGTTTATTTCAGTTCCAGATGCAATTTTGATTGAACCGGCAATCGATTGTGGAAACACGACGGTTTGCTTAGAACAAGGTAGTTTTCTGTCTTTGAAGTTCTCCGGTAACTTGAAGCTTGAGTTTGGAAGCCACTTGACAGTTGTCGCTGATATTAAAGTGGTCCCGAATATAGCAAGACAGTGCAGGAACACAATCGGTGACATGTTGGGAGCGACGTATGTTAATGAATGCCAATCTGGTTCAGTCAGAGTGTAATGTGACACTAAATGATGTCTGGTCGTTTATTATCTGTGCTCTGTTTGATGTGCGTGACACATGCAATGACAAATCAACGTTATCTGAGTGTAGATTTACACATTGAATCATTTTAATCAGTTGACTGCATTGTGGGGTTAATTACTGAAATGATTAGTGACGTGTTCGCATTGACCTAAATCTATGAAAATGTATAATCCGCTATGGGTTTCTATGTCTGTTTGTTTCGAGTTTTAATTGTTAGGTACTCAAACAAAAATCCGACAGTGTATCCATTATTCTGAAGAAAAAAAGTCGGTGTCTAGTGAACGATGCAAAAACGAATCGATGCGAAAAACCAAAATTAGACGAGGATAATAAAAAATAGCATTTATTACCGACAAAAAATGCTGATAAGTATGATTTCAGCCTTCATTTTTATTACATTTCTTGCTCCAAAGAATTCTTTTAACAGAAGCGAAAACAATCCATCACTGAGCGAAAAGAATCTCATTTAAATAATCTTACCAGCAAACAGTAATATATTGCCTTCCGCGAATACAAAACCGCGACGAATTAGCCACGTTAATATCATAATATTTTCTGGAAAAAGAATACGTATAAACAAAAGATTAGGGGTAATCCTGCCGCGTCGAGGAGCCTGGGACGCGGGGATTACTGCCATCTTGAAGGAGCAATAAAAGTCATCGCCAGCCACGCACGACTATTACACTTGATACCTTATGATTTATCGCTAGATAACACTGGTAGGTGGTTAAATACAAACCATTAATGACTTTGGAGGGGTTGGAAATTTAATAAGACGCCGCTCCCGTGCCAAGGAGCGTAGTTATGCAAATTTTATTGCAGGAAAAGCATCAGGTAGATTGTACGGGAGGATGTTGTGGCTTTTCCAGCTGCGGTTGCAAGGATTCTGAGTGACGTTATCCGTCTAGTTTGTTTGTGAATGTACTGTATGAAGACATCTGTTCAAATATGTTGTTCTTTGTCTTTTAGTACTCGTAATGCTTTGGCCTTGTTGCTGCAATTGTTTTCGTTTCTTTCTTTTTTTTTCAAATTGGACATGGCTGATGATAAGAGTAGTTGTATGCTTGGGTGTTTATATATGCGTCACACTCAAGGTTCTTTGTACTAACTAAAACTAAGGACGTCCGCTGTTGAACATGTCATAATCCTCCCGAAAACCGCACCACATAACTGGTCCAGTTCTGGTCCTTCTCATAACCAGTAGATTCCCGCAGCCTTCACCAGGTCATCAGTCTTGGGAATGTTACGTTTACAGTTTCGATTCGATTTGCATATAAAATCTACTAATCTTTGCCCAGTCTTCCACCATCATTGTTATTTGGGATCGGCTGTTCTCGTCTATATTCTTCAGACGCGGCTTTACTATATCATCGACATTCTAGATTGGCATCTAAGCTTGCTGCTTTCTGCTGTTGTGATATAGGACGAAAACAGGACCAATTGCTCTATCTCTTTTTAACCGACTTTCCAAAAAGAGGCGGTTCTATGTTCGACTTTGTTTGTTTTTTTTTCACCGATTTCTCCGTCAATTGTGGACCGATTTTTTTTCTTTGAAAGAGTATGTTCCCAAATCGGTCATATTTAAATTTAGTGAAGAATTTCGGAGATATACAACAGAACTCTTCAATAAATGACGGCAAATCTCTGAGGATTGTTGCAATTGCATGTCTGTTTATTGTTTATACCATTTCATAACTTAACATAACACCAGTACGTTATAGAGGGGTACGCAGATGTGTACAGTTCATCTTGGTAAACTCTCATTTCACCGGTAATGTTCAAGTTTCATGATATTCGAGTAATCTTTTCTGGCATTACAGGTACCTTAGAACTTGCCTATTAAGATACACAACGGACTCATGATGTCGTTCACAAGTCATAGTTCTAATACCAAATTCTAATTGAACCTTCCTGAAGCGTACCCGTACACAATATTGACCCGTACATTTCATGACTACTTTAAAGATCGTAACAAGCCGCCGAAACGCACAATATGCTAGATGGGAAGATAACAGGGACCTCTAAGTGTCTGGGTTTTACGGTTCATCCTATAAAACCGCTAGCGTTCTGAACGTTTATAAAGGACGGTATAAAACCTTATTGTGACTTCGTACGTGTTCGGCTTTAATATTGGAAGTCGTGAAAGTTTTTTTGTAAGTCGTTGTTTGTGATGCGTGAAGGTCAAGGCTTTTGAAGATGGGTTTTGATATTAAAGTCTGTTGGTCCTTTTGTCCGGAAAAGGTCTTGGTAATTGGGGCATATTATGTTTTTGTAATAGGGCCTCAACATTGCATAAAATTTTAGGTGTCATTCTTGTTTTTAAATTATCCTCTCGCGCATGTTCTAACAGATTTCAGCAGTAAAATTTGTTTTAATTTTTGTATCACTTATTTTTGAAAAGCTTATGTTATTAATCATAATCATTCTTTATTTGCTCAAACATGAGTACAGTACACACAACAAATTGTTAACATGTAAGAGAGTACTAAAAAATTTCGTTTTTACCGTATTAAATTCAAATCCTTGTCATAGATATTCATAGACAAAACATTACAACGCTTAGTATTCTACGACTCAGTTACCCAACCCTTTTACTAAAACATTAACCTTGAACGACTAACGTAAAACGAGGACTAATAACCCCTTTATTCGAAAACTTAATTTAAATTGAAATAATAGTACCCACGAGAACGATAATAGCCCTTCATAACATCAAAATCACCCTTAAATATACACCAACCAAGTTTCACCTTTATTGCTTGTCTGTTAAAAGTTATAGTTGCGTAACATTTTTATATTCAGAGCAATACTGTGCAAACACAAAATCTTACCATACTTGAAAAGATATCTATTTATACTAAGTTTCGCCTTTATTGCTTGTTTGTTAAAGATTATAGTTGTGTAACAATGTTGTATTAAGAAAAAAATACTGAACATAATCTAACTATCAATTGAAGCCTATTTACTCCAACCCAATTTCACCTTTATTACTTTTCATTATAAGTGATATTTGCATAACATTTTTATGTTCAAAAAAATTCTGAGCATATACAAATTTTTAATTACCCTTAAATAGACCATATACCAACCAACTTTCACCTGTATTGCTTACTCGTAAAAGCTATAGTTGCATTTTTTTTATGCCTGGAACAAAATATGAAGAATGTATCAGTTTGAGTCCGTTACTCAAAACATGTCGGGTTTGTTCTATGTTTAAATAGAGAACATGAAACCATTTCAAAAATAGACAATTAAGCGTCACAGAGTAGAAAGACACAGTAGGTATACGATTAAAAAAACAAAATGTCAGACTGTTTTCTTCCATTTTGGTCCGCATATGTTGGAGTACAATTTACAACTGAAACGGTTTTAACGAAGCAGGCTTTCGTTAGGGCGAATTGAGAAAAGTTTTTAATTATAAATATTTATTTATCAATCATGAATTACTTAAATTTTTGTTTAACGGGAACAAACGATTAATTTGCGACAAAATTTCACTACCTATTAACCTCTGGGTTTTATCAACAGGTCCTTAAGTCACGGGTCCTTAAACCTTTGTAGCAGTTCTCCTAAGACCCAACTTATACAAAACGACAAAAACAAAATGGTTTAAAGTGACCATACTTATATTACCATAATACGATCGTCATTGATCCTACATATAATCATGTTTTCAATGAAAAAGTAAAAGCTTTAAAAAGGCCGTTGATCACGCATAAAAGCAGCTCAAGATATAAAAAATCATTGGTCATTTCGTCGACTAAAAGGCATCCAAACTTAGTTAATACTAATTAGGAAAAGCCCAAGTTTTCAATCACAAAAGCCTTATATCTCGCCATAAAACATACACTTGGCTCATAATTTATTCGACTTCACTCAATAGGTGCTATAAAATCTATTCAGTCGCTAAAAGGTTCCGTTTTGACCACGGAGTAGAAAGAAACATGGAGACCTAGGCACATTTGTACCAGTTACTTAAAGCTAGTTTAGGCATCATTTTCATTTTTAGGGTTCCGTACCCGAAGGGTAAAAACGGGACCCTATTACAAGACTCCGCGGTCCGTCTGTCTGTCACCAGGCTGTATCTCATGAACCGTGATAGCTAGACAGTTGAAATTTTCACAGATGATGTATTTCTGTTGCCGCTATAACAACAAATACTAAAACAGAATAAAATAAATATTTAAGTAGGGCTCGCATACAACAAACGTGATTTTTTTGCCGTTTTTTTGCGATAATGGTACGGAACCCTTCGTGCGCGAGTCCGACTCGCACTTGGCTGGTTTTTCAGGCCTCGTTTCATTCAAAATAGTGATTGACAAAATACCTAAATAGACATTGATTTTATTCTATCGCTAACAGTACATGTCCATATACCTACCATTTTCGACATAAGACACCCTGAAGTCATTGATATATAAAAAACCCTGAAGTGCAAAAATCTTAGCATAAACTGACAGAAAAGATACTCGACTTCAGTAAAGGCTCCCTCAAACAGTTAGGACGCGACAGTTTAACATTGTTAATTAAATAGTGTAGCTTTTTTTAAAAAGTTGTTTTTGCATTCAGTTGTCCCTTTGCGCCTATCTGCGAGAGCCCATTGTTGAAAGGATCATCCGCTAGGACACACTAGCTCTCCATTTCATCATACTCCATGGCATAGAAAGCCAGTAATAAAATAATCTCAACACTGTTGGTTTCTGATGGCAATGTTTATGATTTAATTGGCTATTAGACACGTATTTAGTTTATTGCTATGGCTATTGACATTCAGTCGCTGGATTTTTATTGAGGTCCGTTATATGGTATAGCTACAATAAACAGTAGTGGCTTTCTATAATATAATTGAGATAATGCGTGGATGGAGACACAGTTAATTTGTAATGGAATACTCAATCAGAAAGAAAAGAAAGAATAAAGTTTATTCAGCAGGTTTTAACAGCAGTTTCGAGTAAAAATTGGCTTCAGTAAGAGGGTTGTATTTTCTTTATAAAACTAAAAATAATAGGATTGTACCACAGTTAGCTAACCCTACTTTTCTTTAATAAACTACAATTGTTGTTTTTATATTTACTATCGCCACGCTAAGAAAAAGAAGAAGAAGCAAACTACAAGTGCATTTTCTGTTTTACTGAAAAACAAGAAATTCTCTCTTTAAGACGACGACTAACGCCAACGACCTTGAGGGAACAAAACGCGCACTCGTTTCACACCCGAGTGACCCAAAATGTAGTTTGTTGTACGTTCCTTATTTATTCTATGAGTTTAAAAAAAAGTACACCTAGCGGTTTTGGTGCGTTTGTCGAGTTTTTGTCCGTTTTAGACATAACTTTACAAATTAATTACACTATGTTATACGAATAAAACTCAAAATTTGCTTCAATTAAATTATTAAGAAAATGGTCAAATATAACATATATTTTTTCCAATAAATTACGACTAGCCGTTTAGACGTGATTCTCATTTTAAAATCAGCTACTCAGGGGAATCGGCGCCTTAACAGAATCGTATTTCCACTGTTCGTCTACAACACGGCGGCATGACGCCTGCGGATTTTCACCATGGCGAGAGTCATCAAATCGACCTAGGGCTCTCAGCGGGCGGGCTAATACATAATAATATCTCGTATCATCTATTTATCACAAAAACGAATATTCTGTACATTTAAAAGAAAAATTACATTTAATACATTTTTTCTGACCGTTAGAGCAAAAGTCTTAACTACCCCAAAAGCAACATTTTCTTCAACAAGATAAAAATCAAACGGTTTCCGAAAAGCTCTTATCTGAACTAGCTCTTACAACTGACTTTTGTGTGGAGAGCCCTTTGTTGTTGCTCTATAGAAAATAATCATTTCTCTGAACTAAAGAATTGCCAATCGATTTAATATATTACAGTGTGGGTAGGAGATTGGCGCCGGAGGTCAAAGGTAGGAAAAGAAAGTCATCTTGAAAAATATTTTCTGGCATTTTCAAACACATTTACATGCATAACAAAATTGTGATAGTTTTAACTGGCTTGGTAACCAGTTTCATAACAGTACCTTCTTTGGCCTATCTATACCAATATTATAAAGAGGATTTTTTTTTGTTTTTTTTTTTGTATTTATACCGAATAGGCTCTGAACTACTGGACCGATTTAAAAAAATCTTTCACCTATGGAGAGCTACATTATTCCCGAAATCTCGAGTAATATAGGCTAAAATTTTGACGGGAGCGAAGCCGCTGGGGTCAGCTAGTATTGTATAAGAGAAAAATTAAACTTCCTCCACTCTCGATGCCCATGAAAACGAATAAAAAAAAATAACAAGCGTTAACAATCAATTTCATTGACACACGAGGAGGAAATAACTTCGAATTTAGGAGCTGACTCTTAATTTTAGATAAATTATTAGATATTATAATAATAACTTAGTTGACAAATATTTTTGAATAATTTTCCTAATTTGTTGAAGGACAGTCCTTCAACAAGAAAATTATTCAAAAATATTTGTCTTTCCGGTAACATTCTGGAATTATCCCAAAGTTCCTCACATAAACAATCGACACTCGGGTTACAGAAAATAGGCGAAATTAAAAAAGAACCTTATCAACCGTCCTTTCACTATTATCGTCCAACGGCCAATCTGCCTCACCACCATCGCTGAAGCACGATGAGTGGGCCCCATCAACAAAGGAATCAATTTATCACGACGGCGCTGAAAGGTCAGCCTATCGGGGCCCGGGGCCAGGTGCCCATCGATCGGGGGCCCAACTTACTGGGGGAATTAAAAAGTTAATCTTTATTGAGACGGTGAAGTTGTTGGTGGTTGTTTTGAATAAATAGAGAATATTGGATATGATAGCATTAAAAAATCTGGGACAGCAAATTGTTTTTGTTTTTCTAACTAGCAATTTGGTGTTTTTGATGAAATTGGAGAATTATTTGCTGATACTATATATATACTACGATAGAGAAATCTGGCGATGCTTCTCAGACAGGAAAACTTAAGGCATACGCTGGACTTGCGTTTTTTGTCGTCGTAAGATTTATCAAAAAACAATCATACGCCCCAATGTTATCGCAGCACTGGCCGTGCGCCCGCTCGATGCCAACTTATCAATATTGAACATCCTTTTGAACATTTTTGTACATCAACAGTTGGTATAACTCATGTTTATTATATCTTGTGAACATTATTGAAATGAAAATATACCAAATAACTTTATATGATATGAGACGCACCCGGGTTGGTGCAGTAGTTGAGCGATTGACTGCTGCACTGCGCGTCGCGGGTCAAATTCCCGCACGGAACAAATATTTGTATGACTTACAAGTACTTGTTCAGGCTCTGGGTGTCTGTGTATGTGAGTTTATATGTTTGTAAACGCACCTACGATACAGGAAAAAAATTCTAGAGTGAGGCAAGGATTAAAAAAATAAATAAATTTGTGATGATTTTCTTCATCTTTACGTAATTTTAGTTCGCTTCGGGTTTTTTGACTTTTTAATTAACCTTTTTAATTTACAACTTTTTGGTTCACCTTTTTTTTTGAATTAGGTAGATTTAAACATATAAGTGTAGTATATTTTTGAAATCACCTCTTAAAAACCTTTATTTTGATACCCTACAGCCTACACGATTGGTTTGGAAAAAAATATTTGGGTCCCCACAAAATGACGCCCAATATCCGCCATTTTCCATTTTAAGACGAATCGATTGACGTAAGAATCTTAAAAATAAGCCAACGCGTATGTTCTCTGGAACCCCACATAGGAACATACATACATAGACTGATAAACACATTACCCTCCTTCGCAATGTTGCGAACTAAACTTTGCGCTTGTTTGTGGGAACCTTTATTGTTAAGTTGGAGACCAAAAATTTACCATATTTAATTTAAATGCATCATTCACAAGATTCCACTTACATACTCACTCCCATACCTCATTCATGTAACATTTCATCTCTCAATTTCCCGCATGCATCATGCACAAGCTTGCATAAACATCCCATCTATCAGCTCTGTTTTAGCTGGAAATTCAGTAAATTAAACAAAGATCGTACTGGGCTAAATATTGAAGGTATGCACCTGTATGTATACACCTCAAATATTTAGCTGGGAGAGGCCAGATGGTATTTGTATTATGTGGAAGTGGATCGAAGATGTGGAGCGTTGTGTATTGTGTTTGAAAAGAGATAGGAATAGGGAAACATAAATGTCTAAAGTTTTACAGATAGTCTGCAAAAAAAAAAAAAACTAAAACCTGTCTGCTTAGTGTCAGCTCGCGAATATGTATCCTCCGACTGCATATAATGATTTTCTTCTGGTTTACGTTTTTTTAGTTCGCTTCTTAGGCAATTGGGTTTTTTGATTATTTTGAATTAACTTTTTAATTATAACTTTTAGTTAACATTTTTCTCGAATTAGGTACATTTAAAGTATTATATATTTTTGAAATGTCATCTCTTCACCTTTTAAAAGGCCTGCCTCTTCTCCTTTTAACATATCTAGGAGTCCAGTTTGTTATGATCTGAGCCCATCGTTGTGGTTCCAGCCTCTGAATGTGTCCTGCCCATCTCCATTTAAGTTGGAGTACCTGCCTAATCACGTCAGAAGATCTTGTTATTTTCTTGATTAACGAGGTTTTCACTCGGTCTCTTAGTTTTATGCTTTTACCGCCTCAGGCGGTCCTTACACTGAGATAGAGACAGAAAACGTGTATACTAACACACAACACTAACAAATTCTAAGCTAAGTTTTATTTTTTATTACTTTTTACTAACACAATAATGTAATTTAAGCTAATTTTTGTCTAATAGTGATGCAATTTTAAACCTTTGTACTTCGTAAGGAATTAATAAAACCTTTTTTATTTATTTTATTTTTATATTTTTGAAATCACCTCTTAAAACCCTTTATTTTGATACACCACACGATGGGTTTGGAACAAAATCCGCAATTTTAATACTTTGCAATTTTAATGTAGCTGAAGACATTCGCAAGGTTAAGACAAATCGATTGACGTAAGAATCATCAAAATCTGCCAATGCCTTTGGTATCTAGTACGCCACATAGTAAAAAAACATACATACATATACAGATAAACACATTACTCTCCTTCGGCAGTCGGGTTAAAAATTTGCTTGTATCAGCATAAAATCTGAATAGATCATAGCGATTCCGTTAGCAAAACATATCTTTTGAACTCCGTCGCAGTTGGTTAAACACAAGCGTAAGCAAGTTGATAGCCAGGCTCTCTGCCAAGGGTCTAAAAGGTGTTGTATGAAGTAGTAGTTAGTAAGTAAAGTAGATTTTATACGTTTCTCTAATGCCATTTATCTAAAGTAAGTTATACTAAACTATACTTGGGTATGTATAACCTCTGGCTTTATCTAGGACTCGGAAAAACGTGTGTGAACTTAAGTTGTTTCGTTTACAAGAAAAGCTATTTTAATGGAACCTCATTAAAATACTTGGACAATAAACAATTAATTTTCAGTGATAGACTTCTTGCCCTGAGAAAGGATGGCTTTGGCACCTAGCCCGGTTGGTATTAAGCAGTATATTATGTGCTGTCTGTCTACTACAATATAATTAGTTGAAATGCCTCGTAAATCACAAGTGTTATTTGGATCACGCAAAGATAAAAAGCACACAACTATCACACTCTCGGTAAGCTTGAGGATAGCTGATTCCACAGTCTTTAGTAGGAATCTGTTCAACTACTTCTCCAACCTCGCAAAGTGGGGTTAGCTTAACAGAATGGCACCAGTGAGTGGATATGGAGCAGAGTCGTAAACGATGTTCAACCTCTTCTCCTACTCTGTGTGCCCCTAAATATGCAGATTAAAGTGACCTATGAGCAGTGGTGGCCCAGTGGTATCGGCCGCGCCTTGCAATATAGGTCGTGGGTTCGAGCCCAGACAAGCGCTTTACTTTGTGTAAATTATTTCATCACCACTGCTCTAAAAACGGTGAAGGAAAACGTCGTGAGGAAACCGGCATGTCCTAGAACCAAAATTACGAAGCCATATGACATCCACCAACCCGCACTGGGCCCGCGTGGTGGATTACGGCCCATTCCCTCTCACAGAGAGGAGGCCTGTGTCCCAGCAGTGGGAACATTAATAGGCTGATGATGTGTGTGATGTGATGAGTTGCCACCGACGATGCCATGAAAGTGGCAAATTTTTAAGCCAAATATAAATCAGCTCCATAAAGAAGAGAAGACTTTTGAATTACAAACATATTCATCCTGCAAGTACACTCACCTCACCAAGAACACTCCTAACCCACTTCCATCATCCCCGGATTTCCCGATCATAACTCTCCCTACACTCATCCAGGCAGAAAACACAGTAAAGCAATTAGCCGCAAATAGGATTTGAAATGTGGCGACCGACCTGGACCAAATACCCGCCAGTAATAAATCCAGGCTCCCTGCAAAATATTAGACAATCCTGGCAACATTAATCTTCCTACACATGTAATGCTTTAAGCGCATTCCGCTACGAATTATATTTAGCTTACAGCTTGCCAAGTACTAAGAAATGGGAGTTTGCTGAAATGTGAAAATAAAAGGTGCTGTACAGTAAGTATAGTGCGTCATAGTTTGGGATAGTCACCTTTCAAAATAACTATTTGATGACGCAATGTCACACATTTCATAAAAGTTGATTTCGCAAGCGCTACTGAAAGAAAATAAAGAAAGAAAGAATACTGGATTATTTGGCACACACACAATGGAGGTACAAATAAAAGGGAACTTAATTTTAAAACAATTACATAGTTTGCCACACGGCTACGCCAAATAGGTCCAATTCAGCAAAATGCCGGCTAGGAGTTGCCTGATGCTGGTGTGAGCCATGGTTTGGTTTATGCCATAAGCAGCTGAGACGAAATAGGCGGATTGCAAGCAGCATTTAATATTAAAAAGTTGTTTTTATACTCGGATAGCTAGAGGAATATTGCGATCAGAGAGGCGAAATAAGGTTAAATAAGGACTGTTGATATCCTGGGTCCGATTGCCGGGTTGGACCAATGTTATAGAGTTTATCCATCTGGAATACCACAGTAATAACCCGGAGTATATACTTGTGGTTCTTTAAAGTAACTGGTGACACGTGGGAGTGCAATAGGTGCAATTTTAGCTCATCCTTCGGGGTATAAAAGCATGCTGTGTGTATGGTTAACTTTTTAGATCATTAAGACCCAATAGGTGGCCGATTTAATAGGAGCGCCAGTAGCGTTCACTAGGTCCTCAAAACAACAGGCATATAGGTACTTTCGACACTCCAGTATTTAGGTGTATTGTTAAAAAAGAAAATAGTTAAAGCAATATTCACAGTTAACCAACAAAGGTGAGCAATCACTATCCGCAATTGATCTCACAAAGCCCTTTTGAACCCATACACAACACAACACAGTATTTTGAACCCAACACATTATATATTGAAGTCCAAAATTAACATAAATATGAAAGAGCCTCACAACAGTTAAATATATACCAAAATGGACCAATAGCAAGGAAAACTCAAAAGGAACCAACACAAAGTCGGACCAAAAATCGAACGTCGCAGTCAAACTTTAACATACCCGGATGAATCCAGGACGGGACGGGCTTAACTCGCCCGGGCAACTTCTAAATCATATAAAAATAGTTGGGCAAGAATAGTGACACTTTGCGGGCAACTTGGACGAGTGCAGACGTAGTTCGGAGCTCCGAGACTATAAATCTTTTCAATTTATGATGTCAATGTCACGTTTGCATAATATTTGCTAAAGGATTACTTGAGAAGTCGGTTTGGACAGGTTTCAAGTTGATTTGGTTGTTGTGGAAGTCTTTTCAGGAGGAAGCTCTCTTGAAAAGACTTTACTACGACCAATGCGTAGTTTTTCAAACAATTTGACCTACCGACGAAACCAAGGGGCTTTAATTCCAATGGTTTTGTTGCCTCATAGCTGAAACGCTGAATATAAATCACATACTTTCAGATTATTATTGTGGCCCGGCCAGGCTTAGCCTGGGCCACAATATTTTATAGCCTATAACCATCTGGCATAATGTACCTTTCAAATGGTGAATCATCATCATCATCAGACTCCTCTCTGTGAGAGAGTGAATAAGCTTTAATCCACCATACGGGCCCAGTGCGTGTTGGTGGATGTCACATGTCTCCGAATTTTAGGTTCTATAGAACCTGCCGGTTTCATCACGATGTTTTCCTTCACCGTTTTTAAAGCAAATGGTGAATTTTTTTTTTCTATAAGGTGCTGTGGTTCCAGATCACTCACAAAATTCGATCTCTTTATAATAGAATAGAATATACTTTATTGTACACCAAAAAAAGAAATAACACATGTTTTACAGCAACTTAATAATATGGGTACAAAGGCGGTCTTATCGCTGACAGCGATATCTACCAGACAACAAATAAAAAAACAAATTAGATAAGATTTTTGTGGACTTCAGAGCCACTACGCAAAGTGTAATTCTAACAGCATTGACAATCCCAAACACTTTAAACGTCTTTCCAATCGGTATCACTACGATTTCCTTGATAGAATCTGACCTGTCTAGAGCCTCTGATGAAGCTATTTTTCAAAGTCAATCAATTATTTTAAACAAGTTAGTCTCTCTGAATCATTCATGCATTTATGTTTGAACATTACATAACCTTAACCTAACATTTAACATTAACCTAACCTAACCTAAGCCATTTCTCGTATTTGCATCTTACAAGTGGCACTTAATAAGGACTTCATTTACATTAGTCAATACGCATACATTGCGGGATGCGTCTGATTAATTACTATACAGTGCACCAGAAATGTACATTTATAAGCTTGATCCAAACCGTGTCTTCAGTTTAAGCTTTAAGAGTAGCAAAACAGAATTACCAAAATTTTTATCCGACTGTAAGAAAAAGGTTATGTTTATTGCGGGTAACTTGTATGTTTGTAATATTTTTTATTACCTCATATCTTTAAAACCGCTTGACGGATTTACAGAATTAATACATCGTTAGATACGTCTCGATCGCCCAAGTGTTCTTAGATAAAGACTTTAAAAAGAAAACATGTCTGGCTTTGGGTGCCATATTGTGTGGGTACCAATTTATTTTTCTTCCAAAACACAGGGTACCAAATTGAAGGGTTTTAAGAAGTGATTACAAAAGTATATGCCGCTCATATTTTTAAAAGAAGAATTTCGAAGATTAATAATACCTAAAAGGATGTTACAAATAAAAAGTTAATTTAAAAATCAAAAACTCGACTGCTTAAGGAGCGAACTAAAAAAGGTTGTAAACAAAAAAGAAAATCATGCTGTGCAGTCGCAGGATACATATTCGTGAGCTGGCAGACCACCTAAGCAGTCGTGCTTTTGATTTAAAAATTAACTTTTTTACAAACAACCAACTGCTTAACTAAGTCATCGCATTCCATTGCTTCAACAAGACCATTGTGTCTAGTTTGCCCTTGCTACCCATACACTTTAGTTTTATATTGGCAAGCACAAATAGAGCTGAACAGATAGCCAAACGAAAACTTCGGAAAACATCCAACTGCTGGGTTGGGTAGAAACAGAATAAAGAATAGAAGGACAGAAAGAAGAGAACGAAGGAAGAACATAAAAAGAAAATGAGTTAGAAGAACGAAAGGAGTAAAATACATGTGAACGGTTGATAACGATGATGGTAGCATTTTTTTTAAATGTTGTGTTTGTATTTAGAACACTGTATAGCAAAGTAGCGCCTTCAATATTATTTAAGAGATATATAGAGAATTATTCATACATAATGGCAGACGCATTTGACAAATCTTACAAACAGCCCCAAACATGACGAAACAAAATGCTGTAATGAATGATAGGGTACTAAAACGTACAGACAAAACAGAACTCAATAAATCAAGTTCCCGTAACACCACCATCACTGAGACTTCTCTCCGACAGCCATCAACAAAACACAAACAACCGCAGATTAAAATAGAATAAATTATTAACCCTTGTCTTAACATCGAAAAATTATTATACGGAACAGAGATGTTACTGCGCTGCATTTAATACAGAATAACATCCCACAAAGGAACTTCAACTTTATGATGTGCACTCTAAAGTTTAAAACGTCATTTGCAGAACAATTCATTATCGTCTCCTTAATTGTAACAGCAACAGCGTTTAGTTTCGTTTGTTTTGCGATTTTGTGTACGAGTATGTGTATGCGAAAATGTAACTTACAGTTTGGACATGAAAGTTGAATTTAGTTTGGAGGGGTATAGTTGGTCGGTAATGCAGTTTTTGGCCGCCCGCTGAGCGCAGTCGAGGCGATCATAACAAATCATCAAGTTGTAACTTAAGGTGCGGACACATTGTGGAGATTTTACTCATAAAATTAAGTATGGAAAGAGTTCGATTAAAATCAGTGAGGAGATAATGCTTGGAAGTGAATTTGGCAAACTTTAAGTTTGAGTTTTAATACGTCGCTGTTGATTACCTAACTAAATAAATAAGGATAGTAAAATTGTGCGATTTACCCCAAGTTCAGATTTATCACAGCAGATAACGCGTGCTTTTGAGTTTTGGCGGGAACGTGATGGCGTCTATGTTGGTTCTCTGTTTTATTTTCCTAAAATTTTGTTTAAGGCGCCGAATCCCTTGAGTAGCTGATTTTAAAATGAGAATCACGTCTAAACGGCTAGTCGTAATTTATTGGAAAAAATATATGTTATAGTAGACCATTTTCTTAATAATTTCATCTGAGCAAATTTTGAGTTTTATTCGTATCACATAGTGTAATTAATTTGTAAAGTTATGTCTAAAACGGACAAAAACACGACAATGACACCAAAACCGCTGGGAGTATTTTAATGAAATCGACACCATATCAAAGACAATTTAATTATCTACATTTTGATCTGAAGCTTTTTTTTTTAAAGTCAAAGATTAATAAGGAAAGTACAAAAAACTACTAAATTTTGGGTCGCGCGGGTGTGAAACGAGTGCGTGCTTTGTTCCCTCAAGGTTGTTGGCGTTAGTCGTCGTCTTAACTGAATATTAATAGTGTAAAAATGGTGGTGTTTTGTTCTCATAATATTAGTGAACGTGCACGAGTGTGGGAAAGTGAAACACAGCGGTAGAACATGAGTTTGTTCATGTTGTCGACAAAACTCCGTGGAGGCTTTCAATAAAGTTACCGCCATTTTACTGGGGCCTAACCGTATAAGGTCTTTGGGCCTCACTATTATATATTAGTCTATGACTATTACATTGGACTAAAAACTAAAGAAACTTGAACTTCTAAACTTGACACTGGCTAAATGCACAAAACGAGCGAAGTCAAAACAAAAAAATTATAAAAAATAACGCGTGCTTGACAATATGTCACATTAATTCTCCGATAATTTTGAGCTGAGAAACTGGGGGTATGCTTGGCACTTTGGAATGCGCAACTATCCTCGTTTTAGTATGCGCCAAGCCGAGAACATAAGATATAAAATATTTTGTAACCCGTGCTCCCGGGCCTGTTTTAATTCATCACTTAAAACGACGACTAACGCCAACGACCTTCAGGAAACAAAACGCGCCCTCGTTTCTCACCCGCGCGACCCGAAATTTAGTAGTTTTTTGTACTTTTCTTATTATTCTATAACTTTTAAAAAAAAAAACTTCAGATCAAAATGTAGATAATTAAATTGTCTTTGATATGGTGTCAATTTCATTAAAATACGCCCAGCGGTTTTGTTGTGATTGTCGTGTTTTTGTCCGTTTTAGACATAACTTTATAAATTAATTACACTATGTTATACGAATAAAACTCAAAATTTGCTCAGATGAAATTATTAAGAAAATGGTCTAATATAACATATATTTTTCCAATAAATTACGACTAGCCGTTTAGACGTGATTCTCATTTTAAAATCAGCTACTCAAGGGAATCGGCGCCTTAAATGGGAGATTTTGTCTAAAATAGAACAAAAGACAATGGCGGTCCAAGTACAATTTCTAAGTCAAACTATCAGAGCGTTACCCAGTATATATCTTAGTTGTGTATAAACCCTTACGCGAAGGATATATTGTAATACGAATAAACAACTTGGTAAATGTTGACATATTGCAACTCGCGACTGTGTTTCTCGAGTAATAATTTGATTATTACACAGTACAAACTAGTTAGCACTAACTCAAATGCTACACTGAAGTATACTGCACTGTTTAGTATTGGTATAAGCTCGACTTGTATACAGAAGTCTTAAGTGCTTTCCTGTATGCAAACCTTGTAATAAAATGGCTATAATACGCTTTTCCATATAATATTTGCTTGCTGCATACGTATCATTATCGAATGGTTAAGGCAAACATCGTGAGGAAACAACCACTTGTCCTAGAACCAAAAATTCGAAGACATGTGACATCTACCAACCCTCAATAGGCCCTCTTGGTGGATTACGACCCATCCCCTCTCACAGGGAGGAGCTTATATATCTCTGCTCCTCTCTCTTTTAAACCGACTTCAAAAAAGAGGGGTTCTAAAATAACGGCATAAAAATCACGTTTGTTGTATGGGAGGCCCACTTCAATATTTATTTTATTCTGGTTTTAGTATTTTTTGTTATAGCGGCAACAGAAATACATCATCTGTGAAGATTTCAAGTGTCTAGCTATCACGGTTCATGAGATACAGCCTGGTGACAGATGGACAGACAGACAGACGGACCGCGGACTCTTAGTAATAGGGTTCCGTTTTTAACCTTTGGGTACGGAACCCTAAAAATAAAAAGCTTTTCAACAAAATAAACGAACAGACTTCTAAAACAAAACACCACAAAGCGAAATAGTACATTGTTCACCGAGAGGAGAAAGTGACCGATTACCGTCGAGGGTGTCGTTTGAAGCCCGAGCCGTAGGCGAGGGCTTTAAAACACCCGAGATCGGGAATCGCACTTTCTCTCGAGTGATACATAGTGCTTTATACTACACCTACGAGGAAAATAAAAAACTAAATCTTTACTAATTGAAATTTATATTGAAATTGTTGCAGTTAGTGAAGCTTAATGTAACACTTTTTCACATGTTCTTTTTTCAAATTGTTTGACACCATCCAACACACAGCTAGTGGCCAGTGTCATTTTGCGAACTTGGAGATAAAAACTCACTGTAAAAACTCTTTTGCTTTTGATATTTAGGTTACCAGCGCATAGTCTTACCCAAAATTAAAAAAGAAAAACCACGTAAGAAATGGATTTTCATACACTTTTCTCTCCCGCTCAGATGCGTTTTCTCGCCGTAAAAAGGTAAAAAGTACCTTGATACTTTGAGATAAAGTATCAAGGTACTTTCCGAGCAGGTGTAGTATAAAATAACTTTATACTACACCTGCTCGGAAGTACGTCATTGCATATCGAACAAATATGCGGCACCGGTATTTCAAACGACACCCTCGACGGTAATCGGTCACTTTCTCCTCTCGGTGAACAATGTACTATTATTTTCGCAAGTTGGTTTCTGGAATAGCACATAGGATACTTTTTACCCTGGAACTATTTTCTTTTGGGATAATTTTCGACATTCACACGGGCGAAGCCGCTGGCAAAAGCTAGTTCAACTATATATTTAACAACGGCTTCACCATGTAACTCCCTTCGCATTATGTTCAAGCCCTTAAGCAAACACAGCTCAGCCTGTACCGCGCAGCTGATGTATCGGTACCGGGCGACTTAAACTGTGCACCGCGTGGGGCGACACAAATAATTTAATAGCTTTACAGCGAACATTATTGGAGACGGTGACGTCATGATGACGATCTCTAGTTTATTGTGCGACGAGGGTTGTAGGTTCATCTCTAGTTGATTCGCCTTAAAGAGATTGCAGGAAATAATCAAATTAATATCCAATGAAAACTGAATTCGCATAATTATTGTTTGTAGTAAACTCGAGGAGCTCTTGGCAAAATAATAATAGCCGCACGGGTCGATCATCAAGGTTAAGCAACGCTTGACGAGGTCGGTCCGTAGATGGGTGGCCATTTCAACATACTGAGTATCCTCCGTGCCTCGGAAAGCACGTTAAGCCGTTGGTCCCGGCTGTCATTTGAAAATCTTTTACAATCGTTACGGGTAGTCAACAGCCTGAGATCTGATACCAGTCTAACCAAGAGGTATCGTGTTACCCAGTTACTGGGTTGAGGAGGTCAGGTAGGCAGTCGCTCCATGTAAAACATTGGTACTCAGCTGAATCCTGTAAGTCTGGAAGCCGATCCCAATATAGTTGGGAAAAAGTCTAGGCAGATAGATAGATTGTTTGCATCTTATGATTTGTGTGTTTTTATTTAGTGTTTTCAGACAACAGTCATTTGTGAATGAGCTGACTCATCATATTGAGCCAAAATCACCTTATTTAATTTAGAAATATCAAGGATACAGCTTTCCTTCTTCTTGTTTATCCAGCACATCGTGGAAACAATTCGAGTGGGTAAGTAGCCCAATCATCACGAAAAGAAGAAGAAACAGACAGCGGTTTCTGTGTCTAGACAGTGTACGGTGCACGTATATGGTTTATTATAAACCAACTTCCAAAACAAAACACTACAAAGCGAAAAATAACTATATACTATATTTCAATTTGTATTTTTTTTGTTTTGGAAGTCGGTTAAATTTTTTGAGAAAAGTTTTTTATTGATCTCTTTTTAGTTTTGGCAGGTACCTCCACTAACCACGAAAATCATTTATAGCCAAAGTACATCGCATGACGATTCCAATAAGCCCAAACACGACTAGTGTACATTGTTTTATTTTGTAGTTCCAGTGCCTACCTTACGGCGTCATCATCAGATCAGTTCGATGGTACCATTTTTATCAATAGGTACCATTTATTTAAAAGTATTAGCTTCATCATAGTCGGTTAACTATTCGAGATATCTAATACCCGTGACTTAGCATTAAGGAGTTCCAGTGGCCATATGTGGTCTTCTTCATCAGTTCCACTTCACCAAATTATACTTTTTGCGTGCAAAAGATTGCATTGTTGATGAAAATACCAATGTCGCTAAATGTATGCCTATATTTGAGAATTTCCCACGATTTCTCCAGGATACAATCATCAGATCCCGACCTTATCACCATGGGACCACCTGGGAAGTACATCGTTTCAAACAAAAGCAGAATTTGCTAAATCGGTCCAGTTGTCTTTGAGGTATCAGGGAACAAACAAAAAAAAACTTGCGATAAATTGAGAACCTCCTCCTTATTTTGAAGTCGTTTAAATTGTTTAGTAAATAATGAGTTGTGCATTAAGTAGGCTCGCATCTTTGCACTTACACGCGTGACCTCAATATAAAGTATGACAATCATGCAGCAGCAGCAAGCAGAGCATCAATGGTGCATTTTGTATCAAAATTTAATTCACTGTTCTATTGATGTGGTTTTTGTCGGACAACTTGCATTTTAATTTCTTGATTCAGCCCGTTGGCACTCGTTGACATTTCACATTTCACTGACAATTACTGCATTGACATTTATTTATATATGGCGTATTTGCGTTTGTCCCCAAAAGACAGCTTATACAGATACATTGTCGTAATTGTTACTTAAGTTGCGTTACTTTCTTAAAGAACTTCGGTCTGAGGTAAAAGTATTTTCTTTTCCTGTAAATAGTAAACTAGAATACTACTTTGTATTTTAAGAATTGCCCCCACAAAGCAGATGTTCAACGCATATTTGGTGTGGGTTGTACGGTTGAGTTTTCTCTTCTTTGATCGCCAATGAACGTGGGATCGGATTCGGGTAAATAAAGTGCAAAGTCCCAGTATACAATTGGTATATGCCGCTAACTTTCATCGAAACACGTCACAATGAAAAATATTTAAAAGTAAAATAGGGTTGTTGGTTGCAGTTGGCTGGTCAAATCTAACTTAGTTAAAATTTCTACGTTGAAGAACAAAATAGTGAATACGGAATGCCTCTCGCTCGGTAGGAGCGCAGGCCAGCCAGCCATCTCCACACCTCGAAGCTCTGTTCCAGGCACACAGCTCCAACTGTAGAGATAGCCCCACCTGTAGAGATAGCCCCAATTGCAGCGATAGCCCCATCTGCAGGGATAGCCCCAACTGCAGGGATAGCCCCCAACTAAACACTCAAATATTGTACTTGGCCAAAAACTAAAAAGCATGAGCTCCAAAAAAGCACTTACCCACAGACATCATAGGGCATTCACACACCGCCTACTAAATCGTCCACAGTCCGGGGCCCATAATTCCCCGGTTATGTTCAACATTAGCGGATTGCCGTACCGTGTGTGCTCCGCCTTATTTATGACGAGCCGTTTATGTTACGATTATGCGAATGCGATAAATAATAACGTAACGTTTAATGTTACGTTTGCAATTTACTGTTTGTTTTTCGGGTTGAAATTGTTACGTGACTCGCGGAGAACACGTTTTACCGTTTGAGCTCGCTTGTCATATGAGTATGATATTTAATTTTTGAGACTTGACGCACAGCACAGAGTTTTTTTTAGTAAATTAAGGCAATTTGACTATTAACGAGACGGTTTTATTGTTTTCCTAGGACAATCTCTATCTGCACGTAGGAACCAAAACACAGGGCCAGTCGATGTTGCTAGAAATAATTTATTAATTTATTGATACACACACGAGTAACAACAAAGAAACAATTTGCAGAATGAGATATGATACTCTTGATACAAAATTAATTTAATTGGCAATGGGCCCCAAACTAGACACAGCCTCCTATATCCTGGATGTCCAGGAAGTCAGAATAGGCAGATTTAGTGTTCAGTGTTACACAGCAAAAATTTACTAATAGTGCATTAAAAAAATTAGATCCATTAAATTAATAGATAAATAATAAAAAAAACATATTTATTATATATACGTTATTGAATCCACCAGAATATACAAGAAAATAAAGAAACTAAAAACTAAAAAACATACAACGGACGGCCTTATCGCATTCCGCGATCTATTCCTGCAGTGGATTTTTTTTCAGGTGAAATAATAACTGGCCCTCAGAGTTTGTGTGTAGCATTATGTTTAAAAATCTTCAATTCAAAATAAAAGATGGAAGACCTTCCTTCATCAGTCTGTAGTTTAGAATTACAGCGGAAACTGATGTGCGCAATGGGAATCCACACATTTGTCAATTAAATGGTTGGGAAGAAAAAGTTTACTAGATATCTGTAACGACACCCACGGGATTACCTTCTATACGAACTAATTTCAACACACTGATTGATTACGATTAGTATATATTATATTATGTTGTATTATCTACATATATAAAAGAAGAAACTCACTGACTGACTAATCGATCAACCGCCAAAACCACTAAACCTAGAAGCATGAAATTTGGCAGGAAGGTCCCTCAAGCGAAGTAAATGAGCACTAAGAAAGGATTTTTGCCCTAAGGGGGTAAAAAAGAGGTTGAAAGTTTGTATGAAAAAAATCGAATTCCTTCGGCTAATATTCTAGAAACTTAGCACAAATAGTAATCTAAGTAAATGATAAAGGTTTTCATTATTAGTTTGTTGAAACTACCCCCAAAATTCGACTAGGATTTATATTATATTGGATTTCGATTTATTTAAAACACCAACGCAGACACTAATCTGTATACTCCTCATGCGATCGATCTGACCTAGACAATGTCTGAACTTTAAAAGAGACAATAACCTCTGAGTATGTTTATGTGTGTGAACCAGGGTTACCGACATAGCCCGAAGAATTGCCAAACTTAAGTGGCAGTGGGCAGGGCACATTGCTCGCAGAACGGATGGCCGATGGGATTGAAAGTTTCTGGATTGGCGACCGCAAACCGGAAGACGTTGCGTTGGAAGGCCTCACACCAGGACCGATGACCTGGTGAAGAAAGAAAGAAAGAAAGAAAAATGAGTTTATTTGCATTAAAAACCAAAACACCTTAAAATTAAACAAAATATTTTTTTAAACTATTAATGCCAAAAGGGCCTCAGCTCAGCATAATGCCAAATGGTAACACAGGGTATACCACCTGACGCTGATTTTCAGCTGCAGCCACGAGTGCCATACACTCGAAAACACCGACAAACATTTATAATAAGTATACTTTTTTTTTTTTTGTAAAAAACAACCTAAGATAAAATTTTGCGACTCTTAATTATAATAAAACGACAAAAATAAAAGTTCTATGTGCCCATTAACAAAAGAGAAATAAAAATATAACAATAATAAAAAGTAACAATGATATAAAGTATAAAATTAATAACATTGGTAAAATTGAAAGATGTATAGAATTGATAAAATTTTAAAATATATAAAGTTGATTGATAACAATGCCAAAATTGAGAAATGCATTCGGTACAATAATAACAACAAAAATTTATCTATTGTGCTTTAAATGGCTGACGTGTCAGCACGAACATCTTTAAATTCATTTTGATGATTTAATAAAAACAACTTTAATTTTAATTTGAATTTCGAGCAACTTTTACTATACTTTATTGGAGGCGGGATATTGTTCCAGCATTTGGTAGCTGCGTACCGAAAACTGCCCCTAAAAGCCACCGACTTATGCTGGGGAATAGAAAGCTGCTGTCGGGAACATTTTCTTCCCTCACCGATTTTGTGTCTACTAGTCCATGACAGCCTATCGTAAGAGGAGGATTGAGACTTGAGATAACTCCAAAAAGTAGGGTCGCCAAGTGCAGCTTACGTCTAGCTTTCATTTTTAGAATTGTGTGCTCATTCAAGAAAGGTGTAACATGTCCTCTAAAGGAAACCTTAAAATAGAAGCGCGCGCAGGCGTTCTGAAGTCTTTGGATAATTCTTGCGGTTTTTGACAAAAGTCATTGACCATACACTGTGTCCGCATAATTTAACTGAAGCACTGGACTGGTCAATGTGGCGACGATTGGAGGAGGCCTATGTCCAATAGTGGACGTCTTTCGGCTGATATGATGATGATGATGACATATCGTTTGTTGACAGCAAGTCAATAACAATAACACATTGTTAATAGTGACAATGTTTTTAAATCTGTTAATTCTTCTAAACGATAGTCAAGCTTAGTGCCTTACATGTTTTTTTATGTATTTGAATAAGTAATAATTTAATTTAAGCTGACTCCAAATAGTTGCGAAAAGGCCCAGCACATTGATCACCAGGGATAACCTATCACATAGAGAAGAGGCCTATGTCCCAGCAGTGGAATAGTTAATAATAATAATAAATCTTTATTCAAACTTCAAATTGGTAAACTATACTAATAGGTCTTACATTTAAAGTAGGTTCAACAATGTTAGGTGCCTGTACTAGGTAATCCTGTATCACAGGCGGCAGGGGCTCAAACAATGTAATTGTAAGGACAAGGTTTTTTTTACAATATTTTCTTAATATTAGAATAGTGACAGAGATATATTGATTTATTTATAATCTTAATTACTAAAACAGATAAAAATTAAAATTAAATTCTATTAATAATCATAAACAGATGATTCCTAACTTAGCTTAGTTTACGTAAAATTGTTTGCACTTAATTATTTACACACACGGACATCGAACTTTGAGCGTCAGCAGATATATGAGCTGGGTTAACCACTATTGCAAAAAGTTACCAAACCATTTTGCCACAGTACGCATGGCGGCAAATTTCCTGAGACAGCAACAAATCCTGGCGAAGTAGGTCAGTGCAGTGGCCTGTTCTTGTTGAGTCGGCATCACGTGTAAAACACGGCAATCTCGACCTCTAGGCGCCCTCGTAATCGACAGAATTGATGTATCTGAATTCCGCTATCTTCCTTGCAGGGCAGTCAGGATCTCCTGTTTTATGATTGCTGGGCTTTTTAAAGCGTGAGCAAGTTACACATTTTGGTACATCAGCTTTCTTCGCGCACTCTGTCATCGAGTGCCCTGTTTCAACACTATGCCCACACGTCGAGTTGACCTCTCTGCACGTTTTGGCTGCATGACCATACTGTTGGCACTTGTAACACCGAGTCACCAGTGTAAAATCCCTGACAGGACAGGACGTCCAATTAATAAAAAGTCTCGATTGAGTGATTAGGGCTTTACGTATATCAGCTGGTACTTCAATGACGTAGTTGCAGGTCGACACATCTCTCTTCCCAGATTTGTGGCTTAATTTTACCAAGGCAAGGAAGGATTCTAAGGACATGTCTTCAAACTTGTCGGCTACAAGTTAAATGGCTGATTATGTTTTCATGTTATCCACCAGGGATTTAATTCTCAGTTTCTCCAAATCACACGTCTAGATAATTTTGCATTAGTATCTAGGTCAAAAATTATTAGATTATCTAACTTGCAGCAAGGAAGACTCGAATTGTCGATAGGCCATCTGAGCCATCTCTTAAATTTCTCTCTCAAATACTTGTTTAAAAAAAATGTTAAACCCGACAGGTTTTACATTTTGTTTGGACAAGTATACGCGTCAAACACCATCTGCTCAGAACGGCACGTAAAACAATAATCATCAGAACCCACCAAAAACCATGAATTACCAATGAAAACAAACGAAAGTACCCATTATCCCTCACTAATCCCATCATCCCTAACGAGGGAAAAATAATTTAATTACCACATTTTCACTCGCGACTCGAGAGCTACTCGAAAGTGAAGAGATTTCGACTTCTGAACGAAACAGCAATTACAATAATGAACCTAAAGGGCGTGCCACACCCTGTGCTACAAGATCTTCCAACTTTAAGCCAATCTTCAATTTCACAGCTCATGT
The DNA here is from genome assembly GCA_949775005.1 of Orthosia gothica. Lineage (NCBI taxonomy): Eukaryota > Metazoa > Arthropoda > Insecta > Lepidoptera > Noctuidae > Orthosia > Orthosia gothica. Next base: position 3,921,123 of record OX459042.1, read on the forward strand.
TATACTGGTTTTAACCAAGACCTGCGAACTTAAACGCTATCTTCGGATTGAGGGGTCAAGTTATACTGGTTGCTAAATTATGTTTTGTGCTTTGTAAGTGCTAAGATTTTTCATGTTGGCAATCTGTTAAATGCACTGAAGTGGCCATTGTTGGGTGTTTACGTAATTTATTTTGGGCCTACTCCTTGGACAGGTGTTGTGCTCTCCTGTCGTTGAAGATCCTATTGTTGTCCTAAAAGCTTTTAATGATAACGAGGGGAGATTTTGATGAAAGGAAATCATGGAAATTGTGTTGTTAGAGCATTTTTGTGAAGATGCGTACTTGTAAGCCTGCAAATAATGTGGATTAAAATTGCTCTGTGCATGAGGGATTTGACTGCGTAGGTAAATACTAATGTCAAGATTTACATGAAAAAAAAAATTACACCGTTTTATAAATGTTTTACTGATCTAAACTAATCCTTCCTCTTAATCACACTAATATTATAAAGGTGAAAGTTTGTAAGTGTGTATGTTTGTTATTTCTTCACGCCAGAACAGCTTAACGGATCTGGTTGAAATTTGGCACAGAGACAGATTATAGTCAGGAATAGCACAAATGATACTTTTATTCCCGGGTGTATGTTCCTTCGTGATAAGTTTTGACTTTCGTTTTTCATTTTTTACTTTTCATTTTATTGTGTCGTCGGTTCAATTCGTTGTTAAAAAGGTTTTTTTTTCGTTTTTAGTTTACTTAACTTCAACAGATTCAGTTCACAATTGAAAATTCAGTGGGAATATTGTCAATAAATCCTTTTTTAAGCTTTTTTAAGCAGCAAAAAACGGAACTCTTATAGATTCGTCATATCTGTCTGTCTGTCCGTCCGTATGTCACAGCCACTTTTTTTCCGAAACTATAAGAACTATGCTGTTGAAACTTGGTAAGTAGATGTATTCTGTGAACAGCATTAAGATTTTCACACAAAAATTGAATAAAGACACTACATTTTGGGGTTTCCCATACTTGAAACTGAAACAATATTTTTTTTCCATCAAACCCATACGTGTGGGATATCTGTGGATAGGTCTTCAAAAATGATATTGAGGTTTCAAATTATTTTTTTTTCAAAACTGAATAGTTTGCGCGAGAGACACTTCCAAAGTGGTAAAATGTGTCCGTCCCCCCCTGTAACTTCTAAAATAAGAGAATGATAAAACTAAAAAAAATATATGATGTACATTACCATGTAAACTTCCACCGAAAATTGGTTTGAACGAGATCTAGTAAGTAGTTTTTTTTTAATACGTCATAAATCGTAAACCGCAATTTACCAAGTACGGAACCCTTCGTGCGCGAGTCCGACTCGCACTTGGCCGGTTTTTCTAACTTTTGAAGGTGGATTTTATTTATAAAATTTAAATGAGACCAAACTTTGAGTTATACTCTTTCCAACAAAAAAAATATGAAATCGGACCACTTTATAAAAAGTTATGCGTGGTCATACATAAAAATATACATGTTGAATTGAGAACCTCCTCCTTGTTTTTCGTCGGTTAAAAAGCCACTGAAATCGCGGGAAAAACCATACTTACAAGCTCACTATGCAAGGAGTTTTGTTTGTATGCTTCTCTCAACAACCGCTCCTAGTAACGTTGTTTTTTTTTGTAAATCTGTTATGTAGTTGTATACAACTCCTAATAAAACCCCTGATTTACTAAAGCTGTACCTATCCCTAAAACCCTATCGGCCATCGCTTAGTACCTAATGGTACTTCAAAAATTTCCTGATTAAAAAGCTTTCCTAATCTACATCAAGTGCATACTGAGTTAGTAGGTGCAGCGACAATTTTCCAATTAAGCTGTAACCGAAACAATGCAATATCAATACAAAGAGAATTACACTTTATTTTTATGAACATAGAGTTCAAAATCAGGGCTTTTGTTTTGAGTTAGATGGGTATCGTGTTACTAGAAGCGACATTTTTATGATCATTGAACGGAATTTAAAGGCAATGATTTCTAATAACTGTCGTTGATGTGTCGCAGTGTGTTTAGCTTTGTTGTTTTAAGGAGCTCTCAGTGTAACTGTAAACTATATATAAAATTCAATGAAAAAGATCAGAAAGATATCACATTTTTAGATACATACTTTCTCATTTCAGCTGTATAAAAACCTGTCAAGTTTAAGTCTGTAAATAGTTTGAGAAACTAAAAGCAAACGGAATTCGTTCTTTAGTAGTCCTCGTCACCAGATTTCTGTCACTCCAATCTGGGCGGAGACTAGATATCAACACTGCTCGGAAATATCATAGTGCACAAGACACAGTAGCACACTCTCTTCTCTATATCTCTCATAGTCCGATGGTATAACAATAGGGTAGTTGACAAGAAATATCTATTTTGACCGTCAGTTAGATAACCTAAAAATATTGGACACGGATTTCACTCTTTCTATCGGAGTTCACGGATATCACATCACGGTGTACTACACTTTATACAGACAAAGTGACGTCACAAGCCCCCACTCCTGAACTTTGATGCGCTTTATATTTGTCAATTTTATTTCTATACTATTTACTATAAATATTATTAAGAGGAAAGATTTGTATTTTTGTATGCAACGAATAAACTTAAAAACTACTGGACCGATTGCAAAAATTATTTCACCGTTGGGAAGCTACACTATCCCCGGGTGACATAAACTACTTTTTATCCCTGTATTCCCACGGGAACGGGATCCACGCGGGTGAAACTGCGAGGTGTCCGCTAGTATTTGATAAAGCAAAAAATACGGGTCCAATATTATTTGATAATCTCACTGGTGGACTAAATAGAATTATCATTTTCCCACCCAGGAAATATCCCTATTCGATACGATTGCAGAGCGTCAAGGCGCAGAAACAATGACTTAACGTGCTTCTCTAGGCAGGTACTTATCTTACCTTCGACATTGCCACTCATTATTATCTGAAGAGAAACTTCTTAGATAGCCGATAGTTGGATAAGAATTTGTTGAGAGTAAAATTTCAAAGACGGGCCACATTTAGGCACATTTCGTTACATGGGGTAGTAAAAAGATTATATAATGCCCACTAAATTATTATTCATTTTAAAAGTTTCACTTCTATTAAGTGTATGGTGCTTTCTATTCCTTGCCGATTCCATTCCCTCTACATCCGCCATAGTGCTCCAAGTTACTTTTCACGCTAACCAATTAGGGGAAGAATTGATGGCCAATAAACGATGGAGTGTTCCGAACAGCACGACGAAACGGGAAACAATTTCAACGAATTTCCATTTCCATCTCGCTTTGGTACAAAATGTTGGGTGGGTGTGCTTGGGACCAACTGCAGGGCTGCCGGGAAAGAATAGTGGAGTGTGTCAAATTGAAAATGGTGTTTTACAAGACTAGTTTTGGTAATTTTTATTTTATCTGAAAAATATTGAGCACTTGTTTTGTCACTAGGATTCGTTGGCCTGTCAAACAGTATGCTTGTATTTTTTTGGGAACATAAATAGTTTTGACACTCAGCGATAGATTACGAGACTTTCAGTCATAGAATTTTAATAATCGATTATGTACTTCCAAAGATTACCATTTATAAACATATTTACAAACAATTCATTTCACATGAAAACAAAAGTCACGACTTCATGCTAACAAAATTATTTATTTGAAGTCTTCTTAATTAATTAATTAATCATCACGGATTAAACTAATCAAAGAATAATTATTTAAATAAAAGTATAAATGAACTACATTATGGCCGTACTTTTTCCTCCCAATTTCCCCTTTTCTTCAACCCTCACCTTCCAAAAATCAAAGCAAGACACTACAAAACACTTCAGACTAACACAGCATACAAAGTACCACCTGCACATATTTCACCCCCGCGGGACGAAGCGTTACGTCTCAGTTAAATCAGGGCAACCCCGCCAAATTCAGGAGGCCATAAATTGACACAATTGTTCCCTGCGGCCGGGGCTTCGCAACTTATTAGCATAAATAGCCGCTTACTAAGCTAAACGGGACATGACGCCCCGTGATGACTTCCCCGTCTTGTAAGAAAAATATTGTTTAACTTGAAAACTTGAAGAGATTTTCTGGCTGGGGAGTGTAAGTAAGGTGTTTATTTTCTGGATTTGAGAGTCTTGATCAAAGTTTTTGTGTGTACCAACAACATAATTACTTTCAACGTATTAACTTTTTGACTAAATAAGAAAGAACTCAATTTGGTGTTGGATTGCCGATTATCACGTAAAATAGAGAGCAGTGGTGGCCCAGTGGTATCGGCCGCGACTTACAAGTTGTAGGTCGTGGGTTCGAGCCCAGGCAGGCGCTTTACTTTGTGTAAATTATTTCTTCACCACTGCTCTCAAAACGGTGAAGGAAAACATCGTGAGGAAACCGGCATGTCCTAGAACCAAAAATTCGAAGACATGTGACATCCACCAATCCGCACTGGGCCCGCGTGGTGGATTAAGGCCCATTCCCCCTCTCTCACAGAGAGGAGGCCTGTGTCCCAGCAGTGGGAACATTAATAGGCTGATGATGTGATGATGTGACGTAAAATGCGGTTACTTTCATGTAACAGCAGCAGGTTACAGTTTTGGAGCTCAGTCGCAAACTATGCTCCATCTCCTATCCTGCAGCTGAATTAACTTGCGTTGCCATCGATGACGTGGAACGAAGTTTATGGTCAAAAATACTACCATTATTTTATTAATTCAACAAAGCAACAGCAAGCAACGACAGTTGCAAACAGTATCTGACGAAGAACAATAATATTCATTTACGATTTTTACAAACATACCGAACAACGTCCAAGTAAAAGTTTCAGTAACAGGACAACTTAACTTAAGAGTAAAAAGCTAGGAATTTTTCATCTCTCGGGAAAATTGCAACCCATTTTTTGGCTCTCGAAAGTACTATCTCATTTTTCATTCATCCAGTTTTTCAGTCGCTTTTGGATCATTAGCGCAGCGCTACTTTTCTGCTTATTAGATCCTTAACCTAAGCATATTTTCAAGTAGGAACATAATTGAGTACCAAAATTAATTGAGTAGATAGTGTTATTCTTTTCATGGGACATGAACTTTCAAAATGTACCACTGGGTATAGGGTACAAGTCTTCCTCATCCTTCTTCGTTGTCCTCGTATCATCATCATCATCATATCAGCTGAAAGACGTCCACTGCTGTACATAGGCCTCCCCCAAGCGTCGCCACATTAACCGGTCCCTTGCGTCCCGCATCCAGTGGATCTCTACAACCTTCTCCAGGTCATCGGGTGGGAGGCCTTCCAACGCATCGTCTCCCGGTTCACGGTCGCCAATCGAAAACTTTTCTGCCCCATCGGCCATCCGTTCTGCGAGCAAAGTGCCCTGCCCACTGCCACTTAAGTTTCGCAATTCTTCGGGCTATGTCGGTAACCTGGTTCTCTTTCCTCGTATGAGTGATATAAATTTATTTGTTTTTGTATTTATTGATGTCTATGTAATTGTCAGAAAAGGCCACTATCGTATGGGTCCTTTTCGGGCGAGGAGATAACAAATGAGCGACTTTCAGCTTTCTTGATATGTAAGGTTACAAGATAGCTAACCACTTTAAGTAATGGGGAATAACGTAAACGACATTCCACCAAGCACGTAGTTTGATCTACACAAACAATCAGTTATTGTCACTCTAAGTTTTATCACAAATTCACAACTCAATTTCTCAATCAAACCGCCATCTTCTTCCTCGATTTCCTGTCTGATTGTCTCTGGTTCGCGCCAAAAACTAGTGCTTAATGTTATGTCAAGTTGACATCTCTCGGAGTCATTTGAAACCATATCTCTCTTCAGAACGAAATCTTTGGAAGTGCTGACATATTTATTTCTTGAAAATTAAATTTATTTTGAGGTTAAGGTTGCGGGAATGCGCTGGATGGCCTGATGCCTGGCCTGCGGAATGGGTTGTCCAGCAGTCGTTAGTCAGGACTTGTTTAGGCTGAGATGATTATGATAAAATTTATTTGAATAGAATCCAGCCATATCAACAGCGTTCGCATTTATCTCGTAAAAGTCGCCCTTTAAGGAAACATATGCGATGTTGCTATGTAGTTCAAAGATTTATGTAACGAAAACTTTAATGATTATTTAAAGCAATTTCAGAAACCGTAAATGTAATTGAATTTTTCCTTTTAAAATTTAATATTTAAACTAACTTAACGAATACTGGTGACCTAGTGAGGTACAAACAAGTAACCAAACTCATTGAGTTTATATGCATTATACGACATATATCACCATAAAATATACAGAGCACATAATAAACCTTACATCACAAAACAGGACCACAAAACCTTCACAGAAATACACCTCTTCCCTTTTATGGTACACCTGTACAAAAAAAAAATACCATCATAAAAACCGTATGTATAAAGGCAAAAGTAATTCATATTAGGGTGGAGAGAGTTTTATTCCGGCGTCCGGCGGGGTCCGAAATCCGGAATATCCGCATAAGTTCGGAACTGATTACTCAGCGATATTTAAAGCTGATTTGATCGCTTAAGCGGATCCGTTGCGGGGCGGCCATTGTCTCGTCAGCGTCTACAGTTGGAGGCAATAAAAGGGACGTGAAGGTACGGTTTAGAGGTTACTGTATTGGGTTTGTAAGTACAGAGTGTGCTTTTTAACAGCAATGAAGGCGAAAGCGCTTTTTTTTGCCACTCGTTTAGCAATTGCATGTTAATTTCGCACATTTAGGGTTCCGTACCCAAAGGGTAAAAACGGGACCCTATTACTGAGACTCCGCGGTCCGTCTGTCTGTCTGTCTGTCTGTCTGTCTGTCTGTCACCGGGCTGTAACTCATGAGCCATGATAGCTAGACAGTTGAAATTTTCACAGATGATGTATTTCTGTTGCCGCTATAACAACAAATACTAAAAACAGATAAAATAAATATTTAAGTGGGGCTCCCATACAACAAACGTGATTTTTGTGCCGTTTTTTGCGATAATAGTACGGAACCCTTCGTGCGCGAGTCGGACTCGCACTTGGCCGGTTTTTTTGTAAAATATACGCAATAACAAACATTATCACCAAATTTCAAGTGCAAACAAAATTTTGTAACAGATGATAGACAGACAGACCGACAAGTGAGTGACAGCAATAGGATTCCGTTTGGATTCTTTTTGGTATGGAACCCTAAAAAGAAGCATTTTGACTAATAAGTATAACAGTAGCTTTTTATTTCCATAAACATGTTGATTTCAGTTTTGGCGGCTTCACCTCTGTAACTCAATAGAAACTGTGGATTTTTCGGTATAAAAGTAGCCTATGGACTCTTATCGATAGCATTCTATCAATGAAATAGTTTTTAGAATTCGGATCAGTATTGCCAGTTGTCTGCTCAAATATTTTTATAGTGATCGTTAATTATTTAGTTTTGTCATGGTTCAGGGTCAGAAAAGTATAATGACGAAACAGCTTGGGCGGGATCAAAGACCTCATTCCATTTATCGGGGGAGAAGAGAAGAGCAGTATCATCCGCATAAGAGATTATTTCGCCTTTTGTTAAACATAAATTTGTACGATCGTTGATATACACGAGAAATAAGGTGGGTCCAAAGATACTGCCCAGTGGGACTCCATTCGAAACGGGAAGTTTTTCACTACAGTGGCTGCCCACTCTTACTACCTAAAATCGTCCAGTTAGGTAACTCTTAAATAGCTCAATTTGATCTTTTTTTTTCTGAATTTCCAATAGGTTATCACAGGAAAAACTTAAACTATTTCTACTGCTACTACCCTAATGTTTATCTGATTAATGTGTCTATATTTTCTCATAATACTGTTAATATTCCTTCCAACATTTATTTTTTATTTTAAACACTTTTCGCTCTTCCTCTAACCACCAAAATATAACCCCATCTACACTACAATATTCGTCTTTGAAATAAACGTCACAACAAAGCTGCTTATAGTAAGACGATTTAACCATATACGAAAGAATACATTCCATTCATGTTCTACATATCATACATGGAACAAATCACACAGCCTACAAGGACCTCACCATACCTACCTCCACACATACCTACTACCGGTACTCTTTCCGTACCGTCATCACTTCTCCGCTCATTTCCTGCTCCTATCTGTGCTGCCACCTGCCTGTCTACACGCAAAACACCCATATTTTCCTATCAATACCTCTTTCTTAAGCAACCCCTCAAGTAAATTTCAACCCTGCTCATAAAAGAACAGAGTTGAATTTGGGATAAAAGGGGTGGGCCATGAAAATTGATGTTATTAGCAACGTATGGCCCGAAATGAGTTTTTGCATGCTACGTGTATAGTTTGGTGGGTTCTCATTAGCAGAGGAGCAGTTTATTAAGGTTTATTGTTATTTGTTTGCAGTAAACTTTCTTTCGGGGTAGCTCTTGCTTGGTAATCTGTGTGGGCTAATTGAAAAAACCCCGGCAACAATTTATGTACATAAAATATGGTTTACGAAATTGATAAGCCCAATAACGAAAAGTTTCTAAATTGTATCTCCTTTTTACCCGAGCGAAACGTTTCTTAGAATTCGAGATAGTTGCTGAGAATATATTTTTAAGCTCCCTTTAGTCCTCACCCAACCTTAGGTGATTTAGGGGCTCATAACATAAGGTATACCTTAAACTTAAATAGCTGAGGGGCAATTTCCATTCTTTTCAAAAATGCAATCGCGTGTCAGTTGCAGTCTTTTAAAAATACCTCTAATATCCCAATATTTGAACGGTTTTTAAGAACGACGATAGAGCTGTTGACGGTTTTTGTTTTTGTCCGCCAGGTAAATTCATTTTATTAATATTTTAAATGTATGATGTATGTTTGTAACTCAATCGCGCCAGAACGGCTGAATAAGAATATTCTTTTCCCGCGGGTGAAGCCGCTGGCAGAAGCTAATAAAAAATATTGGACACGTATTTTTCTTTCGACAAAAGTGACGACGACCCATTGCGTTAAAATAACGTGTGACGTCACGCGTTAGAACAGCTTATACTGACCAGTGTCGTCCAGACTTCTTCTGAACTTTGATAATAATAATAATAATAATAATAATATTTATTTACTCAAAAACAGTAGGTAGGTACAGTACATTCTTACAAATATTAGGCTTACAGTTTAATTCTAGATAAGAGAATGAGCATCCGCAGCTGAACTAGGCGTGAGCCTGTATCTCAGCTGACAGCGCCGTTTCCCCTCAGAAACAATACATTAGTTAACCTAAATCAGAAAGATGCAAGAGTTTAGAACCATTACAAATCAAAGAGAAATAAGAAATTAAGGTAAACTAAACTTAAATTACTAACAATTTTTGTGTGTGTGTGTGCGGATGAGAGGGTGAGTGAGTGTGTGTGTGTGGGGGTGTCTGTGTGTGAAAGTGAAAGTGTATACGTATGTCTACATGATAAATGACAGGAGTAGAGTGAATATACATGTATATAGAAATACAAACAAAAATATTAGCAGATTATTTGAATAAATTTTTCAGTGTCTTCGTATGAAAGTTTCATTAAAAATTCATATGCCTTCTTTTTACAATGGAACTTGTTAAGAGAAAAAATATTTATGGATTTATTAATTTTATTATACACGTGTGGTGCTAGAAAGACGAAGAATCTCTTTATGAAAGAGGTTTTAGGATTATGTATGCGGACCACAACGTCATGTTTTCTGCGTTTCTTTGTGAGATCAGTATTATATATAAGTTCACCATGTTGTTTTAGTACAATGTTGAGTAAGAACAATTGTCTCACTGTTAGGACTTCGCATGATTTGTACAAAATGTTTGTGGGAAAGCGAATTGGACGAAACGTGTAAACTTTTAGAATTGCACGCTGAGCTATCTCAAGGCCTTTTAGAGTAGTTTTGGTAGCTCCTCCCCATGCAATTATGCCGTAATTAATAATGGATTGACAAAGAGAGAAATAAACCTGTTTTAATAATTTAAGATCAGCAACATGTCGCAAAGTTTTGAAGATATAAATGAGTTTTCTTACTCGTCCCGACAAAGCTTTAATATGGGCCTTATAGGATAAATTATGATCTATAATTAATCCTAGATATTTCACATTGTTGACACATTCTAGAGGTACACAATTACAGTTATCTTTTTCAGGACAATCGTGAGGAATAAGGCAATATTTTGTAGTAAGATGTTTAGGTGGATTTCGTATGCTGAAAGTCAAGTATTTAGTTTTATCACTGTTCAGTGTAAGTAAATTATTTTGTAGCCATTCCTTTACGAGATCAAGTCCACATTGTGCAACGTTAAATACCTCATCCCAATTGTCGGCGTTGAATATAAGAGCAGTGTCATCTGCGTAAGAGATTATTTCGCCTTGGGGTATAGATAGGTTCGTGAGGTCGTTTATATAAACGAGAAAGAGGGTAGGTCCCAAAATGCTGCCCTGGGGAACTCCGTACGTAATAGGAAGATAAGAGCTAGTGCAATTTCCTATTCTTACACACTGGTATCTTTCCGACAGATAGCTCTCAAAAAGTTTAAGTTGATTGCCTCTTATACCGAAATTCTCGAGTTTTCGCAAAAGGATGGGGACCGAGATCGTGTCAAATGCCTTGGCCAGATCTAAAAAGATGGCAAGGCACTTCTTTCCAGAATCTAAATTTGTAGCTATACAATTGTTTAATTTAAAGATGGCATCATCTGTGCTTCTATGCTTCCGAAAGCCAAACTGTGTACAAGAGAGTAGGCCCTCGCCCTCCAAGTAGCTAACAAGTCTATTGTTTAGTAGTTTTTCAAAAACCTTTGACAAGGAGGGTAGGATCGATATCGGCCTGTAGTTATTAACACGATCGCGGTCACCTCCCTTATGAATAGGGTGAACCTCAGACAGTTTGAGATTCCTCGGAAATACACCACACTCTAAGCATCTGTTGAAAATAAACGTGAGAGGAGGAACTAAAAGCTCGATATTACTTTTTAGTAGGTTCGATGAGATATTGTCACAACCAGTGGCGCAGTTTGACTTTAATGTAAGGATTGTACGGGACACTTCTTCTTCCGTCGTTTCTTCACATACAAATGATCGCGAATGGGAGTCGCATGAAAACATAGAGGACAAATTATTAGATGTTGACGGAGAAGGGTTAATAGGATACTTTTCTGCCAACGATTGACCTACTTTTACAAAGTGCTCATTAATAATATCAAGTGCGGTGTTTTTGGAGTCACTTAGTTTTAACAATTCCTCTGGATAGTCACTGTTATTGACACAGTTCGTAATTGATTTTATAGTCTTCCAGAGTTGCTTGGGATTATTCTTTGCAGTATCTAATTGAGTTTTCTCATATGCTCTTTTTACTTTCTTTAAAATTTTGGTACAAAAGTTGCGGTATCTAATATATGATGTTTTTAATATGATATTATCCGGAGCCGTCCTATGCTTTTTGTGAAGAAAGTCCCTGTTTTTCATACATCTGAGAAGGCCAGGCGTAATCCATGGTTTGAGTATTTTTTTGCGCTTCGACACAGTGAAAGTTTTTGTGTTGTTATTTATGGCTGATTGGATATTAGTGATAAGGTAATTTGTGGAAAAATTGGGGTCAATTGTTTTGTATATGGGGGACATGTCTATATTGTTAATGTCTTTGTTCAAGTTTTCTGTGTCTATTCTAGTTATAGTTGATTTAATCATTTGCCTAGGGAGTTTAGAGATGCGCTGGGGACTTAATTGGGTCAAGACAGGGAAGTGATCTGTTAAGGTTGATTGTGGCACAATAGTTATAGCAGTAAACTGGGTCTTAAGGAACACGTGGTCCAAGCATGAGGAGCTGTTTGCACGGGTTATTTCAGTGTGTGCAGGTAAGAGACCATGAGAAGCAGCGATGGTTAAATATCTTTCACCCGCTAGATCCAGCTTGGAGGAGTTAATGGGAATATTGATATCTCCAATTAGCACTATGTTTTTGAAGGAATTTAGTTCGGATAATATATTGTCTAAGGAGTATAGAAAGTTGTCAATGTTTCTTATAGAAGGAGACCGGTATATAGATATGATTGCGGTATGTTTGTCGAGTGTTGTAACTAAGCAGTTGCCGTCTGTGAATTCTGGTTCCTCAACATTTACATTCAGCGAGTTATTTACATATATTACCACGCCATCATTTTGTCTGAGGTGGGTTTTAGTGGCATAAGAGCGATAGCCGTCGAGCTGTGGAATGACAGAAGCACCCAGAAGCCAACACTCGGTAAGTACCAGAACATCACATTCTATGTTTAATCTCCTTAACAAAGTATCAAAGCCAGCCATATTGCAATTGATGCTGCGTATGTTTTGAGTTAATATTATAAGGCCACTGGATGGTACCTGAGTTATGTGTTGCTGACATTCTTCTAAGTCACATGAGAGGGATTTAGATACAGAAACTTCGTCTATATCATTTGTTATATGACTTAAGTTATCGAATTATAAAAGTTAAGAAAATTATTTCACCACGTTTAATTAGAAAGTAAAAAGTTTTCAGACGAGTTGGTCCGGTATTTATCTGTCGATTTAGAATTGGTATACTTTTAGGTATATGTAATACAAGTGATATTTGACAAGAATTATCCAAAAAATGATAAGCATCGGGCCTGAGCTTATTTATCTGCCATTTTAAGGTTGATATAAAGTGTAATAACCATGAAATATTTAAATAAAGTGGATGTAGAAGACTTACAAAGATTAATATTAATTCATCAGTGCAAATAATATTATAAATTGAGTACATGTGATATGTATGGTTTGTAAATATATTCATGTAGGAACTGTGTAAAGTAAGAAGATGTATATTTGAGTCGGTTGTTAATTCAAAAAATAACCCAGAGTGTATATTTGTAGAGAGTGAATGTGTAATGTACTGTAGTATGTGATTTGTATGGTAATTACATAATGAGATGTTGTTATCTGAAGGTATTAGTAAATGTCTATTAATTATAAAGTGATAGAGTGTGGGATAAATGTTTACACAATATTCATTTTTTGACTTATAGTCATACATGCTTAAGTTTAAACAAATCATTAGTTGATACGTACTTAAAGTGAACTGTTTACATTTTCCTATAAAGACAACACAATATAGTCATACTGTTAAGGTTTTCTTTAGGCTCTCTAGGTCATTGAGGTCGATTATTCGAGAATAGGAAGCTCCTTCATGCTGCTTAAGGTACACAATTCCATTTGATGTCCAGCAGAAATTAAAGCCATGACTTGTTTGGAATTGCCTCGCCATATAAAATAGTTTCCGGGTTTTGCTGGTTAATGTCTCGGATACATATAGCGGTTTTAGTTGATATTCCTGGTTAATATGGGTAGTATTCAGTTTGTTTCCTTTTTGCTTAGTTTTATTAAAGTTTTTAACCGCCTTAAGAACCTTCTCCTTCATTAATACAGTGGTAAAGTCTACCACGACAGGATTTGAGGGGTCTTGAGACTTGGTTCTATAGATGTCTCTAATTGAGTTAGCATCCATTACCACGTTAAGAGTTTCACCTAGTTTTATAACTTCGGTCTGGAGGGATTCTTTCGTCTCGCCGGAATGTTTGGGTAGATTTCGAATTTCTATACCTACGCCACGCGTTTTTCTCTCCAAGTTTTCCAGCTTTTCTTCCAACTCTTTTATTTTTGACTTGTCGGCCTTGCTTTCTTTTTCTAAAGACGATATTTTTAGTATAAACTCCTCATATTTATCAGACATGAAGTCAATACTCGCCTTTAACTCATTAAATCTCTTATCCTGCTCTGCGGAGAAGGAGAAAAACATTTCTTTTATGGTTATTAGTAAGTCCGTACCTTCGTCATTGTATTTTCTTTTTTTCCTCTCAGTAATGTTAGCTAGAGTGTGAAGATCAGGCTCCGAATCGTAATGCTGCAATGGTGACTTCATTATGTCTGTGATGACTTCAACTGACTTAACACCCGCTAACTCCGGTGCCGGCGTAACCGCTTTCAACGGCGGGGCGGGGGAGGGGGGAGGAGACGTACGTCGTACTGACATTATTCAAAAAATTTGTAGTGCAAGGCAAGATACCAGGGCAGCAGAATAGAATAGATAGTGTGGGCAAGCGCTGACAACTTGGCAGGTCAACTTCGCTGGTCGGTTATCGATGAATCTCACCAATCTCCCGTTCCGTCCAGTGTAAGGTGATCCCAAGCGCGTAGACAATGTTTGCGTTGTTTATGTGTGTAACTACTAACCATGCGTAAGCGTCGGAGTGAATGGGATCTGCCCAAGTTGTAGATCTCTACAGCGGTGTGTGCGTAGAACTGCGTAGTCCTTGATGTAGGTGTGCTTCATTCAGTCCGCCGCACTGGTGTTGCCGTCGCTTGACTCGAACTGATGGCCTCTTTGTACTTTATGAACTCCTAGTACTTCGACTAAATATTACGATGTTTATTTTGAATTATTTGTTAAATGAATCAATACAAAAATAAAATTCAATACGGAAGACACGTCTAAACGCTTTCGCGATCCAAGGGGAAGGGGATGCGCTTTTCATTTGTCAATTTGTATTGATTTGATAAAGCAAAAAAAAAGTTATCAATATTATTTGATAATCTCACTGACGGACTAAATAGAATTATCATTTTTCTACCCAGGACAAAGCCCTATTGGTCTTCTGATTAAACACTAATGTCACGTTATAACTCCCAAGCTCCATCCACCACTAACTCTACTGATCAACTAGACACAAGTGGCACTAATTATAAACGTCTGCGGGTAACAGATGACGTCATTACACGTAATAAATCGACAAACAGTGTGGTATACTGCATAGCGTCGCATCATAATCGACTGGACGTAAGGATGGAAATCAAAACCGTAAACTTGGTCCATGACTGTTCCAGGCAAACTACGTGCCTAAGATAGCATGTTCAGATGTGAAAGAATAGCGGAACTATATACAGGACGAATAGCACGATTTCTTTTTCACAACAACTTTTATATCTGTTTCGGTCAGCACCAGTGTATCTATCATAGTCACTAGGAATGATTGCATGCCGCGGTGGGAGAGGAGTGCCGGTATTGCGGTGCGCCGCTCTCCCTACCTTCCGCGGCCTAGACGGGGTCGCCACCGTCTGATAGCGGACGCGGTGGGGCCGCAGGGGAAGAGGAGTGTCGGTATAGCGTTAGCCGCTTTCCCTATCCTCTGCGGCCGCAAAATGGTAGGTGGCGGGGCCATTGACCTTGACCCGTTACAGGGGGACCAAGGGTGCCATACACGGGGTCGTCTGGCATCCATGTGCTGATTTGGTCCCTGGGTTGGTCACGGCGTACAGTGTGTTCTGGTACGCCGGTGATGGGGGGTACTCCCCCGAGGAGGGTCCGGTGACGGACAGCCGCGGCGGGTACGCGGTGATTGCTAACGCGTGCCCGTGTTCCCGCCATAAGCGGCACAGGAGGACACCGTGGAGTTTTAGTGGGTTAGAGTCCCACATAACTGCACTATCTCCCCGTGGTAGTGCAGTATGCATGAGCATTTCTCCACGCAAAAAAGTTATTATTGCATTATTCAGGGTCCGATGATGCTCTGTAAAAAGTTCAGGGATTCATTATCATCATTATTTCTGCCGAAAGACGTCCACTGTTGAACATAGGCCTCCCCCAAGCGTCGCTACATTGACCGATCCCGTGCGTCTCACATCCAGCGGATTCCCTCCACCCTCACCAGATTCATACTAAGATTTTAATAAGTAAATAGTCAAACTAGTGTGAATTCTACGTGGCCAATTTCACGTCACTATTGCAAATTGAATGCGTTCCAGGCTACACTGACGCTGCTGGTATCGAACTAAAGTCCTGGACATAAGAGGAATGCCCGCGTTTCGTCTACGTCAATGAAAATAGTGGACTGTGGTAGAGGTACCAGAGGTAAACAACATTTACGTTTAGTAAAACTTTAAGCAAAATTTACTCTTTTTTTATAGGAGCTTAGTGGTTACTGACGAGTTGAAGATCGCTGACACAAGACACACACAGCAATTTCTGACTTGTTTTGGTATAGGCCGTCAAGAATGTCTATAAGCATACCACAGTCCTCAGCCCCTTAGGTATAAACATTATCTGTACTAATTTTTACTTCTAATTTCAGATTAGTTCTGCTGCTCAAATCATCATCATCTTCCTGCCCTTGTCCCATGTTACTTGGGGTTGGCGCAACACTTTTTCTTCTTCCATACCATTCTGTCCCCCGTCACTCCATCACTGACGCCCTTTTCTTTCATATCACTATGCTGCTCAAATGCAATTCAATAATCAGTCGCCTTTTACGATGATATAGAATATCTCGTCGGCGCAAAAAATCTTTAACTTCCATAAGTACTTAATTCTCGTTTAGTTATCAGGGGATGACTACTGTCATCACCATTCTCAAATATCATCTTTCACATAGCCCCTCCACCGTTTCAATACTCAAATTAATATACTTACTATTTAAGTACGTAAGTATTCCAAGCAATGTAAGTAAGCTTTTAAATCCTTCATCCGGTATTAAACTAAGTCGCCTTTAGAAACATCTCAGTCCTCACTGTGATACTTGTAATGCACCAAACGTTGCAAACTCCTGTCTTCAACTGTAACTTTCGTATGCAGAGCAGTTGCTGCTAACATTACGTTGAATACTACTTAATTTTTTATGTTCCTTTAACTTCTCATAATAAAGAGAAATAAGATAATTGCAAAAGTAAATAAACAGTTGAGTCGGGCTTTTCCATCCGGAACTTTATGAGTGGCAACTCGAAGTCTGAATTTGTCCGGTTGATAGTAATATTAATATTAAAATTGATAAGCCTAGCCTTTTCCTAACTATTTTGGGGGGGCTTTTAGTCTAACTGGCGCTCAGTAGACACCACTACAGTGTTTATTCCATGGAATGAATCACACAATCTAAGAAATAAGATGACGTTTCTCATTTTACATGCTGCGATAACTTTGTACTTAAGAAAATCAAAAATCAAATTATAATCCTAATTAATTACAAGTTACCCATACACTATAACAACGAGTATCATTCGTAAGCGTCAAGTTTAATTATTAATAGGTATTTTTATAGCTGCCAAAGCCGACTTCTTAGACTGTCCCGACTGTAACTGAGTAACGGTTTCCTTTTCAGAAGGCTTGTTTTCAGAATTTCAGGCTTTTGACGTCAAAAACCTACAGATATTAATTCGAACATAAAAACGTCATAAAAATAAAAAGGTATCGCTCGTACGTCATAATCGTGCTCATGTTTGTGTCCACGTCACAGGGGCTGAAGTGACGTCATTAGTCAACGGGATACCGCTATCACGCTGCACAGACACGCACAATCTGACGTAGGATGCAAGCCGATGTCCACCATAGACGATGGTTAATTATTTTCAAATGTAGAACAACTAGGTAAGATATTACGTCTTCAGGCCCATATTTCATTTCTGGATTGCTGCCATGGGATCTGGAGGCAAAAGTCTTCCCGGAAATATGGGAGTTGCGCAAGGAGGCGAAATACCGGGGTAAAACTCCGTTGCCGCGACAAGTCACGGCTCGGCGGACACTTCGAGGAGTGGCTTGAGAGGCGTCACGGCGTTCTCACCTTCCACCTGACGCAGGTCCTCACGCCCGGGTGTCACAATTGTGTGGATCGCCCGGAGGACACGGTAGAGCATTCGGTGGAGGCCTGCCCCGCTTGGGCGGGTAAACGCCGTGTCCTCGTGAAGGCGATCGGCGGTGGCGACCTCTCGCGTCCGGCCCTTGTTCAGGCCATGGTACGAGGCGAGATGGCATGGGAAGCTGACACCTACTTCTGCGAAGCAGTAATGCTCGCGAAAGAGGAGGAGGGACGCGTGAGGGAGACGCAACGGAGACCCGGCGTCCGTAGGCGCGGGCTTGTGGACAACGAGTAATTAATGCTCACCGACCGATAAGGAACAGACCAGAGTCGAAGGCGCGCATTGTTCCACGCGTGCTTTATTTTTCCTACTCCTGTGTTATTCTTTTCTGATTAATATCGTTGCGGGATCCAAGACAGTTAAATTCATTCCCCGGGACTTCGTCGAGCTTCATTGCTTCGGCGCTTTCCTGGTGGTCGCCACTGTTAATTCTGGCTTTCAGAAAATGCAGTCGTTTGGGAATAGTGCAGTGCAATTGTTCCAAGCGCGCCTCAAAGAGTTGTCAGCAAAAACTGTAGGGGTCCGCTAGTGCCGATGCCTGTCTGGGTCGCGCATAAATTTGAAAAAGAGTTACCGTGGGCCTAGCTCAAGCAACTGAAGGAACACGGGTGGGTTTTAGTCAGTAAAGTCTGACACGCCCTCCCGCTTCACCCAGAGCGGGAGAAGTCATTAGATGATTACCCACCCAAATAATTCGAACAAACTAACTAAAAAGTTATAAATAAAACAACTTAATAAAAAAAATCAAAAAACCCGACTGCTTCAAAAGCGAACTAAAAAGTCGTAAACAAGGAAAAAATCATGCTGTGCAGTCGGAGGATACATATTCGCCGGCTGGCTGACCAAAATCTGGTGTATCCTCCGCCTGCACAGCATGATTTTTTCCTTGTTTACGACTTTTTAGTTCGCTTTTGAAGCAGTCGGGTTTTTTGATTTTTTTTATTAAGTTGTTTTATTTATAACTTTTTAGTTAGTTTGTTCGAATTAGATACATTTAAACATATAAGTGTTATATATTTTTGAAATCACCTCTTAAAACCCTTTATTTTGATATCCCACACGATGGGTTTGGAAGAAAAAAAAAATTTGGGCCCCCACAATATGGCACCCAAAATCCACCATTTTTCTATTATCCAATTTTAATGTAGCCTATGACACTCGCAGGGTTAAGACGCATCGATTGACGTACGAATCATCAAAATCGGCCAACGCGTTTGGTCTCTGGAACGCCACATAGGAACAAACATACATACATACATACATACATACATACATACATACATACATACATAGACTGATAAACACATTACCCTCCTTCGGCAGTCGGGTAAAAAAGGCCCTTATTACAAGTCCGATTGAAAAATCCTCGTTTAAAATGACAATGAGGGCTATCGCGTTTGAATTTGCCGCTAGGGGCGCTGGTGTAGAGTGAGGTCTTCAAAATCCCAAATTTTACAGCTTTTTTTGGATTTACTCGATTTTATGTATAATCGCACTTCTACGGCATTAGAAATGATTTTAATTCAAACTTTGCTTCCGTGCACGTAATAAAAACGTTTACCTATATTTAAGGACCTTACTCGCGAGTGGCGCCAACAGGTGAGCACAAAAACGGAATTCCTTATTAATGGTATTTTTATTAATGGTATTTTTATTTTGTCCCAGATAAAGTGACATTTTATTAGCGATAACGATTGTCGAAAAGGTCAAAATATATACAGAACTAGCTGACCCGGCAAACTTTGTTTTGCCATAAAAAAGACCAAACATTTATCTACCCTACTCTACTCTACCCTACCCTACCCTAACCTACCCTACCCGACCCTACACTACCCTACCCTACACTACCCTACCCTACCCTAACCTACCCGACCCTACACTACCCTACAATACTCTACCCTACACTACCATACCCTACCCTACCCTGCCCTACCCTACCTATATAGCCTATGTCCTTTCCCAGGTCTCAAACTATCTTTATACCAACTTTCATCTAAATCAGTGCAGCGGTTTAAGCGTGAAAAGGTAACAGACAGACAGACAGACAGAGTTACTTTCACATTTATAATATTAGTATGGATAAAAATGCAGTACCGATGTCACCTGGTTTAGAACAAAAACCATTGGTGACAGAAACTTTCGGTTTTCTTCACCATCTCCTGTCACGCGGTTAAAATAGGCAGATAATTTCATACAAAATCTGTTCCATAATGTATTACATGAAAAAAGAGGTTCTTGTTTAAGTTTCTGTATGACTACACCAACATGACATAGTAACTAAGCGAATAAAGCGTTATTTCTCATCGCTCATAATATCGTTATTTAAGTTATTGTCACGATAACTTCATAGGAAGGCGTGGCGTCTCGTTGTTAATCGGCGAAGAGTAACCGTTCGCGCAATATGTCAAGTTTGACCTAAACGTTAACCTAAAAATTAACGTTAAACTGTTTTGAGAGGTATCCGATTTTATGTAAACTTAGGTACTATATTTGCTAATGATCTTATGAGTTTTTTTTTAATAAGTTTGACATTTTTTTTTTTTTTTTTATAAACTATAGGCTCGCGCTTGACCACAATCTCACCTGATGGTAAGCGATGATGTGGTCGACGGTGAAACACGCTTGCCTAGAAATAACCTATTCACTCTTGACTTAAAGACCCCTAGATTGTAGCTATCGGGAAACACAGACTCCGGCAGGGAATTCCACTCCTTAGCTGTACGCATAATAAAAGTGTTCCCAAAACGTTTTGTGCGTATGGGTGGGATGTCTACCATGTATCGATGGCGCATCGCCGTACGTCTGGTAGTCCGATGATGGAACGGGCTAGGTGGAATTATATCGTGCAATTCCATCGCACACTCCCCGAAATGTAACCAATAAAAAACCGACAGGCTGGCAACTCGGCGACGATGTTCAAGACTCTGGAGCTTTGACTTGACCAGCGCCTCATCGCCGATGAGCCTCTTGGCTCGCTTTTCGATCGACTCTAGTGCGTCAAGCTGGTATTTGGCTGATCCGTCCCAGAGATGAGAACAGTACTCCATGCATGATCGAACTTGCGCTTGATACAAGTTGAGGAGCTGTTCCGGCGTGAAGTACCGTATCACCTTTGCAAGGATCCCCAGCTTTTTGGCAGCCAGCTGAGCCTTTGCCTCAATGTAAGGGCCAAAATTGAGAGTAGATGTCAACGTAACGCCAAGAAGCTCAAGATGGTCAGTTATTGGCACGGTCGCATCTCGGAAAGTTGGATCTGGGTAAATTTGGCTCTTTTTAGCGGAAAAAAGACACGCCTGGGTTTTAGCGGCATTAAACCTGACCAGATTGGCATCGCCCCATTCGGAGACTGCCTGCAAGGACAGGTTCAAGCGCTCCACCATGGCCTCCCGGATATATTTATATTCAAATAATTAATTCAAATAATTAAACGTCCACTTCAATACCTCAAGTTGTGCAGTAGTATTACATCTAAGTAATGGTTACAAGTTCAATTCCATATCCTACTATTGTGAAACCTGCAGAATAATAAACAGTATACCTACTCAAAATGATCTAAACTTTGTTATTGTCCTTACACCAAATTATTCTTTAAAAATTTAATCTTTTTTTTTGTCGATAGTGAAACAAGCTCTATTATTACTAAAAAGATAATCCAAAAGATAATACACATTCATTTATCAAGTCTATGAACTATTCGAGATATCTTATATAAATCCAAATAATACTTAACAATTTTTTTTTTTTTATCTTCTATAGGCTTGCGCTTGACCACTATCTCACCTGATGGTAAGCGATGATGTGGTTGTTTACCAAAAGATATTTAAGTACTGAAAGCAAATGCTTATCATGTGTCTGCCTAGCCTTTTCCCTACTATGTTGGGGTCAGCTTCCAGTCTAACTGGATTCAGCTGAGTACCAGTGTTTTACATGGAGCAACTGCCTATCTGACCTCCACAACCCAGTAACTGGGTAACAGCGGTACCCCTTGGCTAGACTGGTGTCAGATCTCAAGCTTCTGACTACTCGTAACGACTGTCAAAGATCTTCAAATGACAGCCGGGACCAACGGCTTAACGTGCTTGCCGAGGCACGGAGGAAACTCGGTATGTTGAAATGGTCACCCATCCACGGACCGACATTGTCAAGTATTACTTAACTTGGAAGATCGACCCGTGCGGCTGTTATTATTTAGCAACGAGCTCCTCAATGCAAATGCTTATCATGTCGATGAAAATACCAAAATCGCTACATGTTTGCTACAAAATTTGAGGACTTCCCTCGATTTCAATGGGGTCCCCTAACCAGATGACCTGACTTGGTTACAATGGGTCCACCTCTGAAATATGACTAACCAAACAAAAAAATAATCATCAAAATTAATTCATAATTGGCGGCGTAATCGCATAACAAACATACAAAAATATACAGTTGAATTTAGAACCCTCCTTGTTTGAAGTCAGTTGAAAAGATAATACACACCTTTCATATCACCATCTTAATCTTACAAAACTTAAAAAAACAAGCCCTTTTACTAACAAGCGTCAACTACCGCCATAGTTACCGAGCAATAAATTAAGTACAGATAGAAATCGTTGGAAACAAAAGAGTGACAATGGCGAGCGTCCAATTAAAGGAGATGAGAGCCGTCGTATCAGAGATGAAGATCATCACGCGAGCAGCGAGCCAGCACGGTGGTCTGTGTGGGTCGATCGGGTTTTAGCTTTGAGAAGCTTGGAGTAGCTCACTGGGGTTTAGGGTAGGTTAAAAATGAAGTGTTGACTAGACTCACAATACATAGTTCATAATATGGTATGGAAAACCTTTGCCATGGTTTACAAACTCCTCAGTTACTGTCAACACTCATTGCCAAATAGTTTTCAAACAAAGCTCAAAAATATCTAGAACTTTCCACTCAAATGTAGGTAATAAAAATGCATAATTGTATAAGTTAAACTCGCAAAAATGGTATACGTAAAAAAAAACAATTACAATTTTATATTTTTAATCAGGATACAGGTAACGTTCTAAAGCTAACAATTTTGTTTTAGTTGCATCAAATTAACAATTAATACATAGGTACAGTTGTTGCATATATTAAGATAGGTACCTACATGAATATTGTGCAATTCCAAAAATATTACACACCTACGGGTCGAATTGATAATCTCCTATTGAAATCGGTTAAAATTAATTAAATCTTTTGGGCAAACATGTCCGTATTCTTTTATTGCATTGATCCCGCTTAACCCGTCAATGTATACGTATAGGTAATGTATCACTATCTTTCATTATCAAACCCTACAAAAATACGCTAAATTGACTCGGTGTAAGTCTCAATGTTTAGCATCAGATAGAACCTTCAGGGATTGTCCCCTTTATCCCCTTCATCCCATTTAACTGTTTAAACCCGAGATCCTTGCGTAGAATAACAAGAGCTATTCGATTATGTCGCGGGAGATGTTCTCGGCTCATTTGCAACGAAATGTTCGAGGAAAATGTGGGTTGAATTACATGGGTGTCACAGCTGGTATTCTCTTTCCGCCTTCTTGTGAAGGTACTATCATTATAATTGGTCAGTTAATCCTTAGGAGGATAATTCTAAAAGTGATAGAAGAAACAGAAGAGATGGGAAGAGGAGTCTCCAAACAGACAATTAATAAAATAAGGTAGGTCTGACATGCCTAGATAGTCAGCCTCCTTGCCAAAATTGCTGGTTGGCTAATCTTAACCTTACTATTAAACTAATATTATAAAGGCGTGTAGCGTGAGTGGGTGTATGTTTGTTAGTCAATCACGCCAGAACGGATCTGGATGAAATTTGACACAGAGATAGATTGTAGTCAAGAATAGCACATAAGATACTTTTTATCCCGGAAATATGTTCCTTCGGGATAATTTTCGGCATTCACGAGGGTGAAACTGCTGGCAGAAGCCAGTTTTACATAAATTAACAATTATAACATAAACTAAATTAAAATTATCTATTCTTTAATTGCTATTAGCCTGATTATGGCAAAACCACATATATTATCTGTGGAATAATATTGATGGCTAAATAGATTTAAACACTTTAATAAAAATATTTTTTGCTAAAAAATACTACCGACTTCCAAGTAAAAAACTACAAAGTGAAAAATAACTTTATTTTTGGAAGTCGGTGTCTTTCGTAGATACCAATTATTTGCGATATGGACACCGACTTCCAAAAATAAAGTTATTTTTCACTTTGTAGTTTTTTACTTGGAACTCTTGGAAGTCGGTAGTATTTTTTTGCAAAAAAGTTTTTTATTTTTCCCTTTTTAGTTTTACCTACCTAATAGGCAAGTTGTTTAGTAAGTACCTATTACGCCAGAACAGATTACCCGAAAAACATGAAACTTGAACATAACCGGTGAAATAAGGGTTCTGCGTACCCCTTTCAGTATACTGGCGTGATGTTATGTCATGAAATGGTATAAACAATAAACAGACATGCGATTGAAGCAATCCCGAATGATTTGCCGTTATTTATTGAAGATTTCTGTTGTATATCTCCGAAGTTCTTCATCAAATCTTTAACAAATTAAAATGGGACCAATTTCGGAACATGTTCTTTCAAACAAAAAAAGAATTTTCAAAATCGGTCCACAATTGGAGGAGATATCGGTGAACATACATAAAAAAAAAAAAAACACAAGAAGTCGAACATAGAACCTCCTCCTTTTTGGTAAGTCGGTTAAAAACAATAATATTCCTCCAATAAAGACTTCAAGCGTGCGTTGGGAAACTAGACCCAAACATAAATTCAAATCATTTTCGAAACGCCGAGTATATTATGTTAGCACTCTCAGACTCGGAAACCATGTTGTAGCTGAGATCGTCCCTCCGTCATACATATTCAAGGACAAGACGGACATCGGAACGTGCGTTAGTGGACCGCCATTATACCCCAAATGTATATTTGATGATGTCCTCAACATCTTTCGGAATAGGGTTGGCAAACATTTTTAAGAAACTAGTTTTTCAAAGTCAATATTTTGAGGATAATTTATCCGAGGTTTCAGCTTGGGCAAAAAATATTTCGTATAGCCGAATGTCCGGCAGATGTCCGGCTGTTCTCCTCTACAGGTCGCATTTCTCAACCAATTCTAGTGAAATTTTGTGAGCAGGTTCGATAATTATATGGATGTTTTGGCTTCGCCATTTAAAAAAAACTAAAAACCGAATAGACGAAAAATGTAAAAGACAGACCCGCGAGGTCTACAGCTCACAGAGCCACTAGTTTAGGAAGATACGTCAATATACTTTCGAGTTGTCACCATTGTCTTGCCCTTGACACAGATCAAGGGCATATTGTGATATTGGTGATAACCAAAAAACCCGAAATATCTAACACGTGACATTTCGAGAACGCTTGGCATTCTCATCCATTTTGAAATTTCAATAACTATCGCGACATTTTCGTTTATAGAATATCATTTGTTAGAGCAGGGGTCACCAAATGGCGAAATGGTCTGGACTCGGACCGCCGATACACTTTGTGTGGACCTCTCCTAGATAGATATTATCATCATCATCATTTCAGCCGAAAGATGACCACTGCTGAACATAGGCCTCCTCCAAGTGTCGCTACATTGACCGGCCCCGTGCGCCTCAAATCCAGATAGTATCTAAGATGAACATTCTAAAGAAAATCTCCAAGATTTAATGACAATAGCCGACGCCAACTTTAGTCTTAAATTTAGACCGATAGTTCAAGGCAAAACAACACACACACTTACAAAATTTCACTTTTTCTAGAGAAAGTCCCACATTTAGAAAAAGTGATATTCTATCATCGGTGATAGCGATTGTCAAAAGTTCAAATTGTTTGGAATAGACCATGTGAAATTTCACTAGCGCATATCAATTAATTGTATTATGGACTTTTTGACATTTTTACTACTGGTATAGAAGGAAAAAAAGAAAAAGTGTTTAATTGTCACAAAACAACATACAATATAATTACATGATTATGCTAAACCCTTAACAATAGCATTAGTAGTGCTTAAATTAAGTTAGTAAAGGCGAGAAATAAATAAAATAATAATAACATATATTACCTACATTTTGTATAAAACCGAAAATAACTAGGGTCAAAAAGATGTCAGGCAGATGTATGTCGTGATTGTGGCAAGAAGCCTTCCACTCAGCATAATGCTTTGCCGTGGGGGACCCACAGCACTGCGCTGATTTTCACTGGTCGCCTAGGACGTGACGTACAGAAACCAAATCTGTTGTGTACGTTAAAATAGATACAAAGAACATAAAATAAACACAGAAAGATAAAAATAAACTACTTAAAATTATGATGTGAATGAAACCAAAAGCTAATCTTGAATTCGTGACGAAAACATAAAAAAGAATGTCGCTTTGTCTAGGACCTCTTTACTTGAGACTCTTGTAAATAAAGTGCCATAGCTTAAATACCCTTAAACTGCATTCTGCATGACACTTAACAGCGACTTCAAATAAATTGTTTAATCAGTATTCGGGCATTATTATTGCGATTTCTTTAGACCCAGGGTTTGTCAACCCTGCTCTTTAAGAAGCCGCAGTCATTTAAGATGGTTTCTATTCACGACACTCTTGTTTATGTTTATATCGGAGGGTGCAATGTGTTTTAAATTCGTGCTAGATATATTTTATGTAGATTTGTTAAGATTAACATGTCTCTGAACTATTGGGTGGTTTATTGCTGGAGTGAACGGTTTGCGTAGACGATGGATGTGTTTTATTGAAGGGGTGTGTGGAACTTTATTGAGATAATCGATAAAGTTTTCGTTGCCCAAAAATAATAAAATTTAAAATAGAAATGCTGATCATGATATTCAGGAATGCATAATAATACTTATTGGAATTGTTAATTGGATTTATAACCATGAAAACGTTTTTTTTTTTTATAAAAACAACAAAAATCAAGGTTTCGTTTAAAATAACTGGCATGCGAAATAATTGTCAAAAAAATATATTTTTTCAGGACAAGTGCTATTAAATAAAGCAGAAAATATATGAATGAAACTTTTTTCAGATTGTCACCTGTAACCTGCGTAGGTCAAAGGTCAGTGATACAAAACTAGTTCAAGCTGGTCTCTTCTATACCAATATTATAAAGAGGAAAGATTTTTTTGTTTGTTTGTTTGTACCGAATAGGCTCCGAAACTACTGGACCGATTTAAAAAATTCTTTCACCATTAGAAAGCTACATTATTCCTGAGTGACATAGGCTATTTTTTAATCCCGAGAACGGGTCCTGTGGGATGGTCCACGGGAGCGAAGCCGCGGGGAACAGCTAGTATTCAATAAAATTGCATACTAAGGCTAGCTCAAAGTAAAAGTGTACCCACAAAAATAGCAGGCAATTGCACAACAATGAAAATACACACATACAAATAACATAACCCCCGTATTCCCCGAAGTGTTCACCCACATTTCTCTATGTATGTTTAAGTCTTATGCTGGGCAAGCCTTTTGCTATCAAATAGACACTAGAGACTCCCGGCTGATAAATGAAAATATGTATAAAAATAAATCCTTCTCATTATTCCCTTATCAACGGACCTTCAGTTCCGCAACAATGTGAGCGTATACACATTCCTCTGAGTCAGCCATTCTCACGTCACCGGTTCATGCCAGGCTGACGTCGGTGAACGTCAGGCGTGAGACGTCAGGCGTCAGGCCCACTTAGTGGTGACGAGGGCACAATGAGACGGCTTGATGGACGCAGCTTCCGAAGGCTTCCGAATGCTTCCGAACTTGACTTCAAGTTTCAAGAAAGGTATTTTAAAGGTGAGGACTTATTTCTGGGCTCTTGTGGCGAGATAAAGACGGCTCAATAAACGAGTATAATTCTACATTCAGCTTCAATGAGCATTCTTATTTGAGAGGTTTTTAGGTCTAGTTTTTGGAACGAAAATTACCAAAAAAATCAATTATTACTTGACCTGTGTATTGTTAGAGACGTGTCGATGGATGGTTTTTTTTTGGATTGGGCTCGGGCTTGACCAATATTTCACCTGATGGTAAGCGATGATGTGGTCGACAGTGAAGCACGCTTGCCTAAAAATAACGGAACCTGTTCACTCTTAATTTAAAGACCCCTATGTTGGACCCCAATTACTACAAAATCAACCGAAGATGGTGTTGTTTGCTGATGACACATCTTTGATATTTAAAATAAATCGGCGGTCACGAAATCTTGATGACGTGAATAACTCCATTTATCAGGTCCACAATTGGTTCACGGCAAACAATTTAGTACTAAATGAAAAAAAAAACCAAATGTATTAGATTCACATTGCCGAATGTTAGAAGTACCGAATGCGATATCATATTGAATGGTGAAAAGCTGGACTTTGTAAATCATACAGTTTTCCTGGGAATCACTCTAGACGACAAATTGCAATGGGGTCCTCACATAACATCTCTTGCGGGTCGGCTAAGCTCAGCCGCTTATGCTGTTAGAAAGATAAGACAGAACCGCGCGTTTGGTCTATTTTAGTTACTTTTACAGCATAATGTCATACGGTATTTTACTGTGGGGTCGAGCGGCTAACATTGAATCCATATTTATATTGCAAAAGAGAGCTGTCAGAGCCATATATAAGTTAAGTCACCGTGAATCTCTTAGGGAACTGTTTAAAAATATTAATATTATGACAGTTTCTTGCCAATTTATTTATGAAAATATTATGTATGTAAGGAAAAATATACATCTCTTTAGTAAAGTCAGTGATAGACACAATTGTAAGATAAGTTAGATCAGCCTTCTTACAGACTAGCTAAAGTACAATCATCTCTAATGAGGTACTGTTTTAAATTCTATAACAAAATAACTACCTTGTGATATATTAAAACTAAATGAAAGTAAATTTAAAACTTTAGTTAAAAGCACCCTTTGTAAACAAGCATATTACAAATTAGATGATTATATTCTAGATAAGAATGCTTGGAAACATGCTGGTCCTGCTCCATAGGGCAATCTTTGGTGTAGACAAAATCAAATTTGTTAATTTATATTCCCATTCATAGTTATTGTATTCATTGTTTTTTTTTTTTTAGAAATTGACTCACACACTGTTCCGTTGTTGTTGAATTAGGTATTTTACCTATGTTTGTAATATTTGTAAGTATGTGAGAACCATGTTCCTACTTATCAAATTAATTAATTTTCCTGTTACTGCTTTTTAATACTTTATACCTGTACGTAGTATAGTGTGTAGAGCTATTATGGGTGCATCGTCCTCACATATATTAATGTATGTATGTACGTATTGTTATACCTTGCTATTGTAAGTAGTATGGCTGACCGCCACCCAGACTTGCCTCGTCAGCATTTTAGTAACTTAGAAACGTCATCCTTCATTAGGTGGCACCTCAGTTCGGTCTGAGATTCGGTACGGGTCGGAAGTCCCAAAATCATTACTATTTTCCTTTATATACTAATTCCTGTACCAAGTTCTTTAAATTAATTAAACTCTGTTTCCAGCTTAAATTTAGTTTCTTTTTAAAAAGACGTTTCCGAACTCCCGTATAACATTTGGTGGCAGCGGTGGGATACGAAAATCCCCTACCCAAATACGTCTCTGGAAACAATACCTTACCTGAAAGTGCCAGTGAATCCAAGTGATAAACCCTGATAAACCTAAACGTTTTAAGTGTTTAAAAGTTGCGCTGTGCTAAAACTAACTAACCCAATACTGTGTCGTGCAAGTGTCGGATCGTCACCCTGTCCTGTGTGTTGCACCCTGCAACCGAGACTGGGCTTCACCCTCTGTTGGCACAGAGGTCTACTACATCGGCTGTTTTGCTGGTCTACTACATCTGCTGTTCTGCTGGTCTACATCACCTGCTGTTCTGCAGTTCACCGCCAGAGAAGCGGTCACAATGATCCTGAGTATCCTCATAATGACGGCGTTCCTGTGAGTGATCTTGCTACTTCGGTTATTACTATATCCTAGGACGAATACCAGAATTAACTCAGAGCTATTTCTATCTATATAGTTCATTTGTACATTGTTCATAATACATTGTAACTGATAAAGGCCATACTGTCCGGCTACTGCATATTTTGTTTAGACTACGCGTTTCGATTACGCGTGCATAACACCTAGCCATTTGTACTAAGTAGCTTAAGGGGAAGACTATCTCTTGTAATTAATACATTTATATCTTGTTTTGCAAATTTAAATCATGACTTCCAAATCTGAAGCAAAGGAGGAAAGTTCCAGTACCTCTAAGAGTACAAAGGTAGAAATCGAAGAAAAAATAGAACTCGGTATTCTATTTAAATTCATTAAGCCATTCGATGGCTCCAGGGAAAAACTGAATTCTTTTATTGCCAATTGTCAGAGCGCTTTTAGTACAGCTACAAAATCCCAGAAACCTATTTTATTCAAATTCATCCTAAGTCAATTGATAGATAAAGCTGAAACAACATGCAGTGTCAAAGAGTTCGAATCCTTTGAACAATTCATCGAGTTCCTTAAACAACAGTTTGGGGAAAGGAAACATTATGCTCACCTACTTACTGAACTTCAGGATTGTAAGCAGAACCCTGGTGAAACAGTTATGCAATTTGCCTTAAATATAGAAACATGCTTAGCGAAACTACTTACGGAAATAAACATTTCCATTCCAACGAAAAAGAAAACGGAACTAGCAGGACGTGTAGCCGCTTTACAAGATCTTGCACTTCATACTTTCATAATAGGACTCCTGCCACGGGTATCACAAGTCGTTAGATGTCGCAACCCAGATTCATTGAATTCCGCTATAAGCTGGGCAGTCGAAGAAGAAAAAATCATTTCTAGTATCTGTAGAAGATCAACATCCAATAACGATAAATTCAAAAATACAAACTCTCGCCGTGACTTCCAATTGGCACGTGCTACAACTCCGCGAAATCAACCAGATCATTCAAAATCAGTAAATACCAGCGATATGGTATGCCGCTACTGCAAAAACATAGGTCACACTATTGAAAACTGTCGCAAAAGACAATACAACAATAGTAGGAATCAATCTAATGCTTCTAATTCAGACGGACGCCAACCTAACACTACACAAGCTCCAAATTTTAAGCCAACCCGCAAGGTTTTTAACATAAATCATGACAAGGAGGCATATACCGATGAAATCAACCAAAATGATTTAAACGAGTAAAATTTCCCGTCCGGTGTCGCGCGGGAAATTCGCCCTACTATATCAAAGCCGATGCCTCTATTCTCTCTAAATCCTCTGAATCACGTACTAAATCCTCTGTATCCCCTGAATCATGTACTAAATCCTCTGTATCCTCTGAATCACGTACTAAATCCTCTGTATCCCCTCCATCATTTACTAAATCCTCTGTATCCTCTGAATCACGTACTAAATCCTCTGTATCCCCTGCATCATGTACTAAATCCTCTGTATCCTCTGAATCACATACTAAATCCTCTGTATCCCCTGAATCATGTACTAAATCCTCTGTTTCCTCTGAATCACGTACTAAACCCTCTGTATCCACTGTTTCTGCCCAACCACTTACTAAACCTTCTAAATTATCAAATCCAAAAGCAAAATTCACCGATTCTATTCTCATTACACATCCTTCTATTTCACCTTCGGACAACTTGCCAAACCTGAAACAAAAAACAAATACAAAAGTTTATAAAATAAATAAAAACTCTGAAATGAGATACTTACCTCACGTAATAATCCAAACCTCCGTTGCTGATAGACCTTTATCCTTCCTAATCGACACAGGCTCCTGCATAAGCTTGTTGAAATTAGATTCTATGTCCAAAGTCCCAACGTTAAGCGAGGATACAATAACCCTTAAAGGAATTGACCCTGGAAATGAAACAACTTCAACTCTAGGCAGCTTCAAAATGCAAATATTCAAAAAAAACGATAAACCTTATATCCACGAATTTCATGTTGTCGAAAATATTAGTCTAAGCTTCGATGGCATCATAGGCAATGACCTCCTGAAAAATCTAAGTTGTCAAATCGACTATTGTCAGGAAGCCTTACAGATAGATGACGCCTACATAAAATTAAAATTCGCTGAACCATTATATAACATTCCACCTCGCACGGAAGCTGTAATCGAATGTACAGTAAGTAATCCAAATATAAAAGAAGGTATGCTAATAGACCAACACATCTCTGCATCTTTACTAGCTGCGAATTGCATCGTTAACGTGAAAGAAAATAATCGTATAAACATTACGGTTGTCAACATCTCTGAAGAGTCCGTCATACTCCGATCTAACCTTAATTTAACACTTGAACCCCTAGACTCCGAAGCTTATTTGAACCCTCATGGTTCATTGCCTCTTACTAATTCCTCTACAAGAACTAACAAAGTTCTCAACCATCTTAGGATTTCTCACCTAAATGAAGAGGAATCCAATGCCCTATTACAAATCTGCACAGACTTTTCCGATATCTTCCATCTCCCAGACGATCAGCTCACATATACTACAGCTGCTGAACATAATATTAAAACAAGTACAGATATCCCTATCCAAACTAAATCTTATAGATTCCCTGAATGCCATAAAAAGGAAGTCGAAAATCAAATTAACAAAATGCTAGAACAAAACATAATAACACCTTCAAATTCACCATGGTCCTCACCTATTTGGGTTGTGCCCAAAAAGCTTGATGCTTCGGGACAACGAAAGTGGAGAGTCGTTATTGACTATAGGAAACTCAACGACGCTACTATCGGAGAAACATATCCTATTCCACAAATAACAGAAATTCTAGATCAATTAGGGAAAAGTCAATATTTTACAACTTTAGATTTGGCCTCAGGATTTCATCAAATACCAATATCCGAGCAAGACGCTCCTAAAACAGCCTTTTCTATACCCCAAGGGCATTTTCAATTTACAAGAATGCCATTTGGGCTAAAAAATGCCCCTTCAACCTTTCAAAAACTAATGAACACATGCCTAAGTGGGCTTCAAGGCTCGTAAGCAACGTGTTGCTTTGTTTATTTAGATGATATTGTAGTATACTCCCCAGACTTACTAAGTCACATTCAAAATCTATCCGCTGTTTTCAGTAGGCTCAGGAATTATAATTTGAAGCTCCAACCAGATAAATGTGAGTTTTTATGCAAAGAAGTCGCATATCTTGGTCATCTTATCAACAAAGACGGTGTACAACCAAATCCTAGAAAAGTCAAATGTATCACTGATTTCCCAATACCAAAATGTCCAAAGGATGTAAAATCTTTTCTCGGACTCGTATCGTACTACAGACGTTTCATACCTGACTTTTCCAAACTCGCAAAACCATTAACATCCCTTCTAAAAAAAGATACACCATTCAGTTGGAAGAATGAGCAACAACTTTCTTTCGAAAATCTACAAAATAAACTAGTAACGTCACCAGTGCTAGCATATCCTGATTTTTCCAAACCCTTCATACTTACCTGCGACGCTTCTAATTTCGCTGTTTCTGCTATATTATCGCAAAGTCCGATAGGTAAAGACCGTCCGATTGCTTATGGGTCTCGTACACTCAATAAGGCTGAATGTAACTATAGTGTTACTGAAAAAGAATGTTTAGCCATTATCTTTGGAACTAAAGCCTTTCGCCCCTATCTTTATGGAAATCGGTTTTCCATAGTCACAGATCACAAACCCTTGCAATGGTTATTTAACTGCAAGGACCCTGGTTCTAGGCTAGTACGCTGGCGACTCAAACTAGAGGAATTTGACTACGATATTATATACAAGAAAGGGAAAATTAACACTAACGCTGATGCATTATCTCGATTTCCAGTTAACCCTATTCAAGGTAAACCTTCACCAACCTCTGATCCTCTTCTATTAGATCCTGACACTGAATTCGATGACCTCTTGGAGGACCTTCTTATAATTCTACCATCTCCCATTCCGTTCTCTTTCGAGAATGATGAACTATTAAATCAAGAAACAAACAACGACTCTAATACATTACAAAATCCTATACCTCAAAGTGAACCAATGCTATATCCAGATCTTATAGATCTTGGGCCGAACCTTGAAATTAGCCCTCACAGTGCTGACCTCAATCTCGATTTTGACTCATTACAAATCCCTTCGCCAAACGAGCAGTCAAATTTAAATGACGATAATTATTCTCAATTTCTAAAATCAATTTCAAATAAAGAGAATATATGCAATACAATTCTAAAAGAACACAACGAAAATCTCTTAAAGACAGCCTGTAAAATAATATTGATTCCTACATCTATAGATTTAGATGAGTCAAATCCCTATATCTGCGAAATTCTCCTAAATTCCGGCAACCAAGTCGAAATCCTTAATTCTGAAAAAGAACTATATCATTTTCTAAAAACTAAATACGACGACAAGATTGTTTACTTCATTTTCACAAAAGTTCACCACTTTGACGAATCATCTTATCCCGCTATCTATGACACTCTGAAAGAAGTAAGAAACGAAATCCTGAAGTCTGAACAAACAACAGACATTGCTATCTCTGATTTCAAAAGCCCATTTGACCATCACTCCTACACTAAAATTTACAACATCCTAACTCATATTTTTAACAATACAAAAATTCAAATCCACGTTTATCTAAATAAAACTATATACCCTACTCTAAGCGAGAGACCTAAAATCATGCGTGAGAACCATGACATTCCTACAGCTGGGCACTTAGGGTCAACACGTATGTACAATAGAATCCGGGAACAATTCTATTGGAAGGGCATGCGAAGTGATATAGAAGACTATGTCAAAAAATGCAAATTATGTCAGGAAAATAAAGCTCTGAGAAAATTAAATAAAGTTCCAATGGAGATCACTACTACATCCACAGCTCCGTTTCAGAGAGTGGCACTAGATATAGTTGGCCCCTTACCCGAATCTGGTTCCGCCAGACTAAAATATATTCTTACTTTACAAGATGACCTAACTAAATATTCTATCGCCTATCCTGTACGTAGTACAACCGCTGAAGAATCTAGCGATTGTCTTATCCACTTTATATCCCTATTTGGAATTCCTAAATCTATTTTATCTGATCAAGGTACTAACTTTACGTCCGACCTTTTTAAAACTACTTGCCAATTTCTCAAAATCAAACAATTATGGTCATCACCTTATCATCCTCAGACACAGGGAGCATTAGAACGCAGTCATTCAACTCTCAAAGAATATTTAAAGTCCTTTGTAAACGAAAACCAAGATAATTGGCCCACTTATGTGTATACAGCTATGCTGACTTATAACACAACAGAGCATTCAACTACGAAATTTACTCCTTACGAGTTAATATTCGGTCACAAACCCTTTATCCCTAACTCTATCTATGATAAGGAACCTAGTACAACGTATTCAGATTATATTAAAATGTTACAACATAAATTTAAATACACCAGGGAAAAAGCCCTGGAAAACATACTGAAATCCAAGGAATCTTCTAAATCCCATTACGATTCTCATACTAAAACACCACCACATTACAAGGTTGGCGATTACGTATACCTCAAAGCCCACCTGAGGCTTAAAAAGGCATTATCGCCTATCTGGAAAGGACCATACAAAATCATCAAGGTCCACGATAATAACACAGCTACGCTCCTTATCAACAGGCGTCATGTGACACATCATTTCGACCAAATGAAACCCGCGGTAGCAGGAGACTCCGTATTATTGTTAGAAATAGATTAGAGATAATTAATCATTAGCGCATAGGTATTACCTAGTAATTATAATAATTTAGCGTAGTCTAACTGATTCTATTCATTCTATTTTCAGCGCCTCGGTCAGTGCGCATCAAGACTTTATCAAGCCACTTCCTTCTAGTTCCGGCATATACTTCGATAGCCTAGGAAAACTTAAAGCAGTTAAAGGCAAACTAAATATTATTAGCCATGTAAATATTTCTGTTATAAATCCTCATCTTATAACCTCAATGATATCCTGGGCATAGCTAGGAAAACATGTCAAAAATCAAGCAACCTTCAATGTGAAAATATACTATCCCCACTCACAGTTCGATACAACGATATCAAACGCGAGTTCGATTCTATTTCACACTTAATATCAAAACGTAGTAAACGTTCAGCATGGTTCGGAGGAATAGGCACCGTTTTCAAACATGTTTTCGGCACTTTAGACGAAGATGATGCATCAAAATACGATTCCGCGATTGAATCCATTCAAAATCACGAGAAAAAGCTCGCGGAACTTATGAAAGAAAACATCCTAATTACTACTTCTTCTCTGGAATCTTACAAACAAACGATTAATAAATTAAAAGATAACGAAGATTCGCTTAAAAATACTTTAAGTCAACTTATATTACAATTAAATAATATCACGGGAACTTCTAGAATTCTAATATCTGAAACCAAAATGCATTCAATACTTGCTATCCTTGAAAGCTCTCTACTAGAATTTTCGTTTCAGCTTGAAGACTTAACAAATGCTATCATGTTGAGTAGTCAAAACATTCTACATCCAAACATAATAAGTCCGACGCAATTGTTCAAAGAACTCGTTGATAATGACCGGTACCTACCTAGAGATACTGGAATTCCTATAGAGTTAAGTCTAGATAATATCCACTTAATATTAAGCATATCTGATGTTGCGTGTTATTATTATAAAAACAAACTTATATTTGTTTTACAAATTCCTTTAGTTACTAATGACGAATTTAATTTGTATCATAATTTAGCGTTACCTACCCCTCATGGGTCAGATAATCCAAATACTTTTAGTTTAATTTTACCTTCTAGTTCATATATTGCTATTTCAAAAAATAAGTTAAGCTTCTGTAATCTAGACAATTTAGATGAATGTAAAACAATAAGCTCTGAGTTCTTTCTGTGTGATATACCTACGGTATTGTTGACTAGCGGAAATCCTACGTGTGAAAGCGAACTATTAACTAAAACGGTTAGTGCTATCCCCACACAATGTGAAACTAAAACAATTGTCGGCGAATTGGACATTTGGAAATCACTTATAAACAATCAGTGGATTTTCGTGCAATCTCGTCCAAGTAAAGTGTCAATAGATTGTGATAATTCCAAATTACGCGAAATCATGATATCCGGAACCGGTATATTACAAATCCCAAATCAGTGTACAGTATACACAAAAAGTGCGAGACTTATATCGTCCAAGGACGAAATTAACATAGACATCCCTATTCCTAGTTTAGACTTTAGCATTATCAATGATTCATGTTGTAAAATAGATACTAAGACTACTAGTTTAAACAATAATATATCCCCTATTTTACTACAAAACATCAACTTAGATGATCTTACTATAAATAAACAAAATAACAAGATATTTTCAGACCTTAATGAAGTTATTAACGAAGAACCTATTCTAGTAAAATACGGGACACATTACTCTATATTAACTGTGTGTATTTTAATAATAATTATGTCCTTTATAGTTTTTAAGTTATATAAGACTACTATTAAATATAGATCTAAGTTCTACGTCTGTTGTGTTAAACCGACGACCCATACCGATGACGATATCGATAACAGTAATATAAATACTGAACCTGAAGACACTTCGATTCCATTGCCTAGATTACGAGAAATTGTATAACTTCCTGAATTTCGCCTATTATCCCCGAATTTCAGTCTTTTGGGGGGGGCTGTTATACCTTGCTATTGTAAGTAGTATGGCTGACCGCCACCCAGACTTGCCTCGTCAGCATTTTAGTAACTTAGAAACGTCATCCTTCATTAGGTGGCACCTCAGTTCGGTCTGAGATTCGGTACGGGTCGGAAGTCCCAAAATCATTACTATTTTCCTTTATATACTAATTCCTTTACCAAGTTCTTTAAATTAATTAAACTCTGTTTCCAGCTTAAATTTAGTTTCTTTTTAAAAAGACGTTTCCGAACTCCCGTATAACAGTATGTAAATATTGTAAAACACCTATTTTTTTTTTATTAAAGTGTAAGTATTGAGTTTCTTGTGCGTTCTTCTCCATAACAATCTACTTGCCGAATGCACGGTAGAATCATTTTTTTTTATTACTTGTAAATTTTAATTTATGTGACGTTCAAAAGTGCCGTTTATTGGCCTAATTGAATAAATATATTTGACTTTGACTTTGACTTTGTAGTTCGATTTCTTTCCATAAACCGGGTTGAAGCCAAGTAATGGTAGCTAAAAAAGAAAAAGCCAGAGTTATATTAAGAGCCTTATTTCAACAAAATTATTGAGATTAATAAATTGCAAAAAAAACTAAACTAGACCCTAGACATCTAGGCATCTCATTAAGATTTACGAAAAATTTAAACATTCCCTTATTTGTTTTGACTGAAAGGCTCTGTATGCATTGTCAGATTAACAATGAAGTGGTCCATTCTGAACCAGCTATTATGAAGTGCCGTGGGCCATTGTGTACACATGAAAGACGTTTTAGGTCCAAAGTGTGAGCATTCACACGTCTCCCGTCAGACGGCGTTAAGACGTAACAATAAGAATATTTGATGTATCTAGCTTCTTCAGGTTGCTCACACTTATGACGGTATATTTTTGATTACATTTGAGAACCTGCACAGGCGCATCCTCAAAAAATATACAACTTTAAAATTTTGCGAACATATAGGTATGTAGGGACCAGGTGGTAGAATAAGTGTTCCTGTTAAATTACATTTCTGGGCTGCTGGCTGGCTAATGAAACAAGTTATCCGATCTGCGAATTGATGAACCTCCCTCGCTAAGAGCAATTGGCAGTTTTTGCTAAGAATGTAGTAAACCAGCTGATAAAGAAGTACCTAGAAAATAAGACTTGGGAACAGATAATCAGCCTGTGGCCGTAATTCAGCAAGGCTCGAGATTCTGGAATGATTTGGGGAAATTACTTTTATTTCAATCCTTTTTACGATTTTACGCAAACAGCTTCGTAGAGTTGCTTAGGGCTTCAATCAAACAAACGATTATTACCTTAACTGACAATATAATTAATTTACATGATATTGTAATTAATTAACTCATTGATGTTAGTCGACAAATAGCCGTAAATTAACCGATAGTAATCACCTGATGGATTGGTTGAGTCGTTAATTAATGAACTATTGTTACGGATATTGATTGGCTTTCGATTATGTGCGACTGTTGATATGGGGGACAGGGAAGGGGTATTGTGCTTTTTAATATTGTATTACATCTAAGTCAGCACGCACAGCAGTTTTTTTCGCGCAAATTTTTGCCACCCTTTCTGCAATATATGGAATTGTATGGCGCTGATTTAAATCGCGGATCGGTGGATTCTTTTTTTATCGTCTATAGGCTTGCGCTTGACCACTATCTCACATGATGGTAAGCGATGATGTGGTCGACGGTGTAACGCGCTTGCCTAGAAAAAACCTATTCACTCTTGACTTAAAGACCCCTAGATTGAAAACACAGATTTGTGACGGTATTTTTTCTTCGTGGTTGTTTTACCGTCAGTGCGGGCGCGCGTTTCAAATTAGCGCAAATATTTTATGCTCTTTGAAAGGTAGAAACAGACAAAAATTACGCGGGTTTTATCCGCCGTGCGTTTGAGTTATGATTCAGTACGCGGATTAAGAACCGCGTGTCATAATCGAGTAAAACCAAAATGCGAAGTGCTATGCCTTAACACGTAGTCCCTTTAAAGTTTTTAGATTCAATATCTGAATGAATCGTCCGATTTAACTAGCGCTCGTTGACATCACTGACATCTAAATTAAGACGTAAATATCATAGCACAATTTAATTTTCAGCTCTAGGCGTTGGGTTGAGCCACAAAGTACGTAAGCGGCGGTGCGTACTTTCTATTTTGTGGTTGGTTGGCATTGAAAATCTTACACCGAATTTTCATTCAGATTTTCATTTAGGTGTCATATAGTAATAGGCAAAGAGTTAGCAGAAATCCTAAAAGAAAGAAAATCTCAAACAGTCCTTTTTCGGAAACAATACAAACCTCCAATAGATTCTCAGGTCTAACAACTGATTTAGCAGAAACTGATGTTGAACCCAAAGACAAACGACCCATCAAACCACCTTCAATTGTATTATATGGTATAGATGATGTTAACAAGCTTGCTGCACTACTTGAAACTGTTGTTGACAAGAATCAGTTTACTTTTAGAATAGTCAACCGAAGTCAGCTTAGATTAACTTGCTCAGATATTGAAAGCTATAAACATGTAATAAAAGTAGTACGAGAAAATGGGTTGATTGGCCACACCTTCAATCGAAAAGACCAGAGGTGCTTCAGAGTGGTGATACGAAATCTTCACCCTACAACACCAACATCTGCAATCAAAGAAGACATTGAAGCTACAGGAAACACAGTTACTGGAGAAATCATCAATGCAAAGTTTGGGCCTGACAAAAAACCAACATCAACATTTTTTGTGAATCTTGCACCTGGACCAAATAACAAGGCTGTGAAAGAACTAAGATACATATACCATCAGCATGTCGTCATAGAGGATCCCAGGAGGCAAACCTCAATAGTACAATGCCAAAGATGCCAACAATATGGGCACTCTAAAAATTATTGTATGCGCCCATATCGTTGTGTCAAATGTGGACAATCACATAAAACATCAGAATGTACAAAACGAGATCGTACAACACCTGCTCAGTGTGCCCTATGCAATGGTCCACACCCAGCAAATTACAAAGGATGTGAGGTGTACATGGAAATCCTCCGTAGACGCTCTAAGCCTGGACAAGAAACAGTAAAAAGCTATCAAACGCAAACTCCTTCAACTAGAAACACAAAAGATAGACCAGAGTCAAACATAACTGCTCCGATATATGAACAGACTAGGAATACAACAAAATTGTACTCTGATGCCACGCGAAACAAAGAACAAGACCAAGAAAAAAATAACTCACAACCGCTTCAGAACTTGGAACAGATACTAATTAAGCAAACTGAGAAATTTGACTTAATCCTTCAACAGATGAGCACACTTATGATGCTTATAACAAAACTCATAGATAAATCCCCAAAATGACAATTCGTATTGCAACTTGGAACGTTAATGGATTAACCCCAAACAAAAATGAAACAGAACTATTAATGACTCAACAAAATTTGGACTTGTTACTGATATCTGAAGCTCACTGTACATCCGCGTCCAATCTCAAGTTCAAAAATTATGAGTGCTATATCACTTTACACCCGGATGGGACAGGACATGCTGGCACTGCAATTATCGTAAGGAAATCACTCAAACACCATGCCATGCCCGAGTATAAAACTTGCCACATTCAGGCCACTACGATAGCAGTTGAGGACAAGAATGGCCATTTTAATATCTCTGCAGTGTACTGTCCACCCAGACATAAGATAACAAAAGAGATGTTTTCTGAGTTTTTTGAGACCCTTGGCAATCGTTTCCTAGCGGGTGGAGACTGGAACTCTAAAAACATATACTGGGGTTCCAGACTAACAAGCACCAGAGGCAGACAGCTCAAGTTTAGCATAGATGATAATAAACTATTTGCAGCTTCCACATGTGAACCTACATTTTATTGGCCTGCAGATGTTTCCAAAATACCAGATCTGCTTGATTTCTTCGTTATGAAAGGCTTTTCTAAACAATATGTTAAATGCGAGTCCTGTTTCGACAGTTCATCGGACCACACGCCAGTATTGCTAACCCTAAGTATGAATATTATAGAGCATGTACATCCAGAAAGACTGTATAATGGGAAAACCGACTGGAATTGTTTTAGAGAATTAGTTGAAAAGAATATCAAGCTAAAATTGCTCTCAAGACGCCAGATGAAATTGAAACAGCAGCCAAATACATCACAAATCTTATACAGGAGGCCTGTTGGAGAAGTACGCCTTTACTTGACCCGAAAAAACAGGTAATAAACTACCCTCTGGAAATAAGAAAAGCGGTATTAGAAAAAAGGAGGCTTCGTCGTGTTTGGCAGTCAAGCAGACTTACTGCTGATAAAACAGATCTCAATAGGCAAGCAGCACGTTTACGCGAAATGTTAAGGAATTGGCATAACAAGACTCTTGAGGCTCAATTGGAATCTCTCACACCCACTGCAGCCACTGATTATTCTCTGTGGAAATTCACAAAATTACTTGATAGACAACAACCTGCAAAACCTCCTTTGAGAAACAGAAATGGCTGGGCACGCACATCTCAGGAAAAGGCAAACTTATTTGCAGCCCATCTTTCGAACGTGTTTAGCCCGAATCACGCCAGCGATACAGATTTTGAGAAAGAGGTTGAATCTATACTTATCCAGCCTTTACAAATGTCGCTTCCGCTTAAACCTGTCACAGTACAAGAAGTTTGGAAGATAATTAATGACCTCAAAGACAAAAAGGCACCAGGATATGACCTCATTACAAAAGAAATTTTGAGGAAGCTCCCAAGAAAGGCAGTAGTTTTTCTAACCATGCTGTATAATGGAATTCTAAGAGTCCAGCACTTTCCAGACCTCTGGAAGGTGTCCCAAATCCTCATGATACACAAGGCAGGAAAACCAGCTAACCAAATTACCTCATACAGGCCAATCAGCTTGTTGCCTATTCTGTCAAAAGTCTGTGAAAAATTGATCCTTCATAGAATTCTGCCAATACTAGAAAATAACAATATCATCCCAAACCATCAATTTGGATTTAGGCAGCAACATTCTACGATCGAGCAAGTACACAGAGTTGTTGAGAAAATAAGAAAATCTCTAGAAGAAAAAGAGTACTGTTCTTCTGCATTCTTAGATATCCAACAAGCATTCGATAGGGTCTGGCACGAAGGACTTTTATGTAAGATAAGAACAAACTTGCCGCACAGCTTCTACATCTTGCTGAAATCTTATCTAACAGACAGAATCTTTCAAGTTAGAGAGTCTGAAGCAACCTCCAAATTCTACAATATAAGAGCAGGTGTGCCTCAGGGTTCGGTATTGGGACCAATTCTGTATACTCTATACACCTCAGACCTTCCGCAGGTAGACGGAGTAATGACTGCCACATATGCCGATGACACAGCTGTAATGGTGAGTGACAAACAGCCCGAACGGGCCTCAGAACAACTTCAGCAGGGTCTCGATGCTATTACAAAGTGGCTTAAAAAGTGGAGGATCAAAGCTAGCGCAACAAAGTCTGTGCAGGTCACTTTCACACTTCGAAGGAAAAACTGTCCTCCTGTACGTCTTGAAAACTCAATGTTACCACACAAAGACAGTGTAAGATATCTGGGATTACACCTCGATCGTCGTTTGACGTGGAACCAGCATATTAAGAGTAATCGAGAGGAACTGAATATACGGCACCGAAATCTTTACTGGATGCTTGGCCGAAACAGTAAATTATCAATGGATAATAAACTTTTGATATACAACTCCATACTAAAACCAACTTGGACCTATATTTATTTATTTATTTATATATACTTTATTGTACACCAAGATAAAACAATACAAAAATAAACATTAAAATTATGGCATTCAACTCTGGGGAAGTGCAAGCAACTCCAACATCGCAATATTGCAAAGAATGCAGAACGCAATATTAAGAACAATGGCTAATGTTCCGTGGTTCATTACAAACACTGAAATC
The DNA here is from genome assembly GCA_949775005.1 of Orthosia gothica. Lineage (NCBI taxonomy): Eukaryota > Metazoa > Arthropoda > Insecta > Lepidoptera > Noctuidae > Orthosia > Orthosia gothica. The sequence continues at coordinate 3,964,366 of OX459042.1, forward strand.
CATTCACAACTAAATATAGCCACTGTAAAAGAGGAAATCCAGGCCTCAACAGAAAAATACCAGAAGCGGCTGGAAAATCACCCGAATATACTTGCTGCAAGTTTAATTAAGCGCAGTTATCAAAAGCGCCTCAAGAGAAAAGACATACTCTAGTGAATGTCATATATACAAAGAGTAGCCATCCTCGCTGGAGGATGCACTTGATCAGACAATATCTCACATCATAACTGCTTATAGTGGACAACTGATTGCAGATTAGCACCAAAGAGAAAAAAAAAAATATATAGTAATAGTGAAAACTGGCATAAGTGTAGAGGTTAGGTACTTCGTTGTTCTAAAAAGAAACAAAAAATTAGAACAAATGTGAAAAAGTAGGTATTAAAAGTACCTACTTACACTACTTAGTTACGAGTTTCCTTCTCAGCTCTGCAAAATCTTAATAAATTATGATTATAATAACAGGTATTAATTTAACTTAATTGCTTTTCCTTTTTTCATAATTAAATCATAAAATTCACGAGCATATCAGAAAATAATTATTTTTATTAAAAAGATAATACAATCAAGAAAATTATTTCATAAATCTTTTCAGTCTTTATAATAAAATGTACCCATGTTATCTCTAGTAATAATAGAAATACCGTATTTATGCATAGGTTTTCGGCACCAGACGCTGAATCCTGGCAACACCGCCCCAACTTTCGGCATTACCATCATTATCTCGAATTGAATCATCTCGATTGCATCAAATTTATAACACCGCTGATCTTCGAGAAGTAGTTTAACTTAAAACAGCTTTAAAGATTGGGATCTGTTACCAAAGCTGGGAATGAAAGAAATGGTGGAGTGCATTTTCTTTGTTACACCGTAGAAATAAAAGCCTTTGGGCCCGATAAAAATAATGCCTACTTACGTTATGGATCTCGAATCATAACTGACAAATTCGATTAAGGACTTGTGCAATAAATTAATTAAAAAAAAGATCTTTTACAGAGTAACCGAAATCTTACCTATAAAAAAAATGTCTCCATGCTTCCTATATTTATGAATCCTAACCCAATACGATTGAACGATGAAACAGAACTAAAACAAAAAGTATTTATTTACGAACACAATGAAATAGCCAGGAATAAATTTAAAAAAAAACAAGCTCTATTCCGAAATAAAACCGACGTGTTCCATTTATAAAAAATCACTGTCTCCAAAGGTCCCCTGTGAAAAATTATAACGCGCGCTTACATTTTGTTGCCAGAGGAAAAAAATATGTTTTTCCTTTGTGTTTGAGACGTAATATTTCAGTAGAATACGCCTGCCCGTCACGCCGGGCGACTGCGAAATATTCGTCGGTTTAACCTAAAATACATTATTATTAAAATGTTAGAAATTGCATCGCATAATTTGACAGTGATGGCCGTACTATGAAATCTGTTGGGAGCGGGTGTAATAATGGAGAGAATATTCTGGAAGAAATTTTGAACGTTGCGAGTTTAAACAGTTCTTATTTTGAGCATCGCGGTGTATAATGTAAGTGTGGGGTGAACAGAGATGTTACTTCAGATATTAAGATACGGTTCCTTCATGGGAAATTAAAATGCCGTTTTTTTTTCGTGAACACGCTCATGTTGTAAATTAAATCTATACGAATTGGACCAAATTGTGCTTAGTTTATAGAAATCTGTGGACAAAAAAAAGTACTTGTATAGAGTTATTTGGAAAGCTCTTTAAATTACAACAGAATGTACTATAATAGATTTTATTTTGGGTTTTCAATATATGCCAAGCAGTTCCATTTAAATTCAAAACTCAAACAATCTAAAATAACCACATCGTCTGTAATTGCCAAATAAATGACGCTAACACCACAATCTCCAAACACGACATAATCGCTGCGGTAAATCTTTTAAAATCACCATCATTTTCCCATGACGTTGACTTTCAAACAAATTGAATTCATAACAAATCAAATAAGGCGTCGGCGTCTCACAATGTAATTAACCGAGCTAATTATTCTTTTGACAAGAATAAAAGGAAAAACTGTGAGTCGTGATATTCGCAGGACCTTTCGCTAAATAGCTGATGTCTTTGCTTTGTTCTGCAGAAAATGGAGGGAAATGGAACGGGTCTATTAGTGGAGATACAAGATGCATGTACCTCAGATGATGGAGTTATTCTGAAAAATTATAAAGGATTGCCTGAGAATATCAAATTACAGGGTTAAAATCAAATAAGAGAAAGCAATGTTTGTAATGTATTTTTCTATTTAGTTTTTTCCTCTTTTGGTAACATCTTGTTGTGCCGACCTAAGTAACATAGACAAGGGACGGAAGATGATAATTTTTATTTTGTATTTCTGTAAAAGAGATGTGTATTTTTTTTTTGGTGTACAATAATGTATTTTCTATTTTGTTCTATACTTTTTATAATACGTCCTCACTTCACAGTATTAATTGCTAAATTATACTTGAAACACTGTTTGTCTAGTCTCAACTACGATGACTCGCTCAGTGGATATTTTGGTTGGCAAAATCAAACTAGATACCCGGTAATTTTTTTGCAAATTATTGACTCTAAGTTGAACAAAACTCAAACAAAAGTTTGTATTTAATGTTTAATTTCAAATCAATACCCAATATCTTACAACCAAATATAATCCATAACCACCGAGTCCGTCCGTTCAGTCCGGCGTATAATGGTTTTGATATATCGAGGAGAGGCGTCCACCGTTCACGTCCACCGCTCACAAAGGGCCTCAATTCATTGTCCTCGCCCGCCTGTGACAAACCCACGGAGTGTGGCCGCGCCGATGTATGGATGCGGACCTACAAGGGTGTATAAGTAGCACTATCGAGTGTCCATGCTTTGTCGTTTAGAAGATAGAATTTGGGAGAATAGAAATTATGATTCGAATTTGGAATGCAGTATTTTGAGCTGGCACATACATATAACAAACTTGCTTCGTTCGTAGGTATGGTCGGTTACAAATTAGAATTATTTTCGGATTTGGTTGAATGTTTTATAAGAACACAGGTAGACCGGGTAGACCCATACATATAGTACGTTTTTGCTAGGTAGAACATATTCTGGATTAGAACAAAGGATACTATTTATCCCGGTCGCACATTACCGTGGGTCAATTTTGACTGTCATGATGCCGAGACCACCACTGACAATAGAAACTTGGAATACTGGATTAAATAATTTAAAAAATGCAATAAGTATGGTGCTATGGAGCTGATCTCATGATACAGCTGGTAAGTGGCCTAGAAACTCCACGTCAACGTCCGTGACTCACAAAGGGTCTCAATTCATTGGCTGTGACAAACCCACGAAGTGTGGCCGCGTCGATGTATGGATACAAGGGTGTATAAGTAGCACTATCTAGTTTCCATGATTTGTATTATTGGAGACAGAATTTGGGGGCATGGAAATGGCGATTTGAATTTGGAATGCATTATTTTGTGCCAGTCACTTTATTTTAATGTGAGAACTGCTTTTCACGAACGCGAATTAACACAAATATGAGCTCGTGATTTAGTAATACGAGCCACACGGATTGATCTTTAACAGGTTTACTGTCCACTTAGCAGACACAATAGTTAAACAATCAACAGCCCATAAAATATGTGGGTCATGGGACTGGGAACCTGTTAAGGTTAAGCAACGACACCCGAGGTCGGTACATGGATACATCCATTATATAAAGAGGCTCCTCTGTGTCTTAGAAACCACGTTGCTGCCGGTTGTTATTGAAGATCTTTAACAGTCCTTACGGGTAGTCAGATGCCAGAAAATCTAACACCAGTCTCGTCAAGGAGTATTTATCGTGTTATCCAGCTGTGGAGTGTGTAGCTCATCAGTTTAATTGGCTGCAAGACGTGAAGATAGCATTGTATAACTGCCTTTTTCACTCGCATACGTTTGTCGCATCGTCCTGTCTCGCTTAATCTATGCAGTATACTCGATGACAAACTGTTTTTTGCGCAATGGTTTGCAGAGCCAACTTCAGAGACACAGAGATCCGCTGTGACTACTGTACTGGTATTCTGCTGCATCTTGTTAAACTGGAAGCCGACCCCAACACGATTATTTGTTATAGTGTTTAGACATACAAACAAAACAAAAATTCGAGATTATTTTCACACTATTAGTCTACTTAGATTTGTCCCTAAACTGTCTTAAACGCAGTATCCCTACCACAAACAGTATCTGCAAATAGTAAGCGGTCTAATCTGGCAGTTTACTCGCTTCGACATAGTTCGTGAATTACCGCGTTCCCGTCCCATTCCCGGGATTATCCACACGTGAATCCCGGGATGTTAATTAATAATTTACACACTATGTCCCTTTTGTTACGGACATCATTTATGTATAAGGAAGCTTCTTAGGTTATTAGGTGGGAAGACCGCATTGAAATCCTTCGTGGCCAGAGAGTTTGGAAATGTTAGGATAGTTTATTGTAGGTATGTGATATGTCTTATGTAGTTTAGTAACAGAAGGGGCAATGTGCAAATGAATAAATTTATCATGTGGTATCTGTGGTAAACAGGTGGGTAGAGTCTGGCAAACGAAAGTAGAGACTGAAAAGCGCGGCAAATTTAAAAAATATCAGCATAGCAACCCCAAAACTAGTATGATATACCTGGAGTAACCAAATTTGATACTTTAGATTATTAATTTTACTTCGTCTGAATAAAAATACTATAGGTACTTTAGGTAGGCAATACTTTAGATATTATGTATCTATCAATCCGAATAAAAAGAAACAACAGTATTCTATAATAATTTTGGTTTATTCACTACCATAATCAAAATCTCAATCTAAGACTTCCATGTGAAAATATTCATTAGAGTCACTCGAATCACTGTGTCGTACATTAATAATAAAACTTTATAAATTATTTTCTGTAATTTTGTCCCTGTCATTATATTTATTTTCAACATGTATGACATGATCAGTCATTTTCTTCCACTCCTCTGCTAGCTATTTCACCCAAGTACTGGTTCTGGGTTTTTATCCTATCTTTCTGCTCTAAATCCGTAAGTTTTCACCATTTCATTAACCCCTGCTACATAATCCAGATCTTCTGTAAAAGAAAAAAAAAATATATACAATGAAACTTTTATTATGGTATGATAAAAAACCACAATGCATTATTAAGAAGGTATTTAACTTATTATAAAATGAATGTGAACAATAATAGAGAAATAGTTTTTGCATCAATAGTAATTACGAATTAAAACAAAGTATCAAATTATTAGCGTCCAACTAACTTATGAATCTAAAACCTCACGTAAACAATCTTGTTTTTGTTTGAATTCGGCGTCTTTCTCGTATTGTTTTTCTTTATATTTAGACATCATTGGAAACAACATCTCCTGTAATCCACTTTTAATTGTTTTATTCATTTTTCACTGAATAAATGCTATTAACAAGAACACAACAAATCAAAACAACACGCCATCTTGTTTTGGAAAATTGAGGTTGACATTAGTACAGCATTGCCATATAAAAAGTTTGCAAACAATTCGAGTGCCTACTTTCGCTTGCCAGACTCTAGTAGTCAGTGAATATAATTTGAACACAAATACTTGGTTACCATTACAGTTGTATTTTTAGTAGTTGAATACTAATCAAAATACCGAAATTTGCGGGTTGCAATTAATTAACTTTTAATAGGATACCTGGCAGTTACGATCGTTATCCTGTAATTAATTTTCCATTTACAAACAAACACCGGAAACTATTAAAAACGACCGAAAAATAAATCAATTAAATAACAATACAATTTACAAAATAAAACAGCCATGACGTTAATGTAAAACAGAGACAATCCACAAAAGAGTGCTGGGACACGCCCCGGCAATCCCGGGATGTGTCCCTTGACAATACCAGTCGTATAACGTGTCATATTATTTCAAGCCCGGAACGTTTTATTCGTAAATGATTTGCGAGTAATGCCGGTCTCCCGGGATAAACCAGGATGGTACATCACCAATACAATTTAATTTTAATCGGTGCTGTAATTTTGATATTAATATTTTTATTTATTTTATTGGGTTTGTAACTCATTTCAATATTAAATTTTATCCGTTGATTAATACAATTTAATAAATTTTAATCGGTGCTGTAGTTTTGGTATTAATAATTCTGAAATATTTGGTTTGTTGGTTCGCGTGCCCTGGTTCATGAATAGTGATGCTAGTAGAAAACTTATTGTTACTGCTCTTAGACTCAGATCTGGACACATTCCATGCAAGAAATTTGCCTTCATGATGAAGAAAATCGCTTCACCCAATTGTGAGGAATGTGGAGTTGTCGAGGACCTACAACATTTATTGATGGAATGTGTGCAATATGAGTCCAGTAGAAATAATCTAGTAAGGTCCCTGAATTTGAACAGAACTGATGTAGGCATGTTCCATAAAATTCTATCCCAACCAAATGACGACGATGCGAAGGCTTTGTTTAAATTCATGGCCCACGTGTTGTGAAAGTATAATTGTTTAGGATACGATGGGACTGACATACGCTATGCGTAAAAGACCCTTAAAAAAAAAGAACGAAAAAAAAAAAAGTCAATTCGATGATTCCTGGGATAGACAGAAAAGGGAGTCAGTGATAGCATGGCGGAGAACAGAACGATATGGAGGAGGAAAACGTGTTGCGCCGACCCCAAGTAACATGGGACAAGGGCAGGAAGATGATGATCGTCATGATATGTACTTTTACTATAAATGATTTTCATGGTAATTGGAGGTACCAAAATTAAACAAAAAAAAAACAAATTCCAATGCAAAACACTACAAAGCGAAAACTAACTTTATTTGACGAAGTCGGTACGATAAACAATAAGTAACAAAGATATCGACTTCGGCAAAGAAAGATCAGTTGAATGTTTTTGTTTAAAAGTTTTTTTTTTTATATGAGCGTAAACATTTAAGAACTGAAGAAAAAGTAGAACTTAAAATGTTACTTTCCTAACAAACCAGACAATGAAACTGTTCCGCATTGTATGGATTTAAAAACCCAGTCGTAAAATAATATTCCTGCGAAATGCATTTTCTATTGAGTGTCACTGCCATGCCAAACTGCAAAACTATTTTGTTAGTTCCTAGACTGGGAGTCTGGAAGAGACACAAACTCATGCGTGACACAAAACTTCACCAAACCCGCTAGAGTTGGCGCAACATTATACATTTATTCTTTTATCTCCTCCAAACTTGCCAGTATACAATGAAACAATAATAAACATAAACAAACGGTTTATTTCCACGATGCCAGTAATCGTTGCATTTTATTGTGTCTACTGCGAAAAGATCCAAATCGTTCTTTGTTTAGCAACTTGGCCCATCAAATGTCGCTAATCCGAATAGTTGCCAGCTCCCGGGCTATATGTTACCTCTACACTTTGACAGGGATGGTAAACCGTTTTGCTTTTTATTTGTTTTTAACCCCCGACGCAAAAACGACGGGGTGTTAGAAGTTTGACGTGTATGTGCGTGTGTGTCTGTCTGTGGCATCTTAGCTCCCGAACGGATGAACCGATTTTGATTTTGTTTGATACGTGACTTAGTCGAAAATGATCTTAACTGTAATTGATTAAAATCTGTTGACCCGTTCAAAAGTTATCCGCATTTTACTCTTTGAATCTGTTTTTTTTTCGCAAGATATCATGTCATAATTACGTGTTTCGATAGATTCTTGATTGAAGCGTGTCTACTACTAGGTATATTATATGTAGATTAAAAATCATGATAAATTAAATTTTAATTTTAAAATATTTCCGACACAAAAACATCTAAAAAGCAACCGCTAAGTAAATAAAATAAACAGTTTTTATCGTTGGTGGTTCCCCGACGCGAGTACGAGGCTTATTTTTTGCTTTTAGAGGTTTTTATGACGCGGGGTTTTTTTTTTAATTTAAATAATACTATTGATTATTGTTATTACGTAATTCCATCGAAATTGAATCATAAACATCTCAGTAGCAGCCCGAAGTTTAGATTTGTTGCCGGTTGATGGCAAAAGGCTCAGCCCCTATTACATGGGAATCATACTATAGGTGTAAAGATCCCAATGGGTAGAAGTCCGAGTTATTTTTCGGCCCCTCTACAAGATAGGTACCTCTGCTAACTCTTCGTGCAATCACAGCCATGGCATCCTACAAACGGGACTCCAAACTTGTTCTGGATGCTATCAAAACCCTAAACAGGTTTGGGAAGCATAACAGAATAAGACTGATGTGGGTCCCTGGGCACAAAGGAATCCATGGTAACAAAATGGCAGATAAACTGGCAAGAGAGGACTCAGCAAATGATTTTGTAGGTCCGGAACCAAGTGTAGGCATTTCGACGTGTCTCGTAAAAGCCACCCACAGGGAGGTTCCAGATCACAGACAACATATACATTGGCTGTCTAATATCGGTCTGGAACACTTCAATAAATGCCTGGGCTCTACGTTCAAAGCACGGGCATGCATTTGGAATATGAGCAGGGAGCAAATCCGCTACCTGCTTGAGGCCTTTACTCGCCACTTTGGAACCAAAGACATGCTCATGAAGATGGGTCTAAGCGCAAGACCCATGCGCAGGTTGTGCGGGGAACATACGGAACACATGGAGCACCTTCTGTGCACATGCGATGCACTGGCTGCTAAGCGAATGAGTCAACTATAGGCTCATATCTCCTAGTCTCGTTGTAAAACTAATGAAGAGCATTTTTAACGAGATTGGGGTAGAGTTATCTAGGGGACCACAAAAGATTCTAATGGCTCGAAGTGTCCAAGTTATGTCTCGGCCCCTCCACAAGATAGGTGTTCCTCTGCTAACTCTTAGTGATGTTATGTTATGTAATACTTTTGTCAATCTTGACCGACCGCAGAAGGAGAAATTGGAATCCTTATAGGATCACTTCGATGTCTGTCTGTCCGTGTGTCAAGATTTTTTTCTCTTGAAAGCGTGCAAGTATCTAGTCGAAACCCGTGGAGCTGTAAAAAATGGCTCTAAATCAACTTGATCAAAATATACGGCAGTTTATGCCGCATTTTTGACGAATCGTAAAAGAATCAAAACCTATATATATTATACTTCCCGTTGACCTAGAATCATGAAATTTGGCTAGAAGCAATGTCTTATAGCACAAGTAGGTACAGGAAAAAGCCTAGAAGCGTAAATTTATAATATAATATTATACGTACAAACAAAAAAATAAACGATTATTAACTTATTTGCAGTTGGTAAACTGATCATGACCGGGCGACATATTGGGCGATGTATAGAGACAACAGTTTTCCAACGACATAGTTAATTATTCTTCCTCAATCCAGTTTATATTTTCGTTAGAGTAATTTTCGGTGCTTTCATTGTTTATTAATTTCAATAATGTTTGCTAATTATTTTGGAAAATGTAGCTATTTGTACGGTACCCTCAGTGCGCGAATCCGACTCGCACTTGGCTGCTTTTTCATCATAATGAGTTCTAGCCCCGAAGAGGCCTGTTCACTCTAGATCTAAAGGCTGATGAGTAAACGGAGGTAGGGAACACAGACTCTGGCAAAGAGTTCCATAATTTGGCTGCACGCCTTAATGGATGTGGAAGAAAAGCACTGAATACGACTAGTCGCACTACTGTCACTAGTTCTTCTGAACATAGGCTTATTTCAAAATGCGCCATAAAGCCCGGTTCCTTGCAATCCGCATCCAGTCAGTCCCTGCTAACTTTTCATGGCTCCAACCTCAGGTTGGCCGTCCCTGCTCTATGATAAAGTTTTGATTAAGTTTCACACAAATGAACATAGTTTTTCCGGCTGTTTATCGCCGTATGGATGGGGAGGAGAAAAATTGCTGTTGCGAGTTCGGCAGTTCATTTAGATATAATCAGTTGTTCCGCGAACTTGTGAATGTGGACGATTTATCTGTTTTTGTCACTGTCTTGGTGAAAATGTCGAGAGGAATGTTTTGAGTTTGTATCTTGAAGAGTATAAGAGTAATAAAGCCGTTTATATTCGAAATTGGGATACATAAGTATATTGCTAAAAATAAATGTTTAGAGTAGCTAGTTATAAGATGTCCCGCAGTTCAGCGTGCCTTTTGGCATAGGCCTCCTCTAACTCTCTCTGCATTGTGTAAACTCTTAAGATATGAGAAGATCTAAGGTCAAAGAACAAGTAAGGACCGAGTTATCCATACAGCCCATTCTGTCAAAAGGCTTTACTGCAGCTGTCTTGCATTCGTTGTGTATGTTTAACAAGAATTTGAATAACAAACTTATCTTTCTTATTCTTATTTTGGTCGTTGGGATTGGTAGTACCCTTTGGGGTATTTGAAATCTATTTGATATCTGGTTTTGGTCAGCCAGCTCGCGAATATGTATCCTCCGACTGCACAGCATGATTTTCTTCTTGTTTACCTCTTTTAAGTTGGCTTTTCAGCAGTCGGGTTTTTGTTATTTTTAAATATATTTTTTTATTTCTTGTTTGAATGGGATGCGTTCGCCACGTATTTGAACATACTTGCGGTAACCTGTGTTCTGATTGTTGTTTTTCGGCCTCTTGTGCGAGTACATGATGCATTCTGTCTTATCGACGTTGCATTGTAGGCCCCATTTTTTGTAGTAGTCGATTATGTCGATGGCGGCCCACTCTGCTCGACGCGTAGCGTGGTCCGGACTTTCAGCTACGTTAAGTAGGCATCGGTCGTCGGCGTACTGTGACAGCACCTGCCCTGCTATTCTTTCATTTGGTAGGTCAGCCACATAGAGGTTGAAGGTCGCCGCACCGAGTATGGATCCCTAGAGCACCCCGTGTGGCAGACGTTGTTCCGTTCCCAAAGTAGTTCTTCTCTAACTCGCTCTGGTGGTCAGTCCTGCGCACGTTGCGTTGGTTGGTTGGTCTCTCAGCGTAAGTTCTGACCGCCAAGCGAGCATCGCCGAGCGAGTATTATTTCTTATACCTCTTTTCGCTGCGAAAAACTTGTGGTGAGAGAACTTGTGGTGAGTACTCGCCGGCAGTGTGAACAGCCAGCGATCAAGTATTAATATAAGTGTCTCTTTTATTGACAGATATGTATCTTTTGTTCACTTCTCCAGCGAGAAAATAGTCGATAACTAATCGCTTCGTCGCTGGCGGTGGGGCAAGTGCATTGATCTTGTCGACACGATTAATTCATGTTTTACGTTCAAAATCCGTGCGAAGTGTTCGGTAGCCCCCTTGCCTCGGGCTATAGCTCGCCACAATTGTATCCACGCTAGGGTTGTCCGCAGTAGTGTTGTACTATTCATGTAGCTTTTGTTATAAGAATATTGTACAAGGGTTTTAAGCAAGAGACTTGTGGGGTCGAAGTGTATTGTTACCGCAAGCTATTGGGTCTCATTAATTTGTGGGTTGCAGGATGTACGACGTTTGTGTTTGTTTTGTGTTGGTCTAAAAATTAATAAAGGAATGTTTCAAATAAAAACTATCAATGTCTCCTATGCTAAGTACTATGCCTATACTTCAGAGGAAGCATAGTTCATCTTCAAGAAAAATCTTTTCTAAACGATTCTGAATTGAAAATTCGTAGATGAGACCACCTCATACTTAGCATTTAATTAGAGTTTGGTATTTTTAATTGTGGTTGCGGTGGTTTAATGACAAAACCGAACAAAAAAAAAAAAGAAAAAAAAGCTTTGGATTAGAGTTTTTTGCTAGGTTTGAAGGTACTACTCTGAAATACGTGCCTAGGCTCAACACGATTGCAACCGGTTCGATTCTGGCGTAAGCATTCAGTTAGAGGCGATTCCTTCATGAGATATTGCAAAGTTTTCTTACCGTGGCAACTTAAAAATTAAAGCTAAGCTAACTACTAACCTAAACAATGATTATACTAAATTAAACTCCAAATTAATTCTAACACAGGAAATTAATATAAATAAAATTATGATACTACAATCACTCATGCGAGATCCACGCTGGACGAAATAAACCGCCATCAGTCGTAGCGATTCAAAACTGGATTACGAAATGAAACCGCACCGCAGTCTTCGTTACAAAACACAGGTCGTTGAAAAAAATTACGGAACCTGTTGTACAATGTACGGAATCACGAAGTTTGCTGACACAAGAGGTAAAGCGCTTTGCCCGGGAGGGGTAAAACCATTGTTGGCTTCTATCAACTGATATCTACAGACCAGAAAACAGTCAAAACTTTTCAAACAAAAGTGACTAAAGTATCTGAAGAAGCAACATTCCAAGGAATAATTAATAGGAACGGCGTTGCATACCACTTTTCAAAATATAACTTTAGTTGTCACCATGTCGAGTTAAACAAGTGGTTGCACTTTGTACTATGAACTGGTAGCATGATTAGAGCCAGCCTGAACATTTAACTCACAATTTCAAGTAATATCGAAGCTTTTAACAACTGTTATAATAGTACATTACGATATTAGTGCGTTATAACCAATACGCACGTATATCGTACGACGTTTTTTGACACATTTGCGAGGAAACAGAAAAAAAAAACATTTTATATTTTGTTCATTTCTAATTATTGAAACAGTTAGTGAAATTACAATTATTAAAATGATACGTAGTTGTAGTTGGTTTTTAATTATGTTTTTATTATTCCCTTTTTATTATTATTATTACCATTCATAATGTCATTGTTTTGTGTTAGGGTATATGTTGGAGACGACGAAACTTCTTGAAAGGCGGCAGAAGAGCATTGTAATTCGTCATTAGTTGTAAATAAAAAAATATCCTCAGTAGAAGTAGGGGGGCGCGGCTCAGGGCAAAACTTCTTCGTTTGTGGCTCCAAATTTATTGCCTGAGTTATTTTGGCACTTATATTTGCTTTGTTATGGATGGAATCTTCTACATAAGATTCTGCTACTGCGTTAGAACGCCACCCGCCATGCCGCTTTAAAGTCAATATATCAGCTCCCGAATCAGCAAGTAATGTAGCTGACGTTCTTCTGAAACTGTGCCCTGTATAACAATCAGCGTCCGGCAATCCTAAAAACTTGGCGAATTCTCTTCTTGGCATGGCACCGAATTTATTTATGCCAATAGGTTGCACTACATTTACCTTTTTGGTAATTCTGAAAGAAATGATTATTTTTTGCCTTAGTCGTACGCAGAGCTTCATATTTTTTGACCACGTCATAAAATGGGCCGTTGATCTTAAAAGATCGGGGTATTTTGTTTTTAGTGTTTGGGATTTTAATTAAAAGCATTTTGCTTTGATTTTCAATGTCATTTGTGGTAATATTGTGAAGCTCTTGCCGTCTACATGCACCATTAATACCAAATATTAACGCAACCTGAAAAGAAATAAAATTGTGGAAGATAAGGTATCTTAGCTTACAGACGGTCGTTAAAAAATATGTAAAAGACTATGTACAGTAGGTAGATCAATACATAAAATAAGGAGGCAAACTGACCTTAGTTGCCAGGTACTGGCTATCTGGAGCATCTCTTAGAAACTTTTCGACGTCATTTGATGACAGTACCTTAGATGTTTTCTTTATAAAACCATCAGAGCGTCTCTTTAAAAATGCAATGAGATTTGAATATAAATTAATATCGACACCATTTTTCATCTTGAGGGTACTTTTCAGCATCGAATATGTTGTCCACAACGAGCTAGGCTTATATTTACTAGCTAGTTCATTAAAATACGCCAAAACTACATTTTCGGCAAATGACTTGGCATTTTTCATGTTTTTCCACTTCAAAAAATTTTCATACGTGGTTATGTATCTGTCTTTGGATATTGACGGCAGCAAGCTGTCGCATGCGGTTCGCGCTTCTGTTAGTATATCCGGTGGAGTTGAAGTAATATATGGCTCTTCTTCATTATTGAAAGTTGTCATATTTAAATTTTCACAATACAAGTACAAAGAAAAGAAAATTTGAGAAAAATGGCGCGAGGATTATTTTCTGCATAAATATTTGTAGCTGCGTGAAAATGTTGGCAAAGACGTTAGAGCATGCAGCCAAGTTTTTAAATTAACGAATAAACTGTTTTTTTTTATTTTAAATAAACTGAATCTGTGAATACACACTGTTGCTTTCCCGCCATTTTAACAGCCTACTGACTGGCGCCGCGCGGCGATTAGTTCGAAATTTGAATAGCAACAGCGCGCGAAATGGCAAATAATACTGTTATGGAATTTGTATGGACTATAACTTAACTATTTGCTTTGGTAAAACACACGTTTTTTATGACCCGCTTTACATATTTAAAACCGGTGGAATTACATCAGCTTTACGAGCAACGGTGTTAAAAAAATATCAATAGTTTGGTTGAAGATTTGTGTGCAATGAATTTTCTATCAACCACATTCAGTTGGTAAAAAATTGTCATCTCTTTTCTCGACAAACGAAACTTGAAAACATTGGAAACTGTTACTAACCTACTACCTAACTAATTTAATAGAACAACAACAATGTAAGACAAAAATGTAACAAATGAAAAAAAGTCTAATTCGATAAGGTTTTTCTAGCGTAATGGCACAATACCTACACGATAAGCAAAAGATAGTTTAAAAAAACTAAGAATAATCTGAATACTTCTCGATTGCCGAATAATCACGCAACGCCCCAATATTTCAAACAGCCGCAGAACAAATTGCTAACCCTACCGCTATCTACACACAAAACTGTTAGAAACTTGAGCAATTACAGACTAACAGATGTTTTGCTATCAATCCTCGATTTGATATTAAACTCGTGCTAACACAATGTTGTTTTTACGTTAAACTTCAGTTATGATTGTTATTGCTTAAGTTTGATTGATTTTACAATCATTAGTGGGGAGTTGGTTTGTTGTACGTTGGTCTTCTTCTTGTTAACGTATCGATAGCAAATGTAGTCACTAAACATTATGTTTGGCCCAGAATTTATTCACAGCAACACCATTAGCTGACGCAGCCGTAAGGTCCTCATATGTACAGGTGACAGGACAAGCCGCGCAAGACGAAAGGTGGGCCATGGTCTGCGGAGAAATGCCGCACAAACATTGAAGATGGCTCCACATCTGAGAACCCCACCTGTGTGGGTTGTCTTTGCTGCGGCTGACCTGAATGCGGAGTCTATTTAGAGTTTTCCAGGTTGGCCATGGCAATGCGTGCCCAGGCGGGAGAATCTCCGATGGCTCAGTAAAATAATTAAAAGTCATGGAAAAAGGCTTTACTTTATGTATGCATATATTATACCTATGTAATAATTATTCATCATCATCATCATCATTTCAGCAGAAAGACGTCCACTGCTGGACATAGGCCTCCCCCAGGCGTCGCCACATTGACCGATCCCGTGCGTCTCGCATCCAGCGCGTGCCCGCAACCTTAACCAGGTCATCGGTCCACCTAGTGGGAGGCCTTCCAACGTATCGTCTTCCAGTTCGTAATAATTACCTATTAATTTTATGCAACTAAAACAACATTGTTAGCTTTAGAATGTTACCTGTAACCTGTATAAAAAATATAAAATTGTAATTGTTTTTTTAAACCTTTCTTGCCCGTGTTACTTACCATTTTGCCAATGACGACGTGACGTGTACCTTTAACATATAACTGTTTTTGTCCCTAATAAAAAAATTATACTACCAGAAGTAATTAAAAAATATATTTATATATATTCGGAGGAAGGTATAGTCCCCGGCATGTAAGTCGGCTATGATGTAACTGATGTAAAGCTAACTGTGTAATATTTCCGCCATTTCACAATTATAAATAGTTTATATTAAGGTGATATTTATTTTTCTAACACTGATGGAGGACAGTGGCAAACCATTTATCGCCACCAAAAGTGACTATGACCAAATACTCCTTGTGAATGTTTCCTTATTATTTCAAATGTGGAACTCAGTATATTTGGCAATTAAGATGTTTGGATGTATGTCTATCACAGCTGAACGAACTTGGATGACAATCGAAACATGGACAGACCATGGCCCGAATAAGAACATAGTATACTTGAATAGTTAGTACCTATCTTTAGTAATGTTATAGTGTACAAAAAAAGAGTAGGTGTATCCTTTGTATTTGGTGCGTGCCCGTGGGCCTGGCAAAAGCTAGTATTATATGAATAAATTTGTTTATAGGACAGCGTAGCTTAACATAAAAAAGTTGTCATTTTATTGTTTAAACGACTGCAGCGCTGAAAGCAGAAGTGGGTCAATACAGGCGAAGGCGATCGCTCGAACTTCAGCGTTATTGTGTTTCTTAGCAAACTCACTAAACTGACTGGTTTTGTTTACTTGCAGCATTGGACAACGGAGTGTTTATGTCTTGTTTTTGTTTGAATTGGGGGCTGCAGAGATTTCTGGGGAAACGATATTATTGATTAATGTAAGTAGTGGAGTATAACTGAAACAGAGGCTCCTGCAGACAGACGCGACGCGACAACACTTTTCTTTACTTCCGGCGGTTTTTACCACGACCGTACAGAAAGAACATAGCCCTACATATATCGAAGTTTTCGGTCTCAAATACCTTGTTATTGTACGAGAAAAACACAGAAAAGCATTGTTATCTTAAAGCATTTCTTTGCAAAATGCACAGAAGTTTCTTTAAACATAATTTGTGACACAAAAGATTCAATTAAAGCCAAAGGAATGTAGATAGATGGGGAGTAGTGTTGCTGACGAATCAACGTACGGATATACTTGATATCTTAATCTTAAGGGCCTACATACCCTTTAGTGCCGTAAAACGGTAACTTTCTAAAGCGTACTCCTTAGTAACGGCTAGATTAAAAGGTTTGAAAAATATATATTTATTATTGATTCATGCACATCATTTTGAACACAAGGTTTTTTCGTGTAACTAATGGTATGCTTAAAAAAATATTAACAACACGATATTTTTTCGCAACTTTTGGTAACTCCTCCAAAAGGAATTAGATGTTTAAAAATATTTTTACACCGGAAATTTGATGGCTGGAATTTCTTCATAACTAACATAGCACATGTAAATCAAATAATATTTTGCAAACAAAACTGTTCAATAGGAGGTTCACACAACACACAACATTCTTTTTTTTTTTTTTTAAAAAAAACGTTGACCCACACTAGGAATTTCTTCCTGTATCGTGGGTGCGTTTACAAACATATAAACTCACATACACAAACACCCAGAGCCGGAACAACTATCTGTAGGTCATACAAATATTTGACCCGTGCGGGAATCGAACCCGCGACGCGCAGCGCAGCAGTCAATCGCTCAATCACTGCGCCAACCGTGCGCACATTGGGGCGTATATAGCGCCTTAAAGCTTTTTCATCCTACTTCAGTGGTCGTTCACATTTCTTCCTGTGAGACCATTTTTTTCTGTTTTTATTGCAAAGTGGTATAAAGTATTTTTAATAGCCTTTTTAAGTAACGTGTTGATGTGCTGAAAATAGACCAGATTTAAAATACTCAACCATTTTATTCTTTTTACTGGCGGGTAAAAAGAAAAACTTTCCGGTAAAGATTTTTGGAAGTTTTATTTGTGAGAAATTTATTCAAGTAGGTACAACTGTAGAATATTATAACAATAACACAAGTCTCCCTTACAAACCCCGACTCATCTATCCCCACAATATTCTAATCCAATCAAACAATCCTTTGTCTAATCTTGAGCTTAAAAAGATAATTCTTTAAAAGCAGCACAAACGTGGCACTTCAAACATCATTTGTGCCACAATGAACTCAATTAGCAAAGTAAACGGGGGGCGTTTTGTGTGGAGCTCTCTTTATGCGATGCTCGGCTGTTTACAGACGGGACAGCGGAGATTAAAATGTGTCTGTCTACTGGTGAAACATGAGTTTGGATATAAGAGGTAGGTACCTTTATTACATACTTAGATATCATCATCTTCCTGCCCTTGTCCCATGTTACTTGGGGTCGGCGCAACACGTTTTCTTCTTCCATACCATCCTGTCCCCCGTCACTCCATCACTGACGCCCTTTTCTTTCATATCACTCCTCACACAGTCCATCCATCTTTTCTTTGGCCGTCCCCTCCCTCTCCATCCATCCACATTTATATTCATAACTCTTTTAGTAACATGCGTTTCATCCTTCCTCATCACATGACCATACCAGGACAAACTGTTTCCTTTTAACTTTTCTGTTACTGGCGCCACTTTCAAACTACCTCTAATATACTCATGTATGTATGTATCTATGTATACATCGATGTATAAAGAAAGAAAGAAAGAAAAAAAAAAAATTGTGACCCGCACAGGAGACACGAGAAATAAGCATAAACATATATATATGTATTATACATATATATATTATATATATATGTATTACATACTTAGATATAACGTTTAAATTACATACCTAATAATACGGGTTTTCGTTGGTGAAACCCCGTGTCTCAGAAAGCATGTTAAGCACGGATTGCCGCCCCATCGGTCTATGCGAGCGATGGAAGAGGGAGCCCACCTGAATTTGCGCAAAAACTTGGCAATATAGAATCTCCCGCACCTATGGCTATAGCTTGGCAAATTCGTACATGACTCTCCCATGGTCCGCGCGGGTGGCGGGGGACGTTACTACCCAACGACTTGACGGCTCGATAAAGCGACGACGCTCCCGTCAGGTCAGCCTTAGCAGGTGAGTGGGACTGCCTAGCCAAGTTACAAACATTCCGTATCGAATCTCTTTCTACAATCATTAACTCCTTCTATTGGTATGGTCTGACCACGTGACTTAACGTTCAGATGTGTCATTCCCATGGATTTATTCGTTTTCTACTAGCGTTATCGATTTTAGATTGTCAACTTGGCTGGTACTATTACAGGTGTAGGCTCGCGGGCACGTTTTACTACCCCCGCTGCCTTAGGTCCCCCGTCGCCCGCGGACCATGGGAGTGTCACGTACCAATTTGCCAAGCTATAGTATCCGTCGAGATTGATTTTCCCGACATGGGTATCGAATCCAGGACACTTTGATGTAATTATAAAATAAACAAAAGGTTTTCTTGATAAAATGAAAAATTATTTTATTTCACTAATGGCGTTGTTCATAGCAGACAATCAACCAGTGTTGCCAACCCATTTTTTTTTCTTTTTTTTTAGCGTGGTGAAATGCTCATGCATACTGCGCTACCACGGGGAGATAGCGCAGTTATGTGGGACTCTAACCCACTAAAACTCCACGGTGTCCTCCTGCGCCACTTATGGCGGGAACACGGGAACGCGTTAGCATACATCCGCGAACCCGCCGCGGCTGTCCGTCTCCGGACCCTCCTCTGGGGTTTACCCCCATCACCGGCGCACCAGAACACACTGTACGCCGTGACCACCTCGGGGACCAAACCAGCACATGGGTACCAGACAACCCCGTGTATGGCACCCTTGGTCCCCCTGTGACGGGTCAGGACAGTGGCCCCGCCACCTACCACTTTTCGGCCGCAGGGGATAGGGAGAGCGGCGGGCGCTATACCGACACTCCTCCTCCCCTGCGGCCCCACCGCGTCCGCCATCAGACGGTGGCGCACCGTAATACCGGCACTCCTCTCCCGCCGCGGTCTCCGACCCTCAGCCGCGATGCCTTCCATACCACATCGCGGCACGCCTCAGTTGCGATGTCGTTTAGGCAACACCGCAACCTACATGTTGGCTGCTACGTCGTCGGCTTATCGGCAAAAGCCCTGACGACCGGCCCCTCCTCGGGTTCCTCTTGGCTTCACCGTGGTTGTCCAAGCCACGGCTACTGAGCCCCCCCGCCTCGACAATGCGGGAACCCACCGGGGGGGAGTGTTACCAACCCAAAGGTAACATTGAGTTGTACCAACACACATGTTCCACAATAGCACTTGCAACCATTAGGTCAACCAATGAGGTATTCGATCTACATAATAATGATTTAAACTACTTTTAAGTACTTAGGTCTATCAACTGGTGCCCGTGTCGGGAGCCATAAGCGGCACGAATGTCAAGAGTTTTATTGAGTTGGAGTCCCACATAATTGCGCTATCTCCCCGTGGTAGCACAGTATGCATGAGCATTTCTCCAGCATTAAAAAAAAGGTTTGTCAACTGATATCGATATTTAGAGACGATCTATAAAAACGTTGTTAAATTTTTAGCCTTAGTCACATTAAGGCAGTTCGTTGCCGCATCTCATTCTCATTTACATCGTATTGGTAATAGGTATGACAAGGTTCTAAGTTATGGTTAAGGTTCGGTAGTAGTTTTTCAATAGAAACCCCTTCAAACCTCTAATAAAATGCCAATCAAACAATCCCTAGTTTCAATAAAATTTCAACATGCGATCGTGAATACCGTCTTCCAAGTGTAGTGAAAATCGTAACATTTTCTCACAAACAATATCTGCAATTTCCTCTGTTAACAAGTTATTTTATACCAGCAAATGACTTCATAAATGTGTAGATACTTCTAATTTAAGTTAATGAACATCTTGGATCGAACAAGGACCATACAACTCATTAAAGCGTGTGGAAAGAGACATAAAATTAACAAATACTCAACTTGTGCATATAAACAGCTTAAGCACTTATTTAAGTAAGGGATCGGATTAAAGTTGGTATGTTTTGCTCAAAGTAATGACACTTATTAACGGAAGATACAATGTGTTGCTTAAAGTCACGTAATGTGTAATAGGGATGTTTCCTGGGTAAATAAATGATAATTATATTTAGTCCGCCAGTGAGATTATCAAATAATATTGGACACATATTTTTTGCTTCATTAAAAAAAATATACAAATATAAAGCCCATCAAACTTCAGGTGTGTGACGTCACTTTGTCAGTATAAAGTGTAGCACACCGTGACGTCACACGATATTTCAACGCACTGTATCGTCGTAATTTTTTTATTCACATTTCAAAAGAAAAAATACGTGTCCAATATTTTTTTATTAATCTAACTGACGGAAAAAAAATAAAATCAGTCAACTATCCTATTGTCGCTCTTTTATGTGGAGCACATGTCCGTTTTCACTAACCGTAGCATAAGAATAATCAGCCATTTAATGTTTCCATTGCTGGGACACAAGCCTCCTCTCTGTGAGAATTGGTAATAGGAATAGGATTTTTTTGTTGGCTTGGAATATCAACCAATGACTTCTCCCGCTCTGGGTGAAGCGGGAGGACGTGTCAGACTTGTACTGACTAAAAACTAAAACCTTCAGTTGCTTGGCCAGGACCGCGGTAACTCTTTTCAAATTTATCCGCGACCCAGACAGACATCGGCCCTAGCGGACCCTGACACTTTTTGCTGACATCTCTTTGAGACGCGCGTGGAACTACTAATTACTAAGGAGTATGCTTTAAACGTAAAGTAACCGTTTACGGTTGGGAGACGTCACATATCTTAAAATTTTTGGTTCTAGGGTATACCGGTTTCCTCACGATGTTTGTTTTTCACCGTTTTTAGAGCAGTAAATATATTACACAAAGTAAAGCACCTCCTGGGTTAAATGGTGTTGATAGCAACACAAAGCTTGTTAGTCTATAACTATATTTTATCTGTGTAAGCAACTGTCATCTCTCTCTTCTCTATAACCTGTGGTCGATGACATTTTGTTTGTCGAGTGAAGTTCATTATATTATTTTACTCTTTGCTCGATACAATTTGCTGCCAAATACTCCAAAAAACATTAGAATCTGTTACATCCGCATTCTAATGCATACTAAAGAATAAATATAAGATCCAAAACTCTTTCCAAAGTCGTGGCTAGCAACCAGGCCAAAAAACTTACATAAAAAAAATGCCTAAATTACATGGCACTTCTGGATTATCACTGCTCCAGAGTTAAAATACGATAGTTCAATAATACATACTTAGGATTTTATTTTGATGTTAGTCTGCAGCTCAAACAGCGAAGGTCTTCTAAAGCTTATTTTTATAATATTTTGCGTTTCCTCACTGCAACATCATGAATAACATTTGATATTGTGTCGGCAATGAATATAATTGATGGCTGATTGAAAGTTAAAGTCATTCAAAGATATGAAACAAAGAACAGCTTTCAGTATCTTACACCCGTCCCTTCACAGTAGGTTAATCGTTACAATTATTATACATATTATGTAACGAAGAACATCTTCCTAATTTACGCGAACCTTACACCTCATCTCGTCCCACAAGGAACACCTTTTTACGTCATAACAATTTGTTATCCAAGAACCACGCAGGCTCGGTACACTCAGACACAATACACAGGAGATACGTTTATTTTCGTATCATATCGGTCGGCAGAGTATCAATTTCGAAGAAAAGCCATTAATCACGATAGTGGGTCGAGGATAAGAGCTTGTTATCAATCACACACAGACAGACACAAAAGTATCTGCGGATTAATTGTTAGAGGAAACTGCCTCGTGTATCAGGGTTATTGGAGATGGTGACTTTTATTAATGGATTAGCTATTGACGATCGCGTTTTTAGGATCCCGAAGGAAACTTTTAGTGCGCATAAAGAATCGTATCAGCCCTAGCACGCCAGACTCGACATCGAGACGTCCACTGCTGAACATAACCCTGCAAATTGTCACCAAATATAGCCACGTTCTAGGCACGACATATGCTAGCTACCGAATAAACCACGCTGAAATATGTCAAACATGCATAGCAATGAACGGTTGACTTTATACGGGTAATTAAATAATTGCAATCACTCAATCCTATAAACGAAATATTTTTCTCACCAGGCTAAATAAGGCCTCAAAAGGTTCATTTTTAGGGCCATCACACTATTCCCAACCACTATAACTTCAACATTGGAATCAACATTGGAGTCCTCTAGAGTAGCGTCGGGAAAATCAAAGTTCTACTAGGTTCAAAAACGAAGCAATTTTTTTGGATACTGTAACAAAATAATCAGAAAAGAACAGCGGGAGAGTTAGAAAAAAAACTTGTATACCACGTGTGCATCCCCCGAAGTGTAAGGCAGAATTGTACTTAACAGAATACAGCATACCACAGTTACGTTTCGTTGTTGTCGACTTGTCATTTCGAATTAGGCATTAGTAATTAATGTGGCCA
Organism: Orthosia gothica; assembly: GCA_949775005.1. Taxonomy (NCBI): domain Eukaryota; kingdom Metazoa; phylum Arthropoda; class Insecta; order Lepidoptera; family Noctuidae; genus Orthosia; species Orthosia gothica. The sequence continues at coordinate 3,987,355 of OX459042.1, forward strand.
TCCCATGCTGTGTGACTATGCAGGAGCATCGGAACTGCAGCTTTGAATAATTAATTCGTATGATGTTTGACTTGATCAAACAAATTAATCATGCAGTATTGACTGCATTGAATTGGTAATGGACTAAATATTCGTACTGCCTGGAATACTGAACTATAAACACCAGCATTAATTAATCGTTCAAGCCTGTGCCCAACTTTGTTGGGTCGGCCTCTAGCCCAATCAGATGAAACTGAATAAAATATAAACTACATGAAAACATTTTAGAAATAATTACTAAAACCTATTTTTTAGGGTTCCGTACCCGAAGAGTCCAAACGGAACCCTATTTCTGCCACTTACGTGTATGTCTGCCTGTTCGTCTCTCCGTCCATGTCGTCTGTCACAAAATTCCGTTCCGAAGATGTCTTTAACTTCTCCTTGACTACTATAACTTGTAATGTGATAATGTTTATTATTACGTATATTTTACTTACAAATACCAATATATTATACGTTTTTAGGGTTCCGTACCCAAAGGGTAAAAACGGGACCCTATTACTAAGACTCCGCGGTCCGTCTGTCTGTCTGTCTGTCTGTCACCAAGCTGTATCTCATGAACCGTTATAGCTAGACAGTTGAAATTTTCATAGATGATGTATTCCTGTTGCCGCTATAACAACAAATACTAAAAACAGAATAAAATAAATATTTAGTGGGGCTCCCATACAACAAACGTGATTTTAATGACGTTTTTGCGATAATGGTACGGAACCCTTCGTGTCCGAGTCCGACTCGCACTTGGCCAGTTTATTTTTATTTTTGCATATCTGGGCCTTTTTGGCGCAGCCGTGAGGCACACTTTCTTGCTAACTTCTTATGCCAGACTTAACACTTCTTTATTTATTTGTATTTTATCTGATGTATAATATTATGTTGTGTGTCTTTTAGTCTGTGCTAAATAAATGTATTTTCTTTCCTCTTTCTGTTCTTTCTTTATTTGGTACGGAATCTTAAATTTGCGAAATGCGATACGTACTTGGCCTGGTTATTTTTCTTTTCGGAGAAACTTCGTGGGAATTGGGCAAAACATTACCTAGAAAACGATAATGCTAAATTAGTTGTAATACAGACAGAGAATATTAGCAGCCGACCCAGATGGAAGTCTGTAACTGTTAGTGATCATATAATTTTTCTTATTATTATCATAAACTAGCTTCACTAGCTGCTTCGCCTGCGTGAAAAGTGTAATATCATCACAAGGAAACATTATACCGGGATAAATGTAGCATATGTGCTATTCAAGACTATAATTTATCTCTGTGCCAAATTTTATCCAGATCAGACATACATCCATCCATCTAAATTTTCGCATTTATATTATTAGTAAGAAGTAAAAGATAAGATGTGAAAGCCTGAACGTGTTGTTTATCAATCACGCCTCAACGACTGTACGGATTTACCTGTAATTTGGAATACTGGTAGACCTTAGCCTGGATTGTGTTAATCCTAGGATATTGATTAATCATAGGATATTTTTATTCCGGGAGGTCTAATTTCACGCGGGCAAAGACGCTAGAAGAAGCTTTTATAGCTTAAGATTATCCTTCACTCATGTTTCGCCAAGTATAATATTTCAATGTACTCATCTGTCATAATTAGCGAAACGATAGAAAAACAAGAGACAGACGCCTTCAGTTGAGGGCGGGACGAGTAAAGACTCTTTATCAAATTCGTCCTCAAAATCTTACTTAAAATATAGAACCTTCAAAATGTACCACCCTGTACATCTTTAACACGTCCCTCGGATAATCGCAGCATAGACAAACTTCACAAGCATACGTAGGCAATATATCTGAAACAACTCAAAGAGTTCGCTTGTCTGTGAAAACTTCGGCGCTTCTTCGCATATTCGACGCGTGTTTGAGTTCCCAAAGTTTCCAGTTCGGAACCTGTTTACGTAAACGGATTTGGTATTTCTTATAAGTATGTGAAAATAAATTATAGCTTGTTGTGTGTTTCGTCACACCCCTTGCGAAGTGGATCGAAATTCAAGCGATAACTCGGGATTTACGTTGTAGATTTTACGTCATATTTGTGGGTGATATTTAGGGAAGCGAGGTCACAGGTGTTTTAAATGTTGTATGGTAGTTGTATGCTGGTGAGTTGCCCATCTTTCATGGCATATTTTTATTACCTGTAGATTGTTTTTGAAGCTACAAGATAGCTAGCAAGAAATATTCTGGCAAAATATCCTGGCTTAGCACATACAAAATGAGGATAGTTCTTTAAATGTGAGGCCAGGGTGTGCCAGACTCACGGGACGCACGGGATCGGTCAATGTGGAGACGCCTGGGGGAGGCCTATTTCCAGTAGTGGACGTCTTTCGGCTGAAATAGTGATGATGATGATAAGGCCAGACTAACTAGCTTACTAGCTTACTAGCACGATCTCGTTACCCTAACTTGAAAAACAAACCTCGTGTTATCCGGGCTTTTGTGTTGGTAGAACAGTATTCTGGACTTAGGAGTAGTAAACAAAGGGAACGAATGATAGACCGGTGACCAGCCTCTAGGCTGGTCACCGGTCTATCATTCGTTTGAGCATCTAGAAATGGATAAGATTTTGTGCTCAGTTAGTGGCAAAAGATCTATTTCTAAATTTGTAAATTAACTGGCTATATATCGGTATTCTGAACGCCAAAGCGTTTAGATAAACGCAAATACAGTTGGATTGTAATGTTCTTTTCTTAAAAGAAAAACTGCCACCATATTCCCCATACCTAACCCCAAAGTTAACCAACACAATCTGAAAATCGTTCGCCACAGCCGAAGATCCCCGATCACTTCCGATCCGTTTACACGCCCTCAACTTCAGCCCTCGTTGACAAGTTCGGGTGTTTGTACACAGGTGCACCTTACCAACCGGGCTGAGACTTCGATAGCGTGTTTATTTACCTCGCGAACTGGGCTTTTTACGGCTTATTTATATTTCGCCCGTATTATACAACTTTTGGAGTTTCACTTGAAAGTTGTTTTGTTGATTTTTTTTCGGGATCGGGTTTTTTGTTGAACTATAGAGAGCTGTGATACGTTTAAGCGTCATTTGTTTGAAGATTAGAAAATTGAGCAGTAATAACGAATGATAAGTTTATCTCAGTACAATCAAAAATAGAAAGTGCTGGTTACTGAATTGTGTATTTAGAGTAAGATACTTGTCCCACCGGCGACGATCAGTGAGCAGCGTTTAGATCTAGAACCATGATACGAGTAGGCGAACAGCGAGAAGCGTGTGTCTAGTTCTGATAGTTTTATCGCTCGGCTATAAGCGAGTGTTTTTGTGTGACAGGCGATACTCGCACTACTCGCTCGGGTGGTCAGTCCTGCACGCGTTGGTTGGTCTCTCAGCGTGAGTTGAGATCTGACCGCCAACGAACATCGCCGAGTGAGTATTATATTTGCAGCTCTTGAAGGTGCAAAAAACTTGTAGTGAGAGAGTACTCGCCGGCAGTGTGAACAGCCAGCGATCAATCTTACTACTATTATAAATGCGAAAGTTTGGATGAATGGATGTATGTTTGTTACTCAATCAAACCAAAACAGGTGAACGGATCAGGATGAAATTTGGCACAGAGATAGATTATAGACTGGAATAGCACATAGGCTTTTCATCCCGGTATAATGTTCCCCTGGGATAACAAAACACTTTTCACGCGGGCAAAGCCGCTGGGAGAAGCTATAGTTATTATTATTATTTATTATATACTTTTTTGTACACCACAAAAAAAGATGCAGGACAAACGTTCTTAAACACAAGTGTACAATGGGCGGGCGCGGGTGTCTCTTTTATTGACACGGTTTTATTGTATAACTTGTTCGTTTCTTCAGCGAGAAAATAGTCGATAGCTAAAGCCTTAAGAACGTGTCAAACTCTACTCGAACGGCAAAGTTTGACAGGTCATCGGGCTAAAGTCTATTGTCTGACAGATGCTGAACTCCAAATCTCTTTCAAACTCCTAAAAATTCTCTTTCAAACTTCTAACTTTTCAACATTCCCATGGATGAAATGGGATTCATTTTATCAATAAATACTTCTACAGTGGTCATACCGAGGATGCTGAACTTCCAATCTGTAAACTTAAAAAAAAAACATATTTCAAAATCACTGCAGTATTTTGCATACTTGTAAAGAAATCCTGCTCATAATACTGACCTGGTCCCTAACCATAACGTGTAAAGTGTAAAAGAGACAGAGGGGTAACCATACGCTCTTAGAGCAAGAATATTTAGAGTGTGCGTAAGGGACAGATATATACAATTCATATACATCAGTCCTTTACGCACACTAAAAATAAACTTGCTCTAAGGAATCGTCCTCTTATTAACTACCAAACAACGAGTCAAACTCGCACACCACATGGAAATAACAACTTGTACGTTTATTACAAAAAGCAAGAACTAATCACCTAACTGTCGCCTACCCACCTAATCACTGCAATCAGCACTTAGCCAGCAACCACACTTTCCAGGCAATATTTCTCCGCCTTCGACAATAGCCTGGACATTGCCTGGACATAGCCGCCGGCGCGTATTACCCGATCTCTATAAATATTCTGAGGGACTTGCAACGAGGTAGCTAACTAGCTGGTGACGTCACTAAAGCCCCAGGCTTCCGTGTGACGTATTTAGTTGACAGTTTCTTTCCATGACGTGTGACGTATTTAGTTGACATTTTCACATCCAAATCTGTCAATACAATACTTTCTTATGATTTTTATTAAGTTATTAATTTCATAGTTTGCTGTGAGACTTAATTTTTTCTGTTATGGTTTCTTCTAAACCAAAAATATGTTGTTATGTACGCCATAAATGGCAAAATATGCAGATCTCTCTGTTATTATTTGATGTATATTTTATTATTATTTCGTTTATTATTATTATTACTCAAATTTAATTAAAATTCTGACATACTGATTTTTAATTGAATTAAAATTTTGACATAGGTACTGATTTTTTTGTTAATTGAATTAAAATTTTGTTATTATAATTAAAATTTTGACATAGTATTTTTTATTGTATTTAATTTCTCACATTGTAATTTCAAATTAATTTAAATTTTGATTGTATTCTTTTTTTGTAGTGCTTGTCCAGTGCAACTAATTTTGTACGCCATAAATGGCAAAACATGTAGCCACCTCATATTAATATAAGACCTTCATACTGTACTCATGTTTTACAAAATAAATATCTTATCTTATCTTATCTTATCATGGGCTGTTGGATGCCTGTGTTCCAAGTCGGTAGCTATAACTCTGTTTCAACGTGGAATAAACCTCTCCGTATGTGTTTTGCTGTATAAACTCAAAGCACAGATGAGTGTAAATTCTAAACACTTAAAGATATATTTTCAAATGCCTGCTATTCAGTAAAGAATGGCATCATTACATCGTTATTGTTCTTAATTCTTTATTGTACACAAAACATAACAAAGTACACAGTGATTTGATGCGAGCTAACCTGAAAGTTGAGTTTTTTTCAGCTAAATCTTGTCTAAACTAAGGAACTTGTCGTAACGATGTGATACAAAAAAGACATGTTAATGACCAGCTAATAGTTTAATTATGATAGTTTGTTTTTTTTTGCGATATTATCGAGCCCTTACTAAGACTAATCGTAAGTCACATCTTTTGAAAATGTCGTTTGCGATAAGTCGGCGGTAAGGGCTCGATAAAGAAACTAACACTTCACGGAACCCCCATTTCAGTGTTTTGACAGTTAAGTCCAGTCCCAACGTTCATTATCGCTCGGATGACCATTGTTGTGGTCAACAGAATCCTACGCACCTCTCCCATTGTATTGTTTCCCCGCAATAAGTAGCTAACTAGCTACCAGATGTTGTCGTCACGCGAGCCCTAAGCGTACTTCCTTAACTGGGACGTCTTAGAAACAAAGTTTTCCAACTATTCTGAACTTAAATTATGAGTCATAAGTTTTATAGCTATCCTAAGGCAAGTCTTTGATATTTTGCTTCTCAGATTTTCACAATTATGTATTATTGTAGATATAGTCCTTTACATACTCACACCATTTTTCCATAGCAGGTAGGCAGAGACTACAGAACGCCATCAGCTACGATCTTTGCATACTCCTTTTGTTCCATAAACATGCATAATACATAAACGTGTTACTGGTTACTGTTAGCTTGCATCATCCCAAATCCCAATACTGGGAAAAGGTTTTCCTCCATGTCTTCCAGTTTATTCAATACTAGCGGACGCCTCGCGGTTTCACCCGTGTAGTTTCTGTTCCCCTGGGAATACAGGGATAAAAAGTAGCCTATGTCACCCGGGGATAGTGTAGCTTCCCAACGGTGAATGAATTCTTATAATCGGTCCAGCACTTTTTAAGTTTAATCGTTACATACAAATCTTTCCTCTTTATAATATTAGTATAGATTATATTATTATTATATTAAATAGTATTAGTACCTATAGATAGGTATAATGTGGACGTTTGTTTTGTTGTTAAATGTTGGGTTAGCAGCCCGCAGCTAGGTTTTTACTCAAAAACCTAGCTGCCGGCTGTTTTTACACCTGCGTATTACTTATTTGTACCCCAAATCCATTAGCTACTATTTGCCAGGAAAAAAAGCGTCTTCAAGTTACACGGTAATTCACTTAAGTAAATGGTGAATGCATTGTAGGTTTTCGAGCTCGTTCGCGTCAATATACCAAGTATTACTTGTCCCATTGAGTTCTTGCAGTACTTCAATTGCACATATCCTTTACAAGTAAACACACATAATTCGTACACTGGTTGTCATCAGGTAGCTAGCTGGCAGTCGGACACGCGAGCCGCGGGCGACATCGTGACATATTTACCTGACACTTACATACCACGGGCGGTTGGCACACAATATGAAATGTGTGTGCAGTTAGAGCTTCATGCACGCAACACCTGCTTTTTCTTATTATAGACCAATTTTTGACTACGGTTGCTAACAGTAGTCAAGAACTTCTACGTGATCATTCAGTCCGCATCAAATTAGAAGCTAAGTTTTGCTATCGGCTGCTTAATAATTTCTTAACAAAGCTGGTTTACTAGTCTTAACAAAACTGTGTTATTTTTAATCGACTTCAAAAAAAGAAGGTAGTTCTCGATTCGAGCGCATTTTTTTTATCTTTTCCGATTAGCCAAAGAGTCTTGACCGATTTGGAAAATTATTCTTTTGTTTGAAAGTGTACACTTCTCAATGGTCATCAGGTCAGGATCTGATGATGGGATCCCATGGAAATCGAGGGAACTCCTCAAATGTTTAATAAATAGTTATAGGAGGTACCTACCAAAACTAAAAATATATAAATAAAAAACTTATTAACAAAAAAATCAAACCGACTTCCAAAACAAAACACTACAAAGCGAAAAATTACTTTCTTTTCCGAAGTTGGTGTCGATAAACGAAAAACAATAGATGCCAAAGACACCGACTTCGGAAAATAGAGTTATTTTTCGCTTTGGAAGTCGGTTTGTTTTTTTTGTTAAAAACTTTCTTTTCTTTTTATAAAAACCTTGCCCAACACTAGGAATTCCTCCTGTATCGTTGGTGAGTTTTATTGTATTGTTTCTGTGCCAAATAAATGATTTTCTATTTCTTTTTAAATAAATTAGGTCATACATTTTATTCTAGACTTCAATGTTTAGCTGATCGAACCGTTCCAACAGTTCCATCTAGAATCGGCATCGAGCTAGTAGCGGCTATAAATTCCGGGCGATATGTCCGGACGTGACCGCATAACGCGGACGGACACTACGTGGTCCGCACTTGTTTCTGTCCTACACCCAGAGGGTTAAGGTGTGGTCTTGCTAGCGCAACAAAATTAAAGTTTCGTTAGGAGAAAAATATTGGCCATAAAAATTCCGATGCCGGATTCCGAAAAGGCTTTAGCACCGTAGACCACATACATACGCTGCGGCAGGTTATACAGAAGACCGAAGAGTATAACCTGCCTCTCTCTTTAGCATTTGTGGACTACGAGAAAGCCTTCGATTCAATCGAGACTTGGGCTGTACTGCAGTCTCTCCAACGGTGCCAAATCGACTACCGGTACATCGAGGTGTTGAAGTGTTTGTACAAAAACGCCACCATGTCAGTCCGACTTCAGGATCAGGCCTCGGAACCTATCTTTCTGCAGCGAGGTGTGAGACAGGGAGACGTCATATCTCCGAAACTGTTCACCGCTGCACTGGAGGATGTCTTCAAGGTTCTGGACTGGAGAGGGCTAGGCATCAACGTCAATGGCGAGTACATCACTCACCTTCGGTTTGCCGACGATATAGTGGTCATGGCTGAGACCATGGAGGATCTCAGTATAATGCTCGATGACCTCAGTTGAGCTTCCAAAAGAGTGGGTCTTAAAATGAACATGGACAAAACCAAGGTTATGTTGAATGCCCATGTAACACCCACTCCTATCAAGGTTGGAGACTCTACACTCGAAGTTGTGGAAGATTATGTCTACCTGGGACAAACGATCCAGTTGGGTAGGGCCAACTTCGAGAAAGAGGTCATCCGTCGAATCCGACTCGGCTGGGCAGCGTTCGGGAAATTGCGCGGTGTCTTCTCGTCCAACTTACCACAGTGTCTCAAGACGAAGGTCTATGACCAGTGTGTGTTGCCAGTGATGACCTATGGCTCTGAGACGTGGTCGCTCACAATGGGCCTCATCAGAAAGCTTACAGTTACGCAAAGGGCAATGGAGAGGGCAATGCTCGGAGTATCCTTGCGTGATCGAATCAGAAATGTAGAGATCCGCAAGAGAACCAGGGTTACCGACATAGCCCGAAGAATTGCCAAACTTAAGTGGCAGTGGGCAGGGCACATTGCTCGCAGAACGGATGGCCGATGGGGCAGAAAAGTTCTGGAGTGGCGACCGCGAACCGGAAGACGATGCGTTGGAAGGCCTCCCACCAGGTGGACCGATGACCTGGTGAAGGTTGCGGGGATTCGCTGGATGCGGGACGTCTTTCGGCTGATATGATGAACTGACCCCAAAATTATTGCAAATATATTTAATGATTACTTTATAGATAAAATTAAACCTATGACTAGCTCAGGAACCACAGGCACTAAACATATTTCAGCCAGAAAAGACTCAATTTTCATGGCCCCAAGTTTATATAATTCTGAATATTTCGATATGGAATAGGAAAAATTTTACCAGCTATTCGGTAACTGGTCAGTCGACATTTGGTCAATTTATTGGAAGCACAAAGGTATTTTATACAGTCTATGTTTCGGAACCTGACTCTAACAGCAGAACCAATTCTACTCTAACGTTTTGACATTGAAGAATATTGCTCGCTCTTCGAAAGAAGTTTCCAGTCGGGTGTAAATGGTACTTAATTTATTTTTGCACCCTCGTTTGTGTTCTATTTTAGAGAGTAAGTAATTCATCTTACTAACAGTCTGACCTTCAGACTTTAAGAGAGCTATATTATGCGATACAGAAGAATAGTTTTTACCTACTAGATAATTATGTTTTAATTTCAGGTACCGTGGCAACCCTATGTGATACCCGGGGATCTAAAATCCCAGCCCTAGCAACAACTGAGTAATTTATAATTCAAAAATCATCCAATTTGAGAACTTTCATTAGTCGCCTTTGCAACCTTTGCGTACTCGGCTCAAGTCCAGCTGTGAACATATTTCAGCTGAATGATGAAGAAATGTTTACAGATTTACATGTATTTTTTCTAAATCATACTAATATTATAAATGTGGAAGTTCAGATGGATTGTTACTCAATCATGATGTTAAGATGGTTTATTACTCGTTCGCGCCAGAACGGCTGAACGGATCTGGATGAAATGTGGCACAGTGATAGATTATAGCCTGGAATAGTACATCAGCTTTTTATCCCGCTATAATGTTCCCTTGGGATGAGAAAACACTTTTTACGCGGACGAAGCCGCTGGCAGAAGCTAGTAAAATATAAGTTTAAGCAAGTAGGCTAGCGTGGTGATCAATGCTCGTGCCTTTTCTCATCTCTGTATAGAAAGAGCCCTTTCCCTTTGCCCTGCAATGGGACAGTTACAGGCTGGTATTATTACTATCACTACATCACTACATATTATAAACTAGCTATGCCCGCGGGTTCGCTCCCGTCAACTGCTTACCCCACTCTACATGTACCTACCTACCTACCTACCTACATACCCTGCTTAGTACTTACCTTACCTGCCTTGACCTACCCTACCCTACTTGCCTTGCTACCTACCCTACCTAACATATTTTTTCTAGTGATATTCTTCCGCGGAGAATCATTACACCTCCATTCATAAAAATACGTCAAATGCACAACGCCATCTATCGAATATGGAGTTCTGAATTGCGTGTGTTGTGATATTTTACTTCTAGAATACCTTAAATTCGTCTAACTTTTGATAGAGTGAACCGATCGCGATGAAACAAAAACTAAGTAATACTTCAAGTAACGCCTTTTTAGGGTTCCGTAGCCAAATGGCAAAAAACGGAACCCTTATAGATTCGTCATGTCTGTCTGTCTGTCTGTCTGTCTGTCTGTCTGTCTGTCTGTCTGTCTGTCTGTCTGTCTGTCCGTCCGTATGTCACAGCCACTTTATTCTGAAACTATAAGAACTATGCTGTTGAAACTTGGTAAGTAAATGTATTCCGTGAACCGCATTAAGATTTTCACACAAAAATAAAAATAAAACAATAAATTTTGGGGGTTCCCATACTTGAAACTAAAACTAAAAATATTTTTTTTCATCTGACCCATACGTGTGTGGTATCTATGGATAGGTCTTCAAAAATGATATTGAGGTTTCTAATATCATTTTTTTCTAAACTGAATAGTTTGCGCGAGAGACTCTGCCAAAGTGGTAAAATGTGTGTCCCCCCCCTGTAACTTCTAAAATAAGAGAATGATAAAACTAAAAAAAATATATGATGTACATTACTATGTAAACTACCAGCGAAAATTGGTTTGAACGAGATCTAGTAAGTAGTTTTTTTTTAATACGTCATAAATAGTAAACCGCAATTTACCAAGTACGGAACCCTTCGTGCGCGAGTCCGACTCGCACTTGGCCGGTTTTTTATCTATTAAAGTTATCTACATTGGTTTCGTACATTTTACGTGATGCGTACACAACTAAACAGACAAACTGACTAAAATGCTAGAAATGGGTTCTGTTGGTTATTCTTTAACATACTGGCATTTTTTTATATATTTTTGATGTACATAAACGACTTTTCTACAGATTTATTACCTATGTGTTGATAGATATTGATAAAAGAAAGATCCCCACCGCCTCTGTATCTGTCTGTCTGTTTACGATAAACTCAAAAACTACTGAACAGATTATCATGCGGTTTTCACCAATAGACAGAGTGTCTCATGAGGAAGGTTTAGGTTTTCGATTTTGAAACGGTTTTGTTCAAAATGATTGAAATATGACGATAATTGCTGAATATTTCGGAAACAATCAAGCTGACTGGGAGCATTCATCGAAAACGCTGCCTAATTTGAGATATAACACAACAATGTATGGTGGAACTGTTCCTCTTTTATAGGTCTACAGAAAAATCTGCGTTGGCATATGTCATCCTTAATGACAGCTTACTATACCCATTCTAACTTCTAAATAAATTGCCACGTGCAATGCGGTAATTGGAAAGCTATTTAGACGTATAAAGTGTTAATCATTATCAACATTTTTGACTTGAGGTCTGCTGAATGTGAAAAGTTACAGGAGGATAGTTACATGCAGCAAAAACTATAGTAACATCCGATATAATAGTTGTCCGAAAACAACCCCACATTGCGAGACATATATTATACTATGCAAAGCTTAAAAAAGCACCCTGTCAAAAACTGCACCATCATTTTACACAGTAAAACAAAACTTTTTATACCGGACTCAATTAAATCTGTGACACTTCAATTTTGCAACGCAATTTTTTGCTAGGTACATACATTTTGGCACAGCAATATTTTTATAGCGACTATTATTTATTATTAACGTTGCAACCCTGCTGTGGACTGGCTGGTTATGAAATCATGTTTGCATTTGAATATGGAATCGAAGTATGTATGCTTTTTTCATAATGAGTTTGATTACACGCAACCCAAGGCATATAGACCTATAAGCCTTACATCCTTTTTATTAAAAACCCTTGAAAGACTCTGTGACAGGCACATCCGTGATGGGCCTCTCCGGGAGAAACCACTGCACAAACAACAGCATGCGTACTCCACAGGCAAGTCAACTGAATCCGCGTTGCACAATGTGGTTTCTAAAATTGAATGCGCAGTGGATCACAAATGCTCAGCACTGGCTGCCTTCATTGACATCGAGGGCGCCTTCGATAAGACCATGTTCAACAGCATAAACACGGCCCTCGACAGACACGGCATAGACCCAACCCTAGGGGGATGGATCACTAATATGCTCAAACTGAGAGCGGTTCAAGTCACGGTTAACGACACAACAAGGGCTGTCGTCGCAAAGGGCTGTCCGCAGGGGGGCGTCCTTTCGCCACTCCTGTGGAACCTGGTAGCTGACAGCCTCATCAAAACACTCAATGACAAAGGTTATTTCACCGTAGGTTACGCGGATGACATAACCATAATAATAAACGGGACCCATGAAAACACCCTATGCAATCTCATGCGCCAAGCCCTGAAAATAGTAGAGGAATGGTGCAGGGAGCACCAACTCTCAGTGAACCCCACAAAAACTGAACTAATTCTCTTCACAAAAAAGAGGAAACCAATGACACTGCAACTGCCACGTTTCTTCGGAACAACCCTAAGCCTTTCAACCGAAACCAAGTATCTGGGCATCTATTTGGACAAACAATTGAATTGGGCTAAACACATAAACCATATCACCACAAAAGCCAGCATATCCCTGTGGCAGTGTAAGCGACTGCTAGGCAGGAATTGGGGAATTAGCCCCATGATCACTTACTGGCTATACACCACAGTCATCCGCCCAATCATCACATATGGCTCGTTGGTCTGGTGGCCCAGGACAGACCTCAGCACAGCCCAAAGAGATCTCGAAAAACTGCAGCGGTTTGCTTGCGTTGCAATCACTAGCAGCATGAGAACCACACCCACTGCCGCTTTACAGGCAATGCTGGGACTGCCACCACTACACCTTATTGTGCGGGAGGAGGCAGCCTTGGCCACTTTCAGACTCCATCTATCAGGTACCCTAAACAAAGACTCCAGAATTAAGCACACACGCATAAAGGAAGATGCGATCAAGCGCAAACCAATGTTAGCATCACCATGCGACAGAGCCCCCAAAACACATCACTTTCATAGGCACTATAACATAGTACTCACAGAAGAACGATGTGACTACTCAGGCCCGAAAGAGATGAGAGTTTACACCGACGGATCGAAAACGGACTCCGGTACCGGAGTCGGAGTCTTCTCACACGACTTCAATATACATATATCCAGACCGCTAGGAGAGTTCAACACCGTCTATCAGGCGGAATGTGTGGGCATTATACAAGCGGTCCATGCCCTAGAAGATAGGAGGGTTACGGACACTCACATACGGATACTCTCCGACAGTGCATCAGTACTCCAATCCTTACGAAAAAAATACATTACATCAAGTTTAATACTAGAATGTCACAACGCACTGGAACAAATAACTGTATCTAGTCGTAACACGGTGACACTACAATGGATAAAGGGTCACAGCGGATCGCTGGGCAACGACGCGGCTGATGAGCTTGCGAGGCGCGGATCCAGCTCAGCGGTCTATGGGCCTGAACCTGTTGTGCCCATCCCCTTCAACCAAATACGCAGGTGGCTACAGGAATTCACCCAGACACAGGCAGAGAACTGGTGGGCCTCGACACCGGGCTGCAGACAATCCAAAGAAGCTATGCCATCCTTGGATAGTAGGCTTACCAGGCGTCTTTTACGCCTGGATAGGAATGGCCTGCGCCTGGTGACGGGGACCATCACGGGACACTGCTCACTTAACAAACACTTCCACACAATAGGCATAACGGACAGTCCTCTGTGCAGGGCATGCATGGAGGCTGAAGAAACCGTTACGCACGTTCTCTTTGAATGCACAGTTGTTACCCAGATAAGAACACGAACCCTTGGGTCACCCAGATCGTACACTGATGTTTTGAGGAAACCAGGAGCTCTAGTCGACTTCTGGAGGGAGGTGGGCTGGTTGGAATGACCACCCAACGGCCGCCATGGCCCACGTACAAAGGTCCATTTGAAGGACTAAGTGCGGAAACCAAACCCCCCTAACATAGAACATAGAACATAATGAGTTTAAAGCGGGCTACTCACACACCTGCCACAGAGATAATCTAGTGTCTAAGCGTCCATTCAGACACGACGGGAACCGCGCGGGTTCCGTGTGATTCTGGACCCGCGCGGTTCTTATTTACTTGAGCATCTTTATATTCGTTCAGACATAACCATGCTATTACCGCGTGGTTATCGCGCAGTTTCCACCGTGTCTGAACATACTCTAAAAGTGGAGATGACCCCTAATTGCCACCTTTATTGTGGTGTGTATAGGCAATCAGGGGCAATTTCCTAAATTGGCCCTGCGGCAGGAGCGCGAAACCAATCTAGGACCTTGAACCCTAGATCGTCCCTGCTACGTTGCAGCGTGTGGGGCGCGATCGGGGCAATTTCTCAATCAGTTGGTTGGTAATAATATTCATGTAGCTCAACTCACTTCTTTTCTGTAGCCACTTCTTCACCCAGTATCTCCTTTTCCTTTTTTGCGGTAGCACCACAGAAAGAGCCAGGGCTATATCGATATTTCGATTTTTAGATAATACTGGTGCCATTCTTAATTGAATCTGTAAAACAGGGTGGATGGACATACGACATAATGCCAGAGACGAACCTTCTTACGTCATTCGGTAGATCAGACAAGTTTTTTTTTTTTTTTAAAACCTTATAGAATACTTCATCATAATTCTTCATCATAAACTAATGAAAATGCCCGAACTGGTCGCTCAAACTTCGTAGTGAGCTATAAGGTTGCCTAGTTTGGCAATCTAACACGAAAAAATCCTTGTAATATGGCGGCTCGCGCTCTTACGTTCTTAGTGAAAGTGTCTGAATCGGACGTCAGTTTGGCAGGTCTACACCTGTGACCAGTGAGTCGGGAAAGTGCTGCTGGCTCCAGTGGGTTAGAGCAATGATGATAAAAGCTGAGGGTGCTGACCAGGAATGCGCGTCCGCTGCATGCTGGTGGTCAGGATACCCCCGTAGATACCGTGGATACTGGCTGGCTGTGTGACTCGCTGCTCGAAAGCTTGAGGCAGTGATGATGACGTTACGATGAAGTAGCTCTGCACGAAGGCTGCGTTGAGGTTCATGTTCGGGGGTCACCAGTTTGGAGGTAAGTGGAACAGGGTGTAAAGTCCCACAAATCTCCATAGAAAAGGGAGGATCCACCGACCAGAGGGGGGTTGTGTCTGGTCCGGGCAACTGCCCAACGGTTGTTGTCGGACTGTTGTATGTGTTCTAATCGCTCCGAAAACTTTGCTTGCGCGATGTAGGATTTGTGTGACGTCATGTCATTAGTTCGTAAGCATTGGTGCCGCTACAAGTGTTAGCCTATCATTAATTTGTGGGATTGTTTGACTAAAGCGGTGGTCTGAATAATTTGTTATATAATACATTTTATTTGTAGGTTATAACCATGTTCCCAAGAGAAGTGACAGTGGTAGTTGTTAAACTGACTTTTGTCGGTTGACGGCGGGTCGCTGTCAACGTGGGCGGTTACGGAGTAAACACGTGTATCAGTCTTAAGAGTTTTTGTTCAAGTAATGTAAAAGATGATTTAGTAAGAACGTAATAAAAACGTGAAATTGTGAAAGTTTGTTTTAATTTTCTGAATCGTTTATACAAGTGATACATTTAATTCTTTAAAAATAAAAGAAATCTACCACTTTGGAATCAATAACATGTAGAAATTTAATGTATTTTTATTAGTTGATATTTATTTTTAAATAACGAGTAGATAGCTCCTAAAAACTTCACAAAGCTAGCGTGGCGATTTGATCGGGGAAGCGCCTTAACCCCTTGAGTGCCTAAAACATGGATCCACACGAGACACATTGGTTTTTTAATTGTTTCGGTAATAACGCCACACAACCGGCTAAGCAGACGCCTTTTTGCTACTCAAAATACCTTTAAATGGCGCTCTGTTTAAACTAGCCAGTCTGACACGAAAAAATCCTTTTAAGCCGGCGCGCTCTTACACTCAGTGGAAGTGTATCTGAATCGGACATCAGTTTGGCAGGTGTAGAGGCGGGTTGGCGGGTAGTTTGAGAAAAATATCGCGCCGCGTCAAGCTGCGCTGTCACGTGCATGCTACGTGCTGCAGCAGCCGCCAGCTAGCGGGACACACCGCTGGAGAGGGCGAGGAGCTGCTGGGGTTGATAAATTGTTCTTTTTCGTCTTTTATATCGTGACAATCTAAGAAGTCCGATGACGTTTCTCATTTTACATGCCGCGATAACGCCTTTGTACATAAGAAATTTAAAAATCAAATTCATAATCCTAATTAATTACATGTTATCCATGCACTATAACAAGTAGTATCATTCGTAAGCATCATATAAATACTATACTGTATTTTTATAGATGTCAAATCCAACTTCTCAGATGAAAAATATTTTTTTGAAGAAAATATTTAATTTAAATAAAAATAAAATATTTATTTAATGTTAATAATTGCTTTAAATAAAAAATATAATATGTTTTTAAAGTTAATAATTGATTTAAATATGGTAAGGATTTTGGTATTTGTTATCCATGCACTATAACAAGTAGTATCATTCGTAAGCATCAAGTTTAATTATTATTTTAAGTTTATTGCTGTCAATTCCTTATTTTTCAAAGATAATTATTGATATATTTTTTTTTTTTTTTCAAAGTTAATTATTGATTTAAAAAGAAATATACCATTTTTTAAAGTTAAATATTGATTTAAAAAGAAATATACAACTTTTTAAAGTTAATAATTGATTTAAATAAAAAATATTATATATATTTTTAAGTTAATAATTGATTTTAGTATAGTAAGGATTTTGGAGGTTTCATGATGGCTTATTATGGTAAGGCCTCCCTTTCCTTCTGCCATATTTACCACTTCCATGTTTTTTATTTTGACTATATCGTTAAACCAGTTGATGAAATGAATTTGTCATCGGGTTATTGCAAACACCATTACTTTATAATAAACTAGCTGACCCCGCGGCTTAGATCCCATCAACTGGCTATCTGTCCTACCGGGTAGGTAGAAGAAAAAGAAAACAAGAAAAAGAGAAGAAAACATAACAAAACAAAAATTCATTTATTTGCATAAATAAGGTACAGAAGGTTGGTAAAATGTACAAAATTGTTCTCTTATTCTGCCTTTAATTTCGGCGTGCAAATATAAAATAGAGTGACACATTTAAGTAAAAAAATGTTATTGATCATAATCATACATTCACTAAACAGATAAGCCCATTAAAATTTATTATTGAATTAAGTATAGAAGAGTAAAGTATAGATGGTATAGAATATAGATAGGAAGCGTGAGATTGTAAAGTCTTATTTCTTAGAAGCCACGGATGTATTCAAAACTATCGAATTTGGTTGGAGTTTGTTGTATTTGAAATTATCTGTTCACAATATATCGAGATTTTATAACCTCGGAAGATTTATTACAAACCTAGGAATTTGCAATAGACCGGTGACAAATGCAGATGCACTCGGAAAACTGTTATCATAAATACTGAACGTTTGCATCGTCAAAATTTAAATGGTCAGTCACAGCATTGAACAGTCTGAATGGAGTATTATTCCTGTAAGCAAGAACAACTGAATAACCAAAGATATCTTGGTAAAAGCCACTGTAATGTTAATTCAATCAAAAGTTCCTTGCTCTTTCTTCCACAACTTCATAACGGAAAACATTCATCCGGCTACAAAATATAACACAAATTCAAAACAATAATGCCTTGTACCGCGCTGTCATGTTCCACGAGCCGTGTGTCCGGCACAGACCGGCGCGTTTCCGACATCGGTCCGGCAGACAGCTTGACAAGCGTGTTTTTCACTCCACCGGCACCGCTTAGGGAGATAACACACTAGGAAAATGCAATTAAGCCGCATCTGCATCTAACAACATTGTCCCAAACGATTGCAAATGGGTTTCTGAAGGGACTTTAATGGATCGCAATTCTTTTTTCAATTTTCAAAGCGATTTGAGTTTGGAATGTGTCATCTGCGTTCGTTATCTGTTTCGTGGGCTGGATGCGTTTATGTGTTGATAAATCTAATAAAAAGAAATTGAGTCTCCTAATTTTACAGTTTAAATCTGATAAATTTGAAACATACACGATATTGGTTTCCAAATCTCTCAAGGCTGTTTTTAGAGTTACGTACCCAAAGTTGTAAAAACGGGCACCTATTAGACTCCACTATCCCTCTGTCTGTCACCAGGCTGTATCTCATGAACCGTGATAGCTAGACAGTTGAAATTTCATAACGACTACTTAGATTGTAAGATAATACTATCTAATCGAAAAAGTTTTAATAGATCGCATTTCTAGGTAAATGCTCCGTGAGGGACAACATAGCAATATTCATTGCAGCTCAAATTCACAATGATATTCTAAGCAACTACCATGTACCACGATAAAGCTCCACGCATGTTGGCTACCCTTGTATGGCCTCCTCCTAAACACACAGCGCCACCTGGTGGCCGCGGGCCGTGATTAGTTCGCGTCTGGCTTCAAATCAGATAGCCCGACTGTCGTTTGTCAAAATGATGCAGTTTACAGTTATGGCCATCGATCTATGTGTAATGTCTGCGTTTTTCGTCAGCAATGTTAGGATTGATGGTATAGTGATCTGTGCAGTTTTGCTCGCTCGGTTTTTAGGGGTTTGTACCCAAAGGGTAAAAACGGGACCCTATTACTAAGACTCTGCGGTCCGTCTGTCTGTCTGTCTGTGACCAGGCTGTATCTCAATAACCGTGAAAGCTAGACAGCTGAAATTTTCACAGATGATGTATTTCTGTTGCCGCTATGACAAAAAATAATAAAAACAAAATAAAATAAAAAATTGAGTGGGGCTCCCATACAACAAACGTGATTTTTTGCCGTTTTTTGCGATAATGTTACGGAACCCTTCGTGCGCGAGTCCGACTCGCACTTGGCCGGTTTTTTTACTATTATTAATGATATGATGGAGACCTTTTACCCTGCAGAGGGACAACGTATGCTAAATTTATACTTTATACATAATACTAGCTGTCCCACGCGGCTTCGCTCCCGTCAACTGGCTACCTACCTACCTACCCATCTACCCTACCTACCCAACATACATGATTGTTGCGTAACTTAAACCGTTTACGCAGTGCACGCAACAGAAGCTCTCAAAAAGGAATATTGTAGCCCGTTTTTGCAACATTTTTCATTTATGCTCCGCTCCTATTGGTCGTAGCGTAATGTTATATAGCCTATAACCTTTCTCGATAAATGGACTATCCAACACAAAAATATTTTTTCAATTCCAACCAGTTGTTCCTGAGATTAGCGCGCTCAAACAAACAAACTCTTCAGCTTTATAATATTAGTATAGATTAGTATTTAGAATAGATTATATAGCTGAAGAGATTGTTTGTTTGTTTGAACGCACTAAAGTCAGACTTCAATGACAGAGCATCAATGAAAAATAAAAAAAACTCTCTCTCTCTTAAAATCTCTTTAAAATATTTCTTTTAAAGAGCTTCTGTTGTGTGCGCTGCGTAAACGGTTTTAGTTACGCAACAATCATGTATGTTGGGTAGGGTAGGTAGGCCTACCCTATCTAAGTGAAAATTATTTTTTTTACAAAAAAATTAAACCGTCTTCCAAAAAATACACTACACAGTAAAAAAATACATAAAACGAAGACACAAAAACACGTGATTCCGAAATTGAAGTTATTTTTCACTTTGTAGTGTTATTCAAACAGCCATGCGGTTGATGCTACAGGTAAAGTCGATTCTCAACAACCATGTCTGGAAAGATGCTACTATCTATTGACCATATATTGAATCTTTTCATTAACGTCTCAATACGTAAAAAACTCGTGATATTTTCTGTTCGAACGACTATTAAAAGAAAGAAATCCATAAAGTTTTCACAACCCTTTAAAATTCCTTGAAATCACCAAGTACCTAACTTTTCTACAATCGTCTGTAGAAACGATAGTTATTTCTCGGTATTTCCGAAACATTCCTCTCGAAGCTTTTATTTGAGACTTCGAGTCTTCGCTTACTTTATGCGATCGCCTTTGGTCTAACGACCGACGCTTTAGAACTTGCCACGCCACCATTCAGTTCGGGACGATTTATTAATTCCTAACAAATGCTGGCTCTCTCAAATGCTGGATATTTATACGTCTGCATTGGCCGACGATGTATGGACCAAGTTTGTAGTATAAAAGCTATATAAGATTGGCAAACTGTCAACGGGCAGTTTCATATAAGGTTTTATATTTATTTTAATGCGGCTATTTCATGTGAAACTGCGGGGTCAAGCGCTTTAAAGCGAGTACTTGCTTTCGTGGGCAAATGTTAATTTAACGAACTCTGTTTTCTTGGAATTCTAGAAGTGTGTGTATTCAAGTAATGTTGTACTTCGAAAGCAATTTGTGAGGTACATTATGTATTTCTCCGCTGGCATTATTTATTTATTATATTCTTTATTGTAAACCACAAAAATATATGTACAGCAAAACAATCATAAAAGCAAGTGTTCAATGGGCGGTCTTATCGCACAGGGCAATCTCTTACTGACAACATTTGGATCATGGAGTGAACGAGAGGAGATAAATTAAGGGATGTAGTGTACAATATAACATAATATAAATAACAAATATATCACAGAGAAAGGAGAAGATTAATTATAGGGAAAGGAAATGCTCCTTCACCATTTTTTTAAAATTTTGGTAAGAATTGAGCACGCCTTACTTCAATAGGCAATGCATTCCACAAACGAACTGTTCGAACTGTGAAAGATTTGGCGAAGAAGGATGTGGCATGCTTACGTATACTTAATTTTAGATTCTCCGATGATGTCTAGGACTTAGAATGTGTGTCACAGAGAAACTGAAAGCGTTATTTAGGATAAAAAGGACTAGATTGATTAAAGAGTACGTTTTATAGCAAATAATGTATGTGGGCATTCCGGCGAAGACGAATAGGAAGCCATTTAAGCTTGGTTCGAAATTCTGAAACATGGTCATACTTGCGCAAGCCAAATATGAACCTGACACAGAGATTTTGGAGTTGCTCAAGCTTGTCCAATTGGTCTAGGGTGAAATCAAGGTAGCATTATCTACTACATATAAACAAGCTGACTTTGAAATAGAAGTCTCATTTAGTCTAGACAAACGATATCCACAATATTCATATTCTTTATTGTACACAAAACATACATATACAAATACGCCAGGACAGTTCTTACAGTAAACCTCAGTGTCATAGAGATTGTCAATTGATAATTTGTCAATCAAAACAAATTGTATTTTTTTTAAATTGTTTTGTCAATTTAAGCATAGTTTATTTATGTAGCCTACTAACTTTTCACGCCATTTCTTATGGCGTCTCCTTTCTGTGGGAGATACCTATTATTAGAACCATTGATTTAAGGTGACAGGTCCCATATTAATAATTCCAACCTAAATAAGGTACATAATCAGATGATACCCAGAAATTATGTAACTTTCTATCGGGGTTTTTTGGCAATCGACTCACAGTACTTGCATAAATTGCCATTTGTAAATATACTTAAATGAACAAACAATATAACCGATGTTTTCTTTCATAAATAATAATAATAATAGCAAGGAGCTTCACGGACGCTTCTACCGGGTCCTACATGGGCCCGATGTATATATTTTAGCGTCCGTGGCCTGGCTGCGATTTGGTGACCTTTTCGGGGAAACCGAAGGTTTTGTCTTTGCGATTATGGACGAAGTTATGATGACGAACAACTACCGGAAATACATTGTGAAGGACGGCACAGTTGACATCTGTCGGGCATGTCACCGGCCGGGGGAATCTATCCGTCACATTATCTCCGGTTGTTCTAGTCTGGCTAACGGAGACTACTTGCATAGACACAACCTTGTAGCCAGGATTATCCATCAGCAACTTGCTCTTAAACACAATCTTGTGGAATCGGAAGTGCCTTACTATAGGTATGTGCCCGAACCAGTTCTCGAAAATGGCAATGTCACATTGTATTGCGATCGGTCTATCATCACTGACAGGACTATTGTTGCCAATAAGCCTGACATAGTGGTGATAGACCGACTAGAGCGTCGCACAATGATTGTTGATATAGCGGTCCCCCATGACGAGAACCTCGTGAAGGCTGAGAGAGATAAGAAAAGCAAGTATCTTGATCTGGCTCGCGAGGTTGTCGACATGTGGGATGTGAATACAGCAGTCATTGTGCCGATAGTCGTGACGGCCAATGGCATAATAGCCAAGAGCCTCGACGAACATCTGAGGAGGCTCTCGTTGGGCAGCTGGATCAAGGGCTTGATCCAGAAAGCGGTACTCCTGGACACGGCGCGTATCGTTAGGAGGTTCCTCTCTCAGGAGCCCTGACCACCGGTAGCTTGGACCCTGTTCCCGATACCGATGGGCTACTATTTTTGTATTTTTAAATGTTTTTTTATTTTATTTTTTATAGAATAATATTTAAAAATGTAAAGATATGTATATATAAAATGAATAAATGGAATAATAATAATAAATCTTTATTCAAACTTCAAATTGGTAAACTATACTAATAGGTCTTAAATATAAAATATGTACAACAATGTTAGGTGCCTGTACTAGGTAATCCAGTGCCAGTAGTATGTCAATGATACCCAAGATACACTTAGAAATTTTGTATTGAAATCATTGATTTGAATTCCGACCGATATGTTTGAACATGAGAGACCGTCACAAATAGTTTGATAAGAACTGGTACATACTTTCGTTCACATGATTGCATTGTTCGACAGAACAAGTGAACACCTCTTAAACCTGCTATACATACAAGATACTAGGTAAGTATAAGTAACACCAACTCGTTTGGCTGAACAGGCGGCTACAGACTCTCATTATGCACAAACTTACGCGGAGCACGAGAGCTTGTCTGTTTGTACTTAATAATGTCTCAATTGTCTGCACACTGTACCAGTTTGTTTCTTTACTTAAAAACATGATGAGATACTAAATATGAACTTATGAGAATGAGCAAGTTAGTACAATGACAAAACTTAGTAAGGTACCTGCCAACATTTACTTAGCTGAGGTGTTTTGATGAAAAGGATGGCCCAAATATCGAATGCAAATTTCGGTTATGGCGGAAAGGTATTTCATATAAACTTTGAAGTCCCATTTTAGAGTTCCGTAGCCAAATGGCAAAAAACTGAACCCTTATAGATTCGTCATGTCTGTCTGTCTGTCTGTCTGTCCGTCCGTATGTCACAGCCACTTTTTTCCGTAACTGTAAGAACTATGCTGTTAAAACTTGGTAAGTAGATGTATTATGTGAACCGCATTAATATTTTCACACAAAAATAGAAAAAAAACAATAAATTTTGGGGGTTCCCATACTTGAAATTGAAACTATATTTTTTTTTTCTTCAAACCCATACGTGTGGGATATCTATGTATAGGTCTTCAAAAATGATATTGAGGTTTATAGTATCATTTTTTTCTAAACTGAATAGTTTGCGCGAGAGACGCTTCCAAAGTGGTAAAATGTGTCCTCCCCTCCCCCCCGTAACTTCTAAAATAAGAGGATGACAAAACTAAAAAAAATATATGATGTACATTACTATGTAAATTGCCACCGAAAAATTAGTTTGAACGAGATCTAGTAAGTAGTTTTTTTTTAATACGTCATAAATCGTAAACCGCCATATTTACCAAGTACGGAACCCTTCATGCGCGAGTCCGAGTCGCACTTGGCCGGTTTTTTTATATTTAATGAACTGATTTTAGCAAATGAGCCATTTCCTTAAGTTTCCAGAAATCGACCCTTATAGGCGTTAAGGCGTTTTTTCTGTTCTGTGAGTGACACTATCGGATCGTGTAATAATCAGCGTGTTTATTTTTCCAAAATCATCGGGTTCGATTCCTAAACTATAAAAACTCACCAGTGTACAATTTTTTTTTCCGGCATTCCCGTGACTCACATTAATGCGATTAGTGCCCTTAGTGCCATAGTAAATTAGCGCCATATATCAATACATTCTGATATATTTCGTTTGAGAACGCCATGGGTATGGCATGGTTTTCATACTAAGATGCCCAATGACCTTTACCTGCTTTTCTAGATATCATGACTCTGCTACGAAGAACCACAACACAACTTATCACTCACAAAAAATTATCCCGATAATAACAATAAATTGCTTGCAACGCGAAATAAATGAGTGTCATCGCCCTGATTGGGCACAATCAATCGCCCAGAGGAAACGTTTGAGAGGAGGCCGGGCAAAAAATTAATGATGGGAAATCGGGGCGATAAGGAAAAGTGATCAGTCTCGAGGGGAGGTACGGGTAATATTGATACTAAATTCAGCGGATAAGACACAGGAAAAGGGGAGGCTCGTGCTTTGAAGTTTACGGTTTAATGTAACTTTTTGTTTAATGAGCGAGGCCCGATTTTGCTTCGTCTCCCCGATTGGAGTGAAGAAATACGGGCACATAAATACGAAAAGAAAAAGCAGAGGCTTTTTCCTGTTCATGTTTTCAATTAAGATAGGTATCTCAGATCAGAAATACACCCCTGAAAAGTACGTAAATATTTCATGAAAATTATTTTTACAGTTTTTCCCGTTGCTATTTTATTGTTTTACCTATCAGTAAAGAATTCAACTTACACACACGTCTTATAGTTGTATCGATAATTGACGGATTAAAAACGACGGTGGAACTGCCGCAACGACTACATGGTAAAAGTTTTCCAAACTTTCCATTTACAAAACGTGTCCATGGCAGACCACCCGTCCTGTGCCTTAAAGAAGCTCAACTTGACAATGATACGATATCTATTTGTTATATTGGTACTAGCTTTTGCCAGCAGCTAAGCCGACGTGTAAGTCGATAATAATCCCGAGGGATTTTTTTTACATTATCCTGCCAAATACCAGCTTGATGCACTAGAGTCGATCGAAAAGCGGACCAAGAGGCTCATCGGCAATGATGCGCTGGTCAAGTCAATGCTCCAGAGCCTTGAACATCGTCGCCGAGTTGCCAGCTTGTCGGTTTTATATCGGTTAGGTTTCAGGGAGTGTGCGATGGAATTGCACAATCTAATTCCACCTAGCCCGTTTCATCATCGGACTACCAGACGTACGGCGATGCGCCATTGATACATGATGGATATCCAACCCATACGCACGAAACGTTTTGGGAACACTTATATTATGCGTACAGCTAAGTGGGATTCCCTAGTCTGCATCATCGCTTGCCATCAGGTGAGATAGTGGTCAAGAGCGAGCCGGCGAATATAAATTTAAAAAAAAAACCGGGATAAAAAGTATCTTATGTGCTATTCCTGATTATAATCTATCTCTGTGCTAAATTACACCCAGATTCATCCAGCCATTTAAGCGTGAAGAAGTAGCAAATTTACAAAAACAGTCACAAACTTTCGCCTTTGTAATTTAAGTGTGAAGTGTGATTATATTTAACTTACATTCGGGCAAAACCTCTGTAATAAAAGTATCAGGACCACAGAGCCAAGATTTAAAAAAAACGAACTTACATAATTTACTAACTTAGCGAGGTTACCGCTATACAGCTAGGTTACCCCAGCCAAGCACTATTGGGTAAAGAATAAATAAACTAAAACGCTAACAAGGAAAAACGTTTAGTACGTAGCTAACATTTGGTGCTACGGGCTCACTGCCAACATTCCTGAAGTACTGCTTGCAGTATTTAGCTGAACTTTTCTCCACGGCGTTTTAGTAAAATGGTGTCAAAGTTACATTTAATTCTTAAGGCCCACTAGTGCTAGTTGCTACACGAACTAAAATTAAAATATGTTACACATACCTAATGGGTCCTTGTTAGCTAATAACTTGGAGTTAATAAGATTACAGTACATAGCAAACTAAAGCCCGCTTATGAGAATGCTGAAGAGAAATTTATTATAATTATCTTCTTCTTAGCAGTCGTATTGTATGTTTTTGCAAAACAGTACCTTTCCCGTGTCTTTGCTTTTGTGGACTATCCCACAGAGAATATGCATTCCTAAATAGTTTAGCAACTACTAGAGTCTATCAGTTGAATAATTTTCAAAGTTGGACCTGTTACAATCATAATAAACAATCAATTTTGCTCAAGGTTTTCTAGGAAACATTCAAATTTGAGTTAAGCTCGCCTTTATACATAAACTTTAGTTTCAATTAGTATTAGATACTACCTGTGCCCGCGGCTTCGCTCCCGTCAACCTGCCTACCCTACCCTACCTACCCTATTTACCTAACTACCCTACTTACCTACCTACAGTACCTAACCACCCTACTTACATACCAAATTTTTTTCTAGGGTCATTCTTCCGCGGAGATTCTTAACACCACCATTCAGAAATTACGTAAAATGCACAACGCCATCTGTCGAATATGGAGTTCAACTGTCCGAGTATCTGAATTGCGTGTGTTGTGATATTTTACTTCTTGAACACTTTAAATTCATCTAACTTTTTATATGGTGAACCGATTGCGATGAAATATGTATAAAAGTTATCTGCATTGGTTTCGTACATTGTACGTGATGCGTGCGCAACTAAACATACAAACAGATAGAGACAAAATTCTAAATAGACTATTTCTTTTGAATTCTTTTCGATGTACAAAACTACAGATTTATTATATGTATTGATTATTTATTGCGTGCAATAATGAATTAGGATAACATTGCTATAGGAGTTTAGAAAAGCGCCTACCCAAATTGTTATTTTAATTGGTATCTTGAAGATGAGTTATGAAAAAACTAGGCGCCGCGTTACTTTTTATCTTATCTTACTTTATGTCTTTTTATGCATGACAAATATGATATGAACTATCAAAATAATTTTACCTGTTTAACTCTACTTGATATCAAAAAAAGTTATATAACAAAAAAACAAAAAACCCGACTGCTTAAGAACCGAACTTAAAAAGACGTAAACAAGAAGAAAATCATGCTGTGCAGTCGGAGGATACGTATTCGTTCATCGTAACATTATCTTTTATAATCATTATTTTTTTCAAATTAGGTACCTTCATTTGAAATCACCTCTTGTAACCCTTTATTTTAATACCCCACACGATGGGTTTGGAAGGAAAATAAAATTGGGCTCCCACAATATGGTGCCTAAAATCCATCATTTTTCTATTTGCCAACTTTAATGTAGCCAGTGACACTCGCAAGGTTAAGAGGAAACGGGGGTAGAGAGCGCCGACTGAATTTCCTAAGTAAAAAGTCATAATTCGAGGTTTGGCTCTCGTCTATTTTCTCCTCCAATATTGAACCAATTTAAAAGATATTCCAGAAACTGAAAATGAAAGATATATACCATGTCCCTTTTTTCCCTTTTTGATGATACATTATCTTTAGAAGCACTAGAACCCTCAAAATATGCTCAAAATTGCGCTGTCAACAAAGGCTTAGTGTACAAATCTGACAAATATAAATGAAAATAGGAAAACATAGGGACATGGTATATATCTTACTTTACTAGTTTATGGAATATCTTTTAAATTGGTCCAATATTGGAGGCGGAAATAGACGAGAGCCAAACCTCGAATTATGACTTTATACTTAGGGAATTCAGTCGGCGCTCTCTACCCATATTTCCTCTTAAGACGAATCGATTGACATAAACATCATCAAAATCGGCCAACGCGATTGGTCTCTAGAATGCCACATAGGAACAAACATACACACATAGACTGATAAACACATTACCCTCCTTCGGCAGTCGGAGTGCAAATTTTGTTAGTTTGTGCATATGTTACGGGTGAGTCCGGTGCCACTTTGAAATTATTTTTCCAATTGAAAGGTTAACAAAGGACAAAGGTAGGTTAGGCTGACTCACGAATATTATAAATGTGAAAGATTGGATGTATGTGTGTGGATGTGTGGATGTATATTTGTTACTCAATCACGACAGAACGGCTCAAAGGATCTGGATGAAATTTGGCACAGAGATAAATTATAGTCTGAACTAGCAAATAGGCATCAAGGTTTAATGTTCCCTTGGGATGATAACACAGTTTCCACGCGGGCGAAGCTGCTGGCAGAAGTTAGTATAATTATTTGTATATCCCGGTCAAAACCAGAGCGAGCCGCTGGTAATAGATATTAGTTTACTACCTCAATTATTTACCTAATCGGATACGTCCTCGAATGAGGGATCATTCGTGTCACACGTTTCATATGTGACATAAGTTAGTGGTATCATAACATTATAACACTTATCGACCTTCCGGTTCCTCACTGGCCGCAAAATGAACCATCACCTTAAAATGCATACACTCTGAAGCGTATTCTAAACCTATCCTACAACGGTGCTCCATTTGTAATTGAATTATAACCAAGGTTAAGTATTGAATCACTTAGCTGCTTCTATAGTTCGAAGTCTGAAAGGGCCGGCCCTTTAAAAATGCATGTAGTTTTTGACGCAATATAGATATTCTATAGAATACTCTTTACACCATAATAAATCTACAAGTCGTCTTAAAAAAAAATAACTGTATCGGTCTAGTCAAGTACATTCGGAGCAAATGCCCGTGATAGACGGATGATACACGAGTGATAATTTTTCATTCCGACTTACGGAACCCTAAAAACAAGCGAAACAGAATCAAAGCAAACCCCTTAACTTACTTACACACTAACATTATCTACTCCTAACTAAAGGCTTGAACACCACATGAAACCTTCAATCTCTCCACAAGCGGCACCAGGCACGCATACACGCATAAAACAGAAAAACAGCCCGCACCGGAAGATGGGCCCAAGATTAATTGTGACGTCAGCGGCGGAAAGGGCCAGGAGACGGGGGAGGGAGGTGACGGAAGTGAGTGGGGAGACGTAGACCGGATGTCCGGCTGACGCGGCGGGCTGTTTGCCGCCCGCGCCGCTCCTGCGACGACAGGAATGTGTGCGTTTGAATAGCAGGAGATATTTGGTTAGAAAGATCATTTTAGAGGCGATTGTCATGTGAGGAGTTTTGGCTAATGTTTCGCCTTTGTTAAATTTTTGGCCGCAAAACTCCCGTAAGTACTTTGAAAGTTTCAAATCAATATAAATCACTCAAGTTTTAGCAAACGAATGAGTAATAGATCACTAGATGGTCAACAAAGGAAGCCGTTAAGTCCAAGGACAGTGGGTAGAAAATACGGTTCACTAATGATAAGCATAAAATATATTCCTATAATTTACATCGGCATAACGAAATTCAGCATAATGTTATTAGGCATAAATGCTTTACCATAATGTATATTGCCATAAATACTGTTAACATAATAATAATAATGCATAATCTTATAAAGCATAACGTTATAAACGCATAATGATATTTACACATAATGTTCTTTTGAATAAAACAAACATGTTCGCGGCTCAAGGGTGGTCCAAGGGTCACCCCGCCGCACCTTGACCTAATTAATTTGAGTCATTAAATCAAATATATTTAAAAATAAAACAATTTTCAATCCATTCAAATCGACATTAAAATTTTGGAAATTTTGGAAATTTACATTTTACCCGTAGGTATCTTAACTTTCGACGTTCAAATATGTACCCATAAAATTATTATTACGAATAAATATTATGCCTTAAATATTGATGTATCTCCAAATTATTGCAAAACAAACAAGACCATATGACAGTTATGCTAACCATTGCATTGAGCCAAATTATTATTATGCCGCAGTATTATTATGCTGATAAAAGTTAAGCGAAAACGTTATGACATACAATTGGGTTGTTGAATTAAAAAAAAATTACGATTTTTTTAATGTATTTCGAAACTTTACATAACTTAAATTATATTGTAGTTTCAAAAAACTCTTAAATATTTTTTTCAATTTATTATAAGCAATTGAAAATCGATAAAATTTTGAAAAGAACCACGTGACTACAAACGGGCCACAATGAGTCGCCATGTTGGTGACGTCATAACGTTCAAGGAAATTATGTTATTATAGTGTCAACTACACGTATATTGACTAAAAATATCCGAAAACTAGTGCAAAAATATTAATAAACAACACATTTTATTTAGTCATGTGTGATAAAGGATTTATAAAGGCTTATGTCGATAATAAACCCACCTGATGAACGAATTGGAAGTTTTGAGCATAAATAAAGTAGTCGTAATGAATAATACGTGAGAGTGGACCGGTGTTAGTTATTGTTGTTTACCAGGTACATTAAGATACATAATTGTCATAACGTAATCGTTTTTACATATAGATAGGTGATATTGGTGTAAAATAAAAAATAAACAAACACGATTGGCGCGAAACTTTGACTTTGGTTAACAAAAAACTTCATTAGATACCACTAAATATGATACACATACACATCAAATTTTTGGTAATTCCCATTATTTACATATCCCTTAATAGAGGAGCTCGTGGCTAAATAATAACAGCCGCACTGTACGATCATCAAGGTTAAGCAACGCTTGACGAGGTCGGTCCGTGGATGGGTGACCATTTCAACATACCGTGTTTCCTCCGTGCCTCGGAAAGCACGTTAAGCCGTTGGTCCCGGCTGTCATTTGAAGATCTTTGACAGTCGTTACGGGAAGTCAGAAGCTTGAGATCTGACGCCAGTCTTGCCAAGGGGTACCGTGTTAACCAGTTACTGGGTTAAAGGCTAGGCAGATTGACAATATCCCTATATAATATTGAACACTAATGTCTATATTATATATTTACAAACACTAAAAAGTTTGTAGAACAGAAACGTAAAAATATTAACTTGGTAGATTTTCGTTACACTAATTCTTCCGTAAATATTTCTTAAATACGTCGATCGATTCTCACAATTCAAACAGAAATATTAGTTTTACGCCTATATCTGTCATTTAAGTATAAAATAATGAATATATCACCATAAACAAAAAATCATGTTTTCAAGTTATGTAATTATACAACAATGTCAACTTTTCTCGAAAGTTCCCTTTAAAATTTCATATTCTCAGTCTTTAATGATCAAAGTAAGAATTTAATACGAATCTAATACTAAATTAGAACAAGATAACAACAGAATTAACACATTATAATTGGAATCTAGTTAGACATAGAACATTGCTCAAATTTAGTAGATTGCTAGGTACTAGGCTATATAATTGGGATCTTTTTGTAGTATTCGTACATAATGGTACGAAGCAAGCTCGATAACTTTTAAGGTTCGATATTTATGATCAATATATTCGACATTCATCAATATATTGACGATAATAACAAGATTGAATCGGTTAAAAGTCAAAACACTGTATCAGCTATGTGCTACAATGAGTAGAAACGAACGTTGTGACGTCACACGGGCTCGGGTTTGTTCGGCAAACTATCGGGGTGTTTTCGGTACTGGATTCAAAAAAATATTTTCAATTGCATTTTACTTTGTAATTACAGTGAAAAAAAAAAACTAAAAATAGTTTTGTACGGAAACATATATATGATCTTTTCATTTTTTACAAAAAAAAAATTGGTTCAACAAACCAATTATGCCAAAGGGGGATTCCATTTTTGATTCCCCAAAAATACTCAAGAATAAATAATAAGTACTCACGTGTAGTTGGTAATTCAGAAAGAACACACAGTTTGCACTTTGAACTATTCTTTATTTCCCAGTTCACTCTAAGTTACCATCAACTCAATACAATATATCCACTGTAACAAATGCAATAACAAATTTTCTGAACCAACTTTGCCAATAATTTCCGGTATTCTATTCGATACATCACATATTCATAGCCCTACACATTTCAAGAAACATTACACAAATGGTTAACTCCATTATTTTTCATTCGCATCAAAGTCTAATAAATAATGCTGTTACTCATTAAAATAATCAACATTACCAACTCAGGTAAATTATTTTAACCGCAAACGCCCAGTCTGTAGCTACATACCTCCCAACTATGCAGTGCATTCTGAGGCTGCGTAGCACTGCAGCGTGTTCGTAGCGCTCCGTAGCACGCGTAGTGAATTACCAAATATTGTTTGGGATATCGAATAACAGCCGCACTGGTCGATCATCAAGGTTAAGCAACGCTTGACGAGGTCAGTCCGTGGATGGGTGACCATTTCAACATACCGGGTTTCCTCCGTGCCTCGGAAAGCACGTTAAGCCGTTGGTCCCGGCTGTCATTTGAAGATCTTTGACAGTCGTAACGGGTAGTCAGAAGCCTGAGATCTGACACCAGTCTTGCCGAGGGTACCGTGTTACCCAGTTACTGGGTTTTGGAGGTCAGAATTTCAGTCGCTCCATGTAAAACACTGGTACTCAGCTGAATCCGGTAAGACTGGAAGCCGACCCCAATTTAGTTGGGAAGAGGCTAAGCAGATTGATTGTTTGGGATATCGGACTTATAGTCCAGAAACCCCTACATACACGAATAACACGTACTCATAAATATTTCTGTTACTTATTAAATAATAAATAATACCAACTCAAGTAAATTATTTTAAACCGCAAGCTCTTAGTCTGTAGCAATAGCAAAATACCTACAAACTATGTTAAGCATTCTGAGACCGCATAGCACTGTAGCGTGTTCGTATTCCTGTAGCGATTATATCACTACTGAATCGCAGCAAAAAAAAATTGTTTAAGTAATCTCATATTTGACATTGATTTGAGCATCATAGATGACATCTTCGAAAGTGTCACGATAGCTATTGTTAAATTATTAAAAAAAAATATGGGATTGCCAAGCGCTTTTTTTTTTTTGGGATGGGTAGTCGTCCAATGACTTCACCCGCTCTGGGTGAAGAAAGATCCGACTTTTACTGACTAAAACCCACCCGTGTTCCTTCAGTTGCTTGAGCCAGGGCTGCGGTAACTCTCTTTCAAATTTATCCGCGACACGTGATCAGTACCTGGGCGGGCAATGGAGAGGGCCAAACTTAAACTATGCCTGCGTGATTGAATCAGCAATGAAGAGATGCGCAGCAATTAACCGCAAGCTCCTAGTCTGTAGCAACATACGTACAAGCTATGCTACGCATTCTGTGGCTGCGTAGCACTGTAGCGTGTTCGTAGCGCTTCGTAGTATTTCGTAGCACGGCGTAGTTAATTGGCTACATCGTAAATCAAGATGGCAGTTTAGAAACTCTGCTTGTAATATTTTTACTATTTGTGGTGTCTTGTTGCCTAGACTGTTACTTTTTAAGGTTTTATTTATGTCAGGTCCTGTTCCAGGGTTTCACAATACAAGGAGATGGTCATAATTTTGTACCTGAATACATGAACAATTCTGCAAAACAAAAAGTAATAAAAATAACCAAAAAAAAAATTCGTACCTACAACAACAGTTACATAAACGAATAGCCGACAGAGAGGGATGGCGTCGCATCGTGAAGTGAATCATGGCAGCTCGAAAACTGCAACATGGTGACTACGACCGCTCTGCCAAGAGTGTACCGACGATGAAGAAGAACAGTTAACGCGTTACTATATCTGAACATTGCGCATCAATAAGTAAGTAATCTTATCTTTTTAAAGATAGAAATGATATTTTTTGTCTCAGAAAAATGAGCATACCTATAACATTTTTCTGAAGCAAAAAACATAATTTCTATCTTTTTTCACTTCCAGCATCGTACTTGTAACTGGTCACTTTTTTTTTGCTTTGGTACAATCCCACCGCACTATTCCCAAACCACTGCAACTCCTGAAAGCCAGAATCAACAGTGGCGACCACCAGAAAAGCGCAGAGGCAATGAAGCTCGACGAAGTCCCGGAGAATGAATTAAACAGTCTTGGATCCCGCAACGAAATTAATCAGAAAAGAATAAAGGAGGAGAGGGAAAAAAGTACAAATTTCCACTTCCCTCCATACCAAGCAGGAGACAGAACAAACAAGACCAATAAGCACAAAGGGTCGTTTACAACTGGGATTAGCTCAGGGGGGTAACCACAAGCTCTTAGAGTAAGGTTATTTTGAGATCGAGTAAGTGACAGATGTATACAAGTCAGATACATCTGACCCTTACTCGATCTCAAAATAACCTTACTCTAAGAGCTTGTGGTCACCCCCTGTTCACTTGTCGTCTTTTACTTAGACTATTCGCATATCCTTCACACATCGTACTATTTTTCTATTTTTGTAAATGCACGTTACAGGAGAAAATTCCTAGTATGGGACAACGTTTTTTTTAAAGAAAGAAAGCTCTCAAAACGAACCTCTTAAACCATTCCGAGATCAAAATAATGTCATAACCATCAATTCCACACCGATCAAAAAGTCTGGAAGTGCCATCAATCGCGTCGAACGACCGCGACCGCGCTCGCCCGTAATGATCCTCATTCAGACCCGCCAACAACAAAACTCATAAAAGCCGCTGTACGTGTAACTCTCTACTTTAAAATTACAAACAGTCGGGCAAGTTTTAGAAAACTCATCCCTATGAGGGGGCGAGGAGGTGTGCTGACTAGATGTGGTGAGCGTAGTGTGATGCTTGGGAGATAAGCGGCGTAGAAATTCTATAGAGCAGTTGTGACCGTCTTCTGGTATGATGCCATACTTGTCATTTTCTGATAAAGTCTAGCTGAGAAGGACATAGTTTTAGGCTTGTTAAATAAATTTTATAGGCAGAAGTAGCTGTCATACGGTGGTGAAATAAACATACGAAATTGCTGCCCTCGTAGGTAGAACATGGATAATGTTGATAAAGGTGCGTAAAGATTGACAGAAGAAAAGTAGTCCAACTGCTGTCAAAAACTGGGCATCCTAAATAGAGTGAAGCGATACTTCACGCCTGGACAGCTTTTAACCCTATACAAAGCGCAAGTCCGATCCTGCATGGAGTATTGCAGCCACCTTTGGGATGGCTCAGCAAAATATCAGCTTGCCGCGCTTGACTCGGTGGAACGCAGAGCCAAGAGGCTCATCGGCGACGTTGAACTGGTGGATGCCAAGCTTAATAGCTTGGCTCATCGCCGCAAGGTTGCCTGCTGGTCGGTCTTCTACAGACTGTACTTCGGTGAGTGTGCTCAAGACCTCATCCCACCAGCCCCCTTCTTCCATCGGACATCTAGACGCACTGCAAGTTACCATCCTTACCTTGGTGCCATTCCACCAATTCGCACCAAGCGCTTCCAAACATCCTTCATAATGCGCACAGCGAATGAATGGAACTCACTACCTGCGTCTGTTTTTCCGAACGCATTCAACCCGAATCTCTTCAAAGTTAGAGTGAACAGGCTTCTTCTGGGTAAGCTCACTCCATCGTAGACTCTGTCTCTGTCACCTATGACCTAGACTAGAGTCAAGAGCAAACCCATCATAAATAAAAAAAAAAAAAAAAAAATAGTCCTGTGACCTGTGACAAAACCAGTAAGCGCCCTGTCTGTGCAACGACACGTTACGATTTGCCATACAAATCATCAAAAACATCACATATTCGGGCGATGATCGCTTTCTGTTAAGACGACGGTTTGCTGGCGTATACGTTTTGTAATAGGTACATAATTATTTCATAAAACAACACCAAAAATAAAATATAAAATTATCAGTATCAATTGCTAAGTTTTACCATTTCCAGCATCAACTACATCTGCGTACTAGCATTTGTAGCTCTTCGCGTGCTGAACTAAAGTTTGTCGTAGAACGAAACGGAAGATGAGCAAATAATAGCGCGTGTATGCGAATTTTATTCATAAACTGTTTGTGATAACTATCACAGTGCAACTGCACTCATAATAATTATTGTGCACTTCCTCGCCAATTCTCGACTTAGCGCGCCAAACACTTGCAGTGTTTGCACATGCGGTAATTTCAACTATTTGGAGCTTGTTTGTTGAATATTAACACTTGTTTAGTAATTTGTTTTGAAGGTGTAACCAATTGATTTAAATATTGGGATTGCTTCCAATCATCATCATCATCAGCCTATAGCAGTCCACTGCTGGACATAGGCCTCTCCAATTGCACGCCATTTGCTTCGATTTTCGGCAACTCTTATCCAGCTGCTACCAGCCACCCCGCGAAGATAGTCACTCCACCTAGCCTGAAGGCGTCCCACCTTACGTTTACCAGTTCGCGGTCTCCACTCAAGAACACGTCTACCCCGACGATCATCGGTTCTACGCCTTAAATTGCCGGCCCATTGCCACTTCTGCTCAGTTATTCTGTGAGCTATGTCGACAACTTTGGTTCTCTGCCAGATCAGCCCGTTTCGTATTAGTTTTGCTTCCAATAGAATCATGTAAATATTTAGTCGTGATTTTTGAAAGATTTACTTGATGGTGAGAAGGGGTGATGTGTGAAGAGAGAGATACGGGAGGTTAGGAGTAGGTCTGAAATGTTACTAAAATGTCACTGCATCTTTGATCTAGTAGTTGCATCCTCGGTGCCAATATAAACCCAAATTCCGGATATGTCTCCAGTTAATGGCAGCAGACTGGCTTAATATCGTCTTCGTTTCGAGTCGATAGTAATTTAAACCCTAGACAGTATGACCACGTTTAAAGCGGCATCCGTGGCGTTCATTATGTCTTTAATGTTCGTGACAGTTGCACTCATAATAATGTAATGACTTGGCGCGCCATACACTGCATACATGTGGGCATTTAAACTATTTCGGTGCAGTTTGTTGAAAATTAACACTTGTTTTGTCATTTGTTTTAGAGGTGAAACAAAATTTTATTAACAGCGTCAAAGATTTCGATGGAATCATTTAGTATAAACCATGTAGCCTATCAGACCTAACCTTGTAGGATCTCAGTGCTAACTTAACCTTGTAGCGGGTGTGTTTTAGAAAGATTTCCTTAATGGTCAGTAGAAGGGTAGATGGGTGAAGAGAAGGTTACGGAGTCTTGAAAGATGTTCTGGAATTATACGAAAAATCACTACTTGTCTCAAATCCTCGTTGCCAATATAATCCCTAAGTCTGGATAGACTCATACATAGATAAACCTTGTCATGGAAGTCGATGGAAACTACAAAACGCCACGTGCTACGATCCTTACATCAAACTCCCTATGTTTCACGGTCATACATCTAGTTACATATACACGCACGCCACGCCGGTTATGAGTACTGCGCATCTGGCCTTTCTGAAAAACATCACCAATAAGATCTGTGATACGCAAAATACGCACTCAGTCGTGGAGTTGCGGAAACAGTCCAATTAAACTAAACTAACTAAGATGGGTGTCTGAATGTGTGTCCGGTTAATAGTAACAGGCTGGTTTCCTATCATCTTCGTTTCAAGTCGATGGTAATTTGACCCTTAGACAGTTTGGGCTCAGTTTGTGATCCCGTTTCAGCGGCGATTATTAAGTCCACAATGGACACTTGGGGCACTCAAACAAGTGGGTCAGGTTGAAGACGAGCACCGCTGGCTTACTCCAAATTGAATAAATATGGGTTTATTCTAAACAGACTAACACTGGCAAAATGTGAGTATACAATTTTACATAGTAGAACTTAAGAAACCATTTACTACTACTGTGACCAATAACATTAAAACAAGAACAGGATCTGCAATAGAAATATTCATTAAGATACTAATCAGCAATAAGTATTTTTACAGCTACTAAATAGCACGGTAATAACTTCTAATGCATTCTAATATCCATACTAATATTATACATGTGAAGGTAACAGACATACAGGTAAAAGTAACTCTGTCTGTCTGTTTGTTCCCTTTTTTACGATTTGGATGAAACTGGCACACGGGCATATAAGATCCGAGATTAGGACATAGGATATTTTTTCACGCGGGCAAAGCCGCTAGCAGAAGTTAATGATAATTATAAATGCGACACACGTCACGGCTAAACTGCTGAACTCATCGATTCGACCTTACAAAAGGACATAGGATAGTTATTATATCGGGAGTAAGTTTTCTTGGGATAATGCCCGAGTTACACGCAGGCGAAGCCACTGGCAGAAACTAGTGATGACCATAAAACGGGTTAAAAGCAGTAAAACCATCGATGTTTACTTTGTGGGAACCCAAAGTAAACATCGATGGTTTTTAGTTACAACCTCACGGATTCCGCGTGATCATTCAAACGCGTTTCATTAAAATTGCATACAAAGGTTATTAAATTATACTGCTTTTACCACTTATTTAATTACTATTACTAAGCTATTACTAGATACATTATTTATTTTTATTTATTTTATTTATTTATTTTATAAAAACAAGTTTTCCTAAGGATTACATAAAGCACACCATAAGACCCCTGGGGTCTGTCTTAGCATGCCATGGTCTGGAGTTTGATCAACGCACTATTAGTAAATTAAGGTGAAATCTGTTCGATGTAGTGTTGTTTCAGCTTGCGCTTCACATTTTTACTGTTCATTGAGTCTCTAATGTCTAAGGGTATTTGGTTTAATAAATTTGGTATTATGGCAGATGCAGTGAAAGGAACTCTAATTAGGAACTCTATTAATTTTATTAACTTGTGACTGTTATTAATTTTACTAAGTATCCATGCAAACGAGCTCTAGGATGAACCCCCAGTTTCTTGAAATAAATTATAGATACATCACAAATTATATGTAGTAGTCATAGATCAATACTTCTCCACTATGTTTTTATTATTATATGTTTATATGTATTTTTATCTTCTATATTTTGTTAAGGGATATGTGTTATTTATATATAAATAGTAAAGTTACCTAAATAGTTGTTAGTCTATTTTAAGTTTCCTTATTTCCTTCTGTGCCTTCGTATATCATCCAACTTTCCTGTCGCAGGTCTGCTGCAAGAACTTCTATTGAAATAAGCAGTACCTCTGTGCTCTTCTATTTGTATTATCTCTTTACTCTGTTTAGTGTTTTTTGAGTACATAAATAAAAAAATTAAAACCCCAAGTAAAAAAAAAAAGACGTACGCCTGTTGAAAATTTATTCATCCAATCACAAATCTGACGCGCGTTTCACAGTTTGTCTCATTTATTATTAGATCATTTTCGTTGCAGAAACTTGGCCAATTGAGTAATATAAAAAACCGGCCAAGTGCGAGTCGGACTCGCGCACGAAGGGTTCCGTACTTGGTAAATTGCGGTTTACGATTTATGACGTATTCAAAAAAAATACTTACTAGATCTCGTTCAAACCAATTTTCGGTGGAAGTTTATATCAGAATCAGAATCAGAATATTTATTTGTGTAACATAGGTATTTACATAAAGATCGTTGGTTAATTATCATGCCCGCTATGTTCTGCCGTAAAGGCGTACAAATATTATTGAAAATAAAAGCAAACAAATAAAAATTCTAACAGAATGAAACAAAATTAAATACTTGAGTACAAGAAAAGTAAAAAAAAACAATTTTATATGTATTTAAATATCTTAATAAAATCTACAATTAAATGTAACCAGAAAAGAGAAACAGGTTTCTTAAATATATTTAAGAATCACAGCAAATGTTTATTGCACACGAAATATTAAAATTATCATTTATAAAATCTTATTATTATTATTATTCTTTATTGTACACAAAACACACATATACAAATACAAAAGGACAGCTTATGTACAAAGGCGAGCTTAACCCATAATTAAATCTTCTACAGTATAATAGCATTTTTCAATTAATAGCGAGTAGAACTTTTCTTAAACTTTAATAGGGGCAAATTTTGTATGCTATTTTGTATTTTATTAAAAAAATTCGGAGCCATGCCAAAAAAACTCTTTTTCATTAAAGCGGTTCTAAATTTTCTGTCGCACATTTGTTCATATATTGAGAATTGCAGCAGTATTTTTTATTTCGGATAGTTTTTGAAAGTTTGTAAATTAATTTTAACAAACAAAGCAGTCTCGTGATGTAAATAGCTGGCATAGTCAGTAATTTTAATGATTTAAAATGAGGTTTACAAGTATCGGTAGTTTTTAAGCCACACATGGACCGAATACATCGTTTTGTATGGTAATGTACATCATATATTTTTTTTAGTTTTATCATTCTCTTATTTTAGAAGTTACAGTTACACACATTTTACCACTTTGGAAGTGTCTCTCGCGCAAACTATTCAGTTTAGAAAAAATATATATTAGAAACCTCAATATCATTTTTGAAGACTTATCCATAGATACCCCCACGTGTGAGTTTGATGAAAAAAAAATATTTTTAGTTTCAGTTTCAAGTATGGGAACCCCCAAAATTTATTGTTTTTTTCCTATTGTTGTGTGAAAATCTTAATGCGGTTCACAGAATACATCTACTTACCAAGTTTCAACAGCATAATTCTTATAGTTTCGGAAAAAAGTGGCTGTGACATACGGACGGACAGACAGACAGACATGACGAATCTATAAGGGTTCCGTTTTTTGCCATTTGGCTACGGAACCCTAAAAACTGGCCAAGTGCAAGTCAGGCTCGCGCACGAAGAGTTCCTTGCCATTATCGCAAAAAACGGCAAACAAATCACGTTTGTTGTTTGGGAGCCCCACTTAAATATTTATTATTTATTTTATTCTGTTTTTAGTACTTTTTGTTAACCCGGCAACAGAAATACATCATCTGTGAAAATTTATATCACGGTTCATGTGATACAGCCTGGTGACAGACGGACAGACAGACGGACAGATCGTGGAGTCTTAATAATAGGGTCCCGTTTTTACCCTTCGGGTACGGAACCCTAAAAACAGTTTACCGAGTGGCAGGTCGAGGGTTCGTCCAAGACCTGTTGCAATTACTTATTATTTAAAGTGGTAGCTTACGTATCATTGGTCCGCTCTCTCATTCTTACAGTTTAATTATCAAATGTTTATTTACAGTTTACACGCTGCAATAAATATCCAATCTGCAACAAGGAGATTTTTATTTGATTCAGTGGCAATATGCAAATTCCCATAAGAATGGGATTTGAACTATCTGGCAATTATAACTAATTAGCTTTTATCAGCGGGTTCGCGGATTAAAAGCCAATAGTGTATGTAGCCTATCTGGTATTGCAGCTATAATCTATCTCTGAGTCAAATTTCATCCAGATCCGTTTAGCCGTTCTGGCGTGATTGAGAAACAAACGTCCAC
Source organism: Orthosia gothica (assembly GCA_949775005.1). Classification (NCBI taxonomy): domain Eukaryota; kingdom Metazoa; phylum Arthropoda; class Insecta; order Lepidoptera; family Noctuidae; genus Orthosia; species Orthosia gothica. The sequence continues at coordinate 4,028,646 of OX459042.1, forward strand.
CCATCCATCCATCCAAATCTTCGCAAATATAATATTAGTAGGATAGGAATTTTAATGAGAAAAACCCTTGAGATTTTATCCCCATTAGTAGAAATATCCAGAAATGATATGACAAAGACCCTCAAACTATTCAACAATAACTCTTTAAAAAAAAAAGAATCTCCCTCGAAAAAACATAAAAGTTTTTATAAAATATTTCAAACAGCCACAATAAAACCCACACTGACTCACAATACTCAAACAAAATCGTTAGATCGCAGTTAAACGCGCAAACTTTTATAATGCAATATAAAAGTATGGGCTAAATTGAAAAACAGCACATAAAAAACTGGATTCCTTCCCAAGCCGACTTCATTACCATTTATATGGAGGAACTTGTGAGACCAGCCAACTTGTAGGGAAACTTGCTGCTGCATAGATTATAAGCACAGGTCTGTAAGATCTACATAATGCCTGATACAGTGTGTTTACCGGTGGATTAGAGGATCTTAAGACAATGTTGTGGCTTTTAAATTCATGGCTCTGGCTGAGGTTAAGTGCTCTTACAATGATTAAATATCGTAAGGAAACCGGCTTGTATCTTGTATCGTTATAATGGCATCGATCATAGCGCACTGGGCCTACGTGTGGCAATGGTATATATATAGGTACTAGCTGACCCGGCAAACTTTGTTTTGCCATAAAAAGACCAAACATTTATCTACCCTACCCTACCCTACCCGACCCTACACTACCCTACCCTACCCTACCCGACCCTACACTACCCTACACTACCCAACCCTTCACTACCCTACCCTACACTACCCTACCCTACACTACCCTACCCTACCCTACCCTAACCTACAATCAGATCTGGAAAAAAATACAATTAGTAGCTGATAAGAAATGTATCACGCACCGGCGCCATCTTTGTAGTACATGCTATGTATCAGAGATGGCGCTGTATGTGAAAAATGATTTTCCCGCTTGAAAAGGCTTTTTTTTATTTTTTCCTGAATTTTCTTTGCTATAAACCTCACGGAGCCCGAGACCTTTCCAACGAATGCAAAACCTTGGAAATCCGACTTATTTTTATATAGTAGATATATATGAATTAACTTTTAGAAACATATAAACTCATAATTTACTGATTATAACATTTTCGCGTTGTCGCTTTCAAAATTTGAAAGAATGTTCTTTCAATTTCTTGCAAGTCGCCCATAAGATGTAGGCTCTTGTCATCCGCTTCCTTACTAATTTTTTTATCGTTTTACATGCGTTCGTTGTTACTTCCGTTTCCGATGTTACTTCGTGGACAATACTGTGGCTTATACGTTTTTTTTTTACTGTAATATAACTACTTTTTGTATATGCTGTACTGTATAACTGGTTTTTGTCCCAAAAAAATAAAACAAAAAAAATGGTAATGGCAAATGTCTTGGCATCAAGAGTGAATAGGTTACTTCTAGGCAAGCGTGCTGCATTGTCATCATTGGATGAAATATGCTGCTCTGTATCCTTTTATACCCCATATTCATCTGTTATTAGAAAAAGAATAACCTTTTCTACCATTCTTAAAAACAACAGTAACTTCTTTAATTCCCACCCAAAAAGACTCCAACAGAGTACCAAACATGATGAATTACTTACAATCATTAAAGGGTTACAAATTGCTTTCAACAGCTAAATTTATACAGTTTTAACGCCGTATCAATGGGTGGCGCGAAACGCGATCATTCCTTGCGAGTACTCCGTTTATCACTACCGAAGACTTAGATGAATGGACTGAGAGTTCTCTTTCTGGCTGTAAAATGAATACGGTCATAAAAATGTGAAAGAGATAAAGCTAATCTGAGATCAGTAGCTGTCTTTGCCTAGAATTATTATTGATCTACCTCACAGGCTTGCAGTGTCACTGTGATTTACAAAAAAGAGACAGGTATTGGCCGTACGGTCATTTTGTCTCTACCTACAGAGCGTTCAATTGTATGACTACCTACATTTGCTCAGTTCATTCTCCATGTCTATGATCACTACCAATGGAAATGCGAACACTGTCTTTATTCCAAGTTCCGACCTTCTTCGCGTGTTGCACGAGACATAGCGTGTCCTATCTTACGACCTACGTTTTCCACCTAGTAACACAGTGCATAGTTTTGGCCACTTGGAATTTGCACAGTCGACACGGAATTTTCTGTGTATGAAAGTTGGGGAAAGAGGAAGAATCGAAAGTTATACAGTGATGCACAATGCCTTAATAATTCTATTTTGTGATATATTATGGGATATTGCGGAATAGGGTATTTTGCTTGATTTAAAGGGTGGTTTATTTACGTTGACGTTTTCCTTCTAATCACATCACACCATATAATATATATATATATGTCACAGTTAAAACCCATTTTTCATTAGAACTGGTTTTCCCTAAAAAAAACTAGTTTTTACACAATGCCTTACTTATCTCTGTATTCCCACGGGAACGAGCACTGCGCTGGGTGAAACCGCGAGGCGTCCGCTAGTCCTACTAATCACACTAATATTATAAAGACGAAAGTTTGTGAGTTTGTTTGTATGTTTCTTCCTCACGCTCAAACGGCTGGACGAATCTGGATGAAATTTGGCACAGAGATATATTATAGTCTGGAATAGCATATAGGATATTTTTTATCCCGGGAATGTGCTCCCTCGGGATAATTTTCGACTTTCACGCGGGCGAAACCGCTGGCAGAAGCTATTAGGTATTATAAATGTGAAAGTTTGTAAGTATGGATGTTTGTTAGTCTTTCACGCAAAACTACTGAAGGGATTTTGATGAAACTTTACATTATAAAAACCGGCCAAGTGCGAGTCGGACTCGCGCACGAAGGGTTCCGTACCATTATCGCAAAAATCGGCAAAAAAGTCAAGTTTGTTGTATGGGAGCCCCACTTGCGTATTCATTTTTTTCTGTTTTTAGTATTTGTTTTTTTTAGTAATAATAATAATAATAATAAATAAATAACGTTTATTGTGTCTAAAAAATTATACATAAACAATTTTGGGTTTGGAGTCTTCATTTAAGCAAGTAATGCCTGTATTAAAAGACTCCGCTCCTTCACAACAGTAGGTACTTACTTAAAACACAATAAAAACTGTACATGGGAGTATTAAACAAAATATAGTTATGTAAACGTGTGTGTGCGTATACATGAGTGTGTGTGTGTGTTGTTGAGTGTACATGAGTGTTATGGATGAGTGGTAGTATGTGTATGCGTGTGTGAATGTACGTGTTTTATTTGTTTTTTTTAGTAGTTTTTATAGCGGCAACAGATATACATCATCTATGAAAATTTCAACTGTCTAGCTATCACGGCTCATGAGATACAGCCTGGTGACAGACAGACAGACGGATCGTGGAGTCTTAGTAACAGCGTCCCGTTTTTACCCTTTGGGTACGGAACCCTACAAAATGAAAAAAATACAGTCAAATTTACAATTTAACCTTCGCCTTGTTGGGAAGTCGGTTAAAAAAGTTAATAAAATCATAAAACCAGACTGCTTAAACGAACTAAAAAGGTGTAAACAAGAAGAAAATCATGCTGTGCACTCGGAGGATATTTATGGCTTATCAGCCAATTCGCGAATATGAATCCAGTGAATGTACAGGCCCAGCATGATTTTCTTCTTGTTTACATCTTTTTAGTTCGCTTAAGCAGTCGGGTTTATTTAATCACAACATATGGACTTACAATAATCCTAACGAAGGTAGTAGTAATAAATAGTAAATAATAAAATCGAGTTTAAATAACTACTTACGGGTACTCACTACTTTTAAAAATCAGAGTTGTGGTTGTACAACAACCTCGCATTTCTATTACAGGATGGCGTTGAACACTCACACCTCGTTTCTAAATCGCGGTGTTAAGATTCTTCGCCATTGAATGACCCTCTCAACATGCTGTAACACCTACAATAAGTTCAGCGGTTCAGCCCCAACAGTGAATATGGACTATATACCTAAGAAGCTGCCGGGGGAGAAACCGGTGGATTATCCTCTTCCACCTCGCATTAAAGAGCTGATATCTCAGAAGCGACGGTTACGTAAGAAGTGGCAAGAAACACGATGCCCAACTATGAAGACCGAGTTAAACCGCCTCTGTGTGTGTTGCCAGTGATGACATATAATATCGTTTATTTATAACATAAGGCACATTTTACAATAAAATATCTTAAACATATAAAAGAAGACAGTTTCTTATTTGCCTGAACTAGGTTGAACCTGTGTTTCAGGGTTTAAAGTGCTTAAAACTTATAATAAATAATAATAAATTAACAATAGGTATGGTATATGAATACTTAAATTAAAGACACAGCAAAATTATTATTTTGTTACAGCCAGGAGATCTTCTGTATCTCCGTAAGAGATTCCAAGTAGATGTTCAAGGATAGTCTTTTTACAGCTAAAATAATTCAATTTATACATACTTAATTTTCTATTTAATCTATTGTACAGAAATGGACCTAAGAAAGTAAAGAATCTATTTACAAAGACATATTTTGAGGATGCATTAGAATCGCAGACAATGTCATTTCGTCTCTTATTATTTATGTATTCGGCGTTATAGGAAAGCATGGTGTGTTGTTTTAATACTAAGTGCATAATGAAAAGCTGCCGAACAGTCAGCACGTTGCAGGATTTGTAAAGCAGATCAGTGGGGTAGAGAAAAGGGTGGAAATTGGCTACTTTTAAAATTGCTCTCTGAGCCCTTTCAAGAGGCAGTAGATGCGTTTTTAGTGCGCCACCCCATGAGGTGATACAGTATTGGATTACAGATTGACCTAGGGCCAAATAGACTTGTTTGATCAATTTTGTATCTGCAATCGTTCTCAACTTTTTTAAAACATAAATTAGTTTGCGCACTCTATTAACTAGGCTATCTATATGAGGTCTAAAGGAGAGTGTTTCATCTATAATAACCCCGAGATATTTTATGTTGCCTGTTTTGAGGATGAAAGGACAATTACACATGCTGACTGGGTGAAAACCACATTTATGGGCATACAGATGAGAGTTAGTAATGTTAACTTGAGGCTTTCGCATGGAGAAGTGAATATATTTTGTCTTGTCAGCATTTAGTGTTAGTAAATTGCTTTGTAGCCAATTAGTCACAGTATTGAAACCTTGTTGAGCGAATTCATACAATTCATTACTGGTTTTCGCGGTAAAGATTAACGCCGTGTCGTCGGCATATGATATGAGTTTGCCTTGTTTAATATCTAAATTACACAGATCGTTAATGTAAATCAGGAATAGGGTTGGGCCCAGTATGCTTCCCTGAGGAACACCATAACCAGGACTCTTTTGCTCATCGCTAGTAATATCGTCTATTTTAACATATTGAGATCGATCGTCTAAGTAGTCAGCAAAAAGTTTCAGCGGAGTTCCCCTAATTCCTAAAGCCTCTAATTTTTTTAGAAGCATAGGAACAGACACCGTATCAAAGGCTTTGGCTAGATCAAGGAAAACTCCCAGGGTCTGGTTTCCTTTGCCAAGTTCTTCTGCGGTATAATCTGTCAGACTATGCACCGCATCGGCTGTGGATAATTTGGCTCTGAACCCAAATTGCGCAGATGATAATAGATTGTTTTTTTCTAGATAATTAACTAGTCTATTGTTTATAATTTTCTCTAGTATTTTAGATATTGAAGGGAGTAAAGATATCGGTCTATAATTATTTACTAAGTATTTGTTTCCGGTTTTAAAGATAGGGATTACAACTGCTTTTTTCAGATATCCAGGGAAAATACCTTCAGATAAACAAATACGAAATATATGCGTTAAGGGAGGTACTAGGATATGCTTAAAGGTTTTAAGGATCTTATTGCTTATATTGTCCCATCCAACTGCACAGTCATCCTTTAGACCAGATATGATTCGGGTTATTTCGTCTTCGTCAGTATCCAGCAAGCCAAAAGATTTTAAAGCACATCTATTATTTTGGGAACATGGAGGAACACAGTAATGTTTTGGAATCTGTTCGGCAAGAGTTTTCCCGACATTTACAAAAAAGTTATTAACGTGGTTGGCTGACAAGAGAGGTGATGGATTATAAGCAGCAAGCTCGAATTTGATTCACGCTGTTTTGTCATGTAGGTGACGTTCTTAATATGTTTCCAAAGTTGCTTACTATTGTTTCCTGCTCTATTTAATTCATTTCTATCGTAATTAATTTTTAAGTTCTTTAGGAGGTTGTTGCAAAAATTTCTGTATCTCTTATAGGTTATTTTAATGATTAGATTATCAGGGTTACTCCTAGATCTCTGATGAAGTTTATCTCTGTGTCTTATACACCGAATTAGGCCAGGAGTCATCCAAGGCTTGATGTTACGAAGTTTTTTGTTTACTATAATAGAAGTCGTATTACGTAATATTGCTAATTGAACATGTTTTATTAAGTACGATAAAGCAAAATTAGCGTCAGCAGTATTGTAAACTGGGTTAAAGTCAAGATTGCATAAATCATATTCGAGTTTGTTTGTGTTTAATTGCGTTTTCGTCTGGGGACGATTTAGCTTAGGCAGCGTTAATTTAAGGGTTAGTAGAACAGCGTGATGATCTGTAATAGTTGAGTTAGTAACAAGCGTAAAATATGAAAAGTTGGATTTGATCATCATATGGTCCAGACAGGAACCGCTCTGATGAGTAGGCAAAGTGTGTGCGGGGAGAAAACCATGGTATGAGCAGATATTAAGGTAATCTTGGGTCCCAAGATCGCGGTTTTCAGAGTTAATGTTTATATTTATATCACCTGTTAATATAACATTCTTAAACGAGCTTAGTGCTTCAAAAATCTGGTTTAAGGATGCGTGAAAAGAGTCTAAGTTTCTAGCAGAAGGGGACCTATATATAGTGATTATTGCTGTGCTTGTACCAATTTTGATAACCAAACAATTACCCACACAGTCTTGAAGTATTGGTTCTTCGATTGTGACTATTAATGATTCTTTACAATAAACAACCACACCATCGTTTTGATTGTTGTTTACTGTTGTATACAATAAGTTGTATCCCGGCATTTTTGGGAGGTGTTCCTGGCGATTAGAAAGCCAGCACTCGGTTAGTACCATTATGTCACAATCAAAGTTAAGTCTATGGAGAAAAACGTTAAAGCTATCTATGTTCTTATAAATACTGCGAATGTTTTGAGTCAGTATGGTTAGTGAGTTTTGATATTCAGAAAGATATTACCTGCAGTCGTCAACCTCACATGACTTTGCATCGGTACGAAAAGTATTATCTATATCGTTAAATAAGGTATTAGCCATAGTATAAGAGAAAAATAAACAATAAAATTAAGTCTTAAATATATTCGAATATGTGGCGCTCTTAGGCGCCTTCATAATCAATCGAGTTAATGTACCTGTTTTCGGCAGATTTTTTTGCAGGACACTCTTGATCGCCCGTTTTATGGCTGGCTGGTTTTTTGAAGCGCAGACATGTTGCACATTTTGGCGCTTCGGTTTTCTTTGTGCAGTCGTGGATAGTGTGTCCTTCTTCACCGCAATGTCCACATGTGGGGGCAGCAACTTTGCATGTCTTGGCCGCATGACCGTACTGCTGACAGTTGTAACATCTTGTTACTAGTGTGAAGTCTCGTACCGGACAGGAAGTCCAATTTATGAACAATCTGTCTTGAGTGATGAGAGCCTTGCGAATGATCGCAGGAACTTCTAAGATGTAGTTGCAGTTTTCACCATCTTTTCTACCAGATTTGTGGCTCAGTTTGATTAAGGTCAAAAAGGTATCTCTTGATATAGATGGCAGTTTGTCGGCTAAGTTTTGATCGTAAATGGCTTTATAAACCTCATTTTCCGCCATTGATGCTGGAACTCCAATCACTATTATGCGGGGGTGGCGCCTTTTCGGTTCATTGACGGTAAGCCCTGACGAAGCAGTTTGAACTGATTGCCTCAGCTTATCTAGGTCCTCTTTTGTCTCCGTGCTGATTATGAGTCCCCCTTTCCCTATCTTGCGTACGCCTCTCACCTTCAGCTTCATTTCATCAGGGCATATCATTTTCTGTACTATGTTATTGGTTTCATCGCTGGTCTTTGAACTGTCGGTGGGATAAATCGCCACGGAGCTAAACGTATTAGGACGAACGAAGTTGTTAGACCCCTTCTTCACCATGTCTGCAAAAGATGATGCAGCTGTTTCCTGCTGCTTTGCACAGGATTCCTTAAAAGTCCGGTTCATTTCCATTACACACTCCTTTAGGTCCGTTACGCAGTCTCTTTCTTCGGTCAATATTTTTAGGGAGTTATGGGTCCTAAGGGCATTTTGTTTAAGCGACTGGTATTGAACAGCCAGTTGCGAGACTCCATATCCAACCTTACGGCACAAATTGGTTATTTTTAGCTTCTGATCTGAGTTAAGTTTTCCTTCAGACGCAATAGCACACACCTCACCCAAGTGTTGTTCAATGGAACCCATCCAGTTCTGTATCTCCGCAGTTGAGACTACCTCAATTTCTTCCTTGGCTTGAAGACGTCTGGGTTGTTGGGGCTGGGTCGGTGTAGGTGTTGAAGGAGGGCTGCGCCGCATCAACCCACTCCGATTAAAGGGGCTTCCTTCCATCTTTCAGATTATAATAATATATAATCCAGTCAGTCCATTATTCACTTATTTGCAATTTCAAAGAATGTCAATATTACACGTCAATATACTAAAACTAGGTCACGATTTATGCTAAAACGTTAATTAAAATTATTTTTACTGCATTGATGAGCACGTCTGTATGCGACGAGTGCGCGAAAATCAATATGAAAATATATCTGTGAAAAGATTAAGGCCATGCTGCAGGCCTACCGCGATTCCATGACCTGGGAGACGCATATTGTGGCCTCCTTTGGTGACAATGACTAACCGTTGGCACACAGATTGTGCTGGCAGCTGTCAAAGCATCCCTCTCCCCCTCCTCCCTCAAAATAGTTCCCTTTCCCCTCCCCCAAATTTTTTAAAAAAGGGTCTGCGTACGCGCAGTCCCTGAAGAATTCCCTTAAGTTAATACCTACATATAAAGTAGTTTCGTAAAACAACTGAACCCACGTGTGGATTTCTCATTTTCTGGTTAAAGATAACTTAGAAAAAAACTTATTACAATACTAAAGTAAGTAATTGTTATCTTTTTGTTCTTTGACAGTCGAACTTACAGAAATCCTAACGTAGGCAGTAGTAATATTTACATTGATTTCAAAATTCTGACATCAGGATAGCTGGTCAACTCTCCGTTTGTGTAAACTACTCAAATTCGAGTTATTATTTTTACTTGAGCAATTACTACCTGATAGCACGTCACGCAACCCTCACGTCTTTCAATGTCCAGCTTGTAGCTTTAAAAAGTAAAAAGTTATGAACATTTATTTTTTTACAGGGAAGGACCATTATAAACGTAGTGTTACATACTCTTTGGCCATTATATCTAAAGCTCACTGCAAACGAGGTTCGGTGTGGGAGTGTTAAAATGCCCAAAATACTAAAATAACAAAAAGTTGTTGAAAAATATTTCTCAGAGTATATTGTACGCAAAAAAAACTCATTGATTATTACTGATACCTTTATGTAAATATGTATTATTTATTTGTTAGGTAACATTCTGATTAAACATCTACAGCAACAAACATTTTTTTGTTATACTATCGTAAAAGCAAAATTATTAAGCATTACTTTTTTATCAAAACTGTTCCATCTATACTAAATAATAAAGCTGTGGTGTTTGTTTGTTTTAATGTTTGAAAACGTTAATCCTTTTATTTTTTAATTACCAGTAAGACTTGGTAAATCATAGGTTTTACCGTTTAATCCTAGGTTTTACCGTAGTTCGGGCTTTTACATTAAGGTTCCCATAGTCGACGGCACGAACTATTTTGTGCGCGATCTCATCCGACAACACGTGCGAAAGAGATACATGCTGTGATTAATCTATCCTTGCATGGAGGCCGTTTTGCAGTTTTCCTTCTTCTTATGGTATTTATTTCCGCCCAAAGATGCGTTAAAATAAGTGTTGAAATATGGAACTTTCGACGCTCATAATTTCAAATATTTTTGTTTTTGTTTCCATACAGGGGGGTAACCACAAGCTCTTAGAGTAAGGTTATTTTGAGATCGAGTAAGTGACAGATGTATACAAGTCAGATACATCTGTCCCTTACTCGATCTCAAAATAACCTTACTCTAAGAGCTTGTGGTCACCCCCGGCTAGTTAATGATGAGACAAATTGATATAAATTTTTATTTTGAACGTACGTCGTCAAACAGTAATCGCCAGACTATGTTTGTATGGAACTAGTCCACTAGTTACTATCTAGCTAGTCTACCTTAACATATACATTTATATGTTCAATTACCATAATGGATAGGTGTACCTATGCCTATAACAATAAATATTGTAGTCATCGTTTTAAATTGCTTTGTTTCAATAATCGTAATCCATTCCCTGTAAAAATTTCAAATGATCATAACTTTTTACTTATTAATGCTACAAGCTGGACATTGAAAGACGTGAGGGTAGCAACCAGGTAGTAATTGCTCAAGTAAAAATAATAACACGAATTTGAATAGTTTACACAAACGGAGAGTTGACCAGCTATCCTGATGTCAGAATAGCTGGTCATTTTGAAGTCCCTTTATTTTGTTTACAAGTTAGGTAGCAATTAAGTGACTATAGGTAGTAAAAAGTAGCAAATAGGTAGCAATTTTTGGTTACCAGCCTGACGCGAACCGTAACAGACAACCAGCCATTCTGACGCACACTTATGTTCGCTAGATGGCGTTAAATATTCACGACGCGTTTTGAATCGCGGTGTTAAAATTTTGCGCCACTGAATGACACTCGCGAGATGCTGCAACTACAGCGGTAAGTACAACATGGAGTCTGACCACAGCTCCGACATTGAAACAGATAAGCAGCCGGGGGTGTCTGAACCAGTGTCTACTCCTGCCAAACCACCACTCCCATACCACATCAAACGAGTAATAGATGAGAAGAAACGGTTACGCAAGCTCTGGCAGAGAATACGATCCCCGAGAGTGAAGAGCGAGATAAACTTTCTCGACAGAAAGATTAAGGCCATGATGAAAGAATACCACAAGACCAAGGAGACGCAAACTGTCACTGACGACTGTGATGTCTCAGAACAAATAAAAAAGATGACACTAAATGACTAACTTTTAACCCCAGGAATCATTTTAACAAAGGGACCGCTTACGCGCAATCCCTGCAGAATTGCCTAAAATTAATCTATACCAATATTATAAAGAGAAAATATTTTTTTGTTGTTTGTTTGTTTGTACCGAATAGGCTCCGAAACTACTAGACCGATTTTAAAAGTTCTATCACCTATGTAAAGCTAGATTATTCCGGAGTAACATAGGCTATAATTTTGACAGGAGCGAAGCTGCGGGGTTCAGCTAGTATTTTATAAAGGGTTCCGTAAAACCAACGAAACTACGCTTTGAGGTTTCATATTTAACCAACTTTCCAAAAAGGAGCAGGTTCTATGTTCGACTTTGTTTATTTTTTTTTTGTTTATGTTCTCCGATACCTCCGGCAATTGTGGACCGATTTTGAAAATTATTTTTTTTATTTGGAAGATTATGTTCCCAAATTGGTCCCATTTTAATTTGGTTAAGATCTGATGTAGAACTTCGTCGATACTCGTATACAACATAACTCTTCAATAAATGACGGCAAATCTCTCGGTATTACTGCAATCGCATGTCTGTTTATTGCTTATACCATTTCATAACATAACATCACGCCAGTACGCTCTAAAGGGGTACGCAGATGTGTACAGTTCACCTTGGTACACTCATTTCACCGGTTATGTTCAAGTTTCATGATATTCGGGTAATCTATTTTGGCATAATAGGTACCTTACTAAAGAACTTGCCTATTAGGTACAACTAAAAAGTGATAAATATTTTTTTTTACAAAAAAATACTTAGACTTCCATTAATAAAAACATTTGAAAGTTAAAAAAAATTCTTTTGGAAGTCGGTTTCCATAACGAAAAAAAATATTCCCCACCAAAGACACCGCCTTCCAAAAAAAAAGTTATTTTTCACTTTTTATTGTTATATTTGAAAGTCGGTAGTAATTTTTGGGAAAAAGATTTTTGTGGTTATACTTACATACCTAGTTAAATCGCAGGTTTAAAAAAAAAAACTAAGTTAAATGCAAAAAATAAAGCTTTTAGAATTTTAGTATCAGTTGGCGGCAGACACTTAATTTCAACAGAATCGGTTCACGACTGAAAACACAATAAATCTTTTTATTCTATCTTTTCAACTTTATTTTGACTAACTTTGACTAATATTCTTTCAAAAAAAATAAAAAAATATCGGACCACTCTATAAAAAGTTATGCGTGGTCATACATTAAAAAAATATACATGTCGAATAGAGAACCTCCTACTTCTTTTTCTTTGATTATAAATAATAATATTTTACATTTTATTATAAAGAGTACAATTGTTAAATACTATGGTAAGGTAAACTAATATTTTTGTAATTCAATATTCGGGCTTCTAAAGAATCTATCGAAGGTAGCTATAATATTAAAATTGTGTATAAATTCGTTTAGTTTGTGGGTACTCCCACAAAACACATTTGTGTAACTACCTCGCATTTTTGTACACTCATTTCATTTCTGAATCGCGGTGTTAAGATTTTTCCCCATTTAATGACCTTCTCGACATATCGTGTCAACTGCGGTAAGTACAACATGGACTCTGGTTCTGCACCCAATGAGCAGCCGGGGGGGTCGAAGAAACCTGCACGTGATCCTACCCCACCCCACATCAAAGAAATGATAGCTCACCAGAGACGGTTACGCAGCCAGTGGCTGCAAACACGAAGCCCGTATACGAAGGCAGAGATAACCCGTCTTGCCTTAATAATTAAGGCCATGAAGCGAGAATACCGTGACTCCATGAGGGAGTCGCAAATGGTTGACCAGGCAGTCGCTGACGACCGTGATAATACTGACTGATCTTCCAAACACAGACTCTGCTGCTGTCAAAGCCCCTTCCCCCATCCTCCCACCCCGACTATTTTTAACAAAGGGATCCCGCCATCCCTGCATAATTTTCTACAGTTGATATTTTATGAACTGGTTCCGTAAAACCAACGAAACCACACTGCGTTCTCATTCTCTGATTAAATACCACAGATATAAATCTAACTAGATGTCGCGATTGTATGTACTTCGCGTGCTATAAACGGAGTAAAATTACGAGTCTGAGATTTTAATTCAGCATTATCGGCACCGGAAATCCACCGGTATCTAGAAAAATGCCTTTTTATGCCAAATTGAGCTTTAAAGACTGTATAGAAAACGTTGGCCGAGGCATTGGAAATGTTTTCTTTCATTGGTATGTAAATTTGTTTTTAAATTGTGTGTGAAAAAGTGGCACGCTTGGTTTTCATACAGATGGAGGGACTTGCGTTATCTAGTTAGATTTGTGTCTGTGTTAAATACATATTTAATATTAAATCACATAAATAAATAATAAAATTATCTTTTTTTTTACTCTTTTTTCGATAGGCTCGCGCTTGACCACACACATCTCACCTGATGGTAAGCAATGATGTGGTCGACGGTGAAGTACGCCTGCTCAGAAGAAACCTAAAGACCCCCAGATTGTAGTTATCGGGAAACACACTCTGGCAGGGAATACCGTTCCTTAGCTGTAAGTATAATAAAAGTATTCCCAAAACGTTTAGTGCGTATGGTGGGATATTTCCATGAGAACGGTAATTAAACTAACTAATACTATTAGTGGTACGTCGACATTCGGATTTACTTAAAACGTTTTTCCAAAAAAAATACAACCAACTTCCAAATAAAAACACTACAAAATAAAAAATGTTTGTGTGTTTCTGTTTTCGTTTCTTCGTTTTTTGAAACCGACTTCCGAAATTGAAATTATTTTTTTACTTTGTAGTGTTTTTATTTGGAAGTCGGTTGGTTTTTTTTTTGTAAAAACGCTTTTTTCTTTTTCACGTTTAAGTTGTGGTACATAATGGGCCAGTTCTATAGGCTAGGTACCTATAATACCCAAAGTGAAGCCAGAATAGATTAACCCAATCACATGAAACTGAAACAAAACTTGTGGAATAAGAGTATACCAGGGTGAACTGTTCACACCTGCGTACCAGGATTCAGCAACCGTTCTCCTAAGACTGATTCGTCATTGGACTGTTCGTCGACAGGACGATTCATTTATTTCCTTTTCACCAGCAGAGTCTTTCACCTACGGACATATCGCCGACAGAACCTTTCATTTATATCACTTTCGACGACAGGCCTTGCCAGCTACTTAATGTTTCACCGACACGACGACAAACCTATAACTGTTTTAACTACAGACCGTTCAATCTACGGAAAAAATCGCATCATTTAAAGATGTCATTACAAGGCTTCCATGAGTTGGCACGCCTTTCAAAGGATCTAGGAGCAGCCCCAGGGTCCTGCGATATTTAAAGACATACAATAATAAGAAAGAGAAACAAATCAAGTATCTCGACTAAGCACACGCGGTTGTCGACATGTGGAATATGTATGATACACCTACCAAAACTCACTCACTCACTCCCCGGTTTCCCAGCTCGGAATTGGTTTGGTGTGGCGGGTTGTCGGGCGCGCCTTGTCTGCTGTGATTGGTTGAATGAATTTTCAACAGCCAATCGCAGCGGATAGCGCTTGCTTGGCAGTTTGTCGCATTGGTTCGTCGATGATTTTGAGCTGGGAAACTGGAGGTTAGTATTAGATTCAATTTTTTTTTTTGACGTTCGAAAGTGCCGCTTAATGGCCTAATTGAATAAATAAATTTTGATTTTGACTAAAAAGAGATATATAAAAAACTTTTTAACAAGAAAATCAAACCAACTTCCAAAACAAAACAGTAAAAAACGAAAAATAACTTTCTTTTCCGAAGTCAGTGTCGTAAAACGGAAATCAATAGGTACCAAAGACACTGACTTCGAAAAAAAAAAGTAATTTTTCGCTTTGTAGTGTTTTCTTTTGGAAGTCATTTTGATTTTTATGATTTGTTTTTTTTTTATTAAGGGGTCCAAAACTGACTCCAAATGGTTCGTGTACACACGGCTGCTGCGTCCTTTTCCTTGGCTCAACTTTGGCGTGACACGCGTCCGCGTGTCTAGCGCAAGCGCATTCTCTAGGGCAAGTAGCCGGCCCTGATCTCTTAGTAAAGAGTCAATAAACTGTAGATATGTGTATTTCTTGTTTTTTTTTTTTTTTTTAGTTTTGCCTGTCTTGAGATTGACGGCGAATTTTTCCGTAGATTGAAAGGTCTGTAGTTAAAACAGTTATAGGTTTGTCGTCGTGTCGGTGAAACATTAAGTAGCTGGCAAGGCCTGTCGTCGAAAGTGATATAAATGAAAGGTTCTGTCGGCGATATGTCCGTAGGTGAAAGACTCTGCTGGTGAAAAGGAAATAAATGAATCGTCCTGTCGACGAACAGTCCAATGACGAATCGGTCTTAGGAGAACGGTTGCTGAATCGCGTACCAGTGTGATGTTATTTTATGAAATGGTGTAAACAATAAACAGACATGCGATTGCAGCCATCTCTAGTAATTTGCCGTCATTTATTGAAAAGGTCTGATGTATATCTCCGAATTGCTTCATCAGATCTTGATGAATTTTAAATGGGACCACATGGCAAGCACCAGCTTTCAGAGAATCATCAAAATCGGTTCACCCAGTAAAAAGTTCTGAGGTCACACACATAAAACAAAAATATACAGTCGAAGTGATAACCTACTCCGTTTAAAAATTCTGTCGTAGGTAGTAGTAATATTTTGTTGTTAACGTTGTGTTTCAATTAATTTAGTTTGTGGGTAGTCCTACAAAACACATTTGTCACACCATTCGAAACTACCTCGCATTTTTGTACACTCATCTCATTTCTGAATCGCGGTGTTAAGATTTTCCGCCATTTAATGACCCCCTCGACATATCGTATCAACTGCGGTAAGTACAACATGGACTCTGGCTCTGCACCAAATGGGCAGAATGGACAGAACGGGCAGCAGGGAGGGTCGCAACCAGTGCATGATCCAATCCCCCCCCACATCAAGGAGATGATAGCTCGGAAGAGACGGTTAATCAGGAGGTACAAAAGAACTAAATGTCAGAAGTTAAAGGCTGAGATACAGCGCCTCAGCGCGATGATTAAGAACTGTCTTCGGGGAATAACCTGGAGGGCGAAAATCGTCGCCTACCTCAGTGACAGTGAGGCGTAACCTTCCGTACATACACGGTTTGAACTGATTCCCTCACGTGCGCTTGCTATTGTTGACGCTGAGCATGACGCAATAGCACAGATTAGAGAAGTGCAATAGTCCGGTTATCCTTTTTGTGGATAACTCGAATTCTTTTTGACAAAGGGGCTGCGCACGCGCCGTCCCTGAAGAGATAAAGTGATTCTCTTCTAAGTTGACTTTATGGTTTTTTACTTCTATCAAAAATGTTCATGAATGTGATACGCTTTTGAAGTTGTTATTCTATCCTTGTCACACAAAAAATAGTTTGTCTTTATAGTAAGTGTTAGTATAACCGCTCAATACTTTGTGGTATAACTAACGTGTTACGTCAGACTTCTTTCGTTAAAACTTGAATTTTAAAACAGGTGTGAAGCTGGGAACAAATTATCGGAGGCGGCTTGCGGACGCGACTGACAGCCGCGACTTATAGAGTATCTAGGTAAATCAAACTATCGGACGTAAGTCGCGGACGTGACATTGGGCGTTCGGACGTCTGATAGAGATCTGGCAGCCGCGTCCCATACGACTGTGCACACATATCAGCCGCGGCTGTAAGTCGCGTCCGTCAGCCGCGTCCGATTATTTTTTCCCAGCTTTAATGTTATTTTTTTACTTTCTGGAGGTTTGTTTTTTTTTTTTATCATCATAGGCTTGCGCTTGACCACTATTTCACCTGATGGTAAGCGATGATGTGGTCGACGGTGGAGCATGCTTGCCTAGAAAAAACCTATTCACTCTTGACATAAAGACCCCAAGATTGTGTAATTGATATTCATCTACAATTACTAAAAATACTCAATAAAGTTACTTTTTAAACCATTTAAAAGTAAGTCATTGGTTTCTCCGTTTGGGAGTTGTGATGTCATAGACAGACGCACAGATACATATACAAACGTTCAAGTTATACCACCCCTCTTTTTCCGTCGGGTGATAAAAAGTGCTTTGTGTATTTCGTAACCGTCAACTTCTGCGATAACCCAATATATGGTTATCAAATATTTGGTAATTATCAAAGGCACGAATACATATGCATATTTTTGTACAATTTTGTGATGCCATTTCTCAATACTTTAGTACCAGCTTCTGCCTGCGGCTTCGCCTGCGTAAAAAGTGTTTTATCACCCCAAGGTAACATACGATCGGGACAAAAACTCTTTAAGTCCTTCGCAGGGTCTTCGACTATCTCCATACCAAATTTCATTTAAATCGGTTCAGCCGTTTAACCGTAAAAAGGTAACAGATAGACAATTACTTTCGCATTTATAATACTACTTACTAGCTTCTGTCAGTAGCTTCACCCGCGTGAATGGCGAAAATAATCCTAAGGGAACATATTCCCGGGATGAAAAGTATCCTATGTGCTATTTCAGACTATAATCTATCTGTGTATCAAATTTGATCTAGATCCGTGCAGCTGTTTGTGCTTGAAGAAGTAACAAACACACACACTCACAAACTTTCGCCTTTATAATATTAGTGTGACTAGCTGCCGCCCGATGCTCCGCCCGCGTGATGTGTTCTTCTGATGTATTAGCTATATTTCTGTAAAGTTTCATCAAAATCCGTTCAGTAGTTTCTGCGTGAAAGACTAACAAATATCCATCCACACAAACATTCACGTTTCTAAGAGTAGTTTATAGTAGTAGGATTATTAGTTAGTATATATATATTAGTGCTAGCTTCTGCCATCAGATAGCTTATGTGTTATTCCAGACTATAATCTATCTCTGTGCCAAATTTTATCCAAATCCGTTCAACCATTCTGAGTGATTAACAAACAAACATCCATCAAAACTTTCTTATTTATATTAAATATTAGTAAGATATATATATATAAGTAAGATAAGATTAGTATATTAAACTGGGGAAAAGCTATGTAATCCAGCTTTTCCCCAGTTTTTGAGATTATCCATTACAAACAAACTAACTAACAATCAAATCTTTTCTCTTTCTAATATTAGTGCAGATATAGTGTAGATGAATCTGAGAGATGAATCATACAACATTTAATTATTTAATTACTTACATTCTTTATAACCGATGGTGGCTATAAACCTGCTAAAAAGTTCTGATATTTTTATAAATACTCCTTATTTATAAAAATATCAGTCAGTTCGGAAGTCAGCCTCAAACAACAAAGTAACAAAAAAACCGGCCAAGTGCGAGTTGGACTCGCGCACGTAGGGTTCCGTACCATTATTGCAAAAAACGGCAAAAAAATCACGTTTGTTGTACCGGAGCCACCCTTAAATATTTAGTTTATTCTGTTTTTAGAATTTTTTATTATAGCGGCAACAGAAATACATCTTTTGTGAAAATTTCAACTCTCTAGCTGTCACGGTTCATGAGATACAGCCTGGTGGCAGACAGACGGACCGCGGAGTCTCAGTAATAGGGTCCCGTTTTTACCCTTTGGGTACGGAACCCTAAAAAACAGACTTCCGAAATTGAACTTATTTTTCACTTTGTAGTGTTTTAATTTGGAAGTCACTTGTATTGTTCTGTAAAAAGTTTTTAGATTCTACCCTATTAAATACAAAATTTGTCGTGTTGTGTGTTTGAGTGATCCATTTAAGATATAGAAAGACATGAACATTTGGAGATGTTTGATTTTGGGCCATCACTATGTACACCACATAGATTAATAGGAAAAATTAGGAGAATCACATAAAAATACTAACAAATTAATTTAAAAAAGGGTACAGGCGTAAAAAATTATTATTTGAACAGTTTTTTAATAAGATAACCCTATTTTTAGGGCAGCCATGACAGTTGTGTTTGACATGACGTTCGACGACTTTGACAGTTTTAAGAAGTGACGTCTAGTCTTTTTTTGCTTTGGCTTTGAATTGGATATGTTTGGCGTTTTTAGTGATTGGTTTAGTTTTGCAACCCACTTTACTACTACAGACATTAATTGATTGCTTCTCTGTTAAAATTGATTTCTTGTTGTTTTTTTTTTCGCAGATTTTTCGATGACATCAATCAAATGTCATTGTCAAAATGTCATACTGCTGATCTGATCCACCATGTATATATACTTGTTGTGTTGCTCTGCTTGACAAAAGTTAATTTGAGTTTACTTAAAAATGAACTGAATGAATTAAAGAAAACTAACAATTAAAAACGGTTACCATATTATATAGCGATTTTTACATATAGTGTACATAGAGCTGGCCCAGGCTCCATACATTTCTGGAACATCTCCTTTCAACAGTTGGTTCCACTCAGAATGTTTTAGCGAAAGCGCCATCTGGCCAGCATCCGCAGAACTTGGATTACTACACGGGTTATGTGGTCGCTAACCTCAACAATCTGCACGAGTACACGTTTTCTGTTTATTAGTATAATCTAGAAGTTTGCCGCTAGGTGTCGTTGGTAGTTAGCATTATGGGAGATAAACTGTGTTTCGTAGGCTGATTCCGAAATTACATTGAGTTCATAAACATGAAATCCTGAGCTAAACATATCATTTTAATTGATCCGTTTTGAAACCACCGCACTACTATTATTATTCATACCTAAAATAGGTCCACTAGCATCTAATCATTAATTGCATTTAACATAAACCTAAACTAATATTATATTATCTGTGAACCTAAATAAGTTATGGCAGAGACAGAAAATATTTTAACTTTTTTATGGATACGGTAGTTCGGCCTGTTCAATCCTAGTATTATATTTTCATTATACAAATAACTCTGAGGGGACGGCGCGTACGCAGTCCCCACTACCAAAAATTACGCATCCGAGTTATCCACATTAGGGATAATCGCAGGGGTCAACCTAACCGCAGTGCAATGGTAAGACCTCGCCCTGGGGGAACCGCCTTCTTGATCACGGTATCCCCTATGCCAGGTAAGTATGATTTCACTACAAAACCGCGCGAGGGTCGTGCAACGGTGGAGAATCTTAACACCGCGATTCAGGTACGTGACGTAAACGTAAAGCGCCATCTAGCGATAAAATTAATAACGAAACTCGGTCGCGTAACTATGCTGTTATTTTTCTTCAATATACCATGATTCCTGAAACGCCTTTATGATAGCAGCTTTTTGATATTATACGTCTAAATGCAGCAGGTTAAACTGATTTTAAGTATCCACCTCTCTCTCTCTCACCGATCCTCACTCACAGGCCGCGATGAGCTCTCAACCCGTGTCACAACTATAGATAGCGTATGCAGTGTTGTTTTTAACTTCGGAACACGCTGTCTGTGTCTTATTGGATGGCTGCTTAAGCTGTTAGAAAAATTCGTCAATTTAATGATGTAGATACCGCAAGGCTGGTCCATTTTAGTACTTTCAACGTATACTGTTTAAGGACATTAAGATCATGACGGTTCCTTGTCAATATATTTATGAAAACATCATGTACGTGAGAAAGAATTTACATTTTTAGTAAAAACGGCAACAGACATAATTATGTTACTAGAAATAGGGACCAATTAGTTCAACCAGGTTTCAGGCTGGCTAAAGTAGCCTTATATTTCATGGGACACTGTACAAAATGTTACAATAAATTAAAATGCCTCCCCCACATTCTAGAACTCAATGAGATGAAATTTAAAACTTGTATAAAACGCACACTATGCAGGCAGGCATATTATAAGTTGGGGGATTTCATCACTGAGCTCATAACTATAGTGTATGCAGTGTTCAGAACACGCTGTATGTGGCTTATTGGAAATTTTCTGAACAAATAGTTTCGAAGTTTCACATCTGCCAGGAGTACCGCGACGGCTCATTTTTTTTATTTATATACAGCTTCTTAATTATTAGCTAAAATGTAAATACTCTTAGAGGTAGGCTTAAATCTCGCGCTGCATCCTACGGATAGGAGGAAAAACTAAAGTGCCAAAGACTAATATTCTTGATCTTACCTTGATTTAAACCTACCCAGTATATGTATTCATAGGTTGGTGTTATACAATGAAACAAAAAATTGTTCTCATAATAAATAATTTTTCAAATATCCGTTTTTTTTGCCCTCAAATCAACAAATATCGGACAATTAAAATAATATTTACAGAGAATCTTCTTCATATAAAATAAATAACAAAATAACTTAAGTTTAATAATAAATAGCAGAATCATTTACTAAACATAGCAACAGTTAAGTACTAAGTTCCAGTAACAGAGTACATTCGGAAAAATAAGCGTGAGTCCAAACCACCAAGAATTGGAGTCAAAATAAATGTTCTATAATACAAAACAATTTATGAAAATATCACAATTTCAAATACCAGGCCCCTCAGAAAGTATTGCGAAAAAAAGTTTTTATATATGGGAGACTGGCCAGTTATAATGTTTTTCGAAAATATGATTATTTATAAGTAAAAATAAGTAAGTTCCAATTTCAAAATTTCCCTCCACATTTTTTGCGAGTTAATTCAAAGTATTGTGTCTCACTGAAATATGGATCTGCGCTGGGAACATTTTAGAGCTATGATTTTATACGATTTCAAGTGTCGCCTGAAACCGGATGAATCGTACGATAGACTTAAAATGGCATTCATGGATGAAGGCCCTTCCAAGGCAACCGTGTATCGTTGGTATAACGAATTCAAGCGCGGTCGACCAACTTTGGGGGATGACGAAAGAAGCGGTCGCCCTTTGACGGCTGTTACCGAAGAAAACGTGCTAGCAGTGAAAAATTTAATCCAAGACAATAGGCGAATTACATATCAGGAGATTCAACACATATTGAAGATTGGATCGGGAAGCGTTCACGAGATTCTACACAGCCATCTTCGCGTGAGGAGGATAGTATCACGCTGGGTGCCGCACAACCTCACCGATGCTCAGAAGCAGGCCCGGGTGGAATGGTGCCGTGATATGCTTAACAAATTTGAAGCAGGCTCGTCTCGGCGTGTTTACGACATCGTTACAGGTGATGAGTCCTGGATTTATCAATACGACCCAAAAACCAAGCGCCAGTCGACTGTTTGGGTGTTTCAAAATGAGCCAACGCCTACCAAAGTGAAGTGATCTAGAAGCGGGGATAAGATTTTGATCGCTAGCTTTTTTAATTTGACTGGCCACTTGGTATCAATTCCCTTACGGGATCAAAGAAGCATTAATGCCGAATGGTATACTACCAAATGTTTGCCAGAAGTTTTCTCTGTTATAAGCAACAAGCGACCAAACACAGGGCTCCGCGGGCTACTGCTCCACCACGACAATGCACCTGCGCACACCGCACTCAAAACGAGGGACTTCCTGGACAGCACGCCAGTCAAACTCCTGGGTCACCCTCCTTACAGCCCTGATCTAGCACCGTGTGACTTCTTTTTATTCCCAAAAATAAAAAATCAGCTCAAAGGGATACAATTTTCGTCGCCGGAAGATGCGCTGGCTGCGTTCGAGCAGGCTGTAAACGAGGTGTCTGCGGCGGACTGGAAAAAGTGTTTTGAAAACTGGTTTAGGCGCATGAATCTTTGTATAGAGGCTGGTGGAAAGTACTTTGAAAAGATTTAATAAAAATATATGTACGTATAGAACAATTTTTTTTAGTTTCGCAAAACTTTCTGAGTGTCCCACGTACATCAGCATTGCAAACGGAATGAGCGAATAGCGACAATCAGAACTCGATGTGCTCATGTTGCAGCTCACAGGGCGAGCACGGCGGAGCGCTTGTCTCTGTTCTTGCTCCGCGTGTGGTCGCGGGCCTTGCTCGCCGCTCTGTTCTGTAGGTGCTGGAATGGGCAAACTTATTGTTAACTTCAAAACTTTAATGTTTGTTAACCAATATTGTAACATCTTTTTACCATATTCGAACAAATAAACATATTTTTTTTTTTTTTTGACGTAGATTCCGAACTTAATGGTCGTTGCTTGTCTACCCCTTAGCCTTCAATTGTTACGACGCCTGTAGTCTCATCATCATCATCATCATATCAGCCGAAAGACGTCCACTGCTGGACATAGGCCTCCCCCAAGTGTCGCCACATTGACCGGTCCCGTGCGTCCCGCATCCAGCGAATCCCCGCAACCTTCACCAGGTCATCGGTCCACCTGGTGGGAGGCCTTCCAACGCATCGTCTTCCGGTTCGCGGTCGCCACTCCAGAACTTTGCCTGTAGTCTAATATGATCTTTTTCCCGAATGCCAAGAGAGCCATGGCTGGGGGCGGAAGACAGCCAACGGTGGCAAAGCCACCCATCAACTTCCTATCCATAAAATAAAATTTAATCATGCTCAGAGCGAATTAATTATTTCACATTACGGTGTGGCGCATACCTATTTGGCCCAGGGCGCCGAAACTTTCTACGCCAATGCAATGCGCTCGTGTCATATGGTGACGGATTAATGATGAATTGCTATTGATATTTGAGTACATACCCGCTGCAGTTTTTTGGGCTTATCTCGCTGCAGATTTTTAGGCTTCTTTTGAGACGGTTTCTGCATAGGCATCTCGTCAGACAGCTGTAGCGCATCCCGCAGGCACTGAGAGTGCGGCGCCAACACTGGCAGCGCTCCGCCCAGCGCGGCCGCCAGCGCCGCGTACGCCGCGCCGCCCCACCAGCCAGACCACACAGCTGTCTGCGAGCCGATGTGAGCTGATGTGCAGGGGACTTCACCCTCCTAGGATATGGATAATGTTGGCGTTAAATTGGATTGCTGCAGACTCAAATCGTGTTTAAGCACTCAGACACGCCAAACAGCAAATTTTAGCACTAGTCGTTTGACACTATCTCATCCGCGATGACTGGTGCTCACATATTACATGCAACGTACCTCAAAGTACTTGAGGATGTCCCGGAAGGTGGCTCGCTGTATCCTGCGGTCTCTCTTGGCGCGTGTCTTGTCAGAGTCTCGCGCTATCTCAGTGAGTTGCGGCAGTAGCAAGTCTACGTGCGCTGTCAGCGCATTATCTGAACTGTCCTCGTCTGTGACTGTCTCGTACGCGATGGCAAGTGCACCGCCTGCTGCCATGCGGACCTGGGATGAAGAACAATACTTTAACTAAGACCATTCAATTACATTATCGCTACCTGTTGTTGGATAAAACCTAGATAGTTTACCTCAAGTGACACCGCCTCCAACAATTCCCCAAGCCTGGCGAAGCTGGGCGCCTTGTTGTTCAACAGGGACAGCGCATGGTTGCGCGGCAACATCGGCAACAGTAGCGCCCAGCCGTCCAGTGCGGCGGCGTGCCACGCGCCTTCTTCTACAACTGCGCCTGATACCTGGGGGAGGAACATCAAACGATATTTAATTGAGAACTCATCATCGTCATCCTCCTGATAACTTGACCGTATCCCATATGGAAGACCATCATGCAACAGCTGTGCTTGCTGAGAGGCTAACATTTTCCTAAATGAAATGTTCTCATAAGCAGTCGTGGCTTACCTTGAGATAGCTGCCGCTGAAGACAGTCTCGTACATGCGCATGACCTCTAAGATCTCAGTGAGGTCTTCCTCTATCAAGTAGCACAACACAGCGAGCGATGAGCAGCACTGAAATATACCAATAAACAAGTCAGTTAATCGGTTAATTAACGCTGACAGCCGATCTCATTCAATAATGTGAGACATTGGAATACAACTTCCTTGTCATTTATTTTAATGTTTATTAGAACAACTCTAATATTTTGTATTACTTTTCTTGTGCCGATGTAACGTGGCTCTTGAAATGTTGTGATTAGTGTCACATTAGAATAAGTATATTTATGTTTATTTGTTTTACCTCAGTGCGACTGTCGAGTGAGGCAGACTTGTCTGTAGCTGTGGCGATTAACGCGGGCCGCACCTCGCGTAGAAACTCCTCCGTGCCTTCCTCGCCGATCTGAAGGAACATAAGGTAATGGTTAACAACGCCAAAAACAGACGATAGATGAAGAAGAGAATTGGCTTGAGGCTTTATCTAGGTCAATGTTTTGGAATCATTTGTGACCAGGATTAACAATCATTCCAGCAGCAGTCTGTCTGTTAATTCATCTAGTCATATCTTGATAATCACCTGTATAACCAGCAGCGGTACAATAGCAGCAGCTGCCTTCCTCTCGCCGTCCTTGCCGCGGCGCAGCGCACGCGCCACGTGGTCGGCCAGCGTGGCGCGGTGCGCGGCCAGCAAGCCGTCCACTGCGCGCCGCTGTAGAGCCGCGCGCAGCGACACGAATGCGCCCGCGCGTGCTGCGTTCGCGCGTGCGTTGAGCGCCTCGATCAGTTCTAGGACCTCGCCTTCGAATTTTTCTTTGAGTACTTGTTCTATAAGAAAGAGAACTATTATTAGCAATTAGGTTTACATTAACTCTAAGGCCAAGAAACCGATAGCCCGAGGTGATAGAGTTTCTTTCTTGTAGATAGAAAAAAATCGAACTTATCCGTAATTGATCGTAATCGAATTTTCAAGCTCGCTTCGCTCGCCCTTGGTTTTGGAGATTTTCTGCATAAATTGACAAAGTAAACTATTGGAAATGCTAAAACGGTGCTTCTCGAACTTCCTTCACTAACACTCGCTTTTTTTTGTTGGAATATCACATTAATCATTAAACAATGGCAGCATAAGAGTTTTGATTTATTTTATTTTATTTATTTATATTAGGGTAACAAATATATTTGGTTCGAGCGCCAAATCTTTAAATACGCCACTGATGCGAAAGTGGAAGAGCGTTCTTGTACTATTTTTTTTTTGCGAAATATAGTCCATGCTATTCGTGCGACGTTTTTCTCGAGTAAATGTAAGTATCTGATTAGATTTCAATCGATCGTCCGACAAGAGAACATTGTTGGCCCATGCACGAGTCAGAAGTGCTGTGAAATGTGAACTGTCTAGGTCAACGACACAGCCTTTATATTTTGTTTAAATAATAATATGTAACGTCAAAGAGAATCTAATGCGCATCTACGGTATGGACTGACAAAAGTATTCTGGATTTCAATAAAAAACTGTGAAAAGATATGTAAAAGCGAGGTTGTTTTCGGCAAAGTAAACGTAGGACAATAATGTTGCGCAATTTATAATAACCACTAAAACCATACTAAAACAATATTCAATACTTAACCCTAATGATAACCTTTGAAAATCAATAACTTTGAGCAATACGTGATATTGCGCAATGTTATTGACCTTGATATTGCACCATATTATTTTTAGACACGATGGAGGCGCCATCTTGTACCGCGGATTTTACGTCAAACGCCGCGCGATATTTTTTGTTACGTGTTGTGTGACTAACCATCACAATCTGTTTACTAACAATCAGACTTTATTTTTAGCAATGATTATAATTAATACTGTGGTTAAGATAGTATTAAAGGGCAATGTGCTAGATAGGTACCTATCTAGTTTGGAAAATATTGTGCAATCTCTAGGATGAAATGTTATTTTGTCTATTGTGTTGTGTGTGTTACGATCGACATTGAGCTATATGTGATACTTGTGGTGATACTGCACAATATTATTGCCATATCACTGCCCTTAACATTCCACAACATTATTGCCCTTGATATTGCTCAACATTATTGCCCTTGATATTGCTCAGCATTATTGCCCTTGATCTAGCACAGTATTATTGACCTTTATCTAAGTTATTATTATTGCCCTAGATATTGCTCAGCATTATTGCCCTTGATCTAGCACAGTATTATTGCCCTTTATCTAAGTTATTATTATTGCCGTAGATATTGCACAACATTATTGTCTTTGATCTAGCACAGTATTATTGCCCTTGATATTGCACCATATTTAACATATTTAAGCTCGTATAAAAAAAGAAATGCGCATAGTTGTGGATTTGAAAGCATTGTGCAGAAAGTTAGATATTCCGTAAACAGTTTTCATATATTATGTTAAAATAGATTTACCTTTGTCAGGCTTCACTTCCTCCTCGAGTGACTTTAGGTATTTAAGGTACCATTTTGAGGGATAATTTTTTTCTACTACAACAGGTTCAGGTTCTTTGTAACTCTCAATTATTTGTTTTTCGTTAAATGGACGTGGTCCACTCCATTTGATGTCCCGTTGCTTCCCTGTAGAATATTGTAATGATTAATATTGTCTTATCTATTAGAGATATATGTTGTTACTTCATCAGTAAAGTTTATGATATATTACATTTGATCGCCTGATGCTGCAACCCCATATCTACAGATTCTGTCCTGATGAGCCGGTTCTCGCCCGTCTTCCTGCCCCATTGTGGGCAACTTAGCTTAGCTGCAAAACAATAAAGAATTTTGTCGGTATATGTCGAGATTTAATTGCCTTCAACAGCAACAACTAATACAAATTACCAAGGCCATTGAAAGAATACTATCGAATAAACAGGAAAGTAATAAAATGACTTTAACTTACAAATTAATATAGAACAAACTTATCAGTTTATCGAAGATTTCCAGAATTGTTTTGACAACAATATATCTGAGTAGATTTCAATAAAAAAAAGATATTTAATGTAATCTTGTATTAATGTTGTATATCAAACAGGCCCTAGTTGTGCAATATATATAAAAAAATTGATAAAGAAGCTGTCGCAAAACAGAAAGCAAGCTTATTGTATGTTCTCCTTACTTGATTCCCTCCTCTGCTCCTCTTCTTGTTCTTTCAAACTACGTGCTTCTCTGTTATCCTCATGTATCTGCACCCATTGCCTAATTCTAGCTGCACTTGGACACTTATCCTGCATGTCACGACTTAGTACACGGATTTTTTCACAATACAAGCGCCTCACAGCAACTGGGCGACCACGATTTAAATAATATAGCTCCACACAAAACTCCCGCTGCTCCCTCGACCATCCATGGCGAGTGTTCTTCAAACTATCCGTGGTAGATTGTGACTCCATGATGTCTGTGCTTGGCGAACTTTGAAACGATACTGAGTAGGTAAACTACAAGCTACCGGCTATACATAATATACATAAGCCAGTGAGACCTCCCCCCCCCCCGTCACACGCCCGCAATGGTGACGCATGAGTGTTCGCGGCAACTCGGTAGATTAGACATTTATGTTGTTCCTGTATTGTGAAATTATAAAAGTATTGCACAATAGTAAAATGAACAGGTAGGATAAAGTGGTATGGTAAGTCACGTCACGGGTACTATTTATTGAATCCTGAACATAACGACATGGACACTTCATGAGTTCATGACTGATTTAACTGTTGACTCTTTTATTAAGAGTTGGCTTTGCAGAAGATTTGTTTTAGACGAAAAGAAAATCAACTGGTCAGAACATTTTCGTTCGCATAATTTAGGGAATAATAAGTTAAATAAACACTACTAGACTTTATATAACATAACCCCTAAGAGAGCCTACGCGAGTCTACGAAAGCCTACGCGTGTCTACGAAAGCCTACGCGTGTCTACGCGTGACTACGAGTACCGTGCTACGAGGGTCTACGCATGACTACGACAGCCTACCCGTGACTATGATAGCTTAAAATCGTTAGTAATTAATTGATCAAATAATATTAAGAAAAAATTGATTTATATTATTTAACAAAGGTGTTGCACAATATTATTGAACCTAGCCAAAGGTTGTCTAGTAGCTTATTGCTTATTGCTGTCAGCAATAAGACCGCCATGTATCCATTTTATTTTTTGTAAAATGGGTTTATAAAATACATTTTTAGAACACCACCAAATAGTAACCCACTATTTGGTGGTGTTCTAAAAATGTATTTTGTATTCTTGTAGTAGGTATTGCATTTCCTGTCTCATATAAGGTATAAAAAGTTACGTATTCTCCACATTGGTAAAAGAAAGCCACTTGTGTTTGGCGAACACAAAATCCCCCGCTGGAAATCGGCATTGTTTTATTCCCTGGTTATTAGGTAAATACTATTGTGCAATACAACTGTAATTTCATACACAAAATTATCTAATCTTCAGCGGCTGGTGGCTTGCGGGGCGGAGGTGTGGCTTGCTGGGTATGTCTAGCCGCTAGCTTGTTGCTCACTCAGTCTCGCTCGGAAGTTCACTAAGCACAGTCACCATGGGTCGATCGAAACCGAACTATATCCGCGGGTGGACGAATGTGGAACGCGAGTTTTGTGTAGAACAATATTATTTACATAAGAAGAGTATAGCTGCTGCTCTGAAGTCTTACTCGTTTAAATTCCGTGTTTATAATGGTAACAATATTGAGAAGTGTCCGACTCCGAACCATGTAAGGGAATGGGTGAAGCTCCACGAAGAGAAACAAAAATCAGCACTTAGTTGGAAACAAACTGAAGAACAGCAAAACACAGACACAAGTAAGGAGAACGTACAGATTTCATGTTTTTGTTATTATTATTAAAATATTATTTATATTTGTTGTTATTTTAAATATTGTTTATTTCACCTAATACCAGAAATAAGCATATTTAATAACATTTATATAAGATCCTACTATAACGGGAGTTGAACTTTAAAACCTACTCAATTGGTTTGTCGAAACAATGTTGGGTCGCTTCGGTAATCTTGATAGCTTTATTTTAATAATAGATACGCTATCTGGTATTTTGCACCTTGGCTTTGCTAATTTCAAGAAAATGCCATGTATTGTTGGTGGATAGAAAACAAATGCAGGATCTTACAATAATGATGTTGTTTTGCAGCTAAGCTAAGTGGCCCACAATGGGGCAGGAAGACTGGAGAAAACCGGATCGTCAGAACAGAATCTGTAGATATGGGACAGCAGCATCAGGAGATCAAATGTAATACTTCATAATCATTACTCCTAAAGTACTTAACAAATACCGATGTTATGACAAAATTAACACCAACATTTTGTTTCTACAGGGAGACAACGGGACATCAAATGGAGCGGACCACGTCCAGTTAACGAAAAACAGATAATTGAGAGTTACAAAGAACCTGAACCTGTTGTAGAAGAAAAAACTTATCACTCGCCGTGGTACCTTAAATACCTAAAGTCACTCGAGGAGGAAGTGAAGCCTGACAAAAGTAAATATATTTTAAAATAATATATGAAAACTGTTGGTAGAAAAAATCTTTTGATGAAAACTTTTTGCACAATGTTTTCAAACCCACAACTCCGCGCATTTCTTTTTTTATGCTAGCTTAATATTTATTAGTTAATACTCAAAATTAGGTCACTGTGAGAGAGAGGGACCGAGCTATACAAGACAAATAGCTCTGTCTCTGTAACACAGTGGAACCATAATAATATTGACACGTCATGGTAAGAATGTTAGTAAACAAATTGTAACTAAGAGTCATCGAACGATCCACAACAGAACGAAAACAAAGCGCGTCAAGTTTGCGTCTGTTAAATATGGTGCAATATCAAAGGCAATATTAGTGTGCTAGATCAAGGACAATAATGTTGTGTAATATTTAGTGTAATAAAACTTAAATAAAGGGCTATAATACTGTGCTAGATCATTATTGAATTACGAAATCATATCATTGACCGAGGGCTATCATTCTGAAGACGGTCTCCATCTAAATATATGTATATTGCATTCTTAAACACTGCGTTGTTTCAGTATTCCGCCATAATAGTTATGTACAATTTCTTTGAACTTGTTAAGGCCATGTTATTGACCAGGCGCGAATGACTCAAACTGTGTTTTATTTATGTACATACAAATGTCGTTGGCATCAGAGAAATCATGCCAAGAAAAATAAAATCTACTTCTAGGCAATTAAATTACGTTTAACGCTAATAATACTTCTTCTTTCCATAGAACAAGTACTCAAAGAGAAATACGAAGGGGAGGTCCTAGAACTGATCGAATCGCTGGACGCTCACGGGCACGCAGCACGCGCGGGCGCATTCGTGTCGCTGCGCGCGGCTCTACAGCGGCGCGCAGTGGACGGCTTGCTGGCCGCGCACCGCGCCACGCTGGCCGACCACGTGGCGCGTGCGCTGCGCCGCGGCAAGGACGGGGAGAGGAAGGAGGCGGCTGCTATTGCGCCGCTTCTGGCTATACAGGTGATTACCAAGATCTGCCTAGATTGACTGTCACTCTGCTGTTAGCAGAATGATTGCCAGACTTCGGCCAACTTAAGTTTCTTTCGAGTATTCTCCTGTGTGTACTCCTGTGTATGGCTTTGGCGTAGTTAACCATCTGCTTTTGTCCCCACAGATCGGCGAGGATGGCATGGAGCAGTTCGTGCGCGAGGTGCGGCCCGCACTCACCGCCACTGCCACTGACAAGACTGCCTCACTCGACACACGCACTGAGGTAAACAACATAAAACCACTAGTATATTCTCTAGAAAAAAAAACACAACACTACAAGATTCAAGTAACATCCACCGAAGCAAGGAAACCCATTAACCATTAGACAATCATTTCATGTATTCCAATTAAATGTCACAACACATTATTGAACGCGAACGACAGTGAAAATAATTTGAAAGATTTGCTGAAGTATTTATTGATATATTTCAGTGCTGCTCTTCGCTGGCCGTGTTGAGCTACTTGATAGAGGAAGACCTCACTGAGATCTTAGAGGTCATGCGCATGTACGAGACCATCTTCAGCGGCAGCTATCTCAAGGTAAACAACGACAATCTATTCTACACGATGTTTATATAAAAATAACTCGTGTCGCAGAAAACTGTTAGCCTATAACAAGGATGGCTGCGGCAGTACCTGCTTTCCAATTGGAATTAGTTCAGGAAGATGGGAACCAGTAGTGGCCCATTAGTTACGGCCCTGACTAACGAAAAGTAGGTCGTGAGTTCGAACTCAGGCAGGAGCTTTACTTTGTGTAATTTATTTCACCACCACTGCTGTAAAAAACGGTGAAGAAAAATAACGTGCGGTAACCGACATGTCCTAGAAGTAACAAATTCGAAGATATGTGACATCCATCAACCCGCATCGGGCCCGCATGGTGATTTAGGACCATTCCCTCTTTCACAGAGAGGTGGCCTGTGACCCAGCAGTGGGTATTTTAGAAGGCTGATAATGCATATGCTATCCAGGGAGATGGCGATGATGAGTTTTCCATTTAATATAGTATAATGTTTCTACCCCAGGTATCAGGCGCAGATGTAGAAGACGGCGCCTGGCACGCCGCCGCACTGGACGGCTGGGCGCTACTGTTGCCGATGTTAACGCGCAACCACGCGTTGTCACTGTTGAACAACCAGGCACCTAGCTTTACCAGGCTTGGGGAGTTGTTGGAGGCGGCCTCACTTGAGGTAAGTCACCTTAGTTTGAATCCAACAGTAGCAAACGATAATCCAAATGAATTGTTTTCGTAAACGGTATGTTCTCAACCCAGGTCCGCATGGCAGCAGGAGGAGCGCTCGCCATCGCGTACGAGACAGTCACTGACAACGGCAACTCAGACAATGCACTCACACCGTACGTGGACGAACTACTGCCGCGACTCACTGAGTTAGCGCAAGATAATAAGAGGTCCCATGCCAAGAGGGATAAGAAGATACAGCGAGCAACCTTTAGGGAAATCCTCAAGTACTTCGAGGTACGTTGCGGTGTTAGACGACAGCCAATCAGACAACTGGGGCCTTAATAATCTAGCTTTGCCCGATTGTTGCCCTACATAGTGTGCAAAGATTTGTGTCTGTTGTAATGTGAATTAACACCAAAATTATCCACCTTCCAGGAGGGTGAAGCACCCTGCACATCAGCCCACATCGGCTCGGAGACAGCTGTGTGGTCTGACTGGTGGGGCGGCGCGGCGTACGCGGCGCTGGCGGCCGCGCTGAGCGGAGCACTGCCAGTGTTGGCGCCGCACTGTCCGCGCCTGTGGGCTGCGCTACAGATGTCCACAGAGCTGCCCGAGGACGGG
Source organism: Orthosia gothica (assembly GCA_949775005.1). Lineage (NCBI taxonomy): Eukaryota > Metazoa > Arthropoda > Insecta > Lepidoptera > Noctuidae > Orthosia > Orthosia gothica. Next base: position 4,061,676 of record OX459042.1, read on the forward strand.
CCTAGCAAGGATAAACCGAAAAAGCTGCAGCGGGTATGTACACACACAATCATCAATTGCAACTTAACATAATTCATTATATGGCCATAGAGTAAGCGGACTGTATGGAAGAAGAAAACGTATTGCGCCAACCCAAGTAAAAGGGCTGGAAGATCATGATGATGGCCAAAGAGCAGGATCGTGATCGATAAAAGAATGACCTTTCCTGGCCTTTACAGTTCGGGTTCACAAGTTCACAGTTATTAATCTTATAGAAAATAAATAAGATTTTAATGTTACATTTGTCTTTTGCAGCAGCTACACAAGAAAGCGACGAGCAAGACCCGCAGCTTCACCCGCAACAGGAACAGAGACAAGCGAACTCAAATATCTGTCTCGATGTAGTTCTAGAGCTTAGTTTAACGCTACGAGCAATACCGCCGCCTTTCTTCGTAGGGTGTCTCCTTCCGAGTGGACAACAGTTACAACTAGTCACAGCATGTGTAAGGCTAGTGTTAGGGTACAATAGGCTAGGTGTTATGCCCAAAGAATTTCGTCATAATATTTTGGCATAAGATAAAATGTGATAATATGATTCGATGCACTGACTTACTATTTTTCGGAACGTGGTTCAGATATCGGTCTACATTTTCAATTGTGATATTATTATTATACATTATCGTATGTTAATCTTAGAAATGGCATGTTTGCTTATTTATCTTTGTCACTGTAGATCTTAGAATTTAACTGTGGCTATTTTTTGTGAAATATTTTACCATTTGTATATAATTTTGTTTTTAATACACTATTATTTAATAGTGATATAATAATTTATTATGTTTACAGAATTTTGTTTTATTTATTATGATATACTTGATGCACTAGAGTCGATCGAAAAGCGGGCCAAAAGGCTCATCGGCGATGAGGCACTGGTTAAGTCTAAGCTCCAGAGCCTTGAACATCGTCGCCGAGTTGCCAGCTTGTCGGTCTTTTATCGGTTGCATTTCGGGGAGTGTGCGATGGAATTGCATGATCTAATTCCAGCAAGCCCGTTTCATCATCGGACTACAAGACGTACGGCGATGCGCCATCGCTACATGGTAGACATACCACCCATACGCACTAAACGTTTTGGAAATACTTTCATTATGCGTACAGCTAAGGAGTGGAATTCCCTGCCGGAGTCTGTGTTTCCCGATAGCTACAATCTAGGAGTCTTTAAGTCAAGAGTGAATAGGTTACTTCTAGGCAAGCGTGCTTCACCGTCGACCACATCATCGCTTACCATCAGGTGAGATAGTGGTCAAGCGCGAGCCTATAATATATATATATAAAAAAAATTCTCTTTTTTGTCTCAACACACAAATAAATCAAAATAAAATAGTCAAATTAAATAAATAAACTCCACTAAACTCTAATAATAGTACGCATAACTACAAGAGCCCACGCGTGACTACGAGAGCCTACGCGAGACTACGAAAGGCTTCGTGTGAATAGAATTTACGCTTTACTTAGAGAACTTACCTTTGCGTCACTAGAGTCCACGCCGTAGTCAAGAAGGCCGGCGCCGATACCAAAGAACATTTTTTTATTATGTTGTTGATAAAAACAGTAAAAATAAAATAATTTCAACATTTAAATTTTCTCTTACGAAAATTATTAAAGGCACTTTTGCGAAATATTAGGCGTTATGGTTTTTCTTTCCTTAGGAGTACTAGCAGCTTGATGGAATAGAGAATCGTGCGCGCTAATCCCGCAAGCCTAGAAAAAATAGTTTTTTATTCTGATCACAGAAATAGTATATGTCGCCGCGTAGGCATGAATTTGCTAATTTATTATCCTAATTAATCATTTTAAGTGTCAATGTCTATTAATTATTTATTTATTATATACTTTATTGTACACCTTAAAATAACATTATAAAAATAAACTTAAAATTAATACAAATACAACGGGCGGCCTTATCGCTTTCCGCGATCTCTTCCAGGCAACCTGGTATGGACAGTAATTGTCTTTTTTTTTTATAATTATTTGTGGCTAAGCCACTGGCTTGGTTACGAGACCTTTAAGCCAACAGTAATTGTCTGAACTTGAAGTGGGGTTGTCATTGATGTGACATTAACATTGTGAAAATACTACATTATAATAGATACACAGATAAATACATATGCTATGTAATAAGTACATAAATACATACATACTAAATATAATGGCAATAAAAAGAAAAAAGATGAATGACTCTATTGATAATCACAAATCAACACGCTAAGACGAAAACAGTGACATTTAATGTTCCTTTACGAGTCTTTTGAACACAGGCAATGATTGATCACGTTTGATTGGATCTGGCAATGCATTCCACAGACGACTAGCCTGAACAGAAAGGATTTATCCAAAAAAGTCGTACAATGTGTTCGAATTTGCAGTCGTAAGTTATCTGATGACTTAAGTTGGGTTTTGAGTTCAGCGCCATCTATTGGCTTCTTGTGGAATCAGTTATTGATCTGTTTGAATGAAGATCATTTGTTTTGCTAATTTCAATGTTTAATTAATACGAGATGTTTAAATAAAACGGGAACACTTATTGTAGAACTTTTAGACTTGTTCTCATTTTATCTATTGCACATTTGACGAAGTAAATGTGTTTGATTATGTTATTCTTATTACGCAAAGTTGTCAACAATGGCGGATGTTATAATTTCTATGACCAAAAACCAGATTTAATAATTAAATACGAGAACTAAACAAATTTGAGTAAATGATTAAATACTAAAAAGTCATAAGACTATTTTACACAGCTATGTAATAATGAGAAACCTTCTGATTAGTAAGATTGTCAGATCACCGGAAACTTGCTTAGTTTTATTATTAGATGACTATTTCAATAATAATCTACAAACAACTTTGTATTTGTGAGTATTGGGGTTGTTTAATGTTAAAATAATTAACTGAACAGCATTTAAGTATTGTTTGCTAGCTTTATTCAACTATCCAAGTATTTAGTGTCTAAACAAAAAACAATACGGAGGTTCCGCTCATTTAGAACGCGCTTACTGTGTGTGAAAAATAATAACTGATTAATAAATCTAATTGAATAGATGTTTGAAAACCTAATAAACATGTAACGTTAATTGTCATAAAGTGACTGTGTAATCTATAAAAAGATTTAAAAGAGTATCCTGGAGTTTCTTGCTAGATCTTCTCCAGCGATCGACGAGGGCTTTGCGATCTAGCGAGCCACACGATGTGGTTTTAGCTTCAAGTTCATTTAAAAACTCAAAGTGCCTGTAACTAAGTCAAATAAATACTCTGAGTTTCAATCCAGTGTTGTGTGTTATTGAAGTTTACCCGCTCCAGTTAAGAATAAAGGAATTGCTTCTAGGCATTGGGGTTAATGATGGTGGTCTTATGAGTCATAGGTACTTCGACGTGACATATATGTCGCATCAAGGCTGGCCGATAGACGCAAACCATCGGGAAGTCAGGATGTATTCCCTTAGGTTGAGACATCGTGTGTGGGCAGGTCGTTGGGTACAATCGTGCAAATGAAATCACAGAAGTTATTCGATACACTGGGTTTATTTAAATAGTCACAACTCGGTTACAATCTTGCTTACTAATATTACGGATCGAGACTGATTCTACGACGTGTTAGCTCTACGGCTGTCAGAACTCAACTGCAATATTCTATGTTCCCCACCACGCAAGTAGTTAGAAATAGCGCGCCAATGCGTAGTTGTTCTTGCTTTGCCGCCAGATGGCGTGCTTGCGATTTGTTTTGACGTCCGTACTATTGACTAAACCCGACACGGCCATCCTGCGAGACAGGCGTCCTCGTCTGTTCCTCATTGTCAGGGTTAACAGTGTATCGAATCATGTGGAAATTCTCATGAATGTCCTCAGCCCTTGGGGAAGCTGAGGGGTCTGTCAGACTCCTACTGACTAAAACCACATGGTGTTCTCTAGGCCGTAATTTCTTTTGAGAGGCGAGCGTGGAACACAGCACGTCGCCTTCTCGGGCCTCTCTCAGGTGACAGATCCCCAAATCTATCACCCGCAGGCATCATCTTCTTGTCCTTGCTCACTGCCATCTCATGTCGTGTTGCGCCACACGTCCTCTTAGTCTACTCCGACCCGCCAGTCGCCCATCATACAAGGGATGTTTTTCTGAAACACAAAATTTCCAAACAGTATTCACTCGTCCAATCCTGACTCATACTCTAGAGTGAGGAAACATTTTGAATCAATCAAACATGATCATTTGAATCTCTCTGTTCACTATTGCAAGGAACAAGTAATTCTATTTTCAATTTAAAGAAAATAGCAACTTAATCATCGATCCGGTACCTGATAGCACCTAATCTTCGTGATTACAAAGATCAAGTACCACTGATAGTCATTAATGTCACATTTAATGAAACTAAAGAAACAAGACACCAGGTATCTTATTCACGATCTTTAGCCATCACATAGCTATTTTAGCTATCTCATAGCTCTCTTAGCAATCACAATTGCTCTACTCGCACATCCTCCGATGTCGAGTCAACTGAACCTGTTCACACAGACACTCAGTCTGTCCTATGTTACGTCAATTCATTATCAACTTCACTTTCAATCTCAATTGGTACTTCAGCTTTGTGTTTCTTACTAACACAATCTACGCATAGTAATCAAAATTAGAAAACTAAAATTATTTCAGTTTTCGTAATGAGGGTATGACGATTCGAACGTCATCAACGATAACATGATGACCTCATCTCTCGAGTGACTATGCGAGTTTACTTTATTTTAACCTCATAACTCAGTAGGAACTTTCTGTAAGGTTCCTTAAACACCAAACAAATTGTCACACAACTCAAGGTGTCATACAGGCCTACTGTTGCCATAAAGGCCAACAGTTGCCACACAGGCCAACAGTTGCCAAACAGGCCGAAAGTTGCAACAACACACGCTCGGCTACTCCTGACCAAACTAGATCATTGGGTTCGTGAAAATAGGAAAATTTTAGAACTCTGATCTTTAACTAAATCATTAACCTGGGCCATGTACCACCAGTCGCTCAAATCAAACTTTAAAACTTCTTCTGCAGCAAAAACTGCCAAGCTTACAGAAACCCTCGAGTAAAACCTCTAACGCCACGGGTCTGTAGCCGAACAGCAATTATATTGCTCTCACACAACGGTCTCTCAAGACCCCGACCTCCGCCAGAATCCACTGGTACGTTCAAACATAATACGGCTGATAGACTCAATTACTCGACATTTTAAGCTTGCTCATCATCATTAAAATCCTTTTAACATCAACATCGACTGGTAAATGACCCGCTGGCATCTTCCTTAACCTACAGTGTGCGTACTTGTAGGTTTTAAGCGTACCCATTTAAAGCTTTCGGTGTATAATGATCACTGTCTTGTCTTAATCACCTATCGCGGACTTAAAACAGGGCCTATCTAGTTTTCCCTTCTAGACTTTCCCACAGAACACTATTAATCAGAAAAAGGTCCGATGATCAACAAGTTCAACTAAACAAAGTAATTAAAATAAGAGTAACAATTCTGTTACTCTTTACCACAATTCAAAGGCAATGCATACCCAATTCATAAAACCTCTTCAAAAACCCATCGCCACATGTTACGCATGAGGTGCGGTCCAGAATTGGTCTTACGAGTAGACATGTTACACTGTCATCAACTAAGACTTACAATTCTCAAGGAACTTGGTGATTGGGGATCCTTCTCACAAGATTCGCGCTTTTTACTCAAAGATCTTGGAAAATACTGACGGCTTATAAAAGGGAAACAACTAACCCTGATAATATTAAGGAGCTTTACAAATTAACTCGGATCAATATCATTAATATCAGATTATCAACAGTAACCCTTTACTGTCGCTCACTAACTCAGTTTTCATGTTAGGAAAACGATCGCGAGATCTACTGCTATCACAATATTACTTTGAAAGTAAGCAAGTGAATTCAGATCCAAAGACGGTGTTATAATTCGTTACGCAACAAGATCTGTTCGTAAATGATCAGTACCGTTAATAACTCGATACAATTGCGATAGCCCAACGACATTACTAACTCGCCTTGCCACTGAAAACGACTAGTTATTCAGTCATTTTGGATAACTCATCTCCTTCTTATGGGATATCTCATCCTAAATTTCGTAATGAACCAAATATTGAAACTATTACCGCCAATAGCAAACTCTTTGACTACTGGTTTTTACTAAGAGTGTCTTAATTACCTAGTGTTGGTGCTAGGAATAACCACTACCAATTCAATGGTCAAACATGAACACTTAAAAATCATACTAGCATCTCTTCACTAGAGAACATCGACCTCACTATCGAAATAACATGGAAGCGACTCACCGAATATTCCATTCCAAACTTGCGCGCGCTTGTAACGTTGGGCTACGACCTGCAAACTGCTTGCCTGCCGTTCCTCTTAACCTCTCAGATGGTGACAAGTCAGCCTTCGCATACAGCATCTGAACCGCTAGCTGCTAGCCTGCAGCAGAGACTCCACTGCGACACAATGGTATCTGAAACATGAAAAACACTACGAGAGTACTTGTTCACACAGTTATCTTAACTATACACAGGTTTGATGGAAATTAACCAGTGCACCGGTGAGGTAACCTAAACCAATCAATCTGCCTGGCCTTTTCCCAACTACATTGGGGTCGGCTTCCAGTCCTACCGAATTCAGCTGAGTACCAGTCTCTCACATGGAGCGACTGCCTATCCGACCTCCACAACCCAGTAACTGGGTAACACAGTACCCCTTGACAAGACCGGTGTCAGATCTCAGGCTTCCGACCACCCGTATCGAGTGTCAAAGATCTTCAAATGACAGCCGGGACCAACGGCTTAACGTGCTTTCCGAGGCACGGAGGAAACTCGGCACGTTAAAATGGTCACCCATCCACGGACCGACCTCGTCAAGCGTTGATCAACCTTGATGATCGACCAGTGCGGCTGCCATTATTCAGCCACGAGCTTCTAGTAGTAGTAGTAACCTAAACAGGCATGGCCAAATAAGTTACTATGGACACCGAATGTGAGCGCAGAGTTCCTGTCCAAAACATGAACCACACATTACAGTGTCCCAAGTGCCCAGGCAGGTATATGGGCTTTAGAGAATTCAATGAATGCTATAGCGTCAGTGGCATTTTAAGTTGAAATTAATGAACCCGCATACTAGGCCTAAACTATCTGAAGAGTTTAACCTCAAATTAAAAAGAAGTCACATAATCAAACTCCATTATTTAAAACTAATAATTTCATTAGGTATTATCTTAATTTCCAGACTGAAATGTAAGGTAGGTACGTCACTGTCACCATATCGTTCTAACTTACAAACAATAATAGTCAGCCAAGGCCAGTCAAAGGTTATTGCCAGTAGAATAATAACTCTTCAACAACACCAAAGCTTGACCATCGTTAACTAACATGAAATTATAACCTAACACGGGCTACCCCGACGAACCACTGACCACCATACCGTACACAAAACCAGAATTTTGAATAATGAATACACTTTTCCATAGTCATAACAAAATGAAAACGACTCACCAGATTGGCATACAGATCAGTGTGTATGGATCTTTTCACACGTGCACACGCTCCTCCTTGTCCTGTCCAACTCCTTGGTTGCTAGTAGCCTCCTTGCTGCTCCGCTCCAGACTGGTTTTTATTATTTAAGACTGAGGGTAGTTTCAATTGACACCGCGATTTTTTTTTTGCAAGAATGTAACTGCAATTTTCACTAGCATTGTTTTTACGTGTGATCTCATTAGCACGACCGAATCCCAATTCTGATGTCGCATCAAGGCTGGCCGATAGACGCAAACCATCGGGAAGTCAGGATGTATTCCCTTAGGTTGAGACATCGTGTGTGGGCAGGTCGTTGGGTACAATCGTGCAAATGAAATCACAGAAGTTATTCGATACACTGGGTTTATTTAAATAGTCACAACTCGGTTACAATCTTGCTTACTAATATTACGGATCGAGACTGATTCTACGACGTGTTAGCTCTACGGCTGTCAGAACTCAACTGCAATATTCTATGTTCCCCACCACGCAAGTAGTTAGAAATAGCGCGCCAATGCGTAGTTGTTCTTGCTTTGCCGCCAGATGGCGTGCTTGCGATTTGTTTTGACGTCCGTACTATTGACTAAACCCGACATATATAACAGTATATGCGAATGTGCGTACAACTCCTATGTGTGTAACTGTGCGCACAACTGCGACCCACGCCACACCGCGCACCTCTGTGTCCGTGGCCTTATCCGCCGCATGCGTTCTATAGAATTTATTTGGATGTTCTTGGAGCTTTTCATAAACAGATGTTTTTAGTTATAGTTGATGCGTTTTCTAAGTGGGTCGAATCTCAACTAGCAAAATAGTCTCAGAACCCACACTTTATAAGAGTGGTAGGCTCAAAGTGCTCTTATAATTGTTTTGGAACATGCCATCGATCCTATATTACTTTTAGACAAGCCGGTATGGCCTCAAGACTACTCAGTCTCATAACTAAATCTCATATATGTATATAAGAGTATATTACTAAGCTATTGTAAGACACTTACTCCTACATTAGCATTTACTAAGACTCATTGCCCTTGAGATAACTTACACTTACATACGCATTTTCTAAGCTCGTTTGATTTTATTATAGACTTGCTAAATGCTATTGTAAGAATGTCAGACTAATATCAACATTGCATAAGAGCACTGTAAGTACGTGTATTTCTGATTTTATTTAAAACTATTATAAGATCAACAGTATTGGTTAAGTATGATATTAGAGTGATTTTGGATCAACATATTTACAATACAATAGAAAGACCAATAACTCAAAATCGATTTCGATTTTGAGAATACAAATTTTAATAATTTTAAGAGTAATATTTCGCTGGCCATATTTTATTTAAAATGAAAAACTTTTAATAATAATAATGGATTAAAAAAACTGGAAAAGCTTACGGAAAATGGTGGCTACATGAGAAAAGTTGTTAAGAAGTACAGCAAAATGTTGAAAAGAAAAACAAATATACCGCTGCCAGGACAAGGTAGTGTTGAAAAAAATATCAGTGAGGGTTCTGCATGTTTGGCTTCGTACAAGTAATTTCACTGAAGATGAATCTCCAAGCGAGGATGAAACCGACTATGACAAATACTTTCGAGTTAAAAATTATGTCAAGAAATGGGCATTGAAATTGTACATATCACATGCATCACTAAATGAATTGTTATTTATTTTAAACACGATATAACCGATATGTTTATAAAGTTTCCAACATAAAATGCAAAGTAGTGAGTGTCTTATAAATGATCAAAACTTGTAATTTGTACCGCTGTTACATACTTTAAAAAAAAGAAAAAGATTTTCGTATCGTTTTAATTATCAGCACCCAAGTAGTTGCTTCATAAGTATGTAGTTAAATTAAAAATTACAAATCTTATAACAAAGTAACTATTAGACACACAATAAAAGTAATTAGTAACAAAACTTGAACATTATCTTTGGAATCAATCAAAATGATTAAAATATATAGACCTCATCCATCTCCAGCACAGACTGGGTCTGGTCTTTGCCTCAATCACGCATCGAGGCAAAGACCAGACCCAGTCAGCAATCATATATACATATATATATCATATCACATGTTAACAAAATTTGAATAGATTGAGATATCTATAATATTATTATGTATTATATTTTAAACATCACAATCAGTAAAAAAAAAGGTATAAAAATATGGTTTATAAAAAAAAACATTTTGCTTGCAAATGCCAAGAGAAAACAGTGAGAGGAATAACCAAGCTACCTGCCTGATGAAGATGAAGTAATTAGGCTGGGTATTGTTTTTAATATCAATTGTTCACAATCATCATCGATATAGTGGTTATAAATTGTGTACACAGAGAGAGCAATGTCCACACCAAAAAAAAACGTAGCGTACAAGTTTTCCTATGTTCATTTGATTCATATGAAGTGTTTAGGTTTATTCTTCATGACGTTATTGTAGTGCCCATATCCGTGACATATTTCGCTCAACAAGAAGAGTGTTTCTTTCCAAGGCCATACTAAATGTTTTAGCATGCGGAAGTCTTTCTTGACCAAATAACGATCTATATCCATGTAAACAACCATTTCACATCAAATACGTTGTCCCTTGAATAAAAATAAATTTAATTAGCATAATGGTATTAAATGTTAAGTTTGTTTTTTTGTCTCCCTGGTGGTTTAAGGTTTATGTAAAATTGCGAGGAACCCCAATTTATTTCAAAATGGAGTTAACTTTAGTATTTCAAATGCTAAAATTAGAGTAAACAATCTTATAATAGTATAGTGCGCTTGTAAAATGCAGCTGCACTAATGGCGACACTATCAATACAAATTAACAAATAAAATTATTAAACGAGATCAGTAAATACAATATTTAATAAGGCGTATGAATTTTGAAGCGTAAAATAGGGTCTACTTAACAGTAAATAATATTTTCCAATGCGAAAAATTACAGAAAAACTTAAATACACGCACTTGATAATTACGGCGCTTTAGTATATAAATTAACTTCACGGCAACTTTAATTGCAATTATCATTTATTGTTTTTCCTTCCATTGTAAAAATGTGAAACCATAAGTATCGCAGCACTCACACAAAGTTTGATCTGACGTAAAATCGAAATAAGCTTGTTTTGGCTCAAAATATGCTGACTTTAGACCAATATATACCTATGCAGTCTTACAAGGTACTTACGTAAAATCAATATGAGCCTAAGTCGGCTTTAATTAATTTTGGCTAGATTACTGTAAGTGCAAACAGCATTCAATTAGACTGAAATTAGAACAATATTACTCTAAATGTGCTTATAATTGGTGCCCAAATCCAGGCTTATACGATTATATAGGAGTGATGTAAGAGCGAAAAAATTGTAGTCTTGAGTTTGTTGTAAGCCTAGTTTTTGCTGGCAGTTAGTACAACATCGTATGGAAGAAAAATGTTATTAGTAAATTATGTGATTTTATGTCAAGAGCAGGAGTACCACACGTTAGTGACGGACAATGGAACTTCTTTTACGTCTGGGGAGTTTGAAAATATTTGCAACTTAAACGGTATTCAGCATGTATTATCACCGGCGTATCATCCGTCAAGTAACGGCTAAGCCGAAAGTTTCGTAAAAATAATTAAAAAAGGTCTTAGAAGCATAATTTTACAAAATAATACTAGAATACCTCTACAAGAGAAAATTGCATAGTTTGTACTAGCTGTTGCCCGCGACTTCGTCTGCGAAGCATTAGTAATTCGAATAGCTTATTTTTTATATCGCGGCATGATATTTTAGGTTTTCTATACAAACTTCTACCCCTCTTTCCACCACCTTAAGTATGGGAGTTCCGGGAAAAAAACTATCCTATGTCCTGCCCAGGGTCATAAAATATCTCCGAACCAAATTGCATCTAAATTGGTTCAGCAGTTTAAGCGTGTAAAGGTAGACAGAGAGACAGACAGAGTTACTTTCACATTTATAATATTAACTCCGCCCGCGACTTCGTTCGTGTGATGGCAATCAAAAATAAGCTGTTATTAAATCAAATAAAAAGGTGGTTTCGTAAACTTCTACGGTGTATAGGTTTGGGACGATTCGGTATTTGACTTAAAGAATAATACATTTTAGGTTACCGCTACAAAGTAAAATCTTCCTCAAAACTTAATATACCCTTTTTCTCTTTTTAATTTTTTGTTTATGTTAGTTAGATTGCTCAGTAAGATGCCTCAATAAAACTAACATCACTTATGGAGGTAGTTTTAAAAAACGTACTATGTAAATTTTGATTATTTAGTTATCTCCACGGAATGAGATTGTTCATACAAACAAATTTCGCCCTTTTCACCCCCTTAAAGATAGACATTTCAGTGTCGACTGCGAACCGGAAAACGCAAATTAGGAAGTCCAACCTGGTTAAGGCTGCGGGAGTTCGGTGGATGCGAAACGCACAGGACCGATCAGTGTGGCGGCGCTTGGGTAAGGCCTATGTCTAGCAGTGGACGTTTTTTGGCTGAAATAATGATCTCTACATCAAAAACGAAACCTTGTCCAGTATTATTCTTAACAAACTTTAACACCCACTAAATCCTGTTTTGGGGGTAGTTTCGAAAAAAATTAATGACAATCTTTTATTGTTTACTTAGGTTGATATTTATGTCAACTATCAAGTTTATTAAACCAAGGCATAAAATTCTTTAACAAAACTTTATCACCTGTTAAATCGTATTTTAGAGAAAGTTTCGAAAATCTAATAATATCAACCTTTATTGTTTGTTTAGGTTGGTATTTATGTCAAGTATTAAGTTTATTATCCCAATAAATAAGATTTTTCAAAAAAAAATAACTCCCCGACTTTTGAGGGTAGTTTCTAAAAACTTATAATGACAACCTTTATTGTTTACTTAAGTTGATATTTATGTCAAGTTTCAAGTTTATTAGCTTATTTAAGTTAGTATTTGTGCAATGTTTCAAGTTAACCCTTTCAAGGTAACCCTTGAAATAAAATTCTTCGATACAAAATTCAACACCCCCTAAATCGACTTGTGGGGGTAGTTTCAAAAAACTAATGATGTCAACCTTTATCATTTACTTAGATTACTATATGTGCCAAGTTTCAAGAATATTAGCAGAAGAAATTATATTTTTCATACAACCTTTGTCCCCCTTTTTCTCCCCCTTAGAGGAAGAGTTTCGTAAAATCCTTTCTTATCGGATGCCTACGTCACACAAAAAACATACTCTCCAAGTTCCAGGTCTCGGGTGGACCAAAAATTACTTTAGTATGAAAACGAATGCTGCGTAAATTACGCGACATAACACATAAATCTAATACAGCGTAAATTACGCGTCACTAAAACGTCACTCACAACCTGAGACAAACGGTCCAGTTCGGTAGTTCCAAATCGATGTAGAGGTCCCCGTCTTAGTGCCATATGATTCTTCAAAGAAACTTTGAAACCCCTAAATCGTCTTCTGGGGGTAATTCCGAAAAACTAATAATGACAACCTTTATTGTTCATTTAGGATGGTATTTATGTAAAGTTTCAGGTTAATTCACCCAAGAAACCAGATACTTCAAAAAAATTACATCCCCTAAATCATCTTTTGGGGGTGGTTTCGAAAAACTAACAATGAAAGCCTTTATTGTTTATTTAGATTGGTATTTATGTCAAATTTCAAGTTTATTAACTGAAGTAATAAAATTCTTCAAAAAAAACTTTAACACCCCTAAATTGTCTTTTGGGGGTAGTTTCAAAAAATAATAATAGCAACCTTTATTATTCATTTAGGTTAGTGTTTGGGGCAAGTTTCAAGTTTATTGACCCAAGAAATCAGATTTTTCAAAAACACTGTAATACCTCCTAAATAGTATTTTGGGGGTAGTTGCAAAAATCTAATAATGACAACCTTTATTGTTTATTTAGAATGGTATTTATGTATAGTTTCAGGTTAATTCACCCAAGAAACCAGATTCTTCAAAAAAAAATACATTCCCTAAATCATCTTTTGGGGGTAGTTTCGAAAAACGAACAATGAAAGCCTTTATTGTTTATTTAGATTGGTATTTATGTCAAATTTCAAGTTTATTAACTGAAGTAATAAATTTTTTCAAAAAAAACTTTAACACCCCTAAATCGTCTTTTGGGGGTAGTTTCAAAAAATAATAATAGCAACCTTTATTATTCATTTAGGTTAGTGTTTGTGGCAAGTTTCAAGTTTATTGACCCAAGAAATCAGATATTTCAAAAACACTGTAATACCTCCTAAATCGTCTTTTGGGGGTAGTTGCAAAAAACTAATAATGACAACCTTTATTGTTTATTTAGGATGGTATTTATGTCAAGTTTCATGTTTATTCACCCAAGAAATCAGATTCTTCAAAAAAAATTACATCCCCTAAATCATCTTTTGGGGGTAGTTTTAAAAAAAAAATAGCAACCTTTATTATTCATTTAGGTTAGTGTTTGTGGCAAGTTTCAAGTTTATTGACCCAAGAAATCAGATTTTCCATACAAACTTCAACACCCCCTAAATCAACATTTGGGGGTAGTTTCGAAAAACTAATAATGCCAATCTTTATCATTTGCTTACAATACTATTTGTGCTAAGTTTCAAGAATGTTGGTAGAAGGAATTAGATTTTTCATACAAACTTTCAACCCCCTTTTAACCCCCTTAGGGATGGAATTGCCAAAAATCCCTTCTTAGTGCACACTTACGTCACTTGAGGAACCTTTCTGCCAAATTTCATGCTTCTAGGCTTAGCAGCTTTGGCTGTGCGTTGATTGATCAGTCAGTCAGTCACCTTTCGCTTTTATAGATATATAGATTTGATTATAGGAACTCCAAAAATAGTACCACAGGTAAATCTCCAGCGGAAGTGCTGTATGGTTGACCCCTACGCTCGCGGCTGGACTTAATTAAACCTATTCAAGTCGTTTCGACATCCGATGATCTTTTGTTGACCGTAAGGAAAAATCAGTCCTTACAGAATAGTTACAAAAGAGGAAGAAAAAGACTAAAATTTAGGTTAAGAAGTTGTTTGGCTTAAACGATTTTTAGGAAACGATAAATATTGTTGGGCGCGAGGCATAATCAAAGAAGAGATTGGAAATGTCATGTACTCGGTGTTTATATCAGCTGAACTGCAATGTAATTCGACACATCGACCAGATTCGACGTTATCAATCTGAAAGCGAGTTAGAGGTATCAAACAAAAGCAATGATTGGCACTCTAACATAGAAACAGATGACAGTAACATAACGCTGCGGTCGGAAGCTACAGGCGAAACCGGTGAGAGCGTGGTTCCCGTAGGTGCACAATCAAAAACATCCACTGAAGAGAGAGAAAGAACGAGTGTAGAGTCATTAGTTTCACAGTCGCCGTCTACACCAGATCGTTCTAATTTAACGAGTCTCGATCAACCAGCACTTGACACAGTACGAGGTTATGATAATGTCTTAGAAAAAGACCAAAAAAAATCAAAGTTTACACACATTTAGATGTGTGTAAACTCACTACATATTTGTAATCACGTTCTCAAAAAAGGCGTTAACAATTTCAATAAAATTTTGCAATATAGGGGTTTTCCAGGTCGAAAAACCTATCTAGCTAGGACTCATATCTGGGGAAAACTTGAAAAACACCCACTCAAAAATGCTAAACTCATTCCCCAATTCAAGAGATGCCAGGCGTATGGGCATACTCATAAATACTGCAGAAAAGAGCCAAGGCGTGTAAAATGCACTGGCAAGCATCTTACAGCAGTTACAACCAACTGTACCAAATCTCCGCAATAGAAGCCAAAATGTGTTCACTGTGGTCTTCCTCACCCTGCCAACTATAGAGGGTGTGAAGTACCTAAGCAGATACAAATGACGAAAAATAAAAATATTAGAAAGAAACTTGTGGTACCAAATACCCAGCAATCTCTTCCCGTACACAATCTTGATAAACAGGTACAGAAAGCAAGTGTCCAGTCAACTGCAAAACCTATGCAAGTAACCAACATTGGATCCTATGAGGAAGCTGCAAAACAAAGATTACAGCCCTTGAATCTAGAGGATAAGATTAATCAGATCTTAAAATGTATTACTTCATTTGACAAGAGATTAGAGAAACTAAAATCCAGCACTAAAGCAGCTGTTTTAAATAATCCAAAATGAATAATACTCTCAAAATAATGGCATGGAACTCTAATGGGCTCCTCAAACATCAAAATGAGTTGCAGGCGGTCCTACCACAGAAAATATAGACTTATGTTTGGTCTCTTGTCACAAAACAATCTTTTGTCAAATTTAGAGGATACATGGTATATAATTCGCTCCACCCTGACAACTCTGCCAGAGTAGGTAGTGCGGTTATAATCAAAGACAACATTAGTCACTACGTGCAGTATACATATAAAGAACAAGACATTCAAGCTGTGGCAATATCTGTTAAAACCAAATATTGCCATGTGTCTGTTGCAGCCATATACTGTCCTCCACGGCATATGATAAGAAAAGAGCGATATTTACATCTCTTTGAACTATTAGGCCAGAGATTTATCCTAGGCGGCGATTTTAATGCTAAGCACACGCATTGGGATCAAGACTTACTACAACTAAGGGAAGGCAGCTCTTAAGTGCAGTTAAAGAAACACATTCAGAAATTATGAGCACAGGTAAACCAACGTACTGGCCCACTGACCACCAGAAAATACCGGATCTTATAGATTTTTTCATAAGCAAAAATATATCCGCCAACTACCTGTTTGGAGGAAGGTCTTCATATGAACTCGGACCACTCTTCAATTATACTAATGCCGAGTCAAAAAATCCTACTCAAAGAAAGCCACTTAACCCTGGTTAATAAGTTTACAGATTGGAAAGGTTTTGCCCTTGATCTAGATAATATTATCGACCTTAAAACTCCGATAAAAAAGCAAGATCAGCTTGACTCAGAAGTAAACAAATTTATTGTTAATATCCAACAATGTGCGTGGAACGACACACCGCATTTAAAACGTAAATATAAGGGATTTATCTATCCTAAGGCAATTGTAGATTTACTATCTGAGAAAAGGAAACAAAGAAAGCTTTGGTAGCAAACAAATTGCCCGAGGGATAAAACATCACTAAATAACCTAACTAAACGATTAAAGAGGAAAATTCTACAGTTTCAGGATGAAACTCTGAATACCAACCTTCTGCAGCTAACCAATGACAAATCAACTGATTACTCTCTTTGGAAAGCAACAAGAAATCTAAAAAGGCCAATAAAACAAATACCGCCCATCAGAGATAGCGACGGAAAATGGGCCATAAGCAATGACCAAAAAGCGTTAAGGTTTGCTCAACACTAAGAAAAAACTTTTCAACCCAATGAAACCTCGATAGAAATACTTGAGAGTGAAAGATTGTCACAAAACCAAAAGAAGTAATGAGAGAAATCAAAATAACATTAGCTTGAAAAAGTCTCTGGGGTAACGACCTCATTACAGGGGAAAGTCTAAAACACCTACCACGCAAAGCTATAGTAAAGCTGACCAAGCTTATCAATGCTGCATTTATCTTAAAATATGTACCTGAGCCATGGAAGGTCGCTGAAGTCACTATGATTGCGAAGCCTAGAAAACCACCCCATGAAACACTCCATTGTTGTTACTAAAAAAACACTGTATTACCCGGTTAAATTGAAAATGCTCTGTTTACTCGCATGTAACTTGCAGAAAGGTTAAGGTTTAACTTTGTAGGAATAATTATACTACGCACTAGTGCGTAATATTATTACGTACGTGTGTGTTATAGCTCGGTTTATGGCCCTAAAAGCGATGTAATAAGGCTCACTTTACGAGCAAGTGTGTTGAAAAAACTATTATAGCTTCTACACATGCGGAGAAGTGAAGGGTTGAAGCCTAGGTTGGTTTTGCGGAATGAAATATGGAGTAATTTTGTGATGGGATGTTTGGGCAGTTTTAAAGGGACTGAATATTGGATACATTCTACTAAATCACTGCAGTTAATAAACCCGTTTGCTACTTTGTAAAGGAAAATTAGATCACGTTTACGGCGACGGTCACGCAGTGTCTTTATTTTGAAAAAGTGTAGGTGCTGTACTTACGGACAGCGATGACTAATTTCATATATGAATACAAGATGTTTACTGAAAGCTCTTTGAATTTTTCATGTCTTTGTGAATGAACAGCGTAGAGTGGATTCCAGGCGACACTGGCGTATTCCAACCGACTTTGTGCTAGGATAAACGAAACTATTTTGGTATTTGGTTGTTGGAAGCCCGTTGTGTTGTGTTTAACAAAACCCAGCATTTGCGCAGACTTATTTACGACGTCGTTCATGTGTGGCTTGAACGTGAGCCCAACATCCATCAGTATCCCTAGATTCAGTCATATTCAGTCATATTGTTGGTTTTGCTCCAATTTTCGACGTTTATTAAATCGCTTTGAATAAGCGTGATGTCTTCAGGCCCAGTGATTTTTTCTAAATTTTTAAATCAGCTGCAAACAACATTGTTAGACAGTGCCTGATACGACTTGTTATGTCATCAACAAATGGTACAAACAAACTGAGCTGAGCCAAGGTGGGAACCTTGTGGAACACCGGAGCGTGCATGAAATTCATAAGATACATAGACATAGACAGCAACGGACTGTGAGCGATTTATAAGATAGGATGCAAACCATCCCAACAAAGATCCGTGAACACCACTAACCCCTAGTTTTGCTATCAAGAGTGGATGACTCACCTTATCGAACGTGCTGCTAAAATCTGTATATATTGCCATAACCTGGTATAAAATGTGCTATTCCTGTCCAAAAGCAATCCACATCCACTCAATCCACATCTCAAATCTAATCTAATGTCACTTATTTTTAACCACTTCTAAAAGGAGGAGGTTCTCAATTCGACTCTTATTTTTTGTGTGTGTCACATCACAACTACAAACTACAAAAATGTTGATGATTCTTTTTTATTTGAAAACTGGTGCTTCTCTTGTATTCTCCCGTTTAAATTGTACTCTTCTATACCAATATTTATTTATTTATTTATTATAAGGTACACCAACAGCATCACATACAAAACAGGTTTGTAGTAAACAAAGAAAAAATAAAGGCTGGTATGTGTGCCTATTACAGGTATACGCAGCTTACACCATATGGTCAGAAACACTAAATTATTTAAAGAAAAAACAAAATATCAAATATTATTCTAAACTTAAAAAAACATCTTAAAAATAAAACATGCAAAATGAAAAACACTGCATAAAAAAAGAAAAAGAAGTAGGATAAATATATTCGTAATTAGCCTAAGTTGGAATATTTGCGCACTCCCGTACCTCCGAGACTGCTCTTCTAAACTTGATCAGTGAAATACCGTGTAAATCGGTATCTGGAGTTGTACAAAAACTATTATAGCTTCTACACATGCGGAGGAGTGGAGCGTTGAGGCCTAGGTTGGTTTTGCGGAATGGAATATGTAGTAATTTTGTGATGGGATGTCTGGGTAGTTTTGAAGGGACTGAATATTGGATACATTCTACTAAATCACTGCACTTAATATACCCGTTTGCTATTTTGTAAAGGAAAATTAGATCACGCGTACGGCGACGGTCACGCAGTGTCTTTATTTTGAAAAAGTGTAGGCGCTGTACATACGGATAGCGATGACTGATTCCCCTAGATATAAATGCAAGATGTTTAGTAAAAGCTCTTTGAATTTTTTCAAGTCTTTGCGAATGAACAGCGTAAAGTGGGTTCCAGGCGACACTGGCGTATTCCAACCGACTTCGCACTAGGGTGTTAAATAAAACTATTTTGGTCTTTGGTTGTTGGAAGCCTCTTGTGTTGCGTTTAACAAAACCCAGCATCTGCGCAGACTTCTTTACGACGTCGTTGATGTGTGGCTTGAAGGTGAGCCTATCATCCACCAGAACCCCTAGATCCCGGATTTCTCCAACCTTTGCCAACGAGGTGTCGCATAGTGTGTAGGTAAATATTATAAAGAGGAAAGATTTTTTTTTTGTTTGTACCAAATAGGCTCCGAAACTACTGGACCGATTTTAATAATTCTTTCACCTATGGAAAGCTACATTATTCCCGAGTAACAAAGGCTATAATTTTGACGGGAGCGAAGCCGCGGGGGTCAGCTAGTCTTTTATATAATAAACAATGGCAAATCTCTCGGCAATCACATGTATGCTTATTGTTTACGCCATTTCATAACATAAAATCTCGCCGGTACGCTCTAAAGAGGTACGCAGATGTGTTCACTCTGGTACACTCTCATTTCACCTGTTATGTTCAGGTTTAAAATTATTCGGGTATTCTATTCTAATTTATTTTAGGAAGACCGATGTATTTTTTTTATAAAAAATACTACCCTATTAACACCCTTTTAAGATAAATTTTGTAAAATCATTAGGGAAAGAAATGAAAAAAATTCAACGGTTGTTCCACTCACAATGTTTTTGCAAAAGCGCCATCTGGCCAGCATCCGCAGAACTTGGATTACCACACGAGTTATGTGGTCGTTCACCTCAACAATCTGCATGAGTATAGACGTTTTCTGTTTATTAGTTTAATCTAGAATTTGCCGCTAGGTGTCGTTGGTAGTTAGCATTATGTGAGATAAACTGTATTTCGTAGGCTGATTCCTAAATTACATCGAGTTTATAAACATGAAATCCTGAGCTAGACATATCATTTTATTTGATCCGTTTTGAAACTACCGCACTACTATTATTATTTATACCTAAAATAGGCCCACTAGCACCTAAAATCATTAATTGCTTATAACACTAAACGTAAATAAATTATGGCAGAGACAGAATTATGTTTTAACTTAGTTCAGAAATTTTCTAACTTTTCTATTTTGTATAGATAATAAATAATTATGGCATCTACAATAAAGATATTTTTATGTTAAGGTATAACGGACAAACTGTGTTACTGTGCCCAACATTATTATGCTATGATGATTCAATATCAGTGCAGACATAAATTACTTGCCACGGTATTACCATCGGGCATTCGGTGGTTCGGCGGTCGGCCTGTTCAATAATAGTATCATAGTATTTTCACTATTTTCATACAATATAGAATTCTGAGGGGACGGCGCGTACGCAGTCCCCACTACCAAAAATTACGCATCCGAGTTATCCACATTAGGGATAATCGCAGGGGTCAACCTAACCGCAGTGCAATGGTAACACCTCGCCCTGGAGGAACCGCCTTTTTGATCACGGTATCTCATAAGCCAGGTAAGTATGATTTCACTACAAAACCGCGCGCGGGTCGTTCAACGGCGGCGAATCCGCGATTCAGGAACGTGACGTAAACGTAAAGCGCCATCTAGCGAGAAGATTGGTAACTAAACTCGGTCGCGTAACTATGCTGTTATTACCCGACTGCCGAAGGAGGGTAATGTGTTTAACAGTCTATGTATGTATGTTTGTTCCTATATGGCGTTCCAGAGACCAAACGCGTTGGCCGATTCTGATGATTCATACGTCAATCGATTCGTCTTAACCCTGCGAGTGTCATAGGCTACATTAAAATTGGATAATAGAAAAATGGCGGATTTTGGGTGCCAAATTGTGGGGGCCCAAATTGTGTGGGGTATCAAAATAAAGGGTTTTAAGAGGTGATTTCAAAAATATATAATGCTTATATGTTTCAATGTATCTAATTCGAAAAAAAAACTAACTAAACAGTTGTAGATAAAAAAACTTAATTAAAAAATCAAAAAACCCGACTGCTTCAAAAGCGAACTAAAAAGTCGTAAACAATGCAAAAATCATGCTGTGCAGGCGGAGGATACACCAGATTTTGGTCAGCCAGCCCGCGAATATGTATCCTCCGCCTGCACAGCATGATTTTTGCCTTGTTTACGACTTTTTAGTTCGCTTTTGAAGCAGTCAGGTTTTTTGTTTTTATGAATTAAGTTCTTTTTCTTCATTAAACCATGATTCCAGAAACGCCTTTATGATAGCAGCTTTTTGATATGAAATGTCTAAATGCTCTCTCTCTCTCTCACTGATCCTCCCTCTCTGGCCGCGATGAGCTGTTGTTTGCAGTGTTGTTATTCACTTCAGAACACGCTGTCTTTCTTATTGGAAATGTTCTGAACAAATAGTTTCGAAGTTTCACATCTGCCAGGACTCCCGCGACGGCTCATCATTTATTTATAAACAACTTCTTAATTATTACCTGAGATGTAAATACTCTTTAAGGGTAGGCTTAAATCAAGTGAAAGTGTAAGTTTTTTTTTTCTATTTTGTTTGTTATTTATATATTCTTCTATTTTATTTATTTTTTTATTATACAAGTCTCGTTTCCGTAAGTGTGTCCGTGGCATCAACAGTGGGCCCTATCAGAATATCAGCGCAGCGTTACCTTTTTTGGTTATCGCTGCACATGCTGAGATAGGAGCCTTTTTGGTCTCGCACGGGGTTTTTATTTTATTATTGTTTAATTTTATGCTTATTTCTCGTGTCTCCTGTGCGGGTCACAAATAAATATTTTTCTTTCTTTCTTTCTTTTTTCTTTACGCGTAGTAGGAGAAACAAATAAAAGTGCCAAAGACATTAAAATTCTTGGTCTTACCTTGATTTGAACCTACCCACTATATGTATTCATGACTTGGTGTTATACAATGATACAAAAAATTCTTCTCATAATAAATAATTTGCCAAAACTAGGTTTTTTACTCAAATCAACAAATATCTGCGTCATGCAACGAATCTAATTAAAATAATATTTACAGAGGAACTTCTTAATATAAAATAAATAACAAAATAACTTAAGTTTAATAATAAATAGCAGAATCATTTACTAAACATAGCAACAGTTAAGTACTAAATTCCGGCAATAACAGAGTACATTCGAAAAAATAAGCGTGAGTCCAAATCACCAAGAATTGGAGTCAGAATAAATGTTCTATAATACAAAATAATTCATGAAAATATCACAATTTCAAATACATCAACATTGCAAAAGGAATGAGTGACTAGCGACAATCAGAACTTGATGTGCTCATGTTGCAGCTCACAGGGCGAGCACGGCGGAGCGCTTGTCTCTGTTCTTGCTGCGCGTGTGGTCGCGGGCCTTGCTCGCCGCTCTGTTCTGTAGGTGCTGGAATGGGAAAACATATTGTTCACTTCAAAACCTTAATGACGAAGAGTCCGAACTTAATGGTCGTTTCTTGCCTACCTTAGCCTTCAATTGTTAAAACGCCTGTGGTCTAATATGATCTTTTTCCCGAAGGCCAAGAGAGCTATGGCTCGGGGCGGAAGACAGCCTACGGTGGCAAAGCCACCCATCAACTTCCTATCCATAAAATAAAATTTAATCATGCTCAGAGCGAATTAATTATTTCACATTACGGTGTGGCATACCTTGGCTTGGCCCAGACGCACGACGAGAACACGGCCTTCTGTGACAGGCTCGAGTCACACAATTTTATCACAGTTTGGGAGCAAAAACCGTGATAAAATGCGTGACTCAAGCCTATCACAGAGGCCGGGCTCGCACGGCAGGGCGACGAAACTTTCTACGCCAATGCAATGCGCTCGTGTCATATGGTGACGGATTAATGATGAATTGCTATTGATATTTGAGTACATACCCGCTGCAGTTTTTTGGGCTTATCTCGCTGCAGATTTTTAGGCTTCTTTTGAGACGGTTTCTGCATAGGCATCTCGTCAGACAGCTGTAGCGCATCCCGCAGGCACTGAGAGTGCGGCGCCAACACTGGCAGCGCTCCGCCCAGCGCGGCCGCCAGCGCCGCGTACGCCGCGCCGCCCCACCAGCCAGACCACACAGCTGTCTGCGAGCCGATGTGAGCTGATGTGCAGGGGACTTCACCCTCCTAGAATATGGATAATGTTGGCGTTAAATTGGATTGCTGCAGACTCAAATCGTGTTTAAGCACTCAGACAAGCCTAACCAGCAAATTTTAGCACTAGTCGTTTGACACTATCTCATCCGCGATGACTGGTGCACACATATTACATGCAACGTACCTCAAAGTACTTGAGGATGTCCCTGAAGGTGGCTCGCTGTATCCTGCGGTCTCTTTTGGCGCGTGTCTTGTCAGAGTCTCGCGCTAACTCAGTGAGTTGCGGCAGTAGCACGTCTACGTGCGCTGTCAGCGCATTATCTGAACTGTCCTCGTCTGTGACTGTCTCGTACGCGATGGCAAGTGCACCGCCTGCTGCCATGCGGACCTAGGATGAAGAACAATACGTTAACTAAGACCATTCAATTACATTATCGCTACCTGTTGTTGGATAAAACCTAGATAGGTTACCTCAAGTGACACCGCCTCCAACAATTCCCCAAGCCTGGGGAAGCTGGGCGCCTTGTTGTTCAACAGGGACAGCGCATGGTTGCGCGGCAACATCGGCAACAGTAGCGCCCAGCCGTCCAGTGCGGCGGCGTGCCACGCGCCTTCTTCTACAACTGCGCCTGATACCTGGGGGAGGAACATCAAACGATATTTAATTGAGAACTCATCATCGTCATCCTCCTGATAACTTGACCGTATCCCATATGGAAGACCATCATGCAACAGCTGTGCTTGCTGAGAGGCTAACATTTTCCCAAATGAAATGTTCTCATAAGCAGTCGTGGCTTACCTTGAGATAGCTGCCGCTGAAGACAGTCTCGTACATGCGCATGACCTCTAAGATCTCAGTGAGGTCTTCCTCTATCAAGTAGCACAACACAGCGAGCGATGAGCAGCACTGAAATATACCAATAAACAAGTCAGTTAATCGGTTAATTAACGCTGACAGCTGATCTCATTCAATAATGTGAGACATTCGAATACAACTTCCTTGTCATTTATTTTAATGTTTATTGGAGAACGGGACAACTCTAATATTTTGTATTACTTTTCTTGTGCCGATGTAACGTGGCTCTTGAAATGTTGTGATTAGTGTCACATTAGAATAAGTATATTTATGTTTATTTGTTTTACCTCAGTGCGAGTGTAAAGTGAGGCAGACTTGTCTGTAGCGGTGGCGATTAGCGCGGGCCGCACCTCGCGTAGAAACTCCTCCGTGCCTTCCTCGCCGATCTGAAGGAACATAGGGTAATGGTTAACAACGCCAAAAACAGACGATAGATGAAGGAGAGTATTGGCTTGAGGCTCAATCTAGGTCAATGTTTTGAAATCATTTGTGACCAGGATTAACAATCATTCCAGCAGCAGTCTGTCTGTTAATTCATCTAGTCATATCTTGATAATCACCTGTATAACCAGCAGCGGCGCAATAGCAGCAGCTGCCTTCCTCTCGCCGTCCTTGCCGCGGCGCAGCGCACGCGCCACGTGGTCGGCCAGCGTGGCGCGGTGCGCGGCCAGCAAGCCGTCCACTGCTCGCCGCTGAAGAGCCGCGCGCAGCGACACGAATGTGGCCGCGCGTGCTGCGTGCCCGTGAGCGTCCAGCGCCTCGATCAGTTCTAGGACCTCGCCTTCGAATTTCTCTTTGAGTACTTGTTCTATAAGAAAGAGAACTATTATTAGCAATTAGGTTTACATTAACTCTAAGGCCAAGAAACCGATAGCCCGAGGTGATAGAGGCTCTTTCTTGTAGATAGAAAAAAAACGAACTTATCCGTAATTGATCGTAATCGAATTTTCAAGCTCGCTTCGCTCGCCCTTGGTTTTGGAGATTTTCTGCATAAATTGACAAAGTAAACTATTCGAAATGCTAAAACGGTGCTTCTCGAACTCCCTTCACTAACACTCGCTTTTTTTGGTTGGAATATCACAATAATCATTCAACAATGGCAGCATAAGAGTTTTGATTTATTTTATTTTATTTATTTATATTAGGGTAACAAATATATTTGGTTCGAGCGCCAAATCTTTACGCCACTGATGCAAAAGTGGAAGAGCGTTCTTGAACTGCTTTCTTTTGCGAACTCGTATAGTCCATGCTATTCGTGCGACGTTTTTCTCAAGTAAATGTAAGTATCTGATTAGATTTCGATCGATCGTCCGACAACAGAACATTGTTGGCCCATGCACGAGTCAGAAAAGCTATGAAATGTGAACTGTCTAGGTCAACGACACGGCCTTCATATTTTGTTTAAATAATAATATGTAACGTCAAAGAGAATCTAATGCGCACCTACGGTATGGACTGGCACAAGTATTCTGGATTTCAATAAAAAACTGTGAAAAGATAGGTTTGTAAAAGCGAGGTTGTTTTCGGCAAAGTAAACGTAGGGCAATAATGTTGCGCAATTTATAATAACCACTTAAACCATACTAAAACGATATTCAATACTTAACCCTAATCACCTTTGAAAATCAATAACTTTGAGCAATACGTGATATTGCGCAATGTTATTGACCTTGATATTGCACCATATTATTTTTAGACACGAAGGAGGCGCCATCTTGTACCGCGGATTTTAAGTCAAACGCCGCGCGTTTTGTTACGTGTTGTGTGACTAACCATCACAATCTGTTTACTAACAATCAGACTTTATTTTTAGCAATGATTACAATTAATACTGTGGTTAAGATAGCATTAAAGGGCAATGTGCTAGATAGGTACCTATCTAGTTTGGCAAATATTGTGCAATCTCTAGGATGAAATGTTATTTTGTCTATTGTGTTGTGTGTGTTACGATCGACATTGACCTATATCTGATACTGCACAATATTATTGCCTTATCACTGCCCTTAACATTGCACAACATTATTGCCCTTGATATTGCTCAGCATTATTGCCCTTGATCTAGCACAGTATTATTGCCCTTTATCTAAATTATTATTATTGCCCTAGATATTGCACAACATTATTGTCCTTGATCTAGAACAGTATTATTGCACCATATTTAACATATTTAAGCTCGCATAAAAAAAGAAATGTGCATAGTTGTGGATTTGAAAGCATTGTGCAGAAAGTTAGATATTCCGTAAACTTAAAGAGACTATGTGGAATATTATACCTATTTTCAACTCAATTCATGAAAGATTTTTTCTATCAACAGTTTTCATATATTATGTTAAAATAGATTTACCTTTGTCAGGCTTCACTTCCTCCTCGAGTGACTTTAGGTATTTAAGGTACCATTTTGAGGGATAATTTTTTTCTACTACAACAGGTTCAGGTTCTTTGTAACTCTCAATTATTTGTTTTTCGTTAAATGGACGTGGTCCACTCCATTTGATGTCCCGTTGCTTCCCTGTAGAATATTGTAATGATTAATATTGTCTTATCTATAAGAGATATATGTTGTTACTTCATCAGTAAAGTTAAATGGTTTATCTATCTATCTATTACATTTGATCGCCTGATGCTGCAACCCCATATCTACAGATTCTGTCCTGATGAGCCGGTTCTCGCCCGTCTTCCTGCCCCATTGTGGGCAACTTAGCTTAGCTGCAAAACAATAAAGAATTTTGTCGGTATATGTCGAGATTTAATTGCCTTCAACAGCAACAACTAATACAAATTACCAAGGCCATTGAAAGAATACTATCGAATAAACAGGAAAGTAATAAAATGACTTTAACTTACAAATTAATTTAGAACAAACTTATCAGTTTATCGAAGATTTCCAGAATTGTTTTGACAACAATATATCTGAGTAGATTTCAATAACAAAAAGATATTTAATGTAATCTTGTATTAATGTTGTATATCAAACAGGCCCTGGGTTGTGCAATATAAATAAAAAAATTGATAAAGAAGCTGTCGTAAAACAGAAAGCAAGCTTATTGTATGTTCTCCTTACTTGATTCCCTCCTTTGCTCCTCTTCTTGTTCTTTCAAACTACGTGCTTCTCTGTTATCCTCATGTATCTGCACCCATTGCCTAATTCTAGCTGCACTTGGACTCTTATCCTTCATGTCACGACTTAGTACACGGAACTTTTCACAATACAAGCGCCTCACAGCAACTGGGCGACCACGATTTAAATAATATTGCTCCACACAAAACTCCCGCTGCTCCCTCGACCATCCATGGCGAGTGTTCTTCAAACTATCCGTGGTAGATTGTGACTCCATGATGTCTGTGCTTGGCGAACTTTGAAACGATACTGAGTAGGTAAACTACAAGCTACCGGCTATACATAATATACATAAGCCAGTGAGACCTCCCCCCTCCCCCCCGTTACACACCCGGCAATGGTGACGCATGAGTGTTCGCGGCAACTCGGTAGGTTACATTGTTGTTATTCCTATATTGTGAAATTATAAATATGTCGCACAATAGTAGAAATAACAGGTAAGATAAAGCGGTGTGGTAAGTCACGTCACGGGTACCATTTATTGAATCCTGAACATAACGCGTCTTGAGTTCATGACCGATATTTCAAGGCAACGAAATTGCGCTACAATTTTTCCAGGAACATCTGATGATGTTGAGAATGATTTGCGCAATTGTTATTACAATTAAAATAATCCTGAATGCAGTGAGGGTTTTAAACTTGTTCAAGACATTATGACATTTATTCCTGTTAAGGATACTCTTGCTCTTCACATTTTCTGGGTGTCCATAAAAATAATAGGTTGGTGGTATCTATTTCTAATCAAAACAAAGTTTTAACGTTTTCGTGCGGCTATAGACTTATTAACTCTTAACTCTTTTATTAAGAGTTGGCTTTGCAGAAGATTTGTTTTAGACGAAAAGAAAATCAATTGTTCAGTACATTTTCGTTCGCATAATTTAGGGAATAATACGTTAAATAAACACTACTAGACTTTATATAACATAACCCCTAAGAGAGCCTACGCGAGTCTACAAAAGCCTACGCGTGTTTACGAAAGCCTACGCGTGTCTACGCGTGACTACGAGTACCGTGCTACGAGGGTCTACGCATGACTACGACAGCCTACTATGAAAGCTTAAAATCGTTAGTCATTAATTGATCAAATAATATTAAGAAAAAAATGATTTATATTACTTAACAAAGGTGTTGCACAATATTATTGAACCTAGCCAAAGGTTGTCTAGTAGATATTGCTGTCAGCAATAAGACCGCTATGTATCCATTTTTTTATAAAATACTGGTGTAACTATTTTGGTAAGTATACAATAAAGTATATTCTATTATATCCTGAAGTCCCGAAGCCAAGCTTGAGCCTTGTAAATTTTCTTCCATAACCGGTCTAGTCTATCAAACATAAACTTAATGTTCATGTTTAATTAATAATTAAGGCCACAAAAGTTCACGTTAATTTTTAGATCTAAAAAAATATGTTGTATTCTCGTAGTAGGTATTGCATTTCCTGTCTCATGTAAAGTGTGCAAAGCTGTATATTCTCCTCATTGGTAAAAGAAAGCCACACTTATTTGGCGAACACAAAATCCCCCGCTGGAAATCGGCATTGTTTTATTCGCTGGTTATTAGGTAAATACTATTGTGCAATACAACTGTAATTTCATACACAAAATTATCTAATCTTCAGCGGCTGGTGGCTTGCGGGGGAGAGGTGTGGCTTGCTGGGTATGTCTAGGCGCTAGCTTGTTGCTCACTCAGTCTCGCTCAGAAGTTCACTTAGCACAGTCACCATGGGTCGATCGAAACCAAACTATATCCGCGGGTGGACGAATGCAGAACGCGAGTTTTGTGTAGAGCAATATTATTTACATGAGAAGAGTTTAGCTGCTGTTCTATCCTCTTACTCGTTAAAATTCCGTGTATATAATGGTAACAATGTGAATAAGTGTCCGACTAAGAACCATGTAAGGGAATGGGTGAGGCTACACGAAGAAAAACAAAAATCAGCACTTAGATGGAAACAAACGGAAGAACAGCAAAACACAGACACAAGTAAGGAGAACCTACAGATTTCATGTTTGTTGCACAACCTAATGCCAGAAATAAGCATTTTTAATAATAGTCATTTAAGTTAACTATAACGGGAGTTGAACTTGAAACCTACTCAATTGGTTTGTCGAAACAATGTCTGGTCGCTTCGGGAATCTTGATAACATTATTTAGATAATAGATACGCTATCAATAGCCTTGGTATTTTTCACCTTGGCTTTGTTCAGTTCAAGTACATGCCATTTATTGTTGGTGGATAGAAAACAAATTCAAGATCTTACAATAATGATGTTGTTTTGCAGCTAAGCTAAGTGGCACACAATGGGGCAGGAAGACTGGAGAAAACCGGATCGTCAGAACAGAATCTGTAGATATGGGACAGCAGCATCAGGAGATCAAATGTAATACTTCATAATCATTACTCCTAAAGTACTTAACAAATACCGATGTTATGACAAAATTTACACCAACATTTTATTTCTGCAGGGAGACAACGGGACATTAAATGGAGCGGACCACGTCCAGTTAACGAAAAACAGATAATTGAGAGTTACAAAGAACCTGAACCTGTTGTAGAAGTAAAAACTTGTCATGCAAAGTGGTACCTTAAATACCTAAAGTCACTCGAGGTCGAGGAGGAAGTGAAACCTGACAAAAGTAAATATGTTTTAACATAATATTTGAAAACTGTTGGTAGAAAAATATTTCATGAAAACTTTTTGCACAATGCTTTAAAACCCACAACTGTGCGCATTTCTTTTTTTATGCTAGCTTAATATTTATTAGTTATTACTCAAAATTAGGTCACTGTGAGAGAGAGGGACCAAGCTATACAAGACAAATAGCTCCGTCTCTCTAACACAGTAGAACTATAATAATATTGACACGTCATGGTAAGAATTTTAGTAAACAAATTGTAACTAAGAGTCATCGAACGATCCACAACAGAACGAAAAATATAGCGCGCGTCAAGTTTGCGTCTGTTAAATGTGGTGCAATATCAAAGGCAATATTAGTGTGCTAGATCAAGGACAATAATGTTGTGTAATGTTAAGTGCAATAATAATAACTTAGATAAAGGGCTATAATACTGTGCTAGATCGTTATTGAATTACGAAATCATATCATTGACCGAGGGCTATCATTCTGAAGACGGTCTCTATCTACATATATTTCATTCTAAAATGATGCAGGGTTTCAGTATTCCGCCATAATAGTCATGTACATTTTCTTTGAACTTGTGAAGGCCATGTTATTGACCAGGTGCGAATGACTCATACTGTGTTTTATTTATGTACATACAAATGTCGTTGGCATCAGAGAATTCATACCAAGAAAAATCAAATCTACTTCTAGGAAATTCAGTTACGTTTTAACGGATAATTATACCATCAGCGTCAAATTTATTGAGTGTGTGCACGATTCCAGATAACAGTGACAATGTCGTAGCTACAGTGAGAGTGCTAAAATGTAAAACGCTAATAACACGTCTTCTTTCCATAGAACAAGTACTCAAAGAGAAATACGAAGGGGAGGTCCTAGAACTGATCGAGTCGTTGGACGCTCATGGGCACACAGCACGCGCGGCCGCATTCGTGTCGCTGCGCGCGGCTCTACAGCGGCGCGCAGTGGACGGCTTGCTGGCCGCGCACCGCGCCACGCTGGCCGACCACGTGGTGCGCTCTCTGCGCCGCGGCAAGGACGGGGAGAGGAAGGAGGCGGCTGCTATTGCGCCGCTTCTGGCTATACAGGTGATTACCAAGATCTGCCTAGATTGACTGTCACCCTGCTGTTAGCAGAATGATTTCCAGACTTTGGCCAACTTAAGCTTCTTTCGAGTATTCTCCTTTGTGTTCTCCTGTGTATGGCTTTGGCTTAGTTAACCATCTGCTTTTGTCCCCACAGATCGGCGAGGATGGCATGGAGCAGTTCGTGCGCGAGGTGCGGCCCGCACTCACCGCCACTGCCACTGACAAGACTGCCTCACTCGACACACGCACTGAGGTAAACAACATAAAACCACTAGTATATTCTCTAGAAAAAAATCACAACACTACAAGATCCAAGTAACATCCACCGAAGCAAGGAAACCCAATAATCATTAGACAATCATTTCATGTATTCCAATTAAATGTCATAACACATTATTGAACGCGAACGACAGTGAAAATAATTTGAAAGATTTGCTGAAGTATTTATTGACATTTTTCAGTGCTGCTCATCGCTGGCCGTGTTGTGCTACTTGATAGATGAAGACCTCACTGAGATCTCAGAGGTCATGCGCATGTACGAGACCATCTTCAGCGGCAGCTACCTCAAGGTAAACAACGACAATCTATTCTACACGATGTTTATATAAAAATAACTCGTGTCGCAGAAAACTGTTAGCCTATAACAAGGATGGCTGCGGCAGTACCTGCTTTCCAATTGGAATTAGTTCAGGAAGATGGGATGAAACCAGTAGTGGCCCATTAGTTACGACCCTGACTAAAGAATCGTAGGTCGTGAGTTCGAACTCAGGCAAGAGCTTTACTTTGTGTAATTTATTTCACCACCACTGCTGTAAAAAACGGTGAAGAAAAACATCGTGCTGTAACCGACATGTCCTAGAAGTAACAAATTCGAAGATATGTGACATCCATCAACCCGCATCGGGCCCGCATGGTGATTTAGGCCCATTCCCTCTTTCACAGAAAGGTGGCCTGTGTCCCAGCAGTGGGTATTTTAGAAGGCTGATTATGCATTTGCTATCCAGGGAGATGGCGATGATGAGTTTTCAATTTAATATAGTTTAATGTTCCTCCCCCAGGTATCAGGCGCAGTTGTAGAAGAAGGCGCCTGGCACGCCGCCGCACTGGACGGCTGGGCGCTACTGTTGCCGATGTTGCCGCGCAACCATGCGCTGTCCCTGTTGAACAACCAGGCACCCAGCTTTACCAAGCTCGGGGAGTTGTTGGAGGCAGTCTCACTTGAGGTAATTCACCTCAACCAACAGTAGCAAACGATAATCCAAATGAATTGTTTTCGTAAACGGTATGTTCTCAACCCCAGGTCCGCATGGCAGCAGGAGGAGCGCTCGCCATCGCGTACGAGACAGTCACTGACAACGGCAACTCAGACAATGCACTCACACCGTACGTGGACGAACTACTGCCGCGACTCACTGAGTTAGCGCAAGATAATAAGAGGTCCCATGCCAAGAGGGATAAGAAGATACAGCGAGCAACCTTCAGGGAAATCCTCAAGTACTTCGAGGTACGTTGCGGTTTTAGACGACAGCCAATCAGACAACTGGGGCCTTAATAATCTAGCTTTGCCCGATTGTTGCTCTACATAGTGTGCAAAGATTTGTGTCTGTTATAATGTGAATTAACACCTAAATTATCCACCTTCCAGGAGGGTGAAGCACCCTGCACATCAGCCCACATCGGCTCGGAGACAGCTGTGTGGTCTGACTGGTGGGGCGGCGCGGCGTACGCGGCGCTGGCGGCCGCGCTGGGCGGAGCGCTGCCAGTGTTGGCGCCGCACTGTCCGCGCCTGTGGGCTGCGCTACAGATGTCCACAGAGCTGCCCGAGGACGGGCCTAGCAAGGATAAACCGAAAAAGCTGCAGCGGGTATGTATACACACAATCATCAATTGCAACTTAACATAATTCATTATATGGTCATAGAGTGAACGGCGGGCTTATTACGTAAGGAACAGCAAGTAGCAATAATTGTACAATTATTGCGCGATCAATTTAGTGACCTGGCTACTGAGGCCTTTAAGTCAAGTCTTTTTTTTTTGACAGTCACTTTTAACAGAAGCTATTTTATCTGTCCGATGATTTATAAAATGTATCGTTTGATGAATTAACCAGCTTATGAAAGAGCAACACTTCGTGGAGGCTGTTTTTTTACAATAGTCAATTTGATTACTATTTAACTCCAATAAAGTAAATTAAGTTAACATTGAAATGAAGTGAAATTAAAGAAAATTAACGATAAAAAACGGTTACTATAAAATATAGCAATATTTACATAAAGTGTACATAGACCTGGCCCAGGCTCCATACATTTCTGGAACATCTCCTTTCTTCGAATTGTCGATTGTTTTAAAAATTGAATCGATAACGCATTAGAACATCACTTAGTAGACTACATTATCTCGTATTTGAGCTATGAAACGTAAAAAAGATTTTCAAATTTAATTTAGACATTGGCAGAATAGTCGAGATCGGTGTTTGCCATATAAAAAAAAATATGGTAGAAGATACTTATTGCGGACTTATCACATTCTCATGTGTTTGTAAGTATTTAGTAGTAAACATATAAGCTTCGCTGAGGTAGCCAACACAGGATTTTTTTATACTGTATATAAAAAAATCCTCCACTTTACCGTGATCACTTCTGTTTCAATGATTCAACAAATAGTCCAGTTGCGTAGACATTAGAGACTCAAAACAACACCAATTTGTCATTTACATTTACAATATTCACTAGGAATTTGTTATTTCAATATTTATTCTTACATTATTATTCTAATTTGCGGATACTTAAAGTAGCCACAAAATAACAGACGAAAAAAGCCGCCAAAAACTCAAAAACTTCTGTACCTACTCAGCCATCAGCGAGCGATTGGCAATCGACCAACAACAAGGGAAAAAGTAATCGCAATTTGACAGCCACATTTGCTCGCCGATCGCTGTCGCTCTGCTGTCAAAAACCATACGTAATACGAAATTATCGCGATCACCTTGCGATAAATGCACATTTCAGTTAACAGATTTTTATTGTTAGCAGTGCTGTCGTAAAATTATTATGGTGTGGCTATAGCTCATATATAATGCGGATTCGCGATTGAAGAGCACTTATTTCGCAAAAATAAGCCTTCCAATTTTTTGACGTAAAGCGATATTCGCGCGATGATTGTACAATCTCTGTGCAAATATTGTTAATTGCTGTTTCATACGTAATAAGCCTGCCGACTGTATGGAAGAAGAAAACGTATTGCGCCGACCCAAGTAAAAGGGCTGGAAGATCATGATGATGGCCAAAGAGCAGGATCGTGATCGATAAAAGAATGACCTTTCCTGGCTTTTACAGTTCGGGTTCACAAGTTCACAGTTATTAAGCTTTTAGAAAATAAATAAGATTTGAATGTTACATTTGTCTTTTGCAGCAGCTACAAAAGAAAGCGACGAGCAAGACCCGCAGCTTCTCCCGCAACAGGAACAGAGGCAAGCGAACTCAAATATCTGTCTCGATGTAGTTCTAGAGCTTAGTTTAACGCTACGAGCAATACCGCCGCCTTTCTTCTGAGGGTGTCTCCTTCCTAGTGGACAACAGTTACAACTAGTCACAGCATGTGTAAGGCTAGTGTTAGGGTACAATAGGCTAGGTGTTATGCCAAAGAATTTCGTCATAATATTTTGGCATAAGATAAAATGTGATAATATGATTCGATGCACTGACTTACTATTTTTCGGAACGTGGTTCAGATATCGGTCTACATTTTCAATTGTGATATTATTATTATACATTATCGTATGTTAATCTTAGAAATGGCATGTTTGCTTATTTATCTTTGTCACTGTAGATACTTAGAATTTAACTGTGGCTATTTTTTGTGAAATATTTTACCATTTGTATATAATTTTGTTTTTAATACACTATTATTTAATAGTGATATGATAATTTATTATGTTTACAGAATTTTGTTTTATTTATTATGATATACTTGATGCACTAGAGTCGATCGAAAAGCGGGCCAAAAGGCTCATCGGCGATGAGGCACTGGTTAAGTCTAAGCTCCAGAGCCTTGAACATCGTCGCCGAGTTGCCAGCTTGTCGGTCTTTTATCGGTTGCATTTCGGGGAGTGTGCGATGGAATTGCATGATCTAATTCCAGCAAGCCCGTTTCATCATCGGACTACAAGACGTACGGCGATGCGCCATCGCTACATGGTAGACATACCACCCATACGCACTAAACGTTTTGGAAATACTTTCATTATGCGTACAGCTAAGGAGTGGAATTCCCTGCCGGAGTCTGTGTTTCCCGATAGCTACAATCTAGGAGTCTTTAAGTCAAGAGTGAATAGGTTACTTCTAGGCAAGCGTGCTTCACCGTCGACCACATCATCGCTTACCATCAGGTGAGATAGTGGTCAAGCGCGAGCCTATAATATATATATATAAAAAAAATCTCTCTTTTTTGTCTCAACACACAAATACATCAAAATAAAATAGTCAAATTAAATAAATAAACTCCACTAAACTCTAATAATAGTACGCATAACTACAAGAGCCCACGCGTGACTACGAGAGCCTACGCGAGACTACGAAAGGCTTCGTGTGAATAGAATTTACGCTTTACTTAGAGAACTTACCTTTGCGTCACTAGAGTCCACGCCGTAGTCAAGAAGGCCGGCGCCGATACCAAAGAACATTTTTTTATTATGTTGTTGATAAAAACAGTAAAAATAAAATAATTTGGACATTTAAATTGTCTCTTACGAAAATTATTAAAGGCACTTTTGCGAAATATTATAGGCGTTATGGTTTTTCTTTCCTTAGGAGTACTAGCAGCTTGATGGCATAGAGAATCGACCGCGCTAATCCCGCAAGCCTAGAAAAAATTGTTTTTTATTCTGATCACAGAAATAGTATATGTCGCCGCGTAGGCGTGAATTTGCTAATTTATTATCCTAATTAATCATTTTAAGTGTCAATGTCTATTTATTATTTATTAATTATATGCTTTATTGTACACCTTAAAATAACATTATAAAAAGAAACTTAAAATTAATACAAATACAATGGGCGGCCTTATCGCTTTCCGCGATCTCTTCCAGGCAACCTGGTATGGACAGTAAATGTCTGAACTTAAAGTGGGGTTGTCATTGGTGTGACATTAACATTGTAAAAATACTACATTATAATAGATACACAGATAAATACATATGCTATGTAATAAGTACATAAATACATACATACTAAATATAATGGCAATAAAAAAAAAAGATGAATGACTCTATTGATAATCACAAATCAACACGCTAAGACGAAAACAGTGACAGGTAATGTTCCTTTACGAGTCTTTTGAACACAGGCAATGATTGAGCACGTTTGATTGGATCTGGCAATGCACTCCACAGACGACTAGCCTGAACAGTAAAGGATTTATCCAAAAAAGTCGTACAATGTGTTGGAATTTGCAGTCGTAAGTTATCTGATGACTTAAGTTGGGTTTTGAGTTCAGCGCCATCTATTGGCTTCTTGTGGAATCAGTTATTGATCTGTTTGAATCAAGATCATTTGTTATGCTAATTTCAATGTTTAATTAATACGAGATGTTTAAATAAAACGGGAACACTTATTGTAGAACTTTTAGATTTGTTCTCATTTTAACTATTGCACATTTGACGAAGTAAATGTCTTTGATTATGTTATTCTTATTACGCAAAGTTGTCAATTATGGCGGATGTTATAATTTCTATGACCAATAACCAGATTTAATAATTAAATACGAGAACTTAACAAATTTGAGTAAATGATTAAATACTAAAAAGTCATAAGACTATTTTACACAGCTATGTAATAATGAGAAACCTTCTGATTAGTAAGATTGTCAGATCACCGGAAACTTGGGTAGTTTTGTTATTAGATGACTATTTCAATAATAATCTACAAACAACTTTGTATTTGTGAGTATTGGGGTTGTTTAATGTTAAAATAATTAACTGAGCAGCATTTAAGTATTGTTTGCTAGCTTTATTCAACTATCCAAGTAATTAGTGTCTAAACAAAAAACAATATGGAGGTTCCGCCCACTTAGAACGCGCTTACTGTGTGTGAAAAATAATAACTGATTATTAAATCTAATTGAATAGATGTTTGAAAACCTAATAAACATGTAACGTTAATTGTCATAAAGTGATTGTGTAATCTATAAAAAGATTTAAAAGAGTATCCTGGAGTTTCTTGCTAGATCTTCTCCAGCGATCGACGAGGGCTTTGCGATCTAGCGAGCCACACGATGTGGTTTTAGCTTCAAGTTCATTTAAAAACTCAAAGTGCCTGTAACTAAGTCAAATAAATACTCTGAGTTTCAATCCAGTGTTGTGTGTTATTGAAGTTCACCCGCTCCAGTCAAGAATAAAGGTATTGCCTCTAGGCATTGGGGTTAATGATGGTGGTCCTATGAGTCATAGGTACTTCGGCGTGACATATATAACAGTATATGCGAATGTGCGTACAACTCCTATGTGTGTTACTGTGCGCGCAACTGCGACCCACGCCACACCGCGCACCTCCGTGTCCGTGGCCTTATCCGCCGCATGCGTTCTATAGAATTTATTTGGATGTTCTTGGAGCTTTTCATAAACAGATGTTTTTAGTTAAAGTTGATGCGTTTTCTAAGTGGGTCGAATGTTATACAGTTAGTACAACATCGTATGGAACAAAAACTGTTATTAGTAAATTATGTGATTTTATGTCAAGAGCAGGAGTATCACACACGTTAGTGACGGACAATGGAACTTCTTTTACGTCTGGGGAGTTTGAAAATATTTGCAACTTAAACGGTATTCAGCATGTATTATCACCGGCGTATCATCCGTCAAGTAACGGCTAAGCCGAAAGTTTCGTAAAAATAATTTAAAAAGGTCTTAGAAGCATAATTTTACAAAATAATACTAGAATACCTCTACAAGAGAAAATTGCAAAGTTTTTATTTGATTATAGGAACTCCAAAAATAGTACCACAGGTAAATCTCCAGCGGAAGTGCTGTATGGTTGACCCCTACGCTCGCGGCTGGACTTAATTAAACCTATTCAAGTCGTTTCGACATCCGATGATCATTTGTTGACCGTAAGGAAAAATCAGTCCTTACAGAGTAGTTACAAAGGAGGAAGAAAAAGACCATAATTTAAGTTAGAAGAGGTTGTTTGGATTAAACAATTTTTAGGAAACGATAAATATTGTTGGGTGCGAGGCATAATCAAAGAAGAGATTGGAAATGTCATGTACTCGGTGTTTATATCAGAGCTGAACTGCAATGTAATTCGACACATCGACCAGATTCGACGTTATCAATCTGAAAGCGGGTTAAAGTTATCAAACAAAAGCAATGATTGGCACTCTAACATAGAAACAGATGACAGTAACTAATTCTGCGGTCGGAAGCTACAGGCGAAACCGGTGAGAGCGTGGTGCCCGTAGGTGCACAATCACCAACATCCACTGAAGAGAGAGAAAGAACGAGTGTAGAGTCATTAGTTTCACAGTCGCCGTCTACACCAGATCGTTCTAATGTAACGAGTCTCGATCAACCAGCACCTGACACAGTACGAGGTAATGATAATGTCTTAGAAAAAGACAAAAAAATCAAAGATCCAAACGACGTGTTATGCCAGTTAATTATAAGCCATTTTTCTAAACTATGTGGGGAAGGGAGTGTTTTATATGTGAATGTGCGACACCTGTGTGTGTGTTACTGTGCGTGCGACAGGGAGATCGTTCGTCGTATGACATGACACTGACTTGTGGTTTGAGTGCACGTGTTTATTCCCGCTCCGTTTAAATACCTAACAACAACCTACATTCAAGCTATGCGAATAAAAACAATTCAGACCAGCAGCTTCTGTGTGGAGTCAGCCCTTGTGTGTACTTATTTTTAGATTATGTCTCGCCTCTTTAAGGTTCTGTACCCGAAGGGTCCAAATGGAACCCTATTGCTGTCACTCACGTGTCCGTCGTCTGTCACACGGGTTTTACAGGTAAACGTTGGTGCTTCAAATTTCCACAAAATAAGCATCTTGTAGACCCAAAGTCACACAAATTGTCAACAAATATTTTACATATACCCATACAGCAAAACAGGGGCGCGGAAAACAATTTGCTCTTCAAAATTTTTATCGATATTAAGAGCTCGTTGAGTAGAAAATATAGTATCTTTTTTTTTAAATATTGAAAAATAAGGGAATGAAAAGCTACCAAAGTTTTTAAATCAAATCAAAATCAAATATATTTATTTGCCAGATGGTACATACAGGTGTTACGGTAAATTTATTTTAGCATATTCTGCCATAAAATGGCGTGCAAATGTGTTGACAATCAGCGATGTCACATAATCTTACTTACAAATTACAGACTCTATTGACTTGTCTGCCCAATAGTCCTTAATGCTATAATAGCTTTTAAGTAATAATAGTTTGAAATAGTACATTTCGTGTCGAGCATAAAAATTCGATAACACGAGCGATATAGCCAATTTCAACGTGTGCCGAAGGTGAACACACACATACACGAACGATTCTTTTTCCACTATCTGATATTAAATGCAAATAAGTTCCAACAATAATTTATTAGAAACAGCATTTTTTTAATTTCCCACTGTCATTGTCTTGAAATGTGGTAATAATGTTTATTATTACGTGTATTAATATATTGATAAACCAGATTTTTCTTTGAACTGCCCCCATTTTTTCCTATTATAACCACCTTAATTTTGCGGTTTGGTACGGAACCCTAAATGTGCGAAATCCAACTCGCATTTGGCCGGTTTTTTTATATTATAAAATTATGCAATTATGTCAGCAATTTGACCTGAATTTAGTATTGTGGGCTGGTCCACCGTTCCCACAATGGTGGAACTTCCCTGCTAGTGATTTACGTAATATCATATACCCCTAAATGTGTGTAAACTCACTACATATTTGTAATCACGTTCTCAAAAAAGTCGTTAACCATTTCAATAAAATTTTGCAATATAGGGATTTTCGAGGTCGAAAAACCTATCAAGCTAGGACTCATATCTGGGCAAAAACTTGAAAAAAAACCCACTCAAAAATCCTAAACTCATTCCCCAATGCAAGAGATGCCAGGCGTATGGGCATACTCATAAACACTGCAGAAAAGAGCCAAGGTGCGTAAAATGCACTGGCAAGCATCTTACAGCAGTTACAACCAACTGTACCAAATCTCCGCATGTTGGGGCTTAACTCCCAACAGTGAAAATGTTATGTTGAACTGTTATGATGAATGAGTAAACAACCGATTGATATAAAGGTTTTATTGCTACTAAAAATAACATATTATAATGTAATAATGTACAATTAATGTTGAGCAAAACAAACTGCAACGTTTCACTGTAAGTAGGACGTATTAGTTAGGGT
Source organism: Orthosia gothica (assembly GCA_949775005.1). Lineage (NCBI taxonomy): Eukaryota > Metazoa > Arthropoda > Insecta > Lepidoptera > Noctuidae > Orthosia > Orthosia gothica. Next base: position 4,102,181 of record OX459042.1, read on the forward strand.
CAATGTACAGCGTAGCTCGTACATATTGCCCACTCACAAAGTTAACTTAAATGTACATCGAAATTGTTCAAAATCAAGTTAGATTATAAAACGTAAAAATGTAAATACAAACAATTTCATAATTTATTACGGTAACTCACAACGCGCAATAGGCGACGTTGCTTTATTGAGTGTACGTGCACTCGATAAGTGCGCTGCGTTGATGTTTTCTGTGACGTCAAATAAGGCGTTGTCCACGATGCTCGCTGTCGACCTTCTTCGGGGCATCGGATTGGGAATAGATGGAGCTTCTGGTTTCTTTTGACTTGCCCAATGTTTGCGTAGGCGGTTGTAAGCGTATATTACACCCGCAAATGTTGCGGCGGCAGCCAATAGGTAGATGACAACGTATTGGTGGATATCATGGTGTGTTGCATGATCTGACATGATGTCTTCTGATGTTGCGGCTTTCATTTGTTCTACTTGTTTGCCAAGCTCTTGCAGTAATACTCTCTGCTCTGTTACCGTCTCATTCTCGTGAAGATGATTCAGAACCGGTACAGGTAAGTTTATGATATTGTTGATTGAAGGAATTTCTGCTGGACCTGCGTCGACTTGGGCTTGAATTTTGTTCATTTGTTGCCTTTGGGGATAAACAGCAAAAGTTTCACTACTAATTATGCAATCGTCATTGAGTGTTATGACTCCGGCCTTGTGTAGCAGCTGCGTTGAAACTTGATGCCCACAAATTATACGTATTTTGCATTGTTGACAGCAAAAATAGAGGAAATTATTTGCATTGTTTAATCCCAACCACTTGTCTCGGCAGGTTTCATGTTTTGTTTCGCAGTGAAGAGATTCCTTGTCCTTCATGCAAAGGCTCTCGTCCGACTTCATGCGGTATACAGGTTTCTGTAGTGGACACAATTGGGTTGTCGCGTCATGTTGCATGCATTGATGTATTTCGGATTCCGTCATTGGTATGTAGGAGTCCTTTTGAATGTTTATTGCTAACATTTCAGCAATAGGTATTAGGGTGACCATATCCACGTCATTGTTTTTCGGTACTGGTATTGTTCGGTAGATCTCGAAGTTATCTCTGCTGATTAGGGGTACCTTTACCTCGATTATAAGGTATCGTTCGGTCATTTTCGCCTTTACTTGTAAGAGATGATACAGGTGAAATAACTCTGTTTGAATGTTGGTGATGGGTAGGACTAAATCCTTGGATAATTGACCTGAGATTTTGTTCAATTCGTCCCGAAGCTGTTCCGGTGCGATGAGGTGTAAGTTCATCTTGCCGTTATATATGTTTGTTACCGTGTCTATGAGGGTCTCTTGGACGTTTCTGAGATGCTCAATTAAGCTATTTGCCGTAATAGCTGACATCACAAATTCAATAGACAGTTCTTGGGAATTCAGTTCCTTCTGGAGGTTGTTCGATGAGCTTGGTCGATGAGAAGATGTGTCAATCGACTGTCGTGTGGAATGATCATCGGATGTTTCATGTTTTCGGTTAGCGATGCGTTTTTCAATCTTCCTCCCACTCGGAGGATGTCTTGATGATCAATGAACGGAGTGAGATCTTTTATTTTACTGTTAGCCTGCACCCTGTTATTTTTCTTTAAATGACAAAGATCTGTGTCAAATGATTTTTGTTGAGTTTGTTTTATGAGCACCTTTATTGCGTTATTCAATTCGTGCAACGTCAGATATCTCGGTAGCTGTCGCCTTTTCGGGTTCAATGCTCTGAGTATCCATGCGACAATGCGAATAATATGTTCGATAGAGCTGTGATTTTGCAATAATGTTTCCACAATGCTCGTATTTTCTATGATGTGTTGAGAATGTTGGGATACATTGGCTTGTTTCCGGACTGTTTTTTCTTCTTGGTCGGTGTTATAATTGTGTTTTTCTATGTTCTTTGTTTTTAGCAATGGTAGCCATGTTGGTCCATGCCACCATAATTGATTTTCTTTCAGCTGACTAGCGTATTGGCCTCTGCTTGCGGCGTCAGCGGGATTTTCCTTTGTATTAACGTAGTTCCACGATGATCGTGGTATGACGTCAGTAATACTTCGTACTCTGTTTTCTACGTATGCTTTCCAGCGGGATGGGTCTCCTTGTAACCAACCCAGGACCACCATGGTATCAGTCCAGCCGTAGACGTGTACTTCATATTGATTCAATGACTGTTTGACTTTGCGCATTAGTTGTGATAGAAGGTGCGCTCCATTCAATTCCAGTCTAGGCAATGTTGTTGATTTTCGGTGTGGTACAATCTTTGACTTTGCAGCGACCAGTATTGTTGATGACTGGACTCGTGCATAGATGACGCAGGCATAGGCATCCAGGGAGGCGTCGCTAAACCCATGTAGCTCCATTGTCTGCTTTCCGCCACACTTAAGCCATCTAGGTATTTCGCATTCGTTTATCGCTCTTATATCGGCTTGTATCTTGCACCACTCCACATGTATGTTATCGGACACTTCGTCGTCCCAATGTAAGTTGCCATCCCACAGCTTTTGAAATAATAATTTCAATTTTGTTGACACGGGGGCCAGCCAGCCGAGTGGGTCAAATAGTTTGGATATTTCGGCAAGTAGGCTTCGTTTTGTTTGTTTCTTGTTTACGTCAGAAATTGTGCATTGAAAGGTGAATTTGTCCTCTCTTGAATTCCAGCACAGGCCTAACGTTTTTTGTGTATTTTCTGTTTTGAAGTTGAAGACAATCTTATCGTTGTGTTGTTCGGAGATATCTTCCAAAAGTTCTTGATTGTTTGCTGACCATTTTCTGAGGTTAAACCCTCCATTTTTCAGTAACTGTTTCAGATCCGCGATCAATTGCTTTCCTTGTTCGATTGTATGTGTCCCGTGAACGAGGTCATCCATGTAGAATGATTCTTCCAGCACTTTTGAAGCCTCCGGGAACTGTTCATGTTCATCTGCCGCCAATCTCTTGAGCGTCATCATAGCTAGGAACGGCGCTGCCTTGGTTCCGTATGTTACGGTTGTTAATTGGTATGAGCGGATAGGTTGTCCCAGTGATTCTCGCCATACAATTTGTTGCAGTTGTTGGTCTTCAGGGGCTACCCAAATAGCACGAAACATCTTCTCAATGTCCGCTGTTAACGCATATTTGTATTGCCTCCATTTCATCAGTAATGTTTGTAGGTCCTGTTGAAGATTGGGACCTTTGTACATGAGGTCGTTCAAACTGCATCCCGTTGACGTTTTTGCTGACGCATTGAACACCACTCTGTACTTTGTTGTTGTTGATTCAGCGCGTTGCACTCCGTGGTGAGGTAAGTAACACTCGAGTGTTTTGTTGCTAACTGTTGATTGCTTCATATGACCTAGGTCAATATATTCAGCCATGAAGTCTTTATAGGCCTTTGCCAGGTGTGTTTGTTTTTCCAACTTTCTTTCTAAAGTTTTGAATTGGGCTACAGCCATTGGTTTGGACGAACCCAGACTGGGTTCGTCTCAAGTTCTTTCTTCATCGGCAGTCTGACTTCGTATTTCCCATTCTCCAGGCGTTGCGTAGTGTTGGTGTAGTATTCAATGCATGTTTCATTTTCCACCGATAAATTGGATTAATCGGTGATGTCTTCGGTTTCCCAGAACTGTTTGATATCTTCAAGATTGTTTATGACCACATTGCAGTGGAAAGTTTTGACATTTCCGCATAGAAGCCAACCTAGGTAGGTTTGTTGTGCGATAGGTTGAGTGGTGTCATCGCCCTTTATTATGCCTCCTAGCATGATTTGCGAATAAATGTCTGCTCCAAATAGTAAATCCACCTGACGGCTGTTATGGAACTCCGGATCTGCTAAATGGATGTTCTGTATGTGGGACCAAGATGGTTTTGCAAAGGTCTTATTCGGCAGGTTCTTAATCAAGTTATTCATAATGATGACAGTCGTTTGGTACTTGAAGTCGTTGTAGACAGAACTGCAAGTAATTGTTGTCATTCCTTTGCAGTGGTTTTCCTTCTGTCCAACTCCAAAGATGACTCCTTTGCATCTCTCGCGCTTAACTCCTAGAAGTTGAGCAGCATGTTCGGTGATCAAAGATATCTGAGAACCTTGATCGATGAGGGCTCGCAACTTGATTAGGGTCCCATCGGCTGTTTCTATGTTTACTACAGCTGTCGCTAGTAGTATCTCCGAAGTATCATCATCCTTTGATACATGGGAAGAATTTGTTTGTTTTTCCGTTTTGTTCGTAATACATGCATCGTGTAGCAATGTATTATGTTGACCCGAGCACTTGCGACATCGGTAAGCTGACGTACATTTCTTTCCGTTATGGCTGAACAGACAATTTACACAAATGTTCATTTTATTTACTGTGCTAAGTTTTAAGTGATTCGGCATTTCTAAAAACCTTGCACAATTGTACATGCCATGTTCGTCATCGCAAAGGGGGCATCGGAATGTTGACGCATGGAACGATTTCGTAATTTTCTTGTTGCTAGTTGCTTGATTACTGCTGTATTGTTTTTTAGAGTACAAAGTATTTTGATGTTGACTCGATGAGGTATTTGGTTTTTGATTGTTTTCTTGTTTGCGGCGCGATGCTTCCAATGATGTAAACTTCCCTTCTAGGAAATCTAGCAGATCTTTCAGTATTGGCAGCTTTCGGCAGTTCTTCAGCGATTCGTTGTACTCTGAGTGTGTGTCAGCGTCTAATTTTTGCGATAATATATGTACAATTATCGGATCCCAGGTGTCGATATTCACTCCTAAATTCTTTATCGCATGTAGGCATTCTATGCTGACGTCATGGATTTTCTTTATTTGGGCCACTGTCTGTTGTTGCATGTTTGGTAAATTGAACAGCATGTTGATGTGCGATGTGAATATAAGTTTTTCATTATTATATCGGTGATTGAGGATATCCCAACACACCAGGTAGTTATCCGAACTTATCTGTAGATGTTGAATCAAGCGTTCCGCTTCTCCTTGCACCTTACTCTTCAGAAACTGCATCTTCTGAGCAGATGAGAGGGAATTGTTGTTGTGTATTGCTTCCGTAAAAAGGTCTTTAAATGGGATCCACTGGTTGTAGTTACCATTGAAGACTGGTATCTCTAATTTCGGTGTTGTTTTCTCCCGATGAGTGCCGGACCACATTTTGGTATTCAAAGCCTTTTTTAGTTCCTGGAACTGGTTTTCATACCTGGTGTAGCGTTCTTCATACACTGCATTCTTCTCTCCGTTGGTTTCATACTCTATCTCCCAGTGAAGGTTGTCAATAGCTGACCAGCATGTTTGCAGTGTTTGCAGAGCGTCTTGAAACTCCCATTTTTCAGACAGGAACTCCACGTGTATGTTCGCGACTGCTCTCATGAAGGCTTTGAAGTTAGCGGTCTGTTTGCGCATCATATCGTCCAGCTTGCTATTGGATCCCGTGTCCTTTTTCGCGGTGTTTTGTTGATCTTGCCGAGGAGGAGGAGGAGATGGTTCTCTGTTTTGTTCGTCTTGATTGCCAGCTTGTTCTGCCTCACTCTCCTGGGCTTCTTGTTCCTGTTTTGTTTGTTCCGAAGTACCTTCCCCTGTTTGTTGGTTGGCACTTCCCAATGTTTTTGGTTGTACCGACTGCTCCCTCGGAGAACGAGTGAGAGTCGTAAGTTGTTGGTGTTGTTGCAGAATAAGCTCCTTTACTTCATTGTAGCACTGCAGAGTTATGTTATAGCAGTCATTACTAAAGTACGGATGACTTACACTTTGTTCCGTGGTCGTGATTGAACTGAAATTCTGACCACAAGTTTTCCAGCATTGCCTTACGGCGTTTGAAGTAGTCAGCGTTCTTTCTGTCCCAACCATCCTTCTTGATATTTATACCGATCTTCTTTATGCCGTCGTAGAGTTCGTTCTGCTTCTGGTAGAACTCAGCTGCCGACATGATGTTTTGTTGTTTTTCTTATTGACTTCAAATGAACTCTTCTGTTTCGAGCGTTGACTGTTGCTCCACACTCTTGGTTCTTCGTATTGTGCAACCTTCTCCTCTGCGGTATGCGCCTTCTCAATTGGTTACTGGGGCGACTCGCTTCTGAGAGACCAGTCCAACCGATTCGCGACCGTAAAAGATGTAAATTACACAACACTAAATTGCTCGAAGGACCATATGTTGGGGCTTAACTCCCAACAGTGAAAATGTTATGTTGAACTGTTATGATGAATGAGTAAACAACCGATTGATATAAAGGTTTTATTGCTACTAAAAATAACATATTATAATGTAATAATGTACAATTAATGTTGAGCAAAACAAACTGCAACGTTTCACTGTAAGTAGGACGTATTAGTTAGGGTCAATGTACAGCGTAGCTCGTACACCGCAAGAGAAGCCAAAATGTGTTCACTGTGGTCTTCCTCACCCTGCCAACTATAGAGGGTGTGAAGTACCTAAGCAGATACAAATGATGAAAAATAAAAATATTAGAAAGAAACGTGTGGTACCAACTACCCAGCAATCTCTTCCCGTACAAAATCTTGATAAACAGGTACAGAAAGCAAGTGTCCAGTCAACTGCAAAACCTATGCAAGTAACCAACATTGGATCCTATGAGGAAGCTGCAAAACAAAGATCACAGCCCTTGAATCTAGAGGATAAGATTAATCAGATCTTAAAATGTATTTATTACTTCATTTGACAAGAGATTAGAGAACCTAAAATCCAGCACTAAACCAGCTGTTTTAAATAATCCAAAATGAATAATACTCTCAAAATAATGGCATGGAACTCTAATGGGCTCCTCAAACATCAAAATGAGTTGCAGGCGGTCCTAACACAGAAAATATAGACGTATGTTTGGTCTCTGAAACGCACTTCACAAAACAATCTTTTGGCAAATTTAGAGGATACATGGTATATAATTCGCTCCACCCTGACAACTCTGCCAGAGTAGGTAGTGCGGTTATAATCAAAGACAACATTAGTCACTACGTGCAGTATACATATAAAGAACAAGACATTCAAGCTGTGGCAATATCTGTTAAAACCAAATATTAGCATGTGTCTGTTGCAGCCATATACTGTCCTCCACGGCATATGATAAGAAAAGAACGATATTTACATCTCTTTGAACTATTAGGCCAGAGATTTATCCTAGGCGGCGATTTTAATGCTAAGCACACGCATTGAGATCAAGACTTACTACAACTAAGGGAAGGCAGCTCTTAAGTGCAGTTAAAGAAACACATTCAGAAATTATGAGCACAGGTAAACAAACGTACTGGCCCACTGACCACCAGAAAATACCGGATCTTATAGATTTTTTCATAAGCAAAAATATATCCGCCAACTACCTGTTTGGAGGAAGGTCTTCATATGAACTCGGACCACTCTTCAATTATACTAATGCCGAGTCAAAAAATCCTACTAAAAGAAAGCCACTTAACCCTGGTTAATAAGTTTACAGATTGGAAAGGTTTTGCCCTTGATCTAGATAATATGATCGACCTTAAAACTCCGATAAAAAAGCAAGATCAGCTTGACTCAGAAGTAAACAAATTTATTGTTAATATCCAACAATGTGCGTGGAGCGACACCGCATTTAAAACGAAAATATAAGGGATTTATCTATCCTAAGGCAATTGTAGATTTACTATCTGAGAAAAGGAAACAAAGAAAGCTTTGGTAGCAAACAAGGTGCCCGAGGGATAAAACATCACTAAATAACCTAACTAAACGATTAAAGAGGAAAATTCTACAGTTTCAGGATGAAACTCTGAATACCAACCTTCTGCAGCTAACCAATGACAAATCAACTGATTACTCTCTTTGGAGAGCAACAAGAAATCTAAAAAGGCCAATAAAACAAATACCGCCCATCAGAGATAGCAACGGAAAATGGGCCATAAGCAATGACCAAAAAGCGTTAAGGTTTGCTCAACACTTAGAAGAAACTTTTCAACCCAATGAAACCTCGATAGAAATACTTGAGAGTGAAAGATTGTCACAAAACCAAAAGAAGTAATGAGAGAAATCGAAAATATTATTAGCTTGAAAAAGTCTCTGGGGTAACGACCTCATTACAGGGGAAAGTCTAAACCACCTACCACGCAAAGCTATAGTAAAACTGACCAAGCTTATACAATGCTGCATTTATCTTAAAATATGTACCTGAGCCATGGAAGCGTGATGTCTTCAGGCCCAGTGATTTTTTCTAAATTTTTAAATCAGCTGCAAACAACATTGTTAGACAGTGCCTGATACGACTTGTTATGTCATCAACAAATGGTACAAACAAACTGAGCTGAGCCAAGGTGGGAACCTTGTGGAACACCGGAGCGGGCATGAAATTCATAAGATACATAGACATAGACAGCAACGAACTGTGAGCGATTTATAAGATAGGATGCAAACCATCCCAACAAAGATCTGTGAACACCACTAACTCCTAGTTTTGCTATCAAGAGTGGATGACTCACCTTATCGAACGCGCTGCTAAAATCTGTATATATTGCCATATCCTGGTATAAAATGTGCTATTCCTGTCCAAAAGCAATCCACATCCACTCAATCCACATCTCAAATCTAATCTATTGTCACTTATTTTTAACCACTTCTAAAAGGAGGAGGTTCTCAATTCGACTCTTATTTTTTGTGTGTGTCACATCAAAACTACAAACTACAAAAATGTTGATGATTCTTTTTTATTTGAAAGCTGGTGCTTCTCCCGTTTAAATTGTACTCTTCTATACTAATATTATAAAGAGGAAAGATTTTTTTTTTGTTTGTACCGAATAGGCTCCGAAACTACTGGACCGATTTTAAAAATTATTTCACCTATGGAAAGCTACATTATTCCCGAGTAACATAGGCTATAATTTTGACGGGAGCGAAGCCGCGGGGGTCAGCTAGTCTTTTATATAATAAACAATGGCAGATCTCTCGGCAATCGCATGTATGCTTATTGTTTACGCCATTTCATAACATAAAATCTCGCCGGTACGCTCTAAAGAGCTACGCAGATGTTATCACTCTGGTACACTCTCATTTCACCTGTTATGTTCAGGTTTTAAGTTATTCGGGTATTCTATTCTAATTTATTTTAGGAAGACCGATGTATTTTTTTTATAAAAAATACTACCCTATTAACACCCTTTTAAGAAAAATTTTGTAAAATCATTAGGGAAAGAAATGAAAAAAATTCAACGGTTGTTCCACTCACAATGTTTTTGCAAAAGCGCCATCTGGCCAGCATCCGCAGAACTTGGATTACCACACGAGTTATGTGGTCTTTCACCTCAACAATCTGCATGAGTAGACGTTTTCTGTTTATTAGTTTAATCTAAAATTTGCCGCTAGGTGTTGTTGGTAATTAGCATTATGTGAGATAAACTGTATTTCGTAGGCTGATTCCTAAATTACATCGAGTTTATAAACATGAAATCCTGAGCTAGACATATCATTTTATTTGATGCGTTTTGAAACCACCGCACTACTATTATTATTTATACCTAAAATAGGCAAACTAGCTCCTAAAATCATGAATTGCTTATAACACTAAACGTAAATAAATTATGGCAGAGACAGAATTATGTTTTAACTTAATTCAGAAATTTTCTAACTTTTCTATTTTGTATAGATAATAAATAATTATGGCATCTACAATAAAGATATTTTATGTTAAGGTATAACGGACAAACTGTGTTACTGTGCCCAACATTATTATGCTATGATGATACATCAGCAGTGCAGACATAAATTACTTGCCGCGGTATTACCATCGGGCATTCGGTGGTTCGGCGGTCGGCCTGTTCAATAATAGTATCATAGTATTTTCACTATTTTCATACAAGACAGAATTCTGAGGGGATGGCGCGTACGCAGTCCCCACTACCAAAAATTACGCATCCGAGCTTTCCACATTAGGGATAATCGCAGGGGTCAACATAACCGCAGTGCAATGGTAAGACCTCGCCCTGGGGGAACCGCCTTTTTGATCACGGTATCTCTTATGCCCGGTAAGTATGATTTCACTACAAAACCGCGCGCGGGTCGTTCAACGGCGGTGAATCCGCGATTCTGAAACGTGACGTAAACGTAAAGCGCCATCTAGCGAGAAGATTGATAACTAAACTCGGTCGCGTAACTATGCTGTTATTTTTCTTCATTAAACCATGATTCCAGAAACGCCTTTATGATAGCAGCTTTTTGATATGAAATGTCTAAATGCTCTCTCTCTCTCTCTCACCGATCCTCTCTCTCTGGCCGTGGTGAGCTGTTGTATGCAGTGTTGTTATTCACTTCAGAACACGCTGTCTGTGTCTTATTGGAAATTTTCTGAACAAATAGTTTCGAAGTTTCACATCTGCCAGGAGTCCCGCGACGGCTCATCTTTTATTTATATACAACTTCTTAATTATTACCTAAGATGTAAATACTCTTTAAGGGTAGGCTTAAATCAAGTGCTGCATCCTACGGGTAGTAGGAGAAACAAATAAATGTGCCAAAGACATTAATATATTTGGTCTTACCTTGATTTGAACCTACCCAGTATATGTATTCATGGCTTGGTGTTATACAATGAAACAAAAAATTCTTCTCATAATAAATAATTTGCCAAAACTCGGTTTTTTCCTCAAATCAACAAATATCTGCGTCATGCAACGAATCTTATTAAAATAATATTTACAGAGAAACTTCTTAATATAAAATAAATAACAAAATAACGTAAGTTTAATAATAAATAGCAGAATCATTTACTAAACATAGCAACAGTTAAGTACTAAATTCCGGCAATAACAGAGTACATTCGAAAAAATAAGCGTGAGTCCAAATCACCAAGAATTGGAGTCAGAATAAATGTTCTTTAATACAAAATCATTCATGAAAATATCACAATTTTAAATACATCAACATTGCAAAAGGAATTGAGCGAATAGCGACAATCAGAACTTGATGTGCTCATGTTGCAGCTCACAGGGCGAGCACGGCGGAGCGCTTGTCTCTGTTCTTGCTGCGCGTGTGGTCGCGGGCCTTGCTCGCCGCTCTGTTCTGTAGGTGCTGGAATGGGAAAACATATTGTTCACTTCAAAACCTTAATGACGAAGAGTCCGAACTTAATGGTCGTTTCTTGCCTACCTTAGCCTTCAATTGTTAAAACGCCTGTGGTCTAATATGATCTTTTTCCCGAAGGCCAAGAGAGCTATGGCTCGGGGCGGAAGACAGCCTACGGTGGCAAAGCCACCCATCAACTTCCTATCCATAAAATAAAATTTAATCATGCTCAGAGCGAATTAATTATTTCACATTACGGTGTGGCATACCTTGGCTTGGCCCAGACGCACGACGAGAGCACGGCCTTCTGTGACAGGCTCGAGTTACACAATTTTATCACAGTTTGGGAGCAAAAACCGTGATAAAATGCGTGACTCAAGCCTATCACAGAGGCCGGGCTCGCACGGCAGGGCGACGAAACTTTCTACGCCAATGCAATGCGCTCGTGTCATATGGTGACGGATTAATGATGAATTGCTATTGATATTTGAGTACATACCCGCTGCAGTTTTTTGGGCTTATCTCGCTGCAGATTTTTAGGCTTCTTTTGAGACGGTTTCTGCATAGGCATCTCGTCAGACAGCTGTAGCGCATCCCGCAGGCACTGAGAGTGCGGCGCCAACACTGGCAGCGCTCCGCCCAGCGCGGCCGCCAGCGCCGCGTACGCCGCGCCGCCCCACCAGCCAGACCACACAGCTGTCTGCGAGCCGATGTGAGCTGATGTGCAGGGGACTTCACCCTCCTAGAATATGGATAATGTTGGCGTTAAATTGGATTGCTGCAGACTCAAATCGTGTTTAAGCACTCAGACAAGCCTAACCAGCAAATTTTAGCACTAGTCGTTTGACACTATCTCATCCGCGATGACTGGTGCACACATATTACATGCAACGTACCTCAAAGTACTTGAGGATGTCCCTGAAGGTGGCTCGCTGTATCCTGCGGTCTCTCTTGGCGCGTGTCTTGTCAGAGTCTCGCGCTAACTCAGTGAGTTGCGGCAGTAGCAAGTCTACGTGCGCTGTCAGCGCATTATCTGAACTGTCCTCGTCTGTGACTGTCTCGTACGCGATGGCAAGTGCACCGCCTGCTGCCATGCGGACCTGGGATGAAGAACAATACTTTAACTAAGACCATTCAATTACATTATCGCTACCTGTTGTTGGATAAAACCTAGATAGTTTACCTCGAGTGACACCGCCTCCAACAATTCCCCAAGCCTGGCGAAGCTGGGCGCCTTGTTGTTCAACAGGGACAGCGCATGGTTGCGCGGCAACATCGGCAACAGTAGCGCCCAGCCGTCCAGTGCGGCGGCGTGCCACGCGCCTTCTTCTACCATACCTGGGGGAGGAACATCAAACGATTTTAAATTGAGAACTCATCATCGTCATCCTCCTGATAACTTGACCGTATCCCATATGGAAGACCATCATGCAACAGCTGTGCTTGCTGAGAGGCTAACATTTTCCTAAATGAAATGTTCTCATAAGCAGTCGTGGCTTACCTTGAGATAGCTGCCGCTGAAGACAGTCTCGTACATGCGCATGACCTCTAAGATCTCAGTGAGGTCTTCCTCTATCAAGTAGCACAACACAGCCAGCGATGAGCAGCACTAAAATTTACCAATAAACAAATCAGTTAATCGTTTAATAAACGCTGACAGCCGATTTCATTCAATAATGTGAGACATTGGAATACAACTTCCTTGTCATTTATTTTAATGTTTATTAGAACAACTCTAATATTTTGTATTACTTTTCTTGTGCCGATGTAACGTGGCTCTTGAAATGTTGTGATTAGTGTCACATTAGAATAAGTATATTTATGTTTATTTGTTTTACCTCAGTGCGAGTGTCCAGTGAGGCAGACTTGTCTGTAGCGGTGGCGATTAGCGCGGGCCGCACCTCGCGTAGAAACTTCTCCGTGCCTTCCTCGCCGATCTGAAGGAACATAAGGTAATGGTTAACAACGCCAAAAACAGACGATAGATTAAGAAGAGAATTGGCTTGAGGCTTTATCTAGGTCAATGTTTTGGAATCATTTGTGACCAGGATTAACAATCATTCCAGCAGCAGTCTGTCTGTTAATTCATCTAGTCATATCTTGATAATCACCTGTATAACCAGCAGCGGTACAATAGCAGCAGCTGCCTTCCTCTCGCCGTCCTTGCCGCGGCGCAGCGCACGCGCCACGTGGTCGGCCAGCGTGGCGCGGTGCGCGGCCAGCAAGCCGTCCACTGCGCGCCGCTGTAGAGCCGCGCGCAGCGACACGAATGCGCCCGCGCGTGCTGCGTTCGCGCGTGCCTTCGAATTTTTCTTTGAGTACTTGTTCTATAAGAAAGAGAACTATTATTAGCATATAGGTTTACATTTACTCTAAGGCCAAGAAACCGATAGCCCGAGGTGGTAGAGTTTCTTTCTTGTAGATAGAAAAAAATCGAACTTATCCGTAATTGATCGTAATCGAATTTTCAAGCTCGCTTCGCTCGCCCTTCCCTTGGTTTTGGAGATTTTCTGCATAAATTGACAAAGTAAACTATTGGAAATGCTATAACGGTGCTTCTCGAACTCCCTTCACTAACACTCGCTTTTTTTGTTGGAATATCACATTAATCATTAAACAATGGCAGCATAAGAGTTTTGATTTATTTTATTTTATTTATTTATATTAGGGTAACAAATATATTTGGTTCGAGCGCCAAATCTTTAAATACGCCACTGATGCGAAAGTGGAAGAGCGTTCTTGTACTATTTTTTTTTGCGAAATATAGTCCATGCTATTCGTGCGACGTTTTTCTCGAGTAAATGTAAGTATCTGATTAGATTTCAATCGATCGTCCGACAAGAGAACATTGTTGGCCCATGCACGAGTCAGAAGTGCTGTGAAATGTGAACTGTCTAGGTCAACGACACAGCCTTTATATTTTGTTTAAATAATAATATGTAACGTCAAAGAGAATCTAATGCGCATCTACGGTATGGACTGACAAAAGTATTCTGGATTTCAATAAAAAACTGTGAAAAGATATGTAAAAGCGAGGTTGTTTTCGGAAAAGTAAACGTAGGACAATAATGTTGCGCAATTTATAATAACCACTAAAACCATACTAAAACAATATTCAATACTTAACCCTAATGATAACCTTTGAAAATCAATAACTTTGAGCAATACGTGATATTGCGCAATGTTATTGACCTTGATATTGCACCATATTATTTTTAGACACGAAGGAGGCGCCATCTTGTACCGCGGATTTTACGTCAAACGCCGCGCGATATTTTTTGTTACGTGTTGTGTGACTAACCATCACAATCTGTTTACTAACAATCAGACTTTATTTTTAGCAATGATTATAATTAATACTGTGGTTAAGATAGTATTAAAGGGCAATGTGCTAGATAGGTACCTATCTAGTTTGGAAAATATTGTGCAATCTCTAGGATGAAATGTTATTTTGTCTATTGTGTTGTGTGTGTTACGATCGACATTGAGCTATATGTGATACTCAGGGGTGACAATCTTAATAGTGGCAAACGAGTAATTGTTCTAATATAAGTGTATAAAATTAGGTTGGACACCAAAAGTATTGCCACTCCATACATTTAAATGACATTTTAATTTGTCGTTATTATATCGTACGTTAACTAGACAACCAGCACAGAGATGGCGGTATTCATGATGTACAATTTGAAATAAGTACCAGCAAGTAATCTTAATTTTCATTCTTATTAGCAACGTTTGAATAGCCTATTTGTACAGCGTCAGACTGACATACAAATGAATTCAGGTTCGATTCTCGCGAACCGTGGCACTTTTTGTTCCCTAAAATTTATTAAAACAAGTATGTTGGCAATAGTTTCAAAACCTGTATCCAGAGGGCGACACTTTCCGTTTCTCAATTTTGTAGCGGAGATAGACCTCTATTTCATATATAAAAAAAACCGGCCAAGTGCGAGTCGGACTCGCGCACGAAGGGTTCCGTACTTGGTAAATTGCGGTTTACGATTTATGACGTATTTAAAAAAAAACTACTGACTAGATCTCGTTCAAACCAATTTGCGCTGGCAGTTTACATAGTAATGTACATCATATATTTTTTTCAGTTTTATCATTCTCTTATTTTAGAAGTTACAGGGGGGGGGACACACATTTTACCACTTTGGAAGAGTCTCTCGCGCAAACTATTCAGTTTAGAAAAAAAAATAATTAGAGACCTCTATATCATTTTTGAAGACCTATCCATAGATACCCCACACGTATGGGTTTGATGAAAAAAAATATTTTTAGATTTAGTTTCAAGTATGGGAACCTCCAAAATTTATTGTTTTATTTTTATTTTTGTGTGAAAATCTTAATGCGGTTCACAGAATACATCTACTTACCAAGTTTCAACAGCATAGTTCTTATAGTTTCGGAAAAAAGTGGCTGTGACATACGGACGGACAGACAGACAGACAGACAGACAGACAGACAGACAGACAGACATGACGAATCTAAAAGGGTTCCGTTTTTTGGCATTTGGCTACGGAACCCTAAAAAGTACTCTGTGGTGATACTGCACAATATTATTGCCATATCACTGCCCTTAACATTCCACAACATTATTGCCCTTGATATTTCTCAACATTATTGCCCTTGATATTGCTCAGCATTATTGCCCTTGATCTAGCACAGTATTATTGACCTTTATCTAAGTTATTATTATTGCCCTAGATATTGCACAACATTATTGTCCTTGATCTAGCACAGTATTATTGCCCTTGATATTGCACCATATTTAACGTATTTAAGCTCGTATAAAAAAAGAAATGCGCATAGTTGTGGATTTGAAAGCATTGTGCAGAAAGTTAGATATTCCGTAAACAGTTTTCATATATTATGTTAAAATAGATTTACCTTTGTCAGGCTTCACTTCCTCCTCGAGTGACTTTAGGTATTTAAGGTACCATTTTGAGGGATAATTTTTTTCTACTACAACAGGTTCAGGTTCTTTGTAACTCTCAATTATTTGTTTTTCGTTAAATGGACGTGGTCCACTCCATTTGATGTCCCGTTGCTTCCCTGTAGAATATTGTAATGATTAATATTGTCTTATCTATTAGAGATATATGTTGTTACTTCATCAGTAAAGTTTATGATATATTACATTTGATCGCCTGATGCTGCAACCCCATATCTACAGATTCTGTCCTGATGAGCCGGTTCTCGCCCGTCTTCCTGCCCCATTGTGGGCAACTTAGCTTAGCTGCAAAACAATAAAGAATTTTGTCGGTATATGTCGAGATTTAATTGCCTTCAACAGCAACAACTAATACAAATTACCAAGGCCATTGAAAGAATACTATCGAATAAACAGGAAAGTAATAAAATGACTTTAACTTGTACATTAATTTAGAATAAACTTATCAGTTTATCGAAGATTTCCAGAATTGTTTTGACAACAATATATCTGAGTAGATTTCAATAACAAAAAGATATTTAATGTAATCTTGTATTAATGTTGTATATCAAACAGGCCCTAGGTTGTGCAATATATATAAAAAAATTGATAAAGAAGCTGTCGCAAAACAGAAAGCAAGCTTTTATGTTCTCCTTACTTGATTCCCTCCTCTGCTCCTCTTCTTGTTCTTTCAAACTACGTGCTTCTCTGTTATCCTCATGTATCTGCACCCATTGCCTAATTCTAGCTGCACTTGGACACTTATCCTGCATGTCACGACTTAGTACACGGATCTTTTCACAATACAAGCGCCTCACAACAACTGGGCGACCACGATTTAAATAATATTGCTCCACACAAAACTCCCGCTGCTCCCTCGACCATCCATGGCGAGTGTTCTTCAAACTATCCGTGGTAGATTGTGATTCCATGATGTCTGTGCTTGGCGAACTTTGAAACGATACTGAGTAGGTAAACTACAAGCTACCGGCTATACATAATATACATAAGCCAGTGAGACCTCCCCCCTCCCCCCCGTTACACACCCGGCAATGGTGAAGCATGAGTGTTCGCGGCAACTCGGTAGGTTAGACATTGTTGTTATTCCTATATTGTGAAATTATAAATATGTTGCACAATAGTAGAAATAACAGGTAAGATAAAGCGGTGTGGTAAGTCACGTCACGGGTACCATTTATTGAATCCTGAACATAACGCGTCTTGAGTTCATGACCGATATTTCAAAGCAACGAAATTGCGCAACAATTTTTCCAGGAACATCTGATGATGTTGAGAATGATTTTCGCAATTGGAATGCAGTGAGGGTTTTAAACTTGTTCACGACAATATGACATTTATTCCTGTTAAGGATACTCTTGCTCTTCACATTTTCTGGGTGTCCATAAAAACAATAGGTTGGTGGTATCTATTTCTAATCAAAACAAAGTTTTAACGTTTTCGTCCGGCTATAGACTTATTAACTCTTGACTCATTTATTAAGAGTTGGCTTTGCAGAAGATTTGTTTTAGACGAAAAGAAAATCAACTGTTCAGTACATTTTCGTTCGCATAATTTAGGGAATAATAAGTTAAATAAACACTACTAGACTTTATATAACATAACCCCTAAGAGAGCCTACGCGAGTCTACGAAAGCCTACGCGTGTCTACGAAAGCCTACGCGTGTCTACGCGAGACTACGAGTACCGTGCTACGAGGGTCTACGCATGACTACGACAGCCTACCCGTGACTATGATAGCTTAAAATCGTTAGTAATTAATTGATCAAATAATATTAAGAAAAATTTGATTTATATTACTTAACAAAGGTGTTGCACAATATTATTGAACCTAGCCAAAGGTTGTCTAGTAGATATTGCTGTCAGCAATAAGACCGCTATGTATCCATTTTTTTTTATAAAATACTGGTGTAACTATTTTGGTAAGTATACAATAAAGTATATTCTATTATATCCTGAAGTCCCGAAGCCAAGCTTGAGCCTTGTAAATTTTCTTCCATAACCGGTCTAGTCTATCAAACATAAACTTAATTTTCATGTTTAATTAATAATTAAGGCCACAAAAGTTCACGTTAATTTTTAGATCTAAAAAAATATGTTGTATTCTCGTAGTAGGTATTGCATTTCCTGTCTCATGTAAAGTGTGCAAAGCTGTATATTCTCCTCATTGGTAAAAGAAAGCCACACGTATTTGGCGAACACAAAATCCCACGCTGGAAATCGGCATTGTTTTATTCCCTGGTTATTAGGTAAATACTATTGTGCAATACAACTGTAATTTCATACACAAAATTATCTAATCTTCAGCGGCTGGTGGCTTGCGGGGGAGAGGTGTGGCTTGCTGGGTATGTCTAGCCGCTAGCTTGTTGCTCACTCAGTCTCGCTCAGAAGTTCACTTAGCACAGTCACCATGGGTCGATCGAAACCAAACTATATCCGCGGGTGGACGAATGCAGAACGCGAGTTTTGTGTAGAGCAATATTATTTACATGAGAAGAGTTAAGCTGCTGTTCTATCCTCTTACTCGTTAAAATTTCGTGTATATAATGGTAACAATGTGAATAAGTGTCCGACTAAGAACCATGTAAGGGAATGGGTGAGGCTACACGAAGAAAAACAAAAATCAGCACTTAGATGGAAACAAACGGAAGAACAGCAAAACACAGACACAAGTAAGGAGAACGTACAGATTTCATGTTTGTTGCACAACCTAATGCCAGAAATAAGCATTTTTAATAATAGTCATTTAAGTTAACTATAACGGGAGTTGAACTTGAAACCTACTCAATTGGTTTGTCGAAACAATGTCTGGTCGCTTCGGGAATCTTGATAACATTATTTTGATAATAGATACGCTATCAATAGCCTTGGTATTTTTCACCTTGGCTTTGTTCAGTTCAAGTACATGCCATTTATTGTTGGTGGATAGAAAACAAATTCAAGATCTTACAATAATGATGTTGTTTTGCAGCTAAGCTAAGTGGCACACAATGGGGCAGGAAGACTGGAGAAAACCGGATCGTCAGAACAGAATCTGTAGATATGGGACAGCAGCATCAGGAGATCAAATGTAATACTTCATAATCATTACTCCTAAAGTACTTAACAAATACCGATGTTATGACAAAATTTACACCAACATTTTATTTCTGCAGGGAGACAACGGGACATTAAATGGAGCGGACCACGTCCAGTTAACGAAAAACAGATAATTGAGAGTTACAAAGAACCTGAACCTATTGTAGAAGTGAAAACTTGTCACTCAAAGTGGTACCTTAAATACCTAAAGTCACTCGAGGTCAAGGAGGAAGTGAAGCCTGACAAAAGTAAATATGTTTTAACATTATATTTGAAAACTGTTGGTAGAAAAAATATTTCATGAAAACTTTTTTCACAATGTCTTAAAACCCACAACTGTGCGCATTTCTTTTTTTATGCTAGCTTAATATTTATTAGTTATTACTCAAAATTAGGTCACTGTGAGAGAGTGGGACCAAGCTATACAAGACAAATAGCTCCGTCTCTCTAACACAGTAGAACCATAATAATATTGACACGGTAAGAATTTTAGTAAACAAATTGTAACTAAGAGTCATAGAACGATCCACAACAGAACGAAAAATATAGCGCGCGTCAAGTTTGCGTCTGTTAAATATGGTGCAATATCAAAGGCAATATTAGTGTGCTAGATCAAGGACAATAATGTTGTGTAATGTTAAGTGCAATAATAATAACTTAGATAAAGGGCAATAATACTGTGCTAGATCGTTATTGTATCCACATATATTTCATTCTAAAATGATGCAGGGTTTCAGTCGTCCGCCTTAATAGTTATGTACATTTTCTTTGAACTTGTAAAGGCCATGTTATTGACCAGGCGCGAATGACTCAAACTGTGTTTTATTTATGTATATACAAATGTCGTTGGCATCAGAGAATTCATACCAAGAAAAATCAAATCTACTTCTAGGAAATTCAATTACGTTTTAAAGGATAATTATACCATCAGCGTCAAATTTATTGAGTGTGTGCACGATTCCAGATAACAGTGACAATGTCGTAGCTACAGTGAGAGTGCTAAAATGTAAAACGCTAATAACACGTCTTCTTTCCATAGAACAAGTACTCAAAGAGAAATACGAAGGGGAGGTCCTAGAACTGATCGAGTCGTTGGACGCTCATGGGCACACAGCACGCGCGGCCGCATTCGTGTCGCTGCGCGCGGCTCTACAGCGGCGCGCAGTGGACGGCTTGCTGGCCGCGCACCGCGCCACGCTGGCCGACCACGTGGTGCGCTCTCTGCGCCGCGGCAAGGACGGGGAGAGGAAGGAGGCGGCTGCTATTGCGCCGCTTCTGGCTATACAGGTGATTACCAAGATCTGCCTAGATTGACTGTCACCCTGCTGTTAGCAGAATGATTTCCAGACTTTGGCCAACTTAAGCTTCTTTCGAGTATTCTCCTTTGTGTTCTCCTGTGTATGGCTTTGGCTTAGTTAACCATCTGCTTTTGTCCCCACAGATCGGCGAGGATGGCATGGAGCAGTTCGTGCGCGAGGTGCGGCCCGCACTCACCGCCACTGCCACTGACAAGACTGCCTCACTCGACACACGCACTGAGGTAAACAACATAAAACCATTAGTATATTCTCTAGAAAAAAAACACAACACTATAAGATCCAAGTAACATCCACCGAAGCAAGGAAACCCAATAATCATTAGACAATCATTTCATGTATTCCAATTAAATGTCATAACACATTATTGAACGCGAACGACAGTGAAAATAATTTGAAAGATTTGATGAAGTATTAATTGACATTTTTCAGTGCTGCTCATCGCTGGCCGTGTTGTGCTACTTGATAGATGAAGACCTCACTGAGATCTCAGAGGTCATGCGCATGTACGAGACCATCTTCAGCGGCAGCTACCTCAAGGTAAACAACGACAATCTATTCTACACGATGTTTATATAAAAATAACTCATGTCGCAGAAAACTGTTAGCCTATAACAAGGATGGCTGCGGCAGTACCTGCTTTCCAATTGGAATTAGTGCAGGAAGATGGGAACCAGTAGTGGCCCATTAGTTACGACCCTGACTAAAGGATTGTAGGTCGTGAGTTCGAACTCAGGCAGGAGCTTTACTTTGTGTAATTTATTTCACCACCACTGCTGTAAAAAACGGTGAAGAAAAACATCGTGCTGTAACCGACATGTCCTAGAAGTAACAAATTCTAAGATATGTGACATCCATCAACCCGCATCGGGCCCGCATGGTGATTTAGGCCCATTCCCTCTTTCACAGAGAGGTGGCCTGTGTCCCAGCAGTGGGTATTTTAGAAGGCTGATTATGCATTTGCTATCCAGGGAGATGGCGATGATGAGTTTTCAATTTAATATAGTTTAATGTTCCTCCCCCAGGTATCAGGCGCAGTTGTAGAAGACGGCGCCTGGCACGCCGCCGCACTGGACGGCTGGGCGCTACTGTTGCCGATGTTGCCGCGCAACCACGCGTTGTCACTGTTGAACAACCAGGCACCCAGCTTTACCAAGCTCGGGGAGTTGTTGGAGGCAGTCTCACTTGAGGTAATTCACCTCAACCAACAGTAGCAAACGATAATCCAAATGAATTGTTTTCGTAAACGGTATGTTCTCAACCCCAGGTCCGCATGGCAGCAGGAGGAGCGCTCGCCATCGCGTACGAGACAGTCACTGACAACGGCAACTCAGACAATGCACTCACACCGTACGTGGAAGAACTACTGCCGCGACTCACTGAGTTAGCGCAAGATAATAAGAGGTCCCATGCCAAGAGGGATAAGAAGATACAGCGAGCAACCTTCAGGGAAATCCTCAAGTACTTCGAGGTACGTTGCGGTGTTAGACGACAGCCAATCAGACAACTGGGGCCTTAATAATCTAGCTTTGCCCGATTGTTGCCCTACATAGTGTGCAAAGATTTGTGTCTGTTATAATGTGAATTAACACCTAAATTATCCACCTTCCAGGAGGGTGAAGCACCCTGCACATCAGCCCACATCGGCTCGGAAACAGCTGTGTGGTCTGACTGGTGGGGCGGCGCGGCGTACGCGGCGCTGGCGGCCGCGCTGGGCGGAGCGCTGCCAGTGTTGGCGCCGCACTGTCCGCGCCTGTGGGCTGCGCTACAGATGTCCACAGAGCTGCCCGAGGACGGGCCTAGCAAGGATAAACCGAAAAAGCTGCAGCGGGTATGTATACACACAATCATCAATTGCAACTTAACATAATTCATTATATGGCCATAGAGTGAACGGCGGGCTTATTACGTAAGGAACAGCAAGTAGCAATAATTGTACAATTATTGCGCGATCAATTTAGTGACCTGGCTACTGAGGCCTTTAAGTCAAGTCTTTTTTTTTTGACAGTCACTTTTAACAGAAGCTATTTTATCTGTCCGATGATTTATAAAATGTATCGTTTGATGAATTAACCAGCTTATGAAAGAGCAACACTTCGTGGAGGCTGTTTTTTTACAATGGTCAATTTGATTACTATTTAACTCCAATAAAGTAAATTAAGTTAACATTGAAATGAAGTGAAATTAAAGAAAATTAACGATAAAAAACGGTTACTATAAAATATAGCAATATTTACATAAAGTGTACATAGACCTGGCCCAGGCTCCATACATTTCTGGAACATCTCCTTTCTTCGAATTGTCGATTGTTTTAAAAATTGAATCGATAACGCATTAGAACATCACTTAGTAGACTACATTATCTCGTATTTGAGCTATGAAACGTAAAAAAGATTTTCAAATTTAATTTAGACAGTGGCAGTGGCAGAATAGTCGAGATCGGTGTTTGCCATATAAAAAAAAATATGGTAGAAGATACTTATTGCGGACTTATCACATTCTCATGTGTTTGTAAGTATTTAGTAGTAAACATATAAGCTTCGCTGAGGTAGCCAACACAGGATTTTTTTATACTGTATATAAAAAAATCCTCCACTTTACCGTGATCACTTCTGTTTCAATGATTCAACAAATAGTCCAGTTGCGTAGACATTAGAGACTCAAAACAACACCAATTTGTCATTTACATTTACAATATTCACTAGGAATTTGTTATTTCTATATTTATTCTTATATTATTATTCTAATTTGCGGATACTTAAAGTAGCCACAAAATAACATACGAAAAAAGCTGCCAAAAACTCAAAAACTTCTGTACCTACTCAGCCATCAGCGAGCGATTGGCAATCGACCAACAACAAGGGAAAAAGTAATCGCAATTTGACAGCTACATTTGCTCGCCGATCGCTGTCGCTCTGCTGTCAAAAACCATACGTAATACGAAATTATCGCGATCACCTTGCGATAAATGCACATTTCAGTTAACAGATTTTTATTGTTAGCAGTGCTGTCGTAAAATTATTATGGTGTGGCTATAGCTCATATATAATGCGGATTCGCGATTGAAGAGCACTTATTTCGCAAAAATAAGCCTTCCAATTTTTTGACGTAAAGCGATATTCGCGCGATGATTGTACAATCTCTGTGCAAATAGGTATTGTTAATTGCTGTTTCATACGTAATAAGCCTGCCGACTGTATGGAAGAAGAAAACGTATTGCGCCGACCCAAGTAAAAGGGCTGGAAGATCATGATGATGGCCAAAGAGCAGGATCGTGATCGATAAAAGAATGACCTTTCCTGGCCTTTACAGTTCGGGTTCACAAGTTCACAGTTATTAAGCTTTTAGAAAATAAATAAGATTTTAATGTTACATTTGTCTTTTGCAGCAGCTACAAAAGAAAGCGACGAGTAAGACCCGCAGCTTCTCCCGCAACAGGAACAGAGGCAAGCGCACTCAAATATCTCTCTCGATGTAGTTCTAGAGCTTAGTTTAACGCTACGAGCAATACCGCCGCCTTTCTTCTGAGGGTGTCTCCTTCCTAGTGGACAACAGTTACAACTAGTCACAGCATGTGTAAGGCTAGTGTTGCTTGTGCTGTTGTGACCACAATAGATCCCAATGGGTCGAAGTGTCCGAGTTGCTTCTCGGCCCCTCCATAAGATAAGATAAGGCTAGTGTCTCAGATCAAATAAAAAGTCGCTAGTGTTAGGGTACAATAGGCTAGGTGTTATGCCCAAAGAATTTCGTCATAATATTTTTCTCAAAAATGGTATGTAATGTTGACATAACATCTCTAAAAAGTATCCAGAAAGTGAACTCTACCGGAGACTATTCACAACTGTCCGGTAAGAAGCGAGATTTTAAATTTGGAATCTCCTACTGTCCAGTAAGTAAGTATGTAATTTACTTACTGGACACTTGGTCATCCTTCATCCCTTTTTTTTTTTATGGCTTCGCACGGTTTAGGTCATCCTCTTTAGATCTGCTTAGAAAAAAAAAACATAGTACCAGACACAGATTAGAGTTTAGCCATTATAACATGGTTAGAGGGAGGCTCCAAATATATATCTATCTCTTTTTGGTATGACATTTTATGAGATACATAATATATTTTGGAGCCTTAAACATCCATTTTATTGTCTGTGACACTTTTTTTTTTTTTTTTTTTATGGGTCTGTGACACATAACGCGACGCAGAAAAAGTATGCACGTTGCGTTTTGTACTTAGTAATGTTGTAGAAGTATAGTGTGGGATTTTATGTTTGTATTTAGTCATTTCAGTTTATAAATCATGTTGGATTAAAGAGTCCGTTAATCAAGATGTACAACAAACAAATATAAATGCCCCCGGTAAATCGATCACAATATCTATCAGTAATTGCCCTAATATGAATGTAACCTTCAATATTAATTAAACGAATTTGTTGTTAAACTTTCTTTCATTTTTGAGAAAAGCATTATACAAACCTCAACCAGTAAGAAAGCCATCCTGGCCTCGTATATAACCGGACCTCACCTGCGGTTCGGTCCGGTTAACTCATACTCGGCCAGGAAGGCTTACTTACTGGATTCTGCTGTAATGTACTATAACATCTCTAAAAAGTATCCAGAAAGTGAACTCTACCGGAGACTATTCACAACTGTCCGGTAAGAAGCGAGATTTTAAATTTGGAATCTCCTACTGTCCAGTAAGTAAGTATGTAATTTACTTACTGGACACTTGGTCATCCTTCATCCCTTTTTTTTTTTATGGCTTCGCACGGTTTAGGTCATCCTCTTTAGATCTGCTTAGAAAAAAAAAACATAGTACCAGACACAGATTAGAGTTTAGCCATTATAACATGGTTAGAGGGAGGCTCCAAATATATATCTATCTCTTTTTGGTATGACATTTTATGAGATACATAATATATTTTGGAGCCTTAAACATCCATTTTATTGTCTGTGACACTTTTTTTTTTTTTTTTTTTATGGGTCTGTGACACATAACGCGACGCAGAAAAAGTATGCACGTTGCGTTTTGTACTTAGTAATGTTGTAGAAGTATAGTGTGGGATTTTATGTTTGTATTTAGTCATTTCAGTTTATAAATCATGTTGGATTAAAGAGTCCGTTAATCAAGATGTACAACAAACAAATATAAATGCCCCCGGTAAATCGATCACAATATCTATCAGTAATTGCCCTAATATGAATGTAACCTTCAATATTAATTAAACGAATTTGTTGTTAAACTTTCTTTCATTTTTGAGAAAAGCATTATACAAACCTCAACCAGTAAGAAAGCCATCCTGGCCTCGTATATAACCGGACCTCACCTGCGGTTCGGTCCGGTTAACTCATACTCGGCCAGGAAGGCTTACTTACTGGATTCTGCTGTAATGTACTATTGGCATAAGATAAAATGTGATAATATGATTCGATGCACTGACTAACTATTTTTCGGAACGTGGTTCAGATATCGGTCTACATTTTCAATTGTGATATTATTATTATACATTATCGTATGTTAATCTTAGAAATGACATGTTTCCTTATATAACTTTGTCACTGTAGATACTTAGAATTTAACTGTGGCTATTTTTTGTGAAATATTTTACCATTTGTATATAATTTTGTTTTTAATACACTATTATTTAATAGAGAAATAATAATTTATTATGTTCACAGAATTTTGTTTTATTTATTATGATATCTCTCTTTTTTGTCTCAACACACAAATAAATCAAAATAAAATAGTCAAATTAAATAAATAAACTCCACTGACCTCTAATAATAGCACGCATAACTACAAGAGCCCACGCGTGACTACGAGAGCCTACGCGAGACTACGAAAGGCTTCGTGTGAATAGAATTAACGCTTTACTTAGAGAACTTACCTTTGCGTCACTAGAGTCCACGCCGTAGTCAAGAAGGCCGGCGCCGATACCAAAGAACTTTTTTTTTATTATGTTGTTGATAAATCTAGAAATTGTTCGCGAATCTAGTGAATGACCCAAGAGCTAGATTGACCCGACACTATACCGAAGACATTCCGGACGTCAGCCTGTATGAGATTAGGATGGCTCTGAAACAACTTAAGAACAACAAGGCACCGGGTGATGACAGAATTACGGCCGAACTCCTGAAGGCGGGTGGAAAACCAGTACTTAAGGCCCTTCAGAAGCTTTTTGATTCCGTCATACTCGAGGGGAAAACGCCACAGGCATGGTGCAGGGTTGTGGTGGTACTCTTCTTCAAGAAGGGTGACAATGCCCTACTGAAGAACTATAGGCCCATCACACTCCTTAGCAGGTTTGACGATTTCCAGCCTCCCGAACAAGCCGGATTCCGTAAAGGCTTCAGCACCGTAGACCACATACATACGCTGCGGCAGGTTATACAGAAGACCGAAGAGTACAACCTGCCTCTCTGTTTAGCGTTTGTGGACTACGAGAAAGCCTTCGATTCGATCGAGACTTGGGCTGTACTGCAGTCTCTCCAACGGTGCCAAATTGACTACCGGTACATCGAAGTGTTGAAGTGTTTATACAAAAACGCCACAATGTCAGTTCGACTCCAGGATCAGACCTCGGAACCCGTCCTTCTGCAGCGAGGTGTGAGACAGGGAGACGTAATATCTCCGAAGCTCTTTACCGCTGCACTGGAGGATGTCTTCAAGGTTCTGGACTGGAGAGGGCTAGGCATCAACGTCAATGGCGAGTACATCACTCACCTTCGGTTTGCCGACGATATAGTGGTTATGGCTGAGACCATGGAGGACCTCAGTACAATGCTCGATGATCTCAGTAGAGCTTCCGAAGAGTGGGTCTTAGGATGAACATGGACAAAACTAAGTTGATGTTGAATGCCCATGTTACACCCACTCCTATCAAGATTGGAGACTCTACACTCGAAGTTGTGGGCGACTATGTGTACCTGGGACAAACGATCCAATTGGGTAGGGCCAACTTCGAGAAAGAGGTCAACCGTCGAATCCGACTCGGCTGGGCAGCGTTTGGGAAGTTGCGCGGTGTCTTCTCGTCCAACTTACCGCAGTGTCTCAAGACGAAAGTCTATGACCAGTGTGTGTTGCCAGTGATGACATATGGCTCTGAGACGTGGTCGCTTACAATGGGCCTTATCAGAAAGCTTACAGTCACTCAAAGGGCAATGGAGAGGGCTATGCTCGGAGTTTCCTTGCGTGATCGAATCAGAAACGTAGAGATCCGCAAGAGAACCAGGGTTACCGACATAGCCCGAAGAATTGCCAAACTTAAGTGGCAGTGGGCAGGGCACATTGCTCGCAGAACGGATGGCCGATGGGGCAGAAAGGTTCTGGAATGGCGACCGCGAACCGGAAGACGTTGCGTTGGAAGGCCTCCCACCAGGTGGACCGATGACCTGGTAAAGGTTGCGGGGATCCGCTGGTTGCGAGATGCACGGGACCGGTCAATGTGGCGACGCTTGGGGGAGGCCTATGTCCAGCAGTGGACGTCTTTCGGCTGATATGATGATGATGATGATAAAAACAATAAAAATAAAATAATTTCACCATTTAAATTGTCTCTTACGAAAATTGTCTCTTACGAAAATTATTAAAGGCACTTTTGCGAAATATTATAGGCGTTATGGTTTTTCTTTCCTTAGGAGTACTAGCAGCTTGATGGAATAGAGAATCGACCGCGCTAATCCCGCAAGCCTAGAAAAAATAGTTTTTTATTCTGATCACAGAAATAGTATATGTCGCCGCGTAGGCGTGAATTTGCTAATTTATTATCCTAATTAATCATTTTAAGTGTCAATGTATATTTATTATTTATTTATTTATCTATTATATGCTTTATTGTACACCTTAAAATAACATTATAAAAACTTAAAATTAATACAAATACAATGGGCGGCCTTATCGCTTTCCGCGATCTCTTCCAGGCAACCTGGTATGGACAGTAATTGTCTGAACTTGAAGTGGGGTTGTCATTGGTGTGACATTAACATTGTGAAAATACTACATTATAATAGATACACAGATAAATACATATGCTATGTAATAAGTACATAAATACATACATACTAAATATAATGGCAATAAAAAAAAAGATGAATGACTCTATTGATAATCACAAATCAACACGCTAAGACGAAAAAAATCAAACCGACTTCCAGAACAAAAAACTACAAAGCAAAAAATAAATTTCTTTTCCGAAGTCGGTGTCTTTTGTACCCATTTTTTTTCAGTTTTTCGACACCGACTTCGGAAAAGAAATTTATTTTTTGCTTTGTAGTTTTTTGTTCTGGAAGTCGGTTTGATTTTTTGTTAAAAAGTTTTTTTTTTCTCTTTTTAGTTTTGGTAGGTACTTCCAACTAACATGATTATCATTTATAGCCAAAGTACATCTCATGGCAATTCCAATAAGCCCAAACACGACTAGGATACATTGTTTTATTTTAGCGTTCCAGTGCCTACCTTCCGGCTTCATCATTAAATCAGTTCGATGGTGCCATTTTCATCAAGAATGGCCTTATTTATAAGTATTTGCTTCATTATAGTCGGTTAATTAAACGAGATATCTTATGACCGTGACATACAGCATTTAGGTGTTCCAGTGGCCATCTGTGGTCTTCTTCATCAGTTACAAATCACCAAATTATACTTTATGAGTGCGAATGATTGCATTGTTGATGAAAATACCAAAATCGCTATACCAGGCCCCTCAGAAAGTATTGCGAAAAAAAGTTTTTATATATGGGAGACTGGCCAGTTATAATGTTTTTCGAAAATATGATTATTTATAAGTAAAAATAAGTAAGTTCCAATTTCAAAATTTCCCTCCACATTTTTTGCGAGTTAATTCAAAGTATTGTGTCTCACTGAAATATGGATCTGCGCCGGGAACATTTTAGAGCTATGATTTTATACGATTTCAAGTGTCGCCTGAAACCGGATGAATCGTACGATAGACTTCAAATGGCATTCATGGATGAAGGCCCTTCCAAGGCAACCGTGTATCGTTGGTATAACGAATTCAAGCGCGGTCGACCAACTTTGGGGGATGACGAAAGAAGCGGTCGCCCTTTGACGGCTGTTACCGAAGAAAACGTGCTAGCAGTGAAAAATTTAATCCAAGACAATAGGCGAATTACATATCAGGAGATTCAACACATATTGAAGATTGGATCGGGAAGCGTTCACGAGATTCTACACAGCCATCTTCGCGTGAGGAGGATAGTATCACGCTGGGTGCCGCACAACCTCACCGATGCTCAGAAGCAGGCCCGGGTGGAATGGTGCCGTGATATGCTTAACAAATTTGAAGCAGGCTCGTCTCGGCGTGTTTACGACATCGTTACAGGTGATGAGTCCTGGATTTATCAATACGACCCAGAAACCAAGCGCCAGTCGACTGTTTGGGTGTTTCAAAATGAGCCAACGCCTACCAAAGTGAAGCGATCTAGAAGCGGGGGTAAGATTTTGATCGCTAGCTTTTTAATTTGACTGGCCACTTGGTATCAATTCCCTTACGGGATCAAAGAAGCATTAATGCCGAATGGTATACTACCAAATGTTTGCCAGAAGTTTTCTCTGTTATAAGCAACAAGCGACCAAACACAGGGCTCCGCGGGCTACTGCTCCACCACGACAATGCACCTGCGCACACCGCACTCAAAACGAGGGACTTCCTGGACAGCACGCCAGTCAAACTCCTGGGTCACCCTCCTTACAGCCCTGATCTAGCACCGTGTGACTTCTTTTTATTCCCAAAAATAAAAAATCAGCTCAAAGGGATACAATTTTCGTCGCCGGAAGATGCGCTGGCTGCGTTCGAGCAGGCTGTAAACGAGGTGTCTGCGGCGGACTGGAAAAAGTGTTTTGAAAACTGGTTTAGGCGCATGAATCTTTGTATAGAGGCTGGTGGAAAGTACTTTGAAAAGATTTAATAAAAATATATGTACGTATAGAACAATTTTTTTTAGTTTCGCAAAACTTTCTGAGTGTCCCACGTATGTTTGCCTATAATATTTGAGGATTCCCCTCGATTTCTCTAGGATTCCATCATCAGATCCTGACCTGATGACTATGGGACCAACTAGGAAGTATACCCTTTCAAACAAAAGAAGAATTTTTGATATCGGTCCAGGCGTCTTGGAGTAATCGGGGAACATACATAAAAAAAAAAAAAAAAAAGATTCCGACGAATTGAGAACCTCCTCCTTTTTTTCAAGTCGGTTAAAAACAGTGACAGGTAATGTTCCTTTACGAGTCTTTTGAACACAGGCAATGATTGAGCACGTTTGATTGGATCTGGCAATGCATTCCACAGACGACTAGCCTGAACAGTAAAGGATTTATCCAAAAAAGTCGTACAATGTGTCGGAATTTGCAGTCGTAAGTTATCTGATGACTTAAGTTGGGTTTTGAGTTCAGCGCCATCTATTGGCTTCTTGTGGAATCAGTTATTGATCTGTTTGAATGAAGATCATTTGTTATGCTAATTTCAATGTTTAATTAATACGAGATGTTTAAACAAAACGGGAACACTTATTGTAGAACTTGGAGATTTGTTTTCATTTTAACTATTGCACATTTGACGAAGTAAATGTGTTTTTTATTATGTTATTCTTATTACGCAAAGTTGTCAACAATGGCGGATGTTATAATTTCTATGACCAATAACCAGATTTAATAATAAAATACGAGAACTTAACAAATTTGAGTAAATGATTAAATACTAAAAAGTCATAAGACTATTTTACACAGCTATGTAATAATGAGAAACCTTCTGATTAGTAAGATTGTCAGATCACCGGAAACTTGGGTAGTTTTGTTATTAGATGACTATTTCAATAATAATCTACAAACAACTTTGTATTTGTGAGTATTGGGGTTGTTTAATGTTAAAATAATTAACTGAGCAGCATTTAAGTATTGTTTGCTAGCTTTATTCAACTATCCAAGTAATTAGTGTCTAAACAA
Source organism: Orthosia gothica (assembly GCA_949775005.1). Lineage (NCBI taxonomy): Eukaryota > Metazoa > Arthropoda > Insecta > Lepidoptera > Noctuidae > Orthosia > Orthosia gothica. The sequence continues at coordinate 4,133,480 of OX459042.1, forward strand.
AAAACAATATGGAGGTTCCGCCCACTTAGAACGCGCTTACTGTGTGTGAAAAATAATAACTGATTATTAAATCTAATTGAATAGATGTTTGAAAACCTAATAAACATGTAACGTTAATTGTCATAAAGTGATTGTGTAATCTATAAAAAGATTTAAAAGAGTATCCTGGAGTTTCTTGCTAGATCTTCTCCAGCGATCGACGAGGGCTTTGCGATCTAGCGAGCCACACGATGTGGTTTTAGCTTCAAGTTCATTTAAAACTCAAAGTGCCTGTAACTAAGTCAAATAAATACTCTGAGTTTCAATCCAGTATTGTGTGTTATTGAAGTTCACCCGCTCCAGTCAAGAATAAAGGAATTGCCTCTAGGCATTGGGGTTAATGATGGTGGTCCTATGAGTCATAGGTACTTCGACGTGACATATATAACAGTATATGCGAATGTGCGTACAACTCCTATGTGTGTTACTGTGCGCGCAACTGCGACCCACGCCACACCGCGCACCTCCGTGTCCGTGGCCTTATCCGCCGCATGCGTTCTATAGAATTTATTTGGATGTTCTTGGAGCTTTTCATAAACAGATGTTTTTAGCTATAGTTGATGCGTTTTCTAAGTGGGTCGAATGTTATACAGTTAGTACAACATCGTATGGAACAAAAACTGTTATAAGTAAATTATGTGATTTTATGTCAAGAGTAGGAGTACCACACAGGTTAGTGACGGACAATGGAACTTCTTTTACGTCTGGGGAGTTTGAAAATATTTGCAACTAAACGGTATTCAGCATGTATTATCACCGACGTATCATCCGTCAAGTAACGGCTAAGCCGAAAGTTTCGTAAAAATAATTAAAAAAGGTCTTGGAAGCATAATTTTACAAAATAATACTAGAATACCTCTACAAGAGAAAATTGCAAAGTTTTTATTTGATTATAGGAACTCCAAAAATAGTACCACAGGTAAATCTCCAGCGGAGGTGCTGTATGGTTGACCCCTACGCTCGCGGCTGGACTTAATTAAACCTATTCAAGTCGTTTCGACATCCGATGATCATTTGTTGACCGTAAGGAAAAATCAGTCCTTACAGAGTAGTTACAAAGGAGGAAGAAAAAGACCATAATTTAAGTTAGTAGAGGTTGTTTGGATTAAATAATTTTTAGGAAACGATAAATATTGTTGGGTGCGAGGCATAATCAAAGAAGAGATTGGAAATGTCATGTACTCGGTGTTTATATCAGAGCTGAACTGCAATGTAATTCGACACATCGACCAGATTCGACGTTATCAATCTGAAAGCGGGTTAAAGTTATCAAACAAAAGCAATGATTGGCACTCTAACATAGAAACAGATGACAGTAACTAATTCTGCGGTCGGAAGCTACAGGCGAAACCGGTGAGAGCGTGGTGCCCGTAGGTGCACAATCACCAACATCCACTGAAGAGAGAGAAAGAACGAGTGTAGAGTCATTAGTTTCACAGTCACCGTCTACACCAGATCGTTCTAATGTAACGAGTCTCGATCAACCAGCACCTGACACAGTACGAGGTAATGATAATGTCTTAGAAAAAGACCAAAAAAATCAAAGATCCAAACGACGTGTTATGCCAGTTAATTATAAGCCATTTTTCTAAACTATGTGGGGAAGGGAGTGTTTTATATGCGAATGTGCGACACCTGTGTGTGTGTTACTGTACGTGCAACAGGGAGATCGTTCGTCGTATGACATGACACTGACTTGTGGTTTGATTGCACGTGTTTATTCCCGCTCCGTTTAAATACCAAACAACAACCTACATTCAAGCTATGCGAATAAAAACAATTCAGACCAGCAGCTTCTGTGTGGAGTCAGCCTGAAGTAGACTGTATTGTTGTTCGGTTGGAGACTCGTTGAGGAAATGAAAATACTATCGTGATTCGTATCTTCAATTTATTCCTTAATGTTACTCCTTGTAGAGTGGAAGACCGACTGTGTCTCTGCCTACAAGCGGGCCGGCTTTTATACAAAAAACCGCTCGGCGAGAACAATGGCGCCCCTACTTTGCAACTGTATTCAAGCATGGCACCACATAAATGCCGATTTTATAAAACTTATCTTACTTAAATATACACAAGTTATACATTTCCTTAATCTACATACTTAATTTTACATAGGAAAAATATAAAAGGTGTACAAAGGTCAACACAAAAATCTTAATCTAGATTCCTCCTTACTCCAAGTATTAAACTATGACAATATACATAATCTTATCTAATAAGCTACCTTTTCTCTAAATCTTATGTATATTTCAAGTTTTATTATACTCCTAATCCAAAATTCACATGGCACATACATGTGTCATTTTACACACGTGGTCAAACACGTGGTCATTTCGTGAACATAACGTGGTAATTTATTTTTGTAACAAAGAAGAAAACTGTGAGACAATCCTAACTAACTATCTACCTTTTTTCTAGTTCTTATACACATTACAAGTGTAGATAGCTTTACTCACATGGCACCTACGTCAATCCTACTTTAAATATGCACGTGTTAATTTCTAAGTTACAAGAAAGCTAAGAGACAATGCTTACGGTACATTGTGTCCGGCCCTACCAGGTAGATACATTACAAGGGACGGAGTTCGTCTTATTTTCTCACGCAGCTTCGCGGCATGTGGCCATCCTTTCATACAAATTTTTATTACGGTCGGAATATTAGTCGGGCCCGAAACATTAAGCATTGATTTTAAATAACATTTTATAACATTGAAAAAGGCCGACAGAAGATCTATATTGCCGCTATTCATAGACCCGCTAAGAACCCAAGAAATGTGCAGTATAAAAACAGGCAATTAAGGAATTTAGCGTGGGAAGTGTCCATTTCTAAAATTACCACGTGAGCTGTTGTCGTTTACAGTTCTCCCCCCGGCGCAGCTCGCGTAGCCTCCTTCGTTGACACGACGACGAGCTTGCTCACGGGGCGTCGAAAGGTGCCGGTCCTGGTGCGCACCTCGACGACTCTGATGCCGCCATCCGGTCCGCGATGCGTGCGCTCGACGATTCCCATCGGCCATGTGTTCCGTGGCAGCGTGTTGTCGACCACGAGGACCACGTCGCCGGCTTGCATGGGTCGCACGTCGTTCCGTGGCTCGCCGCGAGGAACCAACGTGGGCAGGTACTCGCGTAGCCATCGTCGCCAGAAGTGGTCAGCGAGCGCCTGAGTAGCTCGCCAAGTCCTCCGGTCATCCTCTTCGCAGGGTCCTGTCGTCGGCAGCCCCTTGGACGACCCCAACAAGAAGTGGTTGGGGGTTAGGGCCTTGGGGTCGCTGGGATCCACACTGACGTGTGTCAGCGGTCGTGCATTGATTGAGAACTCAGCCTCAGTGAGCAGAGTCCTCAGTACTTCTTCCGCCGGCGCCTTCTCTCACAGGGTCACGCTGAGCGCCGTCTTCACGGAGCGCACCATACGTTCCCACGCACCGCCTTGGTTGGGCGCGCCGGGAGGGATGAAGCGCCACTCCAAGCGATGCAGTAGCCCCTCATCTCGCAGGGCAGGCATCCACTCGGCGTAGGCGTGGCGTAGCTCCTGGTCGGCTCCGCGGAAATTAGTCGCGTTGTCGGAGTACATCACCCTCGGCCAGCCCCTGCGCGCGGCCATTCGTCTCAGCGCCATGATTGCTGAGTCGGTGGAGAGTGAAGCGACAAGCTCGATGTGCACGGCGCGGGAAGTGAGGCACGTAAAGAGTGCGCCCCACCTCTTCTCTCGGCGGCGTCCTACCTTGACCATTATTGGCCCGAAATAGTCCAACCCACAGTTAGTGAACGGGCGGTGAAAAGGGTCAAGGCGGGCTTGTGGCAGGTCTCCTGTAGCTGGTGTTTGCGGCATCGCCCGCCTCGTCTTGCAGAAGGCGCAGCTCCTCTCGACAGCGCGTACCGTGGGCCGCAAGTGAATGACCCAGTACCGCTGTCGTAGGTCGTTCGTCACACGCTCCCTATTGGCGTGGCCCGCAGCGCAGTGCTCCCGCAACACGAGGAGCTTAGTCAGCTGATGGCGGCCGTCGAGTATAATAGGCCGCTTCATCTCGGTCGGTGCGGGAGAGGCCTCGATCCGGCCCCTCACCCTTAAGACACCGTCATCCAGCACTGGATCCAGCCTGTACAATTGACTCGCCCTCGTGAGCGGGCGAGCGGACCGGATCTTCTTCATATCTTCCCCGAAGCTGTCCTCTTGTGCCTGTTTGATCAGTTCAGCCTCGGCGCGCTGGATATGACGATACTCCATCCTTGTTGCTCTTCGTCGGCAGATATCAGTGAAAGCGATCGCTTGAGCGGTGGCTCTCACCAATACCTCATACTTTGAGAAGCGGGCCGGGATCGGTAGCCAGCTGTCTCGCTCAGTTTCTTCACTCGTGTGAAGGACTTCCTCCTTCTCTGGTTCATCCGTCGTCGTCGTGGGCCACTGCTCTTCTGGCAGGAGCAAGAAGTCCGGCCCCCGAAACCATCTATCCGTGGCGCAGATGGGCGTGTCGACGAGTCGAGTGGCGACATCCGCTACGTTGCACGCCGTAGCCAGCCAACGCCAATCTTCTTTCTGGGTCAACTCTGCAATCTCTCCCAGCCGATGCGCGACGAATGGCGTGTAGCGTCGTACGTCGTTATGGATCCAGTGCACCACGGTAGATGAATCGGTCCAGTAGGTCGTCTGGCCGATATCGACGCGGTGCTCCCTCCTTATCGTCTCGGCGAGTCTTGCCCCGATCACTGCGGCTTGTAGCTCCAGGCGCGGTATAGTTTGCGCCCGACGAGGCGCCAGCTTAGCTTTGGCGGCCACCAACACGACGTTCTAGGCTCCCATCGACGTTTCTTATTCGCCAATAGGCCACGGCTGCGTAGGCTTGCTCGCTAGCGTTGCAAAGTACGTGTAAGTCGACGCGTTCATACTTTTGTGTCACGTAACAGCCCGGTAGTCGCAGCTGAGCGAGTTCTGTCAGGCGAGCGAGCCAGGAGGCGAAGAGCTCGTTCTCTTCCTCGGGGATTTGCTCGTCCCACGTCGTCTGAAGGCGCCACAAGCTCTGCAGTATGATCTTCGATCGTATTGTGTAGTGGCTCAGCAACCCAAGCGGGTCGTTTATGGACATCACGGCGCTGAGGGCTTCACGCTTAGTCGGGGCGCGCGTTCTCGTTCTTACTTCAGCCGGGACTCGGTTCATGGATGTGTTGAACCCCAGCTCATCGCGCTACGCGTCCCAATGCAGCCCCAGGATCTTGCTCTCAGGCTGCTCACCTCCCAATTGTGTAGGAGAGGTGGCGTGTAGCTCGGTGGGCACGTCGCATAGCACCGTCTCGTCGCTGGAGCTCCAACCTCGCAGCGTGAACCCTGCGTGCACGTGCACTGCCCTCGTTTCCTCGACTGCTCTCCGTGCTTCTTCGGCGTCTTCATAGCTGGCCACCAAATCGTCCATATAGTGACTTCCTTTGATGGCCTCCAGCGCCCGCGGGTACTCCTGCCCATGTACGTCTGCGTTGTAGTTGCGTACGTATTGGGCCATGTACGGGGAGCTCGCGGCGCCGAATATCATACTGGTCATCTTGTATTTCCTCGGAGGCTCTTGTCGGTCGTCACCTCTCCACAGGAACTGTTGCGCTGTTTGGTCCTCCGGCCTTATCCTGATCCTCAGGAACATCTCCTGCACGTCTGCTGTAATCGCTACCGCCTTTTCTCTGAACCTAAACAGGATTCCTGGTAGCGACAGCAGTAGGTCGGGTCCCTCCAACAGTTCGTCGTTTAGGCAGACACCGTTGCTCTTCGCTGCTGCGTCGAACACTAGCCTATGTTTGCCGGGCTTGTTCGGGTTCTGCACGGCGAAATGTGGCAGATACCAACAGATGGCACTCGCTCGCTCCGACCCGTCGCATGGCGTCGCGTACCCCTTGTCCAATAGGTTGTTAACCTGCTTGGAGTACTCGGCCGCGAACTGTGGGTCGGCGTCCATCTTCTGCTCGATCTTCTTCAGCCGGCGGAACGCTTGATTGTAGCTAGGCGGCATAGTGACCTCGTCTCGTCGCCATGGCAGCCCAACCTCGTACCCGGTGTCAATCTTCCTGATTGTCCTCCCGACTATGTCGATAGCCCGTTGATCGCTCGCCTTGACTCTCGGCTTGCCTTGTATGCCGAGCGCGTCGATCCTGAAGTGGCCTTCGACTAGGTCGTGGAGTTCCTGGCTGCATGCACCCTTTGTTCGGTCGGGCTCGTACACATGCAGTACGTTCCCTTCTTTAACGATGGTCTTGCGTGGTGCGGTTCCGTGCACCACCCATCCTAGTTGCCGATTCGGAGCTCGCGGGACAATATGCACTCCCAGTGGTCTGTACCCACTAGAAGCCCGGGGCGCGCCAGTTCGTAGCACACCTCTTCTGGTGTCAGGTCCCTCAGGTGCTCGTAGTCCAGCAGCGTGTCGGGAATAGACTGCTGGTGCAGCCGGAGATCCTTCATGGCCCTTGCTCTGACCTTGTAGCTCTCGTCACTCTTCAGTCCCTTCACGTTGATGTTTACTGTTTGGCTGCCCATATCTCGCAGCGACATGTTGACCCCGCTCAGGTGGAGCGGCCGTGATGGCCCTTCTGCCCCGACGCTCGCCGCCAGTTCTTCGTCCACTAGCGTGATCGTGGCCCCTTCGTCTAGGAGCGCGTAGGTCTTGACCTCCCCCCGTGGTCCGGACACGATGACAGGGCACATCTTGAGCAAGACTGCCCGTGGCCCAGTAGCAGGTCGGGTAGCCACGGACAGGACCGCTTCCTCCTTTGGTGGTTCAGCCTTCACCGTGTCTTCGGTCTGCGCTTCGCGTACCGCTTGATGGAGTGTCGCATGATGCGGGCGTCGACATTGATCCACGCCGCACAGCTGCGCCTTGCAGCTTATGCGCCTGTGTTGCTTCCGGGCACATTTGAAGCAAATCCTATTGGATTTCAGGAAGCTCCATCGCTGCTCTACCGTAAGCGCCTTGTACCGCGGACACCGCGTCAATACGTGGGCTTGCTCGCACTTGGGGCACTTGTCCTTTTCTTCTTCTTCCCTTTCCTCGGTTGTAGTGAACACGCTCGCCTTCTTCTTGAGTGTCACGATGGGTCGAGTTTCCTTTCTCGGTGCGGCGGCGCTTGTAGACGGAGCGTACGTATATCGTAACGCTCGGTCCGCCTCTCGCATTAGAAACCGTGACATCACGACGATTTCCGGATCTGCTGTCCCTTCTTGATCGTAGGCGTAGTCACACCAGCGGGATCGGAGATGCGGGCTGAGCTTGTCCAGTACTTCCCGGGTCATAAAAGGGTTGAACAAGTAACCTCTTCGATCGATTGTTTGCAGCACGCAAATTATGTTTTGTAGCTTGACAGCGAAACTGTTGAGTTCTGTGGCCGATGTACCAGGTTTCGGAAGCTTCTTGAGGTCATCAAGTGCCCGGTCGATGATGACTTCCGGTCGTCCGAAGCACTGCTCAAGGGTCTTCATAATGACGCCTGGATCAGTGGCCGTATGTAGAAGAGCGGCCACGGCCTCTCTTGCTTCTCCTTTGAGGCAGCTTCTTAGCCTTTGTACGTTCTCGGCTGCTGTAACCTGGTACATGTCTGTCGAATCTCGTACAGCCGCCTTGAATGGCAGCCACTCGTTGGCCGCTCCGGAGAAAGTAGGTAGCTCCGTGTGCCTAGGCCTAGGTTTGGCCATCTTCTCTAGCGTTGCTGCCAAGTGCTCGATGCTGTCCTTCGGTCTAGTGGGGGTCGGCGATCTCGTTCTGGACGCGAAGCGTAGCTGTTTGGAATCTCTTGGTCCCTCCTCCCCCCGTGAGTTGAGGGAATTCGTCCTTAGCCATTCATCCACCATTCGATGAGGCTCTTCGTGTGGACGAGAGGGCTCTTGTTCTTCTTGTACGCTTTCTTCATCGTTGATCGCTGACACCTCCACTGCTAGTTTCTTCTTGACTAGCTCTTCTTCCAGTGCCAGTTGCTGGGTCCGGATGGCTGCTAGCTTCTCTGCAGCCTCCAGTTCCGCCATCCGTAGCCTTGTTGTGACGCTTGTCGTGGACCGTTGCGACCTCATTGTCCTGGTCGGTGACGTCATTCGCTGTCAGATCGCGTGTTTGTCGTCTGTGCACTGGAAGGCCCCCGTTGCGCTGTTGTGTGCTGTTCTCGAGACTGGTGATGCTGGTGGGTCCGGTGAGTCTTCTTCTTCGCTCCCGTTCGATCAGCTCCGCTTCCTGGCGGCGCGCCTCCTGTTCTTGGACGCGTCGCGTTTCCTGTTCTTGGATGCGTAGCTGTTCTTCCATCTCGGTTGCGTCTCCCTGGCTCCTTGTGAACACCATCTTGAGTCTTTCAGCACGTTCGGTTTAGCACGACGGGTTGGTACCTCTTCGGGTCGGTAGGTACTATGGGTGAAACCGGTCGGCTCGGTTCGGTGAGCCGGTCGGGTTCGGTTGGGATTAAGCTGGTCAGGTTCAAGACCGGTTAGGTTCGAAACCGGTCCTGTTCCGTACAGCTTTGTTCTTACCGCAGATCTTCTTACTTTGTCTGCAGCTCGGTGACAGCCGGGTTCCTTTCTTCGCTCTTGCCGCAGATCTTCTTACTTGGTCTGCAGCTCGGTTGTTCTGGTTGCAGCGGGTTCTTCGTTCTTGTATCCGCTGCTTGATGGACCAGACTGTATTGGGCCTGGTTGCCACGGGTTCTTCGTTCTTGAATCCGTAGCTCGCTGGACCAGGCTGAAGTGGACTGGTTGCCGCAGATTCTTGGTTCTTGTATCTGTTGCTCGTAGAACCAGACTGGAGTAGACTGGTTGCCGCAGGTTCTTGGATCTTGTATCCGGCTTTCGAAGGACCAGACTGAAGTGGACTGTATTGGTTGTTCGGTTGGAGACTCGTTGAGGAAATGAAAATACTATCGTGATTCGTATCTTCAATTTATTCCTTACTTGTTACTCCTTGTAGAGTGGAAGACCGACTGTGTCTCTGCCTACAAGCGGACCGGCTTTTATACAAAAAACTGCTCGGCGAGAACAATGGCGCCCCTACTTTGCAACTGTATTCAAGCATGGCACCACAGAAATGCCGATTTTATAAAACTTATCTTACTTAAATATACACAAGTTATACATTTCCTTAATCTACATACTTAATTCTACATAGGAAAAATATAAAAGGTGTACAAAGGTCAACACAAAAATCTTAATCTAGATTCCTCCTTACTCCAAGTATTAAACTATGACAATATACATAATCTTATCTAATTAGCTACCTTTTCTCTAAATCTTATGTATATTTCAAGTTTTATTATACTCCTAATCTAAAATTCACATGGCACATACATGTGTCATTTTACACACGTGGTCAAACACGTGGTCATTTCGTGAACATAACGTGGTAATTTATTTTTGTAACAAAGAAGAAAACTGTGAGACAATCCTAACTAACTATCTACCTTTTCTCTAGTTCTTATACACATTACAAGTGTAGATAGCTTTACTCACATGGCACCTACGTCAATCCTACTTTAAATATGCACGTGTTAATTTCTAAGTTACAAGAAAGCTAAGAGACAATGCTTACGGTACATTGTGTCCGGCCCTACCAGGTAGATACATTACAAGGGACGGAGTTCGTCTTATTTTCTCACGCCGCTTCGCGGCATGTGGCCATCCTTTCATACAAATTTTAATTACGGTCGGAATATTAGTCGGGCCCGAAACATTAAGCATTGATTTTAAATAACATTTTATAACATTGAAAAAGGCCGACAGAAGATCTATATTGCCGCTATTCATAGACCCGCTAAGAACCCAAGAAATGTGCAGTATAAAAACAGGCAATTAAGGAATTTAGCGTGGGAAGTGTCCATTTCTAAAATTACCACGTGAGCTGTTGTCGTTTACACAGCCCTTGTATGTACTTATTTTTAGATTATGTCTCGCCTCTTTAAGGTTCTGTACCCGAAGGGTCCAAATGGAACCCTATTGCTGTCATTCACGTGTCCGTCGTCTGTCACACGGGTTTTACAGGTAAACGTTGGTGCTTCAAATTGCCACAAAATAAGCATCTTGTAGACCCAAAGTCACACAAATTGTCAACAAATATTTTACATCAAAACAGGGGCGCAGAAAACAATTTGCTCTTCAAAATTTTTATCGATATTTAGAGCTCGTTGAGTAGAAAATATTGTGTTTTTTTTTTTAAATATTGAAAAATAAAGGAATGAAAAGCCACCAAAGTTTTTAAATCAAATCAAAATCAAATATATTTATTTGCCAGAATATGGTACATACAGGTGTTGCGGTAAATTTATTTTAGCATATTCTGCCATAAAATGGCGTGCAAATGTGTTGACAATCAGCGATGTCACATAATCTTACTTACAAATTACAGACTCTATTGACTTGTCTTCCCAATAGTCCTTAATGCTATAATAGCTTTTAAGTAATAATAGTTTGAAATTGTACATTTCGTGTCGAGCATAAAAAATCGATAACACGAGCGATATAGCCAATTTCAACGTGTGCCGAAGGCGAACACACACATACACGAACGATTCTTTTTCCACTATCTGATGTTAAATGCAAATAAGTTCCAACAATAATTTATTAGAAACAGCAATTTTTTTAATTTCCCACTGTCATTGCCTTGAAATGTGGTAATAATGTTTATTATTACGTGTATTAATATATTGATAAACCAGATTTTTCTTTGAACTGCCCCCATTTTTTCCTATTATAACCACCTTAATTTTGCGGTTTGGTACGGAACCCTAAATGTGCGAAATCCAACTCGCAGTTGGCCGGTTTTTTTTATATTATAAAATTATGCAATTATGTCAGCAATTTGACCTCAATTTAGTATTGTGGGCTGGTCCACCGTTCCCACAATGGTGGAACTTCCCTGCTAGTGATTTACGTAATATCATATACCCCTAAATGTGTGTAAACTCACTACATATTTGTAATCACGATCTCAAAAAAGGCGTTAACCATTTCAATAAAATTTTGCAATATAGGGATTTTCGAGGTCGAAAAACCTATCTAGCTAGGACTCATATCTGGGGAAAACCTTGAAAAAACCCACTCAAAAATCCTAAACTCATTCCCCAATGCAAGAGATGCCAGGCGTATGGGCATACTCATAAATACTGCAGAAAAGAGCCAAGGTGCGTAAAATGCACTAGCAAGCATCTTACAGCAGTTACAACCAACTGTACCAAATCTCCGCAAGAGAAGCCAAAATGTGTTCACTGTGGTCTTCCTCACCCTGCCAACTATAGAGGGTGTGAAGTACCTAAGCAGATACAAATGATGAAAAATAAAAATATTAGAAAGAAACGTGTGGTACCAACTACCCAGCAATCTCTTCCCGTACAAAATCTTGATAAACAGGTACAGAAAGCAAGTGTCCAGTCAACTGCAAAACCTATGCAAGTAACCAACATTGGATCCTATGAGGAAGCTGCAAAACAAAGATCACAGCCCTTGAATCTAGAGGATAAGATTAATCAGATCTTAAACTAAAATCCAGCACTAAAGCAGCTGTTTTAAATAATCTAAAATTAATAATACTCTCAAAATAATGGCATGGAACTCTAATGGGCTCCTCAAACATCAAAATGAGTTGCAGGCGGTCCTAACACAGAAAATATAGACGTATGTTTGGTCTCTGAAACGCACTTCACAAAGCAATCTTTTGTCAAATTTAGAGGATACATGGTATATAATTCGCTCCACCCTGACAACTCTGCCAGAGAAGGTAGTGCGGTTATAATCAAAGACAACATTAGTCACTACGTGCAGTGTACATATAAAGAACAAGACATTCAAGCTGTGGCAATATCTGTTAAAACCAAATATTGCCATGTGTCTGTTGCAGCCATATACTGTCCTCCACGGCATATGATAAGAAAAGAGCGATATTTACATCTCTTTGAACTATTAGGCCAGAGATTTATCCTAGGCGGCGATTTTAATGCTAAGCACACGCATTGGGATCAAGACTTACTACAACTAAGGGAAGGCAGCTCTTAAGTGCAGTTAAAGAAACACATTCAGAAATTATGAGCACAGGTAAACAAACGTACTGGCCCACTGACCACCAGAAAATACCGGATCTTATAGATTTTTTCATAAGCAAAAATATATCCGCCAACTACCTGTTTGGAGGAAGGTCTTCATATGAACTCGGACCACTCTTCAATTATACTAATGCCGAGTCAAAAATCCTACTCAAATAAAGCCACTTAACCCTGGTTAATAAGTTTACAGATTGGAAAGGTTTTGCCCTTGATCTAGATAATATTATCGACCTTAAAACTCCGATAAAAAAGCAAGATCAGCTTGACTCAGAAGTAAACAAATTTATTGTTAATATCCAACAATGTGCGTGGAACGACACACCGCATTTAAAACGTAAATATAAGGGATTTATCTATCCTAAGGCAATTGTAGATTTACTATCTGAGAAAAGGAAACAAAGAAAGCTTTGGTAGCAAACAAGTTGCCCGAGGGATAAAACATCACTAAATAACCTAACTAAACGATTAAAGAGGAAAATTCTACAGTTTCAGGATGAAACTCTGAATACCAACCTTCTGCAGCTAACCAATGACAAATCAACTGATTACTCTCTTTGGAGAGCAACAAGAAATCTAAAAAGGCCAATAAAACAAATACCGCCCATCAGAGATAGCAACGGAAAATGGGCCATAAGCAATGACCAAAAAGCGTTAAGGTTTGCTCAACACTTAGAAGAAACTTTTCAACCCAATGAAACCTCGATAGAAATACTTGAGAGTGGAAGATTGTCACAAAACCAAAAGAAGTAATGAGAGAAATCGAAAATAACATTAGCTTGAAAAAGTCTCTGGGGTAACGACCTCATTACAGGGGAAAGTCTAAAACACCTACCACGCAAAGCTATAGTAAAGCTGACCAAGCTTATCAATGCTGCATTTATCTTAAAATATGTACCTGAGCCATGGAAGGTCGCTGAAGTCACTATGATTGCGAAGCCTGGAAAACCACCCCATGAAACACTCCATTGTTGTTACTAAAAAAACACTGTATTAACCGGTTAAATTGAAAATGCTCTGTTTACTCGCATGTAACTTGCAGAAAGGTTAAGGTTTAACTTTGTAGGAATAATTATATTACGCACTAGTGCGTAATATTATTACGTACGCGTGTGTTATAGCTCGGTTTATGGCCCTAAAAGCGATGTAATAAGGCTCACTTTACGAGCAAGTGTGTTGAAAAAACTATTATAGCTTCTACACATGCGGAGAAGTGAAGGGTTGAGGCCTAGGTTGGTTTTGCGGAATGAAATATGGAGTAATTTTGTGATGGGATGTTTGGGCAGTTTTGAAGGGACTGAAAATTGGATACATTCTACTAAATCACTGCAGTTAATAAACCCGTTTGCTACTTTGTAAAGGAAAATTAGATCACGTTTACGGCGACGGTCACGCAGTGTCTTTATTTTGAAAAAGTGCAGGTGCTGTACTTACGGACGGCGATGACTAATTTCATATATGAATACAAGATGTTTACTGAAAGCTCTTTGAATTTTTCATGTCTTTGCGAATGAACAGCGTAGAGTGGATTCCAGGCGACACTGGCGTATTCCAACCGACTTTGTGCTAGGATAAACGAAACTATTTTGGTATTTGGTTGTTGGAAGCCCGTTGTGTTGTGTTTAACAAAACCCAGCATTTGCGCAGACTTATTTACGACGTCATTCATGTGTGGCTTGAACGTGAGCCCAACATCCATCAGTATCCCTAGATTCAGTCATATTCAGTCATATTGTTGGTTTTGCTCCAATTTTCGACGTTCTTAATTTTTAAATCAGCTGCAAACAACATTGATAGACAGTGCCTGATACGACTTGTTATGTCATCAACAAATGGTACAAACAAACTGAGCTGAGCCAAGGTGGGAACCTTGTGGAACACCGGAGCGTGCAGGAAATTCATAAGATACATAGACATAGATGTTCATGCAGTACGATTGTGGAACTCACTTCCACCTAAAATCCGTGACTCACAAAATGTATCTATATTAAAAAAACAAGTCAAAGAACATTATCTCTCCACCATCTTGTAATTTTATATATTATATATATGTATGTATTTTTATTTTCTATATTTATTAAGTTAAGGTATATGTGTAATTTATATATGATTAGTTAAGTTATTTTTGTCTATTTTAAGTTTCCTTGTTCTTTCTACACACTGTGTCTTCGTTTATCATCCAACATTCCTGTCGCAGGTCTGCTGGAAGAAATTTCTAATGAAATAAGCAGTACCTTTGTGCTCTTTTATCTGTATTATTTATTTTCTCTGTAAAGTGTTTTTGTGTGTACATAAATAAATAAATAAATAGACAACAACGAACTGTGAGCGATTTAAAAGATAGGATGCAAACCATCCCAACAAAGATCTGTGAACACCACTAACTCCTAGTTTTGCTATCAAGAGTGGATGACTCACCTTATCGAACACGCTGCTAAAATCTGTATATATTGCCATATCCTGGTATAAAATGTGCTATTCCTGTCCAAAAGCAATCTACATCCACTCAATCCACATCTCAAATCTAATCTAATGTCACTTATTTTTAACCACTTCTAAAAGGAGGAGGTTCTCAATTCGACTCTTATTTTTTGTGTGTGTCACATCAAAACTACAAACTACAAAAATGTTGATGATTCTTTTTTATTTGAAAGCTGGTGCTTCTCTTGTATTCTCCCGTTTAAATTGTACTCTTCTATACCAATATTATAAAGAGGAAAGATTATTTTTTTTTATTTGTACCGAATAGGCTCCGAAACTACTGGACCGATTTTAAAAATTCTTTCACCTATGGAAAGCTACATTATTCCCGAGTAACATAGGCTATAATTTTGACGGGAGCGAAGCCCTAATTAGCCCTAATTTTTTTATAAAAAATACTACCCTATTAACACCCTTTTAAGATAAATTTTGTAAAATCATTAGGGAAAGAAATGAAAAAAATTCAACGGTTGTTCCACTCACAATGTTTTTGCAAAAGCGCCATCTGGCCAGCATCCGCAGAACTTGGATTACCACACGAGTTATGTGGTCTTTCACCTCAACAATCTGCATGAGTAGACGTTTTCTGTTTATTAGTTTAATCTAGAATTTGCCGCTAGGTGTCGTTGGTAGTTAGCATTATGTGAAATAAACTGTATTTCGTAGGCTGATTCCTAAATTACATCGAGTTTATAAACATGAAATCCTGAGCTAGACATATCATTTTATTTGATCCGTTTTGAAACCACCGCACTACTATTATTATTTATACCTAAAATAGGCAAACTAGCACCTAAAATCATGAATTGCTTATAACACTAAACGTAAATAAATTATGGCAGAGACAGAATTATGTTTTAACTTAATTCAGAAATTTTCTAACTTTTCTATTTTGTATAGATAATAAATAATTATGGCATCTACAATAAAGATATTTTATGTTAAGGTATAACGGACAAACTGTGTTACTGTGCCCAACATTATTATGCTATGATGATACATCAGCAGTGCAGACATAAATTACTTGCCGCGGTATTACCATCGGGCATTCGGTGGTTCGGCGGTCGGCCTGTTCAATAATAGTATCATAGTATTTTCACTATTTTCATACAAGATAGAATTCTGAGGGGATGGCGCGTACGCAGCCCCCACTACCTACCAAAAATTACGCATCCGAGCTATCCACATTAGGGATAATCGCAGGGGCAAACATAACCGCAGTGCAATGGTAAGACCTCGCCCTGGGGGAACCGCCTTTTTGATCACGGTATCTCTTATGCCCGGTAAGTATGATTTCACTACAAAACCGCGCGCGGGTCGTTCAACGGCGGTGAATCCGCGATTCTGAAACGTGACGTAAACGTAAAGCGCCATCTAGCGAGAAGATTGATAACTAAACTCGGTCACGTAACTATGCTGTTATTTTTCTTCATTAAACCATGATTCCAGAAACGCCTTTATGATAGCAGCTTTTTGATATAAAATGTCTAAATGCTCTCTCTCTCTCTCTCACCGATCCTCTCTCTCTGGCCGCGATGAGCTGTTGTATGCAGAGTTGTTATTCACTTCAGAACACGCTGTCTGTGTCTTATTGGAAATTTTCTGAACAAATAGTTTCGAAGTTTCACATCTGCCAGGAGTCCCGCGACGGCTCATCTTTTATTTATATACAACTTCTTAATTATTACCTAAGATGTAAATACTCTTTAAGGGTAGGCTTAAATCAAGTGCTGCATCCTACGGGTAGTAGGAGAAACAAATAAATGTGCCAAAGACATTAATATATTTGGTCTTACCTTGATTTGAACCTACCCAGTATATGTATTCATGGCTTGGTGTTATAGGTACAATGAAACAAAAAATTCTTCTCGTAATAAATAATTTGCCAAAACTCGGTTTTTCCCTCAAATCAACAAATATCTGCGTCATGCAACGAATCTAATTAAAATAATATTTACAGAGAAACTTCTTAATATAAAATAAATAACAAAATAACTTAAGTTTAATAATAAATAGCAGAATTATTGACTAAACATAGCAACAGTTAAGTACAAAATTCCGGCAATAACAGAGTACATTCGGAAAAATAAGCGTGAGTCCAAATCATCAAGAATTGGAGTCAGAATAAATGTTCTATAATACAAAATAATTCATGAAAATATCACAATTTCAAATACATCAACATTGCAAAAGGAATGAGCGAATAGCGACAATCAGAACTTGATGTGCTCATGTTGCAGCTCACAGGGCGAGCACGGCGGAGCGCTTGTCTCTGTTCTTGCTTCGCGTGTAGTCGCGGGCCTTGCTCGCCGCTCTGTTCTGTAGATGCTGGAATGGGAAAACATATTGTTCACTTCAAAACTTTAATGATGAGTCCGAACTTAATGGTCGTTTCTTGCCTACCTTAGCCTTCAATTGTTACGACGCCTGTGGTCTAATATGATCTTTTTCCCGAAGGCCAAGAGAGCTATGGCTCGGGGCGGAAGACAGCCAACGGTGGCAAAGAAACCCATCAACTTCCTATCCATAAAATAAAATTTAATCATGCTCAGAGCGAATTAATTATTTTACATAATGGTGTGGCATACCTTGACTTGGCCCAGACGCACGACGAGAGCACGGCCTTCTGTGACAGGCTCGAGTTACACAATTTTATCACAGTTTGGGAGCAAAAACCGTAATAAAATGCGTGACTCAAGCCTATCACAGAGGCCGTGCTCGCACGGCAGGGCGCCGAAACTTTCTACGCCAATGCAATGCGCTCGTGTCATATGGTGACGGAATAATGATGAATTGCTATGATATTTGAGTACATACCCGCTGCAGTTTTTTGGGCTTATCTCGCTGCAGATTTTTAGGCTTCTTTTGAGACGGTTTCTGCATAGGCATCTCGTCAGACAGCTGTAGCGCATCCCGCAGGCACTGAGAGTGCGGCGCCAACACTGGCAGCGCTCCGCCCAGCGCGGCCGCCAGCGCCGCGTACGCCGCGCCGCCCCACCAGCCAGACCACACAGCTGTCTCCGAGCCGATGTGAGCTGATGTGCAGGGAACTTCACCCTCCTAGGATATGGATAATGTTGGCGTTAAATTGGATTGCTGCAGACTCAAATCGTGTTTAAGCACTCAGACAAGCCTAACCAGCAAATTTTAGCACTAGTCGTTTGACACTATCTCATCCGCGATGACTGGTGCACACATATTACATGCAACGTACCTCAAAGTACTTGAGGATGTCCCTGAAGGTGGCTCGCTGTATCCTGCGGTCTCTCTTGGCGCGTGTCTTGTCAGAGTCTCGCGCTAACTCAGTGAGTTGCGGCAGTAGCAAGTCTACGTGCGCTGTCAGCGCATTATCTGAACTGTCCTCGTCTGTGACTGTCTCGTACGCGATGGCAAGTGCACCGCCTGCTGCCATGCGGACCTGGGATGAAGAACAATACTTTAACTAAGACCATTCAATTACATTATCGCTACCTGTTGTTGGATAAAACCTAGATAGGTTACCACAAGTGACACCGCCTCCAACAATTCCCCAAGCCTGGCGAAGCTGGGCGCCTTGTTGTTCAACAGGGACAGCGCATGGTTGCGCGGCAACATCGGCAACAGTAGCGCCCAGCCGTCCAGTGCGGCGGCGTGCCAGGCGCCTTCTTCTACAACTGCGCCTGATACCTGGGGGAGGAACATCAAACGATATTTAATTGAGAACTCATCATCGTCATCCTCCTGATAACTTGACCGTATCCCATATGGAAGACCATCATGCAACAGCTGTGCTTGCTGAGAGGCTAACATTTTCCCAAATGAAATGTTCTCATAAGCAGTCGTGGCTTACCTTGAGATAGCTGCCGCTGAAGACAGTCTCGTACATGCGCATGACCTCTAAGATCTCAGTGAGGTCTTCCTCTATCAAGTAGCACAACACAGCGAGCGATGAGCAGCACTGAAATATACCAATAAACAAGTCAGTTAATCGGTTAATTAACGCTGACAGCCGATCTCATTCAATAATGTGAGACATTCGAATACAACTTCCTTGTCATTTATTTTAATGTTTATTGGAGAACGGGACAACTCTAATATTTTGTATTACTTTTCTTGTGCCGATGTAACGTGGCTCTTGAAATGTTGTGATTAGTGTCACATTAGAATAAGTATATTTATGTTTATTTGTTTTACCTCAGTGCGAGTGTCCAGTGAGGCAGACTTGTCTGTAGCGGTGGCGATTAGCGCGGGCCGCACCTCGCGTAGAAACTCCTCCGTGCCTTCCTCGCCGATCTGAAGGAACATAGGGTAATGGTTAACAACGCCAAAAACAGACGATAGATGAAGGAGAGTACTGGCTTGAGACTTAATCTAGGTCAATGTTTTGGAATCATTTGTGACCAGGGTCAACAATCAATCCAGCAGCAGTCTGTCCGTTAATTCATCCACTCATATCTTGATAATCACCTGTATAACCAGCTGCGATACAATAGCAGCAGCTGCCTTCCTCTCGCCGTCCTTGCCGCGGCGCAGCGCACGCGCCACGTGGTCGGCCAGCGTGGCGCGGTGCGCGGCCAGCAAGCCGTCCACTGCGCGCCGCTGTAGAGCCGCGCGCAGCGACACGAATGCGCCCGCGCGTGCTGCGTGCCCGTGAGCGTCCAGCGCCTCGATCAGTTCTAGGACCTCGCCTTCGAATTTCTCTTTGAGTACTTGTTCTATAAGAAAGAGAACTATTATTAGCAATTAGGTTTACATTTACTCTAAGGCCAAGAAACCGATAGCCTGAGGTGGTAGAGTTTCTTTCTTGTAGATAGAAAAAAATCGAACTTATCCGTAATTGATCGTAATCGAATTTTCAAGCTCGCTTCGCTCGCCCTTGGTTTTGGAGATTTTCTGCATAAATTGACAAAGTATACTATTCGAAATGCTAAAACGGTGCTTCTCGAACTTCCTTCACTAACACTCGCCCTTTTTTTTGTTGGAATATCACATTAATCATTAAACAATGGCAGCATAAGAGTTTTGATTTATTTTATTTTATTTATTTATATTAGGGTAACAAATATATTTGGTTCGAGCGCCAAATCTTTACGCCACTGATGCAAAAGTGGAAGAGCGTTCTTGAACTACTTTCTTTTGCGAACTCGTATAGTCCATGCAGAAAAATTTCAATTTTTCAATTATTATTTAATACAATTTTCAATTGTTATTTGGTACAATTTTCAATTATTATTATTAAAAAAAAAAGGTTAATATTTATTATGATGATGATTATATATAATATTTTTTTAATTTTTAATTATTGCTAATTTAACTGTACGACTTATGATATACTCATTGTAATTGTTTGCATGGAATGAAATAAAGCTTTTTTATTTTTATTTATTTTATTTTATAGTCCATGCTATTCGTGCGACGTTTTTCTCAAGTAAATGTAAGTATCTGATTAGATTTCGATCGATCGTCCGACAAGTGAACATTGTTGGCCCATACACGAGTCAGAAGTGCTGTGAAATGTGAACTGTCTAGGTCAACGACACGGCCTTCATATTTCGTTTAAATATGTAACGTCAAAGAGAATCTAATGCGCACCTACGGTATGGACTGACAAAAGTATTCTGGATTTCAATAAAAAACTGTGAAAAGATATGTAAAAGCGAGGTTGTTTTCGGCAAAGTAAACGTAGGGCAATAATGTTGCGCAATTTATAATAACCACTAAAACCATACTAAAACGATATTCAATACTTAACCCTAATCACCTTTGAAAATCAATAACTTTGAGCAATACGTGATATTGCGCAATGTTATTGACCTTGATATTGCACCATATTATTTTTAGACACGAAGGAGGCGCCATCTTGTACCGCGGATTTTACGTCAAACGCCGCGCGATATTTTTTGTTACAAATGTTGTGTGACTAACCATCACAATCTGTTTACTAACAATCAGACTTTATTTTTAGCAATGATTAGAATTAATACTGTGGCTAAGACAGCATTAAAGGGCAATGTGCTAGATAGGTACCTATCTAGTTTGGACAATATTGTGCAATCTCTAGGATGAAATGTTATTTTGTCTATTGTGTTGTGTGTGTTACGATCGACATTGACCTATACTGCACAATATTATTGCCTTATCACTGCACTTAACATTGCACAACATTATTGCCCTTTATCTAAATTATTATTATTGCCCTAGATATTGCACAACATTATTGTCCTTGATCTAGCACAGTATTATTGCACCATATTTAACATATTTAAGCTCGCATAAAAAAAGACATGTGCATAGTTGTGGATTTGAAAGCATTGTGCAGAAAGTTCGATATTCCGTAAACTTAAAGAGACTATGTGGAATATTATACCTATTTTCAACTCGATTCATGAAAGATTTTTCTATCAACAGTTTTCATATATTATGTTAAAATTGATTTACCTTTGTCAGGCTTCACTTCCTCCTCGAGTGACTTTAGGTATTTAAGGTACCACTTTGAGCGATAAGTTTTTTCTACTACAACAGGTTCAGGTTCTTTGTAACTCTCAATTATTTGTTTTTCGTTAAATGGACGTGGTCCACTCCATTTGATGTCACGTTGCTTCCCTGTAGAATATTGTAATGATTAATATTGTCTTATCTATTAGAGATATATGTTGTTACTTCATCAGTAAAGTTTATGATATATTACATTTGATCGCCTGATGCTGCAACCCCTTATCTACAGATTCTGTCCTGATGAGCCGGTTCTCTCCCATCTTCCTGCCCCATTGTGGGCAACTTAGCTCAGCTGCTAAACAATATAGAATTTTGTCAGTATATGTCGAGATTTAATTGCCTTCAACAGCAACAACTAATACAAATTACCAAGGCCATTGAAAGAATACTATCGAATAAACAGGAAAGTAATAAAATGACTTTAACTTACAAATTAATTTAGAACAAACTTATCAGTTTATCGAAGAGTTCCAGAATTGTTTTGACAACAATATAACTAAGTAGATTTCGATAACAAAAATATATTTAATGTGATCTTGTATTAATGATGTATATCAAACAGGCCCTAGGTTGTGCAATATAAATAAAAAAATAATATTGATAAAGAAGCTGTCGTAAGACAGAAAGCAAATAATGTTCTCCTTACTCGATTCCCTCCTCTGCTCCTCTTCTTGTTCTTTCAAACTACGTGCTTCTCTGTTATCCTCATGTATTTGCACCCATTGCCTAATTCTAGCTGCACTTGGACACTTATCCTGCAAATCACGACTTAGTACACGGTACTTTTCACAATACAAGCGCCTCACAACAACTGGGCAACCACGATTTAAATAATATTGCTCCACACAAAACTCCCGCTGCTTCCTCGTCCATCCATGGCGAGTGTTCTTCAAACTATCCGTGGCAGATTGTGACTCCATGATGTCTGTGCTTGGCGAACTTTGAAACGATACTGAGTAGGTAAACTACAAGCTACCGGCTATACATAATATACATAAGCCAGTGAGACCTCCCCCCTCCCCCCTGTTACACACCCGGCAATGGTGACGCATGAGTGTTCGCGGCAACTCGGTAGGTTAGACATTGTTGTTATTCTAATATTGTGAAATTATAAATATGTTGCACTATAGTAGAAATAACAGGTAAGATAAAGCGGTGTGGTAAGTCACGTCACGGGTACCATTTATTGAATCCTGAACATAACGCGTCTTGAGTTCATGACCGATATTTCAAGGCAACGAAATTGCGCAACAATTTTTCCAGGAACATCTGATGATGTTGGGAATGATTTGCGCAATTGTTATTACAATTAAAATAATCCTAAATGTAGTGAGGGTTTTAAACTTGTTCAAGACAATATGACATTTATTCCTGTTAAGGATACTCTTGCTCTTCACATTTTCTGGGTGTCCATAAAAACAATAGGTTGGTGGTATCTATTTCTAATCAAAACAAAGTTTTAACGTTTTCGTCCGGCTATAGACTTATTAACTCTTGACTCTTTTATTAAGAGTTGGCTTTGCAGAAGATTTATTTTAGACGAAAAGAAAATCAACTGTTCAGTACATTTGCGTTCGCATAATTTAGGGAATAATAAGTTAAATAAACACTACTAGACTTTATATAACATAACCCCTAAGAGAGCCTACGCGAGTCTACGAAAGCCTACGCGTGTTTACGAAAACCTACGCGTGTCTACGCGTGACTACGAGTACCGGCGTGCTACGGTCTACGCATGACTACGACAGCCTACCCGTGACTATGAAAGCTTAAAATCGTTAGTAATTAATTGATCAAATAATATTAAGAAAAATTTGATTTATATTACTCAGCAAAGGTGTTGCACAATATTATTGAACCTAGCCAAAAGTTGACTAGTAGATATTGCTGTCAGCAATAAGACCGCTATGTATCCATTTTTTTTTTTGTAAAATACTGGTGTAACTATTTTGGTAAGTATACAATAAAGTATATTCTATTATATCCTGAAGTCCCGAAGCCAAGCTTGAGCCTTGTAAATTTTCTTCCATAACCGGTGTAATCTATTAAACTTAAACTTAACGTTCATGTTTAATTAATAATTAAGGCTACAAAAGTTCACGTAAATTTTTAGATCTAAAAAAATATGTTGTATTCTTGTAGTAGATATTGCATTTCCTGTCTCATGTAAAGTGTGAAAAGCTGTATATTCTCCTCATTGGTAAAAGAAAGCCACACGTATTTGGCGAACACAAAATCCCCCGCTGGAAATCGGCATTGTTTTATTCGCTGGTTATTAGGTAAATACTATTGTGCAATACAACTGTAATTTCATACACAAAATTATCTAATCTTCAGCGGCTGGTGGCTTGCAGGGGGGAGGTGTGGCTTGCTGGGTATGTCTAGCCGCTAGCTTGTTGCTCACTCAGTCTTGCTCAGAAGTTCACTTAGCACAGTCACCATGGGTCGATCGAAACCAAACTATATCCGCGGGTGGACGAATGCAGAACGCGAGTTTTGTGTTGAGCAATATTATTTACATGAGAAGAGTTTAGCTGCTGTTCTATCCTGTTACTCGTTAAAATTCCGTGTATATAATGGTAACAATGTGAATAAGTGTCCGACTGAGAACCATGTAAGGGAATGGGTGAGGCTACACGAAGAGAAACAAAAATCAGCACTTAGATGGAAACAAACTGAAGAACAGCAGAACACAGACACAAGTAAGGAGAAATTCTATCAATGGCCTTGGTATTTTGCACTTTGGCTTTGCTCAGTTCGAGTTCATGCCACTTATTGTTGGTTGATAGAAAACAAATGCAGGTTCTTATAGTAATGATGTTGTTTTGCAGCTAAGCTAAGTGGCACACAATGGGGCAGGAAGACTGGAGAAAACCGGATCGTCAGAACAGAATCTGTAGATATGGGACAGCAGCATCAGGAGATCAAATGTAATACTTCATAATCATTACTCCTAAAGTACTTAACAAATACCGATGTTATGACAAAATTAACACCAACATTTTATTTCTGCAGGGAGACAACGGGACATTAAATGGAGCGGACCACGTCCAGTTAACGAAAAACAGATAATTGAGAGTTACAAAGAACCTGAACCTGTTGTAGAAGTAAAAACTTGTCATGCAAAGTGGTACCTTAAATACCTAAAGTCACTCGAGGTCGAGGAGGAAGTGAAACCTGACAAAAGTAAATATGTTTTAACATAATATTTGAAAACTGTTGGTAGAAAAAATATTTCATGAAAACTTTTTGCACAATGCTTTAAAACCCACAACTGTGCGCATTTCTTTTTTTATGCTAGCTTAATATTTATTAGTTATTACTCAAAATTAGGTCACTGTGAGAGAGAGGGACCAAGCTATACAAGACAAATAGCTCCGTCTCTCTAACACAGTAGAACCATAATAATATTGACACGTCATGGTAAGAATTTTAGTAAACAAATTGTAACTAAGACTCATCGAACGATCCACAACAGAACGAAAACAAAGCGCGCGTCAAGTTTGCGTCTGTTAAATATGGTGCAATATCAAAGGCAATATTAGTGTGCTAGATCAAGGACAATAATGTTGTGTAATGTTAAGTGCAATAATAATAACTTAGATAAAGGGCAATAATACTGTGCTAGATCGTTATTGAATTACGAAATCATATCATTGACCGAGGGCTATCATTCTGAAGACGGTCTCTATCTACATATATTTCATTCTAAAATGATGCAGGGTTTCAGTATTCCGCCATAATAGTTATGTACATTTTCTTTGAACTTGTGAAGGCCATGTTATTGACCAGGCGCGAATGACTCATACTGTGTTTTATTTATGTACATACAAATGTCGTTGGCATCAGAGAATTCATACCAAGAAAAATCAAATCTACTTCTAGGAAATTCAATTAAGTTTTAAAGGATAATTATACCATCAGCGTCAAATTTATTGAGTGTGTGCACGATTCGAGATAACAGTGACAATGTCGTAGCTACAGTGAGAGTGCTAAAATGTAAAACGCTAATAACACGTCTTCTTTCCATAGAACAAATACTCAAAGAGAAATACGAAGGGGAGGTCCTAGAACTGATCGAGTCGTTGGACGCTCATGGGCACGCAGCACGCGCGGCCGCATTCGTGTCGCTGCGCGCGGCTCTACAGCGGCGCGCAGTGGACGGCTTGCTGGCCGCGCACCGCGCCACGCTGGCCGACCACGTGGTGCGCTCTCTGCGCCGCGGCAAGGACGGGGAGAGGAAGGAGGCGGCTGCTATTGCGCCGCTTCTGGCTATACAGGTGATTACCAAGATCTGCCTAGATTGACTGTCACCCTGCTGTTAGCAGAATGATTTCCAGACTTTGGCCAACTTAAGCTTCTTTCGAGTATTCTCCTTTGTGTTCTCCTGTGTGTGGCTTTGGCTTAGTTAACCATCTGATTTTGTCCCCACAGATCGGCGAGGATGGCATGGAGCAGTTCGTGCGCGAGGTGCGGCCCGCACTCAGCGCCACTGCCACTGACAAGACTGCCTCACTCGAAACACGCACAGAGGTAAACAACATAAAACCACTAGTATATTCTCTAGCAAAAAAACACAACACTACAAGATCCAAGTAACATCTACTGAAGCAAGGAAACCCAATAATCATTAGACAATAATTTCATGTATTCCAATTAAATGTCATAACACATTATTGAACGCGAACGACAGTGAAAATAATTTGAAAGATTTGCTAAAGTATTTATTGACATTTTTCAGTGCTGCTCATCGCTGGCCGTGTTGTGCTACTTGATAGAGGAAGACCTCACTGAGATCTTAGAGGTCATGCGCATGTACGAGACCATCTTCAGCGGCAGCTATCTCAAGGTAAACAACGACAATCTATTCTACACGATGTTTATATAAAAATAACTCATGTCGCTGAAAACTGTTAGCCTATAACAAGGATGGCTGCGGCAGTACCTGCTTTCCAATTGAAATTAGTTCAGGCAGATGGGATGAAACCAGTAGTGGCCCATTAGTTACGACCCTGACTAAAGAATTGTAGGTCGTGAGTTCGAACTCAGGCAAGAGCTTTACTTTGTGTAATTTATTTCACCACCACTGCTGTAAAAAACGGTGAAGAAAAATAACGTGCTGTAACCGACATGTCCTAGAAGTACCAAATTCGAAGATATGTGACATCCATCAATCCGCATCGGGCCCGCATGGTGATTCAGGACCATTCCCTCTTTCACAGAGAGGTGGCCTGTGACCCAGCAGTGGGTATTTTAGAAGGCTGATAATGCATATGCTATCCAGGGAGATGGCGATGATGAGTTTTCCATTTAATATAGTATAATGTTTCTCCCCCAGGTATCAGGCGCAGTTGTAGAAGACGGCGCTTGGCACGCCGCCGCACTGGACGGCTGGGCGCTACTGTTGCCAATGTTACCGCGCAACCACGCGTTGTCACTGTTGAACAACCAGGCACCTAGCTTTACCAGGCTTGGGGAGCTGTTGGAGGCGGCCTCACTTGAGGTAAGTCACCTTAGTTTGAATCCAACAGTAGCAAACGATAATCCAAATGAATTGTTTTCGTAAACGGTTTGTTCTCAACCCCAGGTCCGCATGGCAGCAGGAGGAGCGCTCTCCATCGCGTACGAGACAGTCACTGACAACGGCAACTCAGACAATGCACTCACACCGTACGTGGACGAACTACTGCCGCGACTCACTGAGTTAGCGCAAGATAATAAGAGGTCCCACGCCAAGAGGGATAAGAAGATACAGCGAGCAACCTTCAGGGAAATCCTCAAGTACTTCGAGGTACGTTGCGGTGTTAGACGACAGCCAATCAGACAACTGGGGCCTTAATAATCTAGCTTTGCCCGATTGCCTACATAGTGTGCAAAGATTTGTGTCTGTTATAATGTGAATTAACACCAAAATTATCCACCTTCCAGGAGGGTGAAGCACCCTGCACATCAGCCCACATCGGCTCGGAGACAACTGTGTGGTCTGACTGGTGGGGCGGCGCGGCGTACGCGGCGCTGGCGGCCGCACTGGGCGGAGCACTGCCAGTGTTGGCGCCGCACTGTCCGCGCCTGTGGGCTGCGCTACAGATGTCCACAGAGCTGCCCGAGGACGGGCCTAGCAAGGATAAACCGAAAAAGCTGCAGCGGGTATGTACACACACAATCATCAATTGCAACTTAACATAATTCATTATATGGCCATAGAGTGAACGGACTGTATGGAAGAAGAAAACGTATTGCGCCAACCCAAGTAAAAGGGCTGGAAGATCATGATGATGGCCAAAGAGCAGGATCGTGATCGATAAAAGAATGGCCTTTCCTGGCCTTTACAGTTCGGGTTCACAAGTTCACAGTTATTAATCTTATAGAAAATAAATAAGATTTGAATGTTACTTTTGTCTTTTGCAGCAGCTACAAAAGAAAGCGACGAGCAAGACCCGCAGCTTCACCCGCAACAGGAACAGAGACAAGCGCACTCAAATATCTCTCTCGATGTAGTTCTAGAGCTTAGTTTAACGCTAGCAACGTAAATACCGACGCCTTTCTTCTGAGGGTGTCTCCTTCCGAGTGGACAACAGTTGCAACTAGTCACAGCATGCCGCAGCACTGGCCGTGTAAGGCTAGTGTTAGGGTACAATAGGTTAGGTGTTATGCCCAAAGAAATTCTTCATCATATTTTGACTATGATAAAATGTGATAATATGATTCGATGCTCTGATTAACTGTTTTTCTCAACATGGTTCAGATATCGGTCTGCATTTTCAATTGTGATATTATTATTATACATTATCTTAATATGTTCGCTTATTTATCTTTGTCACTGTAGATACTTAGAATTTAACTGTGGCAATTTTATTGTGAAATACTTTACCGTTTGTATGTAATTTTGTTTGTTTTATACTATTATTTAATAGTGAAATAATAATTTATTATGAGTACAGAATTGTGTTTTATTTATTATGACATCTCCGTTTTTCGTTTCAACACACAAATAAAACAAAATAAAATAGTCTAATTAAATAAATAAACTCTACTGACTTCTAATAAAAATTCTAATAAGATTCAACTCTTCTAATAAGATTCTCTGAATTTGCTGCAAGACCCTGCGCAGTAACTATTTTTGTGTCAATGTTGAAGGTGAAGCTTGCATTGTATAACTGTCTTTCACTCGCTTACGTTTGTCGCATCGTCCTATCTCGCTTACTCTACGCAGGGTGTGTTACGTCACTTAGATAAAAATCTTTTTTGCAAAAAAATACTACCGACTTCCAAATGAAAAACTACAAAGTGAAAAATAACTTAACTTTTGGAAGTCGGTGTCTTTCGTAGGTACCATTTTTTTGCGATATGGCCACCGACTTCCAAAAGTTAAGTTATTTTTCACTTTGTAGTTTTTCATTTGGAAGTCGGTAGTATTTTTTTGCAAAAAAGATTTTTATTTTTCCCTTTTTAGTTGTACCTACCGAAAAAAAGGCAAGTTGTTTAGTAAGGTACCGATAACGCTAGAATAGATCACCCGAATAACATGATACTTGAACATAACCAGTGAAATGAGAGATCTGCGTAACCCTTTAGTACGTACTGGCGTGATGTTATGTTATGAAATGGTATATTTATTACGGTTTTATTCTATTTTTAACTAACTTAGTACATTATTTCAAATACTTAATTAAAAATAACTACCTATATATACACTTAAATAAAAATAAAATAAAACTACGAATAAAAGGGAGGGGGTCATAGGGCGTCATAAAATTCGTCCACATCGCTGTCAACGTGAAAAGTGCCCAGAACGCTGGCAGCATTGCCACGTTGGATGGCAATGCTGATTCTCTGGCCAAGGAAAAGCCCAGCCCTCTGGTCACGTGAAGAGTCGACTAACCGTTTGCTTACGTCTCGAAATACTCGAAGAGCACTCGGACCCCATGGACCTAATGTTTCAACCCCAAATGGCTCAAATATATAACTGCCAATAAGGTAAAAAAAAAATGGTAAATAAAAATAAAAAAAAATGGGAAAAAAAAATGGTATATACAATAAACAAACATGCGATTGCAGCAATTCCGAATGATTTGCCGTTATTTATTGAAGAGTTCTGTTGCATATCTCCGAAGTTCTTCATCAGATCTTCACCAAATTAAAATGGGACCAATTTCGAAACATACTCTTTCAAGCGAAAAAAGAATTTTCAAAATCGGTTCACAATTGACGGAGATATCGGTGAACATACATAAAAAAAAAAAAAAAAAAAAAAAAAAAACATACAAGAAGTCGAACATAGAACCTCCTCCTTTTTGGTAAGTCGGTTAAAAAGTGTTACATCGAAGAACACGTCCCCGTAAGTTTACTAAATATACGCGATGACAAACTGTATCTTGCGCAATGGTTGGCAGAGCCAACTTCAGAGACACAAAGATTCGTTGAGACTATTATACGGAATGGCTTAATATAAAAATAAAGCATTAAACCCAATGTAAACCTATCTTACTTGTCTCTGTTTTTTGATGATCTTCGGGTTGTTTCCAAGTCAGTGCTGATTTTTGTTTCTCTTCGTGAAACTTCACCCATGCCGCATTTTTTCTGAACTCGGACCTATGTCCCTATTGCGCCTATATTTATCACGGTACTTTTCCCAATAGGAAACAATTTAACAATTTTAACAGCATCGATATCTTCGCGGTTTAAATAATATTGCTCAATACAAAAGTCGTGTTCTTCTTTTGAAAACCCGCGGTTTGGGTTTGGTTTCGATCGACCCATGTTGACTGTGCGTAGTGAACTTTCAAGCGAGACTGATTGATACAAATTACAAGTATTATAATAATGTTATGCCCTGAGCGAGTAAACAACCTGTGGCTAGACATACTCAACAGCGGCAGGCTTCCCCCGCCTGCCCCCGCTACTCGTTGCACGCTGACGCATCATTTTGCGCGGAATCTCAGAAAATATGTAAGCTTTCGAGTTTCCGCGTAGATGTACCTTTCTTATGAAATAACAATTGTATCGCGCATTATTATGCCATGGAACTATTGAAAAATGTTGCGTAATAATTTTACTTTCCAATTATAATTCAATCATTTATATTATGTTAAAAACAATACTAGCCAAACCGATCCTTAATACAATACTAACCAACAACTATCCATAATAATTACGTATATAAGCATTCGTGATATTGCGCAATGATATTGATCGTCTTAAAAATATACTTGGTCGTTATTTTTAGGATTCCGTACCCAAAGGGTAAAAACGGGACCCTATTACTAAGACTCCGCGGTCCGTCTGTCTGTCTGTCTGTGTGTCCGTCTGTCACCAGGCTGTATCTCATGAACTGTGATAGCTAGGCAGTTAAAATTTTCACAGATGATGTATTTCTGTTGCCGCTATAACAACAAAACTAAAAACAGAATAAAAAAAATATTTAAGTGGTGCTCACTTACAACAAACGTAATTTTTGCCGTTTTTTGCGATAATGGTACGGAACCCTTCGTGCGAGAGTCCGACTTGCTTTTGGCTTTATGTTATGAAATGGTATAAACAATAAACAGACATGCGATTGTAGCAATCCCGAGAGATTTGGCGTTATTTATTGAAGAGTTCTGTTGTATATTTTTATTTTGATAACATGGCTTTCTTATGATTTTATGATTTATAAATACCTAAATATGAAATGTTATACCCACCAAAATACCACTACCCCAGTACCAGTAACATTGAATCAATTAATTAATAATTACTCTTACTAACAGCAAGTTAATCTACTTAAATAATCATGTACACTGTTTTAAATTGTCAATCTCTATTGTAAAGCAAGAAATAAAAGGCTTTTTTATTTTCATTTATTTATTTTAACATGGCTTTCGTCGCCATGCGTAGACTCTCGTAGTCAAGCGTAGACTCTCGTAGTCAAGCGTAGACTCTCGTAGTCAAGCGTAGACACTCGTAGTCAAGCGTAGACTCTCGAAGGCTCTATCACACTAATATTATAAAGGCGAAAGTTTGTGAATTTGTGTGTGTTTGTTACTTCTTCACAAACTGCTCAAACGGCTGGACGGATCTGGATGAAATTTGGCACATAGATAGATTATAGTCTGGAATAGCACATAGGATACTTATTATTCCGGGAATATGTTTCCTTGTGATAATTTTTGATATTCTTGCAGACGAAAACGTTGGCAGAAAATAGTTAATCATTCGATTCATACGTAAACTTTCGTACAGTGCGACATAAAAGAGTAGAAAATAAATGAGGGCGCCACAATCGCTAAGATAGCAACCCAGTTGCTACGACCCAGCTGATCTTGATACTTGAATAGTATTATTTATTTATTGGGTACTAGGTGTTCCCCGCGGCTTCGCTCCCGTGGGCCACCCCACAGGACCCGTTTTCGGGATTAAAAATAGCCTATGTCACTCAGGAATAATGTAGCTTTCTATTGGTGAAAGAATTTTTAAAATCAGTCCAGTAATTTCGGAGCCTATTCGGTACAAACAAACAAACACACAAACAAAAAAATCTTTCCTCTTTATAATATTGGTATAGATAAATAATGAGTAAATATATTAAATAAGTATGTTTATTAAATATTTGATAATTATGTAGTAGTAGTAATAAAACAACAACTTCACTAAAAATAAGTATTTTTATTATTCAATTGCTTTCAATATAAAGTCGTCCAATACCTTTGGTGGACGACCCTTGCTGTGTTTAGCTGGTGTTGAGAATTTCCCACCGTTTTCAATGCCGTGTTGCAGGATTCTAAGCACTGTGCTTACAGAAATACCTAAAACAAACAAAGAAAAAATCACTGTCAGTCCGATGAAAGAAGTTCGAAGCGGTAAATAAACGTGAATATTTTTTAAAATTGTTTCTTTCCATTTAGTCGATTGCATCAACAAATATGGTA
This sequence comes from Orthosia gothica, assembly GCA_949775005.1. Taxonomy (NCBI): domain Eukaryota; kingdom Metazoa; phylum Arthropoda; class Insecta; order Lepidoptera; family Noctuidae; genus Orthosia; species Orthosia gothica. The sequence continues at coordinate 4,165,411 of OX459042.1, forward strand.
TAGCAAAAAAAATATTTCGAATCCGCAATAAATTACATTAATTTTTGTTGCCTTACGATTAACGTTGTTAAGTCGCGCTATAACTATAACGCTATTTGTTAATCTTAGCATAACCTCAAAAATGGTAAACAAATTATTTGTAAATGATATTTGGTTCGAATATTTTGCTCCCTGAATGTATTAATCGTTTCTAATTAACGTTTAGTGCAACTTTCAATAGTTACTTACCAGTAAAATCTGCTGCACGATGGTAAACATCTTCTAAGTTGGATAGAAGCTTCCCAGCTTGGAATTCAGCTATACACCACATATAAACTTTGTAAACTATATCACGGGCACCTCCACGAATTACCTTATTCATGTTTTTCCACTGTTTTTCTGTCCACACACAGAAATATCACAGAAAAACCAAAATTCTTACGAAAATCGAAACCGTTCGAGAAGAATTGACAGCTCAAGTACTCATTTTAGATGTTGCCAGAAAATGAAAACTTTTAGTTCCCAAATATTTAACTTCTACTCTTTTATGTCGCACTGTAGTCGAGCGTAAAATCTCGTAGTCATGCGTATACTCTCAAAGTCCAGCGTAGGCGCTAGTAGACCCACGTAGACTTTATTAATCATGCGTAGACTCTCGCTTTAGTCAAGCGTAGACTTACGTAGACCAGCGTAGGATCTATTAGTCATGCGTAGACTCTCGTAGTCCAGCGTAGGCGCTAGTAGACCCACGTAGACTTTATTAATCATGCGTAGACTCTCGCTTTAGTCAAGCGTAGACTTTCGTAGACCAGCGTAGGATCTATTAGTCATGCGTAGACTCTCGTAGTCCAGCGTAGGCGCTAGTAGACCCACGTAGACTTTATTAATCATGCGTAGACTCTCGCTTTAGTCAAACGTAGACTTTCGTAGACCAGCGTAGGCTTTATTAGTCATATTTAGATTCTCGTAATTAAGTTTAGGTTCTCGTAAACCCGCTAGCCTCTCTTGTCGATCATCAATATTATATTTATATCATTTTTATCAATGATTGCGGACACAAAACCTTTAGAAAATAACATGAAACAATGGATCCATCCTGAGTAATATATTAACAATCAATCTGCCGAGCCTTTTCCCAACTAAATTGGGGTCGGCTGCCAACTCAACTGGGTGCAGCTGGACTATTATTTTTACTGTCTATCTGACCTCCACAACCCAGTAACACGGTACCCCTCGGCATGTCTGGTGGCAAAATAACAATGCTAAAAGTGGCCGAGCATTGTTAATCCCTTAAAACTGGCTCTCTCTAACTTTTAAAATGATATCTATCTGCAAATGGTTTCCATTTCTCGAAAATACCACGGCCCCAAATATTTACAATAGGTACAGATGCCTTGCTGAGGTATTGCAGCATTTGCAGCTGCACTGTACGGGTTAAGTTTAGTCTGGCATAATAATTAAGCAATCAGGAGTATTATATTAATATTGAAATTGTTTGTATGTAATTAGCGTTACTGAGAGAAAAGTTACGGGAGAGCATTGTAAACGAATAACCTAGTGCTAATTAAGCAGATAGGTACCATATGTTAACAATATCTTTTTTATGTTTGAGAGATATTTCTGTTATCGGGTTATAAAAACACCCTCCTTTTTCACACATTCGGATGAAAAAGAAAGCCTGCAGCGTGACAAATCAAATCAAATTAAAAGCGGCTCATAATTACAATAATTAAAGCATCCCGCATAATGTCCCAGATAACGCTATAATTACTTAAATTAAATAGTCATTTTTACTCTGTCCCCTACATGGTGGATGATCTATTATTCCTTAATGACAGGATGAGTCTATCAAGGTGATGATGTGAAGTACTGTTTGTCTCAATACCCCAACCAATGCATTTGTTACGTGTTTTAATGAAATAATAGTGTAAACCTACGAGTATATTGTGATTGACAGATAGTAACTGTCCTAGGGTCAGTAAATTGCGTTTTAGTCAAGACGTACATCAACGAGCCTGCTAATTTGCATCTTGCGAATCAGCTGGATGGGAACTGGCACTTCTTTTCCAAAATAAATACGAAGCACAGACACACGACAAATTTTTAGAATGATATTGGAAAAATGCTAGTAGTCTTTGTATGGTGTGAGGCATCTGTATGTTAGTGCTAGTATTATATTATCTGTGATATGAAAGAAAAGGGAGTCCATGATAGCGTGATGGTGGACAGAACGGAGTGGAAGAATAAAATGTGTTGCGCCGACCCCGAGTAACTTTGGACAAGGGCAGGAAGATGTTGATGATGACGACTGGTTTAGTACTGGAGCTCCTTAGTAGGGCATGAATATCGGAATCTCGGAATCTCGTAATATCGCAATCTCGGAACGAAATTTGCGATATTTCAATTCCGATATTGAGTGATCCAATATCGAAATCTCGGAATCAGAAGAAAATCTATATTTTAGCTTATTGTGAAGCGCTGAATGCGATAGCGTAGTTAAACCCGTTAACTACGGTGATTAGTAGTGAACAGATAATTGGGCGCTTATTTATTTTAACTGAATCTTTAATTTACAGTCTTGAGATTCCTAAAAAAGTAACCTATAAGAGTAAATACACAGCTTCATAGAACCCTATGTAACTATTATATTTTCATTGAATAACGCTTAGGTTGCGAGATACCGCCGATGCAACACGCACGGGATCGGTCAATGTGTCGACACTTGGCGAAGGCCTATGTTCAGCAGTGGACGTCTTTCGGCTGAAATGATGAAGATAATGATGCACGCTTACAATCCAACATACCAATGAAAGATACCAATCCTTGTTAAACTTTTTCTCAAATTTGTAATGTGTTACTTGCTAAACCTCAATAAATTAATGCTTAATATTTTTTTAGTCTTCTGCTTGTTTATAACAAATAAGTTTATCTGATCAATTATCTGTTGAATTGATCTACTACTTGACTACATTATCAATTATTTTATTGATATTCCAATGATTTTGAATAAAATAAAGATGTGCTAATTCTATTTTACCATTGCTATATTTTATTAAGCTTATTGTAGTTGTTTTTTTGTTAAATAAGTTTATCTCAGCAATCCAAGATTAATTTAACTTAAATAATAATGATCAAGTTGTACTGACAAAAGTCAATACGGTAATCGTCGATCACTACGATACCTGTTCCAATCAATGTATAATAATAATTCTCCTGATTAGAAAGCATCAAATGAACAAGAATATGCTCAGAAGGTATTCTAGTCTATTAAAAAACAATAAACTTAATAGGAATAAGCAGAAATAATATTCAATATTTTGTTAGACATCTCCTTTATCCCATAGATTTGGTTAGTGATACTTATACTGAATTTATAAATCATTATTACTCACAAATCGGAACTACTTTGATATTGATCGACAAACATTTATTTTCTGTTTTGTTTTTAGCATTGTCCTTTTTTCAGAAAGGCATGACGTTACTAATTATTCTTTCTTGAGAACAAATGTGGAGTTAAGTTAAATAAGCGCCCGATTATCGAGTCATTGCTGATAAGAGAGAGACACAATAGAAAATCTTATTATGTCTCGTCATTTACGTGTTTATTTATTGTACTTAATCCAATCTCATACCGGATTTGTACAATTAACAAAAACATGTGCGATAACTAACAAATGAGGCCAATTCCGATATTAATATCGGCATTCCGATATTGAGATCTAATATCGGAATTGAAAACCTTCTGATATTACATGCCCTACTCCTAAGTTAACATACTGCATTTCTTTCTTTTCAGAATTTGAAGACTAAATCGAAGTCCTATTCTGTATATTAGTTAGTATAAGTAGAGCAGTTAAAAATTTAAAAAAAAAGTTAATTCAAAAATATCTAAAAGCCCGGAACTAAAAATATGTAAGTAAACAAGTATAAAATCAAACCGTGCATTCGGAGGATACATATTCGCGAGCTGGCTGAACAAAACCAGATGATATATCCTCCGACTGCACGGCATGATTTTCTTATTGTTTACGTCTTTTTAGTGCACTTCTCAAGCAGCCGGATTTTTTGATCTTTTGAATTAGGAAATAACTTTTTTATTTAATTAAGTATAACTTTTTAGTATTTTTTTTTTCGAATTACTTTTAAACGTATAAATGTCATATGTTTTTAAAATCCCCTCTTACAACCCTTTATTTTGATAGCCACACAGCGAGTTTAGAAGAAAAAATTGGTCCCCCACAATATGACGCCCAAAAGCCACAGTGTAAGAAGAACGACGTAACAATCATCAAAATCGGCCAAAGAACAAACGGGTCTCTAGACATTCATACAGACTGATAAGCACATTACCCTCCTTTGGTAGTCGGGTAAACGACAGTCGGGTAATAAACACATCACCCAATACCTATATACCACGCAATAAATAAATAACAATTTATTAAAATTTGTTTGTAACCCTTATGTAACACAATACCAAACCGATATGAAGGGGTTATCATTAAAAAGTATCGTTAAAACAATTTGCTTCGAGAGTCTCTCGTTGTGCACTCTCTTAGTTACGACATCCGGCAATTTGATCAACAATCAAGATGATAATACCGTTGCTACAGATTGGTTTGTCTGTAAGATCAACAATAAATTTTCGGTCGGCGACGTAGCAACAAATTATTTAGGAAAAGCCCGAGAAGACATTACCAGACGTTTTTAACGTATTGGTGTAAAGCAAAAATGACTGGGTCATCATCTTCCTGGCTTAGTCCCATAATAACCAAAAAACTTTTTTACAAAAAATATACTGACTTCAAACGGAAAGCACTAAAAAGTGCAAAATAACTTTCGTTTCGGAAGTCGGTGTCTTTTTCGACAGCATTTCTCTCTTTTTAGGGTTCCGTAGCCAAATGGCAAAAAACGGAACCCTTATAGATTCGTCATGTCTGTCTGTTTGTCCGTCCGTATGTCACAGCCACTTTTTTCCGAAACTATAAGAACTATGCTGTTGAAACTTGGTAAGTAGATGTATTTTATGATTATGATTTTCACACAAAAATAGAAAAAAACAATAAATTTTGGGGGCCCCATACTTGAAAATGAAACTAAAAAAAAAAAAAACATCAAACCCATACGTGTGGAGTATCTATGGATAGGTCTTCAAAAATGATATTGAGGTTTCTAATATAATTTTTTTCTAAACTGAATAGTGTGCGCGAGAGACACTTCCAAAGTGGTAAAATGTGTGTGTGTGTCCCCCTGTAACTTCTAAAATAAGAGAATGATAAAACTAAAAAAAATATATGATGTACATTACTATGTAAACTTCCACCGAAAATTAGTTTGAACGAGATCTAGTAAGTAGTTTTTTTTTAATACGTCAAAAATCGTAAACCACAATTTACCAAGTACGGAACCCTTCGTGCGCGAGTCCGACTCGCACTTGGCCGATTTTTTTTTTAGTACATCATCACTAAATATGAGCAATTTCTATAGCAACGAAAGGATTGACAAAATACCCATAATAACTCAATTTACACATTCGTGATGTTTCTCGGTTGTATGCTGAAGCATATCTTAAAAATTACGGGACCGATTTTGATGAAATTTGCACTATTCCCTAAGTTGACAGACACACAATCCAACATAAAGAATTATCACGATCCGATAAGACGTTTTGGAGAAATGCGTGGTCAAACATACACACATACAAACAGCTGGGAAACGTATTTAGAAGCCCACATAGAATAACATATGTGAATATTGTGCAGTTCCAACAATATTACATACATATGTGTCGAATTGAATATCTTCTTCTTTTTTTTTTGAAGTCGGTAAAAAAATACTGTCAGTAGTTATCAAATCTAGGCATGAGATATTGCAAATGAGTCTTCAGTCATTCAGAAGGTATGGATATAACATAACGAAAAATTATATTAAAAAAAAACCCGACTGCTTAAAAAGCCAAACAAAAAGACCTAAATAAGAAGGAAATTATGCTGTGCAGTCGGAGGAAATATATGCACGAGCTGTCTGACCAAAACCAGATGTATCCTCCGACTGCATGATTTTCTTCTTGTTTAGTCTTCGTCTTTTTGGTTGGCTTTTTAAACAGTCGGGTTTTTTGTTATTTTTTTATTTATTTTTTATTTACAACTTTTTAGTTATTTTTTTTTTGAATTAGGTACATTTAAACATATAAGTATTATATATTTTTGTAATCACCTCTTAAAACCCTTCATTTTGATACCCCACACGATGGGTTTGGAAAAAAAAAAAAATTTAAGCCCCCACAATATGGCGCTCAAAATCCGCCATTTTCCTATTTTGCAATTTTAATGTTGCCAGTGACACTCGCAGGGTTAAGGCGAATCGATTGACGTAAGAATCATCAAAATACGCCAACGCGTTTGGTCTCTAGAACGCCATAATAGGAACAAACATACTTACATACATTCATACATACTTACATACATACACACATAGACTGCAGTCGGGTAAAAAGAGTAAAATATTTTGATGTGCACCAAAAAAGGTCAGCAACAGATAAGCTTCACCTATCTACTATCAGTGACACGATTAAGCTATCTAGAAACTGAAAATCCTATCACTTTGAATCATAAATCCTTTGGCAAGTTCAATGTGAAAACCGATAATGCAGTCTCGTAAATATTATTAGCAACTTTATAACCTGAAGATAATTTATTAAAACGTGCATTTTCGCAAACCATAAAACCCGCATGTTTCGTGCTATATGATTGATCCTGGGGCCAAAAGAAACCAACTGACATTCTAGCAGACGTCAGGGTCTCAAAAGATCGCTATCTGTTTACAACCCATTTGTCTGAATTGCAACAGACCTTGTGCAAAATGACTTGATAGCTCCATCATATTGTACCCAGTTAACTGTTTTCAAAATTAGTCCCAATCCCAAGCACTTGAAAAATTTATTTATTTAAACTTCATGCAAACAAATGATGATTTATAGGAGGGCTTAATGCAGCAAGGCTTTCTCTACCGACTGGTTAAAAAGGACACAACAGTGAAAGGTGTACAAAATAAAAAAAACCGGCCAAGTGCGAGTCGGACACGCGCACGAAGGGTTCCGTACTTGGTAAATTGCAGTTTACGATTTATGACGTATTAAAAAAAAACTACTTAATAGATCTTGTTCGAACCAATTTTCGGTGGAAGTTTACATGGTAATGTAGATCGTATATTTTTTTTAGTTTTATCATTCTCTTATTTTAGAAGTTACAGGGGGGGGGGGACACATTTTACCACTTTGGAAGTGTCTCTCGCGCAAACTATTCAGTTTAGAAAAAAAATATACTGGAAACCTCAATATAATTTTTAAATAAAAGATATTAAAGACCTATCCATAGATACCCCCACGTATGGGTTTGTTGAAAAAAATTTTTTTTTGATTCAGTTTCAAGTATGGGAACCCCCAAAATTTATTGTTTTTTTTTCTATTTTTGTGTGAAAATCTTAACGCGGTTCACAGAATACATCTACTTACCAAGTTTCAACAGCATAGTTCTTATAGTTTCGGAAAAAACTGGCTGTGACATACGGACGGACAGACAGACAGACATGACGAATCTATAAGGGTTCCGTTTTTTGCCATTTGGCAACGGAACCCTAAAAATTAACAATAATTAATTTCGGATATTCATTCATAAAGTTACTAATATAGTACATACTTCATACCTAAACATACATACTACATACTATATTGGTTTTTTTAATAACTTTTGGTTGTAATTGTAATAATAAATGCTCCTTGACCCTTGATAGAATACGTATCCATTCTGCAAGTTTGTCCCCTCTTCTTTGTCGTCCCCACACTGCTGAGGACCACATATGACGCATCTCAAAGTGTTGCGGTCTTCTGCAGTCATCTTACCCTCAGTTTCCCAGCTCAAATTATCGGAGAATTAATGTGACAAATTGTCAAGCACGAGTTATCTGCTGTGATTGGGCTGTTGAAAATTCATTGAACCAATCACAGCAGATAAAGCGTGCTTGACAATTTGTCACATTAATTCTCTGATAATTTTGAGCTGGGAAACTAGGGTTTAATCCCATATTATGATCCGTATACCAGCAAGATGTGCTGGTGTACGGCCTACTTCCTAATCCTGTGTTAACAGGGACCTCGCCCCCTCCCTCTTCCTCTTCTTGCGCTTCCCTGGTGCGTAGGGTGTAGGACAGGTCCTACCATGGAGATCAGTTGTGTGCTCCATGGCTCCAACAGTATCTAAGCATGAGTTCGGTCGCTGTTATGTCATCTCACATGGATTGCCGCAACGGTGATTCACTATTATCTGTTGTATTTTTTGTTTTTGTTAAGTTTAATGTCAGTTCTTAACTAATACAGTTGTAAGCACAGATTAGAGGTAATCTGTAATAGCTTACAACCTATTTTTGATTCTTTTGATACTTGAATAAAGAAAATTCTATTCCATTCTTCGTACCGCTCTTCTCACCACGTCCAGTGAGAACCGCCAACGCTGTAGCGCAGCAGTAATATTCCAACCAAAACAATCTAGATAGCGTTGTTTAGCAAAACAGAGCCGGTAGCGGTCACTATGCCGATGCATTATTCAATTAGGCTGATAACACTTAAGATGATTACTGGTAATAAAATTGTAATGTCTTGTTTCCGAGATAAGCGCGTGGGTTTGCGGACGCTGCGTTGCGCGGTGTGAGTGGTGTGACCCCACAGGGGAAAGTTTTTTGACTCTTATTTGGCTGATGTACTGACGGAATAATAAATCTGTAGCAATTTGGAACAGTTCGAAAAGCTCCTGAATGAGCCGCGCGTCTCGAATGCGAGGTTGAAGTAGGTATTTTAATGTCGTTATACTTAAACCACAAAGCACCAACGAGGCGCGTTAGCTACCTGTAAAAACAAGTAAAATTTCAAAATTTAAAAAACCCCCGACACATTTATCTTGCGAAAACACCCCGATTCGACCAGTAAAACGCCCATAACTTTTGAACGGCTGAACCGATTTTATTCAAACATAGCTAAGAACACTCTCGACAAAATTACCTTTCAAACAAAAAAAACAAATTAGAAATCGATTCATCCGTTTAGGCGCTATGATGCCACAGACAGACACACAGATACACAGCAACACACGTGAAACTTATAACACCCCTCTTTTTCCGGCGGGGGTTAAAAACAGTAGGTAACATCGGCGCGCTGCCGCTTACGTACTTTGTGGTAACATGACAGTCCTGCTATTATAGCAGATCTTAGACATTGTAATCAACTGACATTAGCCGAAAGTAAGTAGTAAGTAGACTATATAGTAGACTATGACTGAAACTGAAACTTATGCGTCATTGTTCTTCGAGATGGAACTAAGCTTCCCTGGGAGTAGATCTAAAGACATCACTGAGAATCTAGAGAGTAGCAATGTTATCAAAATATTGTGCCAACTAACAACAATCTAAAATAAAAGTAGTCCCTTGAGATTCAATTAAGGAGCACCATCAAAGCCAATAAAACAAACAATCCTGCCAGTACTATTCCAAGAAAATCTCAGTGCGACGGATATCGCCCATTTTATTTGTTCATAAGTCTCGTTTGGTAAAATTGGATGACACACTCCGTGTGTAATTCGCCAAGAGTTGGGAGGTGGCTTTAACCCGTCAGTGCTACAGGCACAAATTTTTCTTTTAATGGCATGATAGACCTATGGATATTATTATTCTGTTTCGCAATATTATATTGGCAGGCAGGGTGATTAATAAAATTGTTTTATAAAATTACATAAAGTATCTAATATTAGGAAAACATCTGGGAAACCCATTCTCACGTAGGTACAGGCCTACATACCCTTTAGTGCAAAGGTAACTTTCTAAAGCATACATTCCATAGTATCGGCTAGGTTATAATGTTTGAAAAAAATATAGGATAGGTATTTATTATTGATTCCTTTATATAATTTTGAACACAAGGTTTTTTCCTATAACTAATAGTTTTGCTTTAAAAAAATAATTAACAAAACCATTTTTTTTTTCGCAACTTTTGGAAACTCCTCGAAAACGACATGGATGTTAAAAAATATTTTTACACAGAAAAAATTATGGCTGGAATTTCTTCGTAACTAACATAGGTAAATCAAATAATATTTTGCAAACAAAACTGTTCAAAAGGAGGTTCAATATTGATATTTTGCCATCGAGCGGGTGCACGACCGGTACAGCGTTAACATTGGGGCGTATATAGCGCCTTAATAAATATTGCAAAACTTGCACAATGTTTCTATAAATCTTTGTTTACTATGCAGAAGCTTATCTTGGTCATCGATGACGACTGTTTTATACGTAAAGGACAATACATATCTAGTACCTAGTGTTTTAAAGTACTTACATTCTACAGATAGGAATGAGTAATATAATAAATTAATGACATTATTGGACTTGCATCATACAATATAGCTTGTTTTGAAAGAAATATATTATAGATTAGGCACGTTCATGCATAAGTAAATTAAAATTGTTGTTACAACTACCCCATCTATAGGAAGTAGGACAGTCCCCTTGAAATAATTGTCTAGGCGTTAATTCAGCCACCCCTAGCGAAACCAATTTATCTATCAATTAATTTTGTAAAAAAAAATACTATTGTCAATGAGGGATCCGTTTATCTGTCCAACGGTTAAGTGTCGGAGTTTAATAAACTGTTTAATTAAGAGCGCGTTAGCGGCGCTGGGTTAGGTTAGGGCGCAGGCGCAGTGCGAGTTGCGCGCGCGTCCCGGCACCATGCTGGTGTTAGCGGTGCTCCTCGCGGTCTGTGCCGGCGTCCGCGCCAGGGTCTTCAACATCACGTACCTCGACGTGCCCCAGGTGGTGGAGCCCGGTGTTCTCGAGGTCGAGATCGAATGCCGATACGATGCCAACTTCACGCTGCTCAGCTGGTTCAAAGGCCCTAACGAGTTCTTCAGATACCGACCCGGTCCAGCGCCCACTACCAACTCGTACCCCGTCCTTGGAGTAGGGACAGTGGAGGTAATATGGTGCGGACCTGTAGCCTGCCATCTGAAGCTCGGTGAGCTGACTGAAGAAGCTACCGGACTGTACAGGTGTGACATAGAGCGGGATGTGCCGCCTTACAAGTTCGCCACCATGAAAGCACACATGGAAGTGCTCGGCCACGAGAAGAGGAAGCCACAACTTGAAGGATTAGCTGACGAATATAAAGACGGAGACATGATACAAGCGTACTGCCGAAGCCTACCGGGCTCAGAACTCCGCTGGTACATCAACGGTGAAGAAATGATAGAATTTAGAAACTCAGCGAGTTTCAAGAAGAAAAGCGCTCGTTATTTCTTTATGGGTGTACCACTTACAATAGTGGTGCAGTGTGCAGAGTTCAGACATGGACAGATATACGGTTCAATAGCGAAGAAGGCAAAGTGGAACGATATGGGTCAAATGCGAAGAAAAGCTATGGAGAAAGTAGTGGCAAATGGATCGAGTGTCATTACAGGATCCTTAGGACCGCCAAGCATATTTTTGTGTTTTTTGTTAAAGTATTTTATGTGTAATGTTTTCAAATAAGTTCCTGCTATATTTATAGGTAATTCCAGTGCAAATATTAATGTTTTTGTTGATGCATGCATGTGCAGTCGCCATGTAATTTAGGTGTAGATAATAAATTATGTTAAATACTTGCCCCTAGTCTTTTATTATTTGAATCCCTTTGACTATTAAGTGATAACTTTGCCTGTTCGAAATCAGAATAGCTGCACAGTCATCATTTCTTCATAATTTCAAGCAAGATTTTTATACTACCCAGAAGAGCCTAGAAGTTGAAATAGAATAGATCATCAATTTCGATCCTCCTGCCCCAATCTCTGTCTATTTGAGGCCGACGCTGTACCTACCGTCATCCACACATCTCCAATATATTAGTCTATGCACATATCTTTGTATTTGTCATCATTTCAATAGCCAAAAGATAACATATGGTATGTAGCCTATTTTAACCGACTTTCCAAAAAGGAGGAGTTTCTATGTTCGTTTGTTTTTTGTATTGTTTTTTTTTTTGTATTTTCACCGATTTCTCCGTCAATTGTGGACCGATGTGGAAAATTCTTTTTTTGTTTGAAAGAGTATGTTCCCAAATTAGTCTCATTTTAATTTGATAAAGATCTGATGAAGAAATTCGGAGATATACAGCAATCTCTCGGGATTGCTGCAATCGCATGTTTGTTTATTGTTTGTACCATTTCATAACATAACATCACGCCAGTAAGCTCTAAAGGGGTACGCAGATATGTAAAGTTCACGTTGGTACACTCTCATGTCACAGGTTATGTTCAAGTTTCTAAGAGGTACCTTAATAAAGAACTTGCCTATTAGGTTCAACTTAAAAGTGAAAAATAAAAACTTTTTGAAAAAAAAATACTACCGACTTCCAAATAAAAACACTACAAAATGAAAAACAACTTTCTTTTTGGAAGTCTGTGTCCATAACGAAAAAAAATGGTACCTACCTAAGACACCGACTTTCAAAAAGGTCCACATGGGAACCATCATCATGATCATATCCTAGTGTCCCTTCTGTACCTCGCATGTCGTGATATTGTGTAATTATTTAAAATATTTACGGACTAACCTAATCAATATTAGTGAGACCACACAAAACAAAAAAAAATGAAGCAAAACTTAAACCACGCCGCGTTCGCTGCAGTTAGGGTTACCATCCGTCCGGATTTGTCTGGACAGTTGGCCTCCTGTCCGGAATTTGTCCGGCAATCTAATTTGGCCGAATATTTCGCATGGATGGGTAAATTTTGTTAATTTTTATACGACCACGCGCGGCTATCCTTTAACAATATTTTCTTGGTTCATACCAGTTGCGAACATCAGCGTCAGCATCCGCGGCACATCACCATCATTTTCAATATCATCATCAGCATCCGCATTCATCCATACTGATTATTAATGCTGAAGTTCGGGTTGAGATATTATTATGACTGCAGAGGGAGCACCCTAAGGCACGTGTTCTTTTCGGTTGCGAGTTTTGACCAATCGTGGGATCGACCGCACCGATTGCGATTGTAAACAAAGGTTTATAATAAGTCGTCGGATGAAAGAGCAATTGGTTTTTTTTCGTAACCTGTTGTGTTTGATAAATAATGGCGCCCTGGTTGAAAATTGAAATACTCCTTTGAGGAAGTAAGTGAAGGAATTTACCTGTTAGTGCTTCTAATACTTTATACCTAGACGTAGTATAGTAGTGCTGGGTGCATCGTCCTCACGTATATGAATTTATGTAAATGTTGTAAAGCATTTTTTTTAAAGAGTACGTAAGTATGGAGTTTCTTGTGCGTTCTTCTCCTTAGCAAGCTACTTTTCCGAATGTACAGTAGAATTAATTTTTGTTACTTGTTTTATTTTTTGACGTGCAAAGTGCCGCTTATTGGCCTAGTAGAAATAAATATATTTTACTTTGACTTCGTTCCTACTTACCTACATATTTTAAATTATTGAATCAAAAACCGCAAATTATACCATAATTAAAAAGGATTATTCACGCAAAGTGCGTTCCTACCAATACGTCACTTAAAAATCACTTGAAGAGATAAGAGCAAATATCCTTATGAGTGTAAAATGTTTTTAACCAGTGAAAACGAAAAACATGTTTTTCCCAGCTTTTTAAAGAAATTTATTTTCTTTCTGAAATAATTAAAATAAACATTAGCATTAAATAATGTGAAAAAAATTGCAACAGCTACAACCTTGGTTCGACCCTACTTTGGGTTGTAGTTTTTAAACTCTTTTTTTGTAACTAGGTTGTCCGGACTTTATTCTAAAAGACCGACTTTTTGTCAGGGCTTTTCAATTTTCGAAATGGTAACCTTAGCTGCAGTTGACCATTTATGTGAAGAGGCGGCCAAAAGGACTTTAATCCAGGCCGGTAAAACAAAAAAACTAACTTGTATGGTAAATACCGCGGCACCCCCCGTCGCCCCTATGGCCCTCGCACCGTTGCCCCTGGCCCTCGCACCGTTGCTAAATGTTAACGCGTTACGGTTACTGCTTTACCTCTACCTGGCAAACAATGACAACTATTTTTTATGTTTTACCAGAAGGATACTTTTGTTTGTAATACTCAAGTTTTTATGAGTTCTTGTAGGTAAAGGCACCAAAAAATAAATCCCCATGCCTATTAAACGGTCAAAATAGTGCATAAACACGTAATTATGGGCCTCATTCGCCTCATATAAATAATAAAAAACGAAGTTTTACTATCAGCCAGACAAAAAAGAACTGTTTCTAACAACCAGACTTTTCTTATGCTTTAGCAAGTATTTCATCGCCTAATCCCTGAAAGATTATTATATTAGGTTATTAATATTTTTCTTGATCAACATTAATGTTCATAGTAGTTTAAAAAACTAAAAATGTCATAATAGTTATTTATGCTACAAGTGCGGAAGGTAGGTGATTTCCGATGAGTGGCATTTTTATTCACGAGCGAGCGAAGCGAGTGAGTGGATAAATCGACACGAGTCGGAAATCATCTTACGTACGAGTATCATACAACATTTTACTATGCATTGTGCGAGGAAATAAAAAAATATATAATTTAATAAAATGAAATGAATAAAATGGCGGGGTTAATCAAGCGCGCTCAGCATATCCACAGATTAACTAATAGTTCCTCGGGCATATCTACTGCGCATGTGCAAATAGCTGTCACATCGTAACACAAGAAGGCACGAGCAAAATATACGTTCTGCCAAACATATTTAATGAATATTTAAAATTAATTTATTGATCAAAATCAAAATCTAGAGTAATTAAAAACGCCTAAAATAAAGTATTAGTTTTATTTTACCTTTTATATGAATGATAAACTGTACATAACTAATTTTTAAAACTTTTCTCAAATAATAAAAACTCTATGCGTCGGGCTGACGTTGGAGTTAAAATTAAAAAAGTACAGGAAAGTAAAAAGCACTAGTGAAAAAAAGTGACACTTTCCGCACAGTTGGGCTGCTTGGAAAACCGCTCTTTTCGAGGACATGCATTGTAAAATAAGTTTCACAACATTTCCACAAAACGCTTGCTGGCTGACGCATCCACTTATGCCACAGGCCACTTTTTCTTTGAATTTGAAAAGACGCGCGCTAAGAAAGTTACCACTGTAATTAAATTATTACCAAATACGGGTGGATATATTGCTAACTTAAACTTGAATAAATAAAAATGATTTATCTAAGACATCATACTTGGTGTATAAGATGCAAAAAATGCCATGCAATTATGTTATACGTATTGGTTAGAACCTAATATAAATAAAGTTATTGTTCACTAAATAACAAGGTAACGCAGCTTTTGACCCAATGGCAACACTAAAATTAAAGATGGCGTATCCCCACCTCATAAAAAAGTGACATGACAGCGCATTGCGCTAACCCACGGACGGATCACAGAGTTGAGAGTACATTAGAGTGTGCATGCTATACGGTTAAACATGTTAAAAAGTTTTTCTGAAATTTTAGTTTTATGTTATATTCAGTGCCCAAATCGTTCCACAAGAACTGATATATTGAACTTTTCTCCGTCTTGATTAAGTGAGATACTTAGTTCAAATAAATAGTGAATTTAGATCAACGGGTATCGCAAGTTACATTCGTTGGAAAAAGACATCATCCACAATGCCTAAAGGAAAGAAGAAAGGAAAATACGGTGAGTTTCAATTGAGTTTATTCTGGAAAGTGTATTTAGTTTGGTTATGTGGTGCGTGGAGCTCGGATTCCGCCAAGAATGAGATCACGCGGCGACCTTGTGACGGCGGACTTTCCGCGGGACGGACGTGTGACGTTTATATTTGCCCACGGTCGACGGTCAATAGACTAGATGCCAACAACATGAGGTCTGCTAAACACCATATGTTTGACAAATCGTAGTGCAAGTCTTCGCTGTGATTGCGGAGTTTCGCAAACCCCGTTGCGTTTCTCAGCGCAACCTTTACTTTCACGTTTCATAACACTGCAGCTCCCCTAATCCACATGCCTGCACAACTCACATTTCAATGTGGTCACGCTTTGTCTACAAATAAAGACAAAAGTGTGTTGGCCTGACATTTGGACTGTTTATCTCCCTGATACTGATTGGCCTTGGAACTATAATTTATTAGATTGTACATTATATAAATTTTACATAACAATTTACTTCCTAGAATGGAAAACAAACATGTTTGTTTGGCTTTGTCATTAGTTTGTTGTGAATAAGTATTGTCAACTATTGCAATGACTTTTTCTCACAATAATAAAAGGTATTATACAATGTATGTTTGGTATTGTTTCAATTTTCATCTGATGGATAAAAAATATTCTCAATCCATACTAATATTATAAATGTGAAAGTAACTGTCTGTCTGTCTGTTACCATTTCACGCTTAAACCGCTGCACCGATTTAGATGAAAGTTGGTATGAAGATAGTTTGAGACCTGGGAAAGGACATAGGCTATATAGGTAGAGTAGGGTATGGTATGGTAGTGTAGGGTAGAGTAGTGTAGGGTCAGGTAGGGTAGATAAATGTTTGGTCTTTTTATGGCAAAACAAAGTTTGCCGGGTCAGCTAGTATATTTATATTGCTAAAAGGGGAACAAAAAAGAGACAAAATTACTACTTTAATATAGTTTGGGATGCCAGGTAATCACCTTAATGTTTGAATAAGTGAGAAGCTTATTATAATTCTATACTAATGTAATTTTAAATATAGCTACCACATTTATGAACTCTGAAACTATCAAGTTCTAAAGACATTTAAGTTATTACAAAATTAATAAGAGCATCAAATTATGTAATAAAAAAACTCATTAGCAAATTCAAGGCCATCAATTTATCATTTTTATCGACTAGTATTATGTAAACATAGGTTGGCCTCATGTGATAATTTTCAATGTCAAACTCAGTGTTATGTGAGAGCAGTTTAGCCTGAAAACATTTGATCATTTTACAAGTTAAGTAGGTAATATCAGTGTATTAAGTATTGAAAGCATAATACAAAATAGTTTTTTACATAAAAGCCTTGCTTTGCAGTGGCAGGCCTATATCCAGTCACTACTGGCCATCAAAGAAGTGTCTTTCAGCTGACAATGATGGCTCAAAGATAAATATTTGCTTATTTAAATTGAAAGAATATACAGTAGGAAGCATAATATATTTTAAATCATAATTAGTATGGAATGAATAAACAGTAATTAATATGCATTTACTTAATTAATTAAACTTTAAACTGCATACCATGAGCATTACCAAGCATTTTTTATTATTAATTAGTTAATTACTGGCACTTTCATTTTAAATTATAATAAAATTGTCCAATCTTTCCAGTCTAACCAAAATATAAAAAGTCCTAAAAACTTTGGTTTCATTCACCAAGGATCAAAGACTAGATGCACACACAGACACATTGCACATGTGAAGACTAAGCTTTTCTCTTAATTATTGAGACACTATTCAGCAAGGATCAAGACTAGATCAATATTTGCTTAATGTATTTCCAGTAAAATAAAAGCAAAACTATTGCACATGTGAAGACAAAGCTTTTCTCTTTTGTTACCGAGACACTAAATACTAATTAACACATTGATAGAATGGTCTTTGTCCAGAAATGGGGCAATTTTCATGTTGTTGATCTTAATCCATCCCCCTATCGTAATGGCACTAAAACCATAGAATGAAAAAAAAAACACTGAATTCAGAAAATACAAGACTGATTCTATGTTCTCATTTTAGTCCATAGCGTTAAGAGGCAATAAGGGCAGAGAGCACCAACTGAATTTCCTTAGTATGTCCAGTTTATGGAATATCTTTTAAATTGGTCCAATATTGGAGGCGGAAATAGATGAGAGCCAAACCTCGAATTATGACTTTTTACTAAGGAAATTCAGTTGGCACTCTCTGCCCATATTTCCTCATTAAGCACATTGATCCAAAGTCGAAGCAATATACATAAGTTTTATATAGCATATTCATATTCAGTGTTTCTTTAACTGTGTGTCAATATGCTCTAACCCTTATTTCCATATATTTTTTGGTTGGCTTCTTAGGGAAAACTATCATAGTTCCACAGTAAAAAAGGGATAGTGTTATTCAAACTGTAAGGCTACATCTCATTCTCACACCGGAATAAAGATTATTTTCATAAGTCATAGTAGGGCCCCTGTATATGTAATTATGTAAGTGAATGTAGCTGAATCTAACCTGTTACTACTGCTAAGCAAAATGTTTCTATAATATACACATGTTATTCACACATTCTATTTAGAAGTAAGGTCAACTGTTATGTAATGGTAGATGGTGAAATGTGAATGGTGCCCCGCTGACACAGTTCTCTGTTGCAGCTAGGAATGTTAATATTGTGTTGGGTTTTTAATACTAACTTACTGTATAATTTCTCATTTTACTATGCCAACAAAAATAAAATACAGATGCATAGACGGCACACAGAATAAAAGTATGTTTGCTAATCGGTTTAGTTCGTTTTGATTGTAAAATCATAATTAATTTACTAATTTCACACATTTTCTGGTTCATGATGGCAAGGACTAGACGAACATAAATTTTTAATTGTTAAAACATTAAATTATTAATTGATTTAATAATAATAAGATCAGCAATTTTTATTCCTCTTCATTAACATTGTGCTGTATGTTAGCTCAATGTTTTTGACTGTAACATCTAAAATACCCCCTCATTTCATTGGTCACCTCTTTATCATTAGTTGAAGAAGCCCTAGCCATACCCATCTATACCAATATGTTTGTTTGTACCGAATAGGCTCCAAAACTACTGGACCGTTTTCGAAAATTCTGTCACCGTTGGGAAGCTAACCTATCCCCGGGTGACGGCTACTTTTTATCCCTGTATTCCCACGGGAACGGGAACTACGCGGGTGAAACCACGTGGCGTCCGCTAGTGTATGTATATTGTACGAAAGTGGATGTTTTGCCCCTGATATACTTAATAACCATTCTGCAACTAATCTAACTAATAATTCTCGAGAAAGAACCTATATTATACAACAAACAATTTATTAACTCAAGGACCCCTCAAACAAGGTCACAGCAAGTCCTTGTAACTCAGTTTCTATGCATAGCTTTAACTTTGAAACGGCGAGGGAACGCGACTGGGAACTTGTTATGCGGTAAACTTCAGCCCGATCGAACACACGCATTGATATAATACTTGTGTAAAGAGTTTTTAATTGGGTCTTATTTGGGTCACATTGATTTCGATCCGTGAAAGTTTAAATTGGCGTTACGAGAGCTGAGTAGCCGATTATATCCACATTGGATTCGGTTTTAGACCCAAAAAGCTGATCTCTTAATCATTTTTAATAATTTAATATCTTTAAAATCCTCAACACCATTTTAGTGGCTGCTATGTCCACCCCTTACCAAAATGAGGACACACGATGGCTGTCTAGCCGTGAGGATGTTCACCCGATTACGCCATTCACAAAACACCACGTGCCAATCATGTTTTCCGGTATTCGCCGGTTCCATTTCCAAGTAATGCATAATAATGACGTCACTATCGGCAGCGTTAACCTTGAGTTGGTTGTAAAACGTGACGTCACACCGTCCCGGGGGAGGGCGGGGGAGTGGGAGGTCATACCCTACCCACACTACCCCGATGACTGTATTAAATTTAAAACCTTATTAAATTGAGAGAGTCTGGCGACATTTTATAGCCCACATTCTAGGCTCCAGGGAAACTACATAATAACTTATGGTCCGAATACAAAATTAAAACCAAGTCTTTTACAGTGGCCAAACAAGGCAGTTCATTAATAATCTTGGAACTTATTTTCTCTGTCAATCATAATGACAATCCACTATTAAACTCCATCAAAATTAACGATACAATTGCCTTTTTCAGAGCACAGAAGAACGGAGCAGGCTTATTCCTCAGACGAGGATGCCGGCATCGACATGACCATCGACAACTGTTCGGAGACTTCGGCGCAGTCAGACCTCAAGAGCAACCAGGATGACGCAGGTACTTACGGAAACATTACGATCTATCCACCTGTCAAGGTTAAGGCATTCCAGAATTAGCCACCAGGGGTCGGGAAAATTATTGATCGAATATATTTTGTATGAACGTATTTACATAATATCTAATAGTTTATGAAAGGCCCTGACCATGGACTATGTGGATAAAATTTATGCAGGTTCAGTTAAAGCGATGAACCAACATGCAAACTTCTTGTGAAACCAACCGAGTTAGCCCTATGATATGACTTAGGGAAAAACCGGCCAAGTGCGAGTCGGACTCGCGCAGGAAGGGTTCCGTACCATTATCGCAAAAAAGGGCAAAAAAAACACGTTTGTTGTTTGGGAGCCCCACTCAATATTTATTTTATTATGTTTTTAGGATTTGTTGTCATAGCATTTCAACTGTCTAGCTATCGCGGTTCATGAGATACAGCCTGGTCACAGACGGACCGCGGAGTCTTAATAATAGGGTCCCGTTTTTACCCTTTGGGTACGGAACCCTAAAAACCGTCAGAAGATGAGTTTAAGACAGAAGGAGGATCTAGTATTTGTGTGTGGATTGAGAGAGCCCATGACCTGGTTATTATTGCGAATAATAGAGGTACAGCACATAAACACGCCAGCACTATCTATAAAATGTTACGCTGCGAGAACAGGT
Source organism: Orthosia gothica (assembly GCA_949775005.1). Classification (NCBI taxonomy): domain Eukaryota; kingdom Metazoa; phylum Arthropoda; class Insecta; order Lepidoptera; family Noctuidae; genus Orthosia; species Orthosia gothica. Next base: position 4,186,084 of record OX459042.1, read on the forward strand.
AAGGTAAAATAAATGAACTCATAAAATGAGTATCTTGACGGCACTAAAATATGTAGTAGCTGGCAGAAAGTAATACTCCACTTCCTACCTGTGGATGCAGTAAAATACTTTGTGGATTTTAAGAATAAAATCTGCCGGATATGCTCGAATAACTTCCACGAAGAGCTGCCATCTTTAATTCTATTTACTGTATTGTTCTTAGAAAAGGTCCACCAACAAAATATTTAGGCGAATTTACGTCGTACGGATCCGCGGATACTAATGTCGAATAGAAAGAAAGAAAAAGTCGCGGGGACTTTGCTTCCCACGTCTTTTTTTTATTGCTACCGAGATCTGCAAAATAGGTCATCCACACGTTTCCCGAAAGTAAAAACCCGACTGCTTCAAAAGCGAACTAAAAAGTCGTAAACAAGGAAAAAAATCATGCTGTGCAGTCGGAGGATACATATTCGCGGGCTGGCTGACCAAAATCTGGTGTATCCTCCGCCTGCACAACATGATTTGTTCCTTGTTTACGACTTTTTAGTTCGCTTTTGAAGCAGTCGGGTTTTATGATTTAACTTTTTTTATTTATACCTTTTTAGTTAGTTTTTTTCGAATTAGATACATTTAAACATATAAGTGTTGTATATTTTTGAAATCACCTCTTAAAACCCTTTATTTTGACACCCCACACGAAGGGTTTAGAAGAAAAAAAAATTGGGACCCCACAATATGGCACCCAAAATCCGCCATTTTTCTATTGTCCAATTTTAATGTAGCCTATGACACTCGCAGGGTTAAGACGAATCGATTGACGTATGAATCATCGAAATCAGCCAACGCGTTTGGTCTCTGGAACGCCATATAGGACAAACATACATAGACTGATAAACACATTACCCTCCTTCGGCAGTCGGGTAAAAACTGAGCGTGTTCGAGGTCCATGGTTAGCACCGATCACTCGAAAAGTTAATTCGCGCGATAATAGCGTAGTCGCGTTGTATTAGGACGACGCCTTAAACTTTACTCTTGCCTTTAAAACAGCTTTAAGAGCGGCAAGGACAAAGAGGCAATAAAAAACCTGTAACATTACTTACTGGGGCTATACTATAACGTGTCAACGCCATCATGATGCCGCTTTGCAGCCGGGCGAGCATGGCCTCTGTGATAGGCTTGAGTCACGCATTTTATTACGGTTTTTGCTCCCAAACTGTGATAAAAATGTGTGACTCAAGCCCGTCACAGTAGGCCGTGCTCGCCCGCCTGTATAGCTCCGTCTCTCTCTTACAGAATCATGATATTTTTACAATCGTCTTATCGCATATCTTCAGATGTTACCTTGATTGAGTTTGAATAGGAACGAATTGTGTCCTGTGCCCATGAGAAGTGACCAGCTACGTCAATTGCTTGTCGTCACATTGCCTCTACTTTGCATCCCGAGTAGAATTCTCTACTTGTTATTCGTCATAGATTTGTATAGATTATCCTTCACATTCACCGTTTCAGCGACATGAATGTATGAATAAGAATGTTGTTTCATGCTATTGCAGACCTTACGATTTAGATAACAATACCGATTCAAAATATTATAGTGATGTATTTTTGAAAGTAAGTAATTTGAAAAAAAAATACCAAAAGACCCGCGACTCCGCCAATTAGTACTTCTCCCAATATCTTTATAAATTATAAGCCCATGTGTTGTTCTGATGTATAAGCTATATTTCTGTAAAGTTGCATCAAAATCTGTTCGGTAGATTTTGCGTAATAATTATCTACCCATCCATCAACTTTCACGTTTATAAACACAATATTATTTATTTGTTTACACTAAAATAGTAGTAGAATTACAATCAAATCGCAGTATCATCAAAATTGTAAAGCGCCAAAAAATATCCAATCGCATTCCGTAATTTTTGTCGTTTTGCAATTTTAATGATACTGCTATTCGAAAATAATCGGTTTATAATTACGAGAATTGCCCCTTTGATACCTGCTGATAAGCATTACATAGTCGACAAGAGAATTTCTCAATTTTCTATCATGCATTCCTCAGAAAGAAATTGTAATTAAAACAGATTTGTAATACCTGATATTATAGTAACCGTTGTTACATGTATGGGAATTAATTAGTTACAGGCTTTCATATTAAACGTATAGCTTTTTCAAGTGTATCGTAACTTCTCCTTTTCTTTGGGCATATAGTCCTCAAACCAGGAGACAACTTACTCAAAGCAACCTCAAGATGTCGAAAGTAAGACCCAAGAGGAAGGAAGACAAACCAAACACAAAATATCAAAGCCTATGAAGCCATTAATTTTGCTGAAAGTAGGAGCAGATGGAAAAACATTACATCATACATTTATTAAGATCACACCTATTGCCCATAGGAATCGTCAGAAACTACAGAAGCCACCTGTTACCTTACATTATCCTTACATATTCCTTTTACTCAGCTTACGGTCATGCATCTGGTTGGTCATACAAGCACGCCGGTTGTGGTTACTACGGAGAAAGTGCTGTAACCATGACGTGGTGTCTTTAGCATTTGGCAAAACTATATCAAAAGCTCACTGAATCGAATATGCAAATGTGTTGCTAATTAATGATAGTGGTATGTTGTGTCGACAATTGCATAATATAAATTAATTTTATCCAATCTTCAGAATGCCCGCGCAAACTTTTGTGTCAGCGTTTCCCGCTCAGTTTTGATCGGAAGTTCACCTCGTTCGGTCGCCAATCGCCATGGGTCGATCGTCATCAACAAGTACAGTGCCCGCGGACAAACCCACATCGGACGATAATCTTCAATGGTCGAATGAACAACGCGACTTTTGTGTACAACAATATTATTTAAATCATCGTTCGATCCCAACTGTGAAGCTCTTATTTTGCGAGCAGTATAATGTGGCGAAAATTCATGCTTGGAAAGTGAACCTGGAGGACAAGTGCCCGAACGCTAACAGAATTCAGAAATGGTTGAGGGATCATGAAAGGTTCTTGATACGTCAAAAAGAAGAGAAGCAGAAAGCAGCAGCAAGTAAGGAGAATGTACAGAAAGTAAACATTGCAACAGCAGCCAGATAAATAAATTCGCCGATGTTCGGCTTACCGAATGCCGTAGTTAACTAACATTGCGCAACCAAGTGCCATATTTTGCTATTAGATTTTAAATAACATTCATACAAAATCCAATTAGTAAAGAATTAATTGAAACCTAGTCGAATTTTTTGCCGATATAATGTATGACCGACGAATAACCCTGAAAAATTGTTTTCACAAATGAACTGTTAAAGTCGTTTCGCTGTCACTTTGATGGTATGCTTTCAATGACCTTGCTTGGTGCTAAGATATGGCAATGATTTTACATTTTGAATACAAATGCTGGAACTGGCTGCTGTAGGCAATCCCAGCTCCGCTAAATGACAACATTGATATTGTTCTGCAGGCAAGCGAAGTGGCTCACAATGGGGCAGGAAGACTGGAGAGAACCGGATCATCAGAACAGAGTCTGTAGATATGGGACACCAACATCAGGCGATCAAATGTATTGCATCATACCCACACATACACATGACTAAATTACTAGTAAAGTAACAAAATATCGATATGACAATAACAATATTGACAAAACGCTTTTCAAGTTTAATTTGTTTTCTCTGCCATCAGAAGAGTCAAAACGCAGAATTTTCCGAAATATTACTGTTACGATACAGTTTATTCATTGAACTTTTATTTGCACAAGTGACAATCAAAAAGTCAAGACTGAATATGACGTCACATCTGAAATTGAAACACTTGTTGATAAAGTAGTTATTCTTTATACACTTTCCTTGTCTTTTATAAAGATCATTTTCTTGCAAGGATCAAACGATTGAAAGATTCAAATCAAACTTAAGATAAGAGCTTCCTATACGATTTTATTAAAACTGTAGATTAGTTAAGAATAGTTAATCAAATAAGATTAATTAATCAAAATCTGGCAATATAGGATGCTTATATCGATATTTTATTGCTCTACTGGTAAAACGTAGTTAGAAAAACAATACTATATCCTTCAGGGAGACAACTGGATATAAAATGGAATGGACCACGTCCGTATAGTGAGAAAGAGAAAAAAGTGGAGCCTGTGAAAGAAGAACCTCCTCAGTATTGCTATTATTATCCACCAGCGCCGCCGGTCGAGGAAGTGAAGCCTGATAAAAGTAAATATTTTTTCTGAACTTAGAAGCACGAAGGCAAAAAAACAATTACTTACAATAGTTACAATCAAACTGGGGCATTCCGTCTCAGCTTCTAGAGAAGATGTAGCTTATAACTTGCTTCGTCATCGGCGCTACGGAAAACCCGCGTAACAAATATACGTAAACACAGCGTATGTCAAAAATGGTGCAATATAATAAGTTTGATTCTAGACGGAAAATAATATTGTGCAATTATAGGTCCGTACATATTGCTCAATGTTATTGATCAGTAACAGTTAGTCCTCCTTCACTAATATTAACTCACGAATTTATTTATACCAGCAGCACAGCGTTATTTATTATTTTAAATATTACTGTACCTGCTGAGATACGAGCCTTTTTGGTCTCGTACGGGGTTTTCATTTTTATGTTTAGTTTTTGGTTTGTTTTTATTTTGTGACTGTTTGGATTTGGAATGAATGAAATGAAAATAATTGGAAGGTAAGCTCCGAAACACTAATAAAAAAATTCTTTCACTATTTGCAAGTTACATTCTTCCACATACAATATGACTAAATTGTTTAACCCATGCAAAACCAGGCTGACTACTAGTATTGATTGGAATAATAAAATGGTTACTGAAAAATCTTATGTCTACCAATCAGATAGAAATATTGTCGATCCTGTCAACTTTCGTTGAATCGTAATTGGAGTTAGTTCGCTCTCTATATTTATGAAATAGAAGTTCTCTAATCGCATCAACAAAAACGTGTGATCTTTTTCGATGGTAAGAGCAGTGATAAGTACTGAAACTTATCAAGTTACCTGCAATACGTCTCCTGCAAATATAGCCAATAGATAACTTAGTTTCAACCGTCCATTTGTTACATAAAACTTGACACGAATACGGAAGAGACGAGTTTGTCGGGCTATAGTTTGAGTAATGCTGCTGGTTGGTGTAAATAGACACAAATAATAACGAAAATAAACATTGGCACATATTTAATATTTCTTACTTGACTCACATATTTTAATCGGAGATTTCTTTTCAAAAGAGTTTCTTGCTCGATAAGTCCCCCGGACTGCCCCGGAGTGTTCCGAGCCGCTGTTATGTTTAAATCTCCATGTATAGGAAATGTATTCTGTTTTCTTACTTATAAAATGCTAGAAATCAAGTGACTAGGTTTTCAGCCCCCTAAATTGATTATGTTTTAATTATTTTTATTGTGTCCGTCTAAACCAGAATATTATATCTTGTTCTATTGTCCAATATGCTTTTGCGCATTAGGTTTTATGTTTGAACCTATTTGCACAAATGTAAAGGCCATGTCGTTGACCTAGGAAGGACATTGGCGCGGCTGACTCATGTACCTGTCTGTGTTTTGTTTATGGATGACGACTGTTCCAAATCTAATCACACACGTTTACATAGTGTTGTCTGCTACATAACATTGATGTAGCCGCCTCCAATGACTTGTTGATGGACAGTTTATGATGTTGAATTTGTGGTAAAAATTATACGCTTTCTAATGGATCTGCATATTAGCCATAGTTAACTTCAAATGTAGGAACTTAATTTTGATAGTCATCGATATCAATAAATTAAATGTTCTAATCCCTTATGTACTACTGCCCTTCCCTTATGTAATTACTAGCCCCTTATTTACCGATGCTGGGTAAAGGCTTCCCTCACCCTAATCCACGCACGTCGACACCCTGCCAGTGCGGGTCAGTCCTTCCGGTATATTCCGAGTTCGATATGATTCAAGTTCGTCCTTCGAACTTCGTCGTGGTTTGCTGCGATGTCTCCTAGCAATAATTGCAAACTAATAAGTTAGCAATGTGTAGCACATAGGCTTGTTTGTTATTGTAATTGTAGCACCTGCGGCAGACATAGAATTATTATCGAAAAAAATAATAATTTGAAAATCCAATACCGACTGCTTTTTTTTTCTTAAACGAACTATAAATATGTAAACAAGAAGAAAATCTTGCTGTGCAGTCGGAGGATCAAGTGGTCAGCCATCTCGCGAATATCCTCCGACATTTTTTATTGACAATTTTTTACATGTAATTGTTTTTATTTACTTTTAAACATTCAAGTGGAATATATTTTTGTAATCACCTCTTTAAACCCTTAATTTGGATAGGTGCGAAGATTAAAAATTTGAGCCCGCACAATATGGCGCCCAAAAGCCTTGTTTTTTTTTTTAATATCACCAATTTAAGAACACTTTGGTGATCAAGACACATCTTATTACGATGCATGTCTTAATTAAAAAAATCCGTCTAGTAATTTGAAAGATATGATATGATATGAGTTCATCATCTTCTTCCTGCCCTTATCCCATGTTACTTGGGGTCGGCGCAACACGTTTTCCTCTTCCATACCGTTCTGTCCCCAGTTACGCTAAAAAGAAAGATATGAGGTAATAAAGAATATTGTAGACATACAAGATACACGTGAAAAACAATCCTTTCCTTATAGCCGAGTAAAAAGGGGATGTACTAAATCACCGCAGATTGTTAAACAATGAACTGAATGCACGTGGAAACAGCATACTCATAATGGTGTATAGCTGCGCGATTACGGCGTACGATTTAGAATTGAGAGTGGGTAGTTTCCTCTCCACACGTGTCAGCGAGAGGTTTCATAGAAAACAGAACTGCAACAATGTAGAATAACTGTATAGTATTTTTGTGTAGGAGCTCGTGGCTAAATAATATCAGCCGCACGGGTCGATCTTCAAGGTTAAGCAACGCTTGACGAGGTCGGTCCGAGGATGGGTGACCATTTCAACATAGCGAGTTTCCTCCGTGCCTCGGAAAGCACGTTAAGCCGTTGGTCCCGGCTGTCATTTGAAGATCTATGACAGTCGTTACGAGTAGTCAGAAGCTTGAGATCTGACACCAGTCTAGCCAAGGGGTACCATGTTACCCAGTTACTGGGTTGTGGAGGTCAGATAGGCAGTCGCTCCGTGTAAAACACTGGTACTCAGCTGAATCCGGTTAGACTGGAAGCCGACCCCAACATAGTTGGAAAAGGCTAGGCAGATGATGATGACATATGTATATGTACCAAAAGCTGATAATGACTGCTATATCCTCCTCAAGAATGTTCGAATGATTAAAAAATATTCGAGGTTAATTAGTAACAATTAGATAACATTTCATCAACAGCTTCCGCTCCTGTATTCTGTTAGAAAATTGGTATCCTATGAGTCAAACTCAATCATATTGTATGAAGAAAACCCACATACTACAACTTCATTTTCAGAACTAAGTATCAATCTAGTGTTCGTTATCTCAAACCCATTACGTTTGCGTTTACGTCACATAACATGTGCAACACCCTTTTCTACAAGAAAATAGCTACAGAAGTAATCGTGTTACTTACTAGTGACGTCATACAAATAGCGTGGGTGTTCATGACGTCATTACAAGGAGAAAAATCTGTACGCAATAGAAAAACAATCGATATGTGACGCCTGCTAGTCTTTGCTTCAATGCAATGACGTATCCTGCTGATAAGATTTGTGACTGCTATGCGCTTAGAATTCGCTGGTTTTTTTGGAAATCGGTCCATTATTTTTTAAGTTTATTCGATAAATCCAAAAATACAAATCTTTTCTCGTTATAATATTATTAGTATAGATATAGATATCGTTCCAGAAATTGCGTCTATAAATACTATGCCTGACGATACTGAAATCGATATAATTTCAGCAGCCTCCAGAATGGAACACTAGTTTTTATTTTAAATTTTCAATATTAAATAGATATGTATTTCCTTATTCGACAAATTTTCAATATTAAATAGATATGTATTTCCTTATTCGACATACTCATTGACAATACGTGGGACACTCAGAAAGTTTTGCGAAACTAAAAAAAATTGTTCTATACGTACATATATTTTTATTAAATCTTTTCAAAGTACTTTCCACCAGCCTCTATACAAAGATTCATGCGCCTAAACCAGTTTTCAAAACACTTTTTCCAGTCGGCCGCAGACACCTCGTTTACAGCCTGCTCGAACGCAGCCAGCGCATCTTCCGGCGACGAAAATTGTATCCCTTTGAGCTGATTTTTTATTTTTGGGAATAAAAAGAAGTCACACGGTGCTAGATCAGGGCTGTAAGGAGGGTGACCCAGGAGTTTGACTGGCGTGCTGTCCAGGAAGTCCCTCGTTTTGAGTGCGGTGTGCGCAGGTGCATTGTCGTGGTGGAGCAGTAGCCCGCGGAGCCCTGTGTTTGGTCGCTTGTTGCTTATAACAGAGAAAACTTCTGGCAAACATTTGGTAGTATACCATTCGGCATTAATGCTTCTTTGATCCCGTAAGGGAATTGATACCAAGTGGCCAGTCAAATTAAAAAAGCTAGCGATCAAAATCTTACCCCCGCTTCTAGATCGCTTCACTTTGGTAGGCGTTGGCTCATTTTGAAACACCCAAACAGTCGACTGGCGCTTGGTTTCTGGGTCGTATTGATAAATCCAGGACTCATCACCTGTAACGATGTCGTAAACACGCCGAGACGAGCCTGCTTCAAATTTGTTAAGCATATCACGGCACCATTCCACCCGGGCCTGCTTCTGAGCATCGGTGAGGTTGTGCGGCACCCAGCGTGATACTATCCTCCTCACGCGAAGATGGCTGTGTAGAATCTCGTGAACGCTTCCCGATCCAATCTTCAATATGTGTTGAATCTCCTGATATGTAATTCGCCTATTGTCTTGGATTAAATTTTTCACTGCTAGCACGTTTTCTTCGGTAACAGCCGTCAAAGGGCGACCGCTTCTTTCGTCATCCCCCAAAGTTGGTCGACCGCGCTTGAATTCGTTATACCAACGATACACGGTTGCCTTGGAAGGGCCTTCATCCATGAATGCCATTTGAAGTCTATCGTACGATTCATCCGGTTTCAGGCGACACTTGAAATCGTATAAAATCATAGCTCTAAAATGTTCCCGGCGCAGATCCATATTTCAGTGAGACACAATACTTTGAATTAACTCGCAAAAAATGTGGCGGGAAATTTTGAAATTGGAACTTACTTATTTTTACTTATAAATAATCATATTTTCGAAAAACATTATAACTGGCCAGTCTCCCATATATAAAAACTTTTTTTCGCAATACTTTCTGAGGGGCCTGGTACATCGTTAATTAAAATTTATCGTCAACACACGCCGAGGAAGTGCTAAATAAAGCTGATGTAGGAAAAATCTCAGATATGACATTGTTTTAACCGCAAAATATATTTTAAACGTGACTCAAATAATATTGGCTAAATACATTACGTCACAATAAGTATTGTATATAATGTCACAGGGTCTCAGCGCTAACAAAGAAAATTTGGTTCAAATGAATGTCACTAGATGGTTGATTAAAAAATAAAATTAACATTTTATTTTTAGGGTTCCGTACCCAAAGGGTAAAAACGGGACCCTATTACTGAGACTCCGCGGTCCGTCTGTCTGTCTGTCACCAGGCTGTATCTCATGAACCGTGATAGCTAGACAGTTGAAATTTTCACAGGTGATGTATATCTGTTGCCGCTACAACAACAAATACTAAAAACAAAATAAAATAAATATTTAAGGGGGTCTCCCATACAACAAACGTGATTTTTTTGCCGTTTTTTGCGATAATGGTACGGAACCCTTCGCGCGCGAGTCGGACTCGCACTTGGCCGGTTTTTTAATCAAGCTATAGCAATCTCCTAAGCACAAAATTATGGTAAATTGGGCTCTTAATTCACATTTCAAAGATTATTTGAACGGATCATTTAAAATTGATACCAATAGATGCCGCGTTTTTAAATTTCTGAGGCATGTCACTCGTTTTTTTAAATTGTATTGTAGACACATTTTGGTGCAATGAAACTGTAAAAACGTACAAAAAATACTATAAAACAAGCCGTCACTGTATTTACAGAGAAAAATATTCACGAACCCTTTTACTTGCAAGTCGCTGCTAACACCATCTATCTATCTATCGCAGTGGAACGGAACCGAACTCAATCGATGAAGAAAAATTAATCAGAAGGAAAGCACTAGTTACGTCGGCACGGTTTTTTTTTGTATGGGATGAGGCATCTGTATGCTAGAATTATAATGTTAAGTTTAAAATTAGTAAGTACTAATACATAATTGTTTTTTTTTCCATCTGGAATTTCTCAATAGCTTTCCGGATTTGGGCCCAATTGATGGCAGTAAGCTCGCCCCTTATACAGGGGATGGGACTAAACGTAATTAGGCGCACGGTTGGCGCAGTGGTTGAGCGATTGACTACTGCGCTGATTGTCGCGGATTCGATTCCCGCTTGGAACAAATATTTGTATGACCTACAGATAGTTGTGCCGGCTCTGGGTGTTGTGTATGTGAGTTTATATGTTTGTAAACGCACCCACGATACAGGAAGAAATTCATAGTGTAGGCAACGTTTTTATAAAAAATAAATGGCGAAATGTCGATGTACTTAGGTGCACTTCTGCCTAACCATCGGAAATTACATGCGTGATGGTTCACAATTTCACATAATTCAACTACCAAAAATTTTTTTACTGGAGTTAATTCATATTCACAGAAGCAATGATAAGCGCAACATTTAATTGCCTTTTATTTGTGTGTGCAAAGGTCGCACTCACACTGCGAGTGTTGCGAGTGCATTCGTGACACGTGCAAAAGTACATACAATTTTAAATATGGAAAACGTTTCTACACACTTCGAAAATTTTAAAGGCTTTGCAAAAAAGCCGCACTATAAAAAAAACCGAACATTTTAGTTACAAAATCTCGTTCCGTTTCGACTCGTGTCAGACTAGCTAGATAATAAAAGACACGTGATAATGTAAACATGCAACTTGACACATTGTTTTATGAGATGTAGTGTAGGAGCCCCATGATTCCAGAACCAGGCAAAAAATCCAGAAAAACTTGACGCTAAATGTCCGGACGGATAGTAACCTTAATTCCATGTGGCCTAGCTCATAATATCACCATGCTTTAAGTGAGTCCCGACTCAATGCAATTTTCTCTTATATCAAGACTAATCTCTCGCCTCAATTGCCGCCAGTTTAGGGGTTAAACGATAAGTCAGGTGGAAGTAGAACTAAGCTGACACATCAGCAGAATTTTATTAGCTTAACTACCATCAATGAGTGGAGGTTCAATTTCATTCAAGTTCGATGACACTTGAAAAATTCGCGCTACATTTAGTTACAATATGTATAAGGGACCTTCCTGATAGGCGATATCGTATAAGTATTTTATAAGAAAATTTCAAGTTCAAATCGGAAGAATTGCATTACATCGCGTCCATAAAAATTTGTTTATCGGGGTGATAAAATTGAATCGCTTCGAGCCAACAGCAGGCCAATTCTCCTAATTATAAAACGATTTACATTACAAAACGTCAAAAATTTACCAAATTTAATTCGTCATTTTTGATGTTTTTAAATAATGATTATGCTATGGAATGTAATGGGTTTATAATTAAGATAATTGCACTTCTGGAAGGTCGCTTAATCTACAATTTGAAGCGCCATGATTAATTTTCAGTTTATAACGACTTGACACAAGTAGAGTCATGCTCGTGTGACAAAAGCCAGCAAACAAACATAATACTATATTGGCTAAAATTCAACTCAAATATTATAGCTGCGAATATCAAATCATACACCGTAATGCGTTGCAAACACGTGACAAGACCGCATATCAATATACCACGTGCTTAAATTTAAAAACAGAATTCTAGGCATAACACTAACACAATTTTATCGCCAAACACTTTTAATAATCTCACGTGCGGAGTTTGATCTTTGTAAAGTCGCGTTTGGGCTGTTTCAAGGTTATCAACTATAATGATAAGTATGGTTACGGAATCCGCAGACCGCGGTTACGGCCAACCTTGGAACAGGCGGTTACCTATTTGGAATAGTGATTGAGCGTATAAAATGCTCTGTGGAATATTTTGCAGTAATGTTTTTACGATTTTTAGCAAGTCTGTCATAAACTCTTATTATGTACTTCGTGATTATGACTACATATGAATACATAGCATCACGCCTATATTCCTAGAAGGGTTGGACAGAAGTGTACCTGTAGTTCACCCATATTTCGCTAGTTATGTATAAGTCCTATGTCCAGCAGTGGACGTCTTTCGGCTGAGATGATGATGATATATAGGGGTAATGCCTATAGTCACCAACCGGCCGCAAATTCAGTCTCTCGGCTGTTGTTGAGAAGTACTGCGAACTTTATTTATTGACTAGCTTCTGCGAGCGGCTTCGCCCGCTTGAATGTCGAAAATTATCCCGAAGGAACTTATTCCCGGGATGAATCCTATGTGCTATTCCTGACTATTGTAGGGCTGCCATACGTCCCGGTACACCGGGACATGTCCCGGTTTGAAGCGTTGTGTCCCGGTGTCCCGGTCATCAAGTTATTTGTCCCGGTATGCACACAATTCGCAAGCTACCTCTGTGTAGGTAAGTACTACGTCTGTGATCGGCGAGTTATCGAAGTGGAGCGGAGACGAGCGCAAGCGATTGCGACTGCTTAAGTAAGAGTCCGCGTCACTGAAAAACGGAAGAACTGGAAAGAAAAGCGAATCTTCTTAAGAGGAAACGGGGGTGGTCTTTTCTCCATACAAACGTTCTCGTCTGTTTTCTCTCTGGTTTATGAACTTAAAGCAATGATTTTTTACAGTAAAATAAACATCAACTTCTTCTATGTCCCTATGTTTTCCTTTTTGGTGATATATTATCCGTATAAGAACTAGAACCCTCTCAAAATGCTCAAAATTGTCTGTATTGAGTCGCTGTCTTCAGAGCCCTAGTGTACAAATTTGACAACTATTAATGAAAAAAGGAAAACATAGGGACATAGTAAATATCCTTCTTATTCAGTTTATGAAATATCTTCTAAATCGGTCCAATATTGGAGGAGAAAACAGACGAGAGCCAAACCTCGAATTATGACTTTTTACTTATGAAAATTTGTCGAATCTGCAGTTGTCCTTATCGCACGAATTTGTGGGCGGGGTGAGACGCAAGGGGTCTGCATAATACGTACACAGACGGAAAGGTGATGCGTAGTAGTTGAAAATAATATCGATATACTAGTGTTGAAAACAGTTATCGATAAACACATTTATATTGTTTACATGTGCTGTTCGTGAGAAATACAAATAGAAGTATTAAAAAGTATTGGATACAAAATAAAATAAAGTGCATGTCTATAAATGTTTATTACAAAAAGTTTTCAATACAAAACAGTAAATTATATATCGGATAGGTATCCGCAATCTCTAGATCGCCTACTAGGTACATCAGCGAAATTAAACTTATTTCAACGTCAGCCGCACGGGTCAATCGATCAGGTTAAGCTTTGCTTGCCGTGGTTGGTCCGTGGATGGGTGACCATCTTTACATACCAAGACCCGTCCGTGTCTCGTTCCAGCTGTTATTTTCGGCTTTTACAGCCCGAAAGTCTGACCCGTTTTACCAAGGGGTTGCATATTACCCAGTAACTGGTTGTGGAGGTCAGATAGGCAGTCGATCCATCAAAATCCTGGTATTCAGCTGCATCCGACTCTAACGTAGATGGGAAAAGGCTAGGCAGATTATGACGACGTGCTTTCTCTCACTGGTTTATTCTTTGGTATCCAACCGTCAATGATTTCTGGTAAAAGGCTAATGCCTTAGGCTTGCCACTAATGTGGTAGAACTTTTCAAATTAAATCAAATCTATCGAACTTTTCTAATAATGGTTCCATTTTTATGCCATAATGCATCGTCCCTCTTAATATTTTGAAAAATAAAAGCTTTTGGGGCTACCTAAATAAAATAACAGAAATCTCGACGAGTTATGTGTAGTTGGCCTTGTACTTGGTAGAAGTATTTGTGATTCTGTTTTAATTGTAACATATTGCCTTTAAACATACATAAATCTATTTCATCATCATCATCGTCATCATATCAGCCACTGTTGGACATAGGCCTCCCCCAAGGGTCACCACATTGATCGGTCCCGTGCGTCTCGCATCCAGCGGATCCCCGGAACCTTCACCAAGTCATCGGTCCACCTGGTGGGAGGCCTTCCAATGCAACGTCTTCCGGTTCGCGGTCGCCACTCCAGATCCTTTCTGCCCCATTGGCCATCCGTTCTGCGAGCAATGTGCCCTGCCCACTTAAATGTGACAATTCTCGGGCTTGCCAAATTCTATTGCTCGGGCTATGTCGGTAACCCTGGTTCTCTTGCGGATTTCTACATTTCTGATTCGACCACGCAAGGAATCTTCATGCATAGACCTCTCCATTGCCCTTTGGGTAACTGTAAGCTTTCTGCTGAGGCCCATAGTAAGCGACCATGTCTCAGAGCCATATGTCTGGCAACACACACTGGTCATAGACTTTCGTCTTGAGACACTTTGGTAAGTTAGACGAGAAGATACCGCAACTTCCCGAATACTGCCCGGCCAAGTCGGATTCGACGGTTGACCTCTTTCTCGAAGTTGGCCCTACCCAACTGGATCGTTTGTCCCAGGTAGACATAGTCACCCACAACTTCAAGTGTAGAGTATCCGACCTTGATTGGAGTGAGTGTAACATGGACATTCAACATCACCTTGGTTTTGTGCATGTTCATCCTAAGACCCATTCTTTAGGAAGCTCTACTGAGGTCATCGAGCATTGTACTGAGGTCCTCAATAGTCTCAGCCATGACCACTATATCGTCGGCAAACCGAAGGTGAGTGATGTATTCGCCATTGACATTTATGCCTAGCCCGTTCCGGGCCAGAACCCTGAAGACATCCTCCAGTGCAGCGGTGAACAGTTCGTAGGTGTATAGTTCAGAACACCTCGCTGCATAAGGACGGGTTCCGAGGTCTGATCCTGAAGTCGAACTGACATAGCAGCGTTTTTATCCAAACCAGGGACTGAATTACCCAAATATTAAGGTACCTTTAAATTTCGGTATGACGTCATACCGTTAAATAAGGGTTACCGAAATATTTTGATATCGTAATTTTTTTCAGTAGCGGAATTTTGAGTTTGGAAATGCATACCGGTATATTTCGGAAGCAATACCTTAACCTTTATAAATGTATCGGTACCAGTACCTAAACCTTAATAAATAGAGGTTTTCTTTGACGCACCGCTCGCCACTCGGTGTCGTGTTATTGTAACTTAGTCGGTATTGGTTTTTATTTCCGATCGGAAGGACACGACTGTGGCCGGACTAAGCCGAGTGCCTACCTAAGGTTTTCTTACGTTTTCTGCTTTCTTTCGTTTCGTTTCTCTGCGATTTTCCAAAATGCATATTAGTTAAAAACCTACACTACCTACTTCACTCTAATAGGTTCATTTAGCAACATTACAATATTGGCAAACATGATAGGGCAAAATACACATGCCTGTAACTTGTATACAAGTGTGCTAATAGCTTGCTGGCCAATGTGCCATAATAACCTCTGATTGTTTAATGTCATATTGGCATGCAAGCTACATGCACATATTTATGCCAGAAACAGGCATATGTATTTTGGGTTAGTTCCGCAATACCTACCTATAACAACCTATATAAATACCTACTAAAAAGTCACGCTATGCACGAAATTACATTCGCGGGCAGTGATGAAGAAAAGTGTCATAGTGAAATATTTTATTTATCCATTTAAAAAGTAAATAAAGAAAACCCAGTAGGTTAATTCTGTTACTTTCGCGAAAAAAAGTTAATAAACGTTCCGTTTCAGTACACGCCAAGCTGGGCGTAGCTGGATGCGCAACCGATTGAGTGCTGCTCTATGGGTGCGAAACATGGAAGGTCACAAAGGATACAAAACAAAACATCTAACGCCAATTCAAAGTTTTCGTCAACCACTGTCTTCGTCGCATGATCGCATTCTCGGAATTTACTGGCCCGCGACTATCTCCAACGTAGAGCTTTTGGAGAAATGCCACGAGAGCCCGATCGACCGCTAGATCAAGCGTCGCAAGTGGAGATAGATTGGCCACAGGCTCCAAATTGGTCTCGATCACATACCCAAGCAAACTTTGGACTGACATCCCCAAGAGAAAAGAAAGCGTGGCCGTCCCCGTCAAACCTGGCGTCGCACCATGTTGGCAAAAGCGACGACCATTGGAATGTACGGATGAGTGATATTAGGAGTAAGTGATACAACGAATGCTGTTGCTATACTGCCCTTTATTATAAAAGAACACAAGTTTATATGGTTACATTGACATCTCCCTCTCATCTCCTCCCTAAAACTAAAATAAAATAAAAGTTTACTTTTATTTTATTGCATGGATACAATATAAGCACAAATTAAACATTGATACTCTTAGGCTAACACGTATAAAATATAGTTATAACATAATCGTAGTACATATGTTCGTTATGTTTGGTATACAAAGTTATACAATAATAAGTAGTTACATACTTATAATAACAATCAATCCCTGAGTACCTATGAGCGCACAGCTGGCGCTTATTATTCGTCTCCGTTTTCTGCTGACCTGTATAATAGCTATTGTTAAGTGCTTATAGCATTGGTAATTAATTGTCTTTTTGTTTTTATCTTAAACATGATACGGTTTCGTTCTGTTTTTGTGAATAATGTCGGGTTTTCCCTTATAATTGACCTCAACATTTGGTGACAAATCTCTAATCACCTTGTAAGGTCCAGAATATAATTGTTGAAGTTTATTGCCTGTTTCATTTTTAATTAAAACTTGATCGTTTGGCTTGTAGCGTATTGGATTTACATGCTGGTCGTATCTACTTTTTCTGCCTATTTTATTGGCTATCAAATTTTCCCGCGCTTCGGTTTGAGAAACCTGTAGGCGGTACTTAAGTTCAAGCGGGTAACTGTCGTAATTATATAGAGGCTCTACACACTTTTCCAAATTATTGGGCAAGTTACACTTTCTACCGTATACGAGTTCGAATGGTGTAAATTTTGTTGACGAGTGAACTGTCGTATTATAAGCAAAGCACCAGAATGGTAACCAAGTACTCCATAATTCGGGTTTTCCTTCTGCTTGGATTCGCAAAAATGCACCTAGATTTTTATGCGAGTTCTCTAGCGCTCCGATGCTTTGGTGATGATACGCAGTTGAGTTTAACTTTTTAATATGTAGTAATTCACAAACCTGTGTCACGGTCTCGGACATGAACTCTGTGCCTCTGTCGGTAGCTATGTCCCTCGGGATGCCATGTTGAAGTATGAAGTTATCCACGAAGGTGCGTGCTACTTCTGTAGAGGTTTTAGTGACGAGGGGATACGCACATACATACTTGGACAGCTCGCATTGCAATGTCAATATATAAGAAAAATTGTTGCTGTCTTTGTCTAATGGTCCTACCAAGTCTAAGAAGATTTTATCGAAAGCCGAATGAGCAGTTGTGGTGATTGTCATTGGCTCTTTCACCTGAACTGTATACTTATGCTTCTGACATTGAACACATTTTTTGACATAATTTTTGACATCACTTTCTAAGCCTGGCCAAAAATAGTATTTTTTTTATATTAGTCAGCATTCTTCTCATGCCCGCGTGCCCACTAGTGGGCAAAAGATGAAAGTCGTTGAGTATCACTTTCCTATCATCTTTGTCCTCTATTCTTTCGACATCTTTTAATATACATAATCTGGGCCCTTTCCAGTTGCTTTGTTTTCTTATCTCACTAGTTAATTTCTCTACAAAAATTTTATTATTCGAATTTTTAATGAAGTATACTTCTTCTATATTTAGCTTGTTACATAGATCACTCAGCTCTCTCGCAAACTCGGCTCGCGTAGTTTGTGATTGAGATGCCGAGTTTATGAATATAGTTTTCATTTGGGCATTATACAATAATATTATGTGTGTTTGTAACACTACTGAGCTATCGCTCTTTAACTTCTTAAGACTGCTACTGGGTGCAAATCTTAACTCTACTGCGCCTCTTGGTTTGATATGAGTTTCCACTACATGTGGTTGAACTGGCAAGTTGTCGGTGGGCAACTCATCTGCCGGGGCGACAGCATCTAATTTTCGTTTTTGAGCGCGAGTCATTACTGCACACAGACACTCATTCATTTCTTTAAGTTCTTTTGACGTAATTTTTATTCTAGATAATGCGTCTGCAACGCAGTTCTCACTCCCTTTTACGTATTCTATTTCGTAATTGTATTCTTCTAGAGCTAGTCTAAATTTAAAGAGCCTGCTAGATGGGTCTTTTAAATTAAATAAGTATACAAGGGGTTTGTGGTCGGTTAGTATTTTAAATGTACGACCGTATAAATAGGGTCTGAAATATTTGACAGCCCAAACTACAGCTAAGAGTTCTTTCTCTATGGTGGGATAGTTCTTTTCCGCTTTGTTAAGGCTCCTACTAGCGTAAGCTATTGGTCTGCCATTTGAATTTGATAGTACTGCCCCAATTGCGTACCCAGATGCATCGGTTTGTACTATGAATTGATTTAGTTCTGAGAAATCTGGGTACTGTAGGATTGGCGGTGACATCATACTTTGTTTTAGAGTTTCAAATGACGTTTGACAGTTGCTATCCCAGTTGAATTTAGTGTTTTTCTTACTTAAAAGGTTTAAATGATAGGCTTTGTCGGCAAAGTGGTCTATAAATTTTCTATAGTAGTTTGCAAAAGCAACGAAGCGTTTCACTTCGTCCGTACTTTTAGGAACTGGATACTCTTTAATTATTTTAATCTTATCTGGGTCCGGCAATATACCATTGCCTGTCACCACGTGGCCTAAATAAAGCATCTCTTTCTTAAGGAAATCGCATTTAGTGGGATTTAATTTTAAGTTGGCACTGCGCAACTTTTCGAATACTTCTATTAAATTTTTGTTATGGTCAGTTAAGTTCCGTCCCATACAAATAAGATCGTCTAGGTACACTAAGCACTTGTCGTAGGATAGCCCGGTCATTGCCATGGTCATCATACGCGAAAATGAGCTGGGACTAGTTTTGAGTCCCATAGGCATTCTTGTCATTTGATACTGACCACCGTCTGCACTAAATGAAGTATATTTCCTACTGTGTTTGTTTAACGCTACGTTAAAAAATCCTTGGTTTAAATCTAAATGTGTGAAATAAATACATCCACACAAGGAATCTAGTATATCCGTGATGTTTGGCAGTGGAAACTTATCATCCTGAATACAAGTGTTGAGCTTACGGTAATCTATAACTAACCGCCATTTTTTTTTCCCGTTTGCGTCTGATTTTTTAGGCACTAGGAGTACTGGGCTGGACCACTCACTGGAACAAGGTTCAATAATTTCTTGTTCCAATAAGTTGTCCACTTGTTTTTTTAATTCGGCTTTCTGTGAATGCGGCATTCTGTAGGGCTTAACGTACACTGGTGCCACGTTTGGTTTCAATGTTATTGAGTGTTCATATAATTTAGTTGTTCCTAATTTATCACCCGGTAGGAAGAAAATATCTGCATATTTTGCGCAAATGGACTCTATGGACAATTGCTCCTCTTTATTTAAATGTTTCAGTGATAGCGAAGCGAATACCTTTCTGACACGATCAGCATTATTATTGGTTTCTTGAAATGAACATACATCATACTCGCTTGCTTTGTAAAGTGTTGGACTAATTGTTGTCAAGACTAAATCTGTCTCCGTGGTGTTTAAAATCCTAATTGGTATTTTCCCATTCGTGGGCTTAACTAAAGTATTTGCAACAAAGATCCCCTTTCGCAGTTCTGTTCCATTAACTACACATTCTTCTATCTCACATGTTCGAATAAAGTGAATAGACTCTGATCTTGCCGGTATATTAAAATGATTGTTTGTCATTATTAATGGTAATGATACCTTTGAGTTGTTATTCCATAGTAACAAAGTTTGGTTACCGTAATTTAATACTGATTTATACTTGCTTAAAAAGTCTTGTCCCAGTATGCCACTACCTTTACAAGGCAATGTTTTAAAAACATAGAACTTATGTTGTAGGGTCTGATTTCCAATAACTAGGCGCAAATAAGCATATCCTATAGCCTGTACTTTGCCCCCGATGCCGTTTACAAGTGTCTTCTCGATATGGATTGGAATGTTTTGGTCGAGAATTTGTTTATACTTTATGACAGATATGGATGCACCGGTGTCTACTAATAATTGGTATGAATAATGGTTATGCGATTTTATATTTACGTAGCCTACGTTATTGCATGATAAAATTATATTTTTAGTCCCGAAAAAACTGGTCCTCATTCCGCTGTTCTGTTTCTGTATTTTCCTGCGTTTCTGAGTCATCCAATGTATGTATGTGTTGATCCCTGGAGGTGCTATAATTGGACCTACCTCTGTTTCCATGAAATGGTCGGGTGGACCGGCGCCAGCTTGCCTGCGATCCTCTCCGAACCTGATCCTGCTGTTCGTCTTGGTTTTGGATAACCTGTTGATTGCCACGTGCGCGTCCTCTACCTGCGTATGAGAAGCGGCCTCTCCGCTGTGACCAGTTATAAGACGATCTCCCTCTATAATTCATCGTTAAAATATCGGAAGATGTTGATGGACTTGTTATATCTTCATCGATGGCCGCCTGTACTGCATCTTTCAATGATGTAAAATTTCTGGCTGAAATTATTGTACTAAGTCGTCGATTTCTCAATCCATCTGAGAAACATTTGATAGCTTGCTTCTCATTAATTGGCTTTAAAACTTTCAAACTGGCCTCGTTGGCCCCCGATTGAGAGATCGTCAAATCAACAAACAATTCCGTAATTTTTTTGCCGAAATCATCGATTGATAAATCGTTTTGCCTAAGACTTTGCAGCTTTCGTTGAATTGCTGTAGCCGATTTTTTAGGCAATAACTGAATCTTCAAGTCAGCTATAAAGTCGTCAATATTGACATATGAAGTCGCTAATTTCAATTTTGCGGTCTGTGAGAGTCTATTTTTTAATACGAAATTTAACAGTTTTCCTTGTGAATTTTCGTCTAACTCTGTTTTGTAATACTCTATGCCATCTATAAGTTGCTTTACGCTAGCCTCATCGTCTGTACAAACTGGTAATAAACTTAAAGCAACTTTTAAATCAAATTTACAAGTAGTTGCCATTTTATCTGCCGTACTAGGTTTCTGTGAGCACAATTCTAATATTTGTTCATATAAATGATCAAAATTTGCGCAAAGCTCGTGAATATGCGAACATTCACTCTCACATACGGTGCTTTTCGATTTTAAATAATATTCTAAAAATAAGTTGTACTCTTTTAGTAAGTTGTCTGCCTCTGCTAATTTTACGACTATAATGTTACCTTTTCTTCTATCTGGACCTATCTTTATCAAATATTTTCTGATTTCAATTAACTTGTCGTACAATGTTTTTAAGTTTTCTGCCATTTAACATAAATACTTATTTCTATTTTCTTAGTAGGTACTGAATTACATACCATTATTTTATACTGCATACACTCCAGCGTTCATTTTTTTTTTTCATTTGTCACTTATTTTAGTCCACTAAAATAATGTCATGTATATTTTATGCTATTACACGTTTACTACTAATAGAGAATAGACAACACCTTATATATAACCACGCACTGACACGTAACGAATACAACTTTCGCGCACTTTTCTTCGTAAACCCTGGGTTTTTAACTCTTCAGATGACGTCCTCAGTGTCCTTCTTGTAGCCTCTGGCATTCGTCCGCATTTCCTCTGCGTCAGCTCTACGTCTCCATATAGAACATCGTAATCTGTCCTTCCTGATCTCATTACCCATCCATTTCTGATGGCAATTCTTGTAGATTCTGAAGATACCATACAAAAACGCCAACGATGCTATAAGAAGTAACACGATTAAAATGATGTTTGTTGTGCTGGCATGTATCGTCAGCTGCGTGATGTCAGCGCTGTTACTTCCACCTGCTGCGTTTTGTGGAACTATAACTTCTTCCTTCGTATTAGTTGTACCCATTTTGTGATTGTCGTGGTAAATATTCACAAAATAGAATAGTGACCACGCTAAGTCCCAGTACGAGATTGGTCTCGTTACAATACATTGCGACACCCGTTTTGGTCAAAGAAATGTAAACATACGCTGCTAGCGTTTACGCTGTCACGGTCGCCATGTACGGATGAGTGATATTAGGAGTAAGTGATACAACGAATGCTGTTGCTATACTGCCCTTTATTATAAAAGAACACAAGTTTATATGGTTACATTGACATCTCCCTCTCAGGAATGACGTGGAGCGAGAGTATTATCACATGTATTTAATGTTGTTTTTTGGTGTACAATAAATAATCAAGAAGCGTGCAGCTCAAGATCAATCGCAATGGTGGATATTTGTGGGCCTCCTCTGCCCCTTCTTTTTTTGTCACACATTTGTGAGGAGACTGAAAGAGCGTCTCCCCTGAGCCTCGCTGTGCACGGCAGGACGTGGTCACTGTGCCACCGTCTTTCCTGGATCACTTGGTGGGTGGACAGAGAACCCAGTCTGAGCACGCGCGACCCAGGAGTCCCGCCTGCTTATAATGCGGGGAGGTTTCCGACGCTGTAGGCATCGGGGCGATTGGCTCCCCGACGCCTTCTTTTCCGAGTGGTATCGGCCCTCTCAGGATCCCACTCGGCGGCCTCCTTCTGGACCATCAATGTCTCATAGAAGGAGGCCAAATCCCTTCAGTTTTTTGTCTCTGCCAGCATGGCCTTCACAAGCACGACTGCTGAATAAGACAGGTCTCGCCCGATCTTGGTGACTAAAAACTGCCGCTTCGAGGCCCACACTGGGCACTTCTCGAGCGTGTTCTGTGCAGAGTCAAGGTCGCTTCTGCACCGAAGCAACCGTGCCCGGTCAGTACGTTTTTGGTTTAGGGTCTGTCAGACTCGTACTGACTAAAAACCAGCCCTGTGTTCCATCTCACTTCCGCGACCCCCGGCTAGTGCCGGCTCAACTCTGCGGGCCACGACCTCGGGTTGTGGGGGGAGTGAGGTGTTGGATGCACCCCGCGACGTCTAAGCGGGGCGCGGAACACTACGCACCACTACATCGGGTCCTGATGTGTGGGGGGCGACGTACGTCCCCGATTCCATAGCCTCTGGACTCATTTAGGGGGCTGGAAGAGGGTGTTGTCCACCCTCTGCACACGGCACACTCTGCCAGCGTATGCCGCGCCGTGTCCTCCCGGCCGTCGACGCAGTGGTGACACCGGGTGTCCAGCTCCCTGTTTATGATGTTTCCCGAAGCAACCATGCCCCGAGAGCACCTGCGTCACCCGAAACGTCAGGAGCCGTGCCTCCTCCAGAGCCAGCGCTCGAGCACAGGCCGGACCACCTCGATGGTAACGAGGCTGGCAGTAGGGTGTGTAAGCCTGTCCCTGGCGGAATTCCGCCACCAGGACCTCGCAAAGCTGAGACCAACGCAACTCCATATGTAACTGCATTGGCCCTTCGCCCCGCGCCCGCGCTTGCTGTGTGCCACCGATACAGTGACGCGAGTACCTTTGCCTCCAGATCCCAAGGCGAGCATTCAGAATTTAGTACACAAGCCGCCTCGTAGAAGATCGTGCGATACCTCCTGATGACTCTGACGGCTCTGACTCTGCGGCTTTCGCAAAACAGCAACGCTGCCGGCCGTCAGGTCAGTCGCCCAGATCGGGGTCCCATACAGGGAATCAATCGCACGATACGGCAACGTATGCGACTCACCACCTATGAGACCACAGCCGTCGCCAGCAACGCTGCCTCCCTGTACGAACTCCCTCGGCAGTGACCAGCGTATCGTCAGGTCCACGCCCGGTTGGAGTTTGGCCCTCAGCACCCAGTCGTATCCAATGTTCTACAGAGGCGGGCTCAAGACGGATTCTTGTGGAACACCGTACGACATGCGGTGCTGGTTTCCGACGCCATCACATCCCACGTAGGTGAAACACCTCTCCGCCAAATAAGCCCCGACGATGCAGCGGAGGAAGGGAGGCACCTGATGATACCGCAGTGCCTTCCGAACACAACACAAAAGGGCAGGGTGTTGAAGGCGTTGGGAATGTCCAAGGACACCGCCAACATCACCCCATCCCAGGACACCGCTTCCTCCGCCAGGACTCTCACCTGCGATATTTCGTGGATAGTGGAGCGCCCATGCTGAAAGCCGAACTTGCTTTCGTCCAAATCCAGCCTCTCTCTGTACAAGTGGCTGACGCGGCGGGCCGCGATAATCCGCTCGAACAGCTTACCCAGCTCGTCTAACAGCACTATGGCCCGGTACGCGGACGGCCAGTCCGCAGGGCGCCCCGCTTTCCTGAGCAGGACCAGACGACCAGATTACCACAAAGTAGGAAACTGGCCCCGCTCAAGGGCCCGCCAGTACTTGAATGAGCCTGTAGGTCATGCGCTCTTATCTTTTCAGCCATACTTCGAAGTGCGGCAGGACGGCTTCGACAATGCGCTTGTGTGAAAATTGCGGCTGCTGTAGCCGCTCGCACCACCGCTCGAGCGCGTGTCGCCGTTCCTGCCGGTTCTGCCTGAACACAGCGATTTCTGGAACGCTATCACCATTCTGGTGGATGACGTGAATTTGGTTGTAAACCCTCGCTTTCATATCCGCTAGAATATCTAACAGAGGAAAGCGTGCCATGAGTGTTGCCGCCTCAAAGGATATCGTTCCGTAACCTCGTGCGATACGAATGACCATTTTCCGCTGCAGGCTTTTTAGTCCTGCAGCGTCGGACGCCTGATAGTCTGCTTGACCAAACAGGCGACCCATTAAGGACCATCGATCGCCCGACACCGCGTAGAGGCGGCGATCTTCTTCCCATGGTTCCGCGAAGTTGAGTAGCAGTCTATGCAAAACACCCACTGCCTTTTCACCGCGACGGACTTGCAGGCGCTCGAAATGCTCTACTCTCTCTCGACGCAAATAAAACGCTCAAAAGTGAGTACTCAGATGATGAAATGAATGAATATATATGTAGGAATATTACTGGCCACTTATATAGCATGGAACAGTTTCTTGATCTTAAGTGTTTGTGACTTTTGAGGTCAATAAAAAACAAAAATACTGCAGCCACCAAAGACGATACGTATCGTAGTAAGAAGTATAAGGTCTTTGGCAGCCACAACCGCTCTATTTGACATTTTGAAATGACAGATCAGATCGGTGGTCAGATGCCAGATAATCTGACACCAGTCTTGATATAAGGGTATCGTATTCCCCATGCAGTTACTGGGTTGTGGATGTCAGATAGGCAGCCCTTTCATGTTAAGTACTGGTACTCAGCTGTATCCAGTTAGACTGAAAGAAGATCCCAACATTTAGTTGGGAACAAGGCTAGGCAGATTAATTGATTTCATGTCAGTAAAGTGTGTACCTACTCATAAGTAAATAATAATTCAATTTAACTCACATAGCCTCCAATAATTATTACATTCACCCCTATTTTCTGCCTTTGCCTAGTGTAGGCCGCAGTTTAAAAAAAGTCCCGGTAATTTTTGGGTACCAGTCCGGCGCTGATTTACGTTGATGAACTATCAAAGTATCAGCGGTCGACAAAATAAAAATGTAATCGCGCGGCACACAGTCGGCAACGAACAAAGAGTTGAGTAAAAGAGTAGGTTCAGCAAACATTGTAGGTACACAGTTCTAACGTGTTCGCACCCGCGCCCCGCCGTCTCGCTTGTTTTTCGGTACCTAAATCGTTTAAAGGTTAAATAACAATTTTGCCCAACCTTTATTTATAAAGGTATCGGTATAGCTCAACCTTTATTTCAAACCGGTACCGATATTTTTTTGAGGTATCTTAACCTTTAACCGTAACCGCTTTCAGTCCCTGATCCAAACATTTCAATACTACAATGTACCGGTAGTCAATTTGGTACCGTTGGAGAGACTGCAGTACAGCCCAAGTGTCGATCGAATCGAAGGCTTTCTCGTATTCCACAAACGCTAAACAGAGAGGCAGGTTGTATTCTTCGGTCTTCTGTATAACCTGCCGCGTATGTGTGTGGTCTACGGAGACGATTAGTGATGACCCTTAAAAACAGCTCTAAATCCATTTATTTTTGATGAATTCCGTCTTCAGGTGACATACTTGCAATTTCATAAGGACAGTTTACCTTTATTATCGAGTCTTCACCTACCAGACCATCCGGGCTTGCCGCTAAAAAGGGTTTGTTTTCATCGCTTCAGATTCCTTTTCCTTGCCATAATTGGTAGCCACGGTTCCTTTAAATTTGTTATATAATAACGTTTCTCCTAATTTGCGAACCGATGTTTTTGGTCGCATCTTACATATTCGCCCAAAATTCGATGTCGTAAGCCTCTTTAGTCTTTCAATTTCCCATAAGCTATTATCGCTTTGGCCCCAACTATTTTTCTTTGAACATCCTTAGTTGAGAGCAATCTTTCAAGAAATTTATTTTTCTTTTAATTTATATTAATCCAAAGGCAGGAAGAAGATATTTCTTCGAACTCTAAGCGACCGTAGTTTTAACAGGTTATGTAGTTCTTTTTATTTTGCTCGTTCCGTCTTTGGGATACGTCAGTTTCCTTTTTCGGTAAATCTCTGTGAATTTTTTCGAACGCTGCTTTAATTCTATTTTTTTTTTGTATATAGGCCCGGACTGCAGCCCTGTATTTTTTTTGAATGCGTGCATGAATAGCCCTTCGCTATTCCATGAAGTTACTACTCCATAACATCTTGTCTGATGTGATATGAGCCACTTCCTGCAAAGTTAATTCTTTTTCCGCCAATAAATTTAGCAATTACATTATTAAATTGCACTACAGTATTATTAGTCACGTCCAAAAAAAGATTTTCTGCGTTTGCTGTTAAGAATAACATATATTGTTGGATATCTCTCCACAATCCACAACAACAAAAGTAACGAGTGACTGGGGCGATTACAAGAAATGCGCGAGCCGCGGCCGGGAGCGTTTCGGAGGCACGCACACACTGTCAACTTACTCACACATGGATAGGGCGGCCGGACGCCACGCGCTCGCAGTTCGCAGAGCGACAGCGATAGTTTTTTCAAATACCTATTTTTCAAAAGTCTCTCCGCCCGTATTTCCTCTTAAAATGTGTCACTATATTTTTGCAATCCCTGGCCACAATGCACGTGGAACGAGTGTTTTCGTTAATTTCAGCGCAGTTGACGAAAGAACGAAATTCACTCAAAGTAAGCACAGTGGAAAGCATCATTCAATGTATTTATAATTATAAAATGACGTGCGTAGAATTTTATTATTATGTTAAAGGGGAAAAGGAGTCATTGACAAAGGTCAAATCTACTGAAAAATATGAGTGGGCAAAGAAAATTGTAGTGTAAGAAGACTTCGTAATTTTTTTTATTAAATTTTCTTATATATTACTACTGTTTTTTTTAATAATCTATGGTTTGCCCTATTTCTGTTATAAATGTCCCGGTCGGCGTCGCCGAATTTATGGCAGCCCTAGACTATTGTCTATCTCTGTGCCGAATTTCGTTCAGATACGTCTTAGCCGTTTGAGCGTGAAGAAGTAGCAAACATACAAACACACACACTCACAAACTTTCGCCTTTATAATATTAGTGTGATTTTATCTTTCATGCGTTTCATCCCTCCTCATCACAAGACCATATCCTGGTATGGTCATGTGATAAGGAAGGGTGAAACGCATGTTACTAATAGAATTATGTATATAAATGTGTATGGATGGAGAGGTAGGGGACGGCCAAAGAAAAGATGGATGGTCTGTGTGAGGAGTGATTTGATAGAAAAGGAAGTCAGGGATAGCGTGACGGAGGATAGGACGGTATGGAAGAATAAAACGTGTTGCGCCGACCCCAAGTAACATGGGATAAGGGCAGGAAGATGATTATGATCTTTCATGTATATGATACGGTCATACGGTAGACTTAAGTCACGGACTGAGTCTCGACTGCCATGTTTAAAACGAAATTTCTGATATTTTAATAGTTCTATGGGTGTGCTCTACGAGTTATCTCTGATGAGGTTACATTATCAAGTAGTTTGAAAACATGTGTGGTATTTTTAATAGCTCTGATAAAGATTGATAAATTAAAGCAACATTTGCTTCACATACAAACCGATAAACATGTAAATTGTAAACTACATGCTTTAGAAAACTGCTTAAAAAGCATGCCTTAAAAACTGGCAAACGAGTAATCCACCGGCTCCTATGGAAAAGTTTCTGTAATAATCTGCCAGAAAAAAATCATATAAATGTTATTCCATATTTGAATTGGCATATAGAAGACAGTTTCAATCTGGACGTGTATACATATTTACTTCATGATTTGAACGCTGCCGCTGTAGCATGTGCCGCCTTTAAATAATCATGCTCAACGTAGCAATCGAATATATAAATATCTCAGTACATAAGTATCTATATACTCTTTTATCTCGCTAGCAACAGGTGCATTGGCGACTACATAATACATGCATTATATAAATATTCGTCGGTTTGCAATACATAACAGATATGTAGAATGTAATGTAACATGCTCATAGACCTCAACAGCTGTTTGTAAGCCTTCCATATACATAGTAAACCTTACCAGGAATTGTATGTGATGACTTGATGACCACTCTTTGATTGTAGTAGGATGTCGAAAATAATCAAGTGACTGCTTATTACCATATCAACCTTATTATTAAACTTGCCGTTTATAGCTAAACATAGAAGCCGTCCACTTTTTCATAGACATTAAAAAAAAAGTGCTAAAATAGGTTGCGAAACAGAATTCATACATATATAGCAGCATATATTACGTCGCCACATACGAACAAATCACCAGCAACCTAAGTCCGTAAGTGAATTCGGCAAGAAAAAAGGTTTTAACTCCATCACTCGACCAATCACATAGACGGAAATCCGCATCGCGTCTTTTATCTCGCGTGAGATTGGTCGATTGATGGGGTCAAAACCCTTTGCCTTGCCGAATTCACTTATGCTATTACTGATACCTCACAAAACTCCTGCATCGCGCAAGCAGTTTTCGGTGCAATTTGAATACATACAATAGTCCGACAACAACAACTCTCAAGCAGTTGCCCGGACCAGACACAACAGTCACCGGATTGCAGGATCCTCACTTTTCAATGGAGTTTACAAGACTGTACTTACATCCTGTTCCATATACCTCCAAACATATTTACTTTAAAATATGTGCGGTAGTTTCTTCCTACAAAACTGAAAATTGTTTATTTATAAGCAAAGCAATGTTAATAAATCTTCCTTTCATTTTACAGAAAACGAGATCCAAGAGAAATTCGAAGAGAAGGTCCTAGAACTAATTGAGTCGCTAAACGCACGTGCGAACGCAGCACGCGCGGGCGCATTCGTGTCGCTGCGCGCGGCTCTACAGCGGCGCGCAGTGGACGGCTTGCTGGCCGCGCACCGCGCCACGCTGGCCGACCACGTGGCGCGTGCGCTGCGCCGCGGCAAGGACGGCGAGAGGAAGGCAGCTGCTGCTATTGCGCCGCTGCTGGCTTTGCAGGTGATTGTTAACATCTCTTCTTAATTTTACTGCCATTCCGCACCTTTACTTCTTCT
The DNA here is from genome assembly GCA_949775005.1 of Orthosia gothica. Lineage (NCBI taxonomy): Eukaryota > Metazoa > Arthropoda > Insecta > Lepidoptera > Noctuidae > Orthosia > Orthosia gothica. The sequence continues at coordinate 4,215,775 of OX459042.1, forward strand.
TCGTTTAGGTGTACTCCGAAGGAAAGCATTTGAAGAAAGTAAATCAAAGTCTCATTAATTCGTGTCGATGATACTTTATTCCTAATTTAAATTGTCTTCAACCAATCGATAGTCTTAACGCTGGTCTCGCAAAGGTATTGCATGGTGCAGGTGTGGAGTGGTTCCGCAGTTATATTGATTGGGGCTGATCGGAGTAATCCTGTCTGTCCAGGCTATGCCTACAGCAGCCCACTTGGCTTCGTAGTCGGTTTTAATTTACTTTTGGAGTCACAGATGGCATGATGAACTTTTTGTTTTGTTTCGACTTTGCCAAATTTAGCTTTAGGTAATCTGTGGCTGGACTACCCTACATATGAATCCTAGAATTTGCTAAAGTATTCTGTTAGGTCTACCAATGATCCTGCAACTGATCCAAATAACTTTTCAAACATGAGTCTTGAGTGTTGAACTGAGGCTATGTCTGACTGATTTATTTGACCGTTTGACCGTGGTTGACCGTTTCTTTATGCTACAACTACTACCATTAGACCGGAAAGACGGAGGACGCTGTGTTGGAAAGCTTGCACTAGGCGGACCGATGAACTGAAGCGAGACGCACGAGACCGTGTATGTGGCGATATTTGGGAGAGGCATTGTTCAGTAGTGGATGTCTTAAATGATCATGATGACTACCTTTCTATTTTGTGTCGTTGAAATTCGTTAACCATTCTCTTACGCACCGTCAGATCGGCGAGGAAGGCACAGAAGACTTCCTCCGCGAGGTGCGGCCCGCGCTCGCCGCGTGCGCCGCAGACAAGTCCGCCTCGCTCGACGCTCGCACTGAGGTAAATATATTAAATTAATATATCCATTAATGATGAATGGCATGAGTATAATGTGTTTTTATTAATATTATTAATACAAACACGCTATACTAATGTCTTTTTGTACAGGAACCTTACGAGGACTCTGTCAAAGCATCTAGCTCCAGATGTTTATTATAAATGCTACAGTGCAGTGTTGCAGGTTCGATTCCTGCACGGAATAAATATTTGTATTACCTACAGATAGTTGTTCCGGCTCTGTGTGTTGTGTATGTGAGTTTATGTTTGTAAACGCACCCACGATACAAGAGAAATTTTTAGTGAGTAAAAAAAACCTTCATCCACCAATAATGTAAAAATTGGAATATGAAATACTTAATAGTAGATTAGTAGCCAAGGGCTGTAAGGCATCAATTGCAGCCCGAGATATTTAGGCGCACGAGCGCAGCGAGGTAATAAGAACCTACTTACCGAACATGAGAGATGTTAATTTTATTATGCATTCTTTGTATCTTAAAAATTGGTCCTATCAATAAATTATTCATTTAAATAGTTTGAATGACAATATCGAAATTTGAAACCAAATGTGTAAACAAAATATCTAATCAATCTGTTGGGGACAACTGAATTAAAAATTCAGTTGCATGATTTAACCCGCATACATACTAACTTAACTAAGCTTGTAAAAAGGGTGTTTACCAAAATCTAAAATGTTGACTCAGCTAAAAGAATGCCTGTAATACCGTGTCCTGTATGTTTCAGTGCTGCTCATCGCTGGCCGTGTTGATCTACCTGATGGAGGATGACGTCTCTGAGATCTTGGAGGTCATGCGCATGTACGAGACCATCTTCAGCGGCAGCTATCTCAAGGTAATACATGACTATATAATGAGACATGGATATAACATACAGGTAGATAATCAATACAATGCTATAATGACCCCAAGAGTATATAAGGTCTTAGCAAAATTATTCATGTAGTTAAACAGAATAGTTTCCTTATGTCAGGCGACTATGAGATTTTATCATTATGTGATAGACAGCTCTTATAAATGATGGCTATGTGTATAGTTTTGTTTCCATAGAAAGGCAACTAAAACTGGTGATAACAAATTGGGGGATACAGTTTGGAGTTGCAGCTCCTTTATCTATCACAGTCATCCAAAATTTTGTGGCCACTTTCAGACAAATATGCTAAAAATGCCCAATTTAATCAACTTGTTGTTCCTCTCCTCAGGGTGACGGCAGCGTGAAGGTATCGGGCGCGGCGGTAGAGGAGGGCGCGTGGCACGCCGCCGCGCTGGACGGCTGGGCGCTACTGTTGCCGCTGTTGCAGGCCAACCACGCACTGTCGCTGCTGAACAACCAGGCGCCCAGCTTTGCCAAGCTTGGGGAGCTGTTAGAGGCAGTGTCGCTTGAGGTAACTTACCTACATTTTATTTTAACACTAGTCAACGATCATGATGATGTGGGTAGAGCATATTTCTCGCAGAATGGATGACGTTGCGTTGGAAGTTACCCCACTAAATGGACCGATAATCTGGTTAAGGGTGCGAGAATCCTCTAGATGTGAGATGCACAGAACCGGTCAATGTGGTGACACTTGGGGGACGTCTTTCGGATGAAATGATGATGAGAAAACGATAATCCAGTTGAATTGTTTTAGTAAACACTTTGTTCTCTCCCTCAGGTCCGCATGGCAGCAGGCGGAGCGCTCGCCATCGCGTACGAGACAGTCTCAGATGAAGACGACTCCGAGAACCCGCTCACAAGTCAAGTGGACGCTCTACTGCCGCGACTCACCGAGCTAGCGAGAGACTCGCACAAGTTCCGCGCCAAGAAAGATCGCAAGATTCAGCGAGCCACCTTCAGGGATATCCTCAAGTACTTCGAGGTAAGATGCTTATATTATATGGACACTTCTTACCACGTTCGAGATAAAACAGACTGAAATTATTCGAAATTTAAAATGTTAGACTACTGACGTAAACCCGAGAGCATGGAGACGACTCTGATGCAGCGATTTCGTGCTTTAAAAACACAAATATCTGGCAAACAATTATTCAAAAGATCATTCAATTGAACATGTAACCCTAAATTACCTAACTACATTGATATCTTTTTACATCTCATCTCATCTTTTTTTATCAATTCGATACGTAAATTTGTAATATTGTTGGAATTGCACAATATTCATATTTAGTTACTTTATGGGTTTCTAAATAAGTGTCAAATTTCATAAGTGTATGTATGTTTGTCCACGCATTTCTCTGATACTAATAATAGGACTGTGATTATAATTTCTTATTGGATTTTGGAAATTGAGAGATACCTATCTCAATTTATGGAATTTATGAAACCGATTTTATGAAACTTATATTAGTTTCATAAAATCGGTTCAGCAGTTGTGAAGACATAGTACATATAACGGAACTCCTTAAAGACAAACAGCATGAACGAGTAAATTGAGTGATAATGGGTATTTTGTCAATCCTTTCGGTAACTCACTATAGAACTTTTTACCCGACTGCCGAAGGAGGGTAATGTGTTGATCAGTCTATGTATGTATATATGTATGTTCCTATATGGCGTTCCAGAGACCAAACGCGTTGGCCGATTTTGATTATTCATATGTCAATAGATTCGTCTTAACCCTGCGAGTGTCATAGGCTACATTAAAATTGGACAATAGAAAAATAGCGGATTTTGGGCGCCATATTGTGGGGGACCCAAATTTTTTTTTTCTTCCAAACCCAGCGTGTGGGGTATCAAAATAAAGGTTTTTAAGAGGTGATTTCAAAAATATATAATACTTATATGTTTAAATGTATCTTATTCGAAAAAACTTAACTAAAAACTTATAAATAAAAAAATAAAAAACCCGACTGCTTCAAAAGCGAACTAAAAAGTCGTAAACAAAGAAAAAATCATGCTGTGCAGGCGGAGGATACACCAGATTTTGGTCAGCCAGCCCGCGAATATGTATCCTTCGACTGCACAGCATGATTTTTTCTTTGTTTACGACTTTTTAGTTCGCTTTTGAAGCAGTCGGGTTTTTGATTTAACTTTTTTTTTAGTGATGGTGTACCAAACAGAAAAATAACTTTTTCACAAAGAATAAACAAACTTCCAAAGCAAAATAGAAAAAAAGCCTTTTGGAAGTTAGTGTAACAAAACGAAAGAAAAAAGAGTACCAAAGATACTGACTTTCGAAACGAAAGTTATTTTTACTCAAAAATGCATGTATTGTTGGTTCGGTTGGAGTCTGGTTGAGGAAATGAAAATACTATCGTGATTCGTATCTTCAATTTATTCCTTACTTGTTACTCCTTGTAGAGTGGAAGACCGACTGTGTCTCTGCCTTACGGTCAGAGTGACCGACATATGCTTAACCGGGCTTCCCTGTGGAGACTAATCTCTTAGCCTCCGGCCAGGCTTCAAAGTACTAAACCTAAAGCGACAACGCTGAGGGCTACCACAGTTGGGGTCGGACCTCGGCTCAGGGCGTCGCTTGGGGGACAGCTTTTAAGGCCGGATCTAATAAAGTGACTCTACCATCCGTTCGGAAAAGCCTACGTGGAGAAGAACGGACAAGAAACTCCAATAATCTCTAACTAGATTTTAACTAATGCACAGTGCATCTAATGCAATGGCTTGTAGAATTTGATAGGGACTTCGCGGCGGGCCTCGACGGCGAGGACGGAACGAATACGGTCGTTTTGTGTATGCTAATTAGAATCGGGCCAGAGAGTTCGTAATATTTACGAACCCATTGACCGTCCTTATATATAAGGCTATCTAACTCTATTGTGATGCTCTCGTACCTCGAAAAGAGGGCACTGCATGAAGCGGGGGTGAGAGAGCCCGCATTCCGGATTTCAGCATCCAGAGCACGGGCCTGTGGGGTCATGAAGAAAGAGTACGCGCCGATGATGTTCTCAGCAACGCTCAAATATGACCTTTGCCCAGAGGGGGTGGCGGGGGGTGGGCACTTAGCGGCAGAGGTGGTGGAGGCCACTCTCTGGCTTTGTGCGGACATGGGGGCAACAGGGGCCGGAATAGGAGCTGAGATGGGAGTGGCCATCAGCGCCGGAATGGGCTGGGATAACTGAGGAGCCACACTCAGGTGGTTTAGCTTACCCCATGGGGAAGTTCTCTGAGGGGCTAGTCTGGGGGGGAGTTGAGAGGAGGGGGCTGCTAGCGCTTTTCGCGCAGCGTGAATTTTGGCCATTTTTGGCGCAAGCTTAGGGGCTTTTGGGCAGCCCCGGTAGTTAGCCGGGTGCCCGACCTGACCGCAGAGCACGCAGCTGGGAGGCTCCGTGCATTCTGCTCGGTCCTTGGGACGGGGGCATTCCTTCGTGCTATGATCACCCAGGCACTTGACGCACCTGGGGGTGGCATAACAATTGGTCTGTGAGTGGCCATAGAGTTGGCAGTTGTGACACTGACCAACGACGTGGGGACGGTACGGCTTTTCGATAGATATGCCCGACAGGGAGCATACTGTCTTGATGCCAAAAATGGGGTTATGTCTGTCGGTGTGGCTGCAAACAACCAACACCATGTCGTATTGTTATCCACCTCTTGCTTTATGCATGCGATGGACTTCAATGACAGGGACTTTCTGGGCTAAGAGATCTTCACGGATTTCCTCCGTGGAAATCTCTTTGGGAATTCGGCGAATCACCACTCGGGTGGGCTTCTCTTCCGGGAGGGAGTAGGTGTGGAACGAAGCGTTCACACTTTTCAGGAAGCGAGTTAACTCTCGGTAATCTCGGGACGTGGGGACCTGAATCCTGATGCCTTGCTGGCATGCAGTGGCTTTGGAGTAATTAATTTTGCGCTCAATACAGGCGCTAGAAATAGCGTTCCATTTCCCTTTATCCTGAAGATAAATGGGTGGAGGAGGAGGAAGTTTCCTAGTGGTAGCAGTGTCCACTACTACCATGGGACTGGGCGAGCGGTTTGTCCGCTGTGAAGCGTTATCGGGCGAGGGGGTGGGGTAGGGTTGCCTGCCGGGCGAGGCCGGCGACACAACTGACTGGGGCGAGGTTTTGGCTACAGCCTTTTTGGACTTGGTAGAGTGAGAGGGGTCCGTCCTCTTTTTCCTCTTACCCTTTGAGTTTTTAGTGGATTCGTTATCGGAGGAGGAGGACACGGTGTCGTAGTCCTCGAAATTATCGGGGATATCGGCTATCTGGTTAGCTACTGCGTTAACGAGGTCAGCTGCTGCTTCCCATTCATCGTCGGTGCTAAGGGCCATCGGAGCGGGGGAATCGTGTTCGTCATCAGCCCATTTGGACTTGGACTTGGCCTGTGACTGAAAGGCAGCTACGCGATGCTTGTACTCCGCGTACTGACGTTTGTCAGCAGGAGTGACTTTACGGGGACGGCGTGATTTGGACTTCACGGCCGGAGTCTGAGACTTGAGGGGACTACGCTCTCTAATGGGACTGAGCTCTCTGAGGGGACTGCGCTCTCTCCCAGAGAGGGAAGAGTTCGGCCTGGACCCGGGAATGGATCCGACAAAGGGGGAGGGCGACCTAGGTGCATCTTTGAATACCCTAGGCCTAGCTTCATGCTCGGCCTGAAATTTCAGTTGAGCCTCAGTGGGCGGATGGATAAGGTCCGATGGGCTGGCTAATTCAATAATCCTCCATATGGGATTACTGTATCTAAGATTATTTGCAGGGTCTGACAAAAGATTTTCCCTAAGGAACTTTATGTCAGCCTGCAGCTGTCTAATACTATCTTCACTTAACTTTGCTGAAGGCATTGTTAGAGGGTAAGGGACCTCCTCGGGTGGGTGGGCCCGGGGATGTGTGAAACCTACCCTCCCAGCCGGGTGAGACTGGGAGGTGAGTATCTGGTGAGCCCTAAGCTAGTAAACCTGTCACCAATCTTATTGGGTGACAGGGGTCCTAAGGTACCGGTGAACCCACTGAAGGTGGGCCACCCTCCTTCTGTGTACCGAAAAGTCTGGTACGTAGGGGTAGACACACCCTACCGTACCAGGTGTAGCTGTGGAACAGAGCAGGGGTTGGCTAGGCTATCTACCAAGGCCAACTGATCCTGCTCCCGACTCCTTCTGACTGCCGTGCTCTGAAGGAGCTTGGCGAATGCGAGGGTACTGCACTCCACTTGGCTTCGTTAGCACCGTAAGGTATCCACCAAGGACCACTAAGTCGTGGTTTTAACCCGGAAGGGGCCAAAAAAGATGTCACTACTAGTAACCTAAGTTACTAGTAGGACACCCGAGAGCGGCGCGCGTAGACGCAGCGACCGCAGTGACGTCACGCAGGGGCGCGACGAGACGGAGGGTAGGGGCGCGGCGTGGCGCGCGGTGGGGCGGCGAGCAGCGGGACGTCCTCTCGAGGCGGACGGCAGGCGGTGAGTGAACGTGTCTCTGCCTACAAGCGGGCCGGCTTTTATACAAAAACCGCTCGGCGAGAACAATGGCGCCCCTACTTTGCAACTGTATTCAAGCATGGCACCACAGAAATGCCGATTTTACAAAACTTATCTTACTTAAATTTACACAAGTTATACATTTCCTTAATCTACATACTTAATTCTACATAGGAAAAATATAAAAGGTGTACAAAGGTCAACACAAAAGTCTTAATCTAGATTCCTCCTTACTCCAAGTATTAAACTATGACAATATACATAATCTTATCTAATTAGCTACCTTTTCTCTAAATCTTATGTATATTTCAAGTTTTATTATACTCCTACTCTAAAATTCACATGGCACATACATGTGACATTTTACACACGTGGTCATACACGTGGTCATTTCGTGAACATAACGTGGTCATTTATTTTTTTAATAAAGAAGAAAACTGCGAGACAATCTCAACTAACTATCTACCTTTTCTCTAGTTCTTATACACATTACAAGTGTAGATAGCTTTACTCACATGGCACCTACGTCAATCCTACTTTAAATATGCACGTGTTAATTTCTAAGTTACAAGAAAGCTAAGAGACAATGCTTACGGTACATTGTGTCCGGCCCTACCAGGTCGTCGCCGTTTCGCGTCATGTGGCCATCCTTTCATACCCATTTTAATTAGGGTCGAGCCGAGCCCGAAACATTAAGCATTGATTTTAAATAACATTTTATAACATTGAAAAAGTCCGACAGAAGATCTATATTGCCGCCATTCATAGACCCGCTAAAAACAGCCATTAAGGAATTTAGCGTGGGCAGTGTCCATTTCTAAAATTACCACGTGAAAGCTGTTGTCGTTTACAGTGGTCATTATTTTAACAACCTTGTTTGAGCAAAGTCGACCTTGCCGTTCTGTTTCAAGGAGCGGCCAGCAAAGTTTTGCTGGCCGCTCTAACAGGCCAACAATGTTTTGCCGGCCGCTATTTTGACGTTTCAACGTTTTAAAAAAATCAAATCAAAAAGAATTTATTTAAAACATAGCTGTTTGTATTTATAGAGATAGGTACAAAAAGATTTTATTCCATATTAGGCTGTATAGTTCCAATTACCATTTCTTAAAAAAAAACAAAGAAGTAACAAAACGCGGTTCAGCGAAAATTTTGTTTTTATTTAGTGACTTTTTTGCTAAAAATGAGCTCTCAAAGCGAAAATTCTTCCGATTCAATGTGTTTAACACCGCCTGACATTAAAAATGAAGCTAAATTAGTGGTTGACAATTTGATACCGCGAAACTCAAAGGAAAAATATAAGTTTGCTATATGAAAAATTTGTGCAGTGGCAAATCAGTAGGAAATCTAAATCATTATCCGAAAATGTTTATCTTTTCAATAATACAGCAGTCAAACACCGCATTAGAATTATCGCAAACTATTACTAATATCAAACCGGAAAAGTCGGTGTTGAATTTTAGTAACTTTACTTTTCATAATTTTCGGTTTTATTAAGATTAGGTACTTGCATTTTTGAGTAAAGCACTATACAAACCTTGGCCCACAATGACTGCTTCGCTGGTCACGCTATGATTGCCTCGAGCTAGCCTAGCTACGCTCTAGGCCTTTCAGCTTGGCCATCATTGCAGCCCTTGCTGTCCTCGCTGTAAAGGCCTCAACCTTCGGTCTCTGCCTTTATCTAAGCTCGTCCATGCTCGTGCTGCACGCTGACCGCGCTGTGTCGGCCTGGAGCTGCGCTACGCTGCGCTGTCGGCCATAATCAGCGCGACCAGCAAAGTAGTCATTATAGACCGCGGCAGTAATGTACTATTAATTTTTTGTTTTGGATGTTTGTTTATATTTCTGTGATAAAGTTTTTTTATTATTAATGATAGGTTCGCGTTTGACTACTACCTCACATGAAGGTAAGCGATGATGTAGTCGACAATGAAGCACACTTGATGTAACTCCAACCCTATCCATGTTACAGGACGGAGAAGTGAACAGCATGTCGGTGCGCGTAGGCACGGAGACAGCGGCGTGGTCGGGCTGGTGGGGCGGCGCGGCCTACGCGGCGCTGGCGGGAGCACTGGGCGGAGCGCTGCAGGTGCTGGCGCCGCGCTGTGTGGCGCTGCGGGCCGCGCTGCAGCTGTCCGACGTGCTGCCCATCGTGAGCGGCCCACAGCAGAAACTCAACAAGCTACAACGGGTATGTTGCTACTCCACTACCGTGCAGAACAAAGTCAAATGTGTTTATTTCAAGTAGGCCATTATGCGGCACTTTTGAACATTATAATTTACAAGTAATAAAAATTGATTCTACCGTGCATTCGGAAATGTAGCTTGTTATGGAGAAGAACGCACGAAAAACTCCATGAACCACACCTGTGTTCTCCAGGTGATACTGCTGTAAAGTACACTCGCTTAGCGACAATGTTAAAATCCATAAAATCAAAAATCTAAACTAATTATTTATTTAATACTTCACGCACACAAACGTACAGAGGCGGACTTACTGTCTTAGTTAGACATATTCTACCAGTCAACCTTTTTGTGATGGAGAGACAAATAGTAGTAGGTTTTTATTGAAAGTAGATCAGGATAAGATGGATTTATTCAAATACAAATCCAACACAGATAACCAACTACCTGACTAACTCAAGCCCTCTAACGTAACAAACTTTCTTCCTACTAACCTACGCCACGACTTTTTCCATAGAATAGGCAGAAACTGCAGAACGCCACCTGCTACAATTCTTACTTACTCCTTTTGTTTAATCTATGTTCATTCATCTGGTCATACACACACACTGATTATAACCCTACTGGCATCAATCAGAAATAAAACCAAGTATTAGACTGGAACTATAAAACAATATCTTAAGACGTAACTGCTACTGTACAAACTACTAAAAAAAACATTTTTCTTGATATTTTTCTTTGGTTGCCAACACACTTCGTGATAAACTTCCTGTAGTGAAAATGTACCATCTATTTCAATCTTCTCAAACAATTACTTACACAATTTATTATCTCGCCTACTTTCACATGTACTATAGCATATTAACCTAAAGACCGACTGAGCACTGTAAAACTGCCAAGGTCAGATGCAATAACGTAACTAATTGTGATGGCAATCTGCCATTTTTGCGCTGAGCGGTAAATAAGCTGAAACCTACCGGAATAAAGTGCTGAATCATTTACACGCGTGTTTATTTATTTTGATTTTTATGACTAGCTGCCGTCCGCCCGCCAAAATTTTTATTAATTATAGCCTGTCATTCTGAAGTCTATGCTATATTACTGTAGTTTTATTAAAATCCCTTCAGCAGTTTTTGGGTGAAAGTGTAAGAGAAACATCTGTATAAACTTTCAGGTTTATAATATTAATAAGTATATGTACAAGGGCTGTCTGTTTATTATTTTGCTGTAGTAGCCTTGACAATGAAACCCAAAATATTCTCAATACATAATTGCGTAATCCTTGGAACCTAGCAAGTGTATTGTGTATAGCCATAATATTCCACATAACTTGTCAGTTCTAGTGAATTATCTGTTATTGCAATGTGTTTTAATTGCAAATAAATACTAAACCTCTGTAAACCTTGAACTGACACAGAAACGACTTTTTAAACAACAGTAGTTTGCTTTCAGAATTGGTGGCAAAAATTATATTGCACCATGGCATACCATTGAGAAATAAATTAGCAGCCAGCTTACTTGTTTTCGTGTTGCGGAGAACATACTATTTCCTTATCATGGTAAACAAATATTGGGCAAATAATTATCAACCTCGTTGCCAATGAATCTCATCCTTTTAGTTGTATGGTATTCCATAAATAAACAAGTAACTAATCTTCTGTTTCGTCTTTTGCAGCATCTACAAAACAACGCAGCAAACAAGGCCCGCACAGTCGCGCGCAACAAGAACAGAGACAAGCGCTCCGCCGCACTCGCCATGTGAGCACTGAGCATCGCTCGCGCCGCACGCATCGCGCGCATCGCACGGTTCCACGCAATATCTTTCTCGGTTTAGTTCTAGACTAGAGCTTAGTTTAACGCTAGCAACGTCAATTCCGACGCCTTAGCCGGGCTCACACTATGTGTTGTGTCGTGTCGTGGCGCCTTGTGATGTTGATTTGCTTAGATCTGAACATGGCCCTAGACAAGTAACATTATTTGAACAAAAACGTCATAAATGTGTGGGATTGCCAAGCGCTATCTAAATGTCACGTGTACAATCGCCATCCCTTATTAAAAGAAATTGTCTAGTAGAGCCTGAAATTCGTTTGATTGGTGTACAGGTGTATCCCGCGCCACGACACACCCCGGCACAGTAATGTGAACCTAGCTTTACTTCTTAGTGTCACCTGCCGAGCGGACCATAGTAACAGATAGTTACACCCGCCAGGCATGGTCGTGTGAGGTTAGTGTTAGTGCGGTTCCGTACTGATCCGTTCCGAATCTGAATTTTTAGATCGATTTAGACATGGTATAATAAGATAAGGTAGTCTCCTCCCGTGACAGCTGGGTCACGTGATTGGCCTAAGACTACGTCATCGATTGCGTTGCGGCTCTCAAACTTTTTTAGTGGGGAAAAAGATAAAAAATTTACAATAGGTACAACATATTTTTAATTTTCAATAAATCGTCATATTTGATACTTTTTGTATTTAATTACTTTGCTTTTTTTTAATTGTTTGCATATTAGTATTTTTGTTTAGTTCGGGACGAAAACCCACTAAACTTGACTTGACTAAAATAAGTTGAAAAACTAATTATGTTAGGTTAATAAGTTCGGGGGTAAAGGCGTATTGACACAACTATGACTTAAATTATGGAATTTCAAACGCGTAGAAAATTAAATATTATGTAGAAAGGCACATACATACCAGTTATTTTAGTTGAATTTAGTTACAAATTTGAAGCCACGCATATGATAGCGTCTCTTCATTGGGAAAATAAAAAAACCTTATTACACCGCCTTTTATACTTCTGTTTTTATAGTTTACGGAACAATTAACAATTTTTCTTGAGTATCTATCAAAGTTCACGGGTTCACCACAAACGTTTGGGAGCCACAGTATTTTACTCACAGAGCGAAACAACGCTATAGGTGTGAGCGACACGACAATAGAAATGAAATGGCTAGTTGTCAGTATGACACTTGTCAATTCGATATGTTGCCACTGTGTGTGATTGAATTACCCGAGCAAAATGCATGTTTATCTTAACAAAGCTATTATGAACTAATAATTTAATATACAAATAAATTTAACAATAAATAGATGAATCACATGAGTTACTAAATAGTTATTTTAGTTAGTAATTTATTTTATTTTCATTAACTACATGAGAAAGTACCTAAATTTTCTAAAAAGGACAATCAATGGTAACACTTATCGTGACGTAGGCTTAGGCCATCCTGGGAAGAGAATACCAGGCGAAGTATACGGAGTATGTTATTATACCATGGATTTAGAAATGTTCTGATGACGGACGGAGTTCGGATACAGTGCGAAATCTCTCCTACAAGAAGTACTACGGGTACTCCGGACCAAAATTTCTCGGCTTCGGATTGGATGCAGTGCGGAACCGCTCTTAGGGTACAATAGGCTAGTTGTTAAAACCAAAGAAATTCCTCATATTTTGGGTAATAAAAACGTTGGAACCGTCTATTTTATGAAATACCTCGCTGATTGTCGACGCTCTGATTGTTTCTCTCGCAATATGTTTCAGATCGCGGACTCGTTCGTTCATTCCCTTTGCGATATTGATGTATTTTAAATTGATATTATTGCGACCGATGATTTCATATCATTTTGTATAATAGAACATTTTATTCTTACTCCATTTCTTGGTGATTTGGGCTCACGCTTAGGCTGCGTTTCCACTGACGCGGAGCTGGGCGGAGACGTGCGGAAGCGACCAATCACAGACGAGACGAGTGGCGCGATGAGGGATTTCAACCATTGTAATTGGTCGCTTCCGCACGTCTCCGCCCAGCTCCGCGTCAGTGGAAACGCAGCCTTATTCATTCCGAATGTACTCCGTTACGGCCGGCCCTTAGAACTTAATCTGTTGCTTTTTTAGTGAAATATTTTACTATAATTATACTTATGTTATTTTAATGATATTTTTTGTATTGAAATTGACAGTTTTGTGTGTTAGATTACTTTATTGTTAGTTTTACTTCGCCATTGCAATGTTTGGTTTACTATCCAAGGATTACGTACGTTAAAGTCAAGTTGTGGAGTAAGGGCGTTTATTTTATAACAGTTGTTAAAATGAATATTCTCTATGACTTGTACTGTTCATATATCTTATGTATATTTGATTCGTATGTGTGTCCTAGTGAGGATGAGTGCATCACAGTGCAATTCATACGTTTATAGGATAATATTTAAGCTTCTCTGTAAATATTATTTTAATTTAGGATTCGTTGCAGCGGTCACCAAGACTTGTGTACATAATTAGGCTAACGGAGTGTTGAAATAATATTTATTATGAGAACCACTTTTTGTTTCATTTTTATAACTCCCAAGTTTTCCTATCCTTGACTAAATAAAAAAATTAAATTCTGGAAATATTTTTAGATTAGTGTTGCCACGTATCAAGCTTGGAACATAATAAAGATTTTATGATAGTTTTTGGTAGCTTATATTTTAATTATATGTTTAAATTAAGATATTAAATAAAACAGCAATATAAACACATGACTAGCTTTATTCTCAGACACATAATCGTCCCCCGGTTCATACAAACGTCAGAGTCCCTCGCTACAGTCATAATATTATTACAACAATTAAATATTCATGTCCTTACCTAACACATCGCTTCTTGGGTAGTGGGGTGCACTCCTGCGCAATGAACACTAGATAAACGAATGAAGACATCAAAATATATCTATATTTTAGAAAAAAAAGTCCTACAGAGGAATACAAGACAATTTTCGGGTCTACAATTTTAAATTATGCTTATAATCACAATATCCAGGTACCCGTATAACAGGAATGCAGCCCATAGTATTCGTTGCTCAATTTTAAACATCTGATAATAGAACAAAATCGATAGACCCTTATCTAACTCGGTATAAAATGTTAAGCTCGTGTGTCTCACTAACTACTGTAGCTAAACATTTTAACTTTCAATTGACAATTTTGAAAAAGAATACTATTTTATATTGTCATGTTTATAGTCTTTGCAGATTCGCTCTGACGAAAATGTATCTCATCTTTACTTTCGTAGTGAATTAATTCAGAATACGACCATCCTATCCCCAAACTCTCCATTTGAACATTCGTGTAAAAGTTAACTAACAATAGATATGTGGGTATTTGTATGGGAATGCTATTCAATGGAGTTATTGAAGTATTTTAGCTACAGTCCGCCTGTATAATCAAGACACTCATTATAGATATCTTAACGTCTAAACGATTACACTTGGTAATGGTCTTCTTAAGTACAAACATTGATTTGAGAACGTTACTCGAGCGGTGCGCGCCAACAAGGCGGCAGGCTCGGGTAATCTTCACAGCGACATTTTACATCGACTAACTTTAAAGTGCAATTCCACGATATACATAATGCAAAAATATGAATAAACATTTTCGATAATAAACGACTAAAATAACTTTGTGTGTGAATACTTTACTAATCGACAAAGGCAATTTGATGATTGTTTATGTCTAACTTTATATTTTTTTAAATAAACTATTTCTTTTTAATTTTAAGATATTCAGGCACTGGTGTACCGGTCGGGATGTACTACAGATATTTGTCCCCGGCCAGCGCAGTACTATTGTCACTCAATCGTTATAAATACTCCTCTCAGCTAAGATACACTTCGAATGGACAGTTTCACAAAGTTACTCACTAAACCAAAATGAATCACAACATCATGTTATATTTATTTGCTGTGCAACACAACCTAATAGCGCGTATACCAAATAACGTAGCAATCGGAGGTATGTCTCGTAAGGCAACGATGAAGGCAGTCCACATCTGCATTGAACATGATTGATTCATATAAAATTGATAAAAAAATATAACTACATGTAAGTAAAGCCGGAAATGATTAATATATTGTCTTCTATTGATATTGCGACAGGACTAATCGCTGTGACCCGACGTTTTAGTAGCCTTATTCTTAAATTCACGGGACAAGCGAAATTATTGATAGATTTTGAGAACACAAACCTTTTGCACAGGTGGGACATTGGTCAAGAGATATTAGCGACACCCGTGGCGTCTATTTTCGTCCTCATTATTCGATATCGAACTTTGTAAAGAGCAATATACAAGACTGCGATGCGATACCGTAGATAGGCGTGCTACCCTCAACACTTGAGATTGCGAATAACGAATCGTCCCTAACACGTACTACTGTGAGAGCTCTACTATCTAGACTCGGGTTAAATACTCTGAAATTGCGACGTACTTTGGTAATACCGAAACATAGTGACAATAATTCGTATACTACTAACCTATTCTTATATTTAAACAACATTATTTTACATAAACTTAGTGACTTAGGCCATAGAAGGTAACATTTATACAATTTAACTAAAATTTTGAACTTATATAGGAATATTTTACTAATTGAATCGTGACGTTTTTGATAAACATTTAAAAGATTGCTAACTCATGCAAAGGGTTCCGATATATTGGTGGAATTCACACCTAAATAAACAACAGAGGTAGAAATATTATTATGATGAGAACTGGTACAAATACAAATCTTGTTGTTCAAGATTTTCAATATAAATGTGCAGATAAATGCAAGTAATTTTGACCAATTCCAAAAGCCTTGTTTATACATAAATAGCTCTTATAAAAAATGTATAAGCAAATTTAAGAATAACATTCTTTGGTATACTTAATTAAACATAACTTATTTACCAACTTAAAACGCTTCTAAATATTAATTATAATATACAAGTATTCTTCGATAAGTTGTTTATTTACTCTGGCAATGTAAAAGCTTTGGTTCTGTATTATGACCAAAAATATTATTTATAGTAAGATTTAAATAGTAATTACATTTAACTACATATATTACAACTCTCCATATAAGGAACTAAGGACTACAGTAAGAAAAAATACAATGTTACAAACATTCAAAGGATGTCCTTGCAATAAATATCAAGAGATGGCCGAAGAATCGCAGTCTCAGCGGCACACACAAAATTTAATGTAGATTTTAATAGTCAACCGAGAAAATGCGAAAATATGACTTAAAAACATGAAAATGTTTAAATATGAGGAGAAAAAGAAGAAATCATTCTAATCATCGATTTGACAGAATTACTCATGACATAATACGGCCACAAATCGGCGCTCTACACTATAGTACACCAAGTTTGAAAATTACATACTCAATTTTTATATCTAGTTTATTTAATAACATTATCTTTATAGACATTTTATCGACACAGAATATGAATAGCACAAAATTTATATTGTTGATGCGGGACCGGTCAATGTGCCGACACTTGGGGGAGACCTATGTTCAGCAGTGGACGTCTTTCGGCTGAAATGATGATGATGATGACTTTATTACACATCATCATAATCATCAGCCTTTTAGTTCCCCATAGATGTTTTCCTTCACCGTTCTGAGAGCAGTGGTGATGAAATAATTTAATCAAAGTAAAGCGCCTGCCTGGGCCCACGATCTACAACTTGTAAGTCGTGGCTGATACCACTGGGCCACCACTGCTCACATTGTTTCTCAACTCACTGACTTTATTACAAAATACCCGTTAAAATGGCATAACTTCGCATATCCACTTGCTACCAAGGGTAATCCTGCCTGCAGGAAAACTTGATTTCATGGACTTGTGACACATGCTATGGCGACAAAACGATACCTTATAATAAAGTTCCGAATACACTTCACACAATACATGAGACGTGCATTAGAAGACTAACTTTATGCTTGGACATTATCATACAACGGGGAACAATGTATATTCATATATTTACATCGATAAAATAATACTTTACACGTTATGACCAGAAATAATATATATATATAGTTTCGAGTGTTGTGTTATAAAAAATTATAACATGTCACATCCTTTATATTCAGAGGCAGAGAAAATGCCTCATTTGCTACACAGCACAGGTCCTAAACAATATATCTAATAGGTGAACCCTATTTACCACATATCCACGCGAGAGTTTATTATTCTATAAATTCAATTGATCAGTTTCCAGAAGCCAGTCCAGCCTATAAAACCTAAATATTATCAACGTGGCAATAGGGATGTTTCCTGGGTAGAAAAATGATAATTCTATTTAGTCCGTCAGTGAGATTATCGACCCGTATTTTTTGCTTTATTAAATAAATAAAAATTTACAAAGATAAAGCCCATTAAAGCACAGGAGTGGGGCTTGTGACGTCATTCTGTCAGTATATAGTGTAGCACACCGTGACGTCACACGACATTTCAACGCACTGTATCGTCGCATTTTTTTGTTTACGTGGCAAAAGAAAAATACGTGTCTATTGTTACGTTATCTAACTGATGGACTAAATAGATATTTTTGTCAACATCCCTACTGCGGTTATAAAACGTTGGTTTTGTAAACTGTTTTTAAACGTTGCCCCACACTTGGCATTTCTCCTATATCGTTGGTTGGTGATGTAGGTCAGGCGTTTAGCGAAGGAGTGGGCAAATTGTCATTCAGCAATTGATTAAGTCTTATTTGATAAAAATAACCATCTTGTTTTAACGTCAATATTATAATCAAAAAGCTTTTCAAAACTGGGGGTCTGTTTTATAACATAACACATTATTTACTTAATCAATTACCTATTGTATGTCTTTTGAAATATTGATAATAATGATGATAAAAATTGCTAACTATAAGATCTATGATTTTGATATTTCTTCTTGTTACTTGATAGGTTCTTATAAATATAATGTAATTGCACTGCAAAGGCAATAGTGGTAATCTTTTGAGTCTTTTCTTGACAATTTGTCACATTAATCCTGCGATAATTTAGAGCTGAGAAACTCGGGATAAGTATTAAAGAGAGGTTTTTTTCACAAATAAGTCTGTAGCAGATATTTTTTTTTTCTACTAGATACGATTATCCTGACTTTGTAATGTCTATTAGGGAACTTTTAATAAACGCTCAGTATATATTTTTTGAATTTTCACGTTTATAATTTACTTACTTAATTCATCATCATCCTGCCCATACCCCAATTTATTTGGTGTCGGGTAGCATCTCTTCTTAATCTATACATCTTGTGTATGTGTCGATGAAAAGTTCGTATTTTTTTCACTAATTCATATTATTTTATTGTTGGTTTTATTACTAAGCTATGCCTAATACAGCAAATGCTTTTAGCATGTGTCATCCATAGAAATATTCACAACGCACGAACATTCCACTAACCATTATGACGAAATACATTTATCCCATAGCATAATGTAATTCACAACGCACGAACATTCCACTAACCATTATGACGAAATACATTTATCCCATAGCATAATGTATCTTCACTACAGTATAATTGCTCGGTCAATATAATTGTGCACCTGCCGCTGTGACGTCACTGTGATGTTCGACTGCTATTGGCGCACGAGGGTCGGGCGGGTGCCAGGGACTGTGTTCGCAATCCAGTGAGGTGCACACTTATTTTGTCAGAGTAGTATATTGTAACAATGTTTCAGAGTCTACACAAGTCCTTATCCTATCTATATAAAGGAGCTGGCAACTCGCAATAGAAATGTAGCACACTACATGAAATCGCAGTAACCATTGAAGAATGCGACCGCATTACCAGATGCGAGCAACATAATAACTGACGACAATCAAGTACATCGTAGTACTTTAAAACACAAAAAAGTATGGAAGTTGTAAATGCGCTGCGGGAGCTTATTTGAGTTACACGCAGTAACTTAAATATTTTTGGGAAATACTAGCGACGAATACGTTAGATTAAAGTTATCAACAAAAAAGACAGAATTTAGCATAATTATCTGGTTTCTTACTTTTTTTTGTTGACAGTACAGCCACGTGCAAAAAGTCAACACACTTAACAAAATTCAAGAGCTTTTCGCTTGTCGACTCTAAATTTGAATTCTGTTACCAAATCTGGCTAAAAAATCATTTGTTATGTATTGTAACAGCGACAGAGTAGTCCTGTCAACCAGTCGGCAGGGCCAATCAAGGTGCAGTACCCCGATACTTCATACCTCGGATACGAATCGACAGAAGAAAATTGAAAGGAAATATCTAACTACCATAAAACCACAAATACCTACTAATAACTTCTGATTGATGAACATGACAATGGCATGCAAGCTATTTGCACACTTGGCTTGTTTATTTACGGCTTATGGTATATCGATACCCTCTCGACAACTTTCGAATCTTATCAAACGATTTTATAGTTGAATTTCGTGCTAAGCCTAAGGCGGAAGGCCCTAGTGTTATGCCCCTCCTACGTTCATATAACACAGTTAGTCAGCGCTCATCTTCTGCTTCTTGTGACAGTCAGGTTCGTCGTCGTCCTCCTCATCGTCGTCCCAGTCCCACTCCTGTTCGTCATCGTCGGGCTCGCGAGGTGACTCCTCGGGAATCTGTTCTTCATCTTCGTTTTGTTCCTATGGATGGAAATGAATTTTACATTCGAATACATATATTTTATACAGCTGTTGGCTAGGCACTCGTCGAGGTTTTAAATAATAATAATAATAGCCGCATGGGTCGATCTTCCGGGTTAAGCAACGCTACTCGAGGTCCAGTCCGTGGATGGGTACAATATAGTTAGGAATAGGCTGAGCAGAATGATAAGTAGTCTGAACCGTTATAGCAACAGTAACTGTTCTTAAGAAGTCCTTAATAACAGAGATATTTTTTTGCATCCATATTAAGAGCAGCCTAGCCGGGCCGTCTATCGCCAACGCGAGCACCGTCCAAAAGCTTGTTGTTTCATCCAGCGCAATGCTTGAAAAAGAGGCAAAGCGAAAAGAGAGAGATAGCGCCTGAACGCTCGGATGTCATTCGGTAACTTCCGCCGCTCAGTCGCGGGCGCTCGCCGCCGGTCGGCCGGCCGCTTGTGTGAGTGAGTGTGCGACCCATTCATTCATGAATTCATGATAATAATATCGCATCGCGCGCTACATTTAGTACGGACGTAGCCCTTGGCCCCGGGAATGTGTGTTTGTATTTTTACCAATCTAGGTACCGTACGTGCGCAATTTTTTACTGCATGTAAATTATTTAAAATATATTAGTTTTGTCGTAATTTATGTAGGATATCTACATAAAGTACGAAAAAGTAAAAGTACCAAAATCATTAATTCTGCTTATGGAATAGCACAAGCAGAACACATTATTATTATTTTATCTAACTTAACCAGGCAGTATTGAGGCAGCTAACATTAGTAGGTACAATTACAATGTACGTAGGTACCTACGACGTACAGGCGGTTGATCAAATAAAGTAGTCTAATTACAGTTTGGCATTTTTATTTATTATAATTATCGAAAAATTCATCCAAATCGAGAAGATTCCGATTTCCGAAAACAGACATTCAAACATCATTTATTTTTTTATCTTTTGAAGTCCTTATGGATGTCCTTCACCCTGGGGCAAACGAAGGGTTTTTTTTAAATCGATGTCGCACTCTATGTAGTTCTTCCTGTATCGTGGGTGCGTTTACAAACATCTCACATACACAACTACACAAGACACCCAGACCCGGAACATCTCATATTAGTTGCTTGCGGTAATCGAACCCGCGACACGCAGCACAGCAGTCGATCGCTCAACCTCTGCGCCAACCGTGTCGTCAATTCGACACGTATTTATGTAATATTATTGGAACTGCAGAATATTCACATAGCATAATTATATATTCTTCTAAAAATGTGTGCCAATTTTCATTGCATATTTGTATGTATGTATGTTTGTCCACGCATTTCTCCGAAACTAATTGTCGGATCGTGATCATTCTTTTTATGCTAAGTATCTCTCAAATTAGGGAAAAGTGAGCATACAACCGTACTCCTTAGCGACAAACAGCACGAATTTGTAAATTGAGTTATAGGTTTTTTATCAATCCTTTAGGTACCTTATCATAGAACTTACTCATTTTAGTGATGGTGTACTAAAACTATAAAGAGCGAAATAAAAACATTTTCACAAAAAAATAAATCGACTTCGAAAGAAAAAACACTAAAAAGTACAAAAAAACTTTAGTTTCGGCAGTCGTCAGTAATTATACCTATAAATTTTAGCTTCCTCAATACCTGTGTCAATACGGACTGAGATAGATAAATAATAATGTGTTCTGCTTGTGCTACTCCATAAGCAGAATAAATTATTCAGGTACCTATACTTTTTCGTACTTTATGTAGGTATCCCACATAAATTACGACACACATGGTTACACACATGTTAGTTGGCGTTGTGGTTGAACGATCGGCTGCTACTCTGCGTGTCGCGGGTTCTATTCCCGCACGGAAAAAATATTTGTATGGCCTATAGATAATTGTTCCGGATCTGGGTGCCATGGACAAAATACCTATAATAACTAAATGTACACATTCGTGCTGTTTGTTGCTATGGAGTTAGGTTGTATTCCATATTTTGAAAACTGATGTACCGATTTTGAATAAACTTGCACTAATCCCTAAGTTGAGAGATACTCAATCCAACACAAAAAGAATGATCACGATCCGACAAGTAGTTTCGGAGAAATGCGTGGCGAACATGCATACATACAAACATACATACACTTAAGATATTTTGCAAACGTGTTTAGAAGCCCAGATAGCGTAACTTATTATGTGAATATTGTGCAGTTCCAATAATATTACATCCATACTTGTCAAATTGATTATCTCTTTATTTTTGAAGTCGGTAAATAAATAACATCTGTTTATTTTTTGTTTGTTTTAGTGGTCTAAAACCATCTGTGCTTTATTGCCATAATGAAACCGGTTTGGGCATTGACATATACATTTAGGTTTAGGTCACAACGGCAACGGTTGGATGGTTTCAAGCTCTGTAACGGACGTAGGAACAAACTATTTTTGTGTTTTATATATTAGGACAAATGGCTACCAAAACTTATTTTTTTGTTCCTTGGGAAGTCCCCATGGATGTCCTCCGCCCTGGGGCAAGCGAAGGGGTCTGTCAGAGTCTAACTAAATAAAACCACACGGTGTTTTGCAGGTACCTTCGGCCGGGGCGCTGGAGTGCTTGCGCTTTTAGTCACGCTCCCCCGCTCCCCGGCCAGTTATTGGCCATGGTTACTTTTTGGGCTGGGTCCTTCTGGTTGGCGTAACAAGTTTTCTTCTTCCATATCTCCCCGTCTTCTGTCACTCTATCACTAACTCCCTTTTCTTTCATATCACTCCTCATACAGTCCATCCATCTTTTCTGTTGCCGTCCCCTCTCTCTCCATATTTGTAATCACACGCACCAGGTTCGGATGGTGTTCTTGGTCGACCATGGGTCAGCAACAGTATAATTGCAATATATAAGCGAAAAGTGCTGAAATCGTCAATTTGAGTATGTAGATGACAGCATAGTTGCATAGAGGTACTTGTCCAACGCAAGGGCTACTAGGGCGAGATCCGGTCTCTTCGTGAGACTATGGTGAAGCGCTTGAACCAGTCCTTGACGACGGGGAGGTCAACACGCAGGACCACATCGTATATCGCGAGATCCCACAAGAGATTTTGTAAAACCGACCCCTGCAGAACCCCACAACTAGAGGAGAGCCATAGTCAGAACTCACGCTTGGCCAGGGACTTCATCCGTGCCTGGTGCGTGTGCCGTGTGGTACGTATGTGAATTTTGGTTTGTAGTGATTGGTGTATCAAGATGGCTGTTTGTATTTTACCTAAAAAGGTTTTTTTTTTCGTTTGTTTCTGTTTGTTCCTATACCTATCATACCTATCAGAAATAGAGATACATATAACAAAACAGTAACATAAAATAAAAAAAGCAAAAATGTAAAGTAATTAACTTCGTCTAAATCGAGTGTAATCGCGTATTTTTTAAATGAAAATGGTTGTGTTTTGTAGATAGGTACTTACAAAACAAAACCATTTGTCTGTAACTCGGTGTAGTCAGATATAAATAATCATTCTAATTAGTCCGTCAGTTAGATTATCGAAAAATATTGGACACGTATTTTTTTATTTATTATATCATTAAAAATTGATAATGATAAAGCTCGTCAAAGCTTAGGAGTTGGGATCGAGATGACACTTTACGTGACGTCACGCGGAACTTCAACGCACGTAGCAAGAAACTTGCGAATGCGATGCTTTCTTTTGATTGATCAAATATACGCCGCACACTGTTGCCGTTCCGTCACACGCCAAAACTGCGCGCCGTTCGCCCGCGCCGGTGATGAGCGATCTCGCAACGTTGCGTTGCAGCCTGATATACTTACCTAGTAATCAGTACTGAGTATCGATAAAAATATCAATAATTTTATACCTATACTCAAGGAAGTATTGCGAGCATCTGGCGGGTGTTTCGAGTGTCCCTACCTAGGTACATACCTACTCTACCTGCCCTTCTTACCTTACCTACACGACCTACCTACCTACTCACCCTATCTACCGGATAGGTAGAGTGAGTACGTAGGTAGGACCTACCCACCCTATCTACTTACCTAACTACCTTACTCGTTACCTAGTTACCCAACCTAGGTACCTAACCTACCTACCTACTTACCTACCCTACCATCAAAACAAATTCGGTTTCTGTATTAACTAATGCCAGGTTCGTTTCTTATAAAAAAACAAAATCTATTTGAAAGCAAAAACGTAAAAGGTAAAACAGAATTCTCTAAATAAATGAAATAGATACGATGCACACTCACGTACGCGCACAGTACTCAACAAATTCATTCATTACCTATTCCTACTAGCCGAGCGAGCGAGGGGCCACGGGATCTTCATTCACTCCCCCGTCTCACCCCGCCCGACCCCGCACTACTCGCCTCCCCGCGCCCCTCTTACCGCCTTGTTCACTAACAAGCAAGTGAGAACGCGATAGCATTGAACGAAAAATTGTGTTTGAAATTTTCATAAAACTTGTTCCAGGAAATACGTGTTTTTGAAAAAGCCTTACAAGTTTGTGAAATAATTATTGGTCATTTAGAATCTCTATTACTTGTGGAAGGTTTCTAACGTGATGATTTCTTTACTTTTACAATTTATGAGTACATTATGAACGGCCAAAGTTGAGGTAAAATTTGTGCAAAAAAGCAGATTTTTGGAGGCTGATACTGAATTGGTTTATCCAAATTTTTATTTTCTGCTTTGATAGAAACCTAGATATAGTGCACAAGATACCTATTAGTTCAAAAAAATCAAAGATAGATGTGTTACAACGACATAATCACGTACGAGCGTTTGTATGAAGATTATGTCGGCTTGCCTGCTCTTAATAATTTTATTGAAACGGAAAATATAGTAATTTTTCATGTGGTTAGATTGAAGTAATCAAAAAGTGAGTGGGATTGTGTGGTCAGGTACAGTATAAGTCCATGGGTACCAATCTTGTGGTGGGTGAGCGAAGTCAGGGCAGGAACTGCGTTAAATGGTCACCCGCGCGGTTCCATACTAAAGTGCAGTCGCGGGGGAACGCGCGTATGCCGCCAGTCGCAGCCATTGCAGGGTTTTGCTAGTTGTCGCTACGCAATATAGGGTGGCCAAAAAGTCGTGGATCAATCGCAACTTGGGGATAGATGGGGCCATGAGCTGCAAAAAATTGTTCTACGGGAAGTCCTTGGACAACCACTGCTGAGTTTATTTTAAATAGGCCTGAGTTTTATGGTTGGGTTCACTTTGGCCTTGCTACAAATGATAGTCCTTGAAAGATATCAAAGCCATCTCTAACCATCCATCTAACCCCTAGTTGCGTTTGATCCACGACTTTTTGGCCACCCTGTATATAATGTGATCCATCGACAAGACTACATGCACACCGTTACAATCAAACTAGTAATACTGCGTGAATAAAATAATCCGTGTCTATGTACGTAGACACGCGACCCGTCGATTACTGCAGTTTTGGCCCTCAAAGGTATATAATTCTGAAGACGAGAGGGGCGGTGTGGGAAGATTATGCGGAGCTCGCGGGGCTGGCAGTCTGACAGGCGGCGGCGATTTGATGCGCTGCACAGTTGTAACACTACATTCGCGTGTCTGCGAGGCCGCTGTGGTTAGAAACTGACGGGGAGCCTTGCGTCGAGCGGCTACAGCCTGAGC
This sequence comes from Orthosia gothica, assembly GCA_949775005.1. Taxonomy (NCBI): domain Eukaryota; kingdom Metazoa; phylum Arthropoda; class Insecta; order Lepidoptera; family Noctuidae; genus Orthosia; species Orthosia gothica. Next base: position 4,241,233 of record OX459042.1, read on the forward strand.
TCGAGGCCGTCACACGCCCAGATCGCCCCACGCCGCCATTTTTATGCTCATAAACTAAGTATCACGCTTTACTCCTACCATATGAGTAGACAAACGGAACAGAGACAAAGCTTCCTAAGAACGTGCAAAATTGTTACCTATTTTGGTAGGGTTGTCACAATAGGTGAAAACAAAAACAAAACATTTTTTAAATAGTTTTATTATTTATTACTAGCTAGTAGAAAATATCAGAAACTACCAGAAGTTTTATGATCTTCTCTTGACTTGTTCAAATAAAGAGTCCTTTGTGGTCAAAATGATGAACGGGGATTCTGTCAAAGTAAACGCCAGGAACGAAGACTCCTACAGAGCGATTACTAAATTATTATTAGAAAATAATTGTCTCTGGCACTCCTATGAGAACAAACAAGACAGACCAATTAGGGTCATAGCAAAAAATCTACACTCATCATGTATGCCAAATAGAATAGCTGAAGAATTAAATGCTAATGGCTTTAAAATCCAGGAAGTGGTAAACAAATTAAGTTGGAGGACTAAGGAACCTCTAAATATGTTTATGCTTTCCTTTCAAAAAGACGAAGATATAAATAAAATTTATAGTATTAAGACCATATTAGGTTGTAAAGTAGAAGTGCAGCCTTTAAAAACTTCCAAGCTAATACCACAGTGTAAGAGATGTCAAGCATATGGCCATACACAGAAATATTGCTCCAAGGAACCTAGATGTGTGAAGTGCACAGGTAAACACTTTACTAAAGACTGCACAAAACCTATAGCAGATAAACCCAAATGCGTTCACTGTGGTGAGCCACACCCAGCCAACTACAGAGGGTGTATGGTAGCCAAAGAATTGCAACAACTGAAAAATAAAGCCATGAAAAAAAAAGTTACTACACCTGTCACTCAGGCTCCTAGTGCTAATAAAAATGTCAAAGAGTATCAAAGGGTATCAAAGAATGTGTCTTATGCGCAAGCTACGAAATCTCTTGAACCACAGCCACCAGTGCACGGTTCACAACCCTCCACGTCAATAGACGCCGACACAAATGAAAATATAAATAAAATTTTGAATATTTTAACCTCATTTGAACAAAGGTTAAAAAACCTAGAAAGTAGTGCTACGCAGCTACCTCGTTTGACTCAAAAATGAAGAACACTCTAAAAATTATGGCGTGGAATGCAAACGGACTCCTAAAGCATCAAAACGAGCTACAGGCGGTCCTTGCAACAGAAAAAATTGATGTGTGCCTCATATCGGAGTCTCACTTCACAAGAGAATCGTATATACACCTTAACGGATATAAAATATATCATGCACTGCACCCTGTCAATACTGCGAGAGGGGGAAGCACCCTTATAATAAGAGAGAACATCTACCATTACCTAGAACTTAAATATGAAGAAGAGTTCATACAAACTGTAGCCGTTAGGGTCAAAACTAAATATCATCACATTACCGTAGCAGCTATATACTGTCCACCAAAGCATGCTCTGAAAATAGAGCAGTACAGAAACCTGTTGAAACTTCTTGGCAACACGTTTATATTGGGAGGTGACCTTAACGCAAAACACATACGTTGGGGATCTAGACTAACCAACACTAAAGGAAGGGAATTGCTTAGTGCTATGCGAGAAATCAATTGCAATGCAATATCAACAGGAAAGCCTACTTACTGGCCTACTGATACCCAAAGAATTCCAGATCTGATCGACTTTTTCATATTTAAGAATCTGTCGGCTACATATCTTCACATACAGGAGGGATTTGATATGAACTCTGATCACTCGCCCATTATCTTAACTTTAAGTGAAACCATAATTCAGAAAGAAAGCAATCCAACTTTAGTGAATAAAAACACGGATTGGGATAGCTTCAAATTCGATTTAGACAATATGATTGACCTCAAAGTACCACTCAAAAATAATCAACAATTGGATAAAGAAGTGTTAAAATTTGTGTCAGACATTCAAAACTGCGCTTGGGGAAATACACCTCTCTTGAAAAGAAAAGTTGCAAGTCATAGTTATCCGTTAGAAATAAGAAACCTCATAGCCATAAAGAGGGCTCAGAGGCAAAAATGGCAACAATCAAGATATCCACCTGACAAAACAATGCTAAATAGACTTACAAAAAGATTAAGTAAAGCAATACAGGAATATCATGATGATGCTACACATAATTACTTAAGCCAATTAACAAGTAGTGGAAAAACAGAACACTCACTGTGGAAAGCCACTAAACGTCTGAATAAGCCTATTGTTCATGCATCACCTATTAAACAAATAGATGGTAAATGGGCCATAAGCAACGAACAGAAAGCAAATATATTTGCAGAGCATTTACAACAAACTTTTCAAACAAGTGCTGAGGAAAGCTCTGAAAAAATAACACTAGATGTCACTCACCATGACGAGTTGAATATACGATTAGCTACGCCGAAAGAAGTGCAAAATATGATCAAAAACTTAGCCAAAAAGAAATCGCCTGGATACGACCTTATCACTGGAGAACTGCTTCAAAATCTGCCACGAAAAGCCATAGTAAAACTTACAACCCTTATAAATGCAACATTCCGTTTGAAACACGTGCCTGATATCTGGAAAGTTGCTGAAGTAATAATGATCCCCAAACCCGGAAAATCGCCTCAGGAAGTAACATCATACAGACCTATATCTCTTTTACCAATAATTTCAAAATTATTTGAAAAACTACTTATAAGACGCATAAAACCAATAATAGAAGACAGAAAACTGATTCCCAATTACCAATTCGGTTTCAGAGAAAAACACTCCACGATAGACCAAGTACATAGAATTACCAACATTATAGAAAGAACCCTAGAAGAAAAAAAAGTCTGTTCTACAGTTTTTCTAGATGTAGCACAGGCATTTGATAAGGTTTGGCATAAAGGTCTCATTTATAAGTTAAGGAAAATGCTTCCTAAACAATTTGCAGACATTTTAGAATCTTACCTAACAGAGAGGACGTTTAGAGTCCGACATGAAGATGCTTACTCAGATCTCAAGCAAATAAAAGCTGGTGTATCACAAGGAAGTGTTCTTGGACCTATCTTGATATCCCAGAAATGAAAAACAACTTTATTGCAACCTTCGCAGATGACACAGCCATCATGGCTATAGGTGTCACTCACAAAGAAGCCGTAGATAAAGTACAAATTGCTGTGAACTCCATCACCAACTGGACAAAAAAATGGCGAATTAAGTTAAATGAGTCCAAATCGACCCATATAGACTTCACAAACCGAAGCCCTAATTATACACCGGTTTATATCAACGGTTGCATAATACCTTACGAAAATACTGCAAAATACCTGGGTATGACGCTTGACGCCAAGCTTCGCTGGAAGGCTCATGTCAAAAAGAAACGCCTGGAGTTAGATATCCGCTACAGGAACATGTACTGGCTACTTGGCAGACATTCATCATTGTCAGTGTACAACAAAGTACTTCTGTACAAACAAGTACTTATGCCTGTATGGGCATACGGTATACAGCTTTGGGGCTGTACAAAACGTACCAATGTTGAAATTATACAAAGATTTCAAAACAAGGTACTGCGGAGCATAGTAAACGCTCCCTGGTATATTAGAAACGAGGACATCCACCGGGACTTAGGAGTGGACCTCGTCGCCAAAGTTATAAAAAAATACGCCGAAGCTCATGAAGAGAAACTTCATAAACATGTGAATGTCGAGGCTATCCAGCTCCTTGACACCACGGACATAATAAGGAGACTGAAAAGGACTAAGCCTTTTGAGTTAGTTTAGAGTGAAATTAGTGTTACGGAGTGCAGTGAGTGCTACCTTTTAAGAACACATGAACTAAGTGTCTTCCCATCATAATAGAGACAATAAGAAAAGAGCCAATGGACACATTCTTTACCGTATAAATTATTAGCAAATTAGGTTAAATTTAAGTTACTTATTAGCCTCAAGGCTAGATTGTGACTGTTATGAAGTAACTACTCAGTTACATCGTAATAAAAAAAATAAAAATTACTAGCTGACCCCCGCGGCTTCGCTCCTGTCAACTGGCTACCTACCTACCATAACTACCCCTACCCTACGTTTTTAAGATGTATTCTGCTATTCGGGGCGGAGACAAATCCAACGAATCGAAAACCATGAAAATTGGTCCAGCAGATCTCGAGTTATAAGAGTTGTATCAAACCCGTCTTTGTTTTATTTATATAGATGTATGATAGAATACTTTATAAATTACTTACTCTAATAATTTTCTTTTTATAATTTTTGTTTTTTAATAATTTATTGTTCCTTAATGGTGTAATAAATTCTGAATCTAACATAAAGTTTCCCTCGTGAGGAGACTATCCTGTCTGTTGCAGCAGTTTATGGGGGAGATCATGTTTAGCAAACAAAAATAAATTTAAATGCCTAACTACAACGTTTCAAGTCCATGCTTCTATCCGTTAAAGAGATCCCTCGCAAGGAGACAATGCTGGCTGCAGTAGCAGTTCATGATCAAAATCATGTTAAACTATTGAAAAAAACTAACATATAAAGTTTCGGGACCGTGCTGCTACCCGTTGAAGAGTTCCCTAGTGAGGAGACAATCCTGGCTGCAGCATCAGGTTATATCTGTCATATTATTGCATTTTCACTGAAGTTACGGTATACAAAATTTCAGCTCAATCAGACATCGGGAAGTGGTTCAAATCTTACTTGCAATTTTTGAACTTAACACATACCTACTACATACCAACCCACCTACATACCTACAAATGTTTAGTAAAAGCTTGTAATAACAATAAAAAGGTAAAAACACACCGTGGAGAACCCTCTTCTTATCAAAAAAAGTATCATACAATAAAATAAAGGTACTTAATTGAAAAAGTAATAATCCAATATTTACTTACCTATCCTATCCTACCTCCTTGGGCTAGTTAAAGTATGATATATTTTTATTTTTTCTAGAATTATTCATACACACAGTACAATAAACAAAATACAACGTTTTTACATTAAAATATTCAAACTTGCAACTAACAAAACAAATAACGTTTAATAACGTATGTGCGTTGCACATACCCTGAGATTTTCCACTGGCTGTGCCAACGTAAACCGGTTTTTCCAGTTTCGCCGCGTTCGCGACAAGCGGCCAGTGGTCACACACACATACGTCCGCGTGCTTGTAGTAGTGCAACCGATTCGCGCGGTTGTATGAAGCTTTATCTCTGTTCCGTTTATCTACTCATGTACTCCTACCCCTTACCCACACTGTCACATGAATAATTAGCTACTGAGCAGCGACTCTTCAGTGGTAGTGGCAGTGGTCGAAGCTGTAAGTATAGAATACGTACGAAGGCCCTCTGCATGACGGCGATGGGCGGCGCGTTGTGGTGCGCGGCCACGCGGCGCTCGATGAGGTACGACACGTACTCGTCGTACAGCAGGCGGATCAGGTGGAACGAGCCGAACGACGCCGCCGACCTGCGGGCAGCAGTGTGCTCAAGTTAGTTCTAGCGAGGCTCCTGGTGCTCATGTGGCCTGCTTGAAGTATCACTATACCTGAGAGTCAGCTCTCTGATGACCAGCGAGGAGTAGAAGGACCAGTCGAGCAGCAGTCGCCTGGCCCGCGCCGTGTAGTCAGGCCGACGTTCATGAGGAGCTAGGGCAGTCCGCACGCAGCTTTCTAACCAGCTCGCCCACTGTTCTAGCGAGGCTCCGATTGCTAATGTAGCCTGTTTGAAAAAAAAATGTTTCGAGTTAATATTATAGAGGTAAAATTATAATAAAACCTAAAAATATTGGACACGTATATTTCTTTTGCCACGTAAACAAAAAATTACAACGATACAGTGCGTTGAAATATCGTGTGACGTCACGGTGTACTACACTTTTACTGACAAAGTCAAAGTCAAAGTCAAATATATTTATTCAATTAGGCCAATAAACGGCACTTTTGAACGTCACATAAATTAAAATTAAAAATTAAAAGTAATAAAAAATAAATTTAAAAGTAATAAAAAAAAAAAAAAAAAAAAATGATTCTACCGTGCATTCGGAAAGTAGATTGATATGGAGAAGAACGCACAAGAAACTCCATACTTACTCTTTTAAAAAAAAAAAATTGGTGTTTTACAATATTAACATACGTACATACATTAATATATGTGAGGACGATGCACCCAGAATAGCTCTACACGCAGGTATAAAGTATTAAAAAGCATTAACAGGAAAATTAATTAATTTGATAAGAGGAACATGGTTCTCACATACTTACAAATATTACAAACATAGGTAAAATACCTAATTCAACAACAACGGAACAGTGACGTGGACGTTCAAAGTGACGTCACAAGCCCCCACTCCTGAACTTTGATGCGCTTTATCTTTGGCAGTTTTTATTTCTTTGATAAAGCAAAAAATACGGCTCCTATATTATTTAATAATCTCACTGACGGACTAAATAGAATTATTATTCTTCTACCCAAGAAACATCCCTATTATGCTTGTTCGTAATGGTTTATCTTTGAAAGTACTGATCCGATTATAAAAAATCTTTCACTGATAGAAAGCTTACTTTTATCCCAAAAAGTAACCTATACGGGGCAGGGCACGAAAGCAAAGCTGCGGGGAAAAAGCTAGTCAAGGTTTTCAATTTGGATTTTGTCTGTCTGTAGGCCAATTCCAATAATTGAAACGTTCAAATTCTGATCTTAGGTTAGTTCAATATTGATGTATAATCTGTAGCATACCTTGAAGTCTTGGTTTAAGGCAAAGTTTAGGGAGAGAAGGTAGGGTATGTTTTGGTGGGAATCGCTGTTGGTGAGAACAGCATTACCTGTAAAGTGCCAAAAATATCTTCTGCTGTTCTTGTGGTGGAGTACTGTAACAAGCAGAGCCCTAGCCAGTCCGAGTCATCCAAGTCCCCGTCGTTTTCCCTGGGACCTGCTGTACCGCGCCGCCGCGCGTCCTCCACAACCAGTTGCAGCTGAGCTAACGGATGCAGGGCGAAGGGCGAATATTCTGCGCCTTAAAATAGAATCGACTCACCAGGGAGGTTACCCGAAAAAAAAAACAGAGCAAATCCGTAGGCTCTAAAGCGGCAGTCCCGCTAGCGGATTAAGGCACAGTGGGCTAATCACTCGCTTGCCCGACAATAATAGATTAAAGAAACCAAAACAGTAAGAAACCGGACCGATACGATACTGACGACTTTTGGCTTTAAAACACGGACACGAATTGCTTTTTGGAATATAAGAACGCTTAGCGATGACAGTAGACTAACCCAAGCAGAAGCAGTAATGCTAAATTACAACCTGCAATACTCGGTCTAAGCGAAGTGAGAAGAAACGACTTCGGTGAGCTGAGCACGTCCAGGGGCTTGACTTTGCTGTATTCTGGTAAAGAAAGTGAGATAGATGTGTGCGAGTACGGCGTGGGGCTCCTCCTTTCTAATACAGCCAACAATAACCTCCTGGAAACCCATCTCAAACCGAATCATGTACGCCCGTTTTTACTCGAGATCCCGGAAGATCTCCATCGTACAATGGTACGCCCTTAACATATAAATCACCAGAGGATACCAAAGACGGATTTTACAATGCCCTCAACGCCACCCTTAGCAGCATTAAGAACAAGATATCGTCCTCATCATGGGGGACCTGAATGCAAAGGTTGGGAGCGTTAACACAAACCGCGAGCGGCGCATGGGTACACAGCTCTAGGGGCTTGGAGTTTGTAATGAGAACGGAGTGTGTCGAGTTTTTCCAGAACCACGACTTGACCACTGGAGAACATTATTTATACATGGCGACCACCACAAGTACACATGGTACTCACCTGATGTAGTCACCAAGAACAAGATTGACCACCTTGCCATTAGCGCCAAACGGCGTTCCTCGTTGCTCGATGTCCGAAACCGCAGGGGCGCCGATATTGATAGCGACCACCATCTGGTAGTTGCAGAAGTCCGGCTTAAGGTTGTAGTAGCCCGTGCGGCTGGAGGACCCGCCAAGATCGGAAGAAGGTTCGACGTAAGCGAATTGGGTGACCCGGGCATCCGTAAAACGTTTCAACTCGAGCAACGTAATCGTTTTTCGGACCCCGATACCGGTTCGGACTCATTGGACGAGGAGTAGAAACGCATCAAAGTGGCCTATACAGAAACCAACTCCGTCATTCTAGGACACAAACCGAGTCATTCTGGCGAAGACTGGCACTCTTGGAGCCTGATCGTAGACAGAAGAAACCTTCATCGGGACTGCTTGAGACCCGTAATGACAGCCGGCCTTAACATGCAATACCGTCAGAAACGCAGAAAAATCTATCGCAGCACCCGCAAAGATAGGCGGCAATGGGCGGATGAATTGCTGATCGTGCTCAACAAGCTGCAACACCTTAAGGCAACCTTAAGGAATTGTATAAAGCTACCAAAACCTTGGCAGGTAACAGCAAGTATAAGAAGAAACCGCTCAAGTCTAAAGACGGTTAGCTCATAGTGACGTCGGAAGGGCAGCTTCAACGCCGGCGTATTCACTTTGAGGCGGTCTTCCGTTTGTCAGCAACATCAACACCTGACGCGCTGCAACTACACTATGCAGTTCTACACTATCCCGGCCTCTCGACATCGACACGGAACCACCATCAGCTTCGGAAGTTGCAAGAGCAATCCTCTCTTTGAAGACAGGCAAAGCACCAGGATTCGACCTGATAACTGCGGAAATGCTACAAGCTGACTTATCCTACGCCATCAATGTTCTGATGCCTCTCATTGAAAGGATATGGTCCACCGAGGACCTTCCGACCGAATGGAACAAGGGTCTTTTGATAACTGTACCCAAGAAGGGAGATCTTAGTCAATGCGATAACTAGAGAGGTATTACGTTGCTCTCAATTACCTCGAAGGTTTTCTGCAAGAGTATGCTGGATAGGTTATCGAAGGCCGTAGATCCTCTCCGACGCAAAGAGCAGACTGGTTTCCGCGCGAGCCGCGTTTGCACGGATCAGATCAACCATTTCCGTATAATTTTAGAACAGGCATCAGAATGGCAGAGCGAGATCTATCTCACCTTGATCGAATTCGAATAGGCATTTGATACGTTGAAGTGGTCCAGCATCTGGTCCCGCCTACTGGACATCGGAGTGCCAACGAAAATTGTCCGTCTCTTGAAGAGTATATAAAAGAATTATTACTGTAAGGTAACTCACTACGGCCTCATCTCGGATGATATACCATTACACACAGGTGTCCGACAAGGCTGTCTCCTTTCACCGCTCCTCTTTTTAGTCGTTCTTGACGGGATTTTGCTAAGCATTTTCGACAACAAGCGCCGCGGGATAGAGTGGGGATTATCCAACGTCTTAGAGTACTTGGACTACGCCTATGACCCATGCCTGCTGATTCATATCCAAGCTAACATGCAATCTAAATGAAACATTTAAGTAAGGAAGCGTCAGAAACGGGACTAAAAATAAACATCCAGAAGACCCAAGAGATGAGATCTGGTGTGAAGATTGACACTGATTGGCACTGAGGCAGTGGAACGCGTCCACAAGTTTACTTACCTCGGAAGCGTCGTGTCCGAAACTGAAAGGTAATGAAGAGGCCTTCAAGGATCGCCAAAGCACGAGCAACCTTCGCGCAACTGAGGCCTGTTTGGCAATTGCGGAAACTGACCCAAAGGATTAAACTCAAAATCTTCGGGTCAAATGTCAAATCCGTGCTTTACGGGTGCGAAACGTGGCATGTCACAAAAGACATCTCACGCCAGATCAAAGTCGTCGTCAACCGCTGTCTTCGTCACATACTCGGCATTTACTGGCCAGAGACTACCAACGTAGAGCTGTTGGAGCAAAGCTACGAGAGTCCGATCGACCGCCAGATCAAGCGTCGCAAATAAATAACTTTATTGACATAAAAATATTACAGCCATACACGTGAATCCCCTGACTCCAGTGGTAGGCGAACCTGTGTTACAGGAATTTTTAACACAGGTTCGGAAATGGAGTTGGATTGGCCACACGCTGCGAAAGGATTCTGATCATATACCGAAGCAAGCGCTGGATTGGAATCCCCAGGGCGAACAAAAGCGTGGCCGTCCCCGTCTGCCCTGGCGTCGCACCGTGTTTGCAGAAGCGACGAGCATTTATATGACGTGGAGCGAGGTGAAGCTTGAAGCTCAAGACAGGGGCCATAGGATATTTAGTCAAGTAAGTCATACCTTGAAGTCAGCCTCCAGCTTGTGCGCGGTGGCGGCGCTGCCGCAGGAGCAGGCCCAGGCGGCCTGCTCGCGCACCACGCGGAAGTCCACGCGGTTCAGGTCTTGTAGCATCTGCAGAACGTTCAGCATACATTATTATAACTTACTTGGCGGTGAATTTTACGTATCTCTAGAAGAAAGATTTAATTTATTCTTTATAAATCGATACCGTTTCGTGTATCAGAACGACCCTACACGGGATTAAAACGAACAAAATGTACCTAACGGTGTTTAGTTGAAAGAGTTCAACACAAGTCCACAAAATGATATAAACAGGATAATATATAAGGACATTATATGGAGCTCAATTGAACTAGGAATGCCCACAGTGAGATCAGTCGTCAGCTGTTACCTGGTGTATCTGCAGATGGTTGTTGAGCACAGCCCTGGCGGCCTGCGCCAGGTGGTTGAGCGACGTGTAGCGCCGCAGAGCGGCCGCCAGCGCGCCGGCCGCCGCCGCCTGCGCACGCGCCGCGGCCGCGGGGGCGCCGCCTGCGCCCGCCGCCAGCGCGCCCTCCAGGCTCTTTGCGAAGTTGCGGATGGCCTGCCATCAGGGATTTCCACTTTAATATCTTGTCAAGAGTTTTAATTTTAATTCACTTTATGTTGAATACGGGACAACAAACGTGTTCTGGTGGTATTCCCGCCAGACAGCTAGGCTCGTTCCCGACACGAAAATACCTCGCTGCGCGCAAAATATACCCAAATATCAATGTCCGGGCGAAGCACAATACCACCCGCGAATGGCAGACGTAATTTTCAATAGCGATGGTTTTATTATTTATTTATTTATTTTAGTACATGGAGGACTTACAGCTAATAAATAGAGGTAACAGAAAAAAAGTTCAACAGAAAGCCAATTACAACAACAACAAACACAAACAAAACAACAAATAACAATTATTATAAAATTAAAGCGAGAACCCTGTATTACGTCCAGCCATGTCAAATCACATTATTACGAGTCAAGTGTTAACTGTCAAATCGATGACAGCGAACTGACACAGGAGTTGCAACAAAATAACAAAAAAAGGAACGAAACGTTTTCGTTCCGAACACTTTATAGGAAACGAAACAACTTGTATGACAATTCCTGGGATGATTAAAGACTTCGGCTTCGTTCTTCGTCACTTTTCTCAGGCACAGTATGTACCTGTGTGAGCTGCGGCGGGATGGGGCGCAGCACGTCGGGCAGCAGCAGCTCGACGGCGCGCTGGTACAGCTGCAGCTCAGCGGTGCGCAGCCAGGCGGCCACGTCGCGCCGGGCGGTGAGGCGGCACAGCTCGCGGCGCGGCAGGGCGGCGGGCGGGCGGCGCCAGAAGGCGCGGCGCGCGCGCTCCACGGCGCCAGTGTTCAGCGCCGCCACGGCTGTCAGGAACTCTGCGCCGTGGTCCCTACCGAAACACCACATAGTCTACATTGTGCTACGAGAAGCTACGTTGTGCTTCGTGAACCTACGAGGTGCTACGAGCTTCTACATTGTGCTACGAGAAGCTGCGTTGTGCTTCGCAAACCTACGAGGTGCTATGAAAGTCTACATTGTGCTACGAGAAGCTACGTTGTGCTTCGCAAACCTACGAGGTGCTACGGGAATCTAGATTGTGCTACGAGAAGCTACGTTGTGCTTCGCAAACCTACGAGTTGCTACGAGAGTCTAGATTGTGCTACGAGAAGCTACGTTGTGCTTCGCGAACCTACGAGGTGCTACGAGCTTCTACATTGTGCTACGAGAAGCTGCGTTGTGCTTCGCAAACCTACGAGGTGCTATGAAAGTCTACATTGTGCTACGAGAAGCTACGTTGTGCTTCGCAAACCTACGAGGTGCTACGGGAATCTAGATTGTGCTACGAGAAGCTACGTTGTGCTTCGCAAACCTACGAGTTGCTACGAGAGTCTAGATTGTGCTACGAGAAGCTACGTTGTGCTTCGCGAACCTACGAGGTGCTACGAGCTTCTACATTGTGCTACGAGAAGCTGCGTTGTGCTTCGCAAACCTACGAGGTGCTATGAAAGTCTACATTGTGCTACGAGAAGCTACGTTGTGCTTCGCAAACCTACGAGGTGCTACGGGAATCTAGATTGTGCTACGAGAAGCTACGTTGTGCTTCGCAAACCTACGAGTTGCTACGAGAGTCTAGATTGTGCTACGAGAAGCTACGTTGTGCTTTGCAAACCTACGAGGTGCTACGAGTCTAGATTGTGCTACGAGATGCTACGTTGTGCTTCGCAAACCTACGAGGTGCTATAAGCGATAGTCTAGGAGAACCTGCGAGGAACTACAAATGCCTAGTTTTATTTCATTTATTCTGTCGTTAAACACTGAGTAATATCGAAAAAAAAGTGTCCAATCTAACTACAGCCCAGTTCTGTTCTGTTCTCTGTGTTCTGTTTTGTGTCTAATACTCTGTGTTTGTCACTTTGTGGTTGTGTCTGTGTCGAATAAATGTATTTATATTATATTCTATACGCACTTGTGATGCCTCCTCAGCGCGTTCAAGGAGTCGAGCGACACATCCTCAGGCAGCGGTTGTATGATGAGGGGCGGCGGCTCGGGAGGGGACATGGAGCCCATGTATTGGCGGTGAATGTGGATCACTGGAGCGCTGTCCGAGTCGCGGGAACAGTCGCGCGATCTGCCCTCCTGGTACCAACAAAGAAATATGTTTTGGAATCTATGGTTGAGACTTCAGAGCATTATGGTGTTACAAGCGAATATGCCCGACTAATTCGTATAGAAGTTGAGCGACGGCTAAGCACTAGGCCTTATATTCAAAAATAATTATTTAGTAAGTAATTCAAATAAAATTAAGTTTTGCGTAATATTTAAGTTTCCTAATAATTAATTAATTAATAATTGATTTCTTGCGAATAACATAAAAATAATTTAAAAGAGAAGAAAAATAATTTTAAATCTTTTAAAGGCGTTCACGTCAAAAGAAGAAAAGCTAAAAAAACAAATTTCAAGGTCAACAATGTCTCTTCAAGTCCAATGATTGTAAAATTTGCAAAATTTTCGTTTAACTCACCTGAAGATCCAACACATCGGTCTTATCATCCAAATTGTCTTGCTGTTCATTCAAATCACTCTCGCTATGATCATTTTCCACCCCGGGCTTAGCTCTGATGCCATAGTAGTGATACTTGGAGTTTCCCCTCGTTCCAAGCCTTCTAGTGCGAAGGCCTATGAAGACGGATCGTATGAGCTTCCCGAAGGAGGCAGCGTTGACAGGTTCGAGGCGATGGGTAGCGCAGTGACGGAGATAGTGAGCGTAGAGAGTTGAACGGGGGAGGGACACGCCTGTAGAAGATTTGTTAGGTTACCTAGATGAGCTCATAACTTTTTAAATGGCAAAAAAAGTGGGATTCCGTAGCCGACTGCGGTATCACATCAGACTATGATGATTATGATAATAGCTATCGTAGCATAATGATTCCGTATTCGGTATCACACTCTGCTCCTTTATATGGATTCGCACCTAAAATTAGCTTTATTTAGTATGTCATGGATTTACTATTTTGTATTAAAATGTTAACTTTTTTATATCAAGCAATGATAAAAGTAAAATTATGTTTGCAGCGATAATACATTTTTTTAATTGCCCGCATTATTTTTGTAACAAAGTACAATACAAATATTTTCTTAATATCCCTCGGCAATCATCGCATTTCCGAATACAAACGAATGCTAATATCCATGTCCATCAATTGTGTATACAAATTTGAATTCAGAACTAAGTACTTTCATTGTTATTTTGTTTTGATTGCCGTGTGAACTTTAAGAGGAAACGGGGGTGGTCTTTTGTCCATACAAACGCTCTCGTCTGTTTTCTCTCTGGTTTATGAACTTAAAGCAATGATTTTTTACAGTAAAATAAATATCAACTTCTTCTATGTCCCTATGTTTTCCTTTTTGGTGATATATTATCCGTATAAGAACTAGAACCCTCTCAAAATGCTCAAAATTGTCTGTATTGAGTCGCTGTCTTCAGAGTCTTAAGTGTACAAATTTGACGACTATTAATGAAAAAAGGAAAACATAGGGACATAGTAAATATCCTTCTTATTCAGTTTATGAAATATCTTCTAAATCGGTTCAATATTGGAGGAGAAAACAGACGAGAGCCAAACCTCGAATTATGACTTTTTACTTATGAAAATTTCTCGAATCTGCAGTTGTCCTTATCGCACGAATTTGTGGGCGGGGTGAGACGCAAGGAGTCTGCATAATACGTACACAGACAGAAAAGTGATGCGTAGTAGTCGAAAATAATATCGATATACTAGTGTTGTAAACAGTTATCGATAAACACATTTATATTGTTTACATGTGCTGTTTGTGAGAAATACAAATAGAAGTATTAAAAAGTATTGGATACAAAATAAAATAAAGTGCATGTCTATAAATGTTTATTACAAAAAGTTTTCAATACAAAACAGTAAATTATTTATCGGGTAGGTATCCGCAATCTCTAAATTTCCTACTAGGTATATCAGCGAAATTAAACTTATTTCAACGTCAGCCGCACGGGTCAATCGATCAGGTTAAGCTTTGCTTGCCGTGGTTGGCCCGTGGATGGGTGACCATCTTTACATATCAAGACCCGTCCGTGTCTCGCCAAGCACGTTAAGCCGTTGGTCCCGGCTGTTATTTTCGACTTTGACAGTCCGTAAGTCTGACCCGTTTTACCAAGGGGTTGCATATTACCCAGTAACTGGTTGTGGAGGTCAGATAGGCAGTCGATCCATCAAAATACTGGTATTCAGCTGCATCCGACTCTAACATAGATGGGAAAAGGCTAGGCAGATTATGAAGACGTGCTTTCTCTCACTGGTTTATTCTTTGGTATCCGACCGTCAATGATTTCTGGTAAATGCCTTAGGCTTGCCACTAATGTGGTAGAACTTTTCAAATCCAATTAAATCTATCGAACTTTTCTAATAATGGTTCCATTTTTATGCAATTTGTGCAAATACAATGAAAAATAAAAGCTTTTGGGACTCCATAAAATAAAATAACAGAAATCTCGACGAGTTATGTGTAGTTGGCCTTGTACTTGGTAGAAGTAATTGTGATTCTGTTTTAATTGTAACATTTTGCCTTTAAACATACATAAATCTATTTCATCATCATCATCGTCATCATATCAGCTACTGCTGGACATAGGCCTCCCCCAAGGGTCACCACATTGATCGGTCCCGTGCGTCTCGCATCCAGCGGATCCCCGGAACCTTCATCAAGTCTTCGTTCCACCTGGTGGGAGGCCTTCCAATGCAACGTCTTCCGGTTCGCGGTCGCCACTCCAGAACCTTTCTGCCCCATTGGCCATCCGTTCTGCGAGCAATGTGCCCTGCCCACTGCCACGCTTGCCAAATTCTATTGCTCGGGCTATGTCGGTAACACTGGTTCTCTTGCGGATTTCTACATTTCTGATTCGACCACGCAAGGAAACTTCATGCATAGCCCTCTCCATTGCCCTTTGGGTGACTGTAAGCTTTCTGGTGAGGCCCATAGTAAGCGATCATGTCTCAGAGCCATATGTCTGGCAACACACACTTGTCATAGACTTTCGTCTTGAGACACTGTGGTAAGTTGGACGAGAAGATACCGCAACTTCCCGAACACTGCCCAGCCAAGTCGGATTCGACGGTTGACCTCTTTCTCGAAGTTGGCCCTACCCAACTGAATCGTTTGTCCCAGGTAGACATAGTCACCCACAACATCGAGTGTAGAGTATCCGACCTTGATTGGAGTGAGTGTAACATGGACATTCAACATTACCTTGGTTTTGTGCATGTTCATCCTAAGACCCACTCTTTAGGAAGCTCTACTGAGGTCATCGAGCATTGTACTGAGGTCCTCCATGGTCTCAGCCATGACCACTATATCGTCGGCAAACCGAAGGTGAGTGATGTATTCGCCATTGAAATGTATGCCTAGCCCTTTCCAGTCCAGAACCCTGAAGACATCCTCCAGTGCAGCGGTGAACCGTTTTGGAGATATTACGTCTCCCTGTCTCACACCTCGCTGCATAAGGACGGGTTCCGAGGTCTGATCCTGAAGTCGAACTGACATGGTGGCGTTTTTATACAAACATTTCAACACTTCGATGTACCGGTAGTCAATTTGGTACCGTTGGAGAGACTGCAGTACAGACCAAGTGTCGATCGAATAGAAGGCTTTCTCGTATTCCACAAACGCTAAACAGAGAGGCAAGTTGTACTCTTCGGTCTTCTGTATAACCTGCCGCAGCGTATATGTGTGGTCTACGGAGACGATTAGTGATGACCCTTGAAAACGGCTCTAAAGCCATTTATTTTTGATGAATTCCGTCTTCAGGTGACATACTTGCAATTTCATAAGGACAGTTTACCTCTATTATCGAGTCTTCACCTACCAGACCATCCGGACTTGCCGCTAAAAAGGGTTTGTTTTCATCGATAAACATGCCACACTCTGATACCTGTAGCCCCGTGTGCTTGATAAATTGATCGATTGCTTCAGATTCCTTTTCCTTGCCATAATTGGTAGCCACGGTTCCTTTAAATTTGTTATATAATAAAGTTTGTCATATTTTGCGAACCGATATTTTCGGTCGCATCTTACATATTCGCCCAAAATTCGATGCCATAAGCCTCTTTAGTCTTTCAATTTCTCATAAGCTATTATCGCTTTGGCCCCCACTATTTTTCTTTGAACATCCTTAGTTGAGAGCAATCTTTCAAGAAATTTATTTTTCTTTTAATTTATATAAATCCAAAGGCATATCTTCTTCCAACTCTAAACGACCGTAGTTTTTAACAGATTATGTACCTTGTTCTTTTTATTTTGCTCGTTCCGTCTTTGGGATACGTCAGTTTCCTTTTTCGGTAAATCTCTGTGGTTTTTTTCGAACGCTGCTTTTGTTCTATATTTTTTTTGTATATTGGCCCGGACTGCAGCCCCGTTTTTTTTTTTTTTTGAATGCGTGCATGAATAGCCCTTCGCTATTCCATGAAGTTACTACTCCATAACATCTTGTCTGATGTGATATGAGCCACTTCCTGCAAAGTTAATTCATTTTGCGCCAGTAAAAAAATTTCAGTAATTACATTATTAAATTGCTCTACAGTATTATTAGTCACGTCTAAAAAAAGATTTTCCGCGTTTGCTGTTAAGAATAACATCATGTTGGATATCTGTCCACAATCCACAACAACAAAAGTAACGAGTGACTCGGGCGATTACAAGAAATGCGCGACCCGCGGCTGGGAGCGTTTCGGAGGCACGCGCACACTGTCAACTTACTCACACATGGATAAGGCGGCCGGGCGCCACGCGCTCGCAGTTCGCAGAGCGACAGCGATAGTTTTTTCAAATACCTATTTTTCAAAAGTCTCTCCGCCCGTATTTCCTCTTAAAGAGCTGTAAAACTATTTTCCTTTATCAACTTTCGTCCCATTTTTTCAATAAATTGCATTAAGTTAAAAGAGTATAAACAATTACTCTATATACTTCCAAGTTGATTGAGAGCGTCCGGTTTGCACAAAGTGCAAAGGGTAACTGATAGAAATTCGACGACTGACAAAACACGAAGTTTGCCGAAGGGACATTAAGAAAATAGTTGTACTGTAGAAGTGTGTCCTTAATATTGGCCAAATAAAACATGCATCCGCACTAATATAGAAAATAAAACAAGGATGATTCGAGTTGTTTTTATTCCATAGTTGGCCCCGAATGTCGTAATTATTATAAAATACAATGATTCAACATTTATTATGTATGTTTACCTGCATAACATTACAGATAAGTTTAGGTTTTTGATAGCTTTTCAATATCTAATACAGAGTCATTAAGGCGCACTTATAAGGGCATTTAACTGCGCAATTATATAGTTAAATATGGTGTTTCAGAAACACCTAGCAATGTATGGCAAGATTTATGTATAGAAATTGCTAAAAATTGCCCAATTTGAGTTGCCCAGCTGTGTAAGCGCTTTAGACAATCGTGTTACCCCTATATTGCAGTACCTGTGTCATTTCCTTCACATTTTCTTCCTAGGTCCTTGCTACATTATCTTAAATATATCCTTACACTAATAAGTATTAGACAGTTCCTCACTTGACTCACCCTCAGCGGTCTCGTAGTGATCGAGCAGCCACTGCACGGTGGCGGGCGGCATGCGCGGCGGTGCGGGCGCTCCGGCGGGAGTGGCCGGGGAGGCCGGGGCTTCGGCCTCGTCGCCTGCCACCTGAAGGAATATCTTGATTTTAGGATGGAAGTTGTTAGGTACAAGTCTATAGGGGGCGTCCATAAATTACGTGAGGTGTTTTTAGGGTTCCGTACCCAAAGGGTAAAAACGGAACCCTATTACTAAGACTCCGCGGTCCGTCTGTCTGTCTGTCTGTCTGTCTGTCTGTCTGTCTGTCACCAGGCTGTATCTCGTGAACCGTGGTAGCTAGACAGTTGAAATTTTCACAGATGATGTATTTCTGTTGCCGCTATAACAACAAATACTAAAAACCAAATAATATAAATATTTAAGGGGGTTCGCATACAAAAAACGTGTTTTTTTGCCGTTTTTTGCGATGATGGTACGGAACCCTTCGTGCGCGAGTCCGACTCGCACTTGGCCGGTTTTTTTATTTTCTGGCCCTCCCTCCCCCCCTGGTGAGATGTCGTGAGATTTTATTCAACCCCCTCCCCCATCCACCAATCTCACATGAGATTTTTCAAAATGTGGGTTTCTTACGTAAACGCGTTGGATTGTTATTGTAAAAAGAAAAAAAAATGCTGTATATGGTGGTTTGACAATCAGTAGATGTATAACGTCGAAGTATGAATGAAATTATTTTCTTTCGAACGAATAAGTGAATGATCTTAATCGTATTACGATTTCGCTTAAGATTAAATCTTAAGCATGTACAATCTGGATTAAATGGACCAAAATAGTTTGTTTTTTTTGTTTCATTCAGAAAAAAAATTGCGTGATATTTGCCGAGACCCCCCTCTCTCCAACGTAAGATTAGATGAGATTTGACTTGACCCCCTCCCCCCCTTAAACATCTCACGTAATTTGTGGACGCCCCCTAATGGCTTGCATGGTTGGAGAGGGCCCAGTTCACACGGCGATGGCCAGTGGGTACTTTGTTTATTAATTAATTTCTACTATACGGGACGCATGGGACCGGTCAATGTGGCGACGTTTGGGGGAGACTTATGTCCAGCAGTGGACGTCTTTTGGCTGATATGATCATGATGATACAGAATGTAACGGCAAAGTATGATCATATTTGAAAAACATTTTCTCTTTCTCCAAGGTAATACCCAAAAAAAATGGATTTTCATTATTCAAAACTTGGCGTCAGCAGACGAAAAAACCATGGATTTAGGGATTTAGGTTATGGGCGATACATTTTTCGTTTTGAGAGATGACTATGACTTCTATGGAAAAAGTTGTTCATACCTATACATGGCCAGAAGCAGTTTATAAAATATAATCGCGCCTTACAGGTACAGATACAGCCTGTACAAGTAATCTAATAATAATGACAATATTTCTGGATCCGGCCCCAAGCCGGAAGCCGATTCTTTTTTGACTGGCATGTCGATCGGCCTAACGACGATCGGCATTTTGAAAGAAAAACATTTTAGCAGCAAATATTCGAAAGAAAATTTACCACTTCAAGAGTGTGAAGTGGTAAATTGTAAGTACAGAACAGCTCTTGTAGTCACAATCCGCTACACAAAAGAATGTATGTACTACAAGTATTTTTCTTGGAACGACACGTATGTAACGTCCAAATTTAAACAATAGGCAGCGCTCGAAACGCCTATTCGGTGTAAATATCATATTTTCCATGAAGCAACAGAAACTGTTCCTGTTAAAGTAAGATCGAGTTTCCTCAACAGTATACCTTTTAACAAAAAAAATGTTTCCTGATAATAATCAGTAAGCTTAAGATGGATTGTATTTAGCTGTAGGAAGAAGAAACAACCGGCTATGTGAGACTCGCATTCTGTGAAATCTTAAGCAAGTGCGCTGTATTACTGTTCTAAATATACAGTCTTGAGATAGATAACCTAGGGTTATGAATAGATTCTCATTAATATAATAGGGTAGATACACAGATAATCCTAAAAAGTACTATCGCGTAACGTCATTATATCTACCCAAATACGCAGCAAGGATAGGGTTTCGTTTTTTCACGCGATCTAAGTATCTTCGTATGTGGGAAGATACAAATATATGCGTATTTGAAAGTGATTCTTTAAACCAGCGGTCGTCAAACTGCGGCCCGGGGCCAGAATTTGTGCGGCACCTACAATAAATAGAACATATGAGTTCTTATTTCGTAAAAGTGGCAAACAGTAATTACTAACTGTTATTTAATACGAAAACATGCCTAATTCTTTTTCTAGTGACTTTTCTATTATTATTATATTATTATTATTTCTATTTCTAGATTTATGGTGAAATGAATGGTTGAAACATTTTCGTATTCGCTCTTACATCCCGCATTCTCGCGAATAAGTGAACAAAGTACCCAGGCGCGGATACAAGGGGGAGCAAAGGGGGCGATTGCCCCTCCACTCCCCTCCTTTCGCCTGGGCCTTGACCAAACTGAATCTAAATCTCTTCTTTAGACGGCCTCCGGGTCTTTAATGGGCTTAACCCGCTACTGCTGTGAGGTATAGTCACAAGCATAAAGATGGCCATGGACAATCATTTCAATGTACGATATGATATATTTGCCATAGTTCCCATGTTGCTCGTTTATCATTTATATAAAAGAAGAAACTGACTGGCTGACTGACTGATCGATCAACGGATGTCCAGAAGCATTAAAGGAGAATGCTCATCGATGTATGGAATCCCGTACCAAGCTGCATCAAAATCAAACTTTGTTTTTTATAGACTACACTGACCATGTTAACTCCTACAAAACATCTTTTTGAAAACAAAACCCGGGTTTTGCAGTTATTTCATAAAATCGAAAATAACCTAAAAACTAGGTCTATTTTTTTCGACACTATTAAAGACGTATTTTATTTTAGGCACATTATACATGAACGTTATAGTTATTTATTAAACAAAAGAAACCATTACTGGGTATTAGATTCATCAAAA
Source organism: Orthosia gothica (assembly GCA_949775005.1). NCBI lineage: Eukaryota > Metazoa > Arthropoda > Insecta > Lepidoptera > Noctuidae > Orthosia > Orthosia gothica. The sequence continues at coordinate 4,262,587 of OX459042.1, forward strand.
ATCGATTCTATTGCATTCTACATCTTTATGACCGGCTGCTGTGAACGGCCAATTTAACCATAGACAAAATAATGATACCTAATCTTTTATAAGTAAATGACAAGATTCTATTCTAGTTTTTTTAAATTAATGTAGAAATGAAAACGTATAATTTTTTACAGTGATCATGACACTTTCAAAAATCAAGGTTACGTTAATCATTTATCATGTGAAACGGAACGTCATGTATAGAGAGTAAAACAATATCCATACTTTTAAACTCAAAAGTAAATTCCCTATTCAAAAATCAAATCCGCCACGCGTAATGTCGTAAAAAATTATAAAACTAATTACTATAAAATTTTGGTCTTGATGCGTGAGACTTTTTGGTACCACTTTTGGTCATTCTCCTTTGGCAGAAAAGTTCCTCAATTGACGTAAGTGAGTACTAAGAACGGATTTTTGGAAATTCCACCCCTAAGGGGGTAAAATGGGGTTTAAAGTTTGTATGACAAATTATTAGTTTTTAAACAACACCCAAAAGTCGATTTAGGGGGTGTTGAAGTTTGTATGAAAGAATACATATTATTTTTTGGGAAAATAAACTTGAGACTTGGCACAAATACTAACCTAAATAAATAATAAAGGTTGTTATTATTAGTTTTTCGAAACTACCCCCAAAAGACGATTTAAGAGGTGTTAAAAGTTTTTTTGAAGAATCTTATTACTCAGGTAAATAAACTTGAAAATTGGCATAAATACCAACCTAAGTAAACAATAAAGGTTGACATTGTTAGTTTTTCGAAACCACCCCCAAACGACGATATAGGAGGTGTTAAAGTTGAATCTTATTTCTAAGGTTCTTAATAAACTTGAAACGTGGCACATAAAGTAAATGATAAGGGTTGTCATTAGTAGTTCTTCGAAACTACCCCCAAAAGACGATTTAGAAAGAATCTTATTTCTTGGGTTAATAAACTTGGACCTTGACATAAATAACAAACTAAGTAAATAATAAAGGTTTGTATTATTATAATTTCGAATCTTCCTTCAAAATACGATTTAGCGGATGTTAAAGTTTGCGGGTCTAGGGGAGCACTAAGAAGGATTTTTTGGAAAATCAACCTTTTATCATCATCATCATCATTATTTTAGCCAAAAAACTTCCACTGCTGGACATAGGCTACTCCCAGCGTCGCCACACTGATCGGTCCTGTCCGCTTCGCATCAGGCGAATCCGCCGGATTCGCAACCGGACTCCCGCAGCCTTGACCAGGTCGTCGCTCCACCTACGGAGGAGGCCTTCCTACGAGGGAGGGCTTCCTACGCTACGTCTTCCGGTCTCGCGGTCGCCTCTCCAGAACTTTCTACCTTTAGGGTGGTCAAAAGGTGGCAATTTTTTTGTATGAAAAATCTAATTCCTTCTGGATAAACATAATAGGTTTTTTTTTAAACTACACCCCAGATCGAGTTTAGGGGTGATAAAGATGGTTTGAGAAATCTTATTGCACAATCTAACTAACATAAACGAAAAATAAAGAAGAGAAGAAAAGAGTGAATAACATAATATTTGGGTTGTTAAAAACTTCAACGGGGCACAAAAGGGGTTATTAAGTTTTAGAGAAGGATTTTACTTTGTGGCGGTAACCAAAAATTTATTATTTTGAAGTCTAATACCGAATCATTCCAAACTAATAAACCCTAGATATCTACGACACACCATTTTTTATTGATTTAACAATAGTTTATGTGTGATCGCCTTACATAAACACACATAAGAAAACTATATATAGGATAAAATACGATCGAATATAGGAGCTCGTGTCTAAATAATAACAGCCGCACGGGTCGATCTTCAAGGTTAAGCAACGCTTGCCGAGGTCGGTCCGTGGATGGGTGACCATTTTCAACATACCGAGTTTCCTCCGTGCCTCGGAAAGCACGTTAAACCGTTGGTCCCGGCTGTCATTTGAAGATCTTTGACAGTCGTTACGGGTAGTCAGAAGCCTGAAATCTGACACCAGTCTTGCCAAGAGGTATCGTGTTACCCAGTTACTGGGTTGTGGAGGTCAGATAGGCAGTCGCTCCATGTAAAATACTGATACTCAGCTGAATCCGGTAAGACTGGAAGCCGACCCCAACAATAATTGGGAAAAAGGCTAGGCAGGATATAGGATAAAATACGAATTCGCGGGCGGAGTGCTTGTCGAACATAATATCCAAATAATAAGTGATTGTCTCGCTGTGATACCTCAGATTATCTCCTATGTGGCCCTTGGTTGACGACCGTTGCCTTACCGTAGCATCCAAAGGGCTGGATAGATTTTTAATAATGAGGTGTGTTCGCGACGATACGTCACCTTTAGATAGGTTGTCATATGTAAAATATAAATAGTATTGACAGACACACGTCTGCTCACCCCAGAGCGCCATCGCATACTAAGCGATGTCGGTAGGTGAAAAAACCTTTTATAGTAAAGCTCGTAACTAATTTTTGCTCATGTTTTTGAGACACTAAAATTATATTTTATGTGTCTATCAGTAGGTAATAGAATTATATAGTCTAATAACAATAAATTAGAAGCTTTAATATGCATACTGATTGTGTTATTACGGAATAGAAACAAGTATTTACTCCGTAAAAAACAACCGTCCTCAACGAGCGTTTAGTTCACAATGACCTGTAAGAGGGCGGCACCTTATATATTATACTAAAACCAGTTTTTGTAGAATTTTGATAACTTTAAACTCATGTTTTGGGGGCTTTTACATAGTTTATAGTGTGAATAAAGCGCTTATGTGTTAGAATTATACATAAGGTACCTTAGTTATATCATAAATGTATAGGTTTAAGGAATAAAAATATTTTGTTTACTTATTTTAGACCCCCCGTTTTGAGCAGGGTATCAGGTGGTGCTATAGGTGTTCTATTCACCAACCAATCAGATTGCTTCCTTACATATAATTGTTTTGTTAGGAAACACCATCTAGGTGTTCTAGATAGGATGGCTGGATGCCATGACTGAGAAATTATACATAATAGCAGTACATGGCCAGTCTTAATGCATTTTTACTCTAAAAAGGGAAATACACATACATTTTACTCAAGTAAGTGTTTGGAAAATTCGTTACAAGCCGTTTTAGCGCTTCTAGGTGACCTAGAATTTTGTCTAGGCCCTATAAATAGACAGCACCTATGTAATTCTAGTACATGGGCGTCACTTGCTTGAGGGGATGTGTCTGTGTATGCCGGCATGGACGTTTCTATGCGGCTGCCGATGTGTCACTGCGTCCAGGGACATTTGGTGCCTGGTCAGCTATAGATATGCTGTCTGAAGCATTACCTTCGTGGACCCTCAGGCAGGCGCCTACACTCAGTCATGACACAGAGCTAGTATATAGGGGTATGTAACGCACACAGACACATTAGAGACGTGAGACGACGTAAAATTTAGTATTCGGCCGCTTCCCGGCACCTTAAGCTGCGGAAAGGCTGGTGGTACACCCATCAGGGTACCGCCGTCAGACAGCCTAGTTTTCCAGCTACCCAACCACACTTCCGGAAGGAGCTTAGCTCTGGTGGTTGAGGAGTTAAGCGACCTGATATGGTGCGAGGTTACATGGATTTGCTATGTAAACAAACTTGTAACAAACAATAACTCATCGGGGGTTGGACATGTAGCTACCGGACTTCTACCTTGGGATAGCCCATCACGAGGGCTACCCGGGTGTGAATGTAACTTAAAAATCCACCCAGCGGTCTGAGTAGGAATCGAGTTTATGTGCCAAGATCAGGGGCATAAGCTAACTTCTCGCACCATTTCGCGGCTGTACGCCTGAATGTTTTGAATATAACTGTAACACTTATGTGTGTCAACGGCCCAGTAGGAGGGCTCCAAGTCCCTCGCTGGTACCCTAGAGCTAACATGTCTAGTTTTAGGAGAAACTCGATTGTAAAGCTTCAAACTGGCGGGAATTCCCTTTCTTCGACATTCTCCTTACGAGAACTCCCTGATGGTAGGGGCTAGGGACCTGGATCAAAGACCGGAGGGAAGGTCTCCTCGAGACCTATCCAAAAGTACAAGTTTCACCAGAATCGGTCCAGTGGAAGGGTAGTTCCTGTCAGTTTCAAGCTACGAGTCTTAGCGTATATTATTTTGAAAATAAAAGTTTTTGCGGTCGGAATGTTGTGGTCCTCGTCGCAGTCGAGTTCGCTTCTTTAATAGTGCGCAGGCGCGTGAACATTTCGTAGCCATTATTTCACTTAAAGTATTTCCACGCATCATTGCGCATCGAGGACCATGAAGGAACATCGCTTCTGGCCATGAACAAATAGTTTTATTTAACCTGGACATCACGTTTTTCACCTCAACCTACTTGGCAGCCTTCAAGTGTCTCCAAGGTCCATAGTTACCAGATGACAACTGAACAATAGGTGCAAGGGGCGTCAACGCGTTCAAGCAGGAGCCTTACAACCTCCTGATTGCCTGTCGGTCTTGGACGATCACGTCCGTCCCGTACATTTGCTGGTCCTTCGAGCCGGATATTGGTAACCTACGGACCATTTGCTGGTCCTGTCGAGCCGTATATTGGTAACCTACGGACCATTTGCTGGTCCTTCGTACCGGATTCTCTGGTAAAATACCAGACCTGCGGACGCTGTGAAGATATAGGCCAACGAAGAGCCTTGTTCCCGAGAACAAAGAAAACTGATGTCCCGGACGCTGTGAAAATATAGGCCAAGGAAGAGCCTTGTTCCCGAGAACAAAGAAAACTGATGTCCCATTCCTGTGAAAAAAGAAACCTGATGCCCTGGGGACACGAACGCTGCCTTGAGAACAAACAAGCCTGATGTAAAGTGACCTTATATACTGAGGTTACATTCCTGTTTCTTGGGTAATGTCAAAACGTATCGTTCCTGTGAAAACTAGTACCTGAGAACAAAGAAAACTGACGCTCACGCCTGTGAACATTCGTGAGAACAAAGAAAACTGATGCTCAAATATCTCAAGGTACCCTCAATATAAATCTGGTAAGATTACACACCACACAAATGTGCCAACTGGGGTACTAAGCGTTGCGTTCGTGAGAAAAGTTCCAGGGAAATAAGAATACTGACGTTCCATCTCGTAAACCTTACAAGTGCCAGGGTTAAGATCATGTTTCTTTAACAGTCAAAAACATAGCGTACACTCTGGGACGATAGAAACCCGTTTCCTGGGTGAGATAACCCAGTTACTGGTCAGCAACCGTATTACTGGGTGATTAGCGTCGTCAAAAGGCGCAACGTACTATCGTCTCATAGTAGAAACTTCCAGAGCGACTACAGTCGTGAAGAGTGCACGAGTGGATTAGGCCCACGCGTGGACTACCTGGAAGACAACCATTTTGCTGGGACACAGCAGCCATTCCTGAGCTATTCCTGTGGTTCTACCGGCTTCCTGAGAAGCTAACCGTTCCCGTGTGATTACCGTCGCGAAAAGACGGTTTTTTGAGCTGTTTCTGTTGTGTAACCTGCTTACTGAGAATTCACAGTAATCGAAGATTACACAGAAACTGTATCCTGAAGCAATATAGCATAGCCTGAAGAGTTATCGCTAGGAAACTCATAATCGGAGTTTTCAAACAGCGTGTTGGGAGCTCGTTTAGGAGATAGAACGAACATACGACGTTCATAGAATTCCTGAAGGGTTACGGCTGAAGGATTATCGCTGAAGCGTTATCCAAGAAGAGGCTTACACACAGAAGCATATTGAATAGTCGTGTGGGCGACTTGTTCTATAAAATAGAACGAAAAAATAGTTGCTGAAATTTCCTGAAGCGTTATAGCTGAAGGCTTATTTTCGACTTAGAATTTGTTTAAAAACAAATAGTCGTTATCGAGATAGAAGCTCTCGATCGAAGTCTGGAGTTTCAAACCTGGATATCTGGAGTCTGAAGTGACTACTAACGTCAAGAGTTGGACCAACAGTTCAGTGATTGGTACCAGACCGGCTGCTCATCCTTGGAGGCTGCTGGACAAGTTGACACTTAGACAACAGTAAGTACAGTGAAAACATATGCTCATGTGCTTACCCATTTTGTGTTGAAAGTCTTATAGTGAACTTGTTTACGTATCAACATTGAAGTTTGAAGCTGATTTGGAACTTATAGTTTTGAAGACTGACTAGCGACTTATAGTTTGAAGAATAACCTGGAGTTAAGAGGGTCGGATATAACCCGGAGTTTAAACTAACCCGGAGTTTGGAGATACTTTTCGAAGTTTGAAAAAGGAAGCGAACCCTCTTCAAGCCGACGACTGAAATCGGACTTAACCCAGAGTTACCACTTAGCAGTTTTCAAGAAAAAATTAAGTTTGGACATAGCCGTTTTGAAGCTTGAAAATAGATGTCAACCAGTTCGTGTTGAAGTCTAGAGTTGGACTCAGCCGATTCAAACTGACATTTTGAAGAAGTCTAGAATTGGACTCAGCCGTTTCGAGCCAACGTTTTGAAGACAAGTTGAAGATTGGACTTGTACTTGGCGTATTCAAACTGAAACTTTGAACCAATCAGGATGCCGACTACCAGATCCCAGGACAAGAGGCCTGAATCATGGACAGTCCCCATTGAGCGTCCAGGTGCGGGCGTACAACATCAGCTACCCCCACGCTCACCGTCCACTACTGAAGGGACAGAAAAGTCCATACCAGTCAGAAGCCCACCAACGTCACAGATAGGTGACAACACGCCCACACATGAGGAGGAGGAACCACAAGAACCAAGCACACGCAGGAAGGCATCGAAATCAGAAGATTCTTCAGAAAAAACACTGAAGCCTTCTGGTAGAAAACAAAGGATCCGGGATAAGACCTTTGTTCAAGGAGAAGTAATGGCTACCCGGGGTGACGCCCGTATCGAACATACTGGACCGCCGTCAACTAGCAAGTCGACCCGGTCACGTAAGAAAATTTCAAGAGCTCGTGAAGACTTATTGAAAATAAAGTTGGAACTCGCTAAGTTAGCACTTCAAAAAGCAGAAGAAGAAGCTTCTGAGGATGAATATATGGATGACAGAAATTCTAATGAAGAGTATGTCCGTTCGTGGCTCGAAGAGGCGCCAGAGCCCACACCGTTGAGGGAGAATGACGTCGCCAAAGGGGACAATGACGATTGGACCCCGGCTGCGGCCGTCGACGCTATAGCGGACTCCCGGAAACATATCGACCATATAGAACATCCACAAGTGAAGTCTAACATCGAACCACCTAGGACAGAGCCGTCCAACGTGGAGCCGCCAAGGCAAATAGAAGCGAAAGAGTCACTCCGTCCTTTTCTAACGGAGCTGACATCCGCTATAGCGTCGCTAGCCGACAGAAAAATCGAACCATGGACGCCTAACCGATCGGCGTCGCAGGTTATCATGACTCTGCCGAATTTCGGTGGAGCTCATACAGAATGGCTATCTTTTCGAGCCATTTACGAGGCAACTCATGCCTACTTCAGCGACATAGAAAACACGGCAAGACTCAGAAGGAGCTTGCGTGGTCGCGCACTGGAGACAGTGAGCTCAGAGCTCATCGGGAACGCAAAGCCGGATGAGATCATGAGAGAATTGGAACTACAGTTTGGACGTCCTGACTCAATAGCTCAGGCCGAAACAGACCGACTTAGAGGGCTACCAAAATGCAGCGAGTCGCCCAAGGACATCTGCACCTTTGCAAGTCGAGTCAGAAGCGGAGTTGTCACTCTGCGAGCTCTCAAGAAGGGGCACTATCTGCTCAATGCCGAGCTGGTGCGCCAGCTAACTGAGAAGCTACCCAATTCTCTGCGTGTACAATGGTACAGAGCGTACACGGAAAAGTACCAGTCGCTGCCGGATCTGTCACTCTTCAGCGACTTCATAACCGAGCAAGCTCACTTCTGCAGTGCATTCGCCCCGCCTGAGAACATCAAGGAAACGGATTCTCTAGCGGGAAAACGCGTCATACAACGGACGCATACAGCTACCGACAAGCCGGTAAACAAATGTCGAATTTGCGACAAAAGTGGTCACTACGCGTCTGACTGCCAAAGGTTCAGAGACGCAGCAAGTGACAAAAGATGGGAGCTAGCCAAGAATTACAACTTGTGCTATCGCTGCCTAAGACAACGTCGTGCTGGACACACTTGCAACAAGAAGCAGTGTGACCATAAGGGGTGTACAGCCACGCACCATCGACTTCTTCATAGGGGTAAGAAGCCTCAAACAGACAGGACAAGGAAGCCTGCTGTTCCAGAAGAGAAGAAGGAGTCTCAGGAGACGGTGGCCAGTTCGCGAACTGAATCGAGTCAAGCTTTCCTGAAGATGATACCGGTCCGGGTAATAGGACCGGCGGGAGAGGCAGACACATACGCACTCCTTGACGACGGATCCACCGTTTCGCTGATCGACGAAGCAATCGCTCAGCGAGTGGGAGCAGTGGGCCCAATCGACCCTCTGAAGATCGGTGCTATCGGAAACACCATGATCGACACTCCCTTATCGAGACGTATAACCGTCACTCTCACAAGTCGTATGAGAGATAGGGTGCCCTTCAAGGCGCGCACCATTTCGAAGCTCAACCTGTCACCACAGGCAGTCAGTCAAGAAGACGTAGCCCGCTCTAGGCACCTTCGAGACTTGACGTCGCAGCTTACGTATCCTGCTGGAGTGCCAAAGATACTCGTCGGCCAAGACAACTGGCATTTGTTGTTGGCCACTGAAGTCCGCAGAGGACCTAGAAGCCAACCCATCGCGTCGAAAACCATGATGGGCTGGACATTGCACGGCGCGCACACCAGAACACTGGGCCAGCAGGTGCACTATGTCAACGGGTGTCAGTCCGTTGACGCAAGGCAAGATGCGGAACTGAACGAGCAGCTCCGTGAATTCTTCGCTATCGAGTCGTTGGCTATCAATCCACGACAACCAGCTTCTGACCCCCAGAAGAGGGCAGAAGATATACTGAACCGTCACACAAGACAGTTAGGAAATGGGCACATAGAAACCGCTATGTTATGGCGGGACGAGAAAATAGAGATGCCCGATAGTTACGAGACAGCACTCAAAAGGCTAGTCTCCATAGAGAAGAAGCTGGATAAAAACCCCGCTCTTCGTGTGAAATACACACATCAGATGGACTCCCTGATAGAAAAGGGATATGCTGAGAAGGCTCCCAAGTCAAGCACGCCAGGAAAAACCTGGTACCTGCCTCATTTCGATGTCTTCAACCCCATGAAGCCAGAGAAAATTCGAATAGTACATGATGCCGCCGCAAAATCGAGAGGAAAGTCACTCAACGACTTCCTGCTAACTGGACCAGACTTGCTGCAGTCGCTGCCCGGCGTCATGATGAGATTTCGTAGACACTGCGTGGCCATCTCCGGAGACATAGCCGAGATGTTCATGCAAGTAAAAGTACGAAGTGAAGACCGAGACTCACTTCGCTACCTATGGAGAGGCAACAGAAGAGATGGAGCCCCAGAAGAATATCGTATGACGTCCATCATTTTCGGCGCGGCAAGCTCGCCGTGCACCGCTATCTTTGCGAAAAATTGGAACGCAAGGAAGCACATCGAACAGCATCCAGTAGCAGTGAAAGCTATAGTAGAGAGCCATTATATGGACGATTATCTGGACAGCTATAAAACAGTCGAAGAAGCGACAGAAGTCGCGACAATGGTGAAGAAAATACACCAACAGGCGAAGTTTGACCTAACAAAATGGGTATCAAACAGTAAGCGCCTGATAGAAAATATCGATCCGTCACAAACCTGCACTGAGGTTGTGAACATCGGAGATACAGTAGGCGCAGAGAAAATACTCGGCCTGATTTGGAGACCTAGTGAAGATACGCTAGGTTTCAACCTAACGCTTGCGAGACTGCCGCCAGGAATTTTAGAAAAGGAGGCCCCTACAAAAAGAGAGGCTCTCAAAATTGTCATGTCGTTATACGACCCCCTAGGACTAGCCTCGCCTGTTACGATTCGAGCTAAACAAATATTGCAAGAAGCTTGGAGGCGAGGCGTCGATTGGGACCAGCTATTAGACGCTGACCTGGCATCTCAGTGGAGAAGTTGGATCGAAAACCTGCGGCAGCTCAAGGGCATCAGCATACCAAGATGTTATCCTGGTTATAGTGATGCCACAGAAATACAAATACATGTATTTACCGACGCAAGCGAGTTGGCATACGCAGCAGCTGTGTATTGGCGAGCCACCACAGCAGCAGGCACACAGAAGGTGAGCCTAGTCATGGCCAAGGCGAGAGTAGCTCCATTAAAGCTACAATCGATACCGCGCCTCGAGCTGCAGGCAGCGGTGATGGGAACCCGTCTGGCTGCAGCTGTGAAACGTGAACACGACAACAATCCATCGTCGGTCACGTATTGGACAGACAGCAAAACAGTATTGTCGTGGATTAGAAAAGGAGCACGAACCTATAAAGCTTTCGTAGCTCATCGCATAGCTGCCATAGAAGAAGGTAGCAAAGTGGAGGATTGGCGATGGATATCCACGAAGTTGAACATCGCCGATATAGCGACTCGTGACGTGCCGCCGAGGTTTGACTCACAACACGAGTGGTTCTGTGGCCCAAGTTTTTTGTATGAAGACCCTTCTTCATGGCCATCAGAAAAACCTCCAATCACAGAAGAGACAGGAGAGGAAAGAACGCTCACTGTCACAGAAAAAGAAAAATCTGTTTTGGAGAAAATAACAGACAGACATACATACACTTCGAAGCTCATAGAAGCTATACCTAATCCCGTCAACTTTTCAAGATGGGAGCGGCTATTACGTGCGACTGCTACCGTCCTACGTTTTATACATCTCTGTAAACAAAGGACAGAGAAAACGTTCTACAAAAGAACCCGGAAAAACGCTGAGGAGGACACGGACTGGCGAAAGAAAAAGAAGACAGCGACTGCAGCAACCAAGCCGTCATACATAGCGCCAGAAGTCCGAAAGCAGTACATAGATGCGAGCTTTCTTCAAAAAGCCGAGAAAATACTCGTACAAGTTGCACAGCAGCAATCGTTCGCTCAAGAAATAGCTAGATTGCATGCACATGAAATAGTGGACAAAAATAGTCCGCTACACGCGCTGCAAATAGAAGTAGTAGATGACCTACTACGTATTAGAAGCCGTATAGCCGCCACTGACGAGGTCACGGAAGATGTAAGGCGACCGCCAATATTACATGGCGACCATCATATAACCCAGCTCTATATAGACTGGACACACCGCAGCTTACTACATAGTGGGACTGAACTCACAATAAATGAAGTACGGCAGCATTATTGGGTCGTAAGGATGCGTCCCACCACCAAGAAAGTACTGGCACAATGTCTTCAGTGCCGTATTCGTAAGGCACAAGCACCTGTGCCAGCGACCGGCGACCACCCACGAACGCGCCTGGCTCATCACCAAAGGCCGTTCACGTACACCGGGCTAGACTACTTCGGCCCGCTATCTGTCACCGTGGGTCGCCAGCATCACAAGAGATATGTAGCACTGTTTACATGCCTCACCACAAGAGCTGTCCACCTCGAGATCGCCGCCAGCCTCAGCGCAGACAGCGCAATATTAGCGCTGCGCCGTTTCGCCGCCCGCAGAGGATGTCCAACTGAGATCCACTCAGACAACGGCACCAACATGCACGGTGCCGATCGAGAGCTACGAGAGGCCTTCCGAGAGGAGGCCAGTCGCCGAGGCATCACTTGGCGCTTCATCACCCCATCAGCGCCCTTTATGGGAGGTGCATGGGAGCGTCTAGTTCGCTGCGTAAAAAACGCATTGTATACCGTACTCACAGAGAAACACCCACACGAAGAGGTGTTGTCCACACTGATTTGTGAGGCAGAGTACACGGTAAATAGCCGCCCGCTGACACATGTATCAGTCGACGGCGATGACGACGAGTCTATCACGCCGAACCACTTCCTACTTGGTGGGTCGGCTAGACTCCCAAACCCCGGCGTGTTCACCGAGCAAGACATCGACCACAAAAAGATGTGGCGTCGGTCACAAATCCTGGCCGACATGTTCTGGCGCCGGTGGGTGCGAGAATACCTGCCGGAGCTCCAAAACCGGCGGGAGCCCCACAGCCGCGGGCCTGGCCTGCTGGTGGGCGACCCCGTCCTTATCGCGGACGGGCAGCTGCCTCGCAACACGTGGCCGCGAGGCCGCATCGAGGCCATATACCCTGGCCCTGATGGAGAAGTCCGGACCGCTGAGGTGCGCACCACTGGCGGCACTCTAAAGCGTCCGGTGAAGAAGCTCATTCCTTTGCCAAAATGAGTGCAGCAGAGTTCCAGCGGCGAGAGCTGAGCGACGTGTCGCAGAGCGTCGAGGTCACGAGCGCTGCCGACGTGCGCCGCTCACAATGCTGATGCAGCGCCGCGCCAACGTAGCATCGAGTCGACGCGACACTGCACGGCGGGAGAGATGTTCGCGACGATACGTCACCTTTAGATAGGTTGTCATATGTAAAATATAAATAGTATTGACAGACACACGTCTGCTCACCCCAGAGCGCCATCGCATACTAAGCGATGTCGACTCCTTGGAAGTCGCGTCGCTCCCGCAAGGGAGCGATGCGAGCGGTGCCGGAACCTCGTTCCTAGCCCGCGGGTGCAGCACCGGGGCCCATAACAATGGACCCGTCTTTGTGTTGTCCTCTGGACCTAGCTTGTGCGCGCGCTGAAATTTCTTTTAAAAATGTTGGTGTAAAAGATATCAACGCGCGCTATGTTTGGCTTGCTGTATGTGACTGTAGGCGCGCCACGACGGCCGTTATGAACGGTCCGTCGTTTCTTCACGGCCTCCTGGCGGTCCACCCCAGCCGAGTGAGACCCAGAGCGTACCCTGGGAGGCCCAGCTAAGGTGACCGGCGGCAGGAGCGCCGACTTCGGGCGAACCTACAGTTTGATAGTGAAAGCGACTAGCTACTACTAGCGCCGTTTGTGTATGTGGGAGCGGCAATGACCTGTATTACACCGCTCATGATAGCCGATAGCGCGCGGCGACCGCAGCGCTATTCGGTGCATGTGTACTTGCGAATGTAAAGTTATGCGTGTCTGTTTACGACGTAAAGCTTGTCTATATTAACTTAGAACAAACTTCACGCCGAGTGTGTCGTGTGAGGTGGGCAGTATTATTGTATGAGTAAATCGCGTGTAGAATGATGCGATTTACTCAAGCGTCAAATCCGGGTGGTGGATGGGGGCGCAATGTCAGGTAGCAGGTCTCTGGGGAGGCGCTTTCTGTCGGGCGGGCGCGCGTGCCATGGCGCCAGGTGTTTCACATGGGGCCAGGCAGAAGCGTCGGCCCGCGCGAACATAGCTTTCGCTAGGCGCCCCACAAACTCGTCCAGGCTCTCAATCCCGGTGTCGCGCTGGATGATGTCATTCCTCACACAGCGAGGAGCGCCTACTACTCTGCGCAGTGAGAGATGCTGCTGCGCGCGGAGTCTTTTCTTGTTGGCCTCGCTGGTGAGGGCGAACCAAGCTGGGGCGGCGTAGGTGATAATCGGTCGCAAGTAGGTTTTGTAGATTCCCAGCTTGGCCCGGGCGGGGAGGCGGGATGAGAGCGCTGGATTGAGCAGGTTGCGTGCTACCCTGCTCTTGTTTACCACCTCTGTGACATGCGGCCCCATCGTGAGTCGTCGGTCGATGGTGACGCCCAGGTACTTGGCCTGGGGGGCCCATTCGACGACGGCTCCTTGTAGCTTCAGGGGTGGTGGGAGGGGGACGTGACCTGTAACTAGAGCCTGCGTCTTACTCACGTTCACCGACAGCCGCCATTTGGCTAGCCATTCGGGTAGAAGATCGAGGGCGCGCTGCATCTTGCGCGCTGCATGTTTTGTGTTGATCGATGTTGTGATGTATGCAGCGTCGTCTGCATACAGCGCTAGCGTCGCCTCTGGTGTTGTGGGGATGTCGTCTGTGAAGCATGAGTAAGACGCAGGGGATAAGCAGCTGCCTTGGGGTACGCCCGCCAGTATGGGGCGGGGGGCGGATAGTGCACCCTCTACCACCACTCTGAAGCTCCTGTTGGACAGAAAGGATTGCATAACTTTAACCACGCGACGGGGCGTGCTAGATTTGGCTAGCTTGTATATTAGCCCGTCGTGCCAGACGCGGTCGAAGGCCTTTTCCATGTCGAGGAATACTGCTACCGCGTATTCCTTCTTATTCATCGTCGATGACAGCAGGTGCAGTACCCTCGACAGCTGGAGCGTCGTGCTGTGATCAGCGCGGAAGCCAAATTGTTCTTCACGCGGTGTGATATGTGGTGTGAGCTGTCGCAGCAGGAGTGACTCAAACACCTTGGAGATGTTTGACAGCAGCGTGATTGGCCGATAGCTTTCCGGCTTCAGGATGTTTTTCCTCGCCTTGGGCAGCATTATGACGCGCCCTTCTTTCCACGAGGCCGGGAAGGAGCCCGTGCGCAGGATCCCGGTGAACAGGCGCGCCAAGACCGCGACCATACGGTACGGCAGGTGGCGCAGCGCTGTGTTTGTGATCCCGTCAGCACCTGGGGCCTTCCTAGGCTTCGTTCGCAAGATGGCGCGTCTGACCGCCCCGGGCGAGAAAAAGATGGCGTCTTCATCGGGAGCTATCGGCGTAGCGAAGTACTCCCCAAGGTGTTTCTCAACCGCCGCGACATGCTCATGCTCTGTGGTCGGATTCGGCTGGAATTGACGCTCCAGGTGTTCCGCAAAGACCTCCGCCCGGTCCTGGGCCATGTACTTCAGAGCCCCGTCGCTGCTCTGGAGTGGTCTTACCGGAGCTGGGGTGTTATTTAGCTGGCGGCACAGTCTGTGGATGGAGGTCCAGTCGCCCTCCGCGGCGTCGATTCGGTCCTCCCAGCTCGCGGTTCTCAGAGCGTCGAGCTCGGCCTTCACTTTTTCTGTCAATTTGTTAAGTTGCGTCTTCATGTGCGGGCAGCGCAGCTGCTGCCACTGCTTGCGTAGGCGTCTTTTCTGCGTGATAAGGTTGCGAATGCGTGCGGGCAGAGGCGGCTGGGGCCCTCTCCTCTGCTGTTGCGTCATTGTTGCTTCTTCTAGAGCCTGAGTCACGCAAGCAGTGACGTCATCGGCTAGCGCGTCGACATCCTCCGCTGTGGTGACAGGCCGAGTCGGTGTGGTAGCATCAATCCTTTCTGTGAATAAAGTCCAGTTTATGAGTCGACGTGGCGCTTGAGGGTTAGTCCGGATCGGCATTTCCGACAAGACGACGAGCACAGGATGGTGATCGGACTGTAGCTCGTCGTCCAGTACCTGCTGAGTGACCTGGCATGTTAGCCCTCGGTGTACTACGATGTCAAGCACGTCTGGCATGTGTGCTGCTCTGTCCGGGTAATGTGTGGGTACCTCTGGGCCCGACACCGTGTACCCGAAGGCTTCAGAGTCCGCGAAGAGTCGTCTTCCTCCCTCATTTGTGTAAAATGAGTTCCACGCTGAGTGTTTCGAGTTGAAATCGCCGGCGAGGATGGTGGGATTTTTTGAGTCTAGTATCGCCCGTAACTCTGCCATATCGAGCTTGTTGTTGGGCGGCTTATAGAAGGCATATATAGCTAAGGGTAAAAACGGAACCCTATTACTAAGACTCCGCGGTCCGTCTGTCTGTCTGTCTGTCTGTCTGTCTGTCTGTCTGTCACCAGGCTGTATCTCGTGAACCGTGGTAGCTAGACAGTTGAAATTTTCACAGATGATGTATTTCTGTTGCCGCTATAACAACAAATACTAAAAACCAAATAATATAAATATTTAAGGGGGTTCGCATACAAAAAACGTGTTTTTTTGCCGTTTTTTGCGATGATGGTACGGAACCCTTCGTGCGCGAGTCCGACTCGCACTTGGCCGGTTTTTTTATTTTCTGGCCCTCCCTCCCCCCCTGGTGAGATGTCGTGAGATTTTATTCAACCCCCTCCCCCATCCACCAATCTCACATGAGATTTTTCAAAATGTGGGTTTCTTACGTAAACGCGTTGGATTGTTATTGTAAAAAGAAAAAAAAATGCTGTATATGGTGGTTTGACAATCAGTAGATGTATAACGTCGAAGTATGAATGAAATTATTTTCTTTCGAACGAATAAGTGAATGATCTTAATCGTATTACGATTTCGCTTAAGATTAAATCTTAAGCATGTACAATCTGGATTAAATGGACCAAAATAGTTTGTTTTTTTTGTTTCATTCAGAAAAAAAATTGCGTGATATTTGCCGAGACCCCCCTCTCTCCAACGTAAGATTAGATGAGATTTGACTTGACCCCCTCCCCCCCTTAAACATCTCACGTAATTTGTGGACGCCCCCTAATGGCTTGCATGGTTGGAGAGGGCCCAGTTCACACGGCGATGGCCAGTGGGTACTTTGTTTATTAATTAATTTCTACTATACGGGACGCATGGGACCGGTCAATGTGGCGACGTTTGGGGGAGACTTATGTCCAGCAGTGGACGTCTTTTGGCTGATATGATCATGATGATACAGAATGTAACGGCAAAGTATGATCATATTTGAAAAACATTTTCTCTTTCTCCAAGGTAATACCCAAAAAAAATGGATTTTCATTATTCAAAACTTGGCGTCAGCAGACGAAAAAACCATGGATTTAGGGATTTAGGTTATGGGCGATACATTTTTCGTTTTGAGAGATGACTATGACTTCTATGGAAAAAGTTGTTCATACCTATACATGGCCAGAAGCAGTTTATAAAATATAATCGCGCCTTACAGGTACAGATACAGCCTGTACAAGTAATCTAATAATAATGACAATATTTCTGGATCCGGCCCCAAGCCGGAAGCCGATTCTTTTTTGACTGGCATGTCGATCGGCCTAACGACGATCGGCATTTTGAAAGAAAAACATTTTAGCAGCAAATATTCGAAAGAAAATTTACCACTTCAAGAGTGTGAAGTGGTAAATTGTAAGTACAGAACAGCTCTTGTAGTCACAATCCGCTACACAAAAGAATGTATGTACTACAAGTATTTTTCTTGGAACGACACGTATGTAACGTCCAAATTTAAACAATAGGCAGCGCTCGAAACGCCTATTCGGTGTAAATATCATATTTTCCATGAAGCAACAGAAACTGTTCCTGTTAAAGTAAGATCGAGTTTCCTCAACAGTATACCTTTTAACAAAAAAAATGTTTCCTGATAATAATCAGTAAGCTTAAGATGGATTGTATTTAGCTGTAGGAAGAAGAAACAACCGGCTATGTGAGACTCGCATTCTGTGAAATCTTAAGCAAGTGCGCTGTATTACTGTTCTAAATATACAGTCTTGAGATAGATAACCTAGGGTTATGAATAGATTCTCATTAATATAATAGGGTAGATACACAGATAATCCTAAAAAGTACTATCGCGTAACGTCATTATATCTACCCAAATACGCAGCAAGGATAGGGTTTCGTTTTTTCACGCGATCTAAGTATCTTCGTATGTGGGAAGATACAAATATATGCGTATTTGAAAGTGATTCTTTAAACCAGCGGTCGTCAAACTGCGGCCCGGGGCCAGAATTTGTGCGGCACCTACAATAAATAGAACATATGAGTTCTTATTTCGTAAAAGTGGCAAACAGTAATTACTAACTGTTATTTAATACGAAAACATGCCTAATTCTTTTTCTAGTGACTTTTCTATTATTATTATATTATTATTATTTCTATTTCTAGATTTATGGTGAAATGAATGGTTGAAACATTTTCGTATTCGCTCTTACATCCCGCATTCTCGCGAATAAGTGAACAAAGTACCCAGGCGCGGATACAAGGGGGAGCAAAGGGGGCGATTGCCCCTCCACTCCCCTCCTTTCGCCTGGGCCTTGACCAAACTGAATCTAAATCTCTTCTTTAGACGGCCTCCGGGTCTTTAATGGGCTTAACCCGCTACTGCTGTGAGGTATAGTCACAAGCATAAAGATGGCCATGGACAATCATTTCAATGTACGATATGATATATTTGCCATAGTTCCCATGTTGCTCGTTTATCATTTATATAAAAGAAGAAACTGACTGGCTGACTGACTGATCGATCAACGGATGTCCAGAAGCATTAAAGGAGAATGCTCATCGATGTATGGAATCCCGTACCAAGCTGCATCAAAATCAAACTTTGTTTTTTATAGACTACACTGACCATGTTAACTCCTACAAAACATCTTTTTGAAAACAAAACCCGGGTTTTGCAGTTATTTCATAAAATCGAAAATAACCTAAAAACTAGGTCTATTTTTTTCGACACTATTAAAGACGTATTTTATTTTAGGCACATTATACATGAACGTTATAGTTATTTATTAAACAAAAGAAACCATTACTGGGTATTAGATTCATCAAAAATCGATTCTATTGCATTCTACATCTTTATGACCGGCTGCTGTGAACGGCCAATTTAACCATAGACAAAATAATGATACCTAATCTTTTATAAGTAAATGACAAGATTCTATTCTAGTTTTTTTAAATTAATGTAGAAATGAAAACGTATAATTTTTTACAGTGATCATGACACTTTCAAAAATCAAGGTTACGTTAATCATTTATCATGTGAAACGGAACGTCATGTATAGAGAGTAAAACAATATCCATACTTTTAAACTCAAAAGTAAATTCCCTATTCAAAAATCAAATCCGCCACGCGTAATGTCGTAAAAAATTATAAAACTAATTACTATAAAATTTTGGTCTTGATGCGTGAGACTTTTTGGTACCACTTTTGGTCATTCTCCTTTGGCAGAAAAGTTCCTCAATTGACGTAAGTGAGTACTAAGAACGGATTTTTGGAAATTCCACCCCTAAGGGGGTAAAATGGGGTTTAAAGTTTGTATGACAAATTATTAGTTTTTAAACAACACCCAAAAGTCGATTTAGGGGGTGTTGAAGTTTGTATGAAAGAATACATATTATTTTTTGGGAAAATAAACTTGAGACTTGGCACAAATACTAACCTAAATAAATAATAAAGGTTGTTATTATTAGTTTTTCGAAACTACCCCCAAAAGACGATTTAAGAGGTGTTAAAAGTTTTTTTGAAGAATCTTATTACTCAGGTAAATAAACTTGAAAATTGGCATAAATACCAACCTAAGTAAACAATAAAGGTTGACATTGTTAGTTTTTCGAAACCACCCCCAAACGACGATATAGGAGGTGTTAAAGTTGAATCTTATTTCTAAGGTTCTTAATAAACTTGAAACGTGGCACATAAAGTAAATGATAAGGGTTGTCATTAGTAGTTCTTCGAAACTACCCCCAAAAGACGATTTAGAAAGAATCTTATTTCTTGGGTTAATAAACTTGGACCTTGACATAAATAACAAACTAAGTAAATAATAAAGGTTTGTATTATTATAATTTCGAATCTTCCTTCAAAATACGATTTAGCGGATGTTAAAGTTTGCGGGTCTAGGGGAGCACTAAGAAGGATTTTTTGGAAAATCAACCTTTTATCATCATCATCATCATTATTTTAGCCAAAAAACTTCCACTGCTGGACATAGGCTACTCCCAGCGTCGCCACACTGATCGGTCCTGTCCGCTTCGCATCAGGCGAATCCGCCGGATTCGCAACCGGACTCCCGCAGCCTTGACCAGGTCGTCGCTCCACCTACGGAGGAGGCCTTCCTACGAGGGAGGGCTTCCTACGCTACGTCTTCCGGTCTCGCGGTCGCCTCTCCAGAACTTTCTACCTTTAGGGTGGTCAAAAGGTGGCAATTTTTTTGTATGAAAAATCTAATTCCTTCTGGATAAACATAATAGGTTTTTTTTTAAACTACACCCCAGATCGAGTTTAGGGGTGATAAAGATGGTTTGAGAAATCTTATTGCACAATCTAACTAACATAAACGAAAAATAAAGAAGAGAAGAAAAGAGTGAATAACATAATATTTGGGTTGTTAAAAACTTCAACGGGGCACAAAAGGGGTTATTAAGTTTTAGAGAAGGATTTTACTTTGTGGCGGTAACCAAAAATTTATTATTTTGAAGTCTAATACCGAATCATTCCAAACTAATAAACCCTAGATATCTACGACACACCATTTTTTATTGATTTAACAATAGTTTATGTGTGATCGCCTTACATAAACACACATAAGAAAACTATATATAGGATAAAATACGATCGAATATAGGAGCTCGTGTCTAAATAATAACAGCCGCACGGGTCGATCTTCAAGGTTAAGCAACGCTTGCCGAGGTCGGTCCGTGGATGGGTGACCATTTTCAACATACCGAGTTTCCTCCGTGCCTCGGAAAGCACGTTAAACCGTTGGTCCCGGCTGTCATTTGAAGATCTTTGACAGTCGTTACGGGTAGTCAGAAGCCTGAAATCTGACACCAGTCTTGCCAAGAGGTATCGTGTTACCCAGTTACTGGGTTGTGGAGGTCAGATAGGCAGTCGCTCCATGTAAAATACTGATACTCAGCTGAATCCGGTAAGACTGGAAGCCGACCCCAACAATAATTGGGAAAAAGGCTAGGCAGGATATAGGATAAAATACGAATTCGCGGGCGGAGTGCTTGTCGAACATAATATCCAAATAATAAGTGATTGTCTCGCTGTGATACCTCAGATTATCTCCTATGTGGCCCTTGGTTGACGACCGTTGCCTTACCGTAGCATCCAAAGGGCTGGATAGATTTTTAATAATGAGGTGTGTTCGCGACGATACGTCACCTTTAGATAGGTTGTCATATGTAAAATATAAATAGTATTGACAGACACACGTCTGCTCACCCCAGAGCGCCATCGCATACTAAGCGATGTCGGTAGGTGAAAAAACCTTTTATAGTAAAGCTCGTAACTAATTTTTGCTCATGTTTTTGAGACACTAAAATTATATTTTATGTGTCTATCAGTAGGTAATAGAATTATATAGTCTAATAACAATAAATTAGAAGCTTTAATATGCATACTGATTGTGTTATTACGGAAAGAAACAAGTATTTAACTCCGTAAAAAACAACCGTCCTCAACGAGCGTTTAGTTCACAATGACCTGTAAGAGGGCGGCACCTTATATTTATACTAAAACCAGTTTTTGTAGAATTTTGATAACTTTAAACTCATGTTTTGGGGGCTTTTACATAGTTTATAGTGTGAATAAAGCGCTTATGTGTTAGAATTATACATAAGGTACCTTAGTTATATGATAAATGTATAGGTTTAAGGAAATAAAAATATTTTGTTTACTTATTTTAGACCCCCCGTTTTGAGCAGGGTATCAGGTGGTGCTATAGGTGTTCTATTCACCAACCAATCAGATTGCTTCCTTACATATAATTGTTTTGTTAGGAAACACCATCTAGGTGTTCTAGATAGGATGGCTGGATGCCATGACTGAGAAATTATACATAATAGCAGTACATGGCCAGTCTTAATGCATTTTTACTCTAAAAAGGGAAATACACATACATTTTACTCAAGTAAGTGTTTGGAAAATTCGTTACAAGCCGTTTTAGCGCTTCTAGGTGACCTAGAATTTTGTCTAGGCCCTATAAATAGACAGCACCTATGTAATTCTAGTACATGGGCGTCACTTGCTTGAGGGGATGTGTCTGTGTATGCCGGCATGGACGTTTCTATGCGGCTGCCGATGTGTCACTGCGTCCAGGGACATTTGGTGCCTGGTCAGCTATAGATATGCTGTCTGAAGCATTACCTTCGTGGACCCTCAGGCAGGCGCCTACACTCAGTCATGACACAGAGCTAGTATATAGGGGTATGTAACGCACACAGACACATTAGAGACGTGAGACGACGTAAAATTTAGTATTCGGCCGCTTCCCGGCACCTTAAGCTGCGGAAAGGCTGGTGGTACACCCATCAGGGTACCGCCGTCAGACAGCCTAGTTTTCCAGCTACCCAACCACACTTCCGGAAGGAGCTTAGCTCTGGTGGTTGAGGAGTTAAGCGACCTGATATGGTGCGAGGTTACATGGATTTGCTATGTAAACAAACTTGTAACAAACAATAACTCATCGGGGGTTGGACATGTAGCTACCGGACTTCTACCTTGGGATAGCCCATCACGAGGGCTACCCGGGTGTGAATGTAACTTAAAAATCCACCCAGCGGTCTGAGTAGGAATCGAGTTTATGTGCCAAGATCAGGGGCATAAGCTAACTTCTCGCACCATTTCGCGGCTGTACGCCTGAATGTTTTGAATATAACTGTAACACTTATGTGTGTCAACGGCCCAGTAGGAGGGCTCCAAGTCCCTCGCTGGTACCCTAGAGCTAACATGTCTAGTTTTAGGAGAAACTCGATTGTAAAGCTTCAAACTGGCGGGAATTCCCTTTCTTCGACATTCTCCTTACGAGAACTCCCTGATGGTAGGGGCTAGGGACCTGGATCAAAGACCGGAGGGAAGGTCTCCTCGAGACCTATCCAAAAGTACAAGTTTCACCAGAATCGGTCCAGTGGAAGGGTAGTTCCTGTCAGTTTCAAGCTACGAGTCTTAGCGTATATTATTTTGAAAATAAAAGTTTTTGCGGTCGGAATGTTGTGGTCCTCGTCGCAGTCGAGTTCGCTTCTTTAATAGTGCGCAGGCGCGTGAACATTTCGTAGCCATTATTTCACTTAAAGTATTTCCACGCATCATTGCGCATCGAGGACCATGAAGGAACATCGCTTCTGGCCATGAACAAATAGTTTTATTTAACCTGGACATCACGTTTTTCACCTCAACCTACTTGGCAGCCTTCAAGTGTCTCCAAGGTCCATAGTTACCAGATGACAACTGAACAATAGGTGCAAGGGGCGTCAACGCGTTCAAGCAGGAGCCTTACAACCTCCTGATTGCCTGTCGGTCTTGGACGATCACGTCCGTCCCGTACAAGGTGTATATCTCAATAAAACCGATTGACCGTTTGACGTAGACTGTCTGTTATGATTATTAGGAAATGTCTCGTATCTTGATTTTTTTTTATTTTCTGCATAATCAAGCAACCATTTTTAAGGTTCGCATCTTATGCACTCGGATTTTTTTCTGAAGATCGGCCAAAACAGACAGTATAGTGTTCCTAATTAAAACTAGAAAATTAATCAAATCAAAATTGCATGGATACAAAATTACAAACGAGGATTCATTATCTTCCTGCCCTTATCCCGTGTTACTTGGGGTCGGCGCAACACGTTTTCTTCTTCAATACCAACAAGCGTGGGTTGTTTATGAAAATTCCCAGAAAAATAAAACTTACAGAAAAGCAGGGTAACTTCCATGGCTTCTCTTTCATTTTAAAAGGTTTTTTAGAAAATGGAGTGCTCCTTCACATTTCAAAACACCTTTCCTTAGCGAAGTAATTGAAACGAAGTTTATGAAAATGAATTTCACGGGCAAGCAGCTATTGTTACAAGTATACATTATTCAACATTTTTAAATAATTCGCATCTAAGAGCTTTTTAACTCTAGGCGGTGAGTCGGGAATAACATTTGTACGAATAACATTTACATTTCATGTTCAGCTCTGGAAATTGGATTTAAACGCAAAACAATAAACTTATTGTACTTGAAAATTTCATTGGAAAATGGTTGCTTATGAGTTCAATGACCCTGGTGTGTTGTCTCATGCTAGGTATCAAAATGCGGAACAATTTTTTCAGCGAATGTTTCCAAAACCTAAGCTGAAAAACTGTTACGTAGTCCATTTTCATAAGTTGCGACTGCCTGAATATGTATCTAATCGCGAATGTATGGGGAAACCGGGTAAATTGTGGCGATACGTGAAAACCGTGCCGTATCCGGGCCTATCCGTATCCTAGCTGTTTTCCGTCGGTCGACAAATATCGAATCGTCATTTTTTTTAAACTTTCTCATATATACCCCCGTGTCGGCTCGATGTCTCTGGAGATTTACTGAGAAACTGAAGAAAAGGGCGCAGCCCGACCACTTCGCTCGGTAACTCAGTTGTGTCGCAAGACACAATGGCCTGTCTTATTGCAAACTCTTAGACAAGCTAAGTATAGACGTCGCGGATATGTTTGTAAAAGAGTTACCGCGGCCCTGGCGCAAGCAACTGAAGGAACACGGGTGGGTTTTAGTCAGTAAAAGTCTGACACGCCCTCCCGCTACACCAAGAGCGGGAGAAGTCATTGGATGATTTACCAACTCCAAAAATAAAAATAGTATAGACAGAAACCTATCTAACGTAAATTCTAGTAAAATAAATGCAAATATTGTGTCCTTTCTCTGTATTTCTAACACGTAACAACGAAACGACGCGAAGTGTGTGTATCAAAATATAGAAATGAAATGAAAATTATTTATTTGCAAGATTATAGGTAATTAAATAATAACATGGTAACATAATTTTAGTCTCACTACATTCGACTTATCAGTCGTGCAAATATTTCAAGTAGGTAGGTACATGCATAATATCATGAAATTACATCAATGTCACAGATCATTAGTCATACACATCATATCATAATAAAATTAACAGTCATGCTTCATTTATATTAATTAGGCACATTATATTATAAACTAAATTCAATTAAATTATTACATTATATGTCACAGTATACAGTTCAACAATTCATTGATCAATTCTATAAATAATGTCAAAGTGTTCGTTTGTCCATGGCCGTTTAAAATTTAAATAATCATAGAGATAATAATGGTCTGATTCCAATCTTTATCCGTGAATTAGATGGTTACTTATAATTAATAAGGTTTTTCTTTAAAGAGTTGTTAACTTTTTTGGTATACAATAAAGAATATACTATTTTATCTTTGTCATCACCTCATATAGCAAAATTAAGACGATTTACGTGATTTTTTGCATAAATATAGCAAATTAAGTACTCACCACAACGCCATAAGCGGTGTATTCGGCAGAAGAAGCTCCGCCCCAGCCGTTGTCAGAAGATGTGCCTTCCGGGTTACCATTGCCCACCGTCGTCACCCCGTACACTGGGTACGTGCGCAAGGTATCCCTGCGAACAATATAGACTGTTATAACATCTGTCCAATAATATCAACTGAGGCCATAGACAAGTGACATTCTATCAACATATCAATATATCTCCGTCAATTGTGGACCGATTTTGAAAAAAAAAAAATTGTTTCAAATAGTATGCTCCGAAATTGGTCCCATATTAATTTGGTGAAGATCTGATGAAGATCTTCAAAGACATACAACAGAACTCTTCAATAAATAACGGCAAATCTCCTCGGGATTGCTGCAATCGCATGTCTGTTATAACATAACATCACGCCAGTACGCTCTAAAGGGGTACGCAGATGTATACAGTTCACCTTGGTATACTTTCATTTCACCGGTTATGTTCAAGTTTCATGATATTCAAGGAATCTATTCTGGAATTATAGGTAATTTACTAAGCAACTTGCCTATTAGGTAGGTACAACGAAAACGTGAGAAAAAAAAAAAAAACAACTGCTACCTATTTCCAAATATAAAAACTACTATGTGAAAAATAACTTTATTTTTGGAAGATGGTGTCCATGATGCAAAAAATTTAAGGAAGCTGTCTATACGGTCGGGTCTAAGTTTTTCAAGACAACAAGTACAGATGGAATCAAAAAGCTCTCTGATCCTACTTACTACTCCGAAGGTTATGAAGGAGAGGCGTGAGATGATACTGCAGTCTTCAGATGAGGCGTGGAAATGCCGGCAGCTTAATAGACAGATCTCTAAATCCTTGAAAAGAAACCTGCGCTGCTTTAATACCGAGCGTGTTAAATACGCGATTGAGCGAAATAAAGGTTCCAGGGTATTTTCAAGGGATTTGGCTATTGGGCAGAGCCAGCTCACGAAACTGAAGACTGACAATGACAGGATCGTATACGCCAAACCCGAGCTTCTGAGGGAGATCGAGACATTCTATGGACAGTTGTAGACATCAATTAACAAGCCAGTTTCAAATCTAGCAAACGACCCAAGAGCTAGATTCACCCGACACTATACCGAAGATATACGTCAGCCTGTACGAGATTAGGATGGCTCTGAAACAGCTTAAAAACAACAAGGCGCCGGGTGATGACGGAATCAAGGCCGAACTACTGAAGGCGGGTGGGAAACGTTCCTTAAGGCCCTTCAGAAGATTTTGATTCCGTCATACTCGAGGACAAAACGCCACAGGCATGGTGCAGGGGTGTGGCGGTACTCTTCTTCAAGAAGAGCGACAATGCCCGGCTGAAGAACTATAGGCCCATATCACTTCTTAGCCATGTCTACAAGTTTCCGAAAAGGCTTTAGCACCGTAGACGACATACTTACGCTGCGGCAAGTTATACAGAAGACCGAAGAGTATAACCTGCCTCTCTGTTTAGCGTTTATAGACTACGAGAAAGCCTTCGATTCGATCGACACTTGGGCTGTACTGCATTCTCTCCAACGGTGTCAGATCGACTACCGGTACATCGAGGTTTTGAAGTGTTTCTACAAACACGCCACCATGTCAAGTCCGTCTTCAGGATCAGACCTAGAAACCAATCCTTCTCCGGCGTGGCGTGAGACAGGGAGACGTCATTTCTCCGAAACTGTTCACTGCTGCGCTGGAGGATGTATTCAAGGTTCTGGACAGGAAGGACCTAGGCATTAACGTTAATGGCGAGTAAATCACTCACCTTCACATAGTGATCATGGCTGAGACCATGGAGAGCCTCAGTACAATGCTCGATGACCTCAGTAGAGCTTCCGAAAGAGTGGGACTTAAAATTAACAAACCCAAGGTCATGGTAAATGACCATGTAACACCCACTCCTATCAAGATCGGAGACTCTACACTCGAAGTTGTGGATGACTGACTATGTCTACCTGAGACAAACCATCCAATTGGGTAGGGCCAACTTCGAGAAAGAGGTCAACCGTCGAATCCGATTCGGCTGGGCAGCGTTCGGGAAGTTGCGCGGTATCTTCTCGTGTTACTTACCACAGTATTTTAAAGACGAAAGTCTATGACCAGTGTGTGTTGCCAGTGATGACATATGGCTCTGAGACGTGGTCGCTTACAATGGGCCTCATCTTGAAAGCTTACAGTCACTCAAAGGGCAATGGAGAGGGCTATGCTCGTTTCCTTGCGTAATCGAATCAGAAATGTAGAGAACAGTAAGAGAACCAGCGTTTCCGACATAGCCCGAAGAATTGCCAAACTTAAGTGTTAGTTCGCATGGCACATTGCTCGTAGAACGGATGGCCGATGGGGCACAGAGATTCTGGAGTGGCGACCGTGACCTGGAAGACGTTGCGTTGGAAGGCCTCCCACCACGTGGACCGATGACCTGGTGAACGTTGCGGGGATTCGCTGTTTGCGAGACTCACGGGACCAGTCAATGTAGTGACGCTTGGGGGAGGCCTATGTCCAGCAGTGGACGTCTTTCTGCTGATATGATGATGATGAATTTCCCCTGCAGTGGCCTGCCCCAGCTTTGCCTGGGTCATAATAATTTATAGCCTATAACCGTTTGGAATAATGTAACTTTCAAATGGTGAAAGATTTGAAACAATCTTATATAAGGCGTAGTGGTTCTACAAATAAGCCTGCACATGTAAACAAGCTCATGAAATTCGGGCTCTCTCTTTATGATATTAGTTAAGATTTTGCAATATTAAAATAAATCCTTACATAATAGAGAAGAGTGGAAAGCTATGGGGGAGACCTTTGCCCAGCAGTGCGACAATGTAGGATGTTAAAAAAAAAACATCCGGATAGAAAAATAAATAAAAAAAGGTTAAATGACAAAGGTTTGACAAAGGCAACAAGAATGGTTGGCCAGAAACACAAAGCAAGAATTGGACACTCAGAATATATGTTTTATGTATGCTTAGTATTAAATTAACTATCCTATTTTCTTTTTGAAATATGAAGCACTGTATTGTTGGGCATTCTAATATTTTATTTATATAAATATGCATAGTTCCGGAAAGTTATTTAGAAACATACAAGAATTCTTACTGCTGCTAACTAAGACAAATCATATAAATTACTAATATTGGATGAAGAAAGCAGGCGTTTGCCCAGCAGTGGAACACACAATGTACGCTAAATCTTATTAATTCCACTAATATTATAAAGTTTGTAAGGATGGATGTTTGTGACTCTTTAACGCAAAACAACTGAACGGATTTTGACGAAAACTTACAGGAATATAGCTTACTCTTATATATATATAATAATAACATATGGGTTAATTTATAATTTATGGGCTTGCTTTTCACCAAGAAGTAAAAATTACTAATAAAAATTTGAAGAAAGCCCTTTTTTCCAGCAATGGCTTTGTTCATACAGCAGCAGCCAATATATATATTAATTTAAGCTTAAAATAATTAATAATAAAATGTAATTTCGCTCACATATGCGTCGGGTGACCTTGTGTGTAGATCTCTTGCGGCTCCGTAACATATTGCACGTGATAGTTGACGCCGTTTCCTCCCTCGCCTGCAGGAAATAACAATGTTTAACAACAAAGAAAACTTCAAGAACTCTCCTGACATGTTAGTTGAAGAAGAAATTTAGTTATGTGTTTATTAGCCCGCTTTTATCACTGGAAAGTTTCGTTATGCAATTATATAGGAAACCATGTAAAAGAAAATTCATCAATATACTTGACCACTTCACCCTACCTTAAGATGTACCTAAGTTTTAAATAAGCTTTAATGATTTTTAAGCTGTCCCACTTTTATTAACAGACAATTTAAAATCAAAAAATAATCACAGATCAGAATTGGGATTG
This sequence comes from Orthosia gothica, assembly GCA_949775005.1. Lineage (NCBI taxonomy): Eukaryota > Metazoa > Arthropoda > Insecta > Lepidoptera > Noctuidae > Orthosia > Orthosia gothica. Next base: position 4,291,287 of record OX459042.1, read on the forward strand.
AAAAAAATTATAAAGATCTGACTTAAACCGGATGTAAGCAAAACAAAGAAAAGACAAAAACAAATTTCCCGGCACTGATTTCCAAAGTAACCTCCGTCAAAAAGGACCGTCTCACTCAAACTTAAGACACACAAAGACCAAGAGAAAGGACCAAGAAGGTTCACTCACAGGGGTAATACGACCTATACCGAGGCACCTCCATACTCTTAGAGGTCTCCCAGGCAACTCGCCACTGGACCTACACTTCCCAGCAAAACATCCCGATTACCAATCTCGTACACCCCATCCTTGTCTAACATATAAGGGTATCTTTTTCGCACCCCACCCAGGTGGGGTATAAACGTTGTAATATATACGTAAGCGATATAATTGTGATTTCCCTTTTCTTAGTTAGTTGCTGGTTCAGGAAACGATACTGGGCGTTGAAGCTTGGGTTCAAAGCTTTTAGCTTATCCGCCCAATTCATTTGATGTCGGGAAATGGATAATTCTAGAATCGAATTCAAAAACCCATGCATAAAGAAAATTCCAACTTCCTTTCGTATCAGGTGACTTGAGGGTACTATAGGTCACCTACCTAACTTTTCGAGGAAAATACTTACACGCAATGTTACCTATGTACTTAATGTGTTTTGTAAGCATATGTTTATATCAAACTAGCGACCCGCCCGGCTTCGCAAGGGTGCAATTATAATTTCGCATGACCTTCCAAAAAAATCTTTCGTACACACCTTACCTTATCCTGACAAAAATATACGATCACAACACAAATAAAACAGGTCGAGATACTCAAAATCTTTGTTGATCAATTATTTTCCTTATATGCGGCAATTTATTTTTATGTATAAGTAGAAGATCTATATAAGAAAATGTATCAAAAGACAATTTCTTATAAGTAGAACGAAGACATACATATTCAAACACAAGACAAATTACTAATGAATTCTCAGAAAAATATAGTAAATAAATCTTCCATGGCTTAGAAATTTCCTAAAATAGGTTATTGAAATGCTACGGAATTCATCAAACACAAGGCAATACCGTAATGAGTTCCAGTAACTGTGACATTTAACGTAAACATTTTTTTGGACAAATAGGAACTCTAATGATGTTGACATAGCAACCGAAGATAAAATGTCTTTTAAGGTACTGGGGCTTCTTAATGTACAAATATCAACTATTGAAAAGATTTGCCAACAACACAGACATATACCGAAAAGCATCCATAACTTCCCATTTCAATAAGAAGCAATAAAACACAATACAATCATGTAGGAGCCCTCTTGGAGCCATCCAAGCAGACATGTACATCGGTATAAAAATTATATAAAAGTGAAGCACCCAATGTACCGGCGAGGGGAGGCGGCGCGTGGCAAGCGTCACGTCAAAGGTAACCAGTACAGGTGGACAATGAATAGATCATCCCCCTGATACATGCACCCATTGATAAAGGCCGCTCAGGTAGATAATCCGATGGGGCACTCGCAATTACGCTTTGTTTGCACCCTGCAGGGTATCATGTGCAAATTGGACGAAAAATGTAATATTAAAATTGCATGTAACTTGATCTGATTTGATTGCATGCGTGGGATGCACTAATTGGAACAGTGATTAAATGGAAAATCGTAGGTACTGCAACATATGCAAAATTAGCATTTTTTTACCCGACTGCCGAAGGAGGGTAATGTGTTTATCAGTCTATGTATGTATGTATGTTTGTTGCTATATGGCGTTCCAGAGACCAAACGCGTAGGCGGATTTTAATTATTCGTACGTCAATCGATGCGTCTTAACCCTGCGAGTGTCACTGGCTACATTAAAATTGGACGCCATATCGTGGGAGCCCAACATTTTTTTTTCTGCCCAACTCATCGACATAATAGTATTATTTATGTTTAAATGTATGTAATTAAAAAAAAAAACAACTAAAAAGTTACAAATAAAAAAAGTTAAATCAAAAAACCCGACTGCTTCACAAGCGAACTAAAAAGACGTAAACAAGGAGAAAATCATGATGTGCAGGCGGAGGATACACCAGATTTTGGTCAGCCAGCCCGCGAATATGTATCATGTTTCTTTCAAATGTTTTTTTGGTATTTAAAATTTGATAAGTTTTTCATATAAGTTACGTTTTTCAACTTTCAGCTTTCTAATAAACGACAGTTTGGAAACCTGACAAGAGTTAATACGCAATATCTGCGCAAGCGCCGGCGAAATTGTGTTTAAATACATTTTTCGGCTGTGTTGAGTATCCTTGTTCATTCGAGATTATCGAACATACATAATACAATAATCGACCGTTTAAAATAAACATGAAATAATTAAAAAGAACATTTTCGAGATTATAAAAATTTACTCTTTGAAATATCAAAACTCCGTCCGCACCTGCAACCGGTCCGTGCTCTTCAAATTAATTCAGAACCTGTATTTCGCTAATTCCTCTTTATTATCTCGTACCCCTTATATCAATGCAATAAAGCCCAATTTCCGAACAAAAATTTAAATAACTAATGGGGTGGATTTAATACGGCATCAATCCCGACAGGTGGCAGATAATCAGACATTATGATGTCAGAGGGTGAAATACAAGTAGTTTGTTTGTTGTCCATCAAAGGCTTCTCACAAAGAGCGTGTTGTGACCAACTTTGACAAGTGAAGTGGAAATTCAAAGGGAAAAATTGGGGATTATTTGAGATAGTGATGATTCATAATGGTTTCCTAGCAACAAATCTCTGAGGCGCACAAGCCCAGCCTTTTCACATCCTGCCGTACCCTGTTAGTGACATAGGTAATATTCTCGACAAACTTCTTGGCTGCCCTGAAGTTGGATTTCCGATGCGCAAGGCACGGATCGGTGCTGTTTTTGTATGAGATTAATACTGCACAGCCATTGTAGCCAACTTCAAGGCGGCCAAGAAGTTTGGCGAGAAATATACTTAACAAGTTTTGCCAGTAAAATATTGAAGTGAAACATACGGTTGCGTTGGCGGGCAAAGCTGGCAAAATTTGATTTTAGAACAGTAATTTTATAGATAACACTATAAACCCACTTAGAAATTAATCAAATGGACTAGACTAGCTAGGAAGAAGGTTAGCATACAGCATAGTCATTCTTGGTTTGTATGGTAATCGCCCAACTCACCCATGTCCAGACTTAATTTACCAACGTTTGTAATGGAAGCTGGCAACAATGTTAGCATAATGATTTTGTTATTCTATGAATTAAAGTTATTTTATTTTAATACCTATATGATTAAATGCTTTTAACCATGAACAATGAAGTTGATTCTATGATGAGTATACAAAATACACTAAAACCTCAAAATTACTAATTAAAAATTATAATTGGCTGCAGTCGTCTTTCTATGAACCGTCAACATTTACAAGCAACCTTGGCCAAATACTTAACTAATTACTCCAAGAATACCCAACCTAATACCGATATAAATAGCAAAGGTGAAGTCCCCATGGTCAGAGGCCATGCTGTTAAACCATAAACAACTAAGATGAGAAGCATAAACAAAATGAAAATAAAAAATATAAACTTGCTTTCTTGGTCGCTTTGCTCCTCAATCTTGATGTGGTTGGCTGGCTGAGCCCATGCGCCTTGCACTGCTCAATATACGATACATAAATAAATGTGCTTCAAAACAATATTGTGCAACACAACATAATCATGCTCAGACATTTACGTAAAAAGTTCTACAAAACATGGTGCAACGGAAAAAAATAAACACATTATCTAAATGCTGTTTTTACGAACTTCACAATTCTACCAAACAAAAGATTTAATTTAAATGATACATATTCAAAGGAGGGGTAACCACTAGCAGTCACGTTGACGTAGTTACCTTAGATTTTAAAGCCAGACCCATAATTTCAGGATATTTTGCTCGGTCTAATTTTTTGGCCCACCACCTTATGGCAATATCGGCACCTTAAAATATTGCTTCTAGACTAACTCTGGAGTGGCCACAAATATTAGCGGTGTCGAGGACTTGGTTGAGGTCCTCTGACGACGACGACAGATACCCATAGTATTGCAGATGTCCATAGGCAGTGGAGACCACGTACCTTCAGATGGGTCACCTGCTTGAATGCCACTCTTAAAAAAAAAATACGGCAAAAGACCCAGAATCCATTGCCTGGTTGGGAATACCAAACGCACACAGGATTTGAATCGAGATTATAATAACCACATGATTTTGTAGACCGTCTAATAATGAATAGGCTTTTGTCACCTAACCCCTTCATGCTAAACCTGCCGCCATCAACAAATGAAAACGGTGAATACTTCACAAAGTCACAACTATAGTTCAAACAAACTCTGTGGTACTTACACTCGCTCGACACAGTGATGTAAGTGTGCTGCTGTCCATCCGCTTCGGGGCTGGAGTGGCCCGAACTGTCGCCGTTCACCTCCACCACCGTACTCGATACCTGGGGACAGGCGGCAAAGATAGTCATGATCCAGGTTAAATAGCAGGAAAATCTGGTGGAGGCTTTTGCCGAGTGAAGGCTAGAAAAAAAAATAACCGGAGAGAAAACTACCAGCTGTTTTCAACCATAGTTTCGTTGTAGGATTCCCATTAGTCACGGTCTGACAGGGGTGCATAAATTCTAACGTAACGGAAATCAGCTGTTTAATTTTTAAGCAATTTAAACTGTTAAAGGATAATCCAAAGGTGATACAGGCTTTATGGATCAGGTCATCAATTCAGCGAGGGGTTTCCTTTGTTCTAAAAAAGGAAAGATGTGCGCTTGTTGAAATCCTTGGACTTATGTCAGATCCCATTCCCTTGGACTTATGTCTTGATTTGTCAGATCGATGTTGATTGCATTTCAAATATGATCTGCCATTCCTCATGCATGTATGTAGTTCGACGTAATCTGAAATTTAGATAAGAAGGTAGGAAAAAAGATTTGAAGAATCTACAAGTAATAACGATCATGCCCTCAAAAGACTCGGGAATATGAGACTGTGTATTTTCGGTTTTCAAGACATTTAGGAGCATCATTTCGAGGCTTACCACCAACATTAGAACTTGCATTTATTTACCTGTTGCATAGCGTGCTGCAAAGACATGGAGTCGGGTATTTCCGGTATGACGATGAGCTCACGGACGGCGCTCGGCGAGGTTCCTCCGCCCGCGCCTCCCTATGTACAAAACAGTTATATAGGGGAAGCAATACATGGAGATTGATTGGCGTTGCATGTCTATCTGTAGCTTTTTTGGATACGTCAGGCCCCGTTTTTTTTTTTGTAACTATCTGATCATCATTTCAGCCTGGAATTACAAATGACTGCGGGAAGCCACGACTTCTTTCTGGCATACTTCGTGGTTCGATGCATCCCAGATGTTTCCAACCTGCTAAGGAAACCTCTAACCTTATGACAAGATGGCTAGAAAACTGATAGTCTTAAATGTTCACCCTCCACTTCCTGACACTACTTTTATGTTTTGATGATTGATAGTAGGAGATATTCTCACTGTGTTTGTCTACCTTGGTGATGCTTAGTTTGGCATGTGGAAGTCGAAAGGCAAGTTTGCCTTGTAAACTGGTACTGATATTTAGAGACTGGAAGTCGGGTAGATAATTGAGAAAACCGACATCTGGCAATTGGGAGGCGGTCTACCTAGGCTTTCTTAGTTTGGGTAGCGTAAGTCAAAAGGCAGGTTCTCCGTGTAACTCCTGATAGCCCCAACTCAGGCTTCGTTATTTTTTAAGAGGGAAGAAAAGGCACAAAAACCAAAGAAAGAGAATGTATAAAATGAACGATATTATGATATGATGAATTCGTACGGATTCGTACCGCAACCTAACATGTAAGTAATCGCTTTATAAGTGTGACTGAGTCATTATCACTCCGTGTAATAGGTACTTTGCGATTGCAGGTTATGAATGTGTATAGGTAGGTACCTAGGTTGTACGATACGATACGTACATTACATACACAAGTGTTATTAAGACCCACGACCTTGCGTCGACTCATGATGATTCAGCACAAAATTCTAGGTATTCTCCAATTCTACGTCTAGAAACAAGCTAATTATTTTCTATTCGTGTCATAAAATTCTTGTAGCGTGTAATATCCACACACCGCGACGATAGTAGCTTACATCGCGGTAGAAAGATTAGCCAGTAAGCGAGATTGGTAGTACAGTTGGTAGCAAGGGTTGTCTAGTGGACTCAAAATAAGAAGGCTAAACTATTATAATATGAGTGACTGATATTTAGTTGCACCTTTATCTGGTGAGCCTATCAAAATCCTATTAGGGGCAGGCATCCATCGTTATAGTTAATGGATCTGTCGTGGGCATATCATACGATTCATCAATATACAAATGCCTTTGTCTGTTCCCAACGTCTCGCTGGTTTGTGAAATGCCGAAGGAAAATAGATGATGTTTCTAAACGAATAACTACCGTGATAGGCGATATTAACTACCCTATTCTTTCAACTGAAAGCAGCCGAAAAAAATCTGTTGTTACCTGTGCAGGAGCCGCAAGCCGCGCTGCCATGTCCGGTGAAGCAGGCGGCGACGACTCCACCAGAACCTCGTCGCCCGCGCACTCAAAGTCTGAAGAAAACACCGATGGGACTGGTTTTAATAAAATTTATCAAGGGGAAACAGCATTAGAATCGATTATATAATAGTAAACACATATAGACCTAGAAATTGTAGGTAGCTATGACTAAACGAGGCTTCATGTCGACCTTGATTTAACTTCGCAAAACATACTGTGTATTATTTTGCTATGGAGTCTATATTTTCTTCTACCAGATTGTGAATACTTTATAATCTCAGGGAAAAAATATCATCAAATTTCAGCAAAATAAAAGAGGAATGATATTATTTTATTTTCCCTAGCAAAATATAAAAAACTTTTCAGTTTTTCTAAACCTTGTAAAACGGACCATTTAATAAATGATCAAAAGTAACATACCTACCTTAGTATTAGCCTTTTTAATCCCCTAATTATAGTGAAAGCCATACCTGCTGCTAATTGGCAACATTTCAAACTAGGGTAACTCACCCCTCTTGATAGATGTTTGCAATTAAATGTAATACAGGCAGGTAGATCAAATCAAGTACACTTCAAAATGTTCAAAAGTTATCTTAATTTTTGCCTACAAATAATTTTAAGTGTTACAATTCGTTATGTAATTTTTGTCTACACTTTAATGTAACTAAAGTAATATTTAGAACTATTATCAAAACTATACAAAGTAATGAGTTATCATTACTGTTTATGCATTTCTGTAATTACAAACATTCAGTGCAGCAACAAAAATATCAACATGAAAAATGATAAAGTTTCTGAAAACAGTCAAAAATGTAATCTTGAATACTTCCATAAGCATAAAAATCATTGCATCATATTATTTTAAACACACAAATAACATGAATAATCAGAATTGTTGCATAACACCATCCCAGGTGATAGAGATGTTATTGATCTGCTGGGAGCAAGGGCGGAGAGTACCCGTGGAGCGTAACCTGGCAACACCTCATCCGTCCCTCCGCACCGGCACTCTTAACAAAACAACTATATAAAAACACTCACTCTCTAAATAGAACACATTCTCAAAGCCCATCTCAGACATTTTGGATTGGAAATTAATATTTGCAACAAAATATCACTAGAACACAACAGTAACACATTATTGTGACTTCACACTGGTTTGTATGACATCAAGTATTGATCAAACAACGGTCTCTATGTGCTTGGTTGGTTCACTGTCATGTTTAGTACTGCTTCTGTGAGAATTTTGTTTTTAATGTTTTGTAGTGTGGGCTAGCTAGAGGTAGTGTGTGTAATTTAGTGATAGGGACGTAGTGGGGTGGCTGCAGGTGCCATGTTACGGTTCAGTGACACCACCTGCCATGTACCACCATGGGTAATGCATGACTGGATACTGTGTTTTGTTTCTAATATTATTATTGTATTGTTGGTGTTACTGACATTTTATTATAAGTATCTCATGCAATGTTCAGATAAATATTGTGTTGATGTCTGTAAAATAAAATGAATAAGATGATGTTTAATAATTAATAATATTCATACTTATTTGTATTATTTTCCTTTGTTTCTTTGAAGTGTATTTTTCTGTGAGCATGATTTGTGTCAACAAGTTATTAAGAATTAAGTATATTTTTTTATTTTTATTATTTTGTTATTCAGTAGATATTATCACAATATGAGCTTACTAAGATTAATAAACCATTTCTAGGAGCTTGATATTTGTTAGCTGGGCATATTTGTCGGCCCCCCTATGTATTGCGTAGTACATAAGTCCCAAAAGTTAATTCCGCAGGTGAATAGTTGAAGCGGGTCGTGCGCCGTGCCAGGCACCGCCGCCGTATCCCTCCTGCCGATAACTTTGATAAAATTGATACGCGCCTGGGAGCAAGGGGGAGCTCATTTAGGACGCTCCCCGATCCGGGAAGCACGCATATCACTCCCAACGCGCTTGACAACCAACATTAACGTTATCAAACTCATCTTTCAGGTTATTAGCGATACAATATTTCAAGAATATATTAAACCCACCTGCCATCCATACCTCGAACTGTCAAAATCATCTTAGTTTCTAAGATTGTTTTAATCACGAATAAGGTAATGTTACTAATATTTACTCTATTTACAGCTAGTTTTGCCAATTTTTATGTAACACGATAAGAAATGACTTATCAATGTTGTTGTCTTGTAGCTACACCCGTTTCCTAGGCTACGGACACCCCGGCCAAATTTCAAGCTAGTGATTTCAATAGTTACTAATTCTGAATAAGTATTTAGTAAGAAATTTTTTGATTTTTATTTTTAAACATAGTGAATTAATATGTTTTTATTTTTTATTATGTTTTGACTTACTTCCAATTTCTTTAAAGTGCGAACAAGAATACGTTGCTTCGGGAAATGGAGCAAGATATAAATCATAGGATCTCTGGTAAAATTTAATTAAGTACTACTTAGTACTTCCCACCACGGCTGATAATGTTCATAGAAAGAAACGCTCGACGTAGCGCCATTTTTTTTAATGATGCATGACATTTCTGCTTGGCTGTGATTGGCTGTCGCAGGCACCGGTAGGCCGCCATTTAATTTTGTATGATTTGAATTTTGACATGACATTACAGGTACTTACTGTGTTGATCGAGTGAAGTATTACTTTTGCTACTTCCAAAATGTATTACGACTGCTGTGTTTGTAAATCTTTGCGACAAGTCGCTATTTTGCATAATTTCCCGTGTAATGAGACTTTTCTCATTACACGGGAAATTACCGTGATGATCTGAAATCATTATCACCAGAACAACAATCGAAGATTTTTGTTTGTTAAAAACACTTTGAAAAGAATTTCAATACGTCTAAATTACGTCTCATTGGCAGTGCCTATCCTTCTCTGTTTGCTGAAGATGAGATTTTGATTGGAACAGCATTACGGCAGAATGACGGTAAATATTATGAAGATACATTAATTATTAGGTACCATTTCTTGCTTCGTTAGTAGTACCATGCTGATTTTCAAACTTACCTCACTATTCTCAGGTTTTAATTCAGTGACTGAGGTGCCTAAGTTCATCAGTAAAATATATTTATTGTGAACAAACTCCAGGATATTGTTACCTTTTAATGTACTTTTGTTAGCAATATCTATAAGTCATTAACTGTAGTTATGAACCAATATAACCATTATCATGTGATCTTCAATCTGGTGTCTTCCTTAAAAGAATATTAACGACCACTCCGGTCCAACTTTAATAAAGAAACCTGTCACTGTAATTCAAGATTCAGACCTAATAAAACATAAGAAAGTATAGCAATGACAAGATCAAACTATAAAGTACGGATATATATGTAATATAGTATTAAAACGTGCGAGCACGAGCAGTGGTGGCCCAGTGGTATAGGCCACGACTTACAAGTTGTAGGTTGTGGGTATGAACCCAGGTAGGCACTTACTTTGTGTAAATTAATTCATCACCACTGCTCTCAAAATGGTAAAGGAAAACATTGTGAGGAAACCGGCATGTACTAGAACCAAAACTTCGAAGACATGTGACATCCACCAACCTGCACTGGGCCCGCGTGGTGGATTATGGCCCATCCCCTCTCACAGAGAGGAGGCCTGTTTTCCAGCAGTGGGAACATTAAAAGGCTGATAATGTGATGATGATGGTATTAAAATGCAAATGTGACCTAAAGTATATTGCTTTAACAAAATATATTTTCAGTCTTCAAAACAGTTTCATGGATACTGAAATTGTTGTTGTTCGTCTGATTTCAGAAAATGTATTACCTCAGGTGGAGCTTTTATACTCCCGTAAAAGACACTTTGACCGCGCATACTCCTTGGAACCACTGAAAGGTTTGTTATTGGTATAATTTTGTCTTGCTACTATAATTAAATTATTTTTCTCAAACATGCTTGGTAATTTGAGCATTATTTTGACTACCTTCTTCGAGATAAATTGAAATTGTTTTACTGGCCAAATACATGCGAGCAGCGGCCAGCAAAAGTTGTATGAAAATCCATATCTGTTGTGTTTAGCGGCCAAATAAATTACATAGTAAACTATCTGACATGTAATTTTAAAATGGAACAATCTTACTCCGAAAAATGGCAACCAAGGTGGTAACTTATCAAAGGTTTTTTTTACATTTCGAACTAGCTTGCAAATAGAAAGCTGTTTAATGAAAAAAAAAACAAATGTGGGCAAAATTGTTGTTGTTCGTTGTTCGTCATTGATTTTGAAAAGTAATGCAATAATGCATGCAATGCAGTAATGTATTTGGCAAAATGAGGTCTAGGTTTTAATTACCGCGCATTATTTGAGTGATTATATTCATAAAAGTACTAAACAAGCCTTGGCCACAACAAGGCATTGATGGACTTAGGTATGTGTGCCTTAGCCCACATTTACATGTTCGTTCATCAATGTCTCTTTTGCTGGCCGCTGCAGTAATGTACTAATAATTTATTAGACAAGTGCCATAATTTTCTCTTTTGCTTTTTCAGAAATTCAGGCGGCTGCTTCTAACTCAAATGAATTTCCTCTGCAGTGCTTACCACAGTATCCACAATCTAGTCAAGATTCAGGTATCTCAAATTTCTTAGTTTATGTATATTAAATGCCTTGTTCAAATGTAAACTCATTAGTAATTTTTTCTTTGATTTCAGAAGTCTTAGCTCCTGTGGCCTCCAAACTTTACTACAAGTTCCACAAAATCTACCAACTATTCAGGAGTCAGGTAATTCAGAGTTCCAATCAATCAGAAGATTTTTTTAAAATTATAATAACCTTCTGGTATGAATCAAAATAATCAGAAAATGTAACCCATAGGCTTATATCATCATACAGAGTATATTGCAATGTTTCAGATTCGTGTCAAGTCCGGAATGTAAAAACGCTGAACATTTCCAGAAAACTATTAATAACAAATATAAAAAGAAAATTCGCCGACATGCCAAATGTACAAAGAGTACAAAAAGGCAGAACAACAAACGGACTTTTACAAAAGAGCTAAGAAAGTTCTGAAGTTTAATAAGGAAACTTCCTTCGAAAAGTTGACAGCACACATGAACCCTTATGCGAAAATAATTATGAAAACGCAGATTAATCTTTGCACTAAAAATAAGAAAGGGCGTCGATTTAACATAGAAGAAAAACTGATTGCATTATCGATAATGAAGCAAAGTCCTAAATGCTACAGATTTTTACCCTAAATATTTATATTACCATCGAGGTCAACATTGAATTAGATGGTGAAAATTAAATATTGAAACAGAAATCTGATCCTCAAGTTTTCAAATTAATAAAAAAACAGGTTTGTACCTTTTACTATGCAATATGAAAATCCTTGGTTAAATCTTATAATCATTATTTGTTAGTGGAACCCTAACCTAATACAAACGGGATGCTTGTATGGCTGGCCATGCATAACGCACATAATATAACCTGTTTTTAATAAATTATTTATTTTTTAGTTGCACTTTAAAAAAAAAATTGTTAAGATTTTGAGGAATCTTCATTTATTTTTTCTTTTCAAGCCACTCTACCGTAAAAAGTTACAGTTTTTAAATTGTTGGTTTCCAGGTTGCAACATGGGAGGACAGCAAGAAAATGTGTTCTCTGTTATTTGATGAACTGTCACTAGAAACTGCCTTAAGTTAGGTACAATAAAAATAAGGACACAATTGATAGCTTTATAGAGCTAAACATGAAAAATACCCAGTTTGCTGATCATGCATTTGTATTTATGCTGAGAGGAGCAGTTTTTAAATGGCAGCAACCAGTGGCCTATTATTTTTGCTGGGGAGCTACCGCAGGGCTTGAATTAAGAAATATTTTGAAAGATGTGATTTGTGCCATAGTAGGATGTGGCCTGAAGCCAATTGCATTGATTTGTGACCAAGGATATGATTTTCAATCTGCTTTAAGAAGTCTGAAAGCAGACACAACACGTGATCAATTACTTGAAAATCAAGAACCAGGTCAGTTTTATTCAGTTAACTTTTCCATCCTAGCGGTCCATACATTCAGAAATATTTGTGAATGGTCATCACTAGAGTTAAAATTGCTGGCATTAATCAACTGGCTCAGCAGTGGGCATGTCGTTTAAGGAACTTGCATCGCAAAGATGTACAACAACCAATGTTTTTAACCATATTTACATGAATACTGTTTAACTTGATGGCACTTCGGAATTATTATTTGATTCAAAATGTTTAAACATTTCAGATGGCACAGTCACAATAAGCGGAGTCAATCTGAGTATTGTTTAAGACCCGTCACATCTTATAAAAGGACTGTGAAACAACTTTTTGTACAAAGATGTAAAAATGAATGGGAAAAAAATATCGAAATGGCAAGATAAAGTAGATGTGAATGAAACATATTGCCATCACACAGAAGCCAGACTTCTTTATAAATTGAATGACCAGCATGTCATTCCTGAAAAGAAAAAAAAAATGAAGGTTGTTTAAAATTTATTTTATTTAGCTAGCTATTATATAATTAACCGGCGATTATAGCCGGTTAATTCTACTTTCAGTTTCTCAACTCCAAGTGTGACAAGCGGTTGACAATTTGTCACTTTTGAGAAAAATCTCGAATTAACCACATGTTATAGCAGTTTTGGGTTTCTGAGAACCTTTTTCAATGTTAATCTCTTGTCAACGAGCCTAATTTATAATTGTTGGAAATTGGTTGATTATTCGCAGATTAAAATTAATGTTAAGATTTTAAAGGCTTATATTACGATAAAAAGATAATAGGGGTCGACGAAATCTATGGTATGGGTTGAGTTATAAAAAATATGCAATTTAGATCAATTATTTAATTAATAAGATTTAATAAAAAATAGGATATTACAAACTTTTAAATTAATTACAGTATAAAAACTTGACACAATTATCAAAAATAGTTTTTTTTTGTATTTATGTAAATAAAAATAAAAAAAATCAAACTGTTACTGACCTGGGAATCGAACCTACCTCACGCTAATGCGCGTGAGGAAGGTTCGATCTGTGACTGTTCCCTGTACTTAGTACTTACCAATATCAGTTTCTGGATAGGTTTGTTTGTTTAACTTGAAGCGGCTGGGGTGGTGACCGCGCTAGAGTAAACAACCCTTACCAAGGTCAGTCTTGGGATGGGTGGCCCTTAGGGCCGCTTTCTGTAGTCGACTTGACATCTCAAATCCGCTGACAATTTGTCACAAATTAACCAGCCCTCAGTTCTTAGTGAGTTTCTCAACACTTGATCATCGAGAAATTACTTAATCGCTTGTTAAATTAAATAATCGGCATTAATTTATTTCGGTTGGCTACCCTAGCTGGTTTTCATGGTCATTCACTACTATAACGTAATCAGTAACTTTAAATAGTATTTCATCTTGAGCGGCTGAGTTGGTTTAGCCGCCAAGTTAAGGAAACCTTACCAAGGACGATTTTTGGATGGGTAACCAATTTTTTTTTGGTTTGCTTGTTTTTGGATGGCTGACCCTGCCAGGGTAAGCAACACTTACCAAGGTCAGTGTTTGGATGAGTGACCACATTTTTTTGGTTCGCTTGGTTTTGGATGGGTGACCTTGGTAGATGTTGTTTAACCTAGCAGGGTGACTTTAGGATGGGTGATCAAATTTTTGTGGTGATGGTCACCCATCCAAAGACTGACCTTGGTAAGTGTTGCTTACCCTGGCGCAGTCACCACCCCAGCCGCTTCTAGTTAAACACAAACCTATCCAGAGACTGAACTTGGTAAGTACTAAGTTCAAGGTACAGTCACTGATCGAACCTTACCTCACGCGCATTGGCGTGAGGTAGGTTCGATTCCCAGGTTTGATTTCTTTATTTTTATTTACATAAATACAAAATAACTATTTTTGATAATTGTGTCAAGTTTTTATACTGTAATTAATTTAAACAGTTTGTAATATCCTATTTTTTTTAATCTTGCTAATTATATAATTGATCTAAATTGCATATTTTTTATAACTCAACCCATACCATAGATTTCGCCGACCCCTATTAATTTTTTATAGTAATATAAGGCTTTAAAATCATAATATTAATTAGAAGCTGAGAATAATCGACCAATTTCCAACAATTATAAATTAGGCTCGTTGACAAGAGATTAACATTGGTTAAAAGGTAAAGGTTCTCATAAACCCAAAACTGCTGTAACATGTGGTTAATTAGAGATTTTTCTCAAATGTGACAAATTGTCAACTTGTGTTGTCACTTGTCACTCTTGTTGAGAAACTGAAAGTAGAATTAACCATCGATTATTCGTCGATTACGTTAACAGCCCGATAATTGAGAGCTGGGAAACCGGCGATTAATCTGGGGGCAGGGTTTGGTTTATAATATTAAACATAACATCTTTTTTTTCAGCTCATTATGCAGATGGACGACCTGTCAGTAGCACATTACAAAATACAGCAGAGACAGTTTTATTTATTGACCAACTATTTGAAAGTGTCAATGTAGCTGCAACCTTTTCAAAAAGAAGGAAGGGAAAATCCTGGGAACAGCAGTGATAGAAAAATCACCTCACCACCAGTTTTGTAAAGAGGCAGTTAGTGAATTGAACAAAATATGTTATGTTGACTCCAAAGGAAAGGAAAAATCTGTACCCTCTTTAGTGAATTTTGTTATAACACTAAAAAGTTACATGAGGCTGTGGCAGATATTTAAAAACAATAATATTAAAATAATCAGACCCAGATATTTTAATTTTGATCCTATATAAAACTTTTTTGGTCAACTATGAGCATATAATTACCGTAATAATGACCCAAGCTGCCACAGCTTCAATTGCACCTTCAAGTCATTATTGATAACCAGAATCATAAAGTTCTACAAACAAACGTTTAATTGTGAGGATGACCCGGCAGACCAAGTAATAAATTTGCAGTCATTGTTTACTGAAGAATTCAAAGAAAATGTCGAGCCGGGTCATTCAAGTACAGGTCAAAATATTGAAATGATTGTGGAGCAGGCTCGCCGAGAACGATTAAATGTCCACTCGCGAGCCTACTCTGCTGGATGGGTAGTACGCAAATCTATTGATCAATTAAAATTAAAATGTAATTCTTGCATAAATAGCCTAACGAGTAATGAAAGTAGTATCCACGACTGGATAAACTACTGGGAATACACGGCAGCAAATAAAACCTAAAGTACCCATCTGAAGGTGCAGTGAGGTGTATTGGTACAGTAATATCTGAAACAAATGCATACTTAGAACACAATGCCCATAAAAACAATGTAGCACCAAATGTAAATGATGTTATTGTTTCCAAGTATTCATTTCATTTTATTGACTGGACCGAACACGACAATTTTCCTAAATCATTTCATGTCCTTAGTTGTGAGGTTTACATTAACGAATTGGTGCAATATGATTAATAGAATTTTAAAGGGCACGGTTATTCGAAGGTTTATAGGAATTGTTAAATTTTGATTAAATTTAAAGTCATAATGACTAAATTTGATCAATTGACAATTTGTTTTTATTCAATTTCTCGTCCAATTTCGAAAAAAATTGTAAAGGTTTGATTTGGAATGTACCTTTACTAACACTAGTTTCATAAGGTTTTGTTACTAACAAGATATGGATTGTAAATTGTCTGAACTTTCAAATAAATAATAATTAATAAATAATTCTTTGTTTTAATTACTTATCCGCAAAATTGATTTCAGAATAGCAATTATAAAAATAAGTTGAGAACCTCCTCCTTTTTTGAAGTCGGTTAATAAGCACGGCGTCTCAGGCTGTATCCGTTGTATTCCTTTGCCATTGTCTATGTAACATTTAAAAAAAAAAGAAACGTCATATGACATTAAAACACAATGATGAGAATTTTTGTTCTACAGTTGGCCGTCTGATACGTAGTATCTCTAAGTAGTCTGTGCTTCCCACCACAATGGTAATTTTTATCAACATGATTTATTTATTTACATAGATAAAACTATATAAAGTGTATACTTAAATAACTAAGACTACAAACATATACACTTTAACCAAAATCTACTCATTAACTAAACCTAAAAGTGGTAATTACTCACTAACTAAACCTAAACGTGGTAATTTTTAGAACTTTTTCCAGAACTCAACTTCAACTCTTATTTAATTGGTATTTTGGAGAACGGTCCATATGTTTCTCTAAATATTACCTTATCTATAATACACCCATTGAACCGTTATCGTTAACATTTATACAATTCTATAGTACGGCGAAAGTGTTTAGGAGGCAATAAACTTTCTGTAGTTTATTACTATAAATTAGTTTTCATTTACCTTCTAGACAATCTGCTTCAAAAATTAATATTGCATTATTCGAAAAATCAACTATTTCAACTATATTTTTTGTATTCATAATTAAGTTGACTTTTTTTTTCCTTCTTAATTTCCAATAAAAATCCCAAATCAAAACGTCGTGTTTTGTGTACTTCTCATCCAAAGTATTAGGATATCACCTTGGTAATTATTTATTTATTTACGAAACACGAAGAAAAACCAGATGACATTTGCAATTAATATTATTTTATTATCTAATGGCATTTAAAATCTAGATGGCTATTCTTTATTTCACATTTTTTTATATAAAACCTATTTGTACATAAAAATAATCAGCCAGCTTGTTTGTATAAAGGGCACATAAAAGCATGGGTATCTCCCAAATGAATGTTATTGGACTGTTTCACTACATCCACAAAAAATCCTGACAGAGAAAAATGTTCTGTGGGGCACATGTAGGCCCTGCACTGCATTGCAGGGTGTTCGTGTATGACATACAAAAGACCACTGTAAGACCACGAAAAACCAAGGAGAATATGGCAATAAAAGAAGTGTAAGACGGAACCACACTTACGTGGCGTAGCGTGTCGTGGCGCCTTCTGACGCAGTTGATTGGCTATAAAACACGTTGCGTTATGATGTAGGTTGGAACAGAGTCGTTTGATTGGTGGATCCTGCGCCACGCCGCGCCACGGCGCGCCACGCCACGTAAGTGTGGTTCCGACTGTAGGCCTCTGCTCAACATGAATCGCAAACCAATTAAAAATAATAACACTGGCAACACTAAAATTATCACTAATGATTGGGACGCGTTCAGATAATATTCATTATCACTCACCGACCGACATACTTTACAATTTTGGCTCATAATAAAATAAAATTACTCTGTGCTTGGGCTGATGAACAGCCATCCAGTACACTTTATTTGAATTCATCATTCGGTGCAGTGATGCAGTCAAAGAACAAATTGTAAATAATGATTCTCATAGTCCACCAGGTCCACAGAAGCAGTGCAGGCCCTTTAGGGTATATATGTTCTGTGAGTGCAGAAGAGAATCATATTTTTAGGGTTCCGTACCCAAAGGGTAAAAACGGGACCCTATTACTAAGACTCCACGGTCCGTCTGTCTGTGTGATAGCTGGACAGTTGAAATTTTCACCTATGATGTATTTCTGTTGCCGTTATAGCAACAAATACTAAAAACAGAATAAAATAAATATTTAAGTGGGGCTCCCATACAACAATCATGACTTTTACCGTTTTTTGCGATAGTGGTACGGAACCCTTCGTGCGCGAGTCAAACTCGCACTATGCCAGCGTTTAGAGTTCCGTAGCCAAATGGCAAAAAACGGAACCCTTATAGATTCGTCATGTCTGTCTGTCCGTCCGTATGTCACAGCCACAGATTATGGTCACAGCCACTTTTTTCCGAAACTATAAGAACTATGCTGTTGAAACTTGGCAAGTAGATGTATTATGTGAACCGCATTAAAGTGCTAACACACGTCCGGATTTGGTCCGGCCGGACCACGGATTTGTGGGCGGGGTTAGTCCGGCCGGACCATATCCGAGCGTGTGTAGCGTGGTCCGCCGGACATTATTATTATTAATTGAGTCCGTCTCGGTCCGCTCGTTTTCCCATCGGATATGGTCTGCTCCGTACCAAATCCGGACGTGTGTAGAGTTGTCCGCTGGTTTGGCCGGACCAACTACGACTAGTCGTCAGTGTGGCCGATGCCCATGGTCTGGATTACCCAAAAACCTGACTGAAAAGATTATATCTAATAAAAAAATAGTAGGTATCTCGTTTTGCTAGGGTAAATAAAATACAACTTTGATTTAATAACTTTATATTAGAACTTAATATAACGAATTAAATATTTATATTGTAAATAATTGTTATTAAATCGTTTAGTTCAGACTTGGCATTTCGTTTGAGATTTCGGAATTCTTGAGGTCATACATGTTTACAATAAACAAACTGAACCATTTTCGGCAATGGGGTAAATGTAACGAATGATCTATCATCTCGTGTTAAAATTAATCGTGTAATATTACCAATGGTCTCCTGAGCGTGTTCTCAGATCGGTGGGACTCCCCTCTCCTGCGGCACTGGGTGAGCATCCATACCAATTGATATTTTAAATACTTTTTGTCTCCTTATTACTAACACTAGTTATTAAGTTATCTTGTTGCTACTAACACTATGGACTCATGTCTGAAATAAAGAATTTGAATTTGAATTAAACTTTGCAACATTTCAAGGAACAATCGGTTACGTTAAATATTATTTATGCCCCTAAAAAAAGCCCAACATGGAAATTTTTACCCTAAATTTGGAGCCAAAAGCCCTAAGTTGGCAACCCTGTGCCGTCCGGTCGGTCCGTCGAACCAGGTTCGAGCGTGTGTAAGCGACAACGGATTTGTGGGCGGGGTTAGTCCGGCCGGACCAAATCCGAACGTGTGTTAGCACTATAAGATTTTCACACAAAAATAGAAAATATATAGGTCTACCAGAATGTCATGGCATTTTTTATTTTTTTTAAATTGTGATTTTCATATGGCAATGTAAATTGTCACCTGTCAAATCAAAGTACTTGATGTGTCAACCGCTGCTGAATTTTTTTGATATTTTCTTGAAAATTTGTTATTTTTGTGAAAATGTCGAAAAACCCACTTCGATCTCAAGCGAGACATATTGTTTTCAATGTGTATCATAAAATAAGGGAAGAAGAAGGCGTAAGTCAAACTCAATCTTTGATTTTAAAGTGCGTTGTAGAGTAGACCGGTAAGTTCGACTGACATGTTTTGATACTTGGGAACAGCTAGTGGAAACCCTGGTTCTGTCCAGGCTGAACTACGCTGACACGGTTTACGGCCCGCGCCTATTGGCTCGTACAGACCGCCTCATCCAAAGGGTACAAAACGCTTGTGCTCGGTTTTGTTATAATATGCCTTACAGAAGTCATATAACACCTTTTCTGAACAAGCACTTTATACTGAAGATGAAGTCCAGACGCAAACTACACTTGGCTTGCCTTCTGTTCGGTGTGGTAAAATATCAAAAGCCGGATTACCTTTATGACAAGCTAAGTTGGGTTACGAGTAGTCGGGAATGCGGTAGAAGACAATGCTCACAACAACTCTCGACTCAGTCTCAGGGTACAGCTACTTTTAGAGGCAGCTTTCGTTATGCGGCTTCCAAAATATGGAATAACTTACCACCACCGATTAGGGCAATAAACACTTTACACGTGTTTAGACGACGCTTACGGCAGTATCTTATTGAAGCACAAAGGAAGCTAGATATGGTCGCACTAAATGTTTCAATTATATGACATATTTATCTACCCGCATGATTAGTAGTTTTATTCCTGCAATGCTACCTACTCATTTTAACACTATTTATGTACATATTCCTCACTATTTTTACAGGATACAAATTTATTTTATTTAGGTATACATACACACGTCACCATGCAGTATAAAACTGATTTACATCCGCCACCTCAAACATCAGGTCCAGTTGAAAACCAGCGTCAGGCACTAGTTGTCTGGCATTTCTGCTGAACTGGGCCTTTTTGGCGCAGCCGTGAGGCACACTGCTGCTGATTTCTTACTTCAGTCTTTTTAGTTTTTCTTTATTTGTATTTTTATCTGTTGTATTAATTAATATATTGTGTGTCTTTCTGTTCTGTGCTAAATAAATATATTTTCTTTCTTTCTTTCTTTACTTTTAGTTTATTTTATATTTTTCTTACTTAATTTTTATTTCTTTTTATTACTAAAAATGAAGAAATGGCAACAGTAATGCAACTGTTACTAATTCTTCGACAAGATATTGATTTTAACGGAGATGGAGAATTTTTGACGTAAGAAAAATATTAAGTAGGTAATAATCTGCGCCCTGCAGTGGGACGTGTATATAGACGGGCGTTTTTGGCGGGATTTTGTCGAGTGAAGTACAGTGGCTGTTAATATTATTTGCAAATTGATTCCTAGTGGATATTTTGATAGATTATTGGTGTAGTTTTGTGACTCAACTGTCTACGCAACTGGACATTTTGTAAAATCATTGACAGAAGCGATCTCAGGATAGTGGGGCGGAGTATTTTATTGTAGTATTGACTGCCTCTGCAAAGCTTACTGGAAAGACTGACTCGATACAATTTGCTGCCAAATACTCCAAAAAACATTAGAATCTGTTACATCCGCATTCTAATGCATACTAAAGAATAAATATAAGATCCAAAACTCTTTCCAAAGACGTGGCTAACAACCAGCCTAGGTCCTAGTAACCAGGCCATAAAACTTACATAAAAAAAAGTATATATAGACTGATGATGATGAATGACTATAAGTAACATGATACATTTTATTATTGTTTACAGACTTTATACATAAAGAGATTGGTTTTGAATATGTTAAATGCCAATGAAAAAGAACCATTTTTATGGA
The DNA here is from genome assembly GCA_949775005.1 of Orthosia gothica. Classification (NCBI taxonomy): domain Eukaryota; kingdom Metazoa; phylum Arthropoda; class Insecta; order Lepidoptera; family Noctuidae; genus Orthosia; species Orthosia gothica. The sequence continues at coordinate 4,312,561 of OX459042.1, forward strand.
GAGAGATGACATAAAACTACAAAGATACAAGTTTTTGAAATGCCAGTGGAGTTCATGGAATCGGATTCTAGTTTTATAGTTCTGAATGAGGTTTTAAGTTATTAGTATGATTTAAATGATATATAATAAATTAGTACTTAAATTAATATTCAATTGATTTATTTTTCCTATGTTAAGAACCCGATGTATAATAACATTCTTCATACACATATAGTCCTCGCCAAACTTCTTGGCCGCCCTGAAGTTAGCGCTACCGAAATCTCGCGCATGGTACAGTCGAGTGAAAAATTACTAACGTAATCATTAAGTCAGTTTTAATAATAAAAAAAATAGCTAATTAAATTGGATGGGTATGCATTTTAAATAAGTACACATTTAAACAAAAAAAATAAACATATTTATTGATTTAAAGGGGAGTTACACCTTCCATAGTCCCGTCCTTACTAGAACAAGGCTCCTCTTCATCGGAAGACTGATAGTCATCCTCATCAGTGTCCATGTCCGATTCATCAGATTCATTATCGCTGACATGGATTACAAACTCATCTGTTAAATTATCAATTACTCTGTCACTTTTCTTATATTCTTCCTCATTTTTCTTAATTTTATCGCATAATGCTTTCCAATCGGATTCACCCATAGCATTAGCTTTTTCTTCCACGAGTTTCATTACATTGCCAATATTAAAACTTACATTTTTCTTTGCTACGTAACCCTTTATAGCAGCCCAAGCCATTTCTATTGGGTTAAGATCTGGGTGATAGGGTGGAAGGCGTAATACTGTGTGGTTATGATCCCTTAATAGTTTGTCAATATTATATTTTTTGTATTTTTCTTTATGCAGTAATATGAGTTTGTAAAGCTCTGGCTTGTACATGCTGGGTGAATATGGAATGTCTCTGCTGAGAAGCCAGGCCTCCATTATTGATTTTTTGCTGTTAGAAGTGGGCGCTTTCTCTTCTAGTTTATTCTGGTAGGCAGCATTATCTACCACTACTACTGAATTAGCGGGTAGGTTGGGAATTAGCTGGGTGCGAAGCCACTTTTCATAATTTTCGTAGTTCATATTATCATGGTAATCCCCCGTTTTCGTGCCTGCCTTAAACATAAGGAGTGCATTAGGCACAAAACCTGTTTCTGACCCGGCATGAACTATAACAAGTCGTTGTCCCTTTGAAATTTTTTTCTTAAGGCCTTCTGTACTCCCGTCACTCCATGCCTTAGATGTCGTATGTGCGGAATCGACATATGACTCATCGGTAAAAATAATAGGTCGGCCTTCCTCTCGATATTTCGTAATTTTCTTTAAATATTCTATACGTTTTAGGCGTATATCAGTGTGTTCTATTAACACTTTTCTGTTCGACTCCGTATTTTTCCATTTGAATCCTAGCTCAAGTAAAATTCTCCTCAGACTTGTGGCAGATCCCTGAAAGTTTATGTCCGCCTTTAGTTTTTTTAAGAGTTCTCCAATAGTGGGCAATTCTTTTTCCGTGATGTGAAAGTTGTGTACACATCTTTTGATGACACCTTGATCGAAGCTGTCGATACCAGTCACTTTTTTTAATCCCAACCTTTTCTTGCCGGGAGTACGGAAAATTGCTAACATGCCCGACCTAGGGTCATTTGCTAACCTAGCGATACGTCTCACCGTTCTATCTGCCACTTTTGTAGCTGCTGCAGTCCGCCTTGTGATAGCCTTCAGCTCGTACTGAAGACCTTCTTGAGCCTCCTTTTTCATAAAACTTAACACGTCATATACCATTTTCCGTGCTTGGCGACGTAATACATTACCACGTCCGCGGGGCATAGTAAGGAAATGTCAATAACTAATTAAAACAAAACACTAACGAACTATAATAACAAAAACAACAACAAACAATAATAACAAAAACACTAACAATAAATAACAAAAACTAAATGAAAATATTCTAAACTCGACAGTACTCTCAGAGCGCAATGAGCATGTGTTTCGCGTACGGACGCAACACTCACACAGAGTCAAAATTCGCAAGGACGCGAGCGGGGTAGGAGGAAGCGCGCGGGTGACCGCGGGGACGCCCCCTGCACCCGCGCTCCTCCTTCACCCCCGCCGATACCGTAGTTTTGCATTCTGCGCAGCGACTCGTGCCTACGTTCAACCCGGCCATAAAGTTTGGCGAGGACGACAACAACACAACAACACAACAACAACAACACTTATACCTATAATTCTCACTCACAGCGGATCTTTGTGTCTCAGAATTGGTTGCAAGACCCTGCGCAGTTTGTGACAATGTTGAAGGTGAAGATAGCATTGTATAACTGTCTCTTTCACTCGCTTATGTATGTCGCATCATCCTATCTCGCTTACTCTATGCAGTATACTCGATGACAAACTAGTTCTTACGCATTAATTGGCAGGGCCTACTTCAGAGACACAAAGATCCGCTGTGACTACTATAAAATAGGTACCTCATGTTCATTAATACTAAATACATAAATAAAAATTCAACAGTATCAAGATCGTTGAATCCAATTTCCCCAGTATTGCACACAACAAATTTTTATTTCCACATTTGCCATGAGATTCTGGTAGACCCACACAAAAAAATTTTTTTTCCTCAAACCTATACGTGTGCGGTATCTATGGATAGGTCTACAAAAATGTTATAGAGGTTTCTAAAATATATTTTTCTAAACAGAATAGTTTGTGCGAGAGACACTTCCAAAGTGGTAAAATGTGTGTCCACCCCTGTAACCTCTAAATGAAGTGTGGCAGAGAAAGAAGGGTGGGTGGTCGAGAATGATAAAACTAGAAAAAAAAAAATGATTTACTTATCCATGTAAACTTCCACCGAAAATTGGTTTGAACGAGATATAGTGAGTAGTTTTTTGTTAATACGTCATAAATCGTAAACCGCAATTTACCAAGTACGGAACCCTTCGTGCGCGAGTCCAACTCGCACTTGGCCTGTTTTTTTTAATTCGATTTATGCGAATTAATGTTTGGAGCACAGAGACACTGCACACCAGAGTACATACGTACTCTGTGCTAGAGTAGTAGCACTAGCAGAAGCAGAAGCAGTCATCATCAAAACGTCAAACAACTGTCAATGTCAATCGTGCTAGATCGGGCGGCGGGCGCGTTGCATTGCAGCGTTGTTGCTTTTGGAAAGAGAAAAAGATGTGTAAATCCAATAGAGGAAAAGGAATACCATGAAACGTATGTTTAAGAATTTGAAAGTTGGACGGCTTGAGTCTATGAGTACGTCACATCACAGTTTGCTTGACATGTCTTTTTTTTTTAGTTGTTTTTGTCTGTCATCGATATCATGCTGCTGAATTAATATTTTTGTAATTTACACGCAGAGTTTGGTGAAATCTAGATCTACTTTGATACTATCCAAAATGAAAGTTATCGTAAAAAAGTTACAAGGCGGTGAATGTTGTTTGGAAGTAAGTATATGAACCGGAACTGAAATCGTACATTTTCTAGAAAAATATTACATTCGTGCTTTGTTTTAGGTACTTCCAACCACACAAATATCAGAAATGAAACGACAAATTGCCGAACAGTTACATATTCCAGTAGAGGAACAGAAATTGCTGTTACTTGGCAGGACACTAGTGGACGAACAGACAGTTGAAGCATACCCCACAATAAAGGATGGTACTAAATTAAACCTAGTTGTTAAAAAGCCTGATAGCTTTCTCGAATCTTCTGTGAAATATTTCAAGAGGACGTATAGCATGACAGAAACAGAAGCAACAACTGCTGCTAAACGACTTGTCAAAATTTTACAAGATAAGTGCAATAAATTATCATGGGATGATCTTGATAGGGTATCATTAGATTGCATGTTGGAAGAAAATGGTCAAAGCCGAAGTCCCCCAATGGAGATTGAACCCGAGTGTGATGATGTATACAGTTTATAATTATAGACATTAATAAATATTTTAATGTTTTATCTGTATTTTACAATTAATTAAGGGTAATGTTAATGTAAGTTGTTACACAGCTAGGTAGCATCAGCTAAGACATAATTTTTAAGAATTCTGTAGTGGTAGTGTTGCTATTTGTATATTGTGTAAGTAGTAAATTTTACTAAGTTCTTGTTTACTAACTACTGTGTTGCCACATTCATAGTTTGATGAATCTTAGCATACTAATAAGTGATCACCAATTATTGAAGATATGACAGCATTGAATTTGTTAAGACTATTAATGCTTTAATTTTACGTTATTTCTTATCTGCCACATTGATCTTTTCAGCACTTTTCAGTCAGTCAATTGAAACTGTAGAATTAATTGACAAAGTTGGCATTTGACCAAACCGCATCATCTGTTAATTGATAGGTATGTATAAATTAATTTGACAAAACAATGTATTTGGTGGATTAAGGATTTTTGTACATAGTTATACAATCACACTTAAAATATAACTAGATACATTTCTAGCAAGTTGTAAATATATTATTATTTACCAGACTGCACAATGCAAAGGAGGGTAATAATTCAGTCATGCAATCACTTCCTGAGCTATCATAACTATTATGATTTTGGTAGATATAAACATTTCTAAAAAGTTTATTTTTCGTATTTATTCAGAATGGCCCAAACCTGTAAATTGTAAAAAAGGTGTGAATAAAACAAGAGTTTAATTATTTATGTTATTATTACATCATGCATTGTTTCATACCTATCTATAGTATAATACAATTTGATGGCAAGTAACACTGTCAGTGCCTTGTGTCGACAGGTACAAATAAAATTAAATGCAATCATCTCACTTACTACTGTAAGCTGATTAATACAACAAATTTTTTGTTTAGACATATTGGAGAAAAGACGATCGAAAATATTGTGGAACAACCATTATCATATTGCTTAGTTATATTTAGAATGCCTCTGGCTTGGAGCGGTTAGTAATACACTAGTGTTCTTTCGATTCTTAAGACTAGAGCTCACAACTGCTCACCAATTAGTGAGATAAATATATTACATATTCAGGTTTGAATGGCCTATGCAATAATTTTTCTAAACAACTCCTTTTCGAGCTTTAGGTTGCTTTTTGGACCTTTTATTCCCACTTTTGGCACCATATATTCTAAACATGAATAATTTATTTCTTGCCAGAATGACAAATGTGAAAACTTATTGCACGGTCTTCAGTTGCCGTAACTTCAGAGTATTACTGTATAGGACATTCTCTTCTCTTTCTTATTCTATTCATACTTAGACATTAAAAACATCAGTAAGACTATCGCCATCAATATAACTGGCAAAGAGTGCAATCAACCATTCAGATTAGACAGTAATGGTCAGTTTAACAGCTTGACAAAATATGATTAAGATTTTATTCACTAGTACACATTGCCCTCATGTATGCTCCAAAATTACGTAGTATGTACACCCTCCATAGTTCATAGTCTAGTACTGTGAGATCAAATGTCTTCACTATTAAAAAATATTTTACAAAATAAGGAGCAAAACCTGTTTGGTTAAATAATCAAATGCCTGCAAAGAACACAAAAAAGAGGCTGAAGAGGAAACCATATATTATGTTGCAGATTGCCAGACGGAATAAATACTTATAGTTTTGAAGATTGGAAGAAGTGTAATAAATTGGAGGGTAGTTAACAAGTCTCAGAGGCACTTCTCTTAACAAACCTATGTTCAAACAATCACAACCTTATTATGAGCCGAGGTTCATATTTAGGACTGACTTCCAGCACATTTGAATGTTATATGCAAACTACAAACTTGCTGAAGTTAATTTATCTTTAGTATTGCCGTCATAAATAATTCATTCGAGTTCAGATGTGCTAGAATCCGTTTTTATGGTCATTTGTTGAAAACATTTACACATTAATATCATTGATGATTATCGTCATATAATAATCACTAACTTTATACATATGTATTTAAATGCAGTGGAAAGTAATACATAAGACATAATGCATCAGATTTATATTGTTAGAGGTACTGTAAAATAAAATAGACTAGAGTTTTGAAACAAAATGATTACATTGGTTTATGGAAAATTGATTTTTTTATCGTCAAACGCCCGTCAAATCTAGTGTCACTTAGGTATCAAAACCCAAGCCTTTCTGGGCCCCATAGTCAAACAAGGAAACCCTCTAAATGGTTATCAATATAATGCCAGGAGCATTAAACTCGTTAACACGATAGACACTAAGGCCGAGTTTCTCACCTCTAAATTATGCGTTATCTGCTGTGATTGGCTGATGAAAATCCATTCGACCAATCACAGCAGATAACGCGTGCTTGAAAATTTGTCAAATTAATTCTGCGATAATTTAAAGGTGAGAAAATCGGCACAAAACTTCGACATAAATACTCTCAAAATACTACAAAAAACCAAATTCATAAATTAATTCATACATTCACATTTAAGTCTATAATTTTAATTATACTTATACAGATAGAGGTATTGAAATATCATGCGGCACTGTACGGGCAGTCATTGTCCAGTTGAGTATATCAGATAATTTTTTGATGCTGTTTGTAAGGGCTGAACCAGGCTCGCATTAAAATAGGTTACCTCTTCCACAGTAAACATATACAAACAGTATGGAAACTACCTACAAACGCTCAAGACGGCACACTCACACAAAAATACGTGACCACTCGTCGCGACGCGGCACTTAGTTTGAATGTGCACGAACGGCCTCGTCGGTGCGTACGTTTGTGTGAGTGTGCCGTTTCGAGCGTTTATAGGTAGTTTCCATACTGTTTGTATATGTTTACTTTGCCTCTTCTGTCGGCCTCATCATCGCCTGCATTCTTCAGCATTACCCATGCTGCTTCTTAGAAAGGAAATTGTGACGCGTAAATCTGAATACGGGCAAAAGACTTACTCAGCCTTAAGGGTGCAAACTTTTAAAAGCTTGTACACTGGTATTGCCCGAACTACACTGGGTCGTTCTATGATTAAGTAATCATGTAAACGCACCCTAAAGGTGCACTCTCACCTGTAGCATTCGCCTGTAATGTAACATTTCAAATTCGATTTTGAGCATTACATTACAATACTGCCTCCCTGACTGACGAGCATTCGCCTGTAATGTAACATTAGATTAGATTATTAGATTTTGAGCATTTAGTTGATTCCAGAATGTCAGACGAAGCGGTCGTTGATGTAACAAGTTCTATCAAAATATTACACATTGCGCACTGTAATGCTCAATTCTCCTTCTTCACTGATGTAATGCTCGACTATGTAACGTTACATTACAGGCGAACGCTCCAAGTGAGGGCGCACCTTAAATATTTCTTCAGATAATATGATTTCATTGGTATTTTATCTTGTTAAGTATGCCAATACAACGCGTAACAATCACAATTGAAGCGACCATAATGTTATATTAATTTATACACAGACAGATCTATTATTACCAATGTATACGCAACTACGAATAAATTTTTATTAGTCCATATTAGAATTTGAACAACGATAATAATTAACAAGAAGTTTTCGATTACGATACGCAGACGTAAAGTTTGAAGTAAAATTTCATACGAAAATATACAAAAATGATTCTTTTTTTTTATGTGTAAGAGTGATTTCATTTTATCAAATATTTTCATACGAATGAAATAATTCTAATGTTAATATTGCATACATTTTATTTACAAAAGTATCCCGGTCGCTGTATTAGAAACTTGTTTTCAGCAAACTATGGCTTTTATTTTGAAGCAAAGAGGGTATTTTATATTAATAATTAGGAAAAAAGATCTGAAGAATAAGGTTAACTGAATATTAATATGGATTCGGATACCAAGAAATGTTTGATAAACAGTTCTATGGTTTTCCTTGATTTAATGGCCAGTAGTAATGAGCATCTAGTTTAAAAAAAAAGAAGTAGACAAAAACATCTGAGAAAAGGTACCTAAGAGTTTAAACACATCATGAAACACACTAAAACAATCTATGCCTAAGAACCTGTCTTGATACACTCCTAAGGAGACAAATATTTATACAATAAGTGCTTCAAACACATCCCTTCGTTGTTCTCTTTTTGTGACAAATATACACGGAGTAAGGAATCAATGGAGTGCTAGGGGCGCGTAAAGCAGGCCAGTATTTCGTAAGCAAAGTGCCATCTATCTGTTGGGGCTGTGAACTCTCAAATACGCATTCAACTTGGTGTGATTTGATCACTTCAAATTAAGACATTTTTGAGAGGGACGAAACCTTATTTCGACAACCCTTTTGATTAGATGCCATGGCAATAAAAACTAGCGAAGTACAGAAGAAAACGTCCGTCAAATTAGCACTCCATATGTTAGTTACTCTTCCGTGCCTCAAAGGTTCATAACAGACTTGTCCATAACACTTCAACCTCGTAAACTCTCACCAAAGAGGTAAATATTATGCGTCGTAGATGCTTCTAGAATACAAATATCAGTCGTAGTCGCTGTCTTCCTCCGCTGATGACTCTGACTCCGAGCTGTCTGGATGATTCTTCGTGATTTCGATACAGTTGTCCACATCCGTTAGTCTTTTTAGGGATCGACCTGGCAAGAAAACAGATGTATGTACATGATTATACAGGAAAATCTAGAAAGGATAATTATGGATACAACTGGATAATTTTATTAGGAGATTTTTCCGTAACTGAGGAATTTGAAGTTTACAAAGTTTTTTGAAATTAAACAAAATGAAAAGTTTTAATCTGCAACCTTTTCTTTTTACCTGACTGCAAGGAAAGGATATGTAATATTCTTTATCACCTCATATCTTTCAAACCGCTCGACAAATTTATATAATTAAGACATCGGTAAATACGTATTGACGGCCAAGAGTTCTGAGTTAAGTAAAGTTAAAAAAAAACAAAAATGGCGTATTTTGGGAGCCATATTGCGCGAGGAGGATCAAGGGGTCAGTCAGATTGCGAATATGTATCTTCCGACATTTTTTTCTTGTTTACAGCTAATTAGTTTGCTTCTTGAGTAGTCGAGTTTTTGATTTTTAAATTAAATCATATATTTTTCATAGTAAAGACAACAGCACACCTGTATTTCTCGAAGGGTTGGGTACAGGTAACAATAGTTATGGTGTTACAAAGTAATAGACGACCCATTTGTATGTAGTAGGTAAATGGACAAAGAGGCATCGCCAAGCGTTCTACGGCAGGTAGATACAGGACAGACAGAGGGCCTGGAGGTTCTGTATCTACCTACGAACCTATTCCGAACCAGTGCAACTCCTGGCAGCCAGAACTGTCTTCGATCCAGAAAAGAATAACAAAGGAATAAGAAAAAACATAATTTCCACTTTAAACCGTACCTGTCAGTGTAGTAAGCAATCTATTTTCATTGCCGGGCGGCATGTTGATCGGCCCCAGCTTCTTAGCGAGCTCCCTAGCTCTGTCCGCACCTGGAACTGTACGACACATGGGCGTAAGTATTACTTGCTATATGATAATAACTGATAATTATTCAAGGTAGGAAATAAGGAAAAGCATTGAGAGAGGTCAAGTTATTCAACGTAACATTGACACAAAAGAACTAAAAAAAAATAGGTTCTATTCGACCCGTATTTAATTGTTGGCATTTCAAAATATTCGTAGATATGTTTTATTCCGGGGATCCGCTGGATGCGGGACCGGTCAGTGTGGCGACGCTTGGGGGAGGCCTATGTCCAGCAGTGGACGTCTTTCGGCTGAAATGATGATGATGTTTTATTCTACGTGGGCTACTAAAAACGTGCGCCAAATTTCATAAGTAAATGTATCTTTGTCCACATGTAACCTCTGCTTGCAATTATTATTATTATTGGATTAGGTATGTATCTTTCAACTTCCCCTTAGTTTCATCTGAATCGGTTCAGGAGTTTTCAAGACATGAGCAGCTAAGTTCCAATCATTAGTATCACGGGGTCGTCGGTTTATCGGCGGAATACTAAAACTCGGAGCTGGTGATTATTATTTTACGTAGGGTTAAGTATAACTGCATATTAATTATAAAACTGTTAAAGAATAAAACGTAATTGTTAATTACCTCTGCTTCCTTCTTGACTGGAGTCTTCTGTCATGGAAACTCTCTCAGTTCGGTAAACGCCGCTCACTAGGTCCCACACGAATAAGCACTGCGAACACACGAAACACAACGTAAGTTTTGTACCAGATTTACTCCGTGTTCTTAATTAAGAATTTGCAGTTGAGTATTTGTCACACTCTAGTCTAAAAACATGTCAAACTTTCGCATTAACTTTCTAAATACCTACTCAATTCAGAAACAGGCCAATAATGTTGAGTATAAAATTCCATACTGTTCGTTTGTTGTCGACCGCCTTCAGAATCTAAGTCACGCTATTTACCAAAGCAGAAGGGTATTAGAAATGCACAGTTTCGCTTCCATGAGGGAATGGGCCGTAATCCACCACGCGGGCCCAGTGCGGGTTGGTGGATAGGTTCCATAGGAAGATATTCCAGTTTTATGTCTAACGGCAAACAGTTGCTTCATCCCATGCAAAGAAACCGTGCAGCCGTAACTAGCGTTTTTCGTCTAATTATGCTGATTATTCTGTATGTACTGTGTAGATGATGTTAGCAGCGACTTACAAGTAAAAGGGTTTTCTCGGTTCGTGCCAATTTTTTCTTAAAATACAGTGACGATTTGATTAATAGTATTTTTTGCACGTTTTTTCAGTTTCATTGTACCAAACTGTGTTAAAATGCAAATTAAAAAAATCGGGACTGCATGCCTCAGAAATTTAAATCGGCGCGTTTTTAAATTTCTGAAGCATGCAGTGGCTATCTATTGGACTTGGAATCAATTTTAAATTATCCGTTCAAATAATCTTTGAAATGTGAATTAAGAACCCAATATTCCCTAATTTTGTGCTTAAGAGAGTTGATTAACCAAGAACATACAATTTTAAGATCAATTCTAGAAAATGTTAATTTTACAAATCGATGCAAATCGCGCCAAATCTAGTGACATTAATTTTACCCGAATTTTCTTTGTTAGCGCTAGGACCTCTTGCCGGTGTTTATAAATTTACACAGGTATGTATGACACTTACCTCGGCTGCATATTGTTGTCGGTGCAACAGACAGCCCGCGCTGATGTCCTTGCAAGGTTGGCACTCCGCCGTCGACGTGTTGTTGTCGCTCGCCCACATCCACATAGCACACAACTGGAAGACATGTACACATTAGTACCAATGTCAGATGATATAAGTACAGGGTGAATTAGTACCAATGTCAGATGGATATACAGGGTAAATTAGTACCAATGTCAGATGATATAAGTACAGGGTGAATTAGTACCAATGTCAGATGATATACAGGGTAGGGAGAGTGTGTATGAAAGAGCCAAGCTTTGAAAGAGCCAATGCGATTTTCTCCCACTTAACAAAATCCTACCATAATTCAATTTTACTCTTTATATGACAACACTGGACAGCTGTCACCCACAGAGATTTGACAGTTCTAGCAAAACAAATGGCGTCGTAGGACTGCATTGAAAATATTGAAGCCAAAATGTAAGTATTTTTGGGTTTACTTAAGTTTTTTTGACGAGAAGTGTAAGGCATATGTGGACAAAAGGAATATGTTGTATTGTTATGCATATATTTGGCTTTATTCTACGCAAATATTATTTTTATCATGTTATGTTAAATTACCTGTAGTTTGAGGTTATATTTTTTAATACAAAATGTTATGAAAGAGCCAATTGTCGAGTCTATGAAAGAGCCGGCTCTTTCATAGCACGAAAGTTGGCTCTTTCAATACACTACTAGCTTTTAGTTTAACATTGCTGTCTTTATAATACCTATTTAATACTGCTAATCTTTCAGACTATAAAAATATGTCTTCACGAGCTTCAGCACCGAAAAAACGGCAAAGGCCCACAACTGCAGTGATAGAAGAGGCTGTACGAGAAGTGACTGAGAGAAATCAGTCCATAAATAAAACGGCATTGTCATTTGGAATATCAAGGGCTTATTTAGCGAAAATCATTAAGAAGGCTAAGAATTCTCAAGAGGAGTATATACATCGCCCAAATATAGGTAACAAACGCATTTTTACTAAAGTTCAGGAAGACTTATTAGTATCATATTTAAAAACTGCATCTAAAATGTGTCACGGTTTGACAAGAAAACAAACAAGAGAATTAGCTTTCCAGTATGCAGACGCAAATGCTATCTGTCCAGAAAAATGGAAGACTGATAAAATTGCATCTGTGGAATGGCTTCGAGGCTTCATGTCGAGACACAAAGATTTGTCAGTCAGAAAACCTGAGAGCACTTCTTTGTCCAGGGCGACAAGTTTTAATAAGACAAATGTTGGCAAGTTCTTTGAAAAGCTGACCAGCGTTTACGAAAAGTATAATTTCCCACCCCACATGATCTTTAATACAGATGAAACAGGATGCAGCACCGTTTCAGCCCCTCCTAAAATCATCGCTGAAAGAGGCTCGAAACAAATTGGACAGGTTACATCAGCCGAGCGTGGTACGCTCGTCACAACTCTGTTTTTTATTAATGCTGCAGGTGGCACTATACCCCCAGTCTTTATTTTTCCACGCGTGAATTATAAAGACCATGTGTTAAATAATGGGCCTTCAGGAGCACTAGGTTTAGCCCATGTTTCAGGCTGGATGACTGAAAATAATTTCATGAAGGCTATGGAACATTTTGTGAGCCATGTTAAACCATCAGAAGAAAATCCAGCATTGATTTTATTGGATAACCATGCCTCCCACGTTAATCTCCGTGTGATCGAATTTGCCAGACATAATTTTATAAAAATGCTGACTTTTCCACCACACTGCAGCCATAGGCTACAACCTCTGGATGTCACGGTGTACGGGCCATTCAAAACCAGATATCGAATAGCTATGAATGAGTGGATGCTTTCAAATCCTGGTAAAACTGTTACCATCTACCAAGTTGCACAGTTTGCTAGAGATGCTTACTTAGCAGCGTTTAGTCTGCAAAATGTTACTCAAGGATTCATCAAAACTGGCATTTATCCTTTAAATTCTAATACATTTTCCGATGATGATTTTCTTGCATCATACGTGACCGACAGACCTAATCCAGTTCCTTTTGATGATTCTACGCCAGAAAACGTGAGACCAACAACACCTGAGTGCAGCACTTTTCATATTAACATTTCAGAAGCTCCCAGAATTCCAAATGTTGGATCCATACCCACAGATAGTCTGATTGAAAACATCCCATTGCCAGAAAGTATACAGCCCTCAACATCAGTACAACAATTTGCAAGTCCCGAAGTTGTAAGACCTTTCCTAAAATCAGGACCCAGAAAGAATTCTAAACCTAACAATCGTAAAATGACATCAGCTGTAATCACGGATACTCCTGAAAAAAACAAAATAGAAGAAAAGGAAAGTAAAAACAAATCAAGAAAAAATATTGTTAAGAAAATGACCACAAAACAAAATATCAGGAAACTAAATTCTAAAAAACAGGATGATTCCAGTGACACTAGCGCAAACATGTCTTTGCACGATGATACATCATTAACAAGCTCAGATGATGAAATAAATTTATTAGAATTCAGAAACCGGAATATTAGTTTACAACAAAATCAAAATTATTGTAGTGTGTGTAATGGACACTATTCTAAGAGCAAAGAAGAATGGTACCAGTGCAAAATATGTGGAGGATGGGCACATGAGTCTTGTGGTAACAAAGGAGTCATTAATTTCTTCTGCCAAAAATGTTTTTAATTGTTCTATCAGAGTTTCAATATTATTTGAAACTCTGATTTTTTATTTTTATAAAAGTATTATTTATGATTAAGATTATTGTAAGTTGATTATTTGAGACTGATCAAAACCTGTGATTTTCGCTTGTGTTTAATTTTGATTATATTTAAGTCTATTAAGAGATTTTAATTGTTGAAAAAAATGTTTATTTCTACAAAGTGGAATCCGGCTCTTTCATAGCACACGGTAGCTCTTTCATTGACAGGTTGTTTTGAAAGAGCCGATTTCCCATTTTTTTCTAAGTGGCTATATTTCAGATTTCTAACATTGTTAGCTATTTTTTGTTACTTGGAGTACCATTACTATTAAACTGATTATTAAAAAAAGTAATTTTATTTAAAAATAAGCAACCGAAAATGACTTTTTTTTATACTTTTTAAAACTGGCTACCAATTTCAGATGATATAAGTACAGGGTGAATTAGTACCAATGTCAGATGATATACAGGGTGAATTAGTACCAATGTCAGATGATATAAAGGGTGAATTAGTACCAATGTCAGATGATATACAGGGTGAATTAGTACCAATGTCAGATGATATACAGGGTGAATTAGTACCAATGTCAGATGATATACAGGATAAATTAGTACCAATGTCAGATGATATAAGTACAGGGTGAATTAGTACCAATGTCAGATGATATACAGGGTGAATTAGTACCAATGTCAGATGATATAAAGGGTGAATTAGTACCAATGTCAGATGATATACAGGGTGAATTAGTACCAATGTCAGATGATATACAGGGTGAATTAGTACCAATGTCAGATGATATACAGGGTAAATTAGTACCTATGTCAGATGATATAAGTACAGGGTGAATTAGTACTAATGTCAGATGATATACAGGGTGAATTAGTACCAATGTCAGATGATATACAGGGTAAATTAGTACCAATTTCAGATGATATAAGTACAGGGTGAATTAGTACCAATGTCAGATGATATACAGGGTGAATTAGTACCAATGTCAGATGATATAAAGGGTGAATTAGTACCAATTTCAGATGATATACAGGGTGAATTAGTACCAATGTCAGATGATATACAAGGTAAATTAGTACCAATGTCAGATGATATAAGTACAGGGTGAATTATTACCAATGTCAGATGATATACAGGGTGAATTAGTACCAATGAGAGATGATATACAGGGTGCATTAGTACCAATGTCAGATGATATACAGGGTGAAATAGTACCAATGTCAGATGATATACAGGGTGAATTAGTACCAATGTCAGATGATATACAGGGTGAATTAGTACCAATGTCAGATGATATACAGGGTGAATTAGTACCAATGTCAGATGATATACAGGGTGAAATAGTACCAATGTCAGATGATATACAGGGTGAATTAGTACCAATATCAGATGATATACAAGGTAAATTAGTACCAATGTCAGATGATATACAGGGTGAGTATTTCAAGAGGGCGTGTCGAAAAACACTCAAAGTAGTCACGGGGCGATTTTGATGAAAACTAAACCTGCATCGTTATTTATTATTTTTGTAAAACCATTATTCCTAGCCAGGAATCGAACCTGTTGATTTTTGAAAAAAATACACACACTGTATTATTACAACATCTGATAGTGTCGTTAATAAAGATATAATCCTGGGAAGCAATGTCATACGGCAAACCTGATGAAAGTCCTCATTTTTAACAAATAAAGTTATATTATAAGGCACCTCTCTAAGCTTGCGTAAATAATAGAGAATTTATATTCTGTACTAGCTTCAGCCAGCGGTTTCGCCAACGCTATATATCCACAAATTGGTTCAGCGGTTTAGGCGCGATAACGTTAACAGAGTTACTTACACATTTAGAATATTCATTGCACCTATATTCAACTATACCGAGAAGAACCCTTACCAGATCTAGTTACAAAATAATTGACTGCAGATCTTCTCAGCATTTGAATTTACACTGAAAACACAACAAAACTCACCCCAGACAAGCATCCACTGGACTGACAAACATCAATAACATGGCAGCCCCAATCGAAGCAGTAGATGAACTTCTTCCCGTGTATCTTGCACAGTCGTTCACAGACTTCGTTACAAAGTAACTCCGTGTCCAAGGATCGCTGGTGCGCGCGCAGTGTGAGGGGCGGCAGGGGCGGGGCGGAGCTGGCGGGCGCGGTGCACAGGCGCTCCCAGGCGCCGGCACCCACGCCCTGCAGCCCGGAGTACCCGGCGCCATGGGCTGACAGAGGCAGAGCTACGTGGTAGCCCGAGATGCAGTCATCTAGGGACAAAGATACCAATCAATCTGCCAAATCCTCATAAGAAAAATTAAAGGATAACATTCTCCCTAGCCTTTTCCAGGTCGGCTGCTGCGCTTCATACTGCGGGTTCGATTTGCAAGGAACAAATATTTGTATGGCCTACAGATAGTTGTTCCGGATCTGGATGTCTTGTGTATGTGTAAACGCATCCACAATACAGGAAGAAAAATCTAGTGTCGGGCAACGTTTTTTAAAAAGAAGAAAACCTATGTTGGTACTCGGAACGTTGGTAAGCGGATTTAGATGAGCATTTTACATGGAGCGACTGCCTAACGGAGCCCTACAACCCAGTACAGTATAACTATTTTCTTATAATCGGCAAACTTCGTATTTTGTCAGTCGTCGGCTTTCTATAAGTTGCCATTTGCACTTGGTGCATACCGGACGCTCTCTATCACTGGTACCGTAACTGGGTAACACAATACCCATTGGCAAGACTGGTATCAGATCTCAAGCTTCTGACTACCCGAAACGACTGTCAAAGATCTTCAAATGACAGACGAGACCAACGGCTTAACGTGCTTGCCGAGGCACGGAGGAAACTCGCTATGTAAATTTAGTCACCCATCCATGAACCAACCTCGGTAAGCGTTGCTTAACCTTGAAAATCGACCCGTGCGGCTGTTATTATTTAGCCACGAGCTCTTCTAGGTACAAAGATAAGGATATTTTAGCTTATTCATGCGAATTGGCCTGACAGGGGTCGCACAACAAATAATGGTTATTTTTTAGTCTAGGTTTACTTAATTGGTTAATCAGATTAACTTCTTAGGGGAATGGTTATTTTTATAAACAAAACTTTCATTTTCGTAGGTTATCAAGTAATAGGGGCGAGTGCCCAAGGCCCGCTTGCGCCACCCTTGGTTATCTTACTAACTCTGAGTTAGTAGGTAACCCGGACCCATTATGTATGACATATTGTCAATTTAATTTCGTATTTTGTGCAAGTGCGCCTTTTATATTAATCCTATAGAGAGTCGTGAACTCATGATGCAGTAAGGTTGCTAAATGTTGGTTTAAACCAAAGCGCTTCGCAAAAAAAAAAGTGCCATTTTTAAAACTATAACTTATAAATCTGATGTTTACTAAAAACAAATGTTTACATAAACTCAAATTGTGTAATGCAAAGTTAAACAGGCCACGCGATAAGCGAACGTACTATCATAATACATCAACACGTCCAAATATATACACAGATAAAATTATCTCTTAAAATATAATTAGGTATGGAAAAGTAACTCACCTTCCGAATCCGTGATGATCGAAGTAATCTCATCATCACTTTCCACAAAGT
Source organism: Orthosia gothica (assembly GCA_949775005.1). Classification (NCBI taxonomy): domain Eukaryota; kingdom Metazoa; phylum Arthropoda; class Insecta; order Lepidoptera; family Noctuidae; genus Orthosia; species Orthosia gothica. The sequence continues at coordinate 4,329,902 of OX459042.1, forward strand.
ATCGAGTGAAGAATTTACTACATTTAGAGTTCCCCGAGTGTACCAGGTACGGGTCTTGTGCATTCACGGGACAGCCAGAAAGAGTTTTTGAGGTATTATCGTGCACAGCAATCGTTTTAAGAGAGCCATCGTCCAACATCTCCGTCACCCTGTATTCTGATTCGCTGTTGTGATCAGACTCCAGGGTCGAAAGACCGGGGTTCTTTAGATCTGAACTAGTTGTCGGAGAAGGCGGTCTACTGATCTGGTTATGAGCCCTTAACACCACACTCTCACCAGGAGACTTGGCGCGTTTCCCTTGACTCTTACTTGACGAACCTATGAAGTATTTCCTGTTACTCCTCAGTACCCTAAACGGGACAATATTCTCGTTGTTGTCTTCAGAAAATTCGTACTTTTTGTCAGCCAATCTTCGTTTCCTAAACATGCTGAGTTTCTCGCATTTCGTCTCCGCTTCTTCTACGAATTCGTACGCCTTCTCGGCTATTATCCTGTGCGTCTCGTTGAAACGCGACATGCTTTCTGCTGGCCGTCGCCTTGGGGATCGTAATGGTGGGCTTATCAACGTCCTGATGGATGGGGAAGGACCCTCCCATTCTTCTACCAAGTTGTGGGAGATGGAAGATGCTTGAATGCACAGTTCTTGCCCCATGACATCGGGAACGCGGATAGGCTTAGACATTTGATACGGTTCCATTTCCAAATCTGAGAAATCTGCTAGAATATTCTGGACGACGTTATTCTGATACTTAGGTGATTGGAAAGCTGCCGAGACGTCTGAAGCCGGAGTACTAGGGTTCGTATCTATGGAATTGACATCATCTCTATTTGAGTTAACATCCTCTCTATCTAAATAACTCTTGGTATCCTCTGCCTCCCTCTCAGTTTTCTCCTGCTCTGGCTTCACAAAGTCGATCTCGAGTATGTGAATGAAGTCGGTGTATATTATGATTTGATTTGAGTAGGCCAGCTGGACCACTGGCTCGTACATACTCGAGTCGGAGGTGCAGAAGAACTTTGTGTGTATCGCGAAGTTGTGTTCGAGACATCTTTTACCCCAATTAAGATCTTCTGGAAAAATAATTGTATGCGTCACATTTGGGAATAAAGTGCTTGGAAAGTGGAGTACAGTTATAATTACGATGCATGTAGTCTTCCATCAATAATAAAACACGTAGTTTCAATAAATCGACAATTTATAGCGTCGTCGTTCTAACGCTCAATGTGTCATATCTGCACCCAGTTATTTATTTATTTTAGTACATGGAGGACTTACAGCTAATAAAAACAAACAAAAAAGAAACGTAACGTAAAAAGGTATGTTGTTACCTTCATCCCGAGGGCAAGCTGCGCATTTCCTACATCCTAAGCGAGGAACACCAATTACACTGAGGTGGGATCGTTCTGAACAGGAATCTCTGCGAACAATATGTACAATATGAGTTATGTGGGCAATGTTTATAAACAAAGAAGTGTGCTTTTGTACTACAAGAGTCAACGATTTGATTTGTTGAAAAATATAATTTGCCAGCGACCTCTTTAACTACTAAAGGTTTTAAAATTACATTATCACGAGGTTTACCCGTGGGGGTACGCATAAACTACAGAACGATCCTTACATACTTCTTTTGCTTCTTAAACGTTCACTTTTAGGTTCTAAAGTTCGCCATTAATAATATTAGATATCCTGATAATTCAGCCAAGAAAATCAAACATATTTTCCCCTTTAAGAACATTCTGGAACATTTGTTGCAATACATTTATTATGCTATCTTGTGATGAAAATGTCGACAGTTTATATTTATAAGGTATCGTAATTTCCCCATTAAATTATTAGTAGCAATTGCTTCGGTTGTATATCATCAAATTACAGCCCGTAGGTAGGTACCTAGTTATGTGTGGTTTAATATGACAACTACGCTTCGACATCGTTTAATTCAATCAAATCATTGTTTGATTGCCTCTTATTTATGAACGGCATGGTTGACAAAAGGTCTTGTAGACCAGGGGCCTGCAGTCTCGACATAGCTAACGATCGTTACGTTAAGTAACATTCGTTAACTCTTACCACAAAATAGTAAGTATACAGAAGGGCCACTCCCGCCGTTTGGAAAATTGACAGCTAAACTTGACAGATTCACTAGGGTTGCTACTATATTGATTCCGAATAAAAAAAAAGGGTAGGTTGCCCAAGTTACAAACATAAATACATAGATTCGTCTAAACATACATCATATCATGCTTACATGCCTTAGAGGGTAGACAGGGCATCAAATATCCATTTAATATCACGAACACTACAACCCTAGTGAATCTGTCAAGTTTAGCTGTCAATTTTCCAAACGGCGGGAGTGGCCCTTCTGTATACTTACTATTTTGTGGTAAGAGTTAACGAATGTTACTTAACGTAACGATCGTTAGCTATGTCGAGACTGCAGGCCCAGTACCTACCAAATATCGTAATGCAAAATATCCAAAATGCTTGTACTATGTACTGAAGGTTCCTACAACATATAGCTCAGAGATATAGGTTTGTGTTTGTCTTGAAAAGAGTGCTGCGTGGAACTTTAAGGTCCATGATCCCTTCGTGGTTCTTTATCCGCTTTGTGTTTCCACAACGAGTTTTTGATCGGCTTCCATCGAACCGGATACCGCTGAGTATTTTACATGCAGTGGCTACCTTTGTGAAGTCCACACGTACACGATACGTCTTGGCAGATAAGTCAAGTTTTCGGACTTCTGACTGAGTAGAATTGACTTTCATAAAACTAAAAATGGCAACCAGAACCAATGGCTTCAAGTTCATTCTGAGACAAAGGGGGTTCTCGATTGTATGTTTGATCCTTTGACAAGTTACGCATTCGATCTTTTTTTTCAAATTATTAATGTTAGGCTCGCGCTAGCGGCTCATCATCATCCGGTACGGCTGGTTCTTAACGTCAAGCTCCTCTATAATTAACGTGACCATTTATTCTTTGGCTCAAAACGGGACATTGACCACAATTCGGATGTGGGATCTTCAAAACAGTTTTTAGTACAAGGCGACATTTTTCAATACTCAAAAAGTAGTTTTTTAATGGCTGATACATTTTTAAAACCTTTTCCAAGGCAGGCATAAGAGCAAGCCATCTGGTTTTTCTATACCCGAGCATTTGTTGATATTCCGTTCCAGTTTTGGCGCAAAACTCCTTTAGAGCTTCAACTCGAATTGTGTAAATATAAAAAAAAATGTCTTAACAATAATGCTTTTGTAATCTAAGGGTAGCCTGTCTACAGCAGATTTTATTGCATTTATATATTTCAAAAAAAAAAAACATTTTGAATTACATAGGCTCCACATCTAATACCTATTAACCCTTTAACCGCGCGTGTCGCATATATGCGACAAATATTTCCGTGTCCCTACCGCGCGTGTCGTATTTCTGCGACAGAGAACATGCATGATTTTTTCGTTCTATTTTCGTCCTATTAATTGCGTGGTACAACTAAAACTATTATTAAATAGAGCTATTATTTACAACAATTACTTAAAATTATGTGTCATAACTCTAAGCATTCAAAAAACTTAAACAAAAATAAGTAATTGGCAGCTTGAAATTTTCTTCGGCGTCTATCGCGCGCGTCGCATAAATATGACCATAGGGATGGGATACAATGCAATGCGCATTTTAAAAACGAAATAACAAACAGTTAAATAATCAGGTATAATGCATCATTCAGCATAAAATAAACGGTGTCATACCAAATAAAGTTAAATTTAACATATTGCCTTGTGTTATTAATTCTTTTCCTTATTATTCATAAGAAAAATATCCCTCACGATCTTTGTATAATGCCAACATTTGACGTTAGTTCCCATCCCTTGACTCCTATGCTTGCAACATATTTCTCTAGTTAGTCTAGCGCGGCTGTCACATTAATACGACCACTGCCTACGTCACAAGCGGATCAAACGAATGGAAAGTTCCATTAATGTTGTTCGTTGGAAAAGGAAAAAGTCGAATAATAAGAGATTATTTTGATGTAAGTAATTAAAATTTAGATAATAAGATTAAACAATTGTGATACAAAGATTTAGCCATTGCTGTTGTAGGTAGATTTATAAGAAAAGAAAAAAAGTACCTAGTCGATTAATAAGAGATTATTGTGATGTAAACAATTCGAATTTAGTAAGGTTAAACAATTAGTAACTGTTAAAAACATTTACTTATTAGCTTAAAGATGAACGATTGTGATACGAAGAAAGTGATTAGGGTGGTTAATTTAAAGGTCCTACAAACAGGCGCGACACGCGACACAAAAACATGAGCGGTTTCTTTGTGTCGCGCCTGTTTGTAGAAGCCATAAGGCTGATTTAAAATAAAAACATAAAAAATTCTTTGACTTTTTTTTATCGATACAACGATTGCCCCTCCTTATTTATTGTAGGTATTATTTTGTCGATTTGTAGGCTCGCGCTAGGGGCACGACAATTGATATTTAGCCAAGCGGTTAAAGGGTTAATGGCTTTTAAAGAGATGATTGTAATTTCGTTAACACAAGCGGCCGCCGGCCGGCTCGACTACTCAAATTTTCGGGAGGATTCAGAAAACGGGACAATTTTGCGTTCCAGAGTTCATTTCGTGGACACCGGGAATTATAAAAGGGACAGTCACGTTCAAAACGGGACGCGTCTTGAACCGCGTCTCAGCAAATTTAAAATATTCGCAACTGCTGTGTGCGAATGCACCCAAACTCCACGTGAAAGCAAAATAATAAAAATAATGTAAATACTTACGCAATACCATAAACGACTAAAACACCAGGGTTGTGCTTCCACTGCGCCATAGATATGGTGACCTTACTATCCACGCAGTCGTCACCAAACAGAGGCACACTGTGCACGGGGCGCACGATGCGACCAGGCACCCACGATAGAAAGTGCAGGCTGCAAGGGAATACCACCTTTACTAACATACAATTAAGAGTATAATGCTTTAGTGATATACGGAACAGGATGGAAAGTTCCGTAAGCTCTATTGAAAAGGAAGGACCCTCCGACCAGACGGGATTTGAACTGCCCGATCATCCGATGGTTGTTGTCAAGCTGTGTTAAATGTTCAAATTGCGCGGAGAACTTTGATTGCGCGATCTACAGATAGGATTTGTGTGACATATGGTATTTTAGGGTTCCGTACCCAAAGGGTAAAAACGAGACCCTATTACTAAGACTCCACGATCCGTCTGTCTATCTGTCTGTCACCGGGCTGTATCTAATGAACCGTGCTAGACAGTTGAAATATTTAAGTGAGGCTCCCATACAAAAAACGATTTTTTTTTTCTGTTTTTTACGATAATGGTACGGAAACCCTTCATGTGCGAGTCCGACTCGCACTTGGCCGGTTTTTCATATTACAACAACCAACTTGATTCTGCGGTTTGGTACGGAACCCTAAGTGTGCGAAGTCCGACACGCACTTGGCCGGTTTTTGTAGTTAGTTTAGTACCTATGTGGCAATTACATGCTGTTACAATATTTTCTTTGGAGTAAAAATTTGATAAAACTCGCATAGGGTCATGGAGATTAGACAAGCAAAGAGAGGCCTGTACCCAGCAGCAAGTAAAGTCGAGTTATAGAAGAGGATGATCTATCTTTTCTTATATGGTTCTAGAACAATATTGCTATATTTATAACAGCCTACTATAGGTTCTCTACCAGAAACCGCCAATTGCGATAAAACTGTTAATTTTATCACAAACGTTTATGTTATCATTTTGTTTTCCTTTTCTTAATGTACAATAAAGAATTCTGTATCTAATACCTACTGAAAGTTTACCAGCAGGCAGTGAATTTGACTTGCTTACATTTTTATCTGTATAACAGATTGCTGTAGGCACTTATTAGTTATAATCTGATTATTAATTGCTTCTTATCTAAACACAAATCAATTGGTAATGATTTCAAGGTTCAGTAGTAAAATACCGAAACTTTAAATAATGTTAAATGAGGATGTTTGATGGAGGTATACTGACATATAAATTATAGATAATTTATTTTATTTAGGCAATTTAAATAAATTGTTTCATTTGATCTACCATTATATGAAGACCAAAACTTCGCAATCGCTTCAAAATATAAAGGGCAAAAGCATACTTTAGAAGACAAAAATGAATTTATAAAATCTATAGCAGCTGCTTAGATACTTACGTGAACTTGGAACTGTCTCTGAAGTACAGCTGGGTGTTACAGCTGTACGTGAAACTGAGCAGGAACTGGCCGCATTGCGAGAACCCCATGAACACGTGCTCTGTGAGGTAGCGGACTGGCACAATGTCCATTAGACAGAAGCGGAGTCGTGGCGGGATCCGCTCAAACACTTTGCGACCCCTGTCATTGGTTTTTCTGGATGTAGCGCCAAAAATCTAGAATGAAACAATATTTATGAGTTTTGAAAACAATTTTGCGGTGATTACTTTCAGCCTGTATCATCCCGGTTGTTGAGAAAAGTGTGGCGGGTTTGTATCATCCCAATACTTGGCAAAGGATTCCCCCATTAACATTCAGCTGTTTGGACCAGGTATTTTTAGCATTTTATGCCATAGACATAAATTGTTGTATCAAATAATTTATATATGTTACAACTACCTATAATAATAGATGTATCAGTCTTTATACTAATAACATACTGCAATGAGCACTTTGCATAACTGATTATTACAATTTCCCCCTTCAAATGTTCAATATTATTATTGTTATGATTGGAATATCAAATCTTTGCCATATATCACAACCAATTTACCTTAGAAGGAAAACAGGGTGATGCAAAAAATTAAGGCCTGCAAAATTGAACTTGCAGTATACATATTCTAATAGGAATAAAAGATTTGAATTGATCACCTGATATTCTTTCAATACCTTTCAATGTGAAGTTCTCTTAGAAAAACAATTCTAAGAGAACCATGAAATAATTAGAATATAGCATGAGAATAATGAAATCATTATTTTCATTCATGATGAAAATAATTATTTTATTATTATGATTATAAATTCTTTGACAATGGGTCACAAAATTTATTGGGGCTGAGGCTTCCTTTTCATTAATAACAAGTTCCATGCTTTAAATTTAGAGAGAGCAAAACTTGGTATTTATTTTTAGTACATAAATTATTTTTGTGTCTGTATCAAAGCAAAACTGTGCATGTGAATGTTCTCTGACTTTTGGGAGCTAAGATGGTCTTTGGGATGCGTTTGTTATTAGTAAGATGGTTAAAAGTGTGTGGTTAATACTACCTTCCAGTAAATACATATGTAAATCACATCATGATAGAGGAATAGATGGATTATTCCAATAATTAGTATTTTTTACCAATTTATCTTATCAGTTCAATAACCCCTGGTGGAGAATTTATAGTGGTTTTGTATCATACTGATCACTAGTAAGTTTTAAATGCTACAATATTTCATATAAAAGTTACTATAATGTAGCTGGCAACTTTCATGAGAAGTGGCTCATAATTAATTTTAGGGGCAAAAACCTTTCTAAGGTCATATAATTTTTAAGCCAAAACTGAATTCCTTACATATTAGATGATTTATTATGAAACAGTTGTATGTATTATGCTGTTTACACTCAAAAAAAGTATTTATCAAAAGTAATCTAGATAGCTTAATCTGCCCAATATTATTGAATTTTGTCGCGAGTAGCAATCATGCAGATTTGTATTTTTATATCTCGATTAGAAGAAATCATAATTAAAAATAGTATAGCCATAGTTCAAAGTTATCTTCTGTGAAATTATTGCATCCTTTAATTAGCTATTCATAAAATAGACTAAAATATAGTCGAAAAAAAAAATAAAGCATAAGCACAGGATCAAGCTTCTGAACTTTGGGTTATTTTAGAGTTATAACTTACCTCTCTATTTAATAACTTATGAACTATATTACTACTATTAGCTGACATGTTTCTGGGAGTATTTGATATTACTTTATCGTATGCATATCTACTAAACGCATTAAAGTTCTCGGGCTTTGCAGCCAAAGAATCCATGTTCGTTTGTTTGACTGAATTTATTTTGACAACAGACAAATATCAATCAATGTTGCCAATTATAGCGAATTTATTGAGTGCTTCCAGAGTGCTTCGTTCAAGAACAGAGTAAAAAGTTCAAAACTCCTGACAGATTCAAAATGAGTATTCAACCGAGAATATCTTCGTTTTAACCCGTCAATGCTTTCAGTGCCGGTTTCTTGACATTTTCAAAACCGTAAACGTCACTCTTCACTCAGCAATTTTGTTTTTTGCTGTCAACCAACAGGCAGAAAGCGTGTCAGCCGTTTAAAATAATTGATAAATAAAATTACTAAATAACGGCTTCTCAGTTCGAAAGCACAGAAGTGATAAGAAATAATCAAGTGCACAAATAAAAATATAAAATGGAGCCAATGACTTTGGGTAGTCCAACGCACTCTCCTTCTAACAGCCCAAACGTGGGATATTTGCCGCCTTTCCTTTTGGGTGAAATAAATCCTCCGACAACTCCCCGTACAAACAGCCTGTCCCCTACGAAGGGCAGGAGTCTTGCTTTTGGTAAGTTACGATGATAATATCTTCATAATATCAGTAGACATTTCAGTTATCAGGGCTGGTTCCAAAATCCTTGTTTTCTTCTTCCATGACTAGTCATTTAGCAAAATCTTCCGAAATTTTGCCATTGGAACCCTAAGCCTTATGTTTTTAAGCTCTGTACCCAGAGTTATGTATACAGAAAAAATAACAGCATGATAGATTTGTAAATAAACTCATTACTAAACAAACATAAACCTCCAAAAACTGCTTTTAAAATTTTAATTAAAAACTAAGAATCATCTACACAAAGAAGAAGACTCATTTGTTATTGCTTGTGACTATTTGCCACGCTTATAAATCTTGTAATTCAAATGGAACATTTTGTATCCAAGTTTTATGATGTGTTCTTATAATATTATGTGCAATCGAAATACTCAAGATTTTGCTTGCAATCCCTTGCAAGACATATACCCAATAAATTAAATCTAAATATGTTTTTCATTCATGCAGGTTCCCCAACAAGTCCCAGTCAAACTTCAACACCAGATCAAAAGGCGTACCGTCAGAACATATCCATGCACCAGCAGGCTCTATACAACCAACAGAACATGTACCCCAACATGCCGACAACTCCAAACATCTACCCTAACATGCCATCAACCCCAAACATGTCCTACACTAGCAAACCTAGTGGACCACCCATAGAAGACCTATTTGACACTATAAAAAGTAACGAGCCATCTATTAATAAATCCCTCTTCCAAGATAGTTTTTATGGTAATAATAATTCTATGATGCAGAATGGTTATGGAAATAATTCAGTAAATAATCACTCGTTGGCAACACCATGGCAAGATAATTGCCAAGAACATGATGAGTACTGGGTGACGGTTTTTGGATTTCCACCAAATGCAGCTAATACTGTTTTGGCTAGGTTCAGCAACTGTGGTGCTATTTTAGGTAAGATTGTATTATTATTTATTATTGTTTATTTTCCTGATCTAGTTGATTTCTCAAATGTGTGCTAATTCTAAGCTGTTTTCACCTAAATGCTCTATCAATGTGTTGAAGATTTTTATTGAGTGTCTTGTTGCCAGTTTTTCTAAATAATCCCAAGATACTGGTATAGTTAACCAGACCCCAAAGTGCATGATAACTTAAAAAAAATATAAAATGTCAATACTAGGAGTCTCTAAATGTTCAATTACCTTCACTAACTGATAATATGGTCACATTTGTAATATTATCATTTTAGAACTACTGGATTATGACGGGTTCCATCGTTCACACTTTGCAGTTTCAAAATAAGTATTTTGTCTATCCATGTTTTCAGATAAACAATACCCGACCCAAGGCAACTGGGCACACGTGCGGTACGCCACCCGCGCAGAGAAGGAGCGCGCCATGTCGCTCAGCGGCCGACAAGTGTTGCCTGGAGTGATGGTCGGCGTGGTGGAGTGCAAGGAGCCCCCGAGGATCGGCGTTACTAGTCCTGGAATCACTTCACCTGACAGGTAATTATTACTGACATACATAATTAGTAGGAGGCCTTCCAACATGCGTTTTTTTTTTCGTGTTTTCGACTATTCAACAGTTCGTCGACCACATCATTGCTTACGATCAGGTGAGATAGTGATCAAACGCGAGCCTATCAAGAATAAAAACCTAGTTATTCATTGCGTGTTTAACGCTGTCGAGTAGATTGTTTTTTTTTATTAAACATATGAAGCAAAAAACCATAAAAGTTACGTAGCATACTTTCGGAATCATCTTCAGCCTATTAATGTTCCCACTGCTGGGACACAGGCCTTCTCTTTGTAAGAGGTAATGGGCCGTTATCCACCACGCAGGCCCGTGCGGGTTGGTGGATGTCACATGTCTTCGGATCTAGGACATGCCGGTTTCCTCACGATGTTTTCCTACACCGGTTTGAGAGCAGTGGCGATGATATAATTTACACACAGTATAGCGCCTGCCTGGATTCGAACCCACAACTTGTATGTCGCGGTCGATACCACTAGGCCACCACTGCTCCCATGCAGACCCATTGTAATAAAATTCACACTCATTTTGAGAACTGCTCATTTTGCGCTCATATATAAATGCAACATTTGTAGAAATAAACTATTATTACTATTACCATTTTGAGAAGTGCCATTTTGCGAAATGTACATTTTGCATCAAATCCGTTTGGATGGATGTCTGTTTGTTACTCCATCACGCCAGAACGGCTGAAAGGCAGCCTAATTGTGTAAGTGAATTCGGCAAAGGAAACAATCTGGTTCTTTCCCAAAAACACACAATACACAATTAAACACAATCTACTTACGCAATTAGGCTGCGGAACTGGATGAATTTTTTGAGCACAGATAGATTATAGTCTGGCATAGCACAGCTACTTTTCATCCCGGTCTAATGTTGCCTTGGAATAAGAAAACAATTATCACGCGGGCGAAGCCGCTGGCAGAAGCTAGTACAAAAAAAATAGCGTGTCATGCATGAGTCTTGCCCTTCTAGAGGTGGGCGTTAAAGCCTGTGACCCAGTTCCACTAGTAGTTATTGCCGAACACAATTAAATTATGACTCAAAAGTCATGAGCAAGATTATCGTGACAGTGCAATGTTTTTTCATTCATTATAACATTTTAACAAAACAACACAACTCTTTTAATTTTTTACCAACTTCAAAAAAAAGAAGGAGGTTATCATTTCGACACGTAGGTATGTAATATTGTTGAAACTGCACAATATTCACAAATTATGTTATTCTTTAGGAGTCTTTGGTCTCGCACGGGGTTTTAATTTTTTATTATTGCCTTATTTTATGCATATTCAAATAATATTTTTTCTTTCTTTTTTTTTTATGTGGGCCACACATTTTTCCGAAACTAATGATCGGATCGTGATCATTATTTTTGTGTTGGATTAAGTATCTCTCAACTTAAGGAATAGTGCAAGTTTCATCAAAATCGGGCCAGCAGTTTTCAAGATATGGAGCTTATAACCGAACTCCTTAGAGACAAACAGCACGAATTTGTAATTTGATTAATAAGGGGTATTTTGCCAATCCTTTAGGTACGGTACTATAGACATTGCTCATTTTAGTGATAGTATATTAAAACTAAATAGAGAGAAATAAAAACATTGTCACAAAAAATAAACCGACTTCAAAAGCAAAACACTAAAAACTGCAAAACAATTTTCGTTTCGGAAGTCGGTGTCGAAAAACGATAAAAAAGACACCGGCTTCCGAAACGAAAGTAATTTTGCACTTTTTAGTATTTTGCTTTTGAAGTCGTTTTATGTTTTGTGAAAATGTTTTTTCATTATAACATTTTTTTAACAAAACAACACAACTCTTTTTCATGATAACAACTGGTAGGTGTACTAAAGGTGCACTTCTGCCTATCACACTAAATACAGGCGATATGTTATGTTAAGATTTTAACTAATATTGTTCTTCCTATTTCAGACAAACAGGAGTCCGCTCACTCTGCCCCACGCCTATCGCGAACGCGCCCGTACCACAGCGGTCGAGCGGCCTCATCTCCAAAGCCTTGGACTACGTGCTGGGTTGGTGACATTCACACAACGCTTTGATGCTCAGCATCAGGCCCATCTACCGCCGACTCAAGCAGGCTCCCGACGCACTCGCCCGCGTCCCGTACGTCGGACGGTTGCGAAACAGAAATAGAGACTTTTTTACAATGATGGATGAAATGAATCAATCACAAATGTACGAGTATTTACATAATCATTTTGAGCCGTTTCATTGTACTGAAATGTAGACTGAATAGACTTTGTTTCATGTGCAGTCGGCGACATGTAGGTAGTTTCCGATACATGTTTTTTTTTCTGTAATGGGAAGGGATCGGAATAGGTAGATTTTATCTTTAAATTCAACAATAAAGTAAAGGTGAAGCCTCGTCAAATAGACAGCAAACCGAGACCGTGTTGAACAGAGTTCCCAAAAAAGAGCAGGTTATCAATTCGACTGTATTTTTTTAAATGTTTCCTTATTTGAAAGTTTGTGCTTCTCACATCATCAGCCTATTAATGTTCCCACTGTTGGTTCACAGGCTTCCTCTCTGTGAGAGGGAATGGGCTGTAATCCACCACGCGGGCCCAGAGCGGGATGGTGGATGTCACATGTCTTTGAATTTTTGGTTCTAGAACATGCCGGTTTCCTCACGATGTTTTCCTTTACCGTTTTGAGAGCAGTGGTGAAAAAATAATTTACACAAAGTAAAGCGCCTACCTGGGCTCGAACCCACGACCTACAACTTGTAAGTCGCGGCCGATACTACTGGGCCACCACTGCTCCCATGGTGCTTCTCATGTGGTCCCATTTAAATCTGATCAAGATCTGATGAAGAACTTCGGAGATATACAACAGAACTGTTGAATAAACAACGGCAAATCTCTCGGGATTGCAGCGATCGCACGTCTGCTTATTGTTAACAACATTACATAAAACAACATCACGCCGGTACGCTCTACAAGGGTAGGCAGATATGTACATAAAAAAATACAACCAATTTCCAAATAAAAACCCTACAAAGTTTTTTATCTCTATGGTTTCGTTTGAATCTAGTCACAAAGAAAAGCGAAAGCGAACCGATTAACAAAATAAAAACGCTGCGTATTTGACGAGGCCTTAATAGAGTAACATAATAATCGTGAATCCGAGGATTTAACGATAATGATTTTTCACTGAACTTTGAATACATACAACTAAGCTAACTTAGTTTACTTTCTAGCATGTGAAAAAATAATTTAGCCCCTAAAAAACGTTATTTGATACTTCGAAACAATTGTATTATTGTCACAAGTATTAGTCGTGACGTACTTTGTACTGAGTAGTATTAGTATTCCGGGATATCAGAAGTATTATCTACTCTTCAAGATAATTGCGTTTTTGAAATTAAGGTACCTAAATATAGTACTCTGTCTATTCCAATCCCTGGTAATTAGTGTGATATAATTAATCCAATAGACGTTATAAGTGATGCCATTTTTGTTATTATTCTTCAGAATACTGCTATAAAATTCAAGAGCCGATCAGGTATCTCCGCAGTAGTAAAGGTCGCGTTGACGTGGCGCTTATGCTGGATGCAAAGATACATAATAATGTTACAAGATTATTATTTTTGGTGTACAATATTATTCAGTAGATCTTCCATATGGTAACCAGTATACTGCCCGTTATTTAAGGCGGTACCCCGATAAAACGCCGCGCAAGCCGTTTTTTGTGCAGTTTTTAGGAGCTATCTACTCGTTATTTAAAAAGAAATATCAATTAATAAAAATACATTAAATTTCTACATAATATTGATTCTAAAATGGTAGATTTAGTTTTTTTTTAAATGTTGTATATATTTCACTAATCTACTTCCAAAAAAACATGAAAATGAGAAATAAATATTGATATTATGCATCTCCTCGTAAAGTGTTCATTGATTATTTTTTGTACTAACACTAATGGATAGATAATTTAATAACGAACATTTTTGTAGAATTATTTTTTTCAAAAGACCAAAATTCGATTTTATAAAGATTTTATTCTAAAATCTGGGCGGTTTCACTACTGTAATTCATGCGCCACCAGTGCCGCTAGACCAATAGGAACGCTCATATCTCATGCCGATTTTTTGGTCAGGGTACCGTCTTAAGGCTTTTAAAGTTTTATTCATCAACCTTGTAGGTCTCTGTTATGGAACTATGTTGCTATACCCATAAATTATGTATAAGAAACAGCTTGTATAAAAATAGACATTATGTTGTAAGCCTTTGTATCATATTGTCGTTGACTGTGCAAATAATTATGAGAAGAATGAATTTCATATTTAAATTGTGAGAAAATTATTTTAATTAAGCTGGTTGTTTTATGGTAATGAAATAAAATAACTTTGATATTTCTTAATAATTAATATTTTTATTTCTAAACATTACATATAAAATACTTAAATTACAGTTTTTTTTTTTTTTGAAAATGATGGTATAGCATAAATCATGTTTGTCCAATGATAAAACTTTTACAATAAAAAAGTTAAAAAGTGGAGGTAACTGCGCGATACTATGAAACAATGGTTACAACCGAAAACTGTATGGAGAAGGTGGTATGGTGAGCTGTGGTAGATTGTTCGGAAACACGCAAGAGGAACGTAAAATCTAAAAAAATCTATACTCGTCCTATTAAGAGTTAAAATACAATATTACGACTAACTTAGCATTATAAAATAATATTAGTTTTATTTTCCGTCTGACCCGTAATACAAGATGTCGCCAAATCTCACAATTGATATAAAAATGCTAGTCGTGTAGTATGTCTTACAGTGTGATTGTCCTGTTTTATTCCGCTGCAGTCATCGGCGGTGGAAGCAGCAGATCACAGTCTCCGGCCATGCCTAAAATTGTCCAATTTCTACAATACATTAATTCCTTCTGGATTATTGTTAATTTTCAATAAATTCAAGACTTAATTATATTTCATAAAACTTTGTACAAAGGACTCGTGCTTATTCTGTGTCGTTAAATCCATTTTATTGACTTTACCTACATAGTAACTATAATAAGATATTTCAGTTGATTTGACTGATTAAAATTATTCATCACAGCATCTCTGACTAAGTACATCAGTTTCATTTAAGTTTGCAAGGTACAAATAGGAGATTCCTTCCAAAACATTCAATTACACCTTAATAATCTAGATCAAAATCGAATATAAGTACTAGTAACACAGAGATAAAATTAAAAACGTCTTAAATATTATTGATAATGAAACACTTTATAAAAGGAACATAATACAACGCTGATTGCCTATGACATGAATGGATTGAAAGACACCATAAGCGTAAGGAGGTGATGTAATAACAATTTGGATCTACTTATTACTTTGGCTTCTCTATAGTGGCGTTGGCCAGGTCTGTCATCTTAGGGTACTTGATGTTGTGCTTGTCGAGCTCGCTCTGCGACCACAGGATCATGCGCAGCAGGCTGCACAGCTTCGGGTTGGTGTACTCTTGGTTCTCCATCTTAAGTATTGCGGCGTTCAGCTCACTTGCGATCTGTTTGGGAGAAGGCGCGTTGTAAAAATAAGATTAGAGCAAATTATAAGGCCTTTTTTCTATACAAAAACAGTCAAACTATGATCTTTCTTTCGATTAGATATAACTTGAAGACTGAAAATACGCTTTAAGAATCCAGATCTTTATCTTATTAAAATTGTTGTCTACCTTAGCTGCTTACCCATTCCTGAGTTTGCTAAGGCCAATATTATTCACTGAAAGTTAAACAAGGTACACCCTTACCTTCTGACTATGCGATGGCAATAATAAGTCGGCGAAGGGCGACGCATGGGGGTCGGGGAAGGCTAACAGGGCCAGCGACCGCTCCAGCTCAGTCAGCGCATTAGGGTCGTTAGCACCGGCCTCGGCGAGCGTCGCGCTGGCGAAGGCCAGAGCTTCCTCGGCCCGACCCGCTCGAATCAGCTCCAGGAGTTGCAGTTGCTGTTGGGGAGTACAAACTAGGAACTCACGCATGCCATTTCTCCAAGGGCAGAAACTACATAATACCACATCCCAACTTCACCCGCAGCTGAGCAAAGGCCTCTCTTTTCTTGTGCCAAGGGATGTTCCTGTGACAAACCTGTCCAGGTTTTACCTGCTATGGCAACAACCCTTGGAAACAGTGTTTTTTTTATTTCTGTGTATAGTTTTTGGCCGCCCTGAAGTTAGCTACAACTAAAATATATTAAATCTCATACAAAAACAGCACCGTTACGTGCCTTGCGCATCGGAAAGCCAACTTCAGGGCGGCCAGAAGTTTGGCGAGAACTATACTTGCACATTCATGCAAGAAAATAAGCTATGATACAATTTAGCTTAATTCATACAGCTGGTCAACCTCTTGAGTACATAAAACGTGGATCTATGCGAGACACAATGGCTTTTTAATTGTTTCTATAATAAGGGCATTCATCCGGTTAATTATATATAAAATTTAATGGGATTAATTTCTTTAGTTTTCTTTCTTGAGTGAATAGAATTTTGAACAAAAAGAAAATATTAAACACTTAAAAAGTCATGCACCTTATTTTACATTACAAATTACCTGTAGATGGAAATACAAATATCGGTCATTATCCAGCAATTCCGGATGCAAGGCATTGACCATGGCTATAGCATCAGGGATGCGCCCGGTCTGCACGGCCTCGCGGATCATGATCCTCTCATCAAGTGAGCTGCAGAGTGCCGGCTCCTGCAATCCCGCCTCTTGTTGGAACTTAATGGCAGCCTCTTTGAACCCCTCTGAAACATGTTGTTAAGGTTCAGGTTTGATTGCCTATCAGCATAGGTATGTCAAAATTTGTATCATTGTTATATATAAATAAGCTGGATTTCATCTCTATGCTGTGATGTAACTATCGTTGGCAGTCTTATTGCTGAAAGTATTTTACTAGAGTGGAATATGGTTAATATAACAGTAGGGCCTCGCTAATTCAGATAGGCAAAAACAAAGCCCTTTACAGATTTTAGTGGTGTCTGGATTATGGTATGCAATATTTTAATTTATTAATTGATAAACAAAAAACACATGTTTCTTTAATAAATTGATGATTGATTTATCTTTATTGAAAAGTTCAATTAAGATAAACAAGACAGAAATATGTAGGTAGAGTATTAAGGAGCAGCGTTGTAGGGTCGAACCCAGGCTGGTGTTTTAGTTTGTGTAAATTATTTCATCACCACTGCTCTCAAAACGATGAAGGAAAACATCATGAGGAAACCTGCATGTCTTAGAACCAAAAATTCATAAATATGTGACATCCATCAACCCGCACTGGGCCCGCATAGTAGATTACGGCCCATTCCCTTCCCTGGACATGGTGTTAAAAATCAGAAGTTTAATTCTTCTTGAAAAGAATCTGTAGTATACTTGTGCTTATATTTTTTGTCCTTCATTTCAGCTCCACCACCATCACCTGTCGGATGGCAGCGTCAAATAAGAGGAGGTCCGGATTAACGTGACCCTACTGTATTGTTGAATATTTCAAGACAGACAATAATGTCTAATATTGATTATTCGCCTGTGAACATGAAACACAAAAATAAAGTTAATATTTGTGTTGATCCAAGAAGTGTAGGTAATAACAGTTATTTATGATAGGTACTAGGGTACCAATCTGAGAAGAACAAAGTTTATCAATTGTATCACCCAATTTATTCATTGATAAGCAGAATGATTTTTTTTTATAACAAGGTACTAACTGATTTGTAATTTAATGTAATTATAAGCAATAAGTTTGTTTTATTAGCTTCATGAGCGTACATATAAACTTAGAGAAGGAGCTGCTGCTAGGTAGGAACTTGTAAAATAAACAGTTCAGATCTAATGAGGGAGAGATTATTTTGTCAACCTATTTTTTTTTCGTAATATCATATGCTAGCATTACTCCTGATCGTTACATATATGAGAAAAGAAACATAGAAAGCATTCATTATCGATCGCGATAACTTATTTTAATTTATTAACAAAAACGGTCGTGTGTCGTGGTAATTTTCTTTGTTGTGAAATCCACCCACGAATCGACTTTGGGTATATTCACACATGTTTAACGTTAAGTTTCAGCAATAATGAATCAACCGTTACACGTACACGCAGATAAATATAATATTGTCTTTTGTTAAATTACCTGTTACCAAATAATTCATTATCAACATATTCATATCAGTTCTGGATATTTGCAAGTCGTCTCCTTTATTGCGATCGTAATATTTTCGATCCTCCTTTTCTTGGCCACTTTGAGCCAAGTCGAAACTCATTTTATTTGCTTTACAAGGACACACACAGTAGAAATTAGAGAAATTACAAAAATATTTTCATAACACCTTTGGAATACAAATGACAATGACAAAATGAATTGTTCATTGAACGAATGAAGCATAGAGTTTAGTAATAGAATTATAGAATGAAGTAATGAACGACTTGATGAGAAATGGTTTAATGGTCTTTTGGTGTGAAATACACAATACAAAAATTACGAATCAATTTAAACATTTTAAACCCCTTCTACACAGTGAGAACAACGCTCCCCCCCCAGCTAATCCAATGACAGCATGACATTGGTTTTGTTGTGGTGAAAATTGCTCGTGTAGACCGTCTACACGAGCAATTTTCACCACAACGGTTGGCCAACCAAATTGAGTTGATGTTCCAATAACCTTGGTTTGGGAGGTATGTGTTTGCAATCAAGGGCAAAAAGATGACTATGAGTCAGCGTCCTTCATCATCATCATCAGCCTTTTAATGTTCCCAATGCTGGGACACAGGCCTCCTCTCTGTGAGAGGGAATGGGCCGTAATCCACAACGCGGGCCCGGTACAGGTTGGTGAATGTCACTTATCTTCGATTTTTTGGTTCAAGGACATGCCGGTTTCCTCACGATGTTTCCTTCACCATTTTTGAAAGCAGTGGTGATCAGGTGGTGGTGGTGATGGAATAATTTACACAAAGTAAAGCACCTGCCTTGTTTCGAACTTGTAAGTCGCGGCTGTTACCACTGGGCCACCACTGCTCTCATAAGTCAGCTCATAAGTCAAAGTTGGAGTGGCTTTAGCTCTTCTAAATTTATAAGGATAAATTTAGAAGAGCTAAAGCCACTCCAACTTTATATTTTGAAAGGCTATGAGACGCCATCTCTTGCTTGTATGACTGCCGGGAATAAAAAAATAACTAAAGTCGTGTCAATCACCCAACAGTGTAGAACAAACCAAGGGCACCTTGGTCGGGTAGTTGTGCCGACTGTGTACAATTTAGTTATATTTTATATAGTTTGTGAGGGTTTAATTATCGAATCAAAATAATTTGATTGTTAAATAGATATTTAGGCTATAAGTATAGATTTCCGCAACGGTAATGTCTTTAGTAAACAGAGTCGGTTAGGCTTGTGGCTTGTAAGCCAGCCAGGTAAGGGGCTCGTGATTAAGTAACAAGCACACGGATCGATCGGTCATGGGTAAGCAGCCGCGGCCGTTACGTGGAGGGTATAACATCAACTCATTTTGGATCGAGACTCCTTCGTACTTCGCAAAGCTCATGGTATCGTCGGTCCTCGGTCCCGGCTGTATATGTCATTCGTTAAGCCCATGGTATAATAACATACTCCGTATACTTCGCCTGGTATTCTCTTCCCAGGATGGCCTAAGACTACGTCACGATAAGTGTTACCATTGACTGTCCTTTTTAGAAAATTTAGGTACTTTCTCATGTAGTTAATGAAAATAAAATAAATTACTAACTAGAATAACTATTTAGTAACTCATGTGATTCATATATTTATTGTTAAATTTATTTGTATATTGAATTATTAGTTCATAATTGCTTTGTTAAGATAAAAATGCATTTTGCTCGGGTAATTCAATCACACACAGTGGCAACATATCGAATTGACAAGTGTCATACTGACAACTAGCCATTTCATCGCTATTGTCGTGTCGCTCACACCTATAGCGTTGTTTCGCTCTGTGAGTAAAATACTGTGGCTCCCAAACGTTTGTGGTGAACCCGTGAACTTTGATAGATACACAAGAAAAATTGTTAATTGTTCTGTAAACTATAAAAACAGAAGTATAAAAGGCGGTGTAATAAGGTTTTTTTTTATTTTCCCAATGAAGAGACGCTATCATATGCGTGGCTTCAAATTTGTAACTAAATTCAACTAAAATAACTGGTATGTGCCTTTCTACATAATATATAATTTATCTACGCGTTGTAAATTCCATAATTTAAGTCATAGTTGTGTCAATACGTCTTTACGCCCGAACTTATTAACCTAACATAATTAGTTTTTGACTTATTTTAGTCAAGTCAAGTTTAGTGGGTTTTCGTCCCGACCTAAATAAAAATAATAATATGCAAACAATTAAAAAAAAGCAAAGTAAATAAATACAAAAAGTATCAAATATTACGATTTATTTAACATTATAAATATGTTGTACCTATTGTAATATTTTTATCTTTTTCCCCACTAAAAAAGTTTGAGAACCACAACGCAATCGATGACGTAGTCTTAGGCCAATCACGTGACCCAGCTGTCACGGGAGGAGACTACCTTGTCTTATTATACCATGGTTAAGCCATTGTCTGTAGTCAGATCACCAGTACGAGCCTTACCAAGGGGTATTACTGACTGGGTTGCGGAGGTCAGAACTCCCAACAATGTTGAAGCCACTACACTACGCCCGCCCGCGCCATCCTCGAACTGTCACCTAAACTTGCTGGAGTCACTAGGGTTGATACTAACTATATTGATTCTAAATTTAAAAAAACCGGCCAAGTGCGGAACGTCGGACTCGCGCACGAAGGGTTCCGTACCATTATCGCAAAAAACGGCAAAAAATCACGTTTGTTGTATTGGAGCGCCACTTCAAAAAATATTTGTTGTTATAGCGGCTACAAAAATACATGATCTTTTTGGGACAATCCCACCGCACTATTCCCAAACCACTGCAACTGCTGAAAGCCAGAATCAACAGTGGCGACCACCAGAAAAGCGCCGAGGCAATGAAGCTCGACGAAGTCCCGGAGAATGAATTTAACTGTCTTGAATCCCGCAACGAAATTAATCAAGAAAAAAAACTGAGGAGGAGGAAAAAATAGTCTTTATAGTTAAAAAAGACGGACCCTACGTAGATTTAGATATTCTTTTCTGGCATAGAAGTTCTTTTTTGCTTTTTCACTGATTATTTTAATATGATCTATAAATGCAAAATTCCTCTATAACACTAGACCAAAAAATAAAAAACTTTTTTGCAAAAAAATACTACCGACTTCCAAATGAAAAACTACAAAGTGAAAAATAACTTTATTTTTGGAAGTCGGTGTCTTTCGTAGATACCAATTATTTGCGATATGGACACCGACTTCCAAAAATAAAGTTATTTTTCACTTTGTAGTTTTTCATTTGGCAGTCGGTAGTATTTTTTTGCAAAAAAGTTTTTTATTTTTCCCTTTTTAGTTTTACCTACCTAATAGGCAAGTTGTTTAGTAAGTACCTATTACGCCAGAACAGATTACCCGAAAAACATGAAACTTGAACATAACCGGTGAAATTAGAGTTCTGCGTACCCCTTGCAGTATACTGGCGTGATTTTATGTTATGAAATGGTATAAACAATAAACAGACATGCGATTGAAGCAATCCGGAATGATTTGCCGTTATTTATTGAAGAGTTCTGTTGTATATCTCCGAAGTTCTTTATCAGATCGTTAACAAATTAAAATGGGACCAATTTCG
Organism: Orthosia gothica; assembly: GCA_949775005.1. Classification (NCBI taxonomy): domain Eukaryota; kingdom Metazoa; phylum Arthropoda; class Insecta; order Lepidoptera; family Noctuidae; genus Orthosia; species Orthosia gothica. Next base: position 4,351,747 of record OX459042.1, read on the forward strand.
GCACATGTTCTTTCAAACAAAAAAAGAATTTTCAAAATCGGTCCACAATTGGCGGAGATATCGGTGAACATAAATAAGAAAAAAAAAAAAAAAAAAAAACATACAAGAAGTCGAACATAGAACCTCCTCCTTTTTGGTAAGTCGGTTAAAAATAGCACACAGACTGCTACCTTTTTACGGGAACGTTATTAAATTTAATAGTAGGACACGATTTAAGATTACCTTTCAAAATGAGTCAACAAGTTTTGTGCGGAGCAACGGTCAGGCGGTTTCGATCGGCCACTGAGATATTAATCGTAGGAAAGTGTCGAGTTCAGTTCGAGTACTTGATTGAATGAGCAGAAGACCGTCGTCCGCGTAACCTGTTAATGAACAGCCGCTTGGAAGCGGAATCGCGAGGAAATCATCAAAGTCTAAATTCCATAAAGGCGGACCATTATCCGTACCCTGAGGACATCCCATGGTGAGAGACTTCGAAAAAAAAAAACATCGTAGGTGAAAATTTCAACTGTCTAGCTATCACGGTTCATGAGATACAGCCTGGTGACAGACAGACAGACGGACCGCAGAGTCTTAGTAATAGGGTCCCGTTTTTACCCTTTGGGTACGGAACCCATGAACATGACGGGGTGGTAGCAAGCCTGTTGTGCCGGATCTTTAATATGTGTTGGAGATAAGGCCGCGTGCCGGATGACTGGTGCAAGGCTGTAATCGTACCACTATATAAGGGAAAAGGGTCACAGCAGGAGTGTAAAAGCTACCGCGGCATTAGTCCTTTGAGTGTTGTCAGCAAATTATATGCGAAAGTTTTAATAAGTAGAGTATAAAAAGTGACGGATGAAAAATTTGGGGATGTGCAAGCAGGATTTAGAGAGGGAATGGGCTTTAAGGATCAGATCTTCTCCTTGAGGAGCATAGCTAAAAAACATCTGGCAAAGCACAAAAAAGTCTACTGTGCTTTCGTGGACTTAGAGAAGGCCTATGACAACACTGTCATAGGCCGGTAGGTAGGGATGAACTGTGGTCGATGCTATCCGGGTACGGTCTGGACTGGCGCTTGGTACGGGCACTGAAATCTCTATGGAATGGGATTCCAGTGCTTGTGTTAGGATTAATGGGGCGTATATGAACTGGTTTTCCATCTCAAGAGAAGACGACGTATCTGTGAAGTGAAAATAAATGTTAAGAGTGTGGAGCAAGTGAACGAGTTTGTATATCTGGGAAGTATGTTAAGGGGCGTCTATATTTTACGACAATTTGTGGCTGCAATTATTGGCAAACATTGCCCAGCCATCAAAAAAACATTTTAGTGCATTTTACGGCTGAGCAATCAATTCCAGGCAACATGTTGCAATATGGCTGCAATAGTATGGCCTTTGATTCAGAACCCTTTAATGAGCCACACAATCCAGCAACAATGGGCGACGAAATGACGCTCATCGCAGCCGCTTACATTGCTTTGGCAGAAAAACGAAAAAAAGTAAAGTAGAAGCAAAACGAAAGTAAAGTAAAAGCAAAGTACTTCACGTCGCAGGGAGAAAGGGACGCGCATAAACAGTAAAACAGAACAACAATATAGATGGCCCAGATATATTGCAGTATTTTCGATTGCGAGGCGATCGTTCGGCCACACGCCGGCTACACATAAAAACATTTTGACATACCAAAAAATATGTGGCTATAATGCCGGGCCATACTTAAAATATTGCATAGTGTGGCTGGTATTGCTAGCAATGTTGCCGGCCACAGTATTGCAGCCACAAATTGTCGTAAAATATAGCCCGTTTAGACGCCCCTTTACCAAGGGATTGAAGAGGATGTGGAAAGGAGAGTGAATGCAGGGAATAAAGTGAATAGTGCTATACATGCAGTTGTGACCAGCAAGTCGATGTCTCTGTTCACAACAGCGTGCTGGTGCCTTGGCACAGAACATTTTTTGTGCATTGGTGCCTACACTTATTAAGGAAGTGAAGGTTGGGTATGGCAAAAAAGAAATGAAATTAGAATTAATGCAGTAGAAATACGCTCCTTGCGGAGTATATGTGGTGTAACTCTATATGATAGATTGAATAAATTTGAAACCATTCACTCTTATTTCAAGACCTGTGAATAATTCTCTATTTCCTACATTTGCCAAGAGCCCTAGTATGGGGTCCAGGAATAATACACCTCGAGACACAAAGAGAGATTCTAGAAATACAGCACCTAGTGGCAGAGGAAGTGCTAGCGGTAACAACCCACACAAACCGGTTATTCGTGTCTCTTTGTCATAGACCTCCCTCTATGACAAAGATACATGAATAACCGGTTTGTCAAACTAACAGTTGGCACTTCACATCGCTATTCGACGTTCGTGTTTTTTTTCGTCTTTGTTCGCTATATTATTTATTTATTTATTTATTTATTTAAACTTCATGTACAATAGTGGTACATAGGCGGACTTAATGCCACAAGGCATTCTCTACCAGTCAACCTTTGGGTTATAAAGGACAACGATGTGATGTGCGATGTGTGTGTGTGTGTGTGATGTGTGTGTGTGTGTGTGGGTGTGTGTGTGTGTGTGTTGAATTCCGAATAACACGAATACACCGACTACACATCGTTCATGAACAGCAAATATGCCGAACATTTACGAATATTTCAGCAACTTTACTTCTGTTTTCATGAGAGCATGTTGTGGGTCCGATATGCGGGGATGCATTTGATAATATTCCAAAAATATTACAAGATCATTTGTCCAATCTATTTTGGCGTGAACAAGCTGTAAACAAACTACATAAATACTTATATACGTCCACCGCTGACACACGGGATGGAAAGATTGAAGAGGATGTGGAAAGGAGAGTGAATGCAGGGAATAAAATGAATGGTGCTATACATGCAGTTGTGACCAGCAAGCCGATGTCTCCGGAAGCTCGACTCGCCGTTCACAACAGTGTGCTGGTGCCTACACTTATTAAGGAAGTGAAGGTTGGGTTTGGCAAAAAAGACATGAAAGTAGGATTATTGCAGTAGAAATGCGCTCCTTGCGGAGAATGTGTGGTGAAACTTTAAATGATAGATTGAGGAATGATGTAATAAGACAACGTTGTGGTTTAAAATTAAAAGCATGTAGTGACTAAAATTTTAAAGAGTATGATAGGATGGTTTGGCCATGTTGAGAGGATGAATGAAAGGCGACTAACGAAAGGTATTTACAAGGCAGACGTGAATGAAAACGACGGGAGGGGACGCCCTAGAAGACATACATGGACCTTATAGGTGATGTTCTTCAGAAAGGCCAAGTGCGCAGTACTCATAACCGGCGTGTGTGTATGACTAGATGTATGAATGTGTGTGAAGCAAAAGAAGTATGTTAAGATCGTAGCAGGTGGCGTTCTGTAGTTTCTGCCTACCCCCATGGGAAAAAGGCGTGAGTTTATGTTTATGTATGATTTTTGTATATTTTTACATGGTTTGTTACCTTATATTTACTATCTGTTTTACACAACTAACAACGTTATATAAGTCGCATCAAGGGTAGCCGATAGATGTAAACCATCGGGAAGTCAGAATATAATCTGTCGATGGGTACAATCGTAAAAATGAAATAATAATCAAATCGATTCAAATAGTCACAACTCAGTTAAAATCTTGCTTACTAATCTGTGTTACTAATAATACGGATTGACACTGATTCTACGACGTCCTAGCTCTAAGCTCTAAGGCACTCTAAGGCAAAGACCTTATATGTATTTTTGCTCTAAGGCGGTCAGTACCACAGAACATTTTTACTCTTAGCGAGGTCAGTACTCATTCATTTTGTAAGGTGGTCGACAATTACTCGTAAAGTTGTATAGCCTACCTACTTAGCTGTGATAGTTTTCCTTTTAATTTCGTTTTAGATACTACTGCTTTTGTTGGTCTGAGACTACTGCCATGATTTTTTTCATTTAACCAAAAGCAACCATCTAGATGGCAGGGGAAGGGGACACTTGACTCTAACAAAAATTAGCAATTCAATTTTAAGCAAACGAATGCCTCAATCGAAAAATTTTTTTTGACTGACCTGTAATATTTTTAAAGACCTATCCAACGATTCCCCACACCATGGGATAGACGAGAAAAAAAGCCATCCCCACTTACGTCTACAACCGGGTCTCTAAAATATTTACAGCCAAAAGAAAGTGATTGTCTACGGTCCCCCGTGACCCCGCATGAAAAACAACAAATGACCTCATTGACCACAAACGCTGATTCTTTGACCGAAGAAAAGGCCAGCCTTCTGGTCCAATGAAGAGTCGATTATAATTTGCTGATTAGCATCGAAATACTTTATGAGCACTCGGACCCCATGCCCATGGGCCTAATTTTTCAACCTTTAACAGCTTAAACATGGCTTAAACAGATGACTACCAATAAGATGGTTTAAATATTGCCGCCGTTTGAGATTTTTTGCACTAGCAACAGCACATTTTGCAGTACACTGACGCGGTTTTTCCGACATCAACATTTAATTAAAGATATTTTTAACAACTTAATTTTTGTAAATAAATTCTAACGCTGAAAGTTATTGCCTGAAATCTATGACGTAAGTCGCAGCAACCATCGACTCAGCTGACGACAAGATTTTGACAGATGTGTCTTATGTCAAAATCTTGTGCAGTGTGGTTAAATGGTTTCTACTATTTTATAACTTTTTAACCTTATTTTAACCAATAAATTTATCGATTTTAGTATTTTAAAATATTTATTTAAGTTTTAAATATTTATAAGAAATGTGTTTCAATTGCAAAGTGTGTTAAAAGTCTATTGTTATTACGGATACGGATTACTGAACTGTGATATAATTTAGGTATCAGTGCCACATAAGGTCTGATACTCAGAGATTAGTTCAGTTGATAGCTTGGCTGAAGCTATTCTTCTTCCAACTAGTCAAATTAATCAAGGATTCAGTGTCGAGCCGACAAAGAAACAAACACCACTGAAGCAATTTTTCCATGCCCCAGATCAAACCCCTGCTGCTTCAATATTGAACCTGAGTGAGCCTGTTGTTGAAACTCCTACCATTGCTTGCATCGAAAAAGTTGCCAAGGAACAGATTTCAAAGACACCTGAACTTAAAGAAGGATCAAGTGTGATAGAAGCTCAAGCAAAATTAACACATGTACTTTCCACTAACCTGAAAATGAAAGATATTAACCTTAATAATAAGACCGCAGATCCAGATACGGCCAATGGAAACACCAATGATGTGACTTCAACTGAGGCTGTTATGGAAGATAGCAATGAAAATGAAAAGGTTTTGAAGAACACTGATAAAATGGCAGATAATGAAACTAACATTGGCGCAGCTGAGTCATTTGAAAACATAAAAAATGAGACTGATGAAGTAGTCAATGTAGAACAAGATAAATCTGATGAAATTACTGTAACCCCTAAGCCTGTGCCTGGGGAGACTTCAAAGGATGAGGAACTGACAACGCCTCAATTGTTTGTGCCTAAATACAAATATAGTGAAGATCAATGGTCTCCACTTAACACTGATGGAAAAAAGTGCTACGATGTTGATTTGCTGAAGCAAATAAAGGAAGATCCATTTACAAAGAACAAGCCTAATGCTCCTTTGTTGGAACAATGCCATCTCATTAGGACAACACCAATGCCGGAGCCACAACCATTCACCCTTATTTCAAGACCTGTGAATGATTCTCTATTTCCTACATTTGCCAAGAGCCCTAGTATGGGGTCCAGGAATAATACACCTCGAGACACAAAGAGAGATTCTAGAAATACAGCACCTGGTGGCAGAGGAAGTGCTAGCGGTAACAACCCACACAAACCGGTTATTCGTGTGTCTTTGTCATTGCGGGAGGAAGTCAAACTTAATGTAGTAGATTCTGCATGGAAGCCTACAAGATTCACTAAAGAATCTATGGATGAAGAGGAATTCAAGACACAGGAACTATACAAGAAGTTCAGGGGTATTTTGAACAAGTTAACTCCACAGAAATTCGATACTCTTTTGGACAGAGTAAAAACTTTGGATATCAACAATCAGAAGCGTCTAGAAGGTGTTATTGATTTAGTATTTGAAAAAGCCATTGAAGAGCCAAACTTTTCTGAAGCTTATGCTGCCATGTGCAACAAGTTGTCAGTCCTAAAGGTACCAGCTGATAATCCAACAACACCTGACCAATGTGTCAATTTCAGAGCTCTTATTATCACCAAATGCCAAAAACAATTTGAAACTCATCAAGTAGATGAGCAAATATTGAAATACGAAACTGAGCTAGCTGCCTGCACCGATCCTACCAGGAAGAAGGAACTGACTCTTATGATTAATGAAGAAAACAGACGTGTAAGAATGAGGTCTGTGGGCAATGTTAGATTTATTGGTGAGCTGTATAAATTAAAAATGTTGACAGCTAAGATCATGGTTTATTGCATGAAGTATCTGATTGATAAAGCTGAAGAAGAAAAGCTTGAGTGTCTCTGCAAGTTACTTACTACGATTGGAGAACAAGTGGAAAATGAAGTCAATGGCCAGCTTGATAATGTTTTCAAAAAAATGCAAGAGATTGTTGATCGCAAAACCAATAAAATTAGCAGCCGTGTTAGGTTCATGCTTCAAGATGTAATTGAACTCAGGAAACGCAAGTGGGTGTCTAAGACTGTAGTTGATTCGCAACCAAAAACCATGGATCAAATTCAAAAAGAAGCTGAGCAACAGCAGCGCCACATTGAGTTAATGAATGCTAACCCTGGTGGAGGTTTCCGCCGCGATGATGGCGGCCGTGGTAAGCGTGGCGACAGCCGTAGACAGAATTCTAACAATGCGTTTGTAGATAATGCATGGAAAACTACAACTCGGACCACTAACTATCCAGTGGACACACTAAAACTCAAGGCTGTAACGCAAAAGAATCTGACCAATATCAAATTGGCTCCACATAAATCAGCATGGAACCACGGTTCAGGTACAAAGAGTACCCCACAAGCAAGTAGCAACTCCATGATCAGCATCAGCAAAAATATGTACAGTGTCCTAGAGAATGTACAAACTGATCCTACAACACTAAGAGCTACCAGAGATATGACTCCTAATTATTCTAAGGGAGCGTCTATCGAACGATCCACATTCAACTCCAGAGCAGATTTCACAGCAAGTGGAAGTAGCAGTCGCTCTGGGCCGGTGGGTGTGGCTCGCTCTCGCAGCACGAGCGCGGCACCGGTCACGCCACCGCCCGTCACCGCCGAGGCTCCGGCACCCGCGCCCGAACCAGCTTCAGTCCCTCAGGAACCACTCCCAGAGTCTAAAAAGAAGTCGATCAAGTCTATGATAGATCTCTGCATCATTAACTCAGATGTTGTTGAAATGGTAGCTGATGTCAAGCAATTGTACACAGCCCAGTACCATGCTGCTGTTGTTGGTGAAATACTCAATGTTGCTGTAGAAAAGTCAGCAAAGGAAATTGCGCTTATTTCAAAGGCATTACTCAGTTTGGTGGCAACTAATACCATCTCGCCTGACAATTTCGTGGCTGGCATCAAAGAAACATTAGAATTCGCACCTGATCTTTACATTGATATTCCTATGTTGTATGATAATTTAGGAAAAATCATTGCTCCTCAAATCGAAAAGAAGCATATCACATTTGTACAGATATTAGGGCTTTCTGAAACCATAATTTCTGCGAAACATGGGCATCTGTTTTTGAAAGCAGTGATTAGAGACCTAAAAGAAAGTATGGGACCTTCCTTTGTAAAAAGCAAATGGCACGAATCTGACCTTGAACTTAAGCAGTGGATGGACGAACAACTCGTGGCAACTTGGTTAGAAGATAATAAGTTCGAATTTTTGGAAGGTGATTCCAAGGTTAACGAAGAAGCTAAGAAAACTTTGTCGCCAGCTGAAACACAGAGCAAGTTAATTGAACTTATGAATGCTGATGAGACTAATGATTGTATAAAGGGATGGATACAGGATAATATTCGTAGCTCCACGAATGAGGATTGGTTTATGCGTGCACTAATTCAAGCCATATGCGAATATGCTCTCTTTGGGCCAGAAGGACGCGATGCACCGGTCTTCAACCAAGACCGCATGAATAAATATGCGAGTCTCATACATGACTTCGGCGAAACAAAAGAGTCACGTGAGGCGAGCTGTTTGTTCGGCATACAACAGCTTATACGTAGGCTCGAACATCCGCAAGGCTTAACTTTAGAGATATTCCAATACCTGCATGAACAATATGTAATTTCACTAGATGGGTTTATTGCATGGGAGGAGTCCGAAAAGGAGCCAGAGGGAAAAGGTGTGATGATGAAGGCGTTGGTGTCGTTCTTTACGAACATCAAGGAGGCCGACAACGAGGACTCTGGCAGCGAGGACTGACGAGCGTCGAGCCACGTCGCGCTCCCGCCGGTGCGCCCAGCGCTCCTCGCAGCCACACCGGCACTCAACGTCTTCTCTATTTTTATATAATAGAATCATACATAATGGAAGTCTTAGATTATATTATTATTATGACAATGCTTAACATAACAGAATCTAAAAAAAGGTTGTATAATATTTGTAAATGCAATAGTTACTTATTCAAGATTTTAAATTGAACTTGTTTCAAAACTCGATTATGTACTTTTACCAGGTGTGGATTGAAGCGAAATAAAAGGAGCTTTTTATGTTATTGTTAGTTTTATTTATTAACTTGTATTACCTCTAGGTACACTTAAACATACAAAACTTATTTTTAGACTTTACATAATTTATGTACCTAATCAATAACACACATGACACAAGTAGGTACACTAACATATAGGTATCTTAGAGATTAATGTCATTATTATGAGCCAACACGATATCCCTTTGAGTCAGAACAGATTTAATGGCTTCTGAGTACCGCAACGATTATCAAAGGTCTTCAACAGCCTGGACCAACGCCTTGACGTGCTGTCGAGGCACGGAGGAACCTCGATAATGGATGGTCAATAGTAACCCATCCACAGATCAACGACGGAAGCGTTGCATAACCTTGAAGATCGACCCGTGCGGATGTTATTACTTAGCCATGAGCTTATTCCCACTCCATTTAGTAGGTAACTTGTTCTTTGCGTTACGATTGGACTCAAATTTTGTCCGGACAGAGTGTGGCCACCAACCTTATTGCGTAATGAATTCGGAAAGAATAAAGGTCAAAGAGTATTAAAAATCGACCAATGACATGCGAGATGAAAGACGCGATGTGGCTTTCGCCTATGTGATTCGTCGATTTTTCATACTCTGCTCTTTCCAAATTCATGACATAATAAGGTTGCTCTGTCGTAGCCTCATTAAAATCGTGAAAGGTGCAAGTGGTTGTGCAGGGTAGGAAAGGAGGTGGTGCATATCTTTGAAGGGGGTCACACCGATGAACCGATTTTGATTTAGTTTTTTTTTTGTTTGAAAGGTGATTTTGACGATAGTGTTTTTAGCTATGCTTGAATAAAATCGGTTCAGCCGTTCAAAAGTTAAGGGCGTTTTACTGTTTGAATGAGTTGTTTTCGCAAGATAAATGTGTCGGGGGTTTTTTAAATTTTACTTGTTATCTACATTGAAACCGCACAGAATTACCTACCGTTTTTAATTTATAACATAACTACTTTCTAGCAAGGGTTACCGAAATAGCCCGAAAAATTGTCAAACATAGGTGGCAGCGCTTTGGGGAGGTCCAGCAGTGGACTCCTATAATCATATTCTTTCATATTAACTATTTTTTTTATTTTTTTCTTTATTATTTTTATTATTAGATACTGTATTGTACACCACATAATAAAAAAAACATACAGAACAAACATTTTCAAAAACAAAGTGTACAATGGGCGGTCTTATCTCACAGGGCAATCTCTTACAGACAACCTTTAAACCACCATACCTACTTACTTAGAGGTAAGGTTCCCAAATAAAATAATTAGTTTATTTAACCATGTTCTAACAGATAGATTATAAACGCAAGTGTCTTCCCTAATGTCAAGATTCGCACACATCACCGGACATCACGCCTTTAATCCCCGGAGGTTTAGGCAGAAGTGCACCCTATTTCGCCAGTTATTTCAAAGTACATTGTATTAGGGGGCCTATTGCTATCAGCCGAACACAAGTTCAGACTCCGGGATGCTACTGAATTGTTTCAGATGAGGATGACACTGCCCGACCCGAAAATCAAACCCAGAGTGCTTGAGAAATATATCGTTTTGAAAATAGATAGTTCTGCTTTGCTTGAATAGCTAGTGATTATTATTTAGTGCGATGGATCGTTTTATAACTATACTAGCAGACACCTCGCGGTCTCACCCGCGTTTTTCCCGTTCCGGTGAAGATACAGCGATAAAAAGTAGCTTATGTATGTCACCTGGGGAAAGTGTAGCTTCCCAACAGTGTTTTTTTTTAAATTGGTCCAATAATTTTAAAGTTAATTCGTTACATACAAAAATACAAGTCCTTCCTCTTTATAATAATTAAGATACGTTGGCAACGCTCCATCGCTTTATTTGCAAACGGATTTGGTCAACCGGTTTGAACCGGATTTGAGTTTTTTTTATTGCTGTCGAATTTATTTGAATTTCACCACATTTCGGAATACGGTTTTGTTTATTTACATACGTGAAGTAATGATTTCATCGATCTATGCAGCTCATCCCTCAGCATATCGCCAATAACTCCAGGTACAGCTGTAGCGCTTGCGATCACTAGACCAACGACGCGGCGACGCCATCGTTTTAATTATTATTATATAAATTATGTAATAGATATTAATTCTAGAAACACCATTTAAATTTTTGCCTTTGTATACAAACTTAAAACTAATAATTACAAAAAATTGAGAGAATATCAGACATGTTTGTCTTGTTCACTAGCATAGGCTTTCCCCCATCATCCCCCAGACCGTGCCACAGTAGGTACATGACTTTGTATTTTTCTCCTCCACGTGGCGCTATGTCGTTGAGATCACCTTCCCATCACAGATTACCTTCCCATATACCCACTGTATCTAGCCGTATTGCGTAAATGAATACGGCAACGCAAAGAGTTTGATCGCTATTCAATCGACCAATCACATACGAGATGAATGACGCGATGTGGATTTCCGTCTGTGTGGTCGATTGATGGAGTTCAAATCCTTTGCGTTGCCTTATTCACTTAGGTAGTACTTAGGTACCTACGCATTAAGGCTGCTGGAGAATTATTCGAGTTTGTACTAACAACTTCTATCAAGCTGTTCGATGTCGGTGCATTTTTCTCCAGCACCACATTTCCAGAGGGTCTATTTTCAATTTCTATCAGCTGGTCTCGGCTGCGTACAGCAGCCGTACTGCGGTATCTAGTATCTACTATAATAGTATTAAATATAAGGGTAGGTACCCACAGGATAAATGGAAAAATATAAAACACAAGTGCCCGTATAGCCGGCTATTAATTAATATTATACATGCGAATGTAAGTCTGATTGTTATGCTTTCACGCCAATACCTTTACGGCGTAAGGAAAATAATACACTTCTCATGCGGGCAGAAGCTATAAATATGAGCTGGTTAGCTCGTGGTCTTCCAAAAAAAACCTATGACATGGCACTCTTGCGTGGGCGTAGGTTGCCTATTTTCTTTGCACGAGTCCTCGAAGGTTTAATAGAATTAGGAAGGGGACCAGTCAATAAAATATTATTGAATTCCTTCAAAAAAAGTAAGGATACTATATAACTAATGATTCCTTTCTTTTGTGAGGCATAAGCAATTACTGGGTTCTTCTCTCGGTTCCCTTCGCCCACTTGCATCAAATTTCATAATTTCAATGCATCAGTTTCTATCGAAATAGTGCGAATAATCTCGGTGTCAAATTTCTTTGTTTTTTTTATTGTAAAATGGTTGTAACTATAACATTCGGACTGGACCAATCTTGCCATTCGCTACACACATTATCAAGTTTTAAGATCACACCGCCTCAACTCGAAGCGTTCGGTATTTTGTAAATAAAATCCTATATACCTATCTCTCTATCTGTCCCCGTACTTAGCGTTTCAAACTGATTGAAAGTAGGTATAACCGTTAAGTAGCCCGCCCCGGGTGATGTCAAGCTATAAACGCGACGTCATCGCCTGACCGTGGTCGAGCCGACGTGCCGAAGCTGCTGGTTGGCTTCGGTGGTTGACGGCAAGACGATCCGTTTCAGAGGTGATACGTGTGCGTTAACCTTTAGGAGCCACCTCCAAGAGAAAGTGTATCGCCAGTTCGCCACGAGATCGTCGGGCGATCTCCACTCTCCACGAGACCGTTATTCATCCGCCTGCGCATATCGTCACGACCCGTAATGAATCGCTACGTGTCCACAATAATACGTTGCGCATTAGTTTAAGTACCTGGGCGTCCGAGCTCTGCTCGGGTGAAATAGAGAAAACGACGTTAAAACCTAGCTAGATCGATTTATCGACCCCGAAACCCCCTGCATACTAAATTTCATAAAAATCGTTGGAGCCGTTTCCGAGATTCAGTTTATATATACATACTAGCGGAGGACTCGCGTGTTCACCTCCGTAGTGCCCGTTCCCGTGGGTATAGAGGGATAAAAAGTAGCCTATGTCACTCGGGGATAGTGTAGCTTCCCAACGGTGAAGGAATTTTTGAAATCAGTCTAGTAGTTTTTAAGTTTATTCGTTACATACAAATCTTTCCTCTATATAATATTATAATACTAGCTGACCCGGCAAACTTTGTTTTGCCATTAAAACACCAAACATTTATCTACCCTACCTTACACTACCTACCGTACCCTACCCTACCCGACCTTACACTACCCTACCCTACACTACCTTCCCTACCCTACGCTACACTACCCTACCCTATCCTACACTACCCTACCCTACACAAAGCAAAAACAGCTTATACAATGGCAATAAAGCTCATGCAAATTGACTCTACGTTTTAGTAGAAAACTTTTGTATGGGAAAAAGAAAAGGGCTGTTTTTATTTTTTTTACCGGCAATTATTACAATTTTTCTCCCCGTAAAAACCATCTTTGAACTTCAACGAACATTAAAAAAAAAGAATTGGCCAAATTGGTCCAGGCGTTGTTGAGTTATGCGCTTACCAACACATTTTGCGATTCATTTTTATATTATAGATTACTAGCTGTTCCCCGCGGCTTCGCTCCCGTGGGCCACCCCACAGGACCCGTTTTCGGGATAAAAAAATAGCCTTTGTCACTCAGGAATAACGTAGCTTTCTATTGGTGAAAGAATATTTTAAATCGGTCCAGTAGTTTCGGAGCCTATTCGGTACAAACAAACAAAAAAATCATTCCTCTTTATAATATTGGTATACAGAAGTATAGATATACAAGAATTGCTCGTATTAGATAGATAGATTAAAAAGTTTTGCAGATAGTTTGTTGCTGGTACGAGCACAAAGTACGTAAGCGGCGGCGCGCCGGTACGAGTACCTATGCTACCTTGCGGCGAGTCGTTGTTGGTCAACAAAGTCACTTGTCGCGATAAAATTCGACGTAAGCACTTTCTGGAAAGAAGTGGTAGGACATATATCGCCGCGATAGTCGCTTGTGGAGGTGTTGCCTAAAAATACATTGATTGTGTTGTGTCGAGTGACACAATCAATTGAGATGAGATTTCAGTACCTAGCGACAGAATTATCGAGGTGGCGTTCTGCACTTTTCCGCCTACACACACGCGGGAATACGGCAAGACTTTGTAGTGTTTTATACTGCGGGACACGTAAGTTGAACCAAAATGTATTATCGTTTTACTAAAATTAAACGATTTAAACCGAAATTAGTCTTTTCTTTATGATCTAAGCGTTAACAAATTGTATATTGTAAACGGTTAGGTCGTAGAAAAGGGATTTATTTCGGTTTAAATTCAGTAAAACGATAATACATTTGGTTCAACTTACGTGTCCCGCAGTATAAATTAGAGTGCGTTGGTTTATAGGGTTCCGTACCCAAAGGGTAAAAACGGGATCCTATTACTAAGACTCCGCGTTCCGTGTGTCTGTCTATCACCAGGCTGTATCTCATGTGAACCGTGATAGCTAGACAGTTGAAATTTTCACAGAAGATGTATTTCTGTTGCCGTTATAACAACACATACTAAAATAAATATTTGAGTGGTGCTCCCTGCCGCTTTTTGCGATAATGGTACGGAACCCTTGAGGCGCGAGTCCGAATCGCACTTGACCGGTTTTCTTTATTATTACAATAGCTGATCCCTGCGGCTTCGCTCCTGTCAACTGGCTACCTACTTACCATAACTACCCTACGTTTTTAAGATGTATTCTGCTATTCGGGACGGAGACAAATCCAGCATATCTCAAGTTATAAGGTTCGTAACAAACCCGTCTTTGTTTTATTTATATAGATACATACATAAACTCACGCCTTTTTCCCATGGGGGTAGGCAGAAACTACAGAACGCCAGCTACTGTTACCTATTTTATTATTAAAGTCGTCACAATAGAAGTCCGTTGACGTTTTTCATTTTACTTTAATAATAATCAAACTTGATGCTTGCGAATGATACTCTATTATAGTGTATGGGTATTATAATAATTAATTAGGAATATGAATTTGATTTTTCAATTTTTTACGTATAAAGTTATCGCGGCATGTAAAATGAGAAACGGACTTCTTAGATTGTGACGACTTTAGTTACTGAATAATGTTATTACTTTGTTTTTGATATTGTTACGAGCTAGGGTTCAGGGATAAATTATTTAAACGGCAGACTTCAATTAATGACTGTTTATTACAAAAACACTTCTTAAAAAATTCTATTACTTCGCACTATATTCCGCTTTGATCGCTCTGTATCGCTTCTCAATCGAAACTGACCCACGACGAACCCGACCGCTCTTTATATAGCCCGGAAGATGTTTCTAGAACGTTCCATACTGTTCTAGGTACTTCGAGAATCTTCCAGAACAATCGATTTTTGAACTCATCGATCCCGAAGCGACTAGAAACTTCCAGAATGTTCGGTTCGAACATTCTGGAAAATTCTACTTGACACAAACTTTCGAGAACATTAGTTCCGCTATTCGATACTAGATGGCGCCACTAGTTACTACTTAGTTCTTCTACTCGTCACTAGATGGCGCTGCCCTATCTTGTAACATTGCCTCCTTCTTAGACATGCTCGTCCCGAGCATTGTTAGACCCATGATAACGGGCCAAACGATCCACATGAATGACCTTCGATGCACCTCGTGGTCCCTTTTGAATTCGGTAGGTGACGTCATTGATCTTGGTAACTACGCGATATGGTCCATCCCATTTGGCTTGCAATTTAGGCGATTTTCCTTTGCTGCGTACCGGGTTATGTAACCATACCAGAGATCCTTCATCGAAGCCCTTATTGTTCGCCTTCCGATCGTAGCGAGTCTTCATCCTATCAGACATCTGCTGACCTGTCTGTCTGATGTGCTCATATACATCATTCATCCTATTCCGTAGTTCATTCGCGTAATCTGTTACATTGCGTGGAGAATCAGGTGGGGTACCGGTGATTAGATCTGCAGGTAATCGTAGTTCTCTTCCGAAATTAGCAAAAGCTGGTGTTACTGCTGTGCTTTCATGAACAGCACTCCGATATGCCAGGAGAAATGGTTGAATGTGTTTGTCCCAATCCTTCTGTCTGGTTTCCACAACCTTTGCCAGATACCTCTCCAGCGATTGGTTGAATCGTTCAACCATCCCGTCTGATTGCGGATGATAAGCAGTAGTTCTGGTTTTGTGAGCACCCATGACACGTCTCCTTGAACACTTCTGACTCGAAGTTCCGGCCTTGATCACTGTGAATTTCCAAGGGTACCCCAAACCGACAAAACACTTCGTGAACTAACTTATCAGCCACCGTAACCGCTTCTTGATTGGGGATTGCAAACACTGCCGGCCATTTTGTGAAGTAGTCCATGACGACCAAGAAGTACTTGTTCCCGCTTTGGCTTTCCGGAAATGGCCCAGCAACATCTAATGCTATACGTTCCCATGGTGCACCAACATTGTAAACCTTTAGTGCCCCTCTCCACAAACTCGTAGCGAGTTTGTGGTCCTTTCACAGCCGCACAACTTGTACATTTGCGGCACCATTCCTCAACGTCCTCTCGACAATGGATCCAGTAAAATCGTTCTCGGATCTTGATTAAAGTCCTCTTAACTCCCATGTGACCCCCTGAACATCCATTGTGGTAGAGCTGTAGGATCTCCGGCACCTTAACTTTAGGTACGACCATTTGTAGATGACACTGGTCACCGCGAGCGTTCTCCCATTTCCGGCACATAACTCCATCCTGGATAACCAAGCTTTCCCACTGTGCCCAATAACTCTTGGTGATGGAACTGGTTGCTGCGACATCACTCCAGTGAGGCCTAGGAGCACCTGATTTCTTCCATTCAAGGATCGGTTTTAGGTCTCTGTCTTCTTGTTGAGCGCTCTGCAAGGTTGCCTTCCACTCCTCGCTAAGATCCGTCCTCAAAACCCGCACTAGCGTTACCTGCTTAGCATCTTGTCTCGCACAATGTTTACAATGGTCTGGACACGGTCTTCGCGAGAGGGCATCAGCATTACCGTGCGACGTTCCACTACGATGTTGAATTACGAAATCAAACTCTTGCAGTAGCTCAATCCATCTTGCTACCTGCCCTTCCGGGTTCTTAAATTGCAGTAGCCATTTCAAAGCAGCGTGGTCCGTTCGCAGGAGAAATTTCCGCCCCAACAAATATTTATTGAAATGCTGCAATGTTTTTACTACAGCTAGAAGCTCCCTTCGAGTGACACAGTAGTTCCTCTCAGGTTTGGATAAGGCTTTGCTGAAGTACGCAATTACAACCTCATGATCTCCTTTTCTTTGTGACAATACCCCACCGATTCCAGTATTGCTGGCATCTGTGTCAACTATGAATTCATTTTCATTGTCAGGATAGCCTAGGATAGGTGCATTGCACAGATGTTCCTTCAGCTTCTGAAATGCAACGTCACAGCTCTCATTCCAGCAGAACTGTATCTTGTCTTCAGTTAGCTTATGAAGAGGTCGGGCAATGTCAGCAAAGCTCTTCACAAACCGCCGATAGTAGGAGCACAAACCGAGAAATGCCCTGACTTGCGTTTTGTTCTCCGGAACTGGCCAATCCTTGACGGCAACGAGCTTATCCGGGTCCGTTTGAATACCTTCTTCGGAAACCACATGTCCTAAAAAGTTCACTTGCCGCCTGAACAACGCGCACTTCTTTGGACTTAGCTTTAGATTGGCTCCTCGTATCTTTGACAGCACACGTTCCAAATTGCGGAGGTGATCTTCAAACGTCCTTCCCACGATTATAATGTCATCCAAGTAAACTAGGCAGGCGTCACCAATCAGCCCAGTAAGTACCCGCTCCATCAATCTCTCAAAGGTGGCAGGAGCATTACACAGTCCAAATGGCATAACATTGAATTGCCACAATCCTTTGCCTGTAGAGAACGCTGTCTTTTCTTTATCCCGAGGGTCTATTTGGACCTGCCAGTAGCCACTCTTCAGATCTAGGGTGGAAAACCACTTCATTCCTGTTAGCGTATCCAGCGTGTCGTCGATCCTCGGCAACGGATAACTGTCCTTCTTCGTAATGTCGTTTAGACGGCGATAGTCCACACAGAAGCGCATGCTACCGTCCTTCTTCTTTACCAGCACTACCGGTGAACACCATGGGCTGGATGAAGGTTCAATCACGCCATCTTTCACCATACCCT
The DNA here is from genome assembly GCA_949775005.1 of Orthosia gothica. Lineage (NCBI taxonomy): Eukaryota > Metazoa > Arthropoda > Insecta > Lepidoptera > Noctuidae > Orthosia > Orthosia gothica. The sequence goes on from OX459042.1 coordinate 4,369,497, forward strand.
TGACCATGTCGTCAACTTCACGTTCCCGTGCCACTGGCACACGTCTTGGTCGCTGGCGGATTGGTACCTCATTTCCTGTATTTATTCTGTGTTGAACTAACGCAGTCTTCCCTATGTCGGCATCATTTGTTGAGAAAATGTCGGCGAACCTGTTCAACATCTTCTTAACCTTGTTCTCTTCTTCTTCCGACAGATTATTCTGGCATTCTCTCAAAAGCGATGACACATCGAATCTTGTACTTTGAACTTTGGCGTTGGTAGGTTGTTCGTGGCATCTACGCATCCAAACCACTCCTTCACAAGTGCCTAAAATTGTTCCTTTCTTGAGCACCAGGTCCTGGTCACTTGTATTGAGTGCACGTACCGATGAAACACTAGTACCCCTCACCAATGTGCGTGCAATTTTCCATGAATCATCGTTATCTAAACCTTCTATAAGTACACATCGGTTTTCCCGACCAGAATTTCTTGGTAGACAAACTGGTACGATTGTTTCTGACCTTGGTCGAAGAGTAACCTTTTCCAGGCAGTACACCTTCCCCGATGATGCACCTTCCATGAAGACTTCTTCTGAGCCACACTTCAACACTCCTTGATAAACGTCAATCTCACACTGATGTTTCCTCATGAAGTCTAGACCCAGAATGCAGTCGTCAACTATGTCAGCAACGATAACATTGTGGCGGTAAACTTTATTCCCTAACTTCATTTCCACCACCTTCTCACCTCGGACGGTTATGTGCTGACCGGTGGCTGTTCTCAGATGTACACCTTCATGGTTCCCGAAGAAGTCCCCAAGAAACCTTCTTGCTAGTTGGAAACTGACAACAGTCCGAGAAGCCCCAGTATCCAATGTCAGCTTGCAAGGTGTTCTGTTAATTTCGCCCTCGATGATCAGGCTGTTCCCGTCACAGGATTGTGAGATCGAGATCCTTGGGGCTCTTCCATCACCAGCCAGCACCCGCCCCTTAGTCCTGGCATCTACTCGTTTCCCTGCTGCTGTTGCCCAGCAGGGACATCAGATGATCCTTCCACTGGCGATTGCTTACCTACGTGGGGAGGCCTTCGCTTCGGGCAGCTCAATCGGATGTGGCCTCTTTCTCCGCAGCCATAGCATCGGGGTGAAGTCGCAACCTCCCTGATTCGGTGAGTTCGATCGTCCCGTCGAACTGCCTCCACCTCCAAAGCGTGGGCTAGAGCGTCCTTGAGGTCCTTGAAATGACCTAGCCTTACGGCAGCCCTAACCTCCAGGTCGCGGATCCCATCCGTGAAGGCCTGTACGAGGTTCCCATTGATCAGCACAGGTGACGACTGGTAAGCCTTCCGGACCAGTTTTTCCACTTCAAGAGCCCACTGCTGAAGAGTTTCACCAACCCGTTGCGATCGGTCTTTCAGCTGGGCCCGAAACACATGTTCCAGGTGCGCGTCGCCGTATCTAGCTTCTAATGCTTCCAGAAGCTTCTCGAAAGTGACGTCTTGTCCCAGCGCCTCTAACACAGTCAAGGCCTGGTCGCGAAGACCCAAGGTTAGAGCAGTCAAACCCTGTTCGTTAGTCCACCCATTCGATTTCATCACGGCCTCAAACTGAATCTTGTAGGCGGACCATGACGAAGAGCCATCGAAAGGTGGTACTTTAAAACCACGAGGTGAAGGTGCCACTACCGCAGCTGCCACGATCCCATCTCCAGACTTGAGGCCACGTATTGACTTCTCCATTTCGACGATGCGGGTCTCGTGTTGCTGGATCTGGTCCTTTACCTCTATGTTCTATGTTAGGGGGGTTTGGTTTCCGCACTTAGTCCCTCAAATGGACCTTTGTACGTGGGCCATGGCGGCCGTTGGGTGGTCATTCCAACCAGCCCACCTCCCTCCAGAAGTCGACTAGAGCTCCTGGTTTCCTCAAAACATCAGTGTACGATCTGGGTGACCCAAGGGTTCGTGTTCTTATCTGGGTAACAACTGTGCATTCAAAGAGAACGTGCGTAACGGTTTCTTCAGCCTCCATGCATGCCCTGCACAGAGGACTGTCCGTTATGCCTATTGTGTGGAAGTGTTTGTTAAGTGAGCAGTGTCCCGTGATGGTCCCCGTCACCAGGCGCAGGCCATTCCTATCCAGGCGTAAAAGACGCCTGGTACTCCTTTAGGTCCTTTACCTCTTTCATCTCCTTACCAATGGCTCCGCGGAGATCCTTAATCACCAAGAGCTGCTCCTCCTGACGGCGAGCCTGCTCTTCCCTGTCACGCTGCATCTGCTCCTCCATGCGGCGAGCTTGCTCCTCCTGACGGCGAGCCTGCTCCTCCTGACGGCGAGCCTGCTCCTCCTGACGGCGAGCCTGCTCTTGCATGAATGCCATAAGGGCGGCTAAGTCAGGCGACGCCGACGGTTGAGCTGGTTCCGCTGCAGCCGCGGAATCTCCATAGCCACCTGATGACGGTGAGGGAGCGTCTCCAATGCGCCTTTGGTCTACGTCTTGCTGGCGCTGACTCCTGGTGCGCATTCCTTCCGTTTCTTCCTTCGGTAGAACCGGCATAATTTATCCCGCACTTCTGACACCAATTTGTTACGAGCTAGGGTTCAGGGATAAATTATTTAAACGGCAGACTTCAATTAATGACTGTTTATTACAAAAACACTTCTTAAAAAATTCTATTACTTCGCACTATATTCCGCTTTGATCGCTCTGTATCGCTTCTCAATCGAAACTGACCCACGACGAACCCGACCGCTCTTTATATAGCCCGGAAGATGTTTCTAGAACGTTCCATACTATTCTAGGTACTTCGAGAATCTTCCAGAACAATCGATTTTTGAACTCATCGATCCTGAAGCGACTAGAAACTTCCAGAATGTTCGGTTCGAACATTCTGGAAAATTCTACTTGACACAAACTTTCGAGAACATTAGTTCCGCTATTCGATACTAGATGGCGCCACTAGTTACTACTTAGTTCTTCTACTCGTCACTAGATGGCGCTGCCCTATCTTGTAACAATATGAAGAAAGAAATAAAAATCCGATAGTGGGTGTTTAGCTAATTTATTTTCAGTTCTTAATCGCCAATAACCTACAATAAAGACCTGATAATACAATTTAAAAAAAGACCTAGCCTATTTTTATTGAATAATGGTTGGTAACAATTTTTGTATCCAATAAAAAGTTATTAACTAAACAATTATTATAAAACAAACTCAATAATGTTTCGTCAATCATAGAGTGCTTGTCTCGGTTAGTGTTCGTCAACAGCGACGCAGTATCATCGCCAAACACACTATTGAGAAAAAAAAATAATAACTTAAAAATTTAAATAAAGCTAATTAATCATTCTCTATAAGCCATGTATGTATCAGTGAGTTAATTTCGAGGAAATAAGTTCAGTAGTAGTTAAATATTGGCTAGAGATTGCCGTTATAGATAAGAATACATTTTATATAGAGTACTAAAGGTATCCCGAAGTTTCTGATACAAGAGGCCAACTCTCATAAGAGCTAGGGGCGGGCCTACGCCGCGCCCTATACATACAATCAAATTAAATATAATTTACGAACTACAACTATAATTCGACAACACTATAAAGAAAAGTTACAGTAAAAATAATCATCAATCAAAAATAATTATGGCTAACTAATTCGCACTTTCGAGGACAATGATTAAAGAGGCACTCTGCGTGAATTTATTACTCGTGTACAATATAACTTACTACAGGTTCCGTAATGTAAATATACAAAATACAAGTGTATATTTTACTTGCCTTCTGTAACGACATAATTCTGTTAACAAACCCGTTTATAAATACGAACACTCGGCCAGAGCTAAATAGTGTCGTATCTGGCTGAAAGTGCTTCGACTCGGCGTCATCAATCCTCAGTCTATGAACACAATTATCCAGCGTACCTTACCTAAAGCATTAAAAGCTAATTATGTGTATGTGGCATGAACTAAACTGTGGAATCTCACGCGGGCAATACTGCGAGCTCTTAGGCTATTGGACAAACTTTGAACTGAAAATACAAAAATCGTGTGGTGGGAAGAAAGGTAGACACAATACTGAACTGTCATCGGAAAATGATAATATCGCAATATTGGCCAGCGTTAAATTCCACTAGCAATCACAATGTCTTGATTCATTAGGATACTTTATTCCCGCATATAATATTCACATATACCAAAATATGTTTGTCTTGATATAGTTGCAGTATTATACCGCATTCCCGACTCCGTTGTATTAGGACAGATCTGAAAATAGATAAACAAATTGTTAGAAATAAAATCTAATAAAGATTGCCACATAAGCTTTTATCAATTGTGTCAACATGAATAAGCAATTTCACAATCGTCTATACAATTTGAAGTAAGAGCTGTAGAGACGTACAAATTTTCCTTCATCAATCATCTTTTTTTTGACACAAGTGTTATTAAACGCAACAAAAACTAGTCTTTATGGATGGGCGGAGTATAAAAAGGTGTGTATGTGTGTACTCACAGCTGGGGACAAGGTCCTGGTGCATGTGGTGCTCGGCGTCCATGCCGAGCGGCATGCAGTGCGCGGGGGGAGGCCGGCGCTGCACCTGTCGCACAAATGTTCATATTAATAGGGGGTTACAAATGTATTAACATGCGTCGGTTATAGTAATCTATGCAAAATAAACTAAAAATCATTCTCATTAATTCTTCTTTATGTGCGATTGCGCGCGCAGTTCCTTAAATTACAATAAGATATTGACGACCGATTTCTGGAAATAAACTGTTGAGCGAGCGTAAAGGTCTATGATTGGTCATAGCATCAACCAATCGCATCACTTGGCTATGGAAATAAACTGTTGAGCGAGCGTAAAGGTCTATGATTGGTCATAGCATCAACCAATCGCATCACTTGGCTAGAGTTTAATTTTGACGCGTCGAATTCCTAAATCTTGACGAGTCGGGAGGACTCAATTCTAAAAAAGGCCTCTAACTATTCTTGATTATTTTGGATTGAGCGAAGTAGCGAAATATTAAAAAAACTACATTAATCAACCAAAACAGTTTGTATCTATCTATCTACTTCTAAATTAATTCAAACAAGGCTTTTTTTAACTGTTTCCGATGCCCAAGTGCGGCATTCATATTGAAACCCTACGGTCTATTTAAATTGATAAGAAAGGCGTGTGAAAGTAGCTATGTTATCGTCAATCAGCATCCGTTGCCGATATCGCTACAAACGTAAACGTTTACGTTATTTCCAAAACGATATCGGTGACGACAAACATACAATGCGATAAACTATAATCTTTGGTGATTAGTTTATTTTGTTTTCTAGTTTAGTTAATTTATATTTGAGCGCTTGATCAATCAATACAAATGCGACGGTTGATAAGGTTACTAAGTTTGTGACACAGGCTTGGCTGCCATTATTGAACGAGTGATGGAGACAACACTACAAAGGCCATCTTTTTCTGTAGCTCTTTGGATCGGCAGCTGGCTACCTACTGCACTTTAATTTTTTTGTTGCCCCACGCTAGGAATTTCTCCTTTATCGTGGGTGTGTTTCCAAACAATTATACCCACATCCACAAACAGCCAGACCCGTAACTACGGGTTTGGTTGATGCAAAATTACGATAGCCGAGCCTGAACATTGTATCTATCAACGAACACCATTATATTACTTTGTCAAATCAGTTTCGGGCTTTTATAAAAAAAAAAAACGTTGCCTTCCCCACTAGGAATTTCTTCCTGTATCGTGGGTGCGTTTACAAAGATTTTAAACTATCTGGAAGCCATACAAATATTTGTTCCGTGCGAGAATGAACCTGCGACACGCAGCGCGGCAGCCGATCACTCAACCACTAAGCCAACCGTGTCGTCAAGTCGTGCCGCCTTATAATGTGAATAAATAAAACTTTATTTATGCAGTTTTTATCGTCTATTTATCGTTAACATCCATACCATACTCGCTTGTTTTTGTTAAGTTGCTAATGTTAAATGATGATGTTATGTTTACGTTTTTTGTTACAATATCTTAATTTTTTTTGTTGGTCAAGCTATAAAACAATGATTGATTAATGACGCGATTTTTATTTTCCAAGGCGTAATTTGGTGTCTGCTTAATACATAACATAGATATCACAAAATTTAAATGTAAGTTGCCTAAACATATTCCTTGACAACACTTAGATATCACAAGCAGGGTAAGAATTAAAGTTAAAGGTGAATGAGGTTACACAGAAGGTTTTTTTTTTGTGATTTGAATGCTTTGGCCGAGTCTGAAAGGTACCTATTATTTTCCTTATTTGTTTGTATTTCACTGGCAACGAAATGCGAGCGACACGCCATCATCAAACTGAATAATTTGATAGCTACTCCTTACATACAATTGCCATTTACGACTTAGAAGTATAGATTATACCCTTACCTGGTCGAGATTGAAGCGAACAAAGGCTTCATATTGCTCGGCAAGCTTGGTGCTGAGCACAGACTCGTACTCGGAGCGGAGAGCCAACTCCTGCTCGCGAAGCATCCGCTCGCAGATCATGCGCACCTGGTAACATCACACAACACCTTAGCAAAATGCTCACACAAAAATCATTTGTTGCTTTGTCACCCTTAGGAGCCGTTGCACACCCAGTCGAGTCGGCATTGAGATGCGGGTGCAATGAATTGAGGCCTGATTAAAATTTCCGGTCGGGTGCTTTTCATATCCTTTTGGTTAATACTGCCTTAGCGTCACCTAAAGGTTGTTGTATCAAAACTTATTTCACTTTCGCGCAGCTATAAAAAGCTTCTATAGGCATTCGTCTTATGACGAAAATCTAGTGTGTGACAACAGTCGAAATCAGACACTGACTTTGACAAATCTGTCTTAATTTGGACCTTCGTTAGCAGTTGAAATTACTAAGACGGGAAATATTGGCCTCAGGTCAAGTTAAGGTCGTCGTTTACAGATAATAATTTTATCAAACTTCAGGAAAAAAACCGTTGGGCTGCTTCAGAGAGTAAATGGACTATGTTAAAGTATGGATGTGATAAGGGACCGCGGCATATAAGGTTTTTAGCAAAACAAAAGGTACAGGAAAATTTGATATTCACACACAGAAGGGGAAGTTAAGTTGGCTATGATAATACATCCCCGTCTGTGTTGTGGAATATTTTAGTTTTTTTTTTATACTTTTATACAAATTGCCATGATAGTTAGTTCAAAATTGCCTATATACAACACGGCACATGACAAGCAAGACATGCGGTTTGGAGGCTTTATCCTAAGTTTTGGATTCATAAATAGTGATATAAATGTACCTGTTTGAAAGTGAAGAGGGCACGGTTGTGAACCCTATGAGAAGAGCTGTGAGACGAGCTATGTGGTGGCGAGCAGTCGCCTTCAGAGCCGCTTGACGAAGAGCAGGAGGCTGCAGCATTAGTCAGGCGCAGTTGACGACGACGGTGCAGGCGCTTGATCTCGTCACGTATCTCCTGGGATAGAAGCTCTGAAAAATGAAGATGATTTTAGATGTTAGGGGTGGAATTGGTAATAACATAGTAACCTTAGATGATTAATGTTTAAAATTGCAAAGAACTGGAGCAAAATCAGCATTGCGTTGCAAAACTAAAAATTTTTAGTTAACTATTCATCTACTATTTTAGTACTAGTAGCAGGAAAAGATTAACAAAGATTTTGATAATATATGCAGTAGCAATATGCTTCAGTTAGTGTGTTGTTGCCAAGATATTTGTCATAATAAAAATAACTATGCAATGAATGTGAACATGACTAAACTAGGATGTGTCAACCAATCAGTGTCAAAATTAATGACCTCTTGTACCTGCGGAATGACTGCGCATGTTCATAAATAGTGTGAATGCAATTCTAAAACAACAATAATCTGATATAGCAATCACAGCACATATAAGAAAGGAAAACGTTTATTTGTTAACTACAAATACAGAGTATGCGTCACCACCATGCAAAACGGTCATCGCTCAGCATAATGCTGGGACTTGCGTGCGAGACAGAGCCACAGCTCTGGTTTTCAGTGATAGCCGGTGTCGACTGTCAGTGCGAAGCATTTCTGTCTATTATTAGGAATAGCTTATGATATTGGTATATGAGGTGCTTTATTCAATCCTTGTTTTTTGTTAGTTAGGACTATAATATAATTCGAAATTGCCAAACCGCATTGAGCAAGCATGGTGATTAATGCTTGTGCCTTCTCTGTATGAGAATAGGCCTTTGCCCTGCAGTGGGACAGAATCAGCCTGGTATTATTATTATTTCTTAACTTAGAACAATAGAATAGAAAGAAAGACTAATTTAAAAATAGAATGGTATAAATATCAGATAATAGAAGCAGTTAAAATCAATTACTGTTTACAAATCTCTGAAAATCAATTGTTATTTTTTATGTAAGATAAATAACCATAAAATATGTTTCAATGATGGAAATAAGTATAGTATGATGCCTCAGAACTGAAAGAAATGGATAGTATTCATTGAAGTAACAATAACTTAGGGCTCAACAGAAAAATATTCAAACCTATTCTAATTGTATTTAAAAAATTACCATGCAATTCTATGAAATAAATCATGGCAATAAAATACAATAATGGCGGGCTTAAGCATAATGCACAATATTACTTAAAATCTTATCAATTATTCATGTATTTATGACCAATAACTGTGAAAAGGTTTAGAAAATCACCAGTAAGTAAAGCTTCTTTTTGTAACAAAAAAAAAGGTGAATGGCATAGATAACAAATTATTACTGAAAATCTTATAAATTTCACTTTATTGTAGCATATTCCATGGCCAATAACTGTGGATCAGTAATGCTCAGGTAGAAAACACCAGTAAAGCTTCTAATGTAACAAAAAAAAGGTCAAGGGCATAGAGATCTGAAGTGTACAAAAAATCTTGTTTGTTTATGGTTATTGTGTTCTTTTTTTACAATTTTGATACAACTTGGTATGTTGAATAATTAATGAGCACAGTAAATATTTTGTTTGCTAACTCAATTACCTTATAAATGAATGCAAGCTTACTTGCTAGCTTTTGTTGAGGTGATTATTAAATTATACTATACAAAATGATTAATTACATTAGTTTTAGTTAATCATTTTGTTAATCTATTAAGTAGTAACTATGAGACCTTGTGGGATTGCTTATTCTTTTAGTGATTGAAATTTTTATACCATAATACTGACTGCAGTTAGCTGTTACTTTATAACACATTTAAGTTAGATTCTAAGGGCAATATTAACATAATTGAACATAAACCCACACTAAACATGCAACTACTATGTAAAATACGAAATAAATAACCAGCTGTTTATTTTATATGTACATTCTGTCATTATTTTACCTTCAGTATAACCTTCATACTCTAAAATCTGTTTCAAGATTAGGTATTCTATGGCTAATGTTAAATTATGTAGGATAAATTATGTTTTGAAATTAATATGCAATAATTACTGTCAGCTTATAAATAAAACATCCCACATAAGCATTAATGGCTTTGTTAGAATCTGCCCAGTCATCCAGTTAATTATTAATTTGCTGAAACGTACAAAATGCAGGCTTAGCTGCGAGTACCGTCCATATTTTGCCTGAATAAGCATGATCTGAGTCAGAAAAACTGCATGAAACGAACAAAAATCTCGGGTTTCAGCAAAAACCGACCCACTATTTAACTCCACAAAGACTTCGGAGCTGTGAATTGAACACAAAAACCAACAAAAGAACATGAAAAAATCCACGCAACGGTCTTCATGCATCACTCATCTCGCTCTAACGCGATAAAAATATTCATGATGCAGTGGAAACAATGGCGTTAGATAATACAGCTGATTAAATACACAACTATTCTATTGTTGCGTATTATTAATTTAAACTATAAAACTTGCAAGGCTTCATTGCATCTCCTGTGAAACTGACCCCAGGTTTGTTTAAAAAATAAACAAACCTGGGGTCAGTTTCACAGGTGCACTAACGGATTCTCCAAAAAACGATGGTTTACTTTCAGCTTTTACTCCAGGACTTGTGCTTGAGCTGGCTGCAAATGGTGAACACCTTCGCCTTTTAGCAGGCGTTTGCGCCATGGACTCCCAGTCCAAATTTCTTTTGAGAGTAGCACACGCCATTTTCTTTTTACGCCCAGCGAATGTCCTCTACCTATCCGATACTAAGTTTGGGATTTCTGCTTTTGTCACGAATAAAGCAAAAATCGAAAATATAAATAAAACTATACGAAGGGAAGCACAACAATGTTATTACAGTTATTTCCAAATTATTTTCTCGCAGGATTTCTATAAATATTAAAGATTATTTGACGCTGTCCGATTCTCTCTCACTTCGAAATAAAATCCGGCAGCGAACACTTTTCTTTCACTCTATTCAATTTTATTTTGACATTTTGTTGTTATAATCAAATACACCAACATAAAGAAAATATAAACCATAGAGTCAGTTCTTGAATTTCCTTGACGATCTATACGAGAATATCAACCTTCAGCAGTTGGAAAAATTACCCTTAATTTGTACTAGTACTACAAATAAAATAATAATGATAAGTTCTTGAGTAAAAACACATAAATTGATAACGTGTACTTGTAAAACAATAATTTTATTCAAGGCAAAAGTTAAAGTTCAACTTAAATCGACTAAATTCATTCAATTTGTTAAGTTTTTTTGGTCACCACCATAGACTACTATTCTATACTTTCACGACACTACACTACTTTGACAGATAGAAATAGGCGAAAATTGTTTTGAAGACTGATTCTGATTGATTGTGAGTCATCGTCCAAATAATCTGCAACCTCAGTTTGCAATTCCATTTTAATTAAACTTACAACTAAAAGCTGTGCCTAGCCAAGTGCTAATCTGATAGGTCCTCGAGCCTATTGTTTTTGTGTAAAAAGTTTTTTATAAGTCGTCAAACTGGGGAACGAAATGTCGTCATCCGCTATGGAAAGTATCCTTTTTTATTTCGGAAGTTTTAGACATTACGCTAATCAGAATTTTCAGCTCTACAGGAATAAAATTGTTCTGTGTAATTTAAAGCATAAAATTCATGCAACTGTAACAAAATCTTTTATAGATAATCTTTTAGGTATTCCCCACTTTGTCATTGGCCTTGTAATAATGTTAGTTTTGAAGGTTTAGGTACCTTGTTCTTTGGTTTATAACGCAGTAGATTAACTGTTTATAACAAAACTACACAACAATCAACATGAAAGTTATTCATTCTAGTTAGGAAGACATAGAAGTAAATTAACTTGGGATTTCTAGTATCAATAACTCTTCCTACTCTCAACTTAAGCCAAACTATAAACAATCCTTCCTTAGTAATGTGAAGTCTGTGAAGTTTTTTATGCCACATTCCAAATTTATTGTGATTGTAACAGATCATTTCTTAAAAAAACTTTTAGTTTTAGTATTATTGTATGTTTAACAAGGTTTATTTCCAGAAATATTCCATATTCTTATGCAATCTTAAAATTAATCCTTAACTCACTTTTGTCAGAACACCTATTTAATTTAAAATTTGCTGTAAAAGAATTAGAGAGAAACTCAAAAAAATGTGAAAAAGAAGAAAAGCTTGAGAAGGAAAAAGCCAAGAAGGCTATACAGAAAGGCAACTTAGAAGGAGCTAGAATACATGCAGAGAATGCCATAAGACAGAAGAATCAAGCTCTAAACTATCTTAGGATGTCAGCACGAGTTGATGCAGTATCAAGCAGAGTACAGACGGCACTTACAACTAGGAAGGTGAGTTCTAATAACCTTTGTATAGTATAATATAGACAATTTAATTTAAGAAAGACTTCAACTGAAATTAATTTAATTTAAAGTTACCAATTCTCACAGAAAAAGTAATAGTAGATAAATATTTTGTGTAAGCAAGGTATACCGCAGACAATAAAGGAATTCATTTGATATCTTTCAAACAAATAAAGAATAACACCTAATGTATTTAATGATAATAATTATGACTCATTATACCTTTCTTTCATCATAAAATAATAATACTAATTTGTTTTTAACATCATAAACCATAATTTAATAATTATTGTCTTGATTGTATTGTTAACATGTAAATATACCCATGGTGACCCTGCACCATTGCAGATGTCTGTAGACGGCGGTGACCACTTACCACCAGGTGGCCCACCTCCTTGTTTGCCACTCTATCCCATAAAATAGCTTTCACAAGTGTGTAAGACTAAAATTTACTTAGATTCAGTTGTCACAAACACAACACACACAACACTAATTAGATATTATTTGGGGTACCACAATCAATATCTAAAAAAAAAAAAAAAAAAGCAACATGGAGCTACTAAATAATATAACAAAAACATTGCAACAGAACTCTGAAGAGTTATCGGTTTATAAAAGCGATATCAACACTGCCTATCGATTGGGGAAAAAAGTTGATAATAGCAAAAATCCAAGACCTGTTAAAATATCATTCCTCAACTATTGGAAAAAACAACAAATTATGAATAACAAAAAACAATACGAGAAGATCTACATAACTGAAGACTATCCAAAAGAGGTTGTTGATAAAAGAAAATCTCTCCAACAAAAAATGGAAGAAGAAAGGAAAAAAGGCAACTTTGCTATTATCAAATATGATCAACTGATAATAAAAACTGGAGGAAAAAGAGAAAAGAGAAAACGAGATCTGCTCACAACACCAGAGGAGAATGTCCAGCCACGGAAACAATATCTGCTGAACTCTGTTAAAGGAAGCAGAATGAATGCATTTGACCTAATGAGAACAAGAAGCAACTCCATTAGCAGCATACCAACAACCTCAGAAACGCAATAGGACTTAGGTGCCAGCCGAAACAGAATAACATACATAAATGAACAACCAAAAACAATCCCCAACCCGGCTGGTCACCGTGGGGTATTAGACCAAAACCCTCCAGGTCGAAAAATAAATAATAATAACGACAACACAACCAACAAAGATAGAACAATAATAAGCAAAAACCTGAACAAGGCAAGCAAAGATGATTCACAACAGAAAAATAACAAAACTGAAAGGAAAAATGGTAATGTAATACATATCTCAACCCTGAACACTAGAACACTGCGAACTGAAGAGAAACTTTCAGAGCTAGAGGAAGCACTAAGCCCATTGAAATGGGATATAATCGGATTGAGTGAAATAAGACGCATTGGGGAAGAAATTAGGGAATACCAAAATTATGTATTTTACTTTAAAGGAGAAAAGAAGGGAATGTATGGTGTGGGATTTATGGTAAAGAAATACCTTAAACAACAAATCCTAGAATTCACGGGCAAATCAGATAGAATAGCAGTGCTAAACATAAAAATCCCAGGTTTCAATGCCCCATGGTCGATCATACAAATATATGCTCCAACTGAACAGGCCTCAGAAGAGGAAAAGGAAGAATTCTACTCCCTTCTATCTGCCACTATGGACAATACCTATAAGTATAAGATAGTGATGGGAGATTTCAACAGCCAAATAGGATCGCGTCAAATGGGTGAAGAACGTATGATGGGGCCATACACCAAAGGAAAGAGAAACTACAATGGCCAATGTCTTATAGACTTTGCACAATTATACAACCTACGAATAATGAACACTCTATTTAGGAAAAAATCATCTAGGAAATGGACTTGGATCTCACCAGACGGGAAATACAGAAATGAAATAGATTTTATATTATCTAACATTCCCTCCCACTTTAAGGATGTAGAAGCTATAAATGAGTTAAACTTCAGCACAAACCACAGAATGGTAAGAGGAACTATCACAACTCATAATAAAAAAACCAGGCATGTCAAGAAAAATGAACCTATACATTTAATTCCGCCACTTTCAGAAGAGTCACTACGTAGATTGAGCAATAAACTCCCAAAAATGGAAAAGCTTCAGTCAACCCAACAGAAATACGATGAACTAGAAAACTATCTAAAGGAAATAAATAAAGAAGTTGGCCTAAAAGGAATAAAGAAAGATAAAATAGGTGATGATGCTAGAAAATTAATTGACGAGAGGAAAAATCTACTAAATGATAGAATAAAGAACAGAAAACATATAGAAGAAATAAGTAAGAAAATCAATGAGAGTATCAGGAAACATAAAAAACTAAAGCGTATGAACATAATAAAGAATGAAATAGAAAGAACAGGTGGGATCAAAAAAGCACTGAAACAACTCAAGGACCACTCCACTTGGATGCCGGAAATAAAAACAAAAACCAGACAAGGAAACGACAAAACCACGTCACAGAGGATAGAAATAAGAAGAGAGGCAACAAGATTCTATAGAATATTATATAGCAATCTAAGAAACCCAACTGAGCCACCATTCCTCGACCGTTCAGTAGCTGGTAGTGTTCCAGAAATAATACAAAGTGAAGTAAGGAAGGCAATAAACACACAGAAAAGCTATAAAGCACCAGGAGACGACAAAATAACCAACGAACTACTAAAAGAGCTAGTCGATGTTATCCTGCAGACACTTACACAATTGTTCAACGAAATACTTAACAACGAATACATACCAATTCAGTGGACTAAATCTACTATAGTTCTCATACACAAAAAAGGAGACAAGAACAGAATAGATAACTATCGACCAATAAGTATGATGTCCAACCTCTATAAGATTTTCGCCAAGATAGTACTGGGAAGGATCACGAAACCCCTGGACGAACAGCAACCAATAGAGCAAGCCGGTTTTAGAAGCGATTTCTCTACAGTCGATCACATACATGTCGTGAAACAGGTCATCGAAAAGTATAACGAATACGGAAAGTCCTACTATATCTTGTTCGTAGACTACAACAAAGCCTTCGACTCCCTATATCACTGCTCCATATACAATGCACTCGGGAAACAAGGAGTTCACGCCAAGTATATAAACATCATCAGGCAAATATACAAAAGAAGCACGGCCCGAATACAGCTTGAAACCGTAGGAGACGAATTTAAAATTGAAAAGGGAGTGCGACAGGGTGACCCGCTATCGCCCAAACTATTTGCTGCAGTCTTGGAGGACGTCTGCAGGGAACTAAAATGGGATAACATCGGATTAAACATTAACGGCAAAATGCTAAACCATCTGAGATTTGCTGATGACATTGTAATATTTGCAGAAGAACCACAATTATTACAATTAATGCTAAAACAACTATCCGATGCTAGTGCCAAGGTGGGTCTCACTATCAACTTCTCTAAAACAAAAGTAATTACCAACAGCACCCGAGAAACAATAGCAATAGAAGAACAAGAGGTCGAATATGTAGAAGAGTATATATACCTGGGACACTCTCCTCAACATCTAATGCCTAAAGAAATACAAAGAAGGGTAAACAACACCTGGTCCCGCTACTGGTCCCTCAAAGAAGTCGTGAAGAGCAAGTCCATACCAATTCGTGAAAAGAAAAAGGTTTATGACAGTTGCATTCTGCCAGTACTCACATATGGATGCCAAACATGGTCCTTAACGAAATCAAGCATACAAAAATTAAAAGTCTGCCAACAAGGTATGGAGAGGAGCATGCTTGGAATCCGCATCAAAGACAAGTGTCGACTTGTAGACATACGAAAGCAAACGGGGGTGGCGGACGTAACAAATAGAGTCAAGAGACTGAAGTGGAGATGGACGGGCCACACAATGCGAAATAGAACAGAAAAGTGGACGAGAAGCGTAATTGAGTGGTACCCACGCGACGGGAAAAGGCGCAGAGGCAGGCAACAAAAGAGGTGGGAGGACGATCTCCCACAGGGGTGGAGGAGATCGGCAAGGCACCGTAAAAAGTGGCATGACCTGGAGGAGGCCTATGTCAAAGGACAACCTGACTAAAAAACAGTCTAGAGTTAGATAAGGATAAATTTAAAATTAACTGTAAAAGTCAGTGAATAAAGGCTTTTTTTTTTTTTTTTTATTTTTATTTTTATTTTAATCAATATCTAGGCTTTTTTTTTTTAGCCTTCTTCAACCCTGTCCAATGATTTTGATTAGTATCTACTTCTAAGGTCACTCAATATGCTGCTGGAGTCAAGTCCATAATCACATAGACAAAGATTGATAGAGTAGTCTTTAATGCACAGAAAAGTTATTTCAAGAAATAGTATTGCACAATTACATAGGGAGATACAATGGGCTGTCTCATTTTTCGAAGTATGGTAATGTTTTTATCAGTCTATGTATTTATGTTCTTATGTGGCACTCTAGAGACCAACCCGTTGACCGATTTTGATAATTCTTACGTCAATCGATTGGTCTTAGCCTTGCAAGTGTCACTGGATAAAATCAAATTAGAAATGAGAAAAGCGCCGTATAGTGAGGCCCAATTTTTTTTTTCTTCCATACCTGTCTTGTGGGGTATCAGAATAAAGGGTTTTTAGAGGTGATTTCAATGTATATAACACTTACATGTTTAAATGTAATTCGAAAAAAAAAAAAACTTAACTAAAAAGTTGTAAATAAAAAAGTTATAGAACCCGACTGCTTAAGAAGCAGACTAAAAAGACGTACACATGAAGAAAATCATGATCTGCAATAGAAGGATACATCTGGTTTTGGTCAGCCAGTTCGCGAATATGTATCCTCCGACTGCAAAGCATGATTTTCTTGTTGTTTATGTCTTTTTAGTTCGCTTCTTAAGCAGTCGGGTTATTTGACTTTTTTATTTAACTTTTGTTTTCATATTCATGATTTCAAATTATATCAGTTTCAACCAGAATTCTTCCACAATGACAGTACACAAAGGCAAAACAAACAAGCTAATCCACCCATAAATTGATTTCAGGTCACAAACTCCATGGCAGGTGTAGTACAGGCGATGGACGCAGCAATGAAGTCAATGAACCTGGAGAAGATATCCACGCTCATGGACAAGTTCGAGAGCCAATTTGAAGACCTGGATGTGCAGTCTTCCTACATGGAGAATGCAATGTCACAGACAACAACCACCACAGTGCCGCAGGGTGATGTTGATAATCTGTTGCAGCAAGTTGCAGATGAAGCTGGGTATGTATTGTTTTTAGTATATTACAGGGGGGTAACCACAAGCTCTTAGAGTAAGGTTATTTTGAGATCGAGTAAGTGACAGATGTATACAAGTCAGATACATCTGTCCCTTACTCGATCTCAAAATAACCTTACTCTAAGAGCTTGTGGTCACCCCCCTGGTACCTTAAGATAAAGGACTGGTAAAGTATGAGAAAGGATTTTAACCATCAGCAAGACAATATTGATTTTAAACTAAGAATATATCTTCTCATGGAGTCTGGCAGAACCTCCAGAACCCCACATGGTTCATTCCTTATACACTGTTTTTATGCTTCGTTTTCGTTCATCATCTTCATATCAGCCGAAAGACGTCCACTGCTGGACATAGGCCTCCTCCAAGCGTCGCCACATTGACCGGCCCCGTGCATCTCGTAACCAGCGGATCCCCGCAACCTTCACCAGGTCATCGGTCCACCTGGTGGGAGGCCTTCCAACGCAACGTCTTCCGGTTCGCGGTCGCCATTCCACAACCTTTCTGCCCCATCGGCCATCCGTTCTGCGAGCATCGTTCATCATGTGGTCATAAAAACACGCCGAGAAACACGAATAGGCTTGATACTGAGAATGTTCCACTTGCCAATTTTCCCTAAAAAATATCGTCAGTTGAACTTAGTATCTTGCTTGTTCCTTGACAACTTTTTGGTGGTCATGACACAACTATTCTTCGTGTTCGTTGACCAATGTGACTGAAACTACAAACCCTGTTTTACCTTCAGTACCTAAACTGTTTATGTGAATTAGGGATGTTACGGAAGTGATCATACCGGAACCGAATTCGGAATCGGTGATTTTAAATTTGGTTTATCGGAATCGGAGGTGGAGGCTGAAGACAGATGTATAAAGTGAAAGTAGGTTTAATAAAATAATACATATATTGTAAATTAGACTTTTTAATTTCAGCTCAAAAACCAACCACGTTAGGTGTATTGTTTTTGAGCTTGGCGTTGGAAAAGAAGAATCAAGTTTTCTATAATCGTAATCAGTACTAATAGTAAATAAAATAAAATGTGTGTAGTATTTCATTAATTCAAATCAGTGACGCCAAAAGAAGCAAGTAATATTTAATGAATAAAAACTTGCCACCCTAATAATGGATCGTCGCTGATAGGAATACGTTTTTCTCTATTCTACTCATTAAGTAAATCCTTCCATATATGACATTTGGCCAAAGCCGCCGCCGCTGCGCATCGATCTCCGATTTAAAAATTTCGGACCGAAATCGAAATCAGAGGTGTAAAAAAAAACAAAATTTTGCAACTTATCGGAATCGAACCTCTGTAACATCCCTAATGTGAATAACATGCTAATTAAATATTTTAAATACTTACTATTTATGCTATATCTAACTCTCCACCTACTCTTTCCAGTTTGGAACTCAACATGGAGCTACCTTCAGGCGTTCCAAGCACCTCAGTCGGCGCCACGACCGTGGTATCTCAAGAACAAGACGAACTCACGCAGAGGTTGGCGAGATTACGACAAGCGGAGTAGCCAGCGTTGTAAAGATATTATTTGTTACGTATTACTCATCTTATGCACGATTCTGAAGTAAGATCTAAATAACTCATTTGTTAGACGTTTTGCGCAGTTCATGCTTTTAGGCTCTCGCGAACATGTTCACAACATATATACCCTAAAGGGGACATGTTCGAAGCAACAATGTGACAATGATGCGACTACCATCCGTTCTACTACACGGTCAGAATAACTGTGCACTTGGAGCTATCAATGTCACTGACGTCGTTCTCTCTCACTATTGGCGCTCGAGGCGAACGCGGGGGGGCATCGCGCGGGTAGGAGGGAATGGGGTCGTTTGACGTAACAATTGCAGTTATTTTGACCGTACAGGGCAATTTCTAGGAAAAAGCGTCGTCGTATCTTTGTTGCGTCACACATTTCTGTGGGAGCCTTTAGTGTAAGTACAACTTAAGCCTTCCAGATTGTTCTATTTTACATTTTCTGACACCAAGTACAAAATAGCTGGTCTATGACACATTAATCGAATGCCTTGATTCGCTGGACTTGTAATTGATGATGTCATCCAATGACGATTGAAGCGTCATTGTATGAGTGTATTAGGACAATGACAATTCGATGTTATTTCCTTGGCTCAATCGTACATAGTTATTTCATTATTTAAGTAGTATATTAATATTCTTTCTTCGTAATTTCTTGTGCAGATTCTGTTAAGATAGGGGCTGAACTAAATTAGAACTGCAAATGATTCCAGGGATGAACGTTAATAGGGGCTATTGTACTTAGTACACCTTTAAACTATATTAGAACGCCGAAAACATGCTGAAATTCAATGCGGTTACCATTATATGGTTCGAGTCTTTAGTGAGACAAAGATATTTTTTTTTAGTTCAGCTTAGTATTTGCCTTACAGCTTCAGCTAGCGAGTAAATAGCGATTTACGGCATTAACTGCGCGATACGTCTACAGATGAAATAATTGTAGCTTTCAATTAATGTTGACAATAAAACTTATATTTCTGTTGCAAGTTAGTCAGCTATTTAGGTCCAAAGAACAATGTTGCAGATCTTATGTTTGATGTGAATCAAAAAATGTATTTACAAGTTATTTTATTTCGCGTCATTTCCACTTATGCTAATTGTACTGTGATCACAAAATATATAGAAACAGGCATATAAATATGTATCTAAATATCTAAGATAAAATAAAATGGTATGTAATTTTTTGTAAATGTTCTTTATAAAGTTATGAATAATGAAGTTATTTTTATTTCGTTTTAATTTCGCTGTTTGGCTAATATATCCCCATAACCAATCTGAAATCTAGGCTGAATCAAGTATCCCCCCCTAAGGTCCTAACTTATTCTTTACTTTATTTTGTATTGCAATGTATGTAAATATATACACAATAATCAAAGGACAATTAAATAAATAAAAGCAAACCCGAAACTTTGTCAAAATAGATTTAATATCCATAAAACAATTAAAGGAACAAGCATGTATCAATACAAATAACAGTAAACTTTGAACTAATACTAATAATACGGAAAACTCTGTAGTGTTACTACATTTTTTACAACCTACCGTACAAGCTACCTCAATACCGTCCGGTGTGCCCGCTCCGCCCAACCTTGGGGCTACGGAGCTGCTAAAACGTATATCACATCTAGAACTCAGGAAAACATAAATTTTAATAATACAAAATAAGTTCTTAACAAAGTGGTCGCCAATTTCTTTCTTAGAAATCGCCCGCTGTATCCGTATTAGGGCACAATAAACTACACATGAGTCTGGAATATATATCTGAAACATTTTTATTTCATTCCTGAAAGTTGGTATGATGAATTTGCGCCAATTTAGGCCGTAAATGTGCCGTAATCCGGATATAGTTTTAAACTTATTATGTGTGGTGTTTATACCTAGGAATATGGCATTAATATGACTTAGTAAAAACGTGAATACTGTGTTGTCTTTGGTGTAGTGTTAAGCGTCTCCGTTGTCTGTGGTCGCGAAGGCTATATGGTAGAAGTACCAGTCCTCGAGGAACGACGGCACGAAGGCTTTGCTCTTCGTGTACTTGACCGGCGGCTTCAGCTTCGCCAGCTCTTGTTCGTAGAGCTCCAGAGATTCTGGGGAAGTGGCGCCGTTGCCCTGAAACAGGAAAATAGTGAGATGGTAATGTGTGATCCTTCCATCCTTTAAACTTATGCCCAGCATCTGGATTGATTGGACTTGCGGGTAACATACAGCTGGCTCAAGGTAACTAGGCACTTGGTAACATTTGTTCCCAATGCAGCAGTAGCTTCATCATTTCAAGTTATCTACTGGTTTAAAGTAGCGATTCTGATCACGCATCCAACGGATAACCGCAGCCTTCAAGAGGTCTTCGGTCCATCTTGTGAGATGCCTTACAACGCTGCGTCTTTTGGCACGTTGTTATGACATGATTTTGTTTTGTCAATGTTCATTTTAAGATCCACTCTTTCGGAAGCTCTACTGAGGTCATCGGGCATTTTAGTGGGTTCCTTTCCTCCATTGCCAATATTGCCAGAGTGTTATATTTGTATTCAGTTGCTTGAATTTTCAAAATACCAGAAAAGAAACAGCATACTTACATGAGTCATAAACTTCCCGTTAGGCTTGAGAATCTTGAAGGAAGAGTTCAGTATGGTGATCATGAACTCCCACAGTTCGCCGCACGCAGACTCCGAGATGGGAATATCAGTCAGATCTCCGAAGATATAGTCAACCTTCTTGCCTTCAGTGATGAACTTGTTCACGGTCAGCATGCAATCTTCTACAATTACCTGGAAGTTGAACCTTTATTATTTTATACCTGGATTATTTGACGGTTAGGATATAAACGTGGCGGGTTGTGAATAGGGTAGATGACTGAAAATTCGTTTTTTGTCCGTCAAGTAGATTAATAAAAATATTGGGCACGTTTTTTTTTCTTTTGAGTGACGACGATATAATGCGTTGAAATATCGTGTGACGTCAAGCCGTTAGTTAGTACACTTTATACTGACATAGTGACGTCACAAGCCCCTCACTCCTGAACTTTGATGCGCTTTATCTTTGTAATTTTTTATTGATTTGGTAAAGCAAAAAATACGTGTCCAATAATATTTGATAATCTCACTGACAAACTATATATAATTATCATTTTTATACCCAGGAAACATCCCGATTTGTACCGTACACCAGTTGCAAAATTGCTGTTTTTGTTTAGTTGATATAATTACATCGAAACTGCAAATCAAAACTGCAAAACGCTCGTCAACACTGCATGCAATTCAAATTTAGCCTCTGTTTAGAGAGGTGAATTTGTTTTGGGATGATTATCGAATATTTTGTAGTTAGAAGTTTCTAGGTTGGGACCAGAAACAACTGAAGTCAGTGTAATTTGTGTCGCGATATTAATTACTGTCGTATTATATTAGAGTTGATTGTGATTCACACGAGTGTAACCAAAGACAAATGCAATTCATTGAGGAAATACTTATTGAGAATAACTGTTAAAACCGGGATCCATTTAACAAAGACTTTATGTACTTATGAACGGGCGACGCAATGAAACGAACTGCTAATTAGTTTTTCTTTACCGCTAAACTCTTGAAAGGAGCGATTATTCGAAACCTGTCCTACATCAATGCAGATTACATTACCTAAATATAATACCGAGTTGACACACGCTATAAATAGTGTAGCGTATTATATGTATATATACAAAATTGTCTAGCCGGTGTCAGTTATTTGGCCCGTCTCGTGCAATACAGAAATGACGCACAATCTTGATATAGGAACTAGGTGAAGTAATCGCACGTTAAATGTCTGTAACTCTAGTACTGGACTATTTTATGCAACGCAATTTTTACTATAGATAATAAAAGTTAAGCAACAAGTCAACATTATATTTTATGCTGATATATATATACTCAGCTAAAATAGTATTGAAACTAAGATGAAGATCGAACATAAGTTGCTTCGGTTAGGCGCAGTAAGTTTATGTTGTGCCTAACCTAAATAAATTGAGATAAGGGCAAGAATAACCAGTCTAGTATTCTAGATTCTAGTTTCCTTACTAAAATAAAAATTATATTAGTCTCCTAGCATGCCATGCAAGCAAACCAAGTTATAATAAGCATTTGCCTTCACCCGAATCTTCGTTTATGGTTATTTCTCGATACCTACAGCTTATATCTACTATTTGCAGGGTATTAAACTAGTTACAAACAAAATAGGATACTGTTAGTCTTCCACTGTTGGGCAAACTAAATAGTACCAATCACAAGGAATACAGTACTCCCCAATCTTCTTGTCCACTCTGAAGTTAGCTAAAATGGCTGCGCAATAGTAAATCGCATACTAAAAAAGCAGCGCGCCATGCCATGCGCATCGGAAAGCCAACTTCAGAGTGGCCAAGAGGATTCGTCGAGAGGGTCGTCAATCAATTTACTTCATAATTAGGCCCCTTTTTCCTCTCCAGCACATCGCCGCATATGGGCCGCAGGTACTTATTGCAGGCGCTCATGACCACCTCGTCTATCTCCAGCATCCACACGTACTTGGGCTTCTCCTTCAGGAGCTCGTAAAGCAGAGCCCCGTCGCCGCCACCTTGAAATAATTAGTCCCCTGTTAGATTGTAAGCGGTTTTGCATGCATGGGGGTTAAAGTATAGTCGACCACACCAAGCTTATAAGGTTGGATGTTAGGTACTTGCCCGTCAAAGCGACATTCCAACAACTATAACGATAAAAGGCAAAGTATATAAAAAATAAGAGTATATTGGATTGAAATAAGCTACTGATAACCGCAGGTCGATGACAGCCTAGTCGAAATACGAAAGTGATTGCCACTTGTCTACAATAACGATGAGATAGATAGTTTCAACTTTAATAAACCCTCAATTTACTGGCTTATTTTGTGAAAAGTGGTAAAGGAATTACGAGTTCGATTAAACCAATTTCTGATTCCATGTGATTCGCAGACTGTAGATTATGGTCTAACTGAAGTAACGTGAGGGAAATCGTGAGCAAGCTGTTCTCTGCAGTTTTACCCTTGGGTAAAACTCAAAATTATCCTGGCAGTGTTTCCCGTTTTGAATAAAAATACAAGGGGTTGAAGTACTCGTGTAACCGGCGGCTTCAATAGCGTCCACTAAATGGCATAATCATCTGCAGATGGTATTATGCGACCAGTCCAAATAAAAGTAAGGGATGAAAAGAAACATGTTGACTGAGAAGAATATAACGTGTTGTGCCGACCACCACTCACCAGTACCACGAGACAAGGGCAGGAATATAATGATGGGATAGAAAGAAACTAATTCAATCGTTAAAGACCCTAATAAACATGTTAAAGGTTGAAATAGTCGATGGCACGAACTATTTTGTGCGCGAGGTTAAAATGCATGCTATCATATCCGACAACACGTGCGAAAGAGATAGATGCTGTGATGAGCAGTAAGAAGCTAGTTCGTGTATGAATTAGCACTTTTGCAAATTTGTATCGAAACGGATGATGATTTAGGACGAAAACGAGAGCGCGAAATTTTATAAACAGACCTTTGTGAGTCTAGATATCATAAAAAAACAACTAAATGTATATTTATAAAATAACATTATTTGCATTATATTAATCTATCCCTGTGTGGAGACCGTTTTCCAATTTTCCTTCTTCTTATGGTATTTATTTCCGCCCAAAGATGCGTTAAAATTAGTGTTGAATTATGGAACTTTCGACGCTCATAACTTTCAAACATATTATTTTTAACATTTTTGTTTCCATACAGGGCTTGATAATGATGAGACAAATTTATATCTTTTTTAATTTTGGAAGTACATCGTCAAACAGTAGAGTAATCTCTAGACTACGTTTGTATGGAAGAATTTTCTACTAATGTAACCTTAACGGATCTCTTTATAATTGAGATGCTAACTGATTTCTTTCAATCGAGATAAAAGGAACCAAGCGGTCAAACATACTTTTTATGTTAATAATAAATACTTCATACAATGTTTAACCCCTTTGAGACCCCTTTATCCTCTTAGTCTGTGAAACGAGATTTGTTCTAATCCCGATTCTGCTTTTGACTGATGGTAAGCGATGAATTAAGTCTTCGATGGAGCGAACGAACCCAGGCAAGTTACAGCAAAGAAAACAAAATCATGTTGTAATTTATGTTTTTGCGATTACAAGAAGTAGGCAGACGTAAGTGTTCGTTATCAAGAAATATGTACGTCTTATAAAAACGTATATATTTACGACAGAGACGCTGGCTAGTTCGACGTTTTGCATGAACGACGGATAAAATAGAATTATTCAATGTAGCCTTGCCATGAATGCGAGATTAGCTCGTGTGTAGAATCTAGGTACAATAAAATTCTACATTCATATTTAGAATGTTACATTTCAAGTCCCACAGTATTAAGGCGGTACCCCGAGCAAAACGCCGCGCAAGCCGTTTTTTTTGTGCTGTTTTTAGGAGCTATCTACTCGTTATTTAAAAAGAAATATCAATTAATAAAAATACATTAAAATTCTACATAATATTGATTCTAAAAGGGTAGATTTAGTTTTTTTTAAATGTTGTATATATTTCACTAATCTCCTTCCAAAAAAACATAAAAATGAGAAATAATTATTGATATTATGCATCTCCTCGTAAAGTGTTCATTAGTTATTTTTTTGTACTAACACTAATGGATAGACAATTTAATAACGAACATTTTTGTAGATTTTTTTTTTTCAAAAGACCAAAATTCGATTTTATAAAGATTTTATTCTAAAATCTGGGCGTATTCACTACTGTAATTCATGCGCCACCAGTGCCGCTAGACCAATAGGAATGCTCATATCTCATGCCGATTTTTTGGTCAGGGTACCGTCTTAAGAGACCAGAACTAATAAATCCTTCTTCACTAAATATCATAAAAAAAGTTCCCCACCGCGTTTGTACGCGATAAACTCAAAAACTACTGAACGGACTTTCATGCAGTTTTCACCAATAGAAAGAGTGAGAAACAGGAAGGTTTTTGTGTATAAGTTGTCACGGGCGAAGCCGGGGCGGGTCACTAGTATACTATAAATGTGAAAGTCATGTTTATATTTATGTATTTAGATTCCATCCACGATATTGAACTTATGACATTCTCTAACAGTCAACCAAAAGGTTGTGAAAGATAAAATCACGCCTTTAAATAAACGGCTGAACGGATTGGAGACATTTTAAACAAGGGTATAGTTTACAGCCCGTTCAACCTATTTTGACATCTATTGCGTTGGTGAAATGACAAATGGCAGCTGCTATTAAACAGTTAGTTTTGATAACAGGTTTATGCTTTTTATGCCATCCTTAATTTACGGGATAGAACTCAAAATCGGTTGAACGGACTGCAAAAGAGGGTTGTAATAAACTATAATGTTATTTCAAATCGGCGGAGCCACTGGCAAAAACTTCTAATTCAACTGACATTTTTTTTCTATACAACGCAACATCAACCTCATCAAATAGCTGTAAATATGTCAATAAACAAAACTCTATCGACGCTTGCCATTTCAAATAATTGATAGGCGTCTGAGTGACAATTTAATGCGTAACAAGGGGGTTACAGGGTTAACAAGACAACTTACGCATGCATTTCATAATGCACGTTTAAGTTAGCGACTATCCCAATATGCGCACAAGCATACAGTGGTGGACATAATGCCCTAAGTATTCCCTACCTGTGGTGGTGTAGAGATATAATTGCAGGTTAATTGTTTTAAGCATGGAAAACAATAAAGCAGAATCTGCATACAGTATGAGTTCGTGGATGGCCAAATCCATACCAATATTATAAATTCGAAAGTGTCTCTGTCTATCTGTCTGTTACCTTTTCACGCCTAAACCACTGAACGGATTTCAATTAAATTTGGCAAGGAGATAGATGACATCCTGGGGAAGGACATAGGATATTTTTCCAAAAAAGTAGGGTAGGGTAGGTAGGTATGTAGGGTTGGGTAAGGTAGGGTAGGTAGGTAGCCAGATGACGGGAGCGATGCCGCGGGGGACAGCTAGTCTTAATGAATAGCGAAAAAAACTTAATTAAAAAAATCAAAAACCCGACTGCTTCAAAATCGAACTAAAAAGTCGTAAACAAGGAAAAAATCATGCTGTGCAGTCGGAGGATACATATTCGCGGGCTGGCTGACTAAAATCTGGTGTATCCTCCGCCTGCACAGCATGATTTTTACCTTGTTTACGACTTTTTAGTTCGCTTTTGAAGCAGTCTGGTTTTTGATTTTTTTAATTAAGTTTTTTTATTTATAACTTTTTAGTTCGTTTTTTTTCGAATTAGATACATTTAAACATATAAGTGTTATATATTTTTGAAATTACCTCTTAAAACCCTTTATTTTGATACCCCACACGAAGGGTTGGGAAGAAAAAAAAATTTGGGCCTCCACAATATTACCCCAAAATCCGCCATTTTTCTATTGTCCAATTTTAATGTAGCCTATGACACTCGCAGGGTTAAGACGAATCGATTGACGTATGAATCATCAACATCGGCCAACGCGTTTGGTCTCTGGAACGCCACATAGGAACAAACATACATACTTACATACATACATAGACTGATAAACACATTACCCTCCTTCGGTAGTCGGGTAAAAATAAAAATATTGTATTATTTTTATATATTAAAATAAGGTATTTCCTTAAGCTTTCCGTATGACATTATTTCCCAGAATTTGATCCTTATTAGCGATACTACCGGATGGTGTAAAATACAGCGTGTGTTTTTTTTAATAAAAATCAAATCCTATGATACGATACAGTTGTAGAGTTCGTCAAAATCGACCCGTGACTCCTTTGAGTATTTTTGGCTATTCCTCATAGTTTCTGATTTGACCATCCACGCCCACTTGGATAACTCATACTGTATATATAGCAGTTATTTAGGGTTATTATTGCCCAAAAACCCTGTAGTAATTGAGCATGGAATAAATGAATATGTTAAAATCGCGTGCTGAAAGTGCTTGACCAAAATAATCTATGACCTTCCAAGTTAAAATTAGGCAGGGATGGGTAAGCTCTATAAAAAATGGTGTTTACCTAAGATCACGATTTCCTTCCCTTCATAGCTCTCCTTGCCTCTTTGCATCAAAGTTTCAGTATAAATGAGATCAGCCTCTGAGATATCTGAAAGCAAACAAAATTGGTTTATCTTATCTGTTGGCTGTAGTGGTATTTGAACAAATATTCGCGTTAACTTGCTATAGCAAAAAAAACTTTATCATTACTGAAATAAGGTATATTTTGTATTGACCAAATAATCTGAATATTTGTACAAATTCGCCAATTTCAAAATTTTAATGTTTGTTCAGCAAACTTACTTTGTAAATCATCTAGCACCAACATATTGCCAAGAGTTTTGGAATGGACAATCTGGACTCTTTGGAAAGGTGATTGCTCGTCGAATATAACCGCATCGATGTCGTATTCTAGCAGGCGTTCGTCTGCGAATTACAATTACCCTTTAATATGTTATAAGCAGATACTAAACTTTATTAAAAAAAATATAATATTGGTAAAGACTATTATGTGTAAATTGTTTGTATTTAAATATAAATTTAGTAGAGCTGGACAGGAAAAGGGGTTCATAGTTAGCACAAACATAACTTGATATTTTAAAGGGACAATTCTATATTAATCATCTCAGAACCATAATATAGTGTGAAAAGTTTCACAAAAATGGGGTATTTCTAAAAAGACGGGGAATTACCTTTTGATTCAAGTAGGTATTTAACTATACGGAATTTACATTATTGACAAAATGGCTTTTTATAAAGTGAACTAAATAAAGCGCACTTGGAACTTTTTGAAATAGAAAATAATGATACCACTGACCTGAAGTTGGGTAATACCTGCCGAAGAGGCATCGCTTTAGCGGCGCGTACGCTTGCGATTTAATGATATTGATGTATTTTTTCAGTTGACTTTCCAATACTCTCGCCGACTATTGAAAAAATAAATCATAAAGAAGGAAAAATAAAAATAAAATGAATGCAGGTAGTCTAACATGCATAGTTTTATAAATTTTAGGCCAAAAAATGTTAGGTTGAGCGTCTTCTTGGATACTGGAAGATTCGTTAGTTTGCTAATTGTTAAGTCTAAAAAATATGGAGAACATGCATTGAACTTTTAGTTACGGAAATAGGATGGGTGTACAAAGCATAGTCAAATTCTATGATTGTAAAAATATTTAAGTGTTTGTGCATATTTAATAGGTACTATTCGTTATGAGAAAGCGCCTTGACAATAAGCCTTCTCTGTGTGAGAAGAGGCCTTAACCCTGCAGTGGGACAGTTTACAGACTGGTATTATTATAGTTATGAAAAGAGTCCGTGAGTGAAAAGTTGGAATAAACTTGGTTAACAAAACAGTGTATAGTGTGAAGATGTTATGTTTGAATGGTTGTGCACAATCTGCAAAAGCGTAGAACGCTTGATTCCTCTCAATTGAGTCTCGGAGTAAGAAGTCAATAAAACAACATCAACACATCAAGATGTAGGGATAGGGAAGTGTACAAATTAATTTGCATCGCTGCAGAGCCGCTACTGCTCTTCTGGCTTGAAGCTTAACACATAAGCCGCTGCCTTGATACAGGAACCTTATTTGTATAAAGGGACTATAAAAGGCTTAGGTGGGACATGGACATGGTGCTCTATAACTGTTCAACTAATGAAGCGAGGACTTGCATCTATATCAGGGGCCGTATAGAGGCAATGCCCTTACGTACTTTCTGTTCTGACAACAGCCATGATCCAAGTGGAGAACAGAGAAGCCTCGGCCTATCTACCATATGAACAAAAGGAAACAGTACCACTAAATAGACGACTGGTTGACTACGGCAACCAAGAAAACTCGACCTGATACTTGGCTGCGATGCGAATGCACACTACGTCGTTTGGTGCAGATCAGGTGTCAACAAAGGAGGGGAGGTTTTGTTGGACTTTGTGGTAAGCTCTTCTTTACAAATCCTTAAAGCAAGGCAATAAACCTACTTTCAGGACTTCGGCGAGAGTTGAAGTTATTGACTTACTAGCTGACCCGGCAAACTTTGTTTTGCCATAAAAAGACCAAACCCTACCCTACCCTACCCGACCCGACCCTACACTACTCTATCCTACACTACACTACCCTACACTACCTATATAGCCTATGTCCTTTCCCAGGTCTCAAACTATCTTCATACCAACTTTCATCTAAATCGGTGCAGCGGTTTAAGCGTGAAAAGGTAACAGACAGACAGACAGAGTTACTTTCACATTTATAATATTAGTATGGATTACTTGCTTCAAACAGAGCCATCACTCATATTGAAAATTGGCATGTATCGGACGAAATCTCTCTGTCTGACCACAATTATATATGCTTTAGGTTTAGGACGGCGGGCGAAGCCGAAACTAGACGAAGGCGAAACCCAAGGCATACAAATTGGGACTCGTACAGGAGGAACCTCAGAGTAAATCTAGCTAAGCTTAATTTTCTACTGGATATAGAATTTGAAGCGGACGGGATCACGGCGCCAACGCTGCATGGGAAGATAATTGCTTGCCCAGAGAAAAGACTTTTTGCAAAAAGGAACTATGGTGGATTCCTGAACTGGCTAAAATACGTCAGGAAACACAACAGACCTTTAATGATGCAAAAGTCAGGAAATATTTTTTCTGGCTACTCTAGCATGCTGGCGAGGTATACAAGGCGGTACGCCAGGCAAAGAGAACTTCTTGGCGGAAGTATTGCACCTTCAGCGAAGCTCTGTCAGGAATAAGATTGTGCAAAGCAATGTCCATGACTAAGACAAACCTACTATCTTCTGTAAAGGATGAGAATGGGTATCTCACGGAAACTGGGCTGCACACTCTGAGCGTGATGTTCAAGACTGAAGACTTACTTCCCAGAATGTGTAACTGAGCGACAGCGATAACGAGGAACCAGTCACAGGGGACGAGCTCACAAGGCACACGTCCAAAAATAGCTGGCTCACGGCAAAAAAGTGGTAGATGAAAATAAACTGAAGCTTGCCATAGCGGGCTTCCATCCTCTGTGTTGATACCCTATTTGAGTAAGCTCTACAGAGCCTGCTTAGTCTTTGGGTACGTGCCCAGGGCACGGGAGATCAAAGTCACCTTTATTCCGAAGGCTGGTAGACCGACTTACGAAGAAGCTAAAGCTTACAGGGCTATCAGTCTATCATCCTTTCTCTTGAAAGCTCTGGAGAAACTGGTAGACAGGTACCTAAGAGAGTGACCGCTTAAAGAATTACCTCTACATACTTCTGACTACAGTCGAGCCGAGGCTGCGCGAGATTTCTCAGGGATTTCCTCGACATAGAGGGAGCCTTCGACAATACAACTTTTGAGTCCATTCCATACGCATTGTTGCAAAGGAACATGACATCAATGACACCACATGCAACTGGATTGACTATATGCTAAGAAGCAGAATAGTCAGATTAGAACTGATGGGAGACCAGACTTAGTGCAAAAACAGCAAGAGGTTGACCGCAAGGCGGAGTGCTGTCACCATTTTTGTAGTGCTTGGTACTAAACTCGCTACTTAGAAAACTCAATACCGGACCATTCTACACAGCAGGCTATGCAGGTGAGATTAGCTATAATGGTTAATACTCGAACAAAGTCTCTGGATTATTACAACATGCAATGACGATGACAGAGGAATGGTGTACAAAGAACCATCTCTCTATCAATCCCAGCAAATCAGTCATTATCCCATTCACTAGGAAGAGACAAATGGGAAACCAAGGAGAACCCTCCCACAATGGAATAAAGCTGCCCTGGTCCACCGAAGTTAAATATCTAGGTGTAACGATTGATAAAAATCTAGGTGGAAAACTAATGTGGAAAATATTACGACAAAGGCCCTACGGATGTTTGACATGTGTCGTTCCAGCTACGGTAAAACTTGGGGGCTAAAATCCAAAGTGGTATGATGGCTGTACCGGACAATGATAATACCTATTATTACATACGGCAGCATAGTGTGGTGGCCAGGAACAAAACTTGCCTCGTACAAAGCGCCACTGACCAGGCTACAAAGAACAGTGTGTCTCGGAATCACGGGTACTTTCAGGACAACACCTACGGCAACAATAGAGAGATACCTCCACATCCGTCCTCTGCGTATGATGGTTGAACACGAGGCAAGGAAGGCATTACATCGTCTTGCTGTTGCTAGACTAAGGGGTGCATCTAAGCCAAAGACATGACAAATACAAAATTCGATGGAAATGAGGACCTGGATCGGGTAACAAGCATGATATCCGATAAAATGCCAACTATTTTTGTATTTGAAAGGTCTATCAAGGTCCAAATCCCAACAATAAAGGACTGGACGAAGGGACTTGATCCACCAGAACAAGATAGTCTGGTGTGGTACACTGATGGATCCAAAATGGAATCAGGTACAGGAGCGGGAATATACGCAAAAGGTTACAAATGTAGTAAAAGCTTAGGGAAGATGGCAACTGTATTCCAAGCAGTATCATATGCCATAATAACCTGTGCTCAAGAGAATATAGTAAGAGGAACCAGAGGTAAATCCATATATATTCACAGTGACAGTCAGACTGAAATCAAAGCCATGGTATCCTACAAAGTGGACTCCAAACTTGTTCGGGATGCTATCCAAACCCTAAACAGTCTTTGGAAGCATTATAACAGAATAAGACTGATGTGGGTCCCAGGGCATAAAGGATAGGCACGCCACAATTGTGGTGGTAAGGCCCCTCTTTGAGAAGTGGCTAGAGAGGCGTCACGGCGTCCTCACCTTCCGCCTGACGCAGGTCCTCACCGGACACGGCTGTTTTGGGAGGTTCCTGTTCAGGATAAGGCAGGAGGAAACGCCCGGGTGTGTGGACCGCCCGGAGGACACGGTGGAGCATACGGTGGAGATCTGCCCCGCTTGGGCGGACCACCGCCGTGTCCTCATGGAGGCGATCGGCGGTGGCGACTTCTCACTTCCGGCCATGGTACGGAGCGAGAGGGCATGGGAAGCTGTCTCCTCCTTCTGCGAAGCAGTAAAATGCTCGCAAAGGAGGAGGCGGAACGCGTGAGGGAGACGCAAAGGACGCCCTTACGCCCCTAGCCACCGCAGGAGACGCCCCGGGCGTCGGAAGTCGCAAGCTGATTCCCGGCCACCGTAGGCGCGGGCTTGCGGACGGCAAGTTATGGGTAGCTTACCGTCCGATAAGAACCAAGCCCGAGTTTACGGCGCGTAGTGTTCCACGCGCGCCTCAAAGAGATGTCAGCAAAAGTGACGGGGCCTGATAGGGCTGATGCCTGTCTGGGTCGGATAAATCAGTAAAAGTCTGACACGCCATCCCGCTTCACCCAGAGCGGGAGAAGTCATTGGATGATTTCACGCCCAAAAAAAAAAAAGAAGGGCATAAAGGAATCCATGGTAACGAAACAGCAGATGAATTGGCAAGAGGGCTCAGCAAATGATTTTGTGGGCCCAGAACCATGTGTAGGTAGGCATTTCGAAGTGTCTCGTAAAAGCCACATTCTGGGAATTATTTGCAGACCACAGTCAACAAACACATTGACTGCCTAATACTGGTCTGGAACTCTCAAAGAAATTCCTTGGCTCTATGTTCAAAGCACAGAAATGCATTTGGAATATGAGCAGGGTGCAAATTTTCAAGAAGGTTTTTAACGAGATTGGAGAGGAGTGGGTTATCTAGGGGACCACAAAAAATCCCAATGGGTCGAAATTTCCGAGTTATTTCTCGGCCCGTCCAAGATAAGAAGTGAATAAATTGATTTATGGTCATTCACACACCCGGATTAGGGGTGTTATAAATGCAATTTACAAACAAAATTAAATAATAAATATTACTGTTAATTTTACTTGATAATTACAATCCCTACAAAGGTTTTGGAATGAAAATATTAATCACATTTAATATTTCATCAAGAAGAAAAGAATTTATGACTCTAAGAAAATGAAATTCAATCACATAAATGAATATGCACTACAAGAATGAATAAGATAAAACATATACGTGCTTGTGCTGTTATATATAAACATAACTCAATAAAATATATGTGTATAATTTGAAAGCTGAACTTGTAATAAAAGAACCACATAAAATAGAGCTACAACCAAAAATAAACTTTACGTAAGGGCAATGTCATCAAACTAAGTTAAATAAAGGGGTAATAAATAGAACAGGTACAGCAGCTAACCTGAACTAGTGAGATAAACATCAAATTTATAACCCCGTTTGATTGGCGGGAATAATTTTACCCTTTCGCAGTCCAATGACATTCTTACCGAACTTTCCAGTAGTTTAGAGCACTAGAAAATAAATTTATACGCTCAACCTTCACATATCTATGATCTTTATTGATCATGTCTGATTATGTCATCCCTTTGAAGGCTAATAAATGTATAACCTGTGATTAATCAAAACGTTAAGGGACACCGGCAAAATATCTCTGAATTATTTCATGTTCCACCTAAAATTATTCTAACTTAAATGATAGATATTTTTCAGCAAAAGTGAGTGCTTAAATTGAATTACATATTCGTCATATATTTCTGAAAACTTTAAGAGGTTGGTGTTTTGAGTGTGAGTAACTATAACTCACACCCAAAACTGTGTGAGTAACTATTTTGTTAGTGCAGCCTGAAATCAGTTGTTTTTAAGAACTAAGCAAATATAGTTTTTGCCAAACTTCTTGGCTGCCCTGAAGTTGGCTTTCCGATGGGCAAGGCATGGTTTGGTGCTGCTTTGTATGCAATTTACTAATGCATAGCCATTGTAGCCAACTTCAGGGCAGCCAAGAAGTTTGGCGAGAACTATACCATTTGTCTTTAGCCATTTTCAACAATATTAGCATTCATAGGGAGAAATATTTATTAAAATAAATAATAAAATTAATTCTTGTACAAAATTTAATACAATAATATTTGAAAATTAGTCATTAATATTTTATCACATTATTTGATAATCAAAGTATAGCTGGTGTTCATATAGTTGGTCCTATTATACTATATAGGAACTAGAAAAATATTAGTAAACAAAATATATATATTCAGTGAACTCTATAGACTTACAACCCTCTTTGAAATTAGGATCAAAGATCGCTAAGCGTCGTAAGTAATTGAAATAGACGAGTCCTGAGATTTATGAACACTTGGTTCGATAGAGTGATATACTATCACATATTTCGCTAATGTAACATCACACAGCGCGCTTACCTTGAGGTTAATTAATGGTTCCTCGTTCTCCTCCTTGTAATACTCAATGTTTACAGTGACAAGGCCACGGTCGAACAGTCTCACGGACACCGTAGTGCCCTTCTTGCCAGTCAACAGCTTCAGCGATCCACCTTCCAGTTTCAACTCAGTGGCTAAAATAAGATTCGGTATGTATTCTTTCAACACGGTTTCCAATTGCCCGAATACTGTTTTTTGGCCGCTTTCGTCTCCCAGGCGGGCGGGGTCGAGCGAGAAGTCTAGTAGTAGTGTTTGGACAGACATTTTCAACTATACAATGTTAACTGATCTGTTTATCGAGAATTTCTAGTTGGACGGGACCGGTAAATCCAATAGTAATAGAACGATGCCGCTCGCTCGCTCTCTTAAAATTGAAGGAAATGGCAAATTGATTTGAAGGATCTATTTTGAAATTATGCCAGGGTTGCCAAAATAAACTATTATCAAGTATCGATTAAAATGTTCATCGAACAGAGGAATTAACAAATCTAGTTTATTATAACTAGAATGGGATTGGGAAGTAGGTAGCTAAGATTTTGATGAAATCGTCTAATAGGGTTTTTTTTCCGAAGGCGGCATCCCATTCAATCATGGATGTGATGAGGTGGTTTTTGGCAGCATTTTTTCGAGTGAAGTTTAGTCGAGCGGCTGTTAATATTATTTGCAAATTGATTCCTAGTGGATATTGTGAAATGGTGATATTTTTGTGTCTCAAATATCTACGCAACTGGACAATATGTGAAATCATTGACAGCAGCGATCTCGGGATAGTGGAGCGGAGAATTTTATTGTAATATTCACTACCTCCGCAAAGCTTACTGGGAACTGACTCGATACAATTTGCTGCCACAGACTCGATACAATTTGCTGCCACAGACTCCAAAAGACTGATAAACACATTACCCTCCTTCGGCAGTCGGGTAAAAACATTGGAATCTTCTACCACCCATATAAGTATCTGACTGAAAGACTTGTATCTATGGACATGAATATTGATAATAATAAAAAATAAAAAAATAGGTGTGATGACTGACATAATGACGTTTATTTTTCGGGTTGCCATGCATAAAAATAGTTTTATAAATACGATTTGGGGTACAGTTGAGCATTGTTTTACTTTTATTTGCTGATAATAATTATGAAAGAAAGTAATCAGTATAAGAAAATAATTGACTAACAATAAGAACAAAAAAAATATCATCGGTGTACAAGTCTACGTAACTGGCTTGTAACCATGTCAAAACGCATTGAAAATAAAAAGAAAAACATGTCTTCAGGCTTGCAACATTGCATCCGTCTGTCTTTCTTTTTGTAAAAAAATTGCATCGTGATAATTTCTGTTGATAAAATGGCAGGGAACACCACTGAAGAAGTAGAGGTGGGTACTTATAATTAATTATGTTGTGAAGTATATCGTCCACCCGCATTAGGCATTTCTTATTTCATACTTCCTTTACTTTTTGCGTGATATGCTGATGTGGCTGCACTAACTTTCACTGTTGCATTTGTTTCGCGTTTGCAGTGTTTTTAGCTTGTTTATTAGTTTTACATAACCGTGAAGTGGTTACACAAGCTTAATTATTCTCAAAAAGAAATATATTTTAGATTTATCAGGTTTTCCAGTTATTTTTTAGGTTAGGTTTTAGAGTATAAAGTATGATGGTTGCTTGTGTGTTCAAGGGGTCTGCGACGACAGAGACCAAAGGTACCACTAACACCGAGGTGCCACCGGAATTCTTGATTAAGCATCCTCTGCAGAACACTTGGAGCCTCTGGTTCTATGATAACGACCGAAACAAGACATGGGAGGAGAATTTAATCGAATTAACCACATTCGATACAGTGGAAGATTTCTGGAGGTATGTAGCTACATTTGGAGCACAGTTATCTGTGCAGAACTTTCCTATCTATGTGTAGGTATTGTATTTGTATTGATAATATGTTATTTGCTGATACTAACAGCATGTTATTTAATGATGACTATTATTTGCCATAAGGACTGTTTTTGACTAAGTTGAACAATAATATGAACAAGTAAACAACACATAATATGCAGTTTTTGTAACATGGTTGTTAAAAATCTAAAAGAAGGGTATTCAATAAACATTTTAAATCCACAACAAAACATTCTTTAGTTTTGGTTTAGTGCCAGAAAAAGTAAAACTCATATGAATTATATTTACTCACTCATTCATGAGTTTTTCAATATTCTTAAGTGAATTTAATACCAAAGACAATAATTAAAATTACCATAATTTAAACGGCTTAACAGGTGCTACCTGGGTGAGTCAAACACCAAGTCTGAGTGCGAAAGATTAGGGTAGGCAGAATACACATGTCAACGAGATTTGGCTTTAATTTAATTAGAAGGTTGCCCTTCATAAGCAATTTGCATGAGTAAATGATATTTGAATTATAAAATAAAAGTTCAAAATATTGAATTGAGTCCGACAAAACTTTTCTACATCTCTACCACTTTAGAGAGTACATGTGGCAAGTTAGCAGTCTGTTACTGAAATTTTGAACATATGTTACTACTCCAGCCTGCTTCTGAGAAATTTCCAGTAAAAAACACTGCCTCACCAGAGTAAAGTACACTATGCCACCTGAGTAAAGAATGCCCCACCTGTGTAGAGAACATTGCACCACCTGAGTAGAGAACACTGCCCCACCTGAATAAAGAACATTGCACCACCTGAGTAAAGGACACTGCCGCCCCACCTGATTAGAAAACACCTGAGTAAAGAATACTGCCCCACCTGAGTAAAGAACATTGCACCACCTGAGTAATGAACACTACCCCACCTTTTTAATCCCAGTAATTTTTGCAATGATACAGACATTACATATAATTAATTTGCTTCTATTTCTAGACTTTACCACCACATCAAACTTCCATCAGAGCTGCGCCAAGGCCACGACTATGCTGTCTTCAAGCAAGGCATCCGCCCCATGTGGGAGGACGACGCAAATAAAATGGGCGGTAGATGGCTCATCAGCTTGGAAAAGAAACAGCGTAACTCTGATCTTGACCGCTTCTGGTTAGATGTGGTATGTACTGTTATTATTTGTAACTAAGCTTTTGTTAGCAGCTTCCCCTACTTTCAAGTCATATATCATCCCATAGGAATTATTTGTAACTAGCTTTTGCCAGCAGCTTCCCCTACTTTCAAATCGTATATCATCCCATAGGAATGTACTACCAGGATAAAATCTTATGTATCTAACACAGGCAGGGCTGGCTGGAATAATCCACCCAACGGCCGCCATGGCCCACGCACAATGGTCCAGCTGAGGACTAAGTGCGGAAACCAAACCCCCATAACATAGAACATAGAACATCATCCCATAGGAATGTACTACCAGGATAAAATCTTATGTATCTAACACAGGCCATGGTCTACTTATGTTCCAAATGTCATCCAAAACCATACAGCCGTTGAATCATGATTGATTAACAAACATCTTAACATACATACTTTGATATGTTGTAAAATTATAAGTATAAGCCAAAATATATTATAATGTTCTATTTTCACCAATTATTGAAATGGAAAGTTACTGAATTAACCATTACTAAAAATAATAAGGCCCACTTGCAA
This sequence comes from Orthosia gothica, assembly GCA_949775005.1. NCBI lineage: Eukaryota > Metazoa > Arthropoda > Insecta > Lepidoptera > Noctuidae > Orthosia > Orthosia gothica. The sequence continues at coordinate 4,407,909 of OX459042.1, forward strand.
CAAAAACTTATGTCAAGAGTTAGTTGCTAACATGAGATTTAAATAATAAATATGTCATACATAATATGCTGTGCTAGGTACTAATTTGGAGTTGGTAAGATATAATAGACCAGGTGGCGCAAGTGGGCCTAAGAGTCTAGCTTTACAACACTTTGTGTGCTAAAGAATGTAGTAGTAACTACCTATGTTGAAGTTTGATTTTGGTAATTTGTCCCTGACCCAGTCAGGTAGCAGTAAAAGTTGAATCAAAATCAACTGGAGCTGAGATAAAATAATAACAATTAAAATGAAAATCTGATTATGGCTGAATAGCCAATGGCAGATACAGATAAGGACAAAAAAAAAAAATGTAACAAAACAAAACAGTTTTTGACATCATTCTAATTATCTTCATTTGAGAATCTTTTCTTAAGTATTTACTTCTGCGCTTGTGTCTGCAGTTTAGTCAACAGTATGATATTAAAATTCGAATGTTTACAGGTTCTCCTCCTTATTGGCGAAAACTTCGATCACTCTGAGGAAATCTGCGGAGCCGTCGTGAATGTTAGAGCGAAACTCGATAAAATTGGTGAGTTCTTTTTATGGGCAAATACCTCCCCGATTAATTCCATTTCGCATACGCACGAAGCGTTTTGAAAATACTTTCATTGTGCGTACAGTTAAGGAGTGGAATTCCCCGTCGGCGTCTTTGTTTCCTGATAGCTACAACCTAGGGGTCTTCAAGTCAAGAGTAAATAGGTTACTTCTAGGCAAGCTAGTGAAAAAATATACGAAATGGATTACCAAAGGTATTAAAAAATCAGCTAAAACTAAAAGGGACTTGCGTTTTAAATACTATTTCTCATCTGATAAAGGCAATAAATTAAAATACTTAAACTATAATAAATTACTTAAAAAATGTATACAGAAAGCACAAAAAATTCATAATACAAACTACATATCTAGGGCTAAAAATAAATGCAAGGCAACATGGGACTTAATAAAATATAATTCCAATAATAATAATCAAATTCAGGAATCATACATTAAGGAGATAGAAACTGAAACCGGACCATTAACAAGCCCCACGGACATTGCCAATTATATAAATGACTATTATATTAATTTGACGAACAACAATTTTGACATTAATACTAATAATTATGACATTGATCCTATTGATTCTAGTATGTTTTTAATGCCCACCAATGATGACGAAATACAAAAAGTAATTAAATCTCTCAGGGATACAAATTCAACAGGTTATGATCAAATACCTACAGGGATTATAAAATACATAGGCCCTATCATTACTCCGGTACTAGTACATTTATTAGACTTATCATTATTCACGGGAGTGTTTCCTGAGAAATTAAAAATGACAGCTATTAAACCAATACACAAAAAAGGAAATAGAAAACTTGTTGATAATTACAGACCGATAGCCTTGTTGCCTATTTTAGCAAAAATTTACGAAAAGGTCATGCATGCGCGATTAATAAATTTTATCGATAAGTTCCAAATTTTGAATCGAGATCAACATGGATTCCAAAAAAGAAAATCGACAACCACAGCGGCATTTAACTTAATTAACCTAGTTACCAAAAATATTGACCAGAAAATTCCGACTACTGTTGTATTTTTTGACATGTCAAAAGCCTTTGACTTTGTATCGCACGAGCTACTCCTAAAAAAATGTGATAAATATGGAATACGCGGTAAAGCAAATGCATGGTTAAAAAGTTACCTTACAAACAGATCGCAAGTTGTAGAAATTACTGTGGATAAACCAAATCAAAATGGTGAACAGAAATATAAATCCAAATTAGGTTACAATGGCACAGGCGTTCCACAGGGCAGTATTTTGGGGCCCCCACTCTTTTTGCTATATATCAATGACCTGACAAAAGTAACTGACCATCCCTGCATACTCTTTGCAGATGATGTCTCCGTAATTATCCCTAAAACTAAAGAAAACTATAATGAAGAAATAAATAGTACCGTAGACAAAATAATAACTTGGATGGAAAAGAATAACCTTAAACCTAACATAGATAAAACCAAATATGTACAATTTCAAAACAAAAACTGGACTAAAATGGATTTAAACATAACTTATAAAGGTAAACAAATACAACAATCAGATAGTATTACTTTTCTTGGGATAGTTCTAGATGAGAGGTGTTCTTGGATTAACCATATTGATATGATATGTGGAAAACTCAGTAAGTTTGCTTATGCTCTATGGCGTTTATCTAATCTTACAAGTAGACAAGCCACATTGCAGGCTTATCATGCATATGTTGGTTCAATACTGCGCTATGGTATACTGGTATGGGGGAACTCGGTGCATCTCGGAAGAGCTTTCATCGCACAAAAGCGGTGTATACGTGCGATTTGTAATGTAGACCCACTCACATCCTGTAAACCGCTGTTTAGAAAACTTAGACTACTTACATTAACTGGTATTTATATTGAGGAAGTATGTAAATTTACCAAATCTCACCCTGAAATGTTTGAAAAATTGGGAGATAAATGTAACTTTAAAACCAGATATCCTAATAGATTAATAAATCCTACAAGAATAAAAACGGAACTATATAGGCGAAGTTGTTATCCTATGTGTATTCAGATCTATAACAAGATTCCTAACCAAATTAAAGAACTTCCAATGGTCCGCTTCAAAAGGGCTTTACGCAGGTGGTTAATTGAGCATCCCTTCTATAATATAAAAGAATTTCTTGATTATAAATTAAATTAATGTTCGAATTCTACCTATACCAAAAATTTGCATGTCATTATGTTATGATTGAATATGTTAAGCTACTAATACTACCATTGTAAGAACTTTTGTAACCATATTTATCTGCAAATAAATCTTTGACTTTGACTTTGACTTTGACTTTGACTTTGAAGCGTGCTTCACCTTCGACCACATCATCACTTAACATCAGGCGAGATAGTGGTCAAACGCGAGCCTAATTCTCGAGGAAGCCATCCAAGGCGACTCGCCGCCATGTGCTCCTCAGTCTGCCGCGACCCCGTCAAGCTTTGTCAGACTACTGTCTTGCGATATACAAAATATACAGGTGTAAAGGAAACCGGCATGCTCTATAAATAAAAGATCGATCATTGTGAATTCTATCAACTCACACTGAACCCGCATGGTTCATTACATTATGTGAGAGAGAGTCTTCTAACAGAGAGATGTGGACAATAATAGGCTTCATATTATTGTATATCAAGAGTTTGAGTTGTTATTTTTTTTCATAAATAAGTTTGAATACCAACCTTTAAAGAATAGAGACATAATTCCAAAATTTGCCCGATTTAATTTTACAGTTTTATAAAAATCTTAACATGAAATTTTTCTGTCTTTCAGGAGTTTGGACCGCTGACACTTCCAAGCAGCACGCTAATATTGAAATCGGCAGGAAAATCAAGGAACAGCTGGGCATCCACGGGAAAATCGGTTTCCAAGTCCATCGCGACACCATGGTCAAGCATAGTTCGGCAACTAAGAATCTATACACTGTTTAGTTGCTACTTAACGTTTTTGCACTCGATATAAACAGTGGTATGGGGTGGCTAGGTAAAATGTCTTTAGATTGTTGTTTATGACAGGCGAGCACTACACGGCTGACAAATTGACTAAAACTTTCGGTTGTAGCGTTAAATAATGTAATCATAAATTTTCGTACTACAAATTACAGAATATAAAATTCACGTGGGTCTGACACACAGATACTAATTTATAAATATTTTGTGTGGACTGGTTCCTAATTTTCTTTCGATTTTGTGTATACCTATGTGAATTTTAATAATCTGTAGTAAAGTTGTGGTAAAGTAATAAATGATTATATCAGTTTAGTAAATTTTTCAACCGTCAATGTGTTCTGAGTTGTCTTCCTTTTCAGTTAATTCGATTTTATGAATTCGAGAAAAGGAATAGTGATTAAAAACAATGTTTGTGAGTAAGAGGAGATGTTTTAGCAATACTGTGAGCTGTCTCATACATTGTTGTGTTGTTTTCTAACCACTTGATTAGCTACCAGGAGTATGATATTTAGGTTCGATGTTAAGGAGTTGTCTCACATAATTTATCTTAATATAACGTGCATGTTACGTCTGTGGCTAGAAAACGTTAAATTGTAAGTCTGACTTTTGTACTAAAGTGTGCATTAGTTGTAATCTATAGAGGTTATTGTGTCGAAGTGTGCTAGCTTGTTGGTTGCAGGATATAAATTGTTAGTATTATAATAACATATTTTTACATTTAGCACCCTTGGCCTTCTTATGTTATTCAAAAACACTTGGCTTATTTTAACACTGCCTACTGTCAGTCTTATTGTAACAGCGTTTCAACAATGCAACTATACCATATAAACATTAAATACCATTTTGTATGAAAATCCTAATATTATGCGTTTTTATTTTCTTCAACCCTAGTTAACTTTTTAATGTTCGTGACTACCGCCGCCGGACCCCGACGCCAATCGCTTCCATATTTGGTAAATAATAACTACTCAATTGGTACCAATTACTACTCGAACAACAAAATTGGTACCTTTTTCGGCGTTCATGGTGGTCCTGCTGAATGTAGCGTGACCACAGCAGGACCACCTTCATAGTCGATTTTCTCGAAAAGTTAAGGAGCCATTTTTTTTTTGTTGAGTGCTAATTGGTACCAATTGAGTAGTATTTATTTACCAAATATGGAAGCGATTAGCGTCAGGGTACGGCGGTAGTCACGAATATAACTTTTTAGGGTTCCTAGGCTCCGTTTCCACCAGAGATGTGCGAGGATGCGTAGCGAGGGATGTGTTTGTTAAGAACCAATAGGATCACTTTTACCTAGCGCAGCTCTAGTGGAAATCAGCCGCGTGAGGTTTTTGTACATACAAAACAAGGGAAGAATGTGTGCGAGGGATATGCGAGGTTTTAATACAAACAAAACAAAGGACGGATGTGAGTGCTAGGGACGGGCGAGCTCTCTGTATATAAGTGTATAGTCTATGGGGCGAGCAGTGATGCCGTTCTAACGACTGTCGCTCTAGTGGATTTCATGAGTTGTAAGCGACGAAAAATAGGACAAACCAAGGCTAAAAGCAGCTGGTGGATATATTGGAGAGACTTCAACTTCCAGTGCCACTGATTTTTTATCTGAATATCCAATTAACATTTCATAAAAAAGAAAAAACTAGCGCTGGGACCCCGTGGCCTTGGTTTGCCCTATGGTTCAAAAGTCTCTAGGAGTCGTTGAATTTTTTTTTTGGCGCTAATCACTCTTGAAATCCACTAGCAACACTGGCGGGTGCTGGCGCGCGGCGGCACTCAGGCAGTGGCGCGCGCGCTCCGCTCCCACCACAACTCAACTAAAACGTAGTGGTTATATTCTGTGACCTCAACTGAAACGAGCCGCCCGCTACACATCGTCGCACCGCCAACCTGCGCACCGTTTCACAGCTTCGCTACGCATCCTAGCACCGCTCAGCGGCCTAGCACATCTCTGGTGGAAACATTCACACCGTTTCACAGCCTCACTATGCATCCTCGCACCACCCAGCTACCTCGCACATCTCTGCTGGAAACGCAGCCTTATAGTTTCGCCATGTCCGTCTGTCCATCCGTACCTTAGCTCAGAGACTCAGTACTAGAAAGCTATAATTTGGCATGAATATAGATATTAATCAAATAATCACGCTGACAAAGTGGTATCTACAACAAAATCATGAAAAATCTTAGATGTTTTTTTATCGTTTGATAGGCCATTCAAAAATATTACGGCAGGCTTATTACGTATCTTTTGCAACTTTTACCAACTTATAAAATGTTGGTACTAGGACAAGTAAAAAAAAATACAAATTCAATTGAAATATTACCTACATAAATAACGTTGTTAGTTGTGTCAGGTAGTAAAAATAAGTTTATGAACCATGTAAAAATATACAAAAGTAAAATCATGACATCATTATAATGATTTCTAAAGTTTACGCTCGAAATACGCAATGGAGTCGGCGGCGGCGTATGGCGTGAGCATGAAGGTATAGATAAAGATGGAGACCACACTTCGAATACCTACTTGAAGCAAAACCTATGTTCACTATATCGCTCTCTGTGGGCAGACCCTCTCTGTCTAAGTAGGGTACTATAGTCCACACTAGAAAGAGAGGTCGGCCCACAGAAAGACGTAGGTATTTGCCTCAAGATTTTGTTCCAAGTGTGGCCTCCATCTTTACCTATAACTTCATGGGCGTGAGCCGCCGAAACCATAGAGAAAATAAAACTACGTTATGAACCGTTGATAAACCATTTAAACGTTCATGAAACAACAAGAAGCCCTCTTAGTCCGCATTATTGTGCAACCAGCACCATCAACCATTGGCCAGTTTTTTTTAAGATAAGCCGGGCGCGATGGCCAATGGCTGTATAAATATCTCATTTGTTAGTTTTAGCTTAGCTCGCGTAGCTGAGGCAGTTTTTCATACGTTGCAGATTGCAAAATATGTAAAAAATATGTATATGCGAACTACTACTACTACTACGAACTACTAGCTAGGCTAAATTAACTTAGCTTAGCTCTTGATCTGCAGCAGGGGTTACCTTGAACTAGCCGTTGTTATAGCTGTAAGTACAAGTCAGTTCAAGAAGTGCCGTTGACTGTGCAATAAACTATTACCCTCTTACTAATAAACGCGGAATAAAGTTATACCAAGTATAAACCTATGAAAATGTATGGGTATACCTGTGTTATACCTGGTATAACTTTATTCCGTGTTTATTAGTAAGAGGGTTAAAGTTAAATATAATACGAATTGGCTGCAAGACGCTGAGCAGTAGCTATTTAGCTACTGCTCAGCGCTTATTTATTATATCGCTTACTCTATGCAGTACCTATACTTGATGACAAACTGTATCTTGCGCAATGGATGGCACAGGCGTTTTTTCTGTTCTGTGGGATGGCAGACCCAACTTCAGAGACCCAAAGATCCGCTGTGACTATTATTTATACTATACTGAAAGTATTTTTCTGCGGTGGCAACATTAATCACAAGTCCTCGGGGCTTCCAGTAATATCGTGAATCGTGATTCATACAATGCTAAGTACTTGAAGATGAAGAAGCAAACAACTCTACTCTAGAACTCATAAGTATCGAATCCAGTTAAATATCGCTTTATTTGTAACTGTAAGTGAAGTTAGCAACGCGTACATACGGATACAGTGTTGTGTTGTATAGTAAGTACTTAAAAACAAATTTTACCATAAAACATGTGTTAAATATTTTTAAATTACTTAACAAACTTTTTTTGAGTTGATAATTTACAAATTTAATAGGGCAGAAGGTAAACCTTGTGATTGTTTTAGTCAATTTATTATTTAGTTCACGGTACATGGTTTCATTAGGTATTTCCCTACTTAGAAAAATAATTTGAGGGAAACTCGGTTAGCGCAAGGCTTGAATAGACACAAACCGCTGTACCTATGTGCTAGGCATTTGTTGCGGGTTCGATTCCCACATATAAAATATTTGTATGGCGTAAATATTTTTTGATATAAGTATGTGGGAGACTATCCAAGGCCTGCCAAGTAAGTATTATTACAATGTCCCATTGTGTTAGTGTTCCAGCGTCCTGTTTATCTGAAACTATAGCACGATGCACAGACCGAGCTTTGTTAAGTAAACGAAGCCTTTCTTACTAATATGAACCTTACTTACGAAATGTTATGGACTTTTATTCAATGCTTTTATTGTTGGTATTCGTATCAGCAAATTCGAGCAAGCGTGAAATCCCTTAGTGCACGAGTTCAACAGTTTGAACCTGGCCTCTCGAACAGCGCGCCTTACGTCATTTAATAATTTTAGAGAAATAATGGTTGCCGACGAAATGGGGATCTCAGCAGTTGACAACGTAGTAAAGCATCCTCTACAAAACGAGTGGAGTTTCTGGATGCTCACAAATCGCAAGAGGAATAATTGGGAGGCCAATTTAGTTGAGCTGGCTTCCTTCGACACAGCTGAAGACTATTGGTGGTAAGTATGTTTGAAGTCATCATTGCTGCCTTGTAGCTGCGTCTTCAAAGTCCTTATTCGCCTATCCTTACGGCGTTTTCCAACAACGGTATGCAAGTAGTGAGCACAAACTACTAAAAATCTAAAAAATAAGCCTGGTACTCGCGCCAGGGAACCGCTAAGTTAATAAACTAAACTGCAGTAAACGTTGGCGGTTCCCCGACGCGAGTACGAGGCATATTTTTTTTGCTTTTTAGTAGTTTATGTGTCGGCGGTTTTTACATTTTCTATATAATTTTTATTTCATGCTTTTTAAACTCCATATAATAAATATAGTAGTAGACACTACGTTTCAATCGTTAATCTATCAAAATCACGTAATTATGACATCTCTTGCGAAAAAACCCAGAATCAAACAGTAAATTAGGCTGCGGGTAGAAGTAAGAACACTCTCAACAAAGTCACCTTTCAAACAGAAAAAAAAACAAAATCGGTTCATCCGTTTAGGAGCTATGATGCCACAGACAGACACATAGATACACAGCAACACACGTCAAACTTACGAGTATAACACACCCCTCTTTTTAAAAACGACGAAGCGAAAGCGCGCTATAATCGACGCAACGCGCCTTGTGGAAATGTGGACCGGCAGCCTAATTGTGTAAAAAGATTCAACTTTTTTGTGTATGTGTGTGTTTTTGGGAAAGAAGCAGATTGTTTCCGTTGCCGAATTTACTTACACAATTAGGCTGCTGCTCTTACCCTTTCATCAATTGTGCCCACAGTTTATATCACCATATGAAAGTACCTTCGGAGCTAAGTAAGGGACAAGACTACTTGGTGTTCAAGAAAGGCATCCGGCCGATGTGGGAGGATGAAGGGAACAAGAATGGCGGTCGGTGGTTACTGATGCTGGATGGCGTCAAATCTGTGCATATGGACTCGATTTGGTCAGATGCGGTAAGTAAAAGGGTGCTGTCGCTGTGACCTTTTACCATATATCTATGGACGGCTCACATCAAGGAGAAGGATCAAATAATAACGTATAAAAAAATTATAACCCGATCTACCCCGATACATAAACAAAAATACTAGCAAAGAAAAATATTGAAGGAAATCACGGTATGAAAATGAGACATTTTATTATAAAAAATATAATGTAGTTTGATCATAACTTTATTTATGTAGTTTGTAAGTCTCTTTTCTTGTCCATCAGAATGTATCACTTTCAATTCGTAAGAAGAACTTCATAACATAAAAAGTTTAATGTTTAGAAAAGCGCCAAGAACAGATACGTACCTACACTACGTGAAACGGTCAAATTCCGAGTGACACTACAGGTGCGTGGTGCGTGATAGCAGATTAAAAAAGCATTATGCCCGGGTTGGTACTCTGTACCTGGAACTCGTTTTTATAAATGTTAGTATTATTTTGATAATGGGACTTTTGGCCGCGTAGATCGTGCAAATGCCTGTATGTGCGGCTGGTGTCGGCAACTCCACGTCCAAGTGTAATTTTGCCGACCCCTTTACCGACCCTTGGACACTATACTTTAGTTAATTGGTACTAATTATAAATGTTATGAACCTTTTTTGGTTTCTGAGGGAAACCCACCGAACTATGTGGATAGGGTTTATGGGATTTTTGGGTAGGTACCTCACTGAAACCATAACGGTGGTCATCATCAGCACTTGTAGTTTGGCTGCGCCCGCACTAGAAAAACCACCCGGTACCCCCCGCATCCCTGGGTAAAATGTTAAAAGGGCTCTCCCCTTATTCTCCCAGTACACGGCATTTAAGACTCTGTGCTACCTTCTCCCTGCGATCTCTCGGTGGGCAGACAGTCCACTTTTTGTGTGTCTGAGATTCCGAAATGGTTTAAGTGCCTTCACATTCTAGTGATATGTCATATTACCTATAACAGAGTTCTAGGAAATAATACATATTATTAGATTAGTTTAGTTATATAAATAAATGGTATCGACTTAGATATTTAGAGAGATATTTTATCATAGATAGTTACTAGTCCAAACTGAGTGGCTCTGAGTGTTGTTAACAAATCGATGTATTATCATTCTTATCAAATGATAAGAATGATAATACATCGATTTCGTTTCGTTTTCTAAATAGATGACGTCACCAGAGACAAAGTTATTAGATTTACTGCGGTGGATTCGGTCCTGGGAACAATTAGGGCAAAGTGTTATTGGGGTTTTCCTGTGTTTTTTGTTTATCTGAATATTCGAGCATGATGGAATATTTCAGCCCGAAGTTTGATTTTTGTCCGTTTTTATGGCAATCTCGCCCCTTATTACATTGGACGTTTCCATAACTAGCGTAGTGTCGGTGTAGATACTAGCTGCCTACAATCTATACTTCAGCCTTACTCGGCGAATACAGAAGTGACGTAATGCTATATTTACAGGTGCTGCTTTTGATCGGAGAGAACTTCGAGCATTCGGACGAGATCTGCGGAATTGTCGTCAATGTTAGAGACAAGAACAAAATCTGTGAGTTTCAACTATTGACTTATATTTTTTGAACTCGATTTGTTTTCAATCCTATAACAACAAGTTGCTAGATTTGTTCTGTTGGGTAAAGGCCTTCTATGATTTCCAATGCCAGCTGTTTCTTTTCAAGGCTACATTGAAAAAAAATTGGTACTTGCGAACTTTTTTCTTACTTTCAATAGTTTATTAATATAATTAAATAGCACTTCGCCCGCGACTTCGTTCTCGTGATCTCGATTTTATCCCACAGATGATTTTTTAGTTTCACCCCCTTAAAGGTTGAAATTTCAAAAATCCTTTCTTAGTGCGCACTTATGTCACTTGAGGAACCTTCCTGCCAAAGTGCCAAATTTCATCTTAAACCGGTTTTCGATTTTTCGTGATGAGTGAGTGCCCTTTCGCTTGCATATATATATATATATATATATATAGATTTAAATTGTTAATTTTTGCTTCCCCTATTGAGCAGACACCCACCAATGCTCAGTCCTTCTTCAACAGTCGACACAACATCCTAGCCTCCTCCGACAAAGGAGATGCTAGGATGCTATTGCATAACCCCACTTCAAATCCCCCACTAAACAAAGCATGCCTTTCTTGTATATTCCGGTCACATTCCATCAACACGTGATTGGTATCCTCAATCACCCCACAAACTTCACAGTTTGGTGAGGTACTTTATTGAATGGGACGTGGCCGCATCGCAACCTGTTCAAAGCTATCATATATTTCCTCTCTATGTCCCTTCCTTCAAACCATGGCTAACGAAGAGGTTCAGATTGAATGGTTTTATACCAGATTCTTTTTATCTTTGAACGCTCATCATATATTCCGTGCCATCTTTGTCTGCATAGTTCCCAAGCCAATCTGAATATAACGGTAAGCATGTGTATTTAATACCCTCGTAAGATGCTTGTTGGGCTGCTAAATCTGCTTCTTCGTTAACTATGATTCCTATGCTGAGGGAATCCATTGAACGGTGACGGTCATATTTCAGTCTCTGGACTGCATCTTACAGATTGAGTCAAGAATACTTATGGCTATCGGGTACCCTCGAAGACTCGAGCCAAATGTTGGAGGCTGCTTTTTGAGTCCCAGAATATAACAAAATTCTCTTGATTCATACTTAGTAAATATAACAGGGCTTCAGAAATAGGTATGAGTTCATGAGAAATTTTAGCATTAATTGTAATTAAAAGTTACAAAACTAGTTTTTGCTGGTGGACCATTTGATTGTTAATTTAGCCTAGATCGTCTCACCATCTGCATGGTCGCAAACCCTTCAGGCTGTGTATTAGTATATTAAACCAAATAATAACGTTTCCAGCTATTTGGATGCGCAGTACTAAGCGTAAATCAGCGTTGGAGGTCGGCAGGAAGCTGAGGATACAATTCAGGATACCTTGCAGGATTCACTTCTATAAACACAACTCGTCTGTGTCTATGTACTCCTTTTAAATTAGTTTTTTACAAATTAGTATTATTTTTATAAACATTTTAATTTATAAGTATTACCTAAGTTTAATAAGTACATTAAGGGCCGATGTCACCACTGAAACTAATCTGGATTAGTTCATCTAAACTCAGTTTATGCAAATACAACGTTCTGATTGCTTAAGTAAGACCGCTGATAAACTAACTTTGGTGAAATTGGCCCTTTCACTCGTTTCTGAATTGAAAAACAGAACTGTAAAGCAGTGGTTGCCTACTACTAATACTGTACTTAATGCTGAAGTTTGAAAAGTTGTCTACTGCGTTTTTTAGCTGCAACACGGTTAAAACAAAACTGTGCACTTGGCGCTGTCACGTTACTCTGAATTAATCACAATTATTTTGACCGTGTTGTATCTAAAGTATAGTTTAACAAGTTCTCAATTTCGTATTCTAAGTGGGTACTTCCTCGTTCAGATGATGTATTATATAATATTTCTGTGATATTCGAGAGTATGTTGCGTGCCTTATGTATCAACAAAAGATTATAAACATATTTTTTAAATATTTCGTTTCCTTTTGCTGTGTATAATTTTATTCCAAAGCAGAAAGTTAACAGGGCAACACTCCAGACTCTGGCTTGCTATTAATAATTCTAATCTTACTGCCTGTTCTAGATCTAAGAACATGCTGTTATCAAAACTTACCTACCATCATGCTTTCGACCCCTTTTTTTTCTAACCTTTGCTGTCCCCTGTCCCACAACTGGGCAAAGGTATCACTCCACTTCTTTCAACTTTCGCAAGCCCGCGCGTCTGCCTGCCAGTTTCGACGGATAATATTCAGTTCCCACCACTTCGTGTACCGCCGCAATCTTGTCTTGTGAGTGTTGCTGTTTCTGGTAACCCTGTGCTGTTTGGCCCTTAGACCAGATGAATGGATTGAGGAATTAGGTAGGTATATGAAAGAAAGGGACGTCAGTGATAGCTTGACGGTTAACAAGACGGAATAGAAGAAGTAAACGTGTTGCGTTGTGTCGACCCAAGTAACAAGGGACAAGGCCAAGAAGATGAATGAAGGCCCTTTGGGTCAAAGCCCACTCAGACAGAGTCAAAGCAAAGTGACGCATCAGTCTAAAACTGTACAAAGAATAATGATCCCTATCTCCACAAAGTAATGCACACATTCCTATCAAGATAAATTGGACTTTTGGGTAATAAATTAAATTATTAATTATTAAGATGAACGAAAGACGCGCGACATGGACGGATTAAGTATCTCTCAACTTAGCGAATACTGCAAGTTTCATAAAAATCAGTTGAGCAGTTTTCAAGATATTTATGGAACATACAACCGAACTGTTAACCGACAAATAGCACGAATGTGTAAGTTAAGTTGTTACACACTTGACTTGACTTGACTTAGCTCACTTTTTAGTAATAGGGTACTAAAACTAAAAGGAGAGAAATAAAAACTTTTTCACAAAAAATAAACCGTCTTCTAAAGCAAAACACTATATAAAAAGTGTATAAATAAGTTTCGTTTCTGAATTCGGTGTTGAAAACGATAAAAAAAGAGGTACCAAAAATACCTACTTCCGAAGCGAAAGTTATTTATGCATTTTTTTGAATTTTGTTTCAGAAGTTTTAATTTCTCTCTATGCTTGCTGTGTACATTTTTAGACCGACTCATCGCTTTGATTCGAGTCTGCCTAAGTGCGCTTTGATCCTTAGACCAGATAATTAACAAAGTGAAATAATAGCAATAATAAAAACGTTTATTGTTAAGCTAAACATAGGAGAAGACAAAACATTTATAGTATCGTGCACGTTCTGGAGTTGGTCTGGTTTCTGATCTCGGTCTCGACGGTCTCTTCAACTTTGTGGATGCTGTCCTCCGCTGTGTCGATGCCTTTGTGGACGTTTTCTGGAAGTAAAAGGTTTCACTGTTATAACCGGTTTCAAAATAAACATAACAGGAGTTAAGAGTGAGACACATTCTGCTTATAACATGAACTTACATACATGTATTAATGCATTTATTTGATGAATAACAATAACAATTGGTTTCTGTTGCGCCTTTTTTTGTAGGACGCTCCACTAGTTTATGTTTCCAACTTTTTGTCCTAGCCTTTTTTTAAATGAAATACCCGTTTCGTATCTATGGCACTCAGCGATAGTGTAGTTTTCTATGAGTGAAATATTTTTTCACTCATAGAAAACTATACTTCACAGCTTTAAATTTCATTAGTTTAGATTGCTTTGTCATTTAACTGAATACCACTAACTGTTGATAACCAACACGTCGAATACGTAGATAGCTATATATATTTGGGACAAAATAATATATATGTTTCTCAAACAACATCAAGCAGAAACTATTTGACTCAAATATACTGCCAACTCATTTATACGGGTGCCAAACTTGGACTACAACAGATGTAATGAAACAGAAATTAAGATCATTTCAACGAGCTGTAGAAAGAAGCATGCTTGGCTTGAAAATAAGCGATCGCATAAAGAGCAGCGTCATTAGGGCAAAGACCAAAGTCACCGATGTTTTGTATATGGCTGAGAAACTGAAGTGGAACTGGGCGGGCCACATCGCGAGGACCACAGACAACAGGTGGAGCGAGCGCGTCCTGCACTGGTACCCACGAAACGGAAACAGACGCCGCGGCAGAGCATTGCAACGATGGCGAGATGAGATCGTAGCACTGGCAGGCATAGAGTGGACCAGAACGGCCCAAAATAGACTTAGATGGAAACAGATGGAGGAGGCCTTCATCCAGAAATGGGTGACCCCTTAATAGGTTAAATTAAAAAAAAAATATAGAATTGTAAATTATAGGGAAATAAAGGTTTATTTTATTTTATTTATTTTTATTTTTATCATTTAACTAGCGACCCGCCCCAGCTTCGCCCATGACAAATTATACACAAAAACCTGCCTCATTTCTCACCCTTTCTATTAGTGAAAGCCGTATTAAAATCCGTTCAGTTGTTTTTGAGTTTATCGCGTACAAACCCGGCGGAGGAATTTATGATATAATATGTAGCGATTTATGCATATTACCACTTCAATTTGTAATTTATTAAAACCACCAAACAGGGTAGGTAAAGCCTTCAAAAAGACTCGTAGAGTAATATGCATCGACAATAACTGTAAACTACATAAACGTAAACTAGGGTAAAAACTTACCAACAACTTGTTCTTCAATGACTTTCCCTTTCCCCATACAAGAATGTTCTTTGTCTCTGATCGTCTGAAACATTCGCGCGAAGCGTCCCTTCTCTGGAGTTTTGTGAACTACAACGTCACTTTCCTCGTTATGCTCGGCGTCTTCAGGGACATCAATGTGGTCTTCACTCCGCACAATAGGCATCACAGCTTGCGTCTTAGTTTTCCCTGCCTGCGGACTCGACTTATCTGATCCACACGGTATAGTCTCGTTCTCAGATTGTTCTGCTTCACTCTTCTGACCATCGTCACTGTGTTTACTGAGAACAGGACTTATCTGACTCAAGTCAGGAATGTGTAGCAGTTCTGGTAATATTGGCGTCTTCGGCGGAGGAGAGTTTGCTACTTCTATCATTTTGTTCGGTATGTCAAGAATCTTCTTCGCTTCATCGTGTACTATGGGAGGAACCACTGCGGCTTTCTTCACGAACTCCTCAACAACTTCCACCTTCTCATTCACTTTGTCAGTAACAGTGGTAACGACATCTTCCATTTTACTTTCAGCCTTATCCGCCATCGTGTCCATACTCTCGATGACCTCCATAACTTTTGTTTCTCCATTAGAGGCAAGAGTATCAATCGCGTCTGTGTTTATATCGGGCGAGTCATGCGTGCTTCCGTTTTCGTTCTCAAGGTCGTTTATGTTTACTATATGGGAGCCACTGACGTTGGCCTCTAACGAATCGATCGATCCGGACTCTTCGTTCACATTTCCATTCACGTTATCGGTGTTGTGCACGTCAACGTTAGAGTTCGTGATGTCCTCGATTACATGCGAGTGCTCTTCGGGTTTGTTCATGGCTGGTACTTTGGTTAGCGGCGGGAGCTCGGTGAGGGAGATCTGTCTAGTTTGTTCGTCGACTACGTTGAAGTCGTTGTTGGTGAAGTCCGCGTTGGAGCCCTTGGTGGCGGTTAGTAAGGTGTGGCACCCTCCGCAGGCCACATTGTCTACGATGTGCCCATTCATAGCGGTGACCCGCTTAGGAGTGTATTGATTGGGGACGGCGTCGTTCGCGTTGTCGGCATCGTCGATTTCCTCCAAACAAAGTTTACTGTGCCGGGACTCGCCGCAGGCGTAAAGCAGTCCGTTGTCTGCAACGTAAAACGAAGTTTTATACGACCAGCGACGACAAATGGTAATCGAATACTGATCATACCGCCCCGCTGCCGCCGATGGCAATTTAAACACTATTTATGTTGACGTGACAATGAAAATGAGCCAATTACATTAAAGTCATTAGACATCGAATGTGTGTCACTAATATGTCCGTGTTTGATGAGTTGGAATGGGGCTTTTAAATAAATGAAACGTGTGTCATTTCCTTCATATTCAGTGAATGTAGAGTGTCCAAATAAATATTAGACACGTACGTACGCAGTCGGTAGTGTTTACAAAAAGGTCTGAGGTCAAACTGTGGCTGTCGAATTTTTATTTGTTTACTGTCCAATTGTTGTTTGGAGTATTTTGTCATAACACACGTTAATAGGTTGTAGTAAATCATATTTTATTTCTATCACTGATTTAATAACACATTCTCGAACTAAGTTTAAACAGCACATAAGAACATGTCTCTCACAGCGTGTCTTACGTCAACTAAGCAGTCACGAGCTCGCAAAATGTTTTCTACAACAAAATCGATAATAATACCTGTGACAAACGCAGTGTGCATCGCTCCACATGCGACAAGTTTCAGCTGATATCCATCGAACATCTTCTCC
The DNA here is from genome assembly GCA_949775005.1 of Orthosia gothica. Taxonomy (NCBI): domain Eukaryota; kingdom Metazoa; phylum Arthropoda; class Insecta; order Lepidoptera; family Noctuidae; genus Orthosia; species Orthosia gothica. The sequence continues at coordinate 4,424,800 of OX459042.1, forward strand.
ATATCTATCTCGGTGGGTTCTGTGACGTGTTCGACCTCCTTCGGGAGGCCTAGCTGGCCTTTGTCGTTAGACCCGAAGGCAAGGATCTTGGACTCGTCCATTGAGAGTAGAAAGGTGTGGGCTGCCCCACAACAGGCGCTTTTGATAGGGATGCTGAGTGGTAATACCGTGGGGACGTATACTGTGGTAGGTTTGTCTGGTACTCCCAGTTTCTGGTTTTCATTGTCACCGGTGACAAAGACTGCGCCTTTTGCTGTTGGAGATAAAGTACATTTAATAAATGTTTTGTTAAAATTCGTGTAATTCGTTTTTTTTTTGTTCTTAGATATGCTATGTGCTGAAAATCGATTGCTGAAGCGTTTGATGAAAATCGATTCAGCCGTTCAAAAGTTTTGGGCGTTTTACTGTTTGAATCGGGGTGTTTTCGTAAGATATCGTGCCGTAATTACGTGTTCAAAAGATTGTCGATCGAAGCGTGTCTTCTACTAGATACATTATGTAGCATGAAATAAAAATTGTTTCTTAATTTTTTAAATTTTACTTATTTCTGTATTTGTATAGAGCCTTTAAATCAGAATTAATAACAAAGAAATGAAATTCAGCAACAAGCTTTAACCACACGTATGCTATTGTGTACTTTTGCTAATGACTCACAACACTAATAAAATTGCATGTTGAAATAGTGTTACCGAACGAGTCCAATCTACAATGTTTTATGAGAATAGTGAATAAATTGTCACAATTAATTAATCAGAAATACTCATTCTTAGAGCAGTGGTTGCCCAGTGGTAATGGCAGCGACTTATAAGGTTTAGGTCGTGGGTTTGAACCCAGGCAGGCGCTTTACTTTGTGCAAATTATTTAATCACCACTGCTCTCAAAACGTTGATGGAAAACATCGTGAGAAAATGTCTGAGAACCAAAAATTCGAGGACATGTGACATCCACCAACCCGCACTGGGGCCACGTGGTGGATTAAGGCCCATGCCCTCACTCACAGAGAGGAGGCCGGTGTCCCAGCGGTGGGAACATTGCTGATGATGATAACTCATTCTTATTTAAATGAATGAGCTAACATGGTGCCAGTCATCCTCCATCCTACTTCTATTATACACGTGAAAGTTTATGAGGATTAATAGATGGATAGATGTTAGTTAGGCTATAATTTATAAAGATTTTGGAAGAAGTACTAATACCACGCGGGTGGAGCCGCGGGCGGCAGCTAGTGATTTATAGTTACATAGACACACACACATGAATACATACATATACACACACAACACACATACATACTTATTCTAATCTTACTTCTTACTATCTCATCTTAATATAATATCATAAATGTGAAAGTTTGGATGGATGGATGTTTGTTACTCAACCACGCTAGAACGGCTGGATGAAATTTGGCACAGAGATAGATTATAGGCTGGACAGCACATAGGTTACTTTTCATCCCGGTATTATGTTTCGTGGGCGAAGCTGCTGGCGGAAGCTAGTTATAAATAACTTTGAGCCCGTTTTACGGATTGTAAATTTGGAGATTTTAAAAACGTGTCCAAATTCTCAATTCAGAAGTCCTCAACATTAAATTTTTAATTTAGGAATCGGAGATGAATGTATTTAGATGGGTTAGAATAGAGATATAACTATTCATCATCTAAATGAGTTCGTAGCAAACTGCTACGGCGTAGCGCCACCGAGCTACGCCGTAGTCTTTATTGTGATGATTGAATCACTGCTTTTCTGTAGGCGTTCAAAACACTTCGATTTTTTTTGTATAGTTTTAATATGACAGGTGTGCTTTTATCTGAAGTTTAAAAAAAAAAAAAATTGGTAGCAAGTGATACTCCTAAGCAGGAAGGCCACTTGCCAGACAATGCTTTTTTTTTGTGTATTGGAACCCAAGACTTCATGCTCCGCCGTGTTAGAACTTAAATAAAAAAAACCTTTGCGTGGCCAAAAAGGCCACGTACCTCAGCAAATGCTGCAATATTAAAAAAATATATTTCATGACGACCTATTGCTTAATTAACCGACATCTGCTATGATGTTGCATTGCACTACTTACCCGTAATAAACACTGTATGGTAGTATCCGCATTCGACGAAGGCGATCTTCTCCATGAACTTGAGCTCGGTGAACTTGACGCAGGAGCGCGTGTCGTCACCCAGGCCCAGCTGACCTTCAGTGTTGGAGCCGCTGACGAAGACACGCCCGTCATCTGATGAAACAGAAGAAATAGGTAAACTAACACTAGCAACTTCGTTCGTTCGACAGGACAGGCTAGAAAAAAATATCCAAAACAAAGATATTTTTTTTTTGCGTTACTGAGTTCGAGACTCGAAATTGAAACATAACGTACGAACCCCGAGATAGATTGGAGAGTACATTTAAGGCGCACTGATGCTAAGTGAAGCGAAGTCAGCTGATCTTTCTTGGTGAGCCAGCTGTCTGATGGCCCGACGTCTACCTCCAGCGCTATGAACTGCGGCACGGTGTGGTGCTCCAGGTTCCCGTGACCTCGTCGTGTTCTACTTGCTTACCAGTCATTACAGTGGAGTATTTGCTGCCCGCTGCATCTATCTGATGGGCCCGATGTCTTCCTCCAGCTCTATGAACTTTAGCACGGTGTTCTGCTCCATGTCACTGAGACCTCGTTGTGTTCTATTTGCATACCAGTCAGTATAGCGGTGTGGTTGCTGCCCGCTGACAGCTGTCTGATGGGCCCGATTTCTCCCTCCAGCTCTATGAACTGCGGCACTGTGTGATGCTCGAGGTCACCAGTGCCCAGCTGACCCTCGTCGTTGCAGCCCACCGTGTAGATCTGGTTTGAGTCTGTGTTAAAAAAGATAAAACATTTGTTAATCAAAGACCCAAAAGAGAGATGCAAGAAAAAGGCACACTTCACAAGAATTAAGTCAATCGTCCACTGCTGTACAGGATTTGCATGGAGAGGTTTGTCATTTTAGCTGGGTGGTTCATTTGTTAAATAGCCTGCAACGCATTTGTAGCCGAGGGTCGTAGTGGACGCCCCACCTATGTTTCCACACAAAGCGAAACTGTAGGTACTCAAGCTTAGCTTAGCTATGGGTTGCTGGGTGTATCCTATTAAAGTGACACTTGATAACCCTTTCACAACTTTCGGAAAAGTTTAGGTTTGCGGCAGAAAGTTTGGTTACCAAGTTGGAAACTACTTGATTACGCATACCTGTGACAAAAACAGTGTGCGCTCTCCCACAGGCCACGAAGAGTGCTCTGTGCGGCTTTAGCCACTTGACGCAGCTGGGCCGCGTGACCTCGTCCTTGTGGCCCAGGCCAAGCTGACCCCAGTCATTCCCACCAAACACGAATACTCGGCCATTCTCTAGAAAAATACATGTTATTATTATTTTAAAAATACATGTTATTAGGAGGTGGAAAATAAGGTATGAGGACAAAACAGAAAATATTTTAATGGTTGAAACATCGTAGAATGGTGCGGATGAAATGGTGTTAAAGGGCCTTTTACTAGACTTATACATTTACGTCGTGAATGTCGTGGTAGCCCAGTGGCTTAGACCTTGCCTCTCGTGCTTGAGGTCGTGGGTTCAAATCCGGGCAAGTACCAATGAGGCTTTTTTAAATTCATATGTAAAAGTTTAATTTAATTTATTTATTGATACACACACAAGTTACAACAAAGAAACATTTTGCACAACGAGATGATTATGATAAACTTGTAACAAAATATAAGTGGCCCCAAACTAGGCACAGCCTGTATCTTGGAGGCCCAAATGTGCTTTCTAAGTTTATCTTGCATATCACAGGCAACAGTGAAGGAAAACATCGTGAGGAAACCTGGACTTATATATTGATGTAAGTCTAAAATAGCCAAGTCAGAGACCTGTGGTTCCCTGAGGCTGTTTAATTAACGCTGACATCAGAGGTGATCACACGAAAAAGAAGAAATTTTACATTTGAAGTCTAGTAAGTATTTCTAAGTCATTTCTTCCACACACCAGGTTGACTTTTAATTTTAGTATTTCAAACACAACAGTTGGTGTCGTAGTAACATACCTAAACAAGCGATGGGTGACTGGGGATGGGAGATGTAAACACAACTCTAGTCCATCTCTAACTAGACCTTTAATGAGTTTCTTACGACTGCAGTGTCTGATGTCTTAAGTCTGACATTGGCGTGTCAGGTAGGCGGACCGATCTGTCACCATAATTGACCTGATAATTCACATAATTCAATAAACACTGAGCATTAAGATCGGGGACTATGTTTAGAACAGGACTTGAACACGCAATGTCACGAAAGGCTGTCGACGCACTGGTCGACTGGTTTTAGAGGCTCTATATTAGTAAGGTAATAGTACAATGTTCGTATTTAATTTGAATATTAAAATATTTTGAATATTGATAACTTTTTGATATTTTACTCTCTAGACTCGGTTTAAACTAACTATGAAACTTTATCTTATTGATCTATTTTTTTGTCGTGCGTTTATTTAATTATATTAGAAAAAAAATACGTTTTAGGGTTGGTTCTAAAGTTGGACCAGTGATGTCAAACTCAATATGAATATAAACCTATAATTTGTAGAACTCTCAAAACAATGGACAAGGCGCGGTGACTTTTGGCCCAACATTGGGACTGAAGACATTCGTTGAAGGAGAATGATTGAATGATCGTTAGTCAAGATCACAAAATCTCAGCAAAATGGTCCTTATTTACAAAAACTTTTTAACCAGATTCTAAATTCAAATGTTCAATGGAGAATTTGAATTATGAATCTGTTAATCAGTGTTTAAACTGAATGTTATTACAAATCATTTATATAACTTACGGCATATAACAGCGCTGTGTTCATCGCCGCAGGAGATGGCGACGATGGGGTCGTTCTTGATGAAGAAGTGGCTCGGCTCGTTCTCGGCGAAGTGCGACTTGCCGAACGTGAACACCGCGCCCGTTTCTGTGGAACAAAATATTATAAATTTAATGTTTTATATGTACTATTATGGACTGGATACCGAATGAGTTTACACAAATAATGCAAAAAATTACAAGATTATATTATATGAATCGTGTTTAAAAAATATACATAACTTAGTTAGGTACAAATATGAACAATAAAATAATTATTGCAATAATTTGTACATTTTCGTAGACCCGCTACGAGTTTCGTAGCGTTTTGCTACGAGCAACAACTTTCATATTAGGTACTAATGGCATCGTTGCCGGAGTTGTAAGTAGGTAAGAAAATGTTGTTGTATGGTATTACCATATAATATTATGTAAATGTGACTATTAAAAGAACTACTATGGACGTCATACTGAGCCGGCAGCGTACCATATTTTAGTCTCTAAATGTGCGCATTAGCTTCCAAAGTCTGACATTAATTTGACACCATATTGGTTCGGTTTACTCAAATCAATATAGTCATATTGAACATATCTACTTAAGAAATCAAAGCTACAATATCAGCACTTCATTGGAGTCAATTATCGGCACTTAAGCCACTGTTATGATTGACAAATGCAGTATTTTCTATTGAATACAGGATATAATAATGTAAATCAAGTACCTACTCACGCTAAGTATGTACTTGCTATTTCCATACCGTAATCGTGTGATGCAACACCTGTGATTCAGACGTCACAAGAAAATGGACGGCTACGAAAGAAGTTTATTTTTCATGTTATTATGGCTTGTGAGTGTGCGAGCAGTGGTGGCCCAGTGGTATCGGCCGCGACTTACAAGTTGTAGGTCGTGGGTTCAAGCCTAGGCAGGCGCTTTACTTTGTGTAGATTATTTCTTCACCACTGCTCTCAAAACGGTGAAGGAAAACATCGTGAGGAAACCGGCATGTCCTAGAACCAAAAATTCGAAGACATGTGACATCCACCAACCCGCACTGGGCCCGCGTGGTGGATTACGGCCCATTCCCTCTCACAGAGAGGAGCTGTGCAGCTGAGCAGCAGTGGGAACATTAATAGGCTGGTGATGATGATGATGGCTTGTGGCTTAATGATAACAACCGCGAGACTTGATCGAAGGGTCCTCTAACCGAAGTCGGTTCGTGGATTGGTGACCCTCCGTTACATACGAGACCCTTCTGTGCCTCTAAAGGTCAAAATCATTTGTGGATCTTTGGCACGTTTGGTCGTTACACCCACAAGTTTGACAATTAGTCTTATCAATGGTTATCGAAATGTCCAGTAACTATATGGTGACTGCTGGTGTTGCAGCAGGTTCACGGATGAGTGTTAATGTGTGCCCGTGTGCCCACCATAAGCGTTACAGGAGTACACCGTGGAGTTTCAGTGGGTTGGGGTCCCACATCACTGGCGCATCTCCCCGTGACAAGGCAGTATGCATAAGCATACCTCCAAACAAAAAAAAAGAACATTTGTTGACTGGTGGAGTCCAGCAGCCTAATTGTGTAAGTAAATTCGGCACACAAAAGCACAAAAAAGTTGAATAAAGATTCAAATTTTTTGTGTATGTGTGTGTTTCTGGGAAAGAAACAGATTGTTTCCTTTGCAGAATTTACTTACACAATTAGGCTGCGGATAGGCAGCAGCTTCATGTAAAGTACTGGTAGTTACATCCAGTTAGATTTGAAATTAACATCAATGTATTTGCGAAAAGGCTAGGCAGATAACGATGATATTGTGGTTCCCGGGACAGGAACAAGAGTTAACTTATTAGTAACTGGCATCTGCCAGCGGCTTTGCACGCGTGAATGTCGAAAATTATCCCAAAAGAAAATGTTTGCCGGGCTAAAAAGTATCCTATGTGCTATTTCAGACTATTATCTATCTATGTGCCAAATTTCATCCAGATCCGTCCAGCCGTTTGAGCGTAAAGAAGTAACAAACGCACTCACAAACTTTCGCCCTTATTATATCGGTGTGGCTACACTGAAAGGGTACCCAATGATAGACATATAGTTTACCAGATTGGGCAATGGCATATCTGATTACTGAAATAAAAGCACACCTTAATGGCGTTTTTAACCTCGAGGGGCTAAAATGGAAAATAGGTCAAAGTTCAGCTTGATTACCATTCATTGGCTGATGTCAGTATTCTATTCTAATATCATGGTGTCAATTATTGTGGGTTTATATTAAGCACAAATGTTAATAAAACTACTAAATACTAGCTTCAGACAGCTGCTTCGTCCGCGGCGTAGTCGGCAAACATCCCACGGCAACATACTACCGGGATAAAAACTAGCCTAAGTGCTATTGCAGACTATAGGTAATCTATATTTTTGTGTCAAATTTCATTCATGCCGCCATTCTGACGTGATTGAGTAACAAACATACATCCATCCATCCAAACTTTCGCTTTTTAACCCCCGCCGGAAAAAGAGGGGTGTTATAAGTTTCACGTGTGTTGCTGTGTATCTGTGTATCTGTGTGTCTGTCTGTGGCATCATAGCGCCTAAACGGATCAACCGATTTTGATTTAGTTTTTTTTGTTTGAAAGGTGATTTTGTTGAGAGTGTTCTTAGCTATGGTTGAATTAAATCGGTTCAACCGTTCAAAAGTTATGGGCGTTTTACCCTTTGAATCGGGGTGTATTCGCAAGATAAATGTGTCGGGGGTGTATTAAATTTTGAAATTTTACTTGTATAATATTAGTAAGATCTTCTGACGGTATCATTTGTTTCGTCCGTGGCAAAATGTGTTTGTGCTATAGTCTCCGCCAGATAACAAAAAAATAAAAGTCATTGATCCGACTTTTACCAACTAGTAAAATTTCAAAATTTCAAAATTCTAGACACATTTATCTAGCGAAAACACCCTGATTCAAACAGTAAAATGCGCATAACTTTTGAACGGCTAAACCGATTTTATTTAAACATAACTAAGAACACTCTCGACAAAATCACCTTTCAAACAAAAAAAACTAAATCAAAATCGGTTCATCCGTTTAGGCGCTATGATGCCACAGACAGACACACAGATACACAGCAACACACGTGAAACTTATGACACCCCTCTTTTTCCGGCGGGGGTTAAAAAGTATAATTACATAACTTGATAACATGATTTTTTGTTTATCGAGATATTTTGATAATTTTGGTCTCAAATGAAAGGTATCTATAGGCGAAGACCCATTTTATCCGTTTAAATCCTGGTATTGAGATATTAACTCATTACTGAATGCCAAGTGAAAGGGTTAAGGACGCCCCTTACCGCGATACGTTTGTTTTGATCGTGTTAGCGACACTGACATTACATTTTTTTCGTATCGTTTTGAAATATTGGAATACATTGGTAGACAGGTTTCAACGACTTTAATTTTTTTGTAATCTGGCAGTGACTTTACAGATGCTTATCTGCCTTACCCTTCGGGGGATATAGGAACAATTCGTTTTCACTCTTGTCTTGAATTTAGTCAAGTACGACACACATGGGGATTCGGCTACCTTGTTTGTCTAGAGGGCGAAAGCTCGTTTGCTGATACTGATGCTGAGTGTTGAGTCTTAGGTTCGAGCCTGGGGCAAAGTACCTATCATTAGTTTTATTTGAAAACATACCTAATTCTAACCGAGACACGGTTATAATTACCTTGCCACTTGCCACTACCATTGCCTTGGGTGTATTGGCTTTTTTTCTTGCCCTTACGCTTCTGAAGATTGTTATTGGCATTCGAACACCTCGATGTGTACCTTACTTTTTTTTATAGCAAGCGGGACAGTATTCCAAAACAAGCTTGTACATAGGTACTTACCTAATGTTCAAGGTTTCCAAAAGTTAATTAATACACAAGTAAAGCACATAACTAGTTATTAGGCTATTATTTTACACAAGAAAATCGCGTCGCTATTATTAGAAAGTGCCGTGTACATTAATCATGACGAATGACGTCACCGCGTAGCCAAATGATGTAGTGCCGAGGTACGTTACTGGTATCGAAAGGGAAAATGGCCAAGTGCGAGTCGGACCACGCATAGTGTAAGGTTCCGTAGGATGAACTTTGTAGTAAAAAAAGCTGTAAACAAGAAAAAATCATGCTGTGCAGTCGGACGATACATATTCGCGAACTGCCTGATCCTCCGACTGCACAGCATGATTTTTCTTGTTTACAGCGTTTAGTTCGCTTCTTAAGCAGTCGGGTTTTTGATTTTTAAATTAGCTTTTCTTATTTACAACTTTTTAGTGTTTTTTTTTATATATACTTTTAAACATATAAGTAGTGTATATTTTTGTAATCACCTCTAAATACCATTCATTTTGATATCCCAATCGATGGGTAGCGAAGAAAAAAAATTGCAACCTCTATAATATGGCGCCCAAAAGCCGCCATGTTTCTTTTTTGTTAACGGCACTTATCTAAGAACACTTGGGCGGCCAAGACCTATCTAACGAAGTCTTAATTATAAAAATCCGTCTAGTGGTTTGAAAGATACGAGGTAATAAAGAATATTACATACATACAAACATACATACAAGATACGCGCGAAAAACATAACCCTTTCCTTGCAGCCGGGTAAAAAGGCTTCAACAAAACGATTTTTTAAAGTCTACCTTTTATCTGCAAAAATGCACGGTTCCTGCAAAATATAAGTACGGGATGTAGGGATTAGGCCACAGTATTGAAGCCGGAGAAAGCTAGTAATAAACGAACTTCTAATAAAACTAAGTATGCAAGCATTTTTTTATGAGACGAATATTGCGCTTTTTTACGAGATGTTGCAATAATAGCTATTTGATGTTAAAAATTAAAGGGAAAGACAAATATTACGAAAACATAACCCTCTCCTTGCAGTCGGGTAAAAAAGGTTCCGAGTTCAAGTAAGGAACCCAGAAATATAAAAGAGCCATTAGCAGTGGCCAGTGTGGGCACGTAACTGCCGACACATGCCTTTGAGGCAGTCCTTACATTTGATTGGAGGAGATTAGTGCCATTGTACCACGATGACGTAGGCTATGTAAAGGAGTTGGCTATCGACGTTGAATTTGGAACATTAAAAAGAACTTGAATCTGACAAATAGGTACAATGTTGCAGAAGTTTTGACCAACTTCTTTCGGTTGAAAATGTTGTAGGTATGCTTGCCTGGAAATGTTTCTAATGAAGTATTAGACTAAGAAACGGTAAATAAAAGCGTTGGCTAAAGGACAATTAATTATGGGGATGACTACCGAAATATACCTAATGTAAATGGGATAATAATAGTAGTTTCGAAGGGCCGGCTTAATTTACAGATGATTTTAGAAATCAAATTCCCAAGAAACTGACACCAGTTCTGCCATTGGGAATTATGATACCAAGTTAATGGGTTATGGAGGCCAGATAGTCAATCACTCAATGTATATTGGTATTCAACTAGAACCATTTAGACTGGATGTCGATCTCAACATACGAGTTGGAGTTGGGAAAATTCTTGGCTAATTGTTTGATAGAGAAGATTGGAAGGCATCTGTAGTGTCTGTACCCCGAATTTAAAGTTGAGTGTTTGTCAATCTCTACTTGAGCTTGAAATCAAACAAACGTCAGCATTAAAGTATGGTTCAACCCGTTCTCAAGTCTAAATATTCAATAAACAAATTGGCCCTATGTCGCTACGTGCTCGTCAGAAAAAATACTTATATTTTATTGACGAAATTTTGAACATGTCTATGGTAAGGGAATAGACACGTACGCTACGCTAGAAACCATACGTCGGCTTAAAAAGTGGCGAGATATCTTTGACTAGTAGAGGGTCTGATATCCAGACATAGATAAAGAAAGGGCATGCCCTTTTTAACCATGGTTTCGATGGGAGCAGTGCCCTAAATGACAAAAAACACCCACCTCCACCCCCTTCATCTGCTTATAGTCTGAATGACTGATCGCAAGTTTAAAAAATAAAGGCATTGCCACTAGAAGAAGACGTAATTGTTTAGAATGTGCCGGTTGGCCATACCAGCATTTGAACATGTAAACAATTTAACCTTTTTATAGTAAAGCGTGACCACTTCAATCAGTTTACTTCGTACTGAGACGTTTACGTTTACAACCAGTAATATGTAGTTATGTAAATTTCGGCCTTCGAATAAAACACTTAGCTGACAGGCCAGCCTAAGTAATTACTCTTATCAGATCTAGAATTTCGTGAGCCTTGGAAATGGTCTGACGTTTATTTGCCGCCTACTAAGAGCTGAAATTACCTAAGTAATCTTTTGCAAATTGCGTAGGTACACGAAAAATGGTTATATTTTATCTTGAAATACACAAATGATAAATTAACCCCGGTTACTAAAAGCTCTATCAAGATTGATCAGAAATTGTGCCTACAAAATATTTTTTTGATTAAAATATTAACAGTCAGGCAAATGATTTTGCTTGATTTAACAACAGATTAAATTTTGAGTACCTAAGCTGTAAGAAAATGGGGGTAAATGCCCTCCCTACCTATGTACAAATATTGGTTCAATTTCTTCAGGTTTTCCAAGATATTTTATGTTCTCAAAAACAAGGAAAACCTGAAGAATCAATCGCATAGTATTACATCCCGATTGAAAGAAAAAGTCTTATCTGAATCACTAAATGTTCCTCTTCTATTCACTCTTAAATCCAATCCTTGATGCTGGTCACGGCTTTTGGTGATTCTGCAAACAAACTTTGCTTTTTCAGTAATTTTATCCATTTTAGTTACAGTCGCAAAATTACTACTTACTTAACAATAACTGACCTACTACATAGGCAACTAAAACCACCGTTCTGCAGTTGCTAACATGCAAATACATGAATTACTAATGTTAACAAGGAAACCCTCATTTAAACAGATAGCTACATGTACGAGGTACCAGGGCACAGTGCACCAGTTATGCGTACCTGCATGCAAGGCGATGGGAATGGCGTGACGTCACAGCATTTTTATTATTTTATGGTAATTACATACTATGCACGCCGCGTCAACATCGCTGCATTACTTTACATGGCAGCGGAAACATTGTACAGCTTTTTATATTATTAGATATGCACTAACGTTAAAAAAAAATAAGTTTAAGCTAATCTACTGACATGCCACCTTAATTGTAATTGCTTGTTAATGTTAATTTGCTTGTTGATATTGGCAAAACATAGTGCACATATTTTAACAATATACTATCTGTTACCTTTGTTATACAAAATAAATGATTGATTAATTAAAAATATGGTTAGCGCAAGTTCGATCATGCATGGAGTACTGCAGCCTTATTGCGTTATGAAATCGCCAAGGCAAAGGGCAAAGAGTATGAACAATCAACCAATCACATGCGAGATGAAAGACGCGATGTGGGTTTCCGTCTGTGATTGGTCGATTTTTCGTACTCTTTGCTCTCTGCCTTGCAGAATTCACTACGCAATAAGGATACTGATGTCATCTCTGGGATGGTTTTGCCAAATACCAGCTTGATGGACTTGAATCGATCGAAAAACAGGCCACGAGGCTCATCGGCAATGAGAAACTGGTCGAGTCGAGGCCCCAGACTCCAGTCGCCGAGTTGCCAGTCTGCCGATTTTTTAACGGTTACATTTCGGGGAGTGTGCGATGGAACTGCACAATTTGATTCCACCTAGCCCGTTCCATCATCGAACTACAAGACGTACGGCGATGCGTCATCGGTAAATGGTGGATATCCCACCCGTACGCACAAAGCGTTTTGGGTATACTTTTATAGTGCGTACAGCTAAGGAGTGGAAGGGAATTCCACTCCAGAGTCAGTATTTCCTGATGGCTACAACCTGGGAGTCTTTAAGTCAAGAGTGAATAAGTTACTTCTAGGCAAGCGTGCCCCATCGTTGACCACATCATCGCTTACCATCAGGGGAGGTGGTGGTCAAACGCGAGCCTATTGATAATAAAACCAAATAATGGTTATAATGTGGGAGTTGGTGTGTGACGTAACGGAGGAAGTTGTAAACCCATTTGGTAGGCGGCGAACTTGAAGTCAGGTCAACTTAAATTGGGTATAAGAATATTCTTAAGTAAGAACAATGTATCATGACGGAATTTCAGCTTATATGATTTTACATGATGTTCAAATTGCAATGAAATAGGTAGATGGGACTATGGGAGCAGTTCCAGTTTACTATATTTCCAAACTAGTGAACATTGCCATAATTGTCTCACGTTGAGATCTAATTATTATTGAGTGTGTTTTTTTTATAAATACGTTGCCCTACACTAGGAATTTCTTCCTGTATCGTGGGTGCGTTTACAAACATATAAACTCACATACACAACACCCAGAGCCGGAACAACTATCTGTAGGTCATACAAATATTTGTTCCGTGCGGGAATCGAACCCGCGACACGCAGCGCAGCAGTCACTCGCTCAACCACTGCGCCAACCGTGCGCCCAAATGAATATTGTAGTATCTTTTTTGTTTTTCACTTACAGATTTGGCTTATGTATTTTTTTTCTCATTTTGTTGGTTGGCACAACGTCAAATAAAATTGATTGGATTAATCGTACAAAACCAGCATTAATTAGTAAGTTATCATTTGTATGTCAGATTTATGTATCAACTAAATAAATTTATGTAATAAATCGATCTAAATAAGTAAAATCTGTTTTATAGCTGTTCTGCATTTCCTTCTCCTTTAATGTATGCCGTGGCATCCTTTAATTAAGGCTACACTATAGAATGAAAAAATATGAGTACCTGAACATGTATTTTTTGGTGTGTAGACGTTAATTAAATAAATAAATTAAGTATAAAATTGCTAGTTAAAAGCTCTCAATGGGACCTCGCCCAGGAGTCGAAATGCTGTTGTCAATTATCACTGGCAGAAGACTACCCTTAACTTCATCCATAGGTAGTTCCAATTTCCAGCCCTAACAAAAACAAAAAAAAAGGAAAAGCAATTAAAACTGACTCACACCGACCACAGTTTAACCTATTATGACCCAGAAAACTTTCAAAATCGATACAATTTTATTGCTATACACATGTAGTTAAATAAAACACATCAGACCAATGTGAGGTATTCCGTAATTATATGCCAAAGTACGTCAACCTGGTACTCAAATATGCTACAATTCCAAAATTGGGGTGAACCTTGAACCTACTACGAATTCTAAGACGACGTTTTAATAGAGGATTTGGTGGTGGAAGTAGGCAATAGGGCAATAACACTTGAAAAAGTGTACTTGTAGTTGGTAGATTAAGACAAAGGGTCCTTTAAAACTTCTAACCATTGCAACTATCAAAGGTGTCGAAAAGACGTTGTAGTATTTTTTGTTTTGGTATACGAGTAAAAGCCCGCCACACGATTTTCATCTCCACTCAAAGTAAGAAAATCAACAAAGACGACCACCAGAAAAAGCGTCGAGGCAATGAAGTTCGAAGAAACCTGGAGAAACGATTCAACTAAATATAATTCCCACTTCAGTTTTTAACGTCTCATTGTGCTTTAGCTCTGTTTTGTCTCTTGCTTGTTAGGGAGCCATAGGAGTATATATCATTTTATATTAATAAACATTCTGGTAGGTTTACTAAACCCCTCTGCCTGACTATTCGAGGACTGCTACAGATCACGGAGAACCCTCGGCGGTCGCTGCTTGAGACAGCACTTTTAAACATTTTCATAAAAACCAAGCAGGACAGTGAGTCACCGATATACCCATTGAAATCGCCAGGATTGATACACGTCACGGGCTGACAATCCGTTCCAAAGACAGCGGAGAATCGATTAGATTTTATTAGTTTTCACTGATTTTATCATTTCTTAGTGAACATGAATGGTATTTTTAAGTAACGATGTGTTTCATTCTACCTCAACAAACTACACAACTACTTATATCTATTAATGAAATTGAACCAATCAATTTTTTTGCAAATAAATCTGTCCTTCTTTTCTCCACTTGTAAGTTTGTGGCAGCCAGCATTGTAGTTACCGGGTCACAGAGAGCAATATTATTTGTTAATATATGAATGGCTTCTTTAAACCTTCTTAATTGTATATTTTACACCAATCACTATTTTACGTAGGGATAGAGTCATTTACAAAGGAGAGTCTTCATTCAACGTTGAGTTTTCTTTTAAGAGAGAAACCATAATGGAGGTAGAAATTGCTTATTGCTTTGCTGATAGAGCTCTTGTTAATCTTGTGCACACAAAAACAACAATCACACGTCCAAAAGCTTCCTCAGCAGATTGATATAACACTTGGATTGATTGGCAGTTAATTGAAATAGATGAATCCCAATGTGTACAGGGTTCTTGACAAGCCTTCATAACTGTTTCATTGAGTATTGAGTCTTTGTTGTCTTTGTCCCTTTGTTCCATGCTATGCTCATTTTGTGAATCAGCATTAAATAAACTAATCTTCAAGTTAAAAGACATATATTGAAGAAACTCTAGCATTACAGACTAGAAAGACCCATTAAGATCAGATACAATCAGCTATTTGGGCGAGGGTAGAGCCAAATCTATTTGGCATGTAAACGGTGGGTAGAAAGAAACGACACTGGACACTGAAAACTTCCAAGGAAAAGTGCGGAAATGGCATTTCCATAGAAACAATGCATTGAAATAGCTTGAATTAAATGAATGGCTTGCAATTTTGGACGACACGGCAGTGTGGTTTTAAGAACTTTGCCTGTTTTCATTTAAATATATTTATAAAAAATTGGACTCTTTAGACGTCGACCTATCTAAACAAAGGTGTCTAGCATAATAGAGAACAAAACTAATAGAGGTAAATACTATATCAACTTGTCTGTTTAGCAAATAACTTGAAATACGAACAAACCCTGAACCAAAACCAATACATAAAATTACAATAAATCCGTAGATAACACATACCAGCGAGTTCCCGCCATCCGCCATTCCAAAAAAAGATGGCGTTTGAATTTCAAAATAAGAACACAGTCACCTGGAATGTCGTCGGTCATGTTGGTAGTTGTTAGCGGTCAATCAGTCCCATGGCGTGCACCGGCCGGCCGCGGGGCGAATACTGACCGCTGGACACGTGCCACCCTCGCTAACCACCGCGGTTGAACGAAGAGCGCGGCAAACTGGAAAAGACTTGACAGGGGTGGCAATTTTGAAATTCGAATATGGAGGTGGACATGTTTGAAAGGATTGCACTGTCACCAATGATATTCAAATAAACAGATACGTTATACACTCACAAAACAATTGAAAAAGTGTTCCGCGCAGCAGCGGCAGCACACATACACACTTTTCATTCATCTGACATTTCACTACAAGTCGAAAGGGATGGCTTGATAAAACCAACAAGAAAAAAAGAGACAGCTAGTGTTTGTCACTTGCGTGTGAATGTAAACAAACATTATTCTGACCACCAATGTTTTTTTTTTTTTGTAACCTCCAAATATGAAAACAAATATATTAGGAAAACAAATTGAAATAAATTAGTAAATTGAAGTGTATTGCGTACTTACATATGGTATGAGATCCCTTCTGTTTTGTGTAATTTGGTATTATAATTGGTACACTTTCTAAATACACACGATGGCATTTTTTTTATTTTGTTTTTGTTTCAACAAAGCGTATCGCTGTTCGCCATGCGTGACATAAACTAAAGACTAAAGGCTACAATTGCCTCCTATTCGAGTCTTCACAATGCGCGCGCTTATAACATATCTGTTTATTTGAATATCATTGACTGTCACTTAAACAAACAACACTAGATCGGCGTTCTCTGTATTTCAGCAAAGATTGAATAAGTAGGTGAACTTTGATCGATTTTATTTGATTTATATTATTAAATATACCTCGACGGAACAGCGGCAGGGTGTGCATGGGATGCTGCGTCACAAACCATGCTGCTGTCCTGTTCTCTGTGCTCCAAAACGTTAAACCAGGGTGATCTAAGCGCTGCCACCGACGACGTAATGGAAGTGGCTAAGTTTTAGGCAAAACAAATATGAACGACTGTTCTGCCAGCGACACGAAGACGAAGAGATGTAAAGCTTCAATCTAAAAACTAGAATGAATAGCTTTTCATTTAATTAGAAACTGATCTCCATTAGAAACAAAAAATGAAACGTTAATATGAAAACTTTTTCTGATTTTATTCAAAGAAAAAAGTATTAACGGGGCGAAAAATATAATGAATGGGCGACTATAAGTATTGAACTAAGCAATAAACTATTTATCTGGTTTCTCCATTTAATTGATTTATGTGAGCTGCGGTAATAATATTGTTACATACTTTTTAATTGTATTTGTATTCTTTTGAAAATAGCAGAACACCGACATCGCTGTGCAGCGCGGGCGTTCGGGGTTATTCGTGATTTCAACAAATTAGTCCAAGAGCGAGCGCAGCGAGCTCGGCAAACCGACACGGATTTTGCTCGCTCATTTCAGCTCCTTCATGTTAGGTTACTTTAGACCAAGCAGACATAAATAGGACCCCGGGCAGCGGGACTCCGTTGAAAACTTTTTATTTTCAAGACGCTATTTGTCGCCCACTTAGTGTAAGGCATACCCAGTATTTTTGACACCTTTAATTTTAATTTATTTTCGCTCGTTTAAATACTATCTATCCTTATTCAAATAGTCGAAATAAGTTCCCTTCCATAAAAATATATCTTCGCCCAATGTTATTGTCGTGCAGACCACTGGTAACCAAAACTACTTAGCCCCCTCTGCCCCGCACTAACCTTTTAAACTTGCCCTATTTTGGGGTCAGCGGTAATTTTCCGCGGCTCTCGTTAGACTGGCCATCAATTTACTGAAATAGTTTTTTCCCTGTCGCAATAAATATCGCCTATTGGTTTGTTTACAAAGTAATTGTTTACCGTGTGCATCGAACTGTTGGTTATGGGACTTTATGTAAAATACTGAAGCTAGAGGCAAATGGGAGGTTTCCTTTCAGCTTCCGATAGCAATAAATTTTCAGGACAAGTAGCGGGCGTGTTACAATACATGTGTTCCATGATGACATATCCACGGTCTTTATTATTCCAAAGGTTAGGTAAGCGGTAAGTTTACCTACCAACGGTTTTCCATGTCATGTTTTTTGCTAAGAACTATGGAAACCTGTACAAAAGCTATGGCGATTGAGCATGATCTTTTTAAGGAAAAGCTTTGTTACTTTGTGACTTTTGCTGACTGTTAGTATGATCGGAGTTAATGACCTCAATAAGTGCTGTAACACCGTAAACACCACAGACATAAATCTAACTAGATGACGCGATTGTAAATACTTCGCGTGCGAAAAAACGGACTCAAGTTACAACAAATGATCGTAATCTGAGCTTTTCATTTAGCATTATCGGCACCAGAAATCCACTGAAATCTAGAAAATATGCCTTTTTATGCCATATTAAGCTGTAAAGAATGTATAGAAAAAGTTGGCCGAGGCATACGAAATGTTTTCTTTCATTGGTAAGTAAATTTGTTTTCAAATTGTTTGTGAAAAAGTAGCACGCTTGGTTTTCATACAGATGGGGGGACTTGCGTTATCTATTTAAATTTATGTATGTGGTACACACAGATAAATATGACACGGTACACAATAAATAATTAGGGTCGTGTCTTGTGTGCGCCATCCATTACAAACATAAATCACATAAACAAACAATACACATTTCAAACCAACATTAGGAATACCAAGACGGTACAAACATGTGGGAAGCAGAAAATTTCACTGGAAAACCAGTTCGTTCCTAAAAAAAGTTTCTTTGTAATGTGAGGCGTTAGTTATGTATAGACGATTGCATCTGCAACCGTAAACGCACCGTAGTTGCAGCTTGGACAACATAACTGAGCACCTGAAATGCCAAACGACCCTATTCCCGCCTACCCACGCGGCGCCCCGCTTTCACCAATAGCGAGAGTCGAACGTCACAGTGACATTGACATTTCGGGTGCTCAGTTATTTTGACCACAGTGACGTAGGCCCCGTGTAAGCGCTGTGAAGACGCCTCTAAATCGCATAAGCGTCGAAGCGTCGATTACCTCTACTTATTTTTAACCGACTTACCAAAAATTAGGAGGTTCTATGTTCGACTTCTTGTATGTCTTTTTTTTTATGTATGTTCACCGATATCTCCTCCAATTGTGGACCGATTTTGAAAATTCTTTTTTTGTTTAAAAGAACATGTTCCGAAATTGGTCCCATTTTAATTTGTTAAAGATTTGATGAAGAACTTCGGAGATATACAACAGAACTCTTCAATAAATGACGGCAAATCATTCGGGATTGCTTCAATCGCATGTCTGTTTATTGTTTATACCATTTCATAAGATAACATCACGCCAGTATACTGAAAGGGGTACGCAGAACTCTTATTTCACCGGTTATGTTCAAGTTTCATATTTTTCGGGATCTGTTCTGGCGTAATAGGTACTTACTAAACAACTTGCCTATTAGGTAGGTAAAACTAAAAAGGGAAAAATAAAAAATAAAATTGCAAAAAAATACTACCGACTTCCAAGTAAAAACTACAAAGTGAAAAATAACTTTATTTTTGGAAGTCGGTGTCCATATCGCAAATAATTGGTATCTACGAAAGACACCGACTTCCAAAAATAAAGTTATTTTTCACTTTGTAGATTTTTACTTGGAAGTCGGTAGTATTTTTTTGCAAAAAAGTTTTTTGAAATAGTAGATACCTACTATTTTTTAAGCCTTAACTGATTACCAAGTCTTCACCGGTCCATACTATGCTGATAGAGCCACTATTCTTACTCCAACTTATGAGTTATTCATCGTTCACCTTTTTAGGGTTCCTTACCTCAAAAGAAAACCTTTGTTGTCTGTCTGTCTGTCAAGACCCTTTATCTCGGGAACGCGTGGAGGTATCAAGTTGAAATAAATATAGTATACTAAAGTTTGCAACACCTTGCCGCTGTGAAAAAATCAAACATCTATATCAGCAATCAAAAGATACAGCCGTATATGCATATTTTACACTCGCAAGGGAATCAAAATCTACAGGGTACTTCCCGTTAACCTAGAATCATGAAATTTGAAAAGAAGCAATGTCTTATAGCACAAGTAAAGGAAAAATCCGAAAACCGTAAATTTGTAATCACATTACAAAAAAAGATTTTTAACTTATTTGCAGTTGGTACACTGGTTAATTTTATACCTCAATTCTGTTTATCTTATCGTTAGAGCAATGTTCGGTGTCCTCATAGTTTATGAACTTCATTAATGTTATTTTAGTGAATGTAGCTGTTTGGCGAAGTATGACGGGAGTCTTATGCGACACCCGAATGCCAATACGCACAAAAGGCAAAGTATACAAAACGGCGGTTAGGCCGGCAATGATGTACGATGCCGAATGCTGGGCCGTGAAAAACAGCCACGTCCAAAAGCTACACACCGCAGAAATGAAAATGCTGAGGTGGTCTGGAGGAGTAACGAGAATCGATAGGGTCCGCAACGAATACATCCGAGGTAGTTTAAGGGTGGCTCCAATACAGGACAAGTAGACTGAGATGGTATGGACATGTCATGAGAAGGACAGAAGAACACGTCGTGAGAACGGCTCTGAGCCTACCTGAGGGCAAAAGAGGCCGAGGACGACCTCCTTTGACATGGTGGACCAGTATGACGAAGCTCCTCAAGAAGGAGAAATTGCCTGACCCGACAACCCTCGACAGAATGTCTTGGCGCCGTGAAATAAGGAGAGCCGACCCCAACTAAAGTGGGAAAAGGCTAGGAAGAAGAAGAGTGAATGTAGCTGTTTGTACAGCCGCGAGTCCGACTCGCACTTGGTCACTTTTTTAAACTTAGTATTCGAAACACTTTCGTCAAGAATGGATTAAGCGATCGATTTCAGTTTCAAGAAATAGAAAACATTTTATTTAAGTACTAGCTTCTGGCAGCCGCTGGCATGTCGTAAAACAGGCCATGGTCTATCCGTGTGCCAAGTTTTACCCAAATTCATTCAACCATTAAGGCGTAGCAAACAAAATCATTTTCATATTTATAATATTAGTTACGAAAAGTTTTTAATTTTTTGTTTCGTAACTGGTTGTCTCGTGGAGTTTTTTATTTATAAGCCATCATATGGATTAAATGCAGAGGCGTTTCCTCATTCAAGTGACCACCAACAAAAAAATTAAAACAGTGCCAAACTAAGTAAATTATTGCAAATTAGGAACCTAGAACCGTTCTGTTTTCGATCGTTGAAGTCTCTCCGATCAAATGACAATAATAAGTTAGTTGATTTTTTAACTTACCAATCCTGTTTAAGAAAATTTTGAAGTAAAAACCTCATTGCGACCTAGCCCTAATAATTGCCAAACTTATGAGGCAGTGGACAGGGCACATTGCTCGCAGAACGGATGGTCGATGGATCCGAAAAACTTTGAAGTGGCAACTGTGTACCTGAAGACGCAGCTTTGGGAGACCTCCCTCTAGGTGGACCGAAGATCTGCTGGATGCGAGACGCTCCGGACTTATTGACGTGGCGACACTTGGGGGAGGCCTGTGTCCAGCAGTGGACGCATGAAATGATGATGATGAAATACCTCATTGATGTCAGTCTATACACAATCAAAGGAAACTGACTAATCTCTTACCACACAGTTCTTCGTTAGCCTTCTGGTAACTTGCAGGCTTCACAATAGTTCTATTTATAATTGATTACGCTGCGCTGACGAATAAAGCGCGCCGTCAATCAATAATGCTACGATCAATCAATCTATCAACGGTAACCTGTAATCATCTTTTTATTCGCGATCGTATAATTCTTATGAAGGACCACCTTGACCCTCTCGTAATGTACTACTGTATCGATTATGTCATAAAATCTGTGGTGTAATACAAGTTTTCCTTGATTTTATTTTGATTACCTAATTAAAGAACAATCGTGGTGGCCCAGTAGCTAAGAGCTCGCCTCTCGTGCTTCGTGGTCATGTGTTCAAATCCGGGCAAGTATCATTGTGATATTTTGACATCGCTGACATCGGTGATGGCAAACATCTTAAGGAAACCTGGACTTGTAGTTAATATAAGTTTGAAATCGCCACCCGTCAAATCACCCGTCTTGATGAGCTAGCGTGATGACCACTGCTCGTGCCTTCTCTGTATGAGAAGAGGCCTTTGCCCAGCAGTGGGACAGTTACAGGCTGGTATTATAAGGTAATGGCTGGTCTCCAATTCTCCCAATGTCGGGCTCTAATATTACTGCCGAAATACTGACTTTTTTATAATCTTTATTTTTTACAGACTTTTATCCTTTTATCGTAAAATTTTACATTTCAACTTATAATATATCTTATCTTAACATTTTCAAAAAGTTTTACTACCGACACATTGCCATGTCATAAAAAAATCTAGCAGTATCACTGCCTGGATCAGCCAGGCTTAAAAAAAACGAACCCATGTCGAGACAATCGCTCCATACCCGTCTGGTTCTTGACACATTCCACCAAAAAATGCTGAACATCATCAATAACTATCACTGAACATCATCAATAGTAAATTTGGGGAATCTAGTTTTTTCATCAGTTGACCAAATCTTTTGATGGGATAGTGTCCAGAGCGAAGTCTTAGAGCCGCTACAATGTACGTTCTGCTCACTTTGGTGTCCACAAACCAAGGCATGCGAGAAGGCTGGTGTTGTATGACCTTGTACCAGATCCTTTTGACTTTACTTAGTTCTTGAAAGTAAAGATCCCATTTTTCAAAACAAGCTGTTTTACGTTTTGGCAGAGTTTCTATATAATCAGGCGCGCGTTATTCTTATTTCTGTGCCTTCTGTTAGTGCCAATTTTGCTAAACTGTCAGCCTCCTCGTTACCTGTCAATCCTATGTGCGATGTAAGCCATTGAACCTCACATTTACTAACCGTAAGTTAAATTCCTAAATGTTTTTTTTTTAATTTTGTAGGCTATCGATGTACCTCTAAACCCAGAAGCACATCAAGCCAAATGTTGCAGAGCACTATCAGTTAAGATCACGATATTTTGCTCAGTATCACCGCATAGACTTAGGGCTTTGACGCTTAGGGCTTAGGGCTTAGGGCTTAGACGTACTATGTATGTGTTCAGTTCCGCAATGCCAATTTTTCAATATGAGAGGAAAAGTACTCACACAAATATATAGGTTAGACAAAGTTTTGCCCAGGGTCACAACGGGCGTTTGCCAATAAAGTTGGCGACTCTGTGGTAATCTTGTCAACTTCCGGATGGATTTTGGCTCGAATAAGTTGTTTGTTTCCGTTTAAAGTGTTGTTTTGACAAGTTCTTGGTGTAACTGCTGAATGAGGACATTGATTTGTTATCGTTCCTCTCTTTGTTACGTTTTCTGTAGTCTCATTAAAAAGGTCTTAGTTGGCGTTTTGCTGTCTAAATCTAGAAAAAGGTCTCGCTATTATTGGGTGTTAATATTTAGCGACTCTTGGTCAGTTTGTCCTGATTAACTGATCTTGTAATGCAAAGATTGAAACAATGTCTAAATTGAAGGTAAACAATGAAGATCAAAGATAATTTATTCAAATCAGTCCTTCGTTCTTTAGTCCATCCAAAGGTTGTCTGGTAGATATCGCTGTCAGCGATAAGACCGCCTTTGTACCCATAGTATTAAGTTGCTGTATAATATGTGTTATTTCTTTTTTTGGTGTACAATAAAGTATATTCTATTCTATTATATTCTATTCTACCTTATCAACTGTTTTACTTGTCTACAAAGGATCGACCAGTCAACTGCACGTAGAACTAAGTAACAATTTTGTACTGTTTATTGGGCGGCTTTAACTTAGCTCAAGTGTTAATAACATAGATGTTTGTTGTTGTTTGTTTTTTTGTTTTTGTTTGTTTATGAATGCACTATATGATTGTAGGGTAAAAGGGTGGAAAGTACGTTTTCGTAGTATTATAATTCGACAGCAGACCTTGACCTGCATCGATTGTACCCTATCAGGTAGATATTACGTCTGTGATTGCATGATGTGTTGCACTACACAGTAACAGTCATTTTGTATGCAAATATTTCCTTTGAAATATTAGGGTAGAGCCGTTTTTGTTATATTCAAGGACTTTGTAGCTGTTTGAGTACACGTGAATACCTTTAAAGGAAAATATACTTGTTTCAAATTATTATGTTTTCCACAAATACGCACTGGACCCGTGTGGTGGGTTACAGCCATCCCTCTTTATAAAAAGGAGGCTTGTGCCCCAGCAGTCGGAATATTGTAGGCTGATTATGATATTTTCATATCAATTCAATAGATTACCGCCGCCTTATCATATGGGGGTATTCTGATGTCTCCGGTGATTCAAAAACAGGCTTCGAACCACACCAACGATGAGGCATCTCTTGTCCTGCTCTTTGTGCAAAACTGCCTGCACAAAGAGAGAACTTGACGCAGTCAACACTGAGGGTGTCGAAGTGGGTGAGTAAGTACTCAGTAATCAGCATTTATAAAAGCTCATAAAATAAGAAGATGAAACCATCGACACGAAGATAATGTTGCTGTTCTAAATTTAAATTTTAGTGCTTTTGTTCACAAGAATATGAACCCGGTCAAAAGATCTTGAAACCTCGTCCAGAATGTTCTTTATATTAAAACTGAAACAGAAATAATTTTAGTATACATTTACATATCCTTCAGTGCTAAGTGTATACATTAACATATCCTTCAGTGCTAAGTACAAGTTTAGGTACAAGTTAAGTTAATTATAATGCTTGGAACAGCCACAAAGACCTTCGTCATATCGCGGCGTTTATCTAAGTTCAGGCACCTTCAATATCACAAGTTCATTACCACGAGGTGAACCAGTGGTCCTCAAGCTTTCATTGAGAAGATATAGGTTTATTCTTATGTGAGTAGTCCAGTAAACAACAATATGATAAAGTACCGACAGGAATTTATATGAATCAGGTACAATCCTCGTCATCTGTCGTTATCTGATGTTAATTATCTATAAATAAAATAAATAAGGCATTTATTTCTTGCTTTTACAATATTTTTTTTTAAATTAAAAAGTTATTGTAAGTAGATTTAGTTAGCAAAAACCCCGGGTTGGGTAAAGGCCTCCTCCAAAGATGTCCATACGTCTCTATCCTGTGCTACGTCTATCTAGTTTGGGCCAGCTGTCCGTCTGAGGTCGTCTTCCCTTCTGGTTAGTGGTCTCCCTCGGCTTCTCTTGCCCGCTGGGCCGCTCCACGATGTTACTCTCGCAGTCCATCTCTGGTCTGTATATCTTGCGACATGGCCAGCCCATTTCCATTTAAGTTTTAGTGCATAAGTTAGAGCGTCGGTCGCATTGGTAGTTTTTCTTGTCTTAGTATACAGGGTGTTTCGTGCATCGTTTGCCAAATTGAAATGGTCGACTGAAGGGGTCACCTGCTAGCCATTCAGAAAATTAGGCGTAGTCTCTGAATTTTAATTTTATTTCGATATGTATTGTTTAAGAGTACTTTTAAAAATTAATTGAAGCGTATCTAAAAAATTAATTGAATCGTATCTAAAAAATTAATTGAATCGTATCTAAAAAATAGGTATCAAATAACAAGTATAGCAAAGATTTGCCAGAAGACAAAATTAGAACTAACGTACCAATCGAAACCAAGAAAAACGAACTTTGGTGTACCCCAGGGTAGCGTCCTCGGTCCGTTATTGTTCCTCGTATACATAAACGACATGCCGAGAGTTATTCAACATCCCATGACCCTGTTTGCAGATGATAGTACAGTTATTTTCACAGTACAAAATATGGCATCACATAGCTATGAAATGGATATAAATCTAAATCTGAACAGGTTAATAACATGGTTAAATAATAACAATCTTAATGTTAATTTAGATAAAACCTATGCTATGTCATTCAAACAAAGAATCAATCAAGATAAACTTAACATTAAATACGCTGACAAAACTATAGAAGAAACAAAGCACACAAAGTTCCTAGGGCTCTATATAGACGAGAATATGAATTGGTGTAAACATATTGAACATATAATAAAAAAACTAAATCAGTTTCAGTACGCTCTACATAATCTCAGTAAAATAACAAGTCGTGAAGCCGTACTAACTGCATATCATGCATACGTGTCTTCTACATTGCGTTACGGCATAATGTTTTGGGGAAATTCATCAGATAGGGAACTAGTGTTTAAGGCACAAAAAAAGTGTTTAAGAGCAGTATGCCAAATAAAAGCTACTGATAGTTGTAGGCCACACTTTATTGAGCAAAAAATAATGACATTTCCTTCTCTATATGCATTTGAAATAGTAATGTTCGTTAAAAAACACTTCAATTTATTTGAAACCCTGACTAGTAAACGTCACCGAGACAAAATTCACGTTATGCCTCATAAAACAGCATTATACGCAAAAAGCTTTCTGGGAATGGCTCCAAAAATTTATAATAAGATACCTATGACTATAAGAGCTGAGAATGATATTAACAAATTCAAAAGAATGCTAACAGATTTTATGGTTAAAAAAGCGTACTATTCCATTGGGGAATTCTTAAAAGACAGTTCAAATAAATAATAGTTGGATATGTCGTTGTATGAGTCAAGTGTCCGATTGATTTATGCTCAATTCGATTTAATGATTATTGGTATCTAATTTAATTTTAATAATAATTTAAATAATACAATGCATAAAAATGTATATTTTAAAATTAGATTTGTTTCCAAAATTTGTATGCCTATTAGGTTAAACATAGCGATCCTGACATTAGAATAAGATCTTATTATATTGTACCTATGTTTATACAAATAAATAATTTGAATTTGAATTTGAATTTAAATACAAAATTAGTGACATTAGTCACCTAGTTTTTTTTTTAATTCACACACAAAGGTAAAACTTAAATTAAAGCTCTACATGTTACAGCTGTTTATATGGCTACAAAAAAAAAACAAAAGCGACCGGGATCTTCCAACTTCCTCATTAATTCGCCAGTCTATCCTCTTGCTAATGATGTGCCACGTGCCATTTATACAAAAAATAAGTAATGAACACTTTACGTGGAGATGCATGCTATCAATAATTATTTCTCATTTTTATGGTTTTGTTGGAAGGAGATTAGTGAAACATGTACATCTTAAAAAAAAAGTATACGACCATTTTAGAATCAATAATAAGTAGAAATTTAATGTATTTTTATTAGTTGATATTTCTTTTTAAATAACGAGTAGATAGCTCCTAAAAACAGCACGAAAAACGGCTATCGCGGCGTTTTGCTCGGGGTACCGCCTTAATATTCTACATTCCTACGCCTTACGAAAACGTGTGGCCAGTGGTACAATGAGTAACATCCTTCACTTTTATCGAATCCCATTGCCAACATAGATCATTGACAGTAAGAACACATTTCCTTTAAGTTTGAGCATCTTCCACTGAGTCACTTGAACAAATCTTCGATCGCTGATACCCACTCCCAACACACCTCAGTACCTATTTAAAACAAAAGGTTTGAGTACCATTGACCCTTAGTTTCTTGAAAGCGTTCGTGGCGACGTTCGCGATAGGCCACTACAGCCCCTATGCATACTTAATCAGTTGCGTGGAACACTCTGATGCCATTGAACTGAATTTGCGTCAGTTCGGAAAATTGGTCTGTTCAGTTTTTCTTGTATTTCCTTTAGTTAGATTTATGTAAGTGTTATTTCGGTGGCGAGATTCGTGTCTACTGAATTAATAGGCGGTAAGCACGATGCTTGGCTTTGTCGGTAGGTATATGTTTGTATTCCGGTTTAGACAATAACAAAAGGTATAATCAGGCTACAGTCTGTGACTTTAGAAAGGTGTGTTCTATAATTTCTATCCAAACCTTGATTCTTATTCTCGAAACTTCTTTCTCAAATGGAGAGCCACACTGTCGATGAGTGCCTTAGGCTAGGTACATTTTGTCCTGAATAATGAACAGTTCCTGTGCGACGATAATCGAAATCACGGGCAAAATCATCATAGTCAAACATAGCCACTAGCCAGGATTAAAAAAAGAGTTTGAAAAATGGAGACGCCCCAACGAATTATAATACCAAAGACTTCCACTAACCGATTACGTAGATAAAATTCTAAGAAGGCGTTAATTATTGACCAACGATGAAATCATCTGATAAGGTAGACCCTGTGACCTTGCCTAACTTGGATAAGCAATGACATACCTTCAGGTTAACTAACACCAAATCAAACTAGTTTTCAGAATTATATGTAAGCTTTTAATAGTGGTTGTGCGAATTGCAAGCCCCTTTGTACCCAAATGTGTTTTAATGCCTGTTGTTCAATATAGACTGTACTTAGGCGAATTTCTGCAGGAGCTTCATGACAGGGGACGGGGATTTCTATCACATGAGACACCTACCTATCCTTCTGCAAAAAGATGATGGATAATTAAGTCCTTGACACATCTCTTTGTCGAGTCTGTTCGTTGAGATGTATATTACAGCCTTATTCATTATTTACGAAAAACTATCAATCAGATAAGCTAATGGAAACTGATCGATATCGGTATACAGAAGCATTAGTAAAGGGAATATAAGGTAGGTATACTCTTTTATGGGATAATATTATGATGCTAGGGCTGCTAAGTATTACCCTGTAGGTCTATCACGCGAGATCCTTATCGAATACCAAGCTATAACAGAATAAAATGCTACCGTTTTTAAATACTCTGACACGTGCTAGTGTGTTATTAGTAGTTGACTGCTTGTGATTCAGATGTAGTCAGCTCAGAGTGCCTAAGACAAGGGACCGTCCCTTGTCTTAGGCACCCTGAGCTTATGTAAATATGAACAATGCAGCTTTAAGTATATAAAGTCTGCATGTTGCTGAGATATATTTACGTTACTGAAGCTTTTTTTTAATTGGGACAATCCCACCGCATTATTTTCAAACCAGTGCAACTCCTGAAAGCCAGAATCAACAGTGGCGACCACCAGAAAAGCACCGCGGCAATGAAGCTCGATGAAGTCCCGGCGAATGAATGTAACTGTCTTGGATCCTGCAACGAAATTAATCAGAAAAGAATAACAGTTACTGAAGTTGTTAGCTTGCAGGGATGATAAAGTGGACTGTATTTAAATAGGCGATTGGATGAATGCAGTAGCTATTCAAATTACAACTGTACCGGACAAACAATAAAGATTATAGGAGTTGTGAACTGTCGCGGTGGCGTCCGTGGCAGCGAGTGTAGATCGAGCCGCGCTGTGTCGCTGCCATGACCATGCAGCTGTGTGTGCAACTGTGCACGCAGTGCAGAATAGATGGGTTCAGT
Source organism: Orthosia gothica (assembly GCA_949775005.1). NCBI lineage: Eukaryota > Metazoa > Arthropoda > Insecta > Lepidoptera > Noctuidae > Orthosia > Orthosia gothica. The sequence continues at coordinate 4,453,942 of OX459042.1, forward strand.
TCCCAATTGAAGCCGACAAATACGTATTTAGGTATACAAATTGCCGGATCAACTCAATTGAGAGAGCCATCGAAAGCTAAGAAAGAAGATGTTCTTATATAATATGTCGGACGATAACTTGTAAACTTCATAGAAGTTCAAATAATAAAAGTTTCTAGCGACTGAAGTCTCAACATTCCTTGCATATAAATCAGAATTTTTCCAAACTTTCAAGAAGTGGTTCATGAATCAATGTTCTACATACTGCGCAGTTCTTACACGCGTATTTGGGTCAGAGCTGCCCCTACGTATGTTAAGGCTAATCGCTGGCGTTTTGTGCGGAGTAACCTACATATCGCTCGATATAAGGTCATGTTTGTGCTGCAACTAGTGAGTAGGGTAGCGTAGCGAGAAGAGTTGCGTGTGAGGAACATGGCGTAAGTGCCTGGTTGATGAAAATAGAGAGGTGGTAAGTACTGGAAAGGTGGAAGAATAAAGGTTTGTGATTTGGTTTCACCTTGAGATGTAGGCGAGACTTTTTGAGGCGGGGAACCTGGTTCTGTATAAAAGTGAATATAGTCACTATTTCACAGTTTTAAGAGTTAGCAAGCACCAAGAGCTCACCATGGTATATAAGCTATTGGCTTACTTAATGTAGGTATTTGTCTGCATGTTTTTGTGTCCAGGTTAAGGAGCAAAAAGTAAGCTAGAAATTCTGTCTGAAGAAAGATGGACCTTTGAATAAAACAAATTTTTAAACCAATGTCTTAAAGCCATGTGATTTAGCGACAATCGGAGAAGTGGAAGCCATTTTAGAGATAGTGCCTTAGACGTAAGTATTGTGTGAATAGGCCTCAATGTTATGCGGTATACAATATCTACTTCAATTTTAACCACAAACCTAAAAAGGTTTGGTTTTCCATTTATTTACTTACCTTCGTGACTAAACAAGGTGTTAAGTAAAAGCACACTCATCGTGGCAGGAGTTATGCGATGAATGACCAAGATAGCTGGCTGCTTATACAAATAGTGGATGGCATTATGCAGAATGGACTGAAATAGTCTTGTCAACGTCGCCTAGAGGTTACTAGCGACATGTTATGTAAGTTCCGTGCTAGAATGGCTTAGCAACAAGGATTTGATTGTCTTTGTTTAGGTGGGAACATTTTTACCCTTATATACAGAATTTGTTTTTTTATCAATTGGTAAACTCCGCCACGATTGTTATAAATAATAAAAGTAGAGAAGTTTCATAAGCACAAGTTTGCGCGGTCAACATTTGAACACATGAACACCTTCGAAATGTTTGCATGTAATGCGCTATTTGTTTTTGCTACTCCATAGATGCAACGTCGCGATGTGAGACGCTTTGCAAAGTGCAACTAGTTTTATCTTTTTGACAGACCGTCCCCATAAATGTGCCTGTAAATGATTTAATTGAAATTTACAGGGTGAGTTTTTCAAGTAGGCGTGGATCCGAAACTTTGAGGAATAGCGAAAGGAGGAGTACTGAAAGGAGTCACGAGGTCAATTTTCATGAAAACTTAAACTACTTCATTGGATTTTTGAATAATCAATATTCCTTGCCAAGAATCGAACACGTTGATTAAAAAAAACCGGTCAAGTGCGAGTTATACTCGCGCACGAAGGGTTTCGTACCATTACCGCAAAAAACGGCAAAAAACACTTTTGTTGTATGGGAGCTGTTTTTCCTGTTCCGTGTTTGGGAGCCCCACTAAAATATTTATTTAATTCTGTTTTTAGTATTTGTTGTTATAGCGGCAACAGAAATATATCATCAGTGAAAATTTAAACTTTCTAGCTATCACGGTTCAAGAGATCCAGCCTGGTGACAGACAGACATACGGACAGTGGAGTCTTAGTGATAGGGTCCCGTTTTCATCTTTTGGGTATGGACCCCTAAAACAAATTTTACAGTATAATCTTATTACACCATTCGAAAGTGTCTCTTATAAGCATCAAATTCTATGAATTGATGATACTAATTGTTTTGTTGTAATTGTAATTTTTGACAAATACTTCCAAAAAGCAAGTAATTTTTCGCTTTGTAGTGTTTTGTTTTGGCTTTTTTTTGTTAAAAGTTTTTATTTCTCTTTTTAGTTATGGTACTTTAACAAGCCTGTTGCCAAACACGACGGTCACATTGTTTTATTACGAAGTTACGGTGCCTTCTGGCTTCATCACCAGATCAGTTCGATGGTACCATTGTCATTAAAACCATTTACCTATGTATATAAATTTGCTTCATCACAGTTCGTAATTAAACTATTCGAGATATACTCATACGCAAATCATACTTATCATTGACAAGTTCCAGTGGCCTTCTTTGGTCTTCTTCATCAGTTCTACTTCACCAAATAATACTTTCTTTTCTGAATACAAATGCTTGCCATGTTGATGAAAATACCAGAATCGCTATATGAATGTCTATAAAATTTGTGGCGTTCCCTCGATTTCCATGGGCCCCTCATCAGATCCTGGGTTTGGTGACAATGGGACCACCTCGAGAGTATACGCTATCAAACAAAAAAGGGAATTTCAAAATCGTTCCATAATTGATGTAGTAATCGGTGAAAATACATTAAAAAAAACATACCTACATAAAGTCAAACACATTAAACCTCCTCCTTTTTGGAAAGTCGGTTAAAAAATTAGGTCTTACCTCGACCACTTGAAAAACTCATTCTATATATACTTTGAGCTTGCTAAGTTATCTTGGCTATACAAGCTAAAATTCCTTTGAAGAAAAACGTCGAAATGGAACAGCTGTTTTAACTCACGATACTGATTAATGTTGAATTAAACTTTGCATGCTGTTGTGAGCTAGCTTATTTTAGATTGATAACGAGGTTTGAGTTTGATGATAATACATTGATTTCAATAGTCTCTTCCACTTGAGTAGAGCTCAGTAACGGCCCCAACTTACGTTTTGTGGGTCACGGGTTCGAACCCAGGCAGGCGCTTTACTTTGTGTAAATTATTCCATTACCACTGCTCCAAAAACGGTGAAGGAAAATATCGTGAGGAGACCAGCATGTCCTAGAACCAAATATTCGAAGACATGTGACATACACCAACCCGCACTGGGCTCGCGTGGTGGATCAAAGTCAAAGTTGACAAAAGTCAAAGTCAAATATATTTATTCAACTAGGCCAATAATACGGGGGAGATACGGGAGAATGACAATAACATCTAGTCAGCCCCAGTCAACCTCACCTGCACGCTCTGGAAGTTTGTACATACAAACAACGAAAAGACGACAGCTTTCCAGCTGTCGTGGTGCTCCCTGCTAGATAACAAACGAGGCAATGGCGACCGAGCTGTGGCGGTATAACCACTCACTGTCACGCTCCCTGCTAGATAACAAAAGAGGTGTCAGCAGCCTTTGGGCCCAAATAGCCCTAAAAAACGACTGATGCAGAAGGCAATGGGAAACCACTGCATTATATTCCCAAGAAACCTATGAAAATGCCTAATAAAGAGAGAGCGATGGCATGCGACCCGGCTACCACCCGGCGCCATGTCGATTCCAGGTCGCATGGTGTGAAGTATGCTACTGGTTCCACTGTAGTGACTCATCAACTCATCAGGCTCAGTGCGTACAGGATGCTACTGGTGACAACAACGCATCTGCCCGAACTAACCGCCCACAACTGCGGAAGAGGATCAGGATTGGGACATGGAATGTTCGGGGCATGCTTCAACCAGGGAAAGTGGAGATTATAGGCAATGAGCAAAAGTGTTATCACCGGGATATTCTAGGGATTACAGAAACCCACATGAGAGGCTCAGGTTTCTATGCCACCGCTTCTGGACATACCATTTACTTTTCCGGACCAGAGAGCGCAAGTAAAAATGGAGTGGGCGTCAGTGTGTCTCCACTTATCAACAAGTCTGTCCTCGGATACAATCCAGTAAGTGACCGGATAATGACTATGCGAATTAACACAAAACCATGTCACATGAACCTGGTCGTAGTGTATGCACCGACTTCTCAGTCATCTGAAACAGAACAGAGAAACAGATCGAGGGTTTTTATAGACAGCAAGAGGACACTATTAAAAGCTGCCCCAGAAGAGACATCACACTTTTGATGGGAGACCTGAACGCAAAGATCGGTTCAACAAATCGGGAGGACCATTTACGAGAAGTAGTAGGGAAGTATGGTCTTGGGGATAGGAATAATAGAGGTGAGATGTGGCTGCAATTTTGCGCGGAGAACTCTCTCACTATCATGAACACCTGTTTCCAGAACCACCCATACGCCTCTACACTTGGGTGATGCCAGGAGATCGCTTTAGAAATCAGATCGACTATATTGCAGTCGCAAAGCGATGGAGATCCTGCATAACCAACACCAAGACATACCCTGGTGCCGACTGCGGAAGTGATCACAAGCTTTTGGTTGCAGAAGCGACCATCAAACTGAAGAAGTGTCCAAGAACCGCAGTCGGAAGAATTATATCACAAGGTATTTTTTTATAGAATTTAACACAGTTGGGATACTGGGTGAAAGATGATTGTACTTTGTACTTTAGCTAATCTGTAAGAAGGTCGATCTTTCTTATCTTTATTTCTGGTATTACAATTGTATCTATACAACTCTTACTCTTCTAAAGAGTCTTCTTGTACTTTACTAAAGAGATGTATATTTTTCCTTACATACATAATATTTTCATAAATGAATTGGCAAGAAACTGTCACAATATTAATATTTTTAAATAGTTCTTTAAGAGATTCTCGGTGACTTAACTTATATATGGCTCTGACGGCTCTCTTTTGCAATATAAATATGGATTCAATGTCAGCCGCTCGACCCCACAGTAAAATACCGTATGACATTATGCTGTGAAAGTAACTAAAATAGACCAAACGCGTGGTTTCTACATCCGTCAACTGTCTTATCTTTCTAACAGCATAAGCGGCTGAACTTAGCCGACCCGCAAGAGATGTTATGTGAGGACCCCATTGCAATTTGTCGTCTAGAGTGATTCCCAGGAAAACTGTTTGATTTACAAAGTCCAGTTTTTCGCCATTCAATATGATATCGCATTCGGTACTTCTATCATTCGGCAATGTGAATCTATTATATTTGTTTTTTTTTTGCATTTAGCACCAAATTGTTTGCCGTGAACCAATTTTGGACCTGATGAATGGAGTTATTCACGTCATCAAGATTTCGTGACCGCCGATCCATTTTAAATATCAAACAACATCATCTTCGGTTGATTTTGTAGTAATTGGGGTAAATCGTTAATATAAACTAAAAAGAGGAAAGGACCCAATATCGAGCCTTGAGGAACACCCATTGTCATTTCAGACCCTATTAAGTTAACGCGGTTTACCTGAACTTTAACTTGTCTGGCTTTTAAAAATGATTACCACCCATTATCTCTCTCACAGAGGCCTGTGTTCCAGCAGTGGGAACATTAATAGGCTAATGATGGGTCTCTTCCACAAATACCAGAAATGGGGCGATGTCAAAATACCAGCATGTAATCCTAAAAGTTTTTAATTTTGAACAGCCATTTGTTAGCATGTTGAAGAATGCCCCTCTCACGATCACGAACGACCGATTTAGATTTTCATTAGAAGGTTCAGCTGTAGGCTATCAAAGGTCAATAAAATTAAATCTAAAAAGGTAATCTAGAAGCGTGCAACCCTCTGCCATAGTCTATGTTATCTAGTACCTAGGTATAACCTCTTCTATATACCTAGGTATATAATAATAGGTGTAATAAATTCGTGATACCTTTGTTAAGAATGATGTATTAGTTTTTTTTGTATGTTTAATTTGTGTATTTTATCTATGGGTCTATGGGTACCTAAGTATAACCTCTTCTATATACCTAGTCTGCACCTCTCTTGTTTTGGGAAATCATTCAATGAATTCTCCCGCTCTGGGTTAAGCGGGAGGCGGGAGGGCGTGTCAGACTTTTACTGACTAAACCCACCCGTGTTCCTTCAGTTGCTTGAGTCAGGACCGCGGTAACTCTCTTTCAAATTTTCTTTTTCTATAAGACGATATCGAGGTCAAGAACAGACTGATCTCGAAAAAAAATGTAGCTGAAATATTTATTATGGTACCGAACCCTAAGCTTGGTTGATGTGATAATTTCACAATAAAAATATTCAAACTGACCATATCACTTCACTTTCCTATTCAAAGCGTTACTCGTTAGAATTTTATATTGATTATATCGTAACCCTTAATACAAGGACTGAAAATATATTTTCGCGTGTTTTGATGCTTAACTAGATTCGCATCTATATCATGAAAAGAAAATATTACGTTCGAAATTTAAGTTTGAAATCCATTGCGTATTTTCGTCAATGCTTTCGTGAAAAGTGTATAAGACAAGCAGCAATGGATTGGGAGCATTAAAAAAAATTGTTTCTAAAGTTTCGTTGTATGTTTTTGGTACCGTGGTAGCTGGATTGTTTGTCCACAATAACCATGGCAACGATATCGTAACATCTCGCCAACGGAGGTGAAACTACGCTGATTTAGTCAATGGGTCGTTGATCCTTCGCGGATTTGTACTTTTTTAGGCTATTTTGGCTATTTTGTATGTAGACCTTGTAAATTATGGCCTGTATAATTGTATGATATGTTATCAGTAGACATTTATGTTTGAGAACCTGTTTTTGGTGTAATAAAGAGCGTTTTGAATGTTGCTTAAGTTGTTGGAGTAAATTTATTGGAAATCTGGTTATTGAACCTGAATTATTGGCACTCACATACACAAACAGGCTAACCCGGAACAACTATCTGGACCTAGGCCATGCAAATATTTGTTCCGTGCCTCGTGCGGGAATCGATCCCGGGGCACGCAGCGTCAGCCAATCGGTCAGCCACTGCACCAACAGATTTAGATTAGGTACTATCTCAGCATGACATTCTGTTCAGATCTAGGTAAGTATCTAAAGTAGGTCGCTCTTTTAATTACTAATGTTATGTTTCACATTTAGCTATAGGTAGGTGCATACATAGGAAAATAAATCTACAAAAAACATGCTGCATGTACAAGCTTGTACAGTCGCGTCATGATCACAGAAAGGTATCTTGCACTAACTTTATAAAGTTTTAACACAGACAACTGCTTAATCAAGTCTTATCTCATTTCCCCCTGTCTTAAAAACAAACATTAACTACCTATTTACTTTGTAAGCCTCTAATACAGGTAGCGCCATCTGTAGCGCAAACTAAAAACTACAACCGTGTATTTTTTTTTAAAGTCTCAGCATTTAGGTTTTAACCTTTTTTTTGCTGTGGTTAGGTTGTGTGAGGTTGGCAGCCAGCCAGGTGTTGTGTTGAAGGAGAAGAATAATACTCGAAGGCAAAATACTACAAACAGTTTTAGTTCTGCTACTCGGCACTAGATGGCGGTGTACTCATCAAAGTTTTTACGCGAACGACGGTAATGTGCTGAGCAAAGACAGGAATTAGGAGCTTGACGAATAGTTTACAAAAAAAAAACAAGAAATAAATAGCTAGCTCTCGGACTATACCCTAAAAATTGACTCATTATATCTTCTAAAGTAAGACCCGACAAAATCGACAAATCTGTGACTTTAGGAAAAATAGCGACTAAATTTGGGAGAAAACAGATCTTCTTTAGGTGTCCTAAGTTATTGATATATAGATGTGGCCAAGCTGGGGAGATGCTCCCTAGATCGGCCACCTATGAGCTCTTCTAACTTTTGAACCAGTGACCAACAAATTCTGATTTTGGGCGATAAATTTCGACTAATTAGCGACTCATTTTTTGTGTTGTAAAAATTAAAATCCCTGATGGTGGCCCTGCCAGTGTCGGTCACACTCAAACGTGTTTAACCGATCGTCTCGCCGGGAATACGCTCGCAAATTGCCAGTATGACATGGCTTTTAGGGTAATATTGCAATAAATAAAACCAATAAATACTGATGATTCTTTATTTCCTTATAGTTATAAGTAAATATTAATACTTAAGATACAATAAGAAGTTATTTTGTTCCTATAAATAAGTTCTCCACTTGCTTAAAAAGAATTCACAGTACCTCGGTGTTGCTACTACTAAATTTACAATTAAGTAGTATTTACAGATCAAAAAAATTATAAAATTTGATATTTTTTGTAAGTACCTACTTACTACAAACATTACTTAAGAGATGTTAAAGATTTTTATAACTTATTTTTTATTTCAAGAAAACATTGTTTTGAGGTATGAGAGTAATACTATAATAAGCACGTCACTAGTAAATAGTAGACTAGTTTTTCGAAATCTAAGAACATAAGTTACTACAGCTATGCACGGTCCAACACTCACATAACTGTTGGATGCAACTTTGTGTCGATAAGATTGTTGGTGATCTAGAATGTGACTAATATTAAGTATACAGAATATGATCCTATATAATTTTGATAATTATCATCGGCTTAGTTCGAAACGAATTAAAAATATAATGAACATATGCATTTAGAAGGTGTTTTCGAAAACATTTTTTTTTTTAAATGTCGTGACCATAATGGCAAATTGCACTTTAGGAGATACTGAGAAAAAAAAAGGTCAAGAGAATCCTACATGTATGTCGGTAAAGGTAATCTTCAACATTCCAATTTAGTAAATGAGTTTGAAGATAAGTGTTGCACTAAGCCGGCTAAAACGCTTTTAAATTACAATCGATGAGTTTAATATATTGATAAATAAGTTTCGTTACAACTGCTTAAAAATATTTTACAAAAACTTACACGAAATGTGATTTTTACTTCATAAATGCGAGGACTACAATAACTGGCAGTTTAGTAAAAAAAATATTAATTTATTAATTAGGTTTTAACTAAAATAACAAACATATTGGAACGTAAACTTACTTAGCTAATTAAACACGAAATGCCAATTATGATGTACGACACTTTTCAAGTTAATTTTTTCTTACGTTTATCAATATACTTAAAAATCAGTGAGAAAATGTTAATAATTCATTTTTTAAGAAATGTACCAACTAATGAGGTTGGTAGTGTCTACATCGAAAATATTTTTTTATATTAATAATATTATCAACATTTTCGAAACTATGGATAAGGTTAAACATTTTAGTAATCTAGATTTAAATTTTCTCATAAAACTTACTGACTAGTACATTATAAATACAAAAAATAAAACAGATTACCACAGCGCACTTAACTTAAAAGCACAACATTAGAAATCATAATATTAAAAACACGTGGAATATAAACAAACGAAATAATAATATAATAAAAATAGATGTACTAACATCTAAAAAACTTTAAGTTAATAATCGATCGCTTACTCCACTGACTTACATAGTTAGATCTATCAACATTTAACTCTATCTACGGTCGTAGTAACATGTTTGTTGTTGTCTCGTGTACTAGGGTCCTAATACTTCGTATCCATTGAAGAGTCAGTTAGACTAAAGATTATAAAAAGCAACGTTTCATGGTCACTTGTCAATAAGGTTTCAATTATATCCGAAGAAAATAAAGGCAAGCCTGATTCACACTTACGAATAGTCGTAAATGCGATTATTATTCATTACAATATAGAAAATGAAGTATTTAATAATGACTACAAGTTAACAGATGCAATAAAGTGGTAACTACAACTACTTTGACAAGACTCACACTGGATTGCAGTTATTTTAAAGTATGGATAAAAAGCTGAATTTGTAAAATCGAGTAGACAAATAGTCGTAAGTTCTGGCTACTCTAGAAGGAAGAGAAGAAGAACAATGGTATGACACTTTGCGAGGCAGGTCATTGTCGATGTCTAAATTACGAAACGATTAGCAGGCAGCTAAGGAACTGACGCTCCCTACATATATACTATGAGTTTCTACTCGTATAATATAGATTCCTCTGTCAAAAGATGCCGAATCCTCATTGATATTAATAGTCAATTAGTAAATAAGGAACACGCAATGATAGGAATTAGAACAATCGCAAAGTGTCAGCAATAAATATTAATAAAAGCGAAGTCGGAGACAGTTCGGAAAAATCGCGAGGAACTTAAATTAACATCAAGGAATAATCGGTTCTTAAACGATCGATGCGAACGATCATTGGAATCGAATCGATTAGCCGGCGTTGCGGTTCGTTTTGGGTGGTGCGGCAGGGTGATGTAGGAAATCCATGTTGAACTCTTCGACGATGGTCTTGGGATGAAGAGCACTGATATTGTTGTCAACGGTGTATGTTCTGGCGTGAGTTTGAGCGAGTGCTTGTCTCGGTTCGTTTTCCAGCCAGTCGTCGTCGCGAAGTCGCTTGCGTCGTGCGATTTGTTTGTCACGCAGATGTCGCAGCCGCGCGAGGTGGGCATTGATCTGTTGCGGAGTGAGCCCGGTGCGGCCTGAGCGGAGCAGCTGAGCGTTGCGCTGGTACGAGCCTTCGGGGTCGCGGCGGTTCCATGTGTAACTGGAACGGCAAAGTATTATGAATTAGTTTTCTTTGATCACTTCTGGTCATATACAACGGCAAAATATTGTTTGCCCAAAAGTCCTGTGGCACTCCTTAGATAATGTTTACATTTTCGTTTTCAAGCTAATAGTAACTGTTGGACATTAGGTTATCTTTGATGGTTAGCGTATAACGCGAGAGAACATCTAAACAGGCGAGACCAGTCCACCTGTTGAAAACCGATTAGCAACGCATCTATACAATGTACTGCGAGTGCCAAGCTTTCAACGATCGACATGGTTGGCACTACAATACTATCGACAAGAGAAAGCACTTTTACCATCTCGCTCACCAATATTGGCTAAGCAATAGTCAATAACTAGTCCATTCCAAACATTGGACGATAAGGGAGAAGCGATTGCAGTTAATTTGATCAATGTTAGCCATAAATGTACATTTAATGTGTTTTTGTTCGAAAGTACGTGCTCTGAGAAATTGATTGCTGTTGGTCTGGTAATGGAGAAAGTTGGCCAAACATTAAGTATTATTAATGGGCCATGTATTTATTTTACGTGATAACTTTTTTTACTTTTTTGCTACACGTGCGATATCGGCCGTTACCCTCTTTTAGTAATAGGTGATTATTTTACTCTGTGCAGTGGGGAAAAGTTTGTTATACAGAAATTTTTATCTTGAGTTGAGCACTACAGAGAATTCATGTTTGAAAAGTTCTTGTAAGTTTAATAACCTACATGTTATGGAATTACAAGCTACTCGAGATTCTTATGGAAAACTTACCCTGGGAACGGTCTCTTGAGCCGCCTGTGGATCAAAGGCCTCGATCTCTTCTTCAACTCATTCGGTCTCAGATCATATTTCGAGTTAATATCATTCGACCTCGGGCCGTGTCTCTTCTGGCCTACTCGGGAATGGTTTGGGTTCGGGCGAAGATCGTACGACTTCGGGTTAGGTACGGGGTTGACTGTGACGTCATTGATCATCATGGGATCGTTGACCTCCCTGCTGACACTCGGTGCGGTGATTTCGTTGATCTTGCCCATTCGTTGCCAACGTCGACGTAGGTCTTTAACTTTGGTCTTTGGCACCTTCTGGAGTTTTGTTTGGCAGATGAAGTGACGGGCTTCGATGCAGTTGCGTGGTGACCACCTGCAGCAATTAGAGTTGATAGTGATTAAATGAATCAATGAGTTGATTATTTAGTTAACATTCCTCGTTGATAGTACCAAGACGCTAGGAGTTGATATTATTGACTACTAACGAAGGAAGTTTTGATATTCGTTTAAAATTAGTTCTATAAACAAAATTACAGTACATTAACATGTTTAAGCAGTCCATAGAGTCGAAATAAATTACCACAGTGATTATAAATCGTTACAAACCCATTATGATTATTAGGACAGTACATGGTGTCCCATTTACATTCATCATGATTCTGACCTACATCCAGCCATATACCAGGCCCCTCAGAAAGTATTGCGAAAAAAAGTTTTTATATATGGGAGACTGGCCAGTTATAATGTTTTTCGAAAATATGATTATTTATAAGTAAAAATAAGTAAGTTCCAATTTCAAAATTTCCCTCCACATTTTTTGCGAGTTAATTCAAAGTATTGTGTCTCACTGAAATATGGATCTGCGCCGGGAACATTTTAGAGCTATGATTTTATACGATTTCAAGTGTCGCCTGAAACCGGATGAATCGTACGATAGACTTCAAATGGCATTCATGGATGAAGGCCCTTCCAAGGCAACCGTGTATCGTTGGTATAACGAATTCAAGCGCGGTCGACCAACTTTGGGGGATGACGAAAGAAGCGGTCGCCCTTTGACGGCTGTTACCGAAGAAAACGTGCTAGCAGTGAAAAATTTAATCCAAGACAATAGGCGAATTACATATCAGGAGATTCAACACATATTGAAGATTGGATCGGGAAGCGTTCACGAGATTCTACACAGCCATCTTCGCGTGAGGAGGATAGTATCACGCTGGGTGCCGCACAACCTCACCGATGCTCAGAAGCAGGCCTGGGTGGAATGGTGCCGTGATATGCTTAACAAATTTGAAGCAGGCTCGTCTCGGCGTGTTTACGACATCGTTACAGGTGATGAGTCCTGGATTTATCAATACGACCCAGAAACCAAGCGCCAGTCGACTGTTTGGGTGTTTCAAAATGAGCCAACGCCTACCAGAGTGAAGCGATCTAGAAGCGGGGGTAAGATTTTGATCGCTAGCTTTTTTAATTTGACTGGCCACTTGGTATCAATTCCCTTACGGGATCAAAGAAGCATTAATGCCGAATGGTATACTACCAAATGTTTGCCAGAAGTTTTCTCTGTTATAAGCAACAAGCGACCAAACACAGGGCTCCGCGGGCTACTGCTCCACCACGACAATGCACCTGCGCACACCGCACTCAAAACGAGGGACTTCCTGGACAGCACGCCAGTCAAACTCCTGGGTCACCCTCCTTACAGCCCTGATCTAGCACCGTGTGACTTCTTTTTATTCCCAAAAATAAAAAATCAGCTCAAAGGGATACAATTTTCGTCGCCGGAAGATGCGCTGGCTGCGTTCGAGCAGGCTGTAAACGAGGTGTCTGCGGCGGACTGGAAAAAGTGTTTTGAAAACTGGTTTAGGCGCATGAATCTTTGTATAGAGGCTGGTGGAAAGTACTTTGAAAAGATTTAATAAAAATATATGTACGTATAGAACAATTTTTTTTAGTTTCGCAAAACTTTCTGAGTGTCCCACGTAAGTGCTGCTTTTGTTCCCATGTGAAACCAATGATCACTCCATAAGGCGCCAGTACCATGGCCTTCAAAACTTTAAAACGGCCATAAAACTGACTGCTAAAAATAGGAGGTAGGTATACTGTGCGATGACGTCACAGACTAGGGACAAAAGACCAACACAGGCCACGGAATCGTAAAACTTATTGCTTTTCTCAGGAACGCTCTACGTTTAGTCGGTTTTGGCGGTTTGTGGTACAAGGAATAGGAGACTGGAGACTTTTTGACTTATGTTATTAAGTACTCGTATTAATGAATTAAATTATTTTAGCTGTAAAAAGATTATTCTAAAACATTTACTTAGCATCTTTCATTCATCATCATTGGCTCCTAAAACACAGGCCCCCGGTCTAGTTTAGGAGGCAGCAGTTCGCACTTGTTTTTGTCTCTCTGTACAACATTTATTATTTTAAAATCTGTGTATTGAATTATTTTAATGTAAATGTACAAATAAACAATTTATTTTTATTTTATTTTTTTTTAAATCTCTTACGGAGAGCTAGAAGATCTCCTGGTTATAACGAAATAATATTTTTTGCATTGTCTTTAATTTAATTTCTTATTATTATTATTTTTGGTCCCGGACCTTTGAAAGGCGTACCAGGGGCCGAAATCAACTCGCAGATGCCTTGTTAGACATGTAGGGTAAAATGTGACAACTTGTTATTATTAATCTCCGTAACTCGTCATCTGATTTAAATATTTTACTAATAGCTGCACTATAAAAGCTATAACTGTAAAACTTTTCATTTCGGGAATTCAGTGGGATCGGCCATGGGTAAGAAACCGCGGGCGAAAGCTAGTGGAAAATATAGCAATTTTTTTTTTTTTTTTTTTTTATAAAAAACTTTGCCCCACACTAGGAATTTCTTCCTGTATCGTGGGTGCGTTTACAAACATATAAACTCACATATACAAACACCCAGAGCCGGAACAACTATCTGTAGGTCATACAAATATTTGTTCCGTGCGGGAATCGAACCCGCGACACGCAGCGCAGCAGTCAATTGCTCAACCACTGCGCCAACCGTGCGCCCAAACTATTGATTGGTTATATGAGTTCGAAGTGTGATTTATTGAAACAATTTAGGTCTTTAATAGAGACTTATGTATGTCAATGGATATTGAAGTCGACATATTGGCAATAACCGTTAAATATTTTACAATGCATGTCCTCGAAAAGAGCGGTTTTCCAAGCAGCCAAACTGTGCGGAAAGTGTCACTTTTTTTCACTAGTGCTTTTTACTTTCCTGTATTTTTTTAATTTTTAACTGCAACGTCAGTCCGATGCATAGAGCTTTTATTATTTGAGAAAAGTTTTAAAAATTAGGTATGTACAGATTATCATTCATATAAAAGGTAAAATAAAACTAATACTTTATTTTAGGCGTTTTTAATAACTCAAGATTTAGATTTTGATCAATAAATTTATTTTAAATATTCATTAAATATGTTTGGCAGAACGTATATTTTGCTCGTGCCTTATTGCGTTACGATGTGACAGCTATTCGCACATGCGCAGTAGATATGCCCGAGGAACTATTAGTTAATCTGTGGATATGCTGAACGCGCTTGAATAAGCCCGCCATTTTATTAATGTATTTATTTCCTCGCACAATGCATAGTAAAATGTTGTATGATACACGTACGTAAGATGATTTCCGACTCGTGTCGATTTATCCACTCACTCGCTTCGCTCGCTCGTGAACAAAAATGCCACTCATCGGAAATCACCTACCTTCCGCACTTGTAGCATAAATAACTATACTAGATTTGTCTCTCCTTTTACTAGTCGGAAAAAAATGTACTTCTTCTTTCTAATGATTCTGATTATATATTAAGACGTGATTAGGGATGCTGCAATGTTTATGTGAAATATAAAAAACCGACCAAGTGCGAGTCAGACTCGCGCACGAAGGGTTCCGTACTTGGTAAATTGCGGTTTACGATTTATGACGTATTAAAAAAAAACTACTTACTTGATCTCGTTCAAACCAATTTTCGGTGGTAGTTTACATGGTAATGTACATCATATATTTTTTTTACTTTTATCATTCTCTTATTTTAGAAGTTACGGGGGGGGGGGACACATTTTACCACTTTGGAAGTGTCTCTCGCGCAAACTATTCAGATTAGAAAATTTTTTTATTAGAAACCTCAATATCATTTTTGAAGACCTATCTATAGATACCCCACACGTATGGGTTTGATAAAAAAAAAAATAGTTTCAGTGTTTGTTTTTTTTCTATTTTAGAGTGAAAATCTTAATGCGGTTCACAGAATACATCTACTTACCAAGTTTCAACAGCATAGTTCTTGTAGTTTCGGAAAAAAGTGGCTGTGACATACGGACGGACAGACAGACAGACAGACATGACGAATCTATAAGGGTTCCGTTTTTTGCCATTTGGCTATGGAACCCTAAAAAGACAATCTTACGAACCATGAATGACGATACAGAACAATTTAATGATTTGCAGGAAAAGGAAATACAAAGAAAGGTGTAGGTTAAAGGAGACTTTTTGCCAAAGTAGTTGAACGCAAAACAAAAAACAATATTTAAATTATATAAATCGCTAATAGAACATCACTTGAATACACGTAAGTCTCAAACGGTCTTGTAACTTAAGTTGAATTCCAGAGCTTTAGGCTGTAACCGAAATGCCGCCGACAAACTTGAGTGGCCACACTCTTATGTTTGTCACGATTCAATATTGCTTCTCGAAACCTAATAAATATTATATTACTTTTGTATTGCTTATTGTACTTTGCAGTTTTTTGCTACGTATATTTTAATAGGTATTCCGTAAGTTACCAAATGACTTGAAACTTTACTAGTGATCAAGAATTACACATCATCTTAACTTTCAATATGACTTGCTGATAAATTGTATCTTCTCCTTGTCTTATATTCTGATTAGAAGGTAAATACTTCATTGATTCTAACCCCCGATTGCCTAGTTAAGTATTTGAAGTTAAATATTTGTCAAACTCACTTTGTCCAGAAAACCTGTCAATCATTGAGAATGGATTATTATTTGTGCTTTTGTTTATTCGAATTGATAACCTACTCGTATTTGTATTTTTAATGTGAAATTATGCGTGTGATTGACTAACATATTCTATCAGCTGTATTACTAACACATTATGGGTTTTAATCGGTCAAATAAGTAATTTATGGACTGATTAAAGTAGGATTTGACACATCTTAGCTCCAAATACTCAGTTCAGAAACTGTTCGATATTTTAAAAGTTATTACTTACAGTCACATACATGTAACTATCTTCTGTAAAAACATATTTATTCCAAACTGTACCTGTATAGCAGCTCTGGCATCATAGCGATGCAGTGCCACTTTAGGTCCTCCGCGCTCATCTTTTTCATTTTGGAGAAAGACTGGTAGTGCATCTTGCGCAGGTCACCACCCCACCGCCAGGACTTGGCTCCATAGTCAAAAATGCCACCGATCCATCGGCTTGCTTTGACTGTAAACAGAAATGATGAGAGGGTTTGAAAGTTTATATGTTTGGATTAGATTGGAACTTGTGGTGTGATTTAAAGCAGTTGATAAGTATGGAACCTATTTAACAGATTTTACATAGAAGTCAAGTCAAGTTACAAATAAAGATTCTCATTCTGAGTCAGCCAAAGTTGATACAATTTGGCTTTCATAAAGAACTTGCGACAGTTTAAGTGAGTGAGATCAAAGGGATCGAGAACTTTATTGTAGCCTAACTTTGGTAAGAGGGACATTATATTGTGTAAGTGGACGTTTTATTCTGATAGTCTCATAAATGAGATATATGAATATGTATATAGAATCGTAGATCTATAGATACATACGGGCACCGTCAGGTTTGTTGAGGTATTTGCGAAGATTCCTGTCCTCCCACCGCGCTGGCACCGTTAGGTTGCTATCTCGATCCTGAAAAAAAAGTTTACCCGTTAATATTGACGAAACTGGTATGCTTTACCACTCAACAGGCTTGAATTGCATGCATTGATTAAAAGGAGTGATTCATCCCACTACTTATTGCCAATTTAACTCCTAAATTCCATTTACAAAACCCATGGAGGGTAACTGATAATGGTATTCGCATTACCAATTTCATAGAACTCTCTTGCGAAACCCTTGCAAGGTAACTGAGTATTCTATTCGCAATCTTGACAGTTTTGATTGCTATCTGTCATACAATTTAAACTCCGAATGTATCATTTCTTATACCAACACCTACATCATTGTTAAAGCTTTAATTAACTGTAGAAGTTTTCGCAAGGTGTGGCAGGAAATAATCTGATGTCACCTCACTGTGTCAGCCAAGGTGCCTTTCTGACACGTCATCTAATAATGAGGTTTTGTCATCTATATGCTTATTAGCTAAACCTTTGATTGTTATTCAGGCAAAGTACTCCACAAGTTATGTATTAAGCATAGTAATCAAGAGTGTAGGTCTAGAAACTATTTTTATGATCTATATAGTACCTCGTACCGTTGGGATTTCCAAAATTTATTGTCAATTTGTATTTGTATTCATTATCAAGGCTGTGCGAAATTGCTTGTAAGGTTGTGGGTGAGAATTAATTAAATTAGGGACACTTCTGTGAAATAGTAATGAGGAGTGGCGATTGGTGACTGTTATTTGGCGAGTTGCCAAGTACTTAGCGGTAATTTTGTGAGACAGTGTATTTTGTAGCTACCAAGGAAGTTTAAGGTTTGGCATTTTGCTATAGAACTTGTGGTGAAGTAGCATACATTCAATTTAAATTATCTTATCTCATAACAATTATTTTACAATAACCCTACCATACTGTATAGGTACCTACATTTTAAATATATCAAATTGTTTGCGGCATTTTCATAAACCGCTTCAAGGGCCTTGAAACGTCAAGTATGTTTGATCAAACGTGACTGATGGATTCTGACCTAAATCTCAAAAATTTTGGAAGCGACTAGCGAGTGTGTGGTCTTAAAATAATTATAATATTGTAGCAATGTTTTCAAACAGCACTGTTTATTGTTGTTTTAGCAATTCTTGAGTATTTGCCAACTGTACATGAAATGGAGCAATTAACGATGAACCTAAAATTGTAACTAGAACGAATGCAATTCTTCTTAGAAACTGGGGCAGAATTTCATGATAATGTCAGCCCTTAAATTATCCCATCATAAACAAAGATCACTTGTTACTAAGAAAGGAATGAGTATTGATGACCAGAAAGAAGAATATGTAAAAGTCTTCTGATATTATAAACGTGAAAGACCTTGTGTTTGGTTGTTTGTTAATCAATCAAACCTCAGTGGATTTGCATGAAACTTGGATCACGGGTAGGTAGACCATGTCCTGAATTAGGACAAAGGTGAAACCACTGGCATAAGCTTAAAATATTATTACATGTATTGTATTACAAACACACGTAATTTAACCCATGATTGTTGAGAGTTCCTGTTCCTAGCACCGGTACTGAAAATAATATATCGTTTCTTTAAATAAACAAAAATCTCACTAAGCTCACTGTTGCTCACTGTTGCTCACTGTTATCCTATCAACAATTGAATATTGCAGTGATTCAATATATTTAGTTAAAACAACAGTTGCTATTGTATCAACAGCTTTACATTTTACAACTGATACTCATGTTTCTTCTTCTAGTATTACAAGAGAGGAAACAAATGAATCATGTTGCACAAGGCATATCATTCTAAAGTTTGGCAAAGCTTTTAAGAAGTGAGTATCCAATTAGTTTTGATTGTCAGGTCGATCTCGGTTTACTTTTTCTTCTGAACTATACACGATTTCTCGAACCAGTTATTTCGTCCTCTAAGGTACTGGTGTTTGGACTTTTGAAGCACTCTAGCATGTGGGTCACTTTCTGGACAGCACCTAATTTCACCACTGACGTTTACTGGGCTCAAATCGTCTGGTAAGATAAACATCGACTCGAGAGCATGAATAATTTTTTCGTGCGTTAATTTGTTTATTGTTTATTTTAAAGTCATGAGCAAGAACCTAAGAACATTAGATAATTAATTTCCATTAAGGTAGATGCAATAATATTAATTTTCTATTGTGGATGCTTATTTATTTATTTAAACTTGCTTATATTTATAATGCTTCGTATGCTATGATGTCATTTTATGCTTAACGTTTGTAGCATTAAGTCTAGTCTTAACTATTAAGTCAAGTATTAACTGGTCATGTAAGACATATCTTTTTTTATTATTGATAGGCTCGCTCTTGACCAATATATATATAATATCTTAAGCAATAAGATCACAATTATTTGGAGGGGGGGGGGTCTTCCACTACATCATTCACATTAAATTCATTACTAGTTAACGAGCGCAAAATACACAACACAACGTGGGCGACGAATCTGTATTTAACAGCTTGGCTTCGTAGAAGCTATTGTCATTTATTGTTAGAAGTTCTTTGAAGCCAAATCTTTGAATCATGGTGTCAATGGGCCGTTTAACAGTTCCTTAAGACCGTTAAATCATCTATTTTGATGACCGTTTGAACACTGACATTCCCGAAATTATAGTATTGACCTTTTCTATATCAGGGTTGTCACTCTTAATGTTTCTAAGTCATTAGTGGATTTTCCGAAGGCAATTACCACACGTCAAGTTGTTGACAATGAAGTCATCAGCCCAATGGTTTATTGTCAATTGTGCCAGTTCGCAAATAGTGTAAATATCTAAGGAGCCGCTCTTACCAACTGTGGTCACTTACTATTCTGAGAATGTGATATAGTTTGCATGATTATTCGCGGTATACCGTTTTGGGTTTGGTCTCACGAGCGATCTTTACGACTGTGGTTTATTTAATATCTACCAGAAACACCAGCATTATTTGTGGATTTCCTTATTTTTCTGTGGTTTCACTGATGGGTTGTGGGAAGATGACAATGATATTGGGTTTGACTTCTTCATAATTTCCACCAAATATATATATTGTTTTCCGTATTCCAACCCCTTTTTTTTTTTTTTTTTTTTTTTTGGGGTGGGAAATCATCCAATGAAGCGGGAGGGCGTGTCAGACTTTTACTGACTAAAACCCACCCGTGTTCCTTCAGTTGCTTGCGCCAGGGCCGCGGTAACTCTTTTTCAAATTTATCCGCGACCCAGACAGGCATCGGTCCTATCAGGCCCCGTCACTTTGCTGACATCTCTTTGAGACGCGCGTGGAACACTACGCGCCGTAAACTCGGGCTTGGTCTTTATCGGACGGTAAGCTACCCATAACTTGCCGTCCGCAAGCCCGTGCCTACGGTGGCCGGGAATCGGCTTGCGACTCCCTGCGCTCGGGGCGTCTCCTGCGGAGGCTAGGGGCGTGAGGGCGTCTCCTTTGCGTCTCCCTCACGCGTATTCCAACCCCTGTTATCACTTCTCGTAAAATTGATTTCACAAGGATTCGCACCACACGATCTCTATTAATTAACGATGCAGTAACATCATAAAGATGCTTCGAGCCATCACAAACACTATGACGTAAGATTAGCTGATAATTGATCTCTAATAGTTATAATCTAAGTTATTACCTAGCCCTATTTATTGCCAACATTCCGTGCTAAATTAACACGTTTGCGCGGGAAAGAGAACAAGGTTTGCAGTAAAAAGGTTGTAATATTAAGTCGTTAGTACCTCGGCGCTTTTTACTAAAGATTCTGTCCGTGGTAGGATTATTATAGTATTATATAAGTTTGTAGGTATTATCTTAGCTATAAAATAAAAGATAAAGCCAGTTATATTTAAGCCCTCTAGTGACAACTAAATTGGCTATAATGCTATTCATCTTTCTCAAAATTTATTAAGTCTAAATTTGGCGCCGTCTCGCTAAATCTGGGCAAATGGAAGTTATAGTGACAAGCACCACTAGGAAATATTAAAAGCTATTATTCCAGACTGAAAATTATAGTCATATTGGGTAGATAAAACAGTTAAACGATTCACGACTATGAAACACTAATGTTATGAATTTGACCGCGTTTTACAATCAAACAGTGGCCATTTTATTGGCAATCAAATTAGGTGATTTGAATATAGAATAGGAATATTAGAGAAGAGTTCAATGACCGCTCATGTTTTTTTTGTTGGTTGGTATTAGAAATTCCGTCCGCACATTGCCAATAACGATTTACGAGTTATTGAAAAATTGATTTGAACTGACTTTAGCGTACGCCATAAGCTATCAATAGCTGTTATATCGGTCCATAAACGTTTATCTACTGCTGTACATAGACCTACTTAACTTATAAGGCATATGTTTTATATTGACAATCATTGGTATGATCAACAGTAAATATGAAACTACCATCATCATAATAAATTCAGTTGTTATTGCGATAAAGAAAAATATAATCAATAAATAAAAATAACAGTATCGTTTTGGAACTGTCAGTCTGGCTGTCATGTTCTTATTTTGAACTCGTCATCGACAATGTAGAAGCTATCTTGATCGCGAGGGCAATGCCATAAATATTGCGACTTATTTTGTCTGTGCTTCTTATAGCATCATGACATGACACAGGCAATGTTTAGAGGGCAGAAGTTTGGTATTCGAAATATGCATTTGAAAAAAAGAACCATATCTACGACAGTGGCTAAAATTAATAGGTTGGGGAAAAAGTTTCTTCGCATTTTTTAAGAAAATTGAAAACATTTTTTTATATAGTTTATTTACATTTTACTAAAGTATGTAGATACCATTTTGTTCGATAACTTCTTGCCATCTTGTAGATAGGGACATGATCCCATTGCTATATAAATTTTGGGACTTCTGATCAAAATACCGCGACAAGTGGTTTTGGCAGTCCTCTCGTGATGTTAACCTGACACTGCCTAAAGAATTCTGAAGAGACCGAAACAGGTAGAAATCTGAAGGTGCAAGGTCAGGACTATACGGCGGATGCACACCTTAACACCTCCCAGACAAACTCTCTTAATTTTTGCTGAGTGGCTAAAGATGCGTGAGGTCTAGCGTTATCATGATGAAAAACCACACCCCTTCTGTTGATTAATTCCGGCCGCTTTCTCTCAACTTCTTGCTTTAATCTCATCAGTTGCAGTAGAGTTCAGAATCGATGGTCCTGCCTGGTGGTAACAGCTCATAATGAATAATGCCCTTCCAATCCCACCACACACACAGCATCACCTTGTTGCGAGATAACCCGGGTTTCGCCACAGTCTGTGAAGGCTGACCGGCCTTTGACCACGGACTTTTTGCACGTTCTTGTCGTACGTGATCCACTTTTCATCACCAGTTATCAGCTTCTTCAAAAATGGTTCGGTTTCATTACGTCGTAATAAAGAATCACAAATGAGTACACGATTCATTAGGTTTCTTTCAGTGAGCTCGTGAGGTACCTAAATATCGAGCTTTTTTGTGTACCCAGTTTTTTTCAAAAGCGCCAAAACTGTTTTGTGGTCAATTCCCAGTTCTTCAGCTACGTCGTAACTACTGATATGCCGATCTTGATTCACTTTTTCAAAAATGGCATCCATTTTATCCGTAATAAGGCGACCAGAGCGACGTGCATCTTTGACATCAAAATTTTCGGATTGAAAACGCTTAAACCAAATTTGTGCTACTCTCACAGACACTGCACTAGGTCCATAAACATCGCAAATTTTTTTCGCGGCTTGCTTTTCATTTTTACCTTTTTTGTAGTAAAATTTTAAAATGTATCGAATTTCTTCATTAGATTCACTCATCTTGACGGTACGAAAAACAAATGAAAATCACACATTTTCCTAATTTGAATTTGGAATTATGTTCTTTAAAATTTGCACTTTCAATGATACCAAAACCAGCCAGATACAAATAGTATAGCTAAAGAGATTTTATTACAAGTTCATACATACTATAATGCGAAAAGACTTTTTCCCCAACCTAATATTTGAGGAAAATAAAAATGAGTGTCTAATTCAACATTCATTTCATCTTTAACGTTTTAAAACTAAGATTATTTCGCCTGTGTCAATAATATGACCACAATAGCTGAAAACGTGTTCTAGTAGTAGAAAACTGCTGTAATAACTAAGATATTTCTACTTATACCTACTTAACGTTTACCTTACCTTTCATTTACAGTTAACGCCAACCGTTATTTAAATTAAAGTCATAATATTGTGACAAAATACTGTAAAATACCGTGATGACAGGTTGGAATGCAAACCAGACGGTTTGACGACACATAATATCACCACAAACAATTCAAATAAAAAGAAAACCCATCTTCTAGACCACCAATTTAAAAAGGCCGTCTTAATCATCATTGGAACGCATCCAAAAAGGTCAAGGATTACAGGCTACTCTAATTCTTTCCTTTGTGTTCTAAAGCGCATTTAAAATAAGAATACCATATGGTTAGCACTAAATTATTGCTATTTCTTCTTTTATTAGCAACTCGAGTTTGTTGCCAGGCGATGCATCGTGTAAAGGCCCGTTTACACGTATCCAGATTTTGGGATAGTGCGATTTTTATTGGTGTAGTAAAAGTTATGAATACTTTTACAAGTATGTGTGCTCCATACTGAATTAAAGCTTAATGCGATGAATTTGGTGGATTTTAAGCGATTTGACGGGGATGGACATAGTGATGTATAAGAGGGTACCTACCGAATAAAACAAAACTATTTCTGCAATTAAAAAAAGTAAATCAATCGATAGTGGAATAACAAATGTAAATACAAATAAAATGTGCTTAAATCACTTGAGAACCGTAATTAAAGACCCGCACTCTACTAATCACAGGACTGGACTCGTCTAAAGGAAGCTTAAAGCTTCTAAGCAATTTAAAACGTCTACGTTTGCGGTTCGGCCAACCTTGGCTTTGAAGATATTTGTGTTACAAAAACAATGTAAGTGAGTTAACGTGTTTGGAGGTTAGAACAAAGTTTTATTACGCTTTTCCTAGGAATATTGCATGTGGAAACTGTTTGAAAAGTGAAATAGTAACAAATGCAGTCCGTGGAAGTCGTTACATGTCTTTATTTCATTGCAGTTTGAATTTAGAATGTTATAGAATACACCTCTCAATATTCATAAATAGCACACACTTTTTTTTAATTCCACTTATTAGCTTTCCAAAAAGATTTTATAGTTTTTTTAACGTGTTTGTGAGACCTAATCTTTACGATGTTTCTAGAAATGTAATTAGTGTTCACGAATAGGTTTGGAATTAAGTTTGGCTGTTTTACAGCATCACCGCATCATGAGAATGTCTAGCTTTTATGACTATTGGTTAACTGCTGCGGTAGTTAATCTCGATAAAGATTATTGCTCATTTTATTTTAATGATTACTTTTTTTATTAGTAAAGAAAGCACCGATGCTAAATGAGTGAATTGACAAGTTTTCAAATAGTTAAACATAATTCAAGATCGAACATAGACAATAAGTCTAGGCAACAGATATATAATGCACTACCTAACTCCTTATAAATTCTACGGCCATCAAAGTCTGAACGCACCTGCATTCTAAAACTGGTTAGAAGCAGGATTAGTTAGGTATCGTAGTATATGGAACTATACATGTGTATAAGCGGCGTATTAAAGTTAGTAGGTAATTAACTAATTAGTTATGGTCATGACGCCATTGACGTGGTTTAACCTAAATGTAACATTGTGTCTTGTGCTTATTGAAGCGTCGACACCAACATGATTGGGAAGAGGTTAGGGACTGGTATATTTATAGTACTAGGCATGTACTAGGTTTATGTTAGGTAGTACAATACATTTGGGAATAGTATTGTAAGAATTCTTATCATATAATGCAGAGATAACCACCTGAATTTACCAGATATCTTTGCGAGTCTAATGTTTGCAGCCTTTCATTTTAATTACCAAGTTACAATAGAAGCATACAATCTTACTTCCTAGGTACATCTGGCAACACTCAAAAACCTTACTTTCACGTTGCCAGCGCTAAAATGGAGTGGATCACATCTCGCATCCTTTCAGACGGATAACAAAAGTCCGGGACAGTAGATATATTTCACGCGGAGAGACAAATGTTTGGCCGCCATCTTTGCCGTCTGAATGCTGAGCTTCAGCAAGGATTGGGGACAAAGAGGAGATAAAAAGGAGGATTGCTAGCATTAAAGTGCAGTCAAACGACTTTTTACAAAAATTGCAGCAAATATTTTGTAAAAAGAATTTTATAAAAATGACCTACTTAGATTTTTCTCGCGGCTTTGCTCTCGTAGTTAATCTCACAGAAACCGTAAGTTTTCCAGGATATGACACTCAACGGCAGTGTTGGGCAGCTATCTATTAGTAATAAATCGGATTACTACTTCAAGAGATTGCCTACAATAAACTAACAAAAAAAATAACTTCAGAATATTAGTTTAAATGCAAAAGTTACAGAAAACACAACATTAACTTTGACTTCAATCTGAATATAAAATTATACAATGAAACAGTCGAACAGAATTTTAAAAACATAATAACGACGACTCATAACAATTTTGCAACATCTTCATTATATTTTTCTTCTCGTAATTTATCTTGAAACCATAAGAAATGTTCACAGTTCACCAAATAATAATAAAGTTCACAATAATGATGTCAACAATCGCCCACAATCCACAATATGTCTTATGTTAGTAACCAGTCATGTATTTTTTAACACCACACTAAAATTTTATCGAGCCAAGCCTTGTAAATCGATCGATTGTGATTATTGTTGGTTTCATATTTATTGGACTTCGAATTTAATATTTTATTTAGTTCAATTGGTTAAAGCAGAGAATAAGAAAAGTAAGAATAAAAATATTTGCTGCGGACTTTTGCATGCATATGAAAGAATTTACGAAATACTTTGATCTTCTTTTTCTTCCTGCCTTCCTGTTACGCTATCACTGACTCTCTTTTCTTTCATGTCACTCCTCACACAGTCCATCCATATTTTCTTCGTATTTCTCCTCCCTCTCCATCCATCCACATTTATATTCATAACTCTTTTAGTAACATGCGTTAAATCCCTCCTCATCACATGACCATACCAGGCCAAACGGGTTCCTTTTTTTCTGTCACTGGCGCCTCTTTCAAACTTCCTCTAATATAGTAGGTACACTAGGTACTCATTTCGCACTTTATCCATTCTCGTCATTGAGATGAGTATCGACACTCTCATCTATGCTATATGCAATCTATTATGAAATACTTTGATCGCCATCATCATATTAGCCGAAAGACGTCCACAGCTGGACATAGGCCTACCACAAGCGTCACCACATTGATCGGTCCCGTGCGTCCCACATCCAGCAAATCCTCTTAATCTTTACCAGGTCATCGGTCCACCTGGTGGGAGTAGGCCATCCAACGCAACATCTTCCGGTTCGCGGTCACCACTCCAGAACTTTTCTCCCCCATCGGCCATTCGTTCTGCGAGCAATGTGCCCTGCCCACTGCCAAGTAAGTTTGGCGATTCTTCGGGCTACGTTTCTAAACCTGCTTCTATTGCGGATCTCTACATTTCAGATTCGATCACGCAAGAAAACTCCGAGCATAGCCCTCTCCATTGCCCTTTGGGTGACTGTAAGCTTTCTGATGAGGCTCATTGTGAGCGACCACGTCTCAGGGTCATAGGTTATCACTGGCAACACACACTGGTCATAGACTTTCGTCTTGAGACACTGTGTTAAGTTGGACGAGAAGACACCGCGGAACTGCCCGAACGCTGCCCATCCAGGTCGGATTCGACGGTTGACCTCTTTCTTGAAGTTGGCCTTACCCAACTGGATTGTTTTTCCCAGGTAGACATAGTCGTCCACAACTTCTAGTGTATTATCTCCGACCTTGATAGGAATGGGTGCAACATGGGCATTCAATATCACCTTGGTTTTTCCATGTTCATCTTAAGACCCACTCGACTTTGATCGACATACTAAATATAATATTATATCTGTATTTTATGAAGGGTAGGGCATAGCTATCCTCATAATTTTCATCCACATTTCGCCATTTAAGTTTAAGCCCCATGTAATAGTACGAGCCTATTTCCTATTGCATACCTGGATCCAAAAGTTTTAAATGTAGTAAAAGTACTTATTTATTTTTAAAAAGCTTTCACGTATTCCACCAAGGTTTTCATATCACCGACCAAAGGTAACTTACGTAGAAATCTCTTCACTTAACTACGTCAATAAAACTTTTTGCTATTTCATCCTTTTAAGGCACAAGCATGTGGTCCAGTTATTTGTAGCACCTACGCGTTTAGACTTGATTGAACGACTTACTTTTATGAAGGTGTTTAGCTGTTCTGACTAGTTTTTGCTACAACTACATTACTTATTGCAATTTTTCAATGCAATTTATTGGCACGTGCGTTTCAATAAATATTTTCTTATTGACATTACGTTGAGTAAAAATTACAAAGCTATTCTCAATTGCAGTTGGCATACGTTGAATAAAAATTACCTTCCTAATCTCAATTGCATTGGCAATTTTGACAAAAAAGCTACTAATACAGGCAACAGAAATATTTTTTATCAGGCTAGTTGTCATTTGCAATAGACATACAAAGCATACTTATGTTAAAAAATAATCAAATATTATGAATGGTGTATTTTTATGATGACAAATACTTTGATTCGAGCCAATCGAGCAATAATTTTGAATTATGACAGTTCTTCCCGTTCTTACATACAAAAACAGTCAAACGTTAATTTTATTGCACAGATAAAATATCAATGTAAAGCTGAATAAATCAGCCCAATAAGTATACGTCAATTTTGAATTAAAAATAAATGTAAGTACATCCTAGTTCTTAATTTGAATCTGACCTACATTTAAGAAACAATAAATACAATCCCACGCGTGCAGTTTGCGCCTGATTTTCTCAAGGATTCGCTGACATTCAGACGTTGAACAGGCCCGCCATTTTTCACTGCAGAAGTAATACATGCACTAAGTGCTTCTAGGCATTATGAGAGAAATCTATTTAAAATAATGGTGATGTAACCGGAGTAAAGTGAAAGAATTATTGTAATGATTCATGTGAAAAAGTTCGATGAGTCAAAATCTATTTGGCGGGATGAAAATATAGATGTAATGGGAAATATTGTAGCAATCATAATTGTAGCTAAGCATAAATGCATCAACTACTCAGTTCTTTTTTTCATTTTTGTACGCATAGGTCTAATTTCAGTCATACTGTAAGAAATGTTTTGTTTATTTCCGTTCCGAAAAAACGAAAAAGAATGAAGTTATTGAGTATTATTGGGTAGTACCAGTAATGTCTTATCCTTTTTTGTTTTTCTTTTTAAAGATAGGTACGTGTTTCATACTGTAAGAAATGTTTTGTTTATTTCCGTTCCGAAAAAACGAAAAAGAATGAAGTTATTGAGTATTATTGGGTAGTACCAGTAATGTCTTCTTCCTTTTTTGTTTTTCTTTTTAAAGATAGGTACGTGTTTCATACTGTAAGAAATGTTTTGTTTATTTCCGTTCCGAAAAAACGAAAAAGAATGAAGTTATTGAGTATTATTGGGTAGTACCAGTAATGTCTTCTACCTTTTTTGTTTTTCTTTTAAAAGATAGGTACGTGTTTCATACTGTAAGAAATGTTTTGTTTATTTCCGTTCCGAAAAAACGAAAAAGAATGAAGTTATTGAGTATTATTGGGTAGTACCAGTTATGTCTTCTACCTTTTTTGTTTTTCTTTTAAAAGATAGGTACGTGTTTCTACGTTCTCCTGTGTTGGTAAAATATTATTATATAACTAACTGTGCCCACAGATTCCCTACCGTCAACTGCCTACCCTACCCTCCTTACTTACCTTCCAACCAGGATGGGTTACATACTTGCATTGCTACCAACCTATTTTTTTTTCTACGGTCATTCTTTCTTAAGACCGCCATTCAGAAAATGACGTCAAATGCACCACGCCATTTTAATTCATCTATCTTTTGATAGTGTGAACCGATTGCGGTGAAACCAAAACTAAGAAATATTTCAAGTTACGCACAATTTTTATCTATAAAATTCATCTACATCGGTTTCGTACTTTTTGCGTGATGCGTGCACAACTAAACAGATAAAACCGACAAACAGACAAAATCAAAAATTCCAAAAATGCTGGAAATGTGTTCTGTTGGTTATCCTTTAGCACCCCGGCTATTTTTTTGGAAATATTTTCGATGTACAAAAACGACTTTTATAAAGATTATATGTATTGATGATTTTTAATAACTTCACCGTTTATTTTTGCGCCTGTTTTGACTCCTCTTGTGAGATGCTTACCTGAAAATGAAAGAAAGAAAAAAATTAAACTGTTCTTAATTCAAATTCTATTTAATTCCGATAACATTACCAACACACATTCACAGAACATAAAATATTTTCCACATTTCAGTATTTATTTTCGACATCTGTCCTCAAAAGACGCACGGAGCTATTAAAAATGAATATATTTATTTTATTAAACGCGCGAATACCATTAGGAAGATGAAGTGCGCATAAACGTCGGAAACAGCGTTT
Organism: Orthosia gothica; assembly: GCA_949775005.1. NCBI lineage: Eukaryota > Metazoa > Arthropoda > Insecta > Lepidoptera > Noctuidae > Orthosia > Orthosia gothica. Next base: position 4,483,642 of record OX459042.1, read on the forward strand.
AGGGAAGTTTACCGATTATTCGTGTGCGTTCGAGAATTATTGATTCGTGGCTATATGCGTCGCCGTCGGTGAGAAATCGAGAATATCCATCAATTCAGACATTTCCTTGTTTTGACAGTTTAATTCCTGTGCCCCACGCATGGGGAGTAGGATTGGTATTGCAGTGTACTAGATAGATGAAGTTTGAAAGATGCGTATTAGGTTTTCCAACCCAGTTTCCAACTTTTTTAGAACTGACACATATTTATTTAAGGTAGGTGCTGAATAATTATGCCAAGGTTGTTTTATTTCAAAGGTTTCACACGAAGATAATTTACTTTTATAAATTCTGATAAAATGTGAGAGATTCCTAGAAAAAAGACAATCTGAGTAAATATTAATAATATTTACTCAGATTATTTATTTTATTATTTTTATTTAATATTTCTAATGCATTTTTTAAGGGAAATGGAAACCCTATGATAGATACAAAAATAGAAAAATGTTAAACCAATATTTGTATATAAATCCAAAATAAATTATAAATCATAAACGTATGTATTTACTTAAACTTATGCCATTATTTTAATCACAGACATAAATCTAACTAGATGACGCGATTGACTTCGCGTGCCAAAAAAGGAGTAAAGTTACGATCAATGATCGTAATCTGAGCTTTTCATTTAGCATTTTCGGCACCGGAAATCCACCGAAATCTAGAAAAATGCCTTTTTATGCCATATTGAGCTGTAAAGAATGTATAGAAAAAGTTGGCCGAGCCATTGGAAATATTTCTTTCATTGGTAAGTAAATTTGTTTGTGAAAAAGTTGCACGCGATACAGATGGAGGGACTTGCGTTATCTAGTTAGATTTATGTCTGTGATTGGAATCATCTCTATAACTACCTCTTGTATTTCAACTCAAGTCTGAGGTTATTCCGAGGGATTAGTTAACGTCTAGACACTCTGACGTGGGTCTGGCTTGATGGGATGCAGTCGGATTGGGATCGCATTTAGCCTGAAGGTTATTTATCATGGTGTGTTCTCACCATAAAGTGAGAGAGATGATTTAAAAGTATCGTGTTTTAGTCCAACTATTTCTTTTGAAATAGATTTTACGTAAAGGCTCTCGCTGACAGGTGCGATGCGACACAACGTCTACATCTATCTATATATATAAAAGAAAGTCGTGTTAGTTACACTATTTATAACTCAAGAACGGCTGAATCGATTTGGCTGAAAATTGGTGGGGAGGTAGCTTAGAACCAGGAGACGGACATAGGATAGTAGGGTAGGTAGAGTAGGGAAGGGTAGGTAGGGTAGGGTAGGGTAGGTAGGGTCGATGAATGTTTGGTGTTTTTATGGCAAAACAAAGTTTGCCGGGTCAGCTAGTTTACAATAAAATAAATTGGAATTAGGGTAGCAGTTGGGACTCCCACAGAGGAGAGGTTGAGGTCATGAAGTGTCTGTTTCCCAGCATGGTAATATATACCCTTGAGGCTACTACAGTAAATAATACGCTATATTGAGTTTGTATTAATTCGTAATATGTTCCATTAATTATCAAATGACGCGCCTAAAGCCATCCGGATGCCAAAAAATTATATACATAACATTCTAAATACGAATGGCAATTTAAGTTAGATCCAGCCAGTCACTATTGTATTGAAGGGATTGTAGACTCCTTACAGTAACGTAATAAAAAACTTTTTTGCAAAAAAGTACTACCGACTTCCAAATAAAAAACTACAAAGTGAAAAATAACTTTATTTTTGGAAGTCTTTATTTTTCCCTTTTTAGTTTTACCTACCTAATAGGCAAGTTGTTTAGTAAGTACCTATTATGCCAGAACAGATTACCCGAAAAACATGAAACTTGAACATAACCGGTGAAATAAGAGTTCTGCGTGCCCCTTTCAGTATACTGGCGTGATGTTATGTTATGAAATGGTATAAACAATAAACAGACATGCGATTGAAGCAATCCCGAATGATTTGTCGTTATTTATTGAAGAGTTCTGTTGTATATCTCCGAAGTTCTTCATCAGATCTTTAACAAATTAAAATGGGACCAATTTCGGGACATGTTCTTTCAAACAAAAAAAGAATTTTCAAAATCGGTCCACAATTGGCGGAGATATCGGTGAACATACATAAAAAAAAAAAACATACTAGAAGTCGAACATAGAACCTCCTCCTTTTTGGTAAGTCGGTTAAAAAGGCTCAACTGTTAGAGTGGCAGGTAAAATAATACCAGTTTTGTTAGCCACTTTTACATCAGCATTATTTAAAGTAGAATGCAGTATTATCACCACTGCCAAACAGTTACGATATCCCCAAATACCAGCAAATTCACGAGTTGACCATCGAATTCCTTCACGTACGAGTTACAATTAATTTATAGAAACGTACGAGTCGCAGCCAAGTTCAGTGTTCTGAAGCCTGGCAGATTTCCAACGACTTTCATGTAGCTCTGCTGATCCTCAGATTAGTTAGCGATATCAAATGTGATCGGGCAGGCTGGTCGCACTAATTGAGACTTCAATTTAGACAAGGACAGCTTGATTTCCTTGTTGCCAAACTTAGATCTTAATTGGACGAAGATTGGATTGTTTATTTGAGCTGAATGTAATTGTTTTGTATACTAAAACAGTTTTTAGCTTCCAATGCAAGAAGACGATTGTTATAGAAATAACTAATAGAAAGTAAAACACAGGGCATTTCCGAAAGGTTTCCGTAGAAAGTAAAAGGATAATTCTGAATGATATTTCTAAACAGTCTCTAAGAATAAATTTTAACCCTCATTCTATTTTTATGGCCCCTGTTGTCCCTCAAGACATTATAAGGGTGATCAAAACTTTAAAGAACAAGAAGAGTTATGGATATGACGGTATTTCAACAAACGTTATAAAATTTGTCAGTTCTACTATAGCTAACCCTTTAAGCCATATTATTAACGCAAGCATATCCGCTGGAACATTCCCCAATAGTCTTAAAACCACAATAGTTAAACCACTCCATAAGAAGAACAATAAAGAAGACATGGCTAACTATAGACCAATAGCTTTAATCCCCGTGTTTTCCAAAATAATTGAAAAAGTAATTTATGAGTCATTTTATTCATTTCTGTCAAAATATAATATATTATGTGAGGAACAAAAAGGTTTTCGTAAAAATAAAAATATAAATATGGCCATATACGATCTAATAAATAAAATAATGGATAATGTGGATAAAAAAATACCAATTTGTTCCATTTTTACCGATATGACCAAAGCTTTTGATTACGTGAGTCATGAAACCCTTTTGGTCAAACTTGATGCTTACGGTATACGTGGGAATGCTCTACGTCTAATAAAATCATATCTAAGTGGACGTCTTCAATATACAGAAATCTCTAAAATTTGCGTCAAATCAAAACGTGAGATGAAATTTTTATCTGGTCCTAGGGAAATTAAATGTGGCGTTCCACAGGGCAGCGTTCTTGGGCCATTATTATTCCTGCTGTATATAAATGATCTACCCCGACACATCCCATACCCTTGTGTTTTATTTGCCGATGACAGTACTATCCTAATAGACTGCCTCAACAAAGAGCTTTATGAACATGAAATAAATAATTCTCTAACATTAATAATAAACTGGCTCAACGACAATAATCTAATCATAAACCTCAATAAAACAAATATAATGCATTTCTATCAAAAAATTCTTCCTTTAAACCTAAAAATTAATTATAAAGGACAAACTATTGATAGCGTTAGCGTGGCTAAATTCTTGGGTATTTTGATAGACAGTCAATTAACTTGGAAACCGCAGGCTGAAGAAGTTTGCAAAAGATTAAGCACGTCTGCGTATGCTCTCTACAATCTGTCCAAGAAAGTTAACTTAGATACATTAATGGTTGCATATCACGGTTTGGTGGTCTCTGTTCTAAGGTTTGGTGTAGTATTCTGGGGTAATTGTTCCGAACGGGAGTCCATATTTAAAGCCCAAAAACGATGCTTAAGATCCATTTTTGGTCTCAAGGTTACAGATAGTTGCATTCCTTTTTTTAAGAAACACAAAATACTAACTTTTCCTTGTATATACATTCTCGAAGTAGCTATATTCGTTAAAACTAACAAGCATCTATTTCCTGCATTTAATGATACGAGGATGCGAACTACTGCCATGAGATCAAAATATCAGAATCTATTGTGTACTGGTAGATATAATACTGCTTTGCTTAAAAAAAACATTATTGGTATGGCACCTGTTATATTTAACAAATTGCCAAGCTGTATTAAGGATCAGCCCTTAGTAAAATTCAAGAAACTGCTATCATCGTTGCTGACAGAGAAATGTTATTACTCTGTTACCGATTTTATAAATGATCAATTGTAAAATTTGCTTCACTTTATCTCATTTACTAAGTTAATTATTATGTAAATAAGTTTAAGAATTAGGTGATTAATGATCTCATTTTGAATCTAAGTACCTAGTCTCTAAAATATCTGTATGTTAACCACCATATTTTTGTATGCCAACAGGCAGAATGTACTGGGAATATATCTAATCTAAACTAACACCATTATTGTAATACCTGCATTCTATACAAATAAAGAAATTTATTATTATTTATTATTATTATTACTATTCTGTATTAAAATGTTTTTTCTTTTCTTTTATATCTTTCAAGGCTTTTGCACTATATATATTCTTAATGAAATGTTAAATATTGTGTGTTCATGACTTTTAAATGGTAACTCATATGAATCTTAAAACCACAAAATCGAATTCGTTCACTACTGACGGACCTATTTACCAAGATCTAGCGTGGGAAATAATATATGACGATAATATAAATTGTGACAAGCCACCTCTGCCGACAGTGCCAACTGGGTTACTTGTTCTGTAATGCGAGCTTTTTTTACACCACGAACTAATGTTTATACGACCGAATCTTTCCGTACAGCTAAATAATACAATGTTTTGGTAATTTTCAAGTAAGATATATAATGTTCATTTGGCATTTGAAAGTTGTATTTTGAAAATATTCGAGCGCGAAATATTCGTAATGGCAGCCGAGACCTTGAAATCGGAAAACTTTTCAGATATTTTCAGGTGAAAAAAGTTGTTTACAAAATTATCTAGCTCAATGTTCAAGCGTTCTTAGAAATCTATATTGATATCAATAATAAACCATTTGGTATTTATGTTTTAGATTGCAAACCTACCTATTAAATATAGAAACAAGTCATTGCACATTTGCTAGTTTATGTATGCAACTAATATAGAAGTCGAGATTTCTATAAATATCAAACTATAAATATAGATATCAACGTATGAAAAGGACCAGAAATATTATTTATCCATAAAATATTACCTGCTATCATAGTAATTATAAGACCCTTGTCCGCAACTCAATAACGATAAACCTTAAAACATATACGGAGATCTAATTTCTCTTGCTCACTGTCATAAAGAATTTCGACGTAAAAGGATGCAGGAAACGTAATTACAGCATTATCTCGTAAGAAAATCTAATATTTAAGGCAGATCCTAACTACACGCTCTCAACTTTACGACTTAGCATAGACGCATATTTCCTTTTCTGTTTTATTGGTTCACATCCTTACTTTATGTTTCTAAAGCACTTCCAGCTTTATCGTTATGTTCTAAGGTTGGTATTTAAGTGTATAGCTTTGGTAGTTAAGGCTATATGTTCAGGAAGCAGTTAGGTTGTCGCAGTAAGGCGAGTTGAAATGGACGTTTCTTATTACTGTGCTAAGAGCATGTAAGTGCTTTCTAACACTAGGTTCTTGTTATGGCTTAGTAGAGTATATATGTTCAGGAATTATTATATGTGAATAAAAGCGAGTATTATTACAGTGAGGTTATTCAGAAGTCGTTGTGTGGGCATTGAATGTGGCACTATTATTGTGAGAATTGTAATAAGTGGCAAAGAGATGACAAATAAGATTGAGCTGAGGTCGTCTATTTCCAAGAAAAACGAGAAATAAGTTCCAACAAACCAGGCAATTAATCTAAGGATTCCGAAGTCGCAGAATTATCTGTGATATAGGAATCTACTCTACATTAGTCGAGGAAGTAAGATAAAACGTCTTTTCTGCCGCAAATGACGGAGATTCCGATCTATAGATTTAAAGAGCAAGTAATATCTACAACCGTTTTTGTTTTAGAGAATGTTCCATTTCTATTTCAATGTATGATTAAATGTAAAATTTTTGCAAACATTATTCGCAATGATTCAATCAACGAACAAGAACGTGACTCATGAATGTTTCGTCACAAATCGTAATAATTATTTTGACTTCACTGATGTAATTTTATAAGTACTGAAAGAGATAATTTTAGAAATATATCTTTGAGGATACGAAAGGCCGGAGAAACGGAAAACACTGTCGGATAGTGAACCTTGATAAAATGTTAAGATATCAAATGGAAGAAATTTTTCAAATAGATTCGTATCTATTTGAAAATATTCCTCCATTTGTCAAGAAACCAGTTCCCTAAAATATTAAATCAGTTTATATAGTAAACATTTCTGTGAAAAGCATTTCAATAATGAGGAAGGAAATACTCGATATTAATGACAAGCAATACGTAGAAATGGCTTTCGCTATAAAATACACTCCTAATACTATGTCATATGTTGCTAATATGAACAAGCATGAAACAGAAAAGCTTACTGCAGATGACTAATGACATTCTTCAATTACAAAATGAGAGCTCACAAATTCACACTCCACATTATATTTAATCCTGTTGAGCCCTTAACACGATCCTGCTTTCGACCGTCAAAATAAAAAAAGAGAGCAGTTTCTCATACACCAGACAGATCTGTCGCTGCCTTACGTCTGTATAGTACCGCCAAGACAGCTACTTATCTCTTTGATGTACCGTGATTCTGATAGCACTCCTTTGAAGTTCGTCTACTTATATGGACCATAAATATATTCAGTGATGCCCTTTTTCCTATTCACGATAATATATCGATATATCGCATTTAGGATCATTATCAACGATTCCGTTGATACAACTATTCGATTTTATAGGTATCAGATATGTTAAAGCGATTTCGTTTTGCATTTATTAGCATCGGAACATTTTGATATTGGATTTTAAATAGCGTTATGCAATATTTGGGGATCCTTGGAATAATATTATTTAAATTGCATTTCCTTTTAAGTTGGCGCCTTCCTTTTATAGTCTAGATTTCTATTTATTAAAAGCGAATGCCGTTTCAACTGCATTTACATACTATTTGGTATCATCTATACTTAGAACAACATCCAAATCTTGCGTCGTGGGAAGACATTACACGCCCTATTAATAATGAAGGACCACACATCACATCCAATTCACTGTACATATAAATTATCCAGTTGAGTTTCATACACGATCAATCTTTTGCTGACCCTTATAAACTGCTAAATCAAGTCTTAATAGAGGCTCCTCCTAACGCCGATTACAATTAAGAGGATCGCAGATGTCATCTTTTTATTCGTTCAATTGTCTGTGAATTTCCATAGTATCACCTCTGCTGAATGATGGTGTGACCTATTTACTATGATTATCGCTGTTTGCTCATGACGGCGTCAACTTTGGCGCCTCTCGTGGGTGTTGGTAGGGCTATGTAGGTTATTGCGTGGTGTAAGATTAATTAGTTTTTGGTGTACTAGTGACTTGAATGTTTCTTCTTCTTGGAATGGTTTGACATTATCATTATTAATGATCAACTATTACCGATGCCAAACACCTTACAGTTTTCTTAAATTTTGAAATTGTTACTTTATCTATTCTTTTGTGTGTTGTTTGCTTATTATATTTTTTAGGCTTGTTGATGTCATGCTCGTAAGCGTTATTACTGAGTATGACGTCCTTGTACGAACCCCGGGTTGGGTAGCTGGATTGGGTTTTTCCATCTGGAATTTCTCAATTGCTGCAACTGAGGGCTGCTAATAATAAGAAATTTCAGCTGGAAAAACCGAATATATATCTGGATTGGTGCCCAGTTGGTGGTAAGGCGCGTCCCCTATATAATAATATTGGACGTATATACATACCAGGTGAAATATGGGTGTACTGTAGGAACACCTAAACCTTCAAATACACGCGTGATGTATGGTACAGTAACAATTGGTTTATTACTGGTACCTGATTTCTGCCAAACCCGCTCTTCGTTTATAACCCACACTATATCATACTTGACATTGCGTCCAGTTTCCATTTAGCTTGCCCTATTACACAGACAATTTGCGAGCTCGTCCTGTCTATTGACTGCGATGACCTCATTTGCCTATTGATTCCGAGACACAACAGTCATATGCTAATCGGATGATAATTACGGCTTGCCTATGATCTTAGATCAAGGTGGATTAGTGGTATTTGATTATGTTTTGCGACACAGGGTTGGGTTTGTGACATGTTCTGTGTTGATAAGAATACTATTAAAATTGTGATAGTAGATGATGCTTTGAGGTTTCCACAGACGCCTCACGGCAATCCATCAACGCGTTTTCATAGAAATAGTTCCACAGATAGAACAACATCGTTGCGCGTGTTTAGGGACAGTCTTCAAAAAAGAAATGTTTCTAGCAACAGCATCAAAAACAAAAGGACCAGTTGTATTGTTTTAAAAAATAAACACAGGTTGTTCTCTGTATATTTTTGTATCACTTATTATCTAGCCAGACCACGAACTCTAGAGCCTCGGTAGTTATTTCGATAAACATAAAGTAGTTTCTCGGATAAACTTAGTGGGACTAAATTAGTATGCTCCACAACAATGTTCGTTGATAGTTCTAAAGTTAGTGTTTACATTAAAACAGCCGGCTCTTGCTAGTAATAGTACCACGTTTAGTGCGATTACAAGTTTATGGCTACATTTGCAAAGTAGGCCGTTTGAAGCTTAACTCCTAGATCCGTTAAAAGTGTCGCTCAAACAAAGCACTATTTTATTAGAGACAGCCGATGTCACGGCAAATCTAGAACTGTAATGTTTAAATCAGGAGTTGAAATTAAAATTAACCGATTTTGATGGCGTGCAAGAGTTTAGCTAAAGATATGTAAGTAATGCAGTAACAGATTTTGATTTGTGAAAACGGAATCTTAATACATACACAGTAAATTATGTGAATACAAAGCTACAAAAGCTACATATATATGGCTACAACTGACTACCGGGAAGAGGAAGATAGAGAAGTACTATGCAAGAAAACAAAATATTACGCCGACCCCGACGCAAATGGGAATAAGTGGGATAATGGCAAAGATTTTGTAATTAAAGAAAGCAAAAGAGTTAATTTGCACCAGGTATGACGCAAACCATGAAAACGTAAAAATAAACAAAATGAAAGACTTATACAAATACTGCCATCGCTCAGCATAACGCTGGTGAAAGAGCCACAGCGCTAGTTTTTAGCGACTACAGTAATCAATTTCTTCTTCTTTTCGAGTCGATGGAAAACTCTTCAGATATTTTGGGACCAGTAGGCAGAATGTAGATAATAATATAATCTCCATCACTGTAAAAAATATTTATATTTTCATCAATGGACCACCCGCTGTTTAATTAAATTAATTAGTCAAACTTTCATTCACAAAAGCATAGAATCTATTTATATCTCAACGGGTCACGTAGAATAAGTTTCATATCTCCGCTCAGACACATCATAGACATTGCAAGTATCTATCTAGGGCATCTTCGCAACGACTTAGGCAAATCTAGTGATTGTTTGCCTCCAATTGTTCGCTGCAAGCCGCAAATCATTGACCACAATCAGGACGCACATACTGTTTTATTAACTGTTTGATTTACTTGTGGTTTTCCCTGTGTTAGATTGGAATTAAATTTCAATTGCCCCTTTTGATATATTTTGTAGAGCTTTTTTCAATAGATTCATATTTTCATGTATTGTGTTTTTCTTCGGTTCGGGTTTTTTTGTCATCTTATTATTAATTTTTACACATTACGAAACGTAATACAATTCCATTCAATACCTTCTCTTGCAGCCTGAATATTGAGTTATTTCAAATGTTAGGTTAGGTTATCTTTGAATTTCCTCAATAAAAATATCCGACACTTCACTCAATGCCTGTTCGTCGAATTACACCTTAATGCGCATTTTTACCAATATATTCTGCCGTCACAGCCACTAAGCATCATCTTCATCTCTCTCATCGTAAGGCTCAAATTCCTTTACTTTTCATTTCTGTAGATGAATGTGTGTTGGTAAGTTTCAGTCTCTTGTAATCTCGACTTACATGAACACAACGTCTAAAGTGACATACGTTGGAGTATTATCATGTGCGAGGTCTATTGTGATAGCAGAGTGATAGACAGCTATGGTTGTCATGTAAATAGGAACAGTTTTGATCATTATGAATATTTATAAGCTCAAAAAATTGTGCTGCAATCGTCTACGGGTCTGATTGGGGAAAATTGATGGCGCAAGACTCGCAAGACAGTCTTTCTATTGATATATCATTTGAGTTGATAGTAGGCTTCGAATGATTGGAAGTAACTGTTTGTTTGATTATGCTATCATTATCTTGAGGCGGAGCGTAAGCATTGCATTTAGTAGAATTTTGAGTTATAGTACCTTCTATAATGCAGTTCCTGTTATCTGACCTGCCGTTTATAGTTGTTGCTACTACGGCTTCTGTGCTTGTATCTATAATTCTATATATTATAAGCTTTATGCTTCAGAGGGCCTAGATACAGTGGAAACCATTTTGTTTAGAGCCCCAGGTCACTATTACGCCTTAGTTTACCGACGTTTTAGAAGTCTTCAACTGTCTCTATGGCTATATGTAGGAATGCGTATAATACATAAATTCAGCCTTTATATGTAAGAGTGCGTATAATACATACCTACATTTGTACTCCATTTCCACTTACAATTCTATCAGTATCTTCTCATATGTCAAAACGGTGAATTTAAATAGTGAATTTTACATGATAATACGGTACAGACATCATACATACGGTTGTGAATGGCAATGCGAAATGAGATGAGGCAAGATCATGGTCGGTCAGCATCTTTACTTTCATATATATGGATCGGTTTTGTAAATGGTTGTTGATGTTGAAGAGAAGGAGTGGGCTTTTGATGTTACGTGAATTTTAGAGGTCAAGCTAGGCAAATAGTTAGTTGAATAGAGTAATGTTTCAGATAAAAATGCGTCTTGCAATGGTTTCTCATAGCTAAGGACTATAATTCGATCAAATAGAAAGCTCTATGATTATTTTAGGGTAGATTGCCAAATTTAACTAGAAGTAAGAACCATATTCCAAGTCATATTCTTCAACTCTACTCCACTCCACTATTAAATTGATTAAATCGTTTGAATTAGTCTAGAGTTTTTTTTCCGTTGGTATGGCGAGGTCCTTCAAACCATAGATGTAGTAGGTGCAGTGAAAACTTACTAAATCTATGCTTCAAACTGACTTGGAATACGGATCTAAGTTTAGTATTATACCTACAATAACGACAAAGCCTAAATTTTTCAATTATCATAAGAAGTATTGTGAAACATTCTTCAAACCATATAGCAATAACTTATCAAATTATATCTAAAGCAAAAGCTCGAGTTTCCTTATAGCACTTGCGGCCTAATCTTCTAACACATATAAAAGTAACTACAAAGAATAGTACACATACCAGAAATAATCGATTCAAAACACATCGAGGAACATTTCAAACATCGATAAACCAGCATCGAATAATGACACACCAAACAATGTTCCGATAAACATGCAATAAGAATCGATTGATCGCAACGGACATGTGATCGCCATTGACAGTGTAATCGAATCGAAAGGGATCAAGATCACGGCCGAATCAATCGGCTGTAGTTGCATAACTATTGTTGGTGCAAGTTGTAGGTGGAGCGCGGGGGCGGCCAACAATTTAGTTTTTTTTTAGAGAAACCCACCCGGTTTCTGAATTGAGAGAATTTGAAGAACGTGCAAAACATTAAATTATTGTCAAAGTCTGCATTCCACTTCTTCAAACTTCTAGAGTTTAGATTAGTTAAGTTGAATTGAGAGTTAAATCATAATGTTCGAATGAGTCTATTGATTGTTAATTTGAAGATGAGTTTAGTTAAATTCATTATGCAGAAACAGAGGTTTATTTTATATCTTTTTCGGCCGCAGTTTTTGCTTTTTTAGGTCTACAAAGAATGACACAATGCAATTTCGAGTATAAATGTAGATGAGTTTATTATAAATGTAGACACGTAGACACAATTATGAAAGATAGTTGGAATGGAGGTGACGTAGTGAGGAGAGTTATTTCAAAGTAGTAGTTTTTCGAAATATATATTTTTTAAATTGTAGGTAAGAATGGCCGTTTTCCTATCTTGTTTTTATTTTTCATAGGGTTGAGTACACAATTTCTATTTCTCCTATTATCGCTTTGCCGCCATTCGCTCATGCGCTAAACACGATAATCACTCGCCTGGAAACAAAATCAATTTCTTTGCGATCAATGCGCTGGTATTACTTCTATATTTATGCTCTGTGCTCTTAGCAACTCCAGTACTATTTATTTGTATCAATGAGTATTTTCTTTATTTGCCTTTCGTATCGGATTGGTTACGTCTATACAAACATAATTTATGCTGGTTATTGTAACTATGATAAAGGTTTCTTTTTATATTTGTAATTATTATGGAGCAGAGGTTTTTAGTTATGATAATTTATTTGAAATAGCCGACGTAGAAAACTCATTAATGGAATGGAAGATAATGGAATATATATTCTATTCTATGATGTAGGAAACGCATTAATTCTTGAACGATGCTTTTTATACATTTGATTTTAATGAAGTGATCAATCAACTCAAAAGTTACTCCGTACGACTGCATGCCACTGTTCTATTTTGATATGCATTTGTTTTATTCTACATAACATTAACAATTTTTACTCTATCAACAACTGTCAAATCACAAATAATGACGTCATTCGAATTTCAAATCTTAATTATGACGCGCCGTAAAATTGTGCATCATTATAAAGCTTGACAGTAGATTAACTCTGCGTTAATTGACGCGTTAATGATAAATTGATTTAGTGCAGCCTGAGTGAAATATCACATCACTTGACTCAAGTTAAACGAACTAATTTAAATTACATTGAGATTGTGTTTTTAATTGCTACTAATAGAAATGCAATGAAGCAGATCGTGGTGATAGATGACGATTCAGAATTAATATTTGAAATGAGTGTATAGCGTGCAGCTGTAACTTTCAAACATAATAGTAAATTGGTCAAAACCCTTAATAACTTTTTACTGGTAGGTAAGTATATTAAAGGTGTTTACTTGGCTTGTCCACTAAATAAGTTGAATTAAAGGCTATTGAAGAAGCAGTATGTTCCAAACCAAAAGTTCGATAACTTGTAACATCTACCAATCCGCACTAGGCAAGCATGATGGATTACTGCATTTACAGTCCTCTCACAGAGAGGAAGCATAAGCACGATACATAAGCCTCAGTAGTGAGGGCATTACAGTCTGATTATGCAAATACATCTGGGCAATAAAACAGAAATGAAGGAAACTGATGATGATAATGATATAAGTAAGTTAAACCAAGAACCAGGCCAAAGCATATCGAAAGTAAATTATCTGCTACATAACGACATCCCACCTAAGAAATAAATTTACGATCAACTACCCGATCTATTTAAAGATGCAACTATAAAATTACATACAAATAAAGACATAGGTGAATGTACCCGAGTTAAAATAAATCAATGGCTAACTAAACGCTATATTTAGTCCCAATTAATAACAAGATGGTTCAGAAGCTTCCGTGTGATACGTTTTTGATTTATTATTGTATGCTTGTCTGTGATTATTAAGTCTATATTTATTTCTTTAGTTTTTGTCGGTACAAATTACTTGTGGGTGTTTATTAATTGAGGATGATAGAAATTATGTTGGGCTATTTATCACAGAATTTTAACAGGCAGGATGCGATCGAACATATTTTTCTTCTTATTTTGATTCTATATGTATTGAATCTGTGTTATTGTTAAAGGAATCGTTATCATGCATTGAATGCGTTTCTGTATTTTTACTTACCTATATCTAGTTTGGCATACCTAAGTCTCCAATTTTTTGTATTACCATTTATCGTATAATCGTATCACCGTGTGGTTACACTTTCAGAATACATTCGTATTTTGACCGATGAGTCACTTAGAAACACATTCTGCATTAAGCAATAGATGCATGAGCCACTTTGAATTCAACATCTGAATTAATATCCTCATCCTTTACTCCCTAACACCTGACATGATTGTATCTGGGTGGCCACAAATAGCCACAGAGCACTCACTATCAGTGCTACAATTCAAATATTTATGCTGGCGTGCCAATGCCATCGGTCATTGTGTACTGGCGAGGCGGTTCGTGGAATGAGTGTAAAGCAAAAGATTTGTGGCGATATGTGGCTGCGAAGATGTGTATTGAAGTGGGAGGCGGGTGATATAATTATGCGAAAGGGGAAAGGAACATTCGTTTGATGTGAAAAGGTGCATCAATGAGTAATCATCTAATTAAATGCCGGATTAGATACTGTATGTTATTTATGCCCGGTACTGTATTTTATTTTATTTTACTGATTAGTAAATATAATTATGACGTTGTCTTGCCTTGCTCAATAGGTCAGTTATTTTTTTTAAAGATGAATCTGAAGTCTTTTGTAACTTGCACCACACACTGTCTAGTCAGTTTGTCTGTTTCTCATTTGTAACTTTTATTTGCATCTTGTTGCCATAGACGCATTGAACAACGTACGATATATTTTATTTTAAATTTTTTTTTTTTTTTTTTTTTTTTCTGTTTCCTGCTCAGCGCAACAATCTGTCTTTAGACATTTGGCTGCTCCTTTGTTTGAATTCATTCTGTAATTGGTCTTTGTAGCAGTGAGGAATTGTCCATTGACCACTCTCGCTTATTCTATTGGGAATCGGTTTATTAGAGTTGGAACACTGTTCCTCCTCAGTCTTGTGTACACAATACTTCCAGATCCTGCCAAATCAGCAGCCAGGGAGTTGACATGTTTGGTTAGTTTTTTCTGGTAGTTTTGACTACGGGCAGCGATTTCTTGTTTCACTGTTTTGAGCTTCAGATCTTGCAAAATGTATTTATTATGTATACATTTAGGGATGTTAAACATGGAGCTAATGGCTTTCGTTTGAAACCTTTCCAGGATGTCAATGTTGCTGTTACTTGCTGTTCCCCAGAGTTCAATACCATATGTCCAAACCGGTTTCAATATGGTTTTGTAAATTGCCATTTTTCCTTCGTTGGTTAACTGAGACCTTTACCAATCAGCCAGTACATGCTTCTTAGCTTTGAGTCTAGGGTCTTTCGTTTCTTCCAGATATGCTTTTGCCAAGTCAGCCTTCTATCTAGGTGCATGCCGAGGTATTTTGCAGTGTCATCGTGTGGAATTTGTTCTCCGTTTAATGTGATTGGGGGACAGTTACCTTTTCTTAGAGAGAAAGTCACGTGTGCGGATTTGTTTTGGTTCGCCTGAATTCTCCATGTCTTTAGCCAATCTTCGATATCACCAATGTGTTTCTGCAGGTTTGCTTATGCGACATGTGGGTTAGTATGTACTGACATTATTGCAGTATCATCTGCATACGTGGCAATGAAGGTATTGTCTGTTGTAGGTATGTCAGCAGTAAAGATGAGGTACAGCACAGGACCCAAAATGCTCCCCTGAGGCACACCAGACCTGATTTCGTACAGTTCTGATGTCACATGATTAAGTTTGACTTCGAAACAACGTTTGTGTAAGTAGCTTTCTAGTATGGGGAAAAAGGAGTGAGGTAAATATTTTTTCAATTTAAACAGAAGGCCGACATGCCAGACCTTATCAAATGCCTGACTAATGTCCAGGAAGACCGCAGAACAGTATTTTTTGTTTTCCAGTGTGTGGCTGATCTTGTCTGTCAGTCTATGGACCTGCTCGATGGTGCCATGCTGCTGTCTGAATCCGAATTGGTGTCCAGGAAGTATGGTTTCTAGATGAGGACGCATCCTGTTGAGGATGATTCTTTCGAACAGTTTGCCAACCAAAGGGAGGAGGCTAATTGGTCTATAAGATGATGCTTCTTCCGATGGTTTGCCAGGTTTAAGAATCATGACAACTTGAGCAAGTTTCCACTGGGATGGGTAGTGGGATAGTCTCAGGCATGCGTTGAAGACACTCACCAAGAACATTATGCCTCTTTTTGGAAGGTTGTTTAGCAGTTCTGCATCTAATAGGTCATAGCCTGGTGCTTTCCTTGGTGGTAGAGCTTTAATATCTCGGATTATCTCGTTAGGGCTTACTGCCTTTAAGGGTAAGCATAACTGGTTCGGCGACTGCAGGTATTTGGCTATTTCATCATCCCTATTGGGGTCAGTGCAAGGTAAAGGATTAAAGACATTTGCTAAATGTTCGGCGAATGCGTTTGTTTTTTCTAAATCAGATCTAGCCCAGCCTCTGTCCTGTCTTCTTAATGGTGGGATATGAACTTTTGGTCGCTTAAGGTTTTTAGTCGCGCGCCACAGCGAGTAATTAGTGTCTTTATGTGGGGTAAGATAAGATAGGTGTCTTTGTAGGCAGAGGTTCTCATATTCTTTGATCATGTCTTTCAACTCTTTTGTTGCTCTGTTAAACTTAGTTTTATCCAAAGGATATCTAGTTCTATGCCATTCTTTTCTCATTTTGCGCCGTTCGTTGACCTTCTCCATTATGTTCTTTGGGAATGCCATCTGCTTTGTCTTTGCTATCCTATTTTTAGGCGTTGAAGTGGTGGCTGCCAGATGTATTGTGCTGTTGAACATTTCGACAGCTGTTTCGACGTCTTCACCTGCTTTTAATCTGGTGTTTAGGTTTAGTTTACTTGATACGATTTCTCTATATAGGTCCCAATTAGTGCTTTTGCTGTGAATATTGTGAGGCGGCTCGACTGTAACAGCATGTTTGAACACGTTTAGTATGACTGGAGTGTGATCTGATGATAGATCTTCACATTTTTCTATCTTTAAGTAATTGTGTCCAAGGTTCTTTGTTACATAGAAATCTAGGAGATCT
This sequence comes from Orthosia gothica, assembly GCA_949775005.1. Lineage (NCBI taxonomy): Eukaryota > Metazoa > Arthropoda > Insecta > Lepidoptera > Noctuidae > Orthosia > Orthosia gothica. The sequence goes on from OX459042.1 coordinate 4,500,735, forward strand.
GGTATCTTATTGTGGTCCGTGGGCCAATATGTTGGCTCTCTGTGGGAAATGCATTCCAGGTTAAGGTCTAACGTCGCTTTATGTAATTGTCTTCCCCTTGGATTAATTAATCTTGATCCCCAATATGTATGTTTCGAGTTCCAGTCTCCTCCACAGATAAACACTGAACCAAGTTGATTAAAGAATAGCTTGAATTCATCAGCCGCTATTCTGTGTCGTGGTGGGCAGTATACAGCAGTGAGTGTCGTTTCATTGTCCTTATGTTGTATTTTGATTGAGGTTGCCTGAATTTTTTCCATTTTGTAAGGTTCGAGGGAATGATGTTTGATGCAGTTTTTCACTATTACAGCAGTCCCACCGTGGGAGTTGCCCGAGGGGTGGTCAGTCCTATAAATTGTGTAATTGTCAAATTTTATGTGTGATCGCTGGGTAAGTCTTGTTTCTGATATCAGTGCAACATCAATTTTTTCGATATTCATGAACAACTCAAGCTCTTGCCTTCTGTCCGTCAGCCCATTAGCATTCCAGGTGATAATGCGGATATTTAGTCCCTCGGTGAAGCCAGGCGGGTTATAAGCTTGATCATCTGATCCATCATGCTGTCCATCATGTCTTTCATGATTGCTTGAAATCTATTGAACATTGTGTCCAATAGATTTGTTATGTCATGTTGGCCCGTTTCCGCCGAGGAAACGTCTGTTTGTGCTGGAGGCTTGGCGAGTTTGTTTTTCAGAGCATCAGCATAGCTGGTTCTTGGAAGGTACTTCGGTTTAATGTTTTCGTCCGTGCTCGGTTTTAGGTGTGAGGTAACATGTGTATGTTTGGTTTTTTCAGGGGCAGGTTTAATTTTTAGTATTTTCTCTTTGTATTGTTTATATTTATCGCAACCCTTATAACTTGCCGGATGTTTGCCTTGGCAGTTAGCGCAGGTAGCTTCTGTCTCCGGGGGTTTGGTGCATGTTATTGTTGGGTGATCATTGCCGCTATTTTATTTTAATAACTTAATAAACTTTAGAAAATATCTTATCAAGGTTCGCAGAACACTCATTATGAACCATATTTTATAGTGCTGTGAAATAATTTTCAATAAGAAGTTGATAGGGAGCTTTACGTTGTTAGGTAAGAGAATGATGAAAAAGTTGAAGGCTTGTTTTTAACAGACTTTCCAAAAAGGAGGCGGTTCTATATTCGACTGTATGTATTTTTTATGTATGTTCACTGCTTTCGCCGCTAATTGTGGACCGATTATGATTTTCTTTTTGAGTTTAAAATTAAAAACAAAAAATCTTTACCGTAGTGGTCACAACAGTCAAGATCTGATGTAAAACTTTGGAGATTTACTACAGAACTCTTCAATAAATGACGGCATATCTCTCGCGATTGCTGCAATCGCATGTCTGTTTACAATAAGACTTGTGCACTAGGTACCACGAATTAAGAAGAGAATCATAAAAAATACGTTACATAAAAATTAAAAAATAACTTCAGTTTTGGAAGTCGGTAAGAAACGATACCAGACACAGTGACTTCCGACTTTGAACTTATTTTTCACTTTCTAATGTTTTTATTTGGAAGTGGGTTGTATTTTTTTTAAATGTTTTTTATATGTCTAGAAGATGAGTCGATAAGCTTTTTAACGATCGTCTGGGAGCTAAGTGAGTAAGTGATCTTCGTAGCCATGTTGATATAGCAATAACATATCGAGATAATAAAATCGTTTAAGAAAAGTATCCTTTGCAATTTGGACGCAGCAAAATGTTTAGACAGCTCCAATAAATGTGTTTTTGATCGGCAATACATTTTTCTTCTGTCTAACTGCTACGAATGGACGTCATGGTATAATACCGAATTCAATTCGTCATCGTCAGATCATACGTCAGTTCTGAAACGTTTTTCTCGTTTTAGAACATTCTGATGTATTATACAAGCATTTCTCAGTATTTGCGAATGCAGTCTATTCTAGTACCAGTCTATTGTTAGAACTTGGATGGAACACACGGCACGGCATTCGATTGAGATATAAGAAAACCTGTTAACGAGACTTCAGCTATAGTACATTACAGCAGAATCCAGTAAGTAAGCCTTCCTGGCCGAGTATGAGTTAACCGGACCGAACCGCAGGTGAGGTCCGGTTATATACGAGGCCAGGATGGCTTTCTTACTGGTTGAGGTTTGTATAATGCTTTTCTCAAAAATGAAAGAAAGTTTAACAACAAATTCGTTTAATTAATATTGAAGGTTACATTCATATTAGGGCAATTACTGATAGATATTGTGATCGATTTACCGGGGGCATTTATATTTGTTTGTTGTACATCTTGATTAACGGACTCTTTAATCCAACATGATTTATAAACTGAAATGACTAAATACAAACATAAAATCCCACACTATACTTCTACAACATTACTAAGTACAAAACGCAACGTGCATACTTTTTCTGCGTCGCGTTATGTGTCACAGACCCATAAAAAAAAAAAAAAAAAAAGTGTCACAGACAATAAAATGGATGTTTAAGGCTCCAAAATATATTATGTATCTCATAAAATGTCATACCAAAAAGAGATAGATATATATTTGGAGCCTCCCTCTAACCATGTTATAATGGCTAAACTCTAATCTGTGTCTGGTACTATGTTTTTTTTTTCTAAGCAGATCTAAAGAGGATGACCTAAACCGTGCGAAGCCATAAAAAAAAAAAGGGATGAAGGATGACCAAGTGTCCAGTAAGTAAATTACATACTTACTTACTGGACAGTAGGAGATTCCAAATTTAAAATCTCGCTTCTTACCGGACAGTTGTGAATAGTCTCCGGTAGAGTTCACTTTCTGGATACTTTTTAGAGATGTTATGTCAACATTACATACCATTTTTGAGAAAATACATTTACTGTCGCTGACTAACGCGATCACAGACACAGAGAAATAACTGACAGTCTGTTGTTAAAAGATTAACACTGCAATATATCGTCCCGTTCCTCCATGCCAATCCAACGAGTTATTGACAGTCAGTGTATCTATAGTTTTCTCTCCAGTTGCTTTTTAGGGTTCCGTACCCGAAGAGAACAAACGGAGCCCTATTGCTGTCGCTCACGCGTCCGTCTGTCACACAATTTTGTTCCGAAGAATTTTTTAACTTCCCATTGACCTATGAACTTGAATTTTGGTGATGTTGATATTTCTTATTACGTATTTTTTTGGGGTCAGCGTTATATATACTTTTTCCATACTTTTCTATCCTTTTTCTAGACATGTCATCTTTCACACAGTCCTACATTGTTTCTTTGGTCTTTCCCTTCTTTATCATTTTATGTATGTTATCTCTTATCAGGTTATTACCGTCCCAGAAGAGTAAGCTAGTGATCAACTTGACTAGTCACCGTTGACATGAGCTTAGATGGTTTCTATGTCACTATACTCTGTGCTCGGTATACTGGTCTAAATAGCTTTTGTTTTTATACCTTCTCTAAGTTGGTCTTGAATTTAGAAGTCCCATCTTTAATTAGAAGCTCGATCAGTTCACTGGGCGTTGCAAAAAGAGTAGCAGCTGAACTGTGAAGTGATTTAGAATAAGGTTTCCAAAAGTTGGAGTTAGTCATTATTGGGACTATTTTAGTGTGTTCTCGATTAAGAACGGTTTCAGTTTCTTTATTGTTCGCTTGGGAACTTCGTTTTTGTATACCGTCTGTATATCTTATGATATTTCTATATCACTTTATCTAAGTGATTTCCATCAATTTACTTTTATATCTGTTTAGTTTCAAGTCACTTATAATATTTTGTAAATTCAATGTACAAAATTTAATTATAATCACTTTATTTTCATCACATGTTCCACAATAGGGCCGTGGTAAATTGCGAACATTATTAACGCTGGACAGAAGAACAAGATTTATGGGCCCTTGATGAACTTATAAATTAAAGTCAAACGATATTCCATATTTCATTCAGAAGCCCATGAGTCAGATCCTGCGACCTTCGCACTTCATCAGCAAACCTTGGATGAATAAAATTAGATATTGGGTACAATTGACTTAAACCGTAAGCTGGCCCAGATATTATTTTTATTTAGTTTAAGCTTGGTGACGCGAGGTCGTATTCATTGCAAACGTCTGGGCAAGCAATAAAATGTCAATATTCGTTTAGCCAATTTATATTATTTATTACTGCCGTTTATTATAGTTAATTATTTTGGTAGATTAAGCTGAATATAGTCCGTGGGTGAAGTCTAGATGCAACTTTTCAAATGTGGGAACATGACATCGTCAACCGAGCGCCGCAAGCTCTTGTGATGTTTTGTGTTCTCGCGGTCACTATGGCACTTGCCTGATCTGCTTGCCTGGTCATATACCTTTGCACCCATAAAATATTTAACCTACTAAAGGTTAGGTAAAAAAGAAATGAGATAAAATCTTGTCCAATGAAAAGCTTAAAAAACGCCCGCTTAATGCACAGGAGTCCTGAGATGACCGTCATGGAGTCGATACAAAAGTCGCTTCCGGACAAAAACACAATAGAGATATAACTGGTTCAATCTGGGAAAACCAATTCATACATGAAACGAAAATAGATCAAGACATTGAATAAAAAACCAGAAAAACAAACACTGGCAGACAATAAATGGCTTTTAACATAACATTATCTGAAAATAATGACCGATCAGTTTTATGAACCACTTAACGACAGCTAATTGACTAGAGCGAATATTGAAATTAAATGCTACATTAATTCTAGGATAGAAGGAGATCAACATACTCATTTGCTTGAAGAAGACAGAGCAGGAAAACAATAAGAAGTGTTGTAATAAAATTTCATATCTTTTTTTTAAACCAAACAGGTTAATAAATGACTTAATAGCGATCATAAATTTGTAAAGGATAAGGTTAATGACCGCTTACGGCATGTTTTATGAGTAGGATGAAGTGATCAAAAATATTATTGAAACAATAGATAATTTGAATGACGTCATTTTTAGTTGTTTAGTCCTCGAACGTGCATTTAATCAGAAGATCAAACTAACTTGGTACGAGAATGGGACTATGCATGCAGTAATCAAGTGAGCCTTGTAAGGAAATGAACTTTTCCAGTGCTTATAGTGCATTCGGAAACATTACATTTATATCACCTTATGCATAACAACAGAAATGAAATAAAGCATGACCTCTGCGATAAGTCAACAGAAGCTTAATACAGTGGTGGTAGTGTATGGTTGTACACAATTGTGCATCGGACAGGTCCAATGTCGCGAATCTGGGTCGCTGCGGTGCACATCTGTGCAATCAGTGAGGTGGGCGGTGACGTCATCGAACACCGAGGAATGCGAGTGATTGGTAGTATGATAATTTATATTTAATTTAAGTTATAAGGTTATAATAGTAGTATGATTTATGTTTATATATAGCAGTTAGGAAACGGGAAAGTGATTGAATGAGGCTATCCGATTTTTTTTACAAATCTTGAGGTTCTTTACCGCAAGCAACTGAACTTTACATTTCAAATTCAATTGATTCAAAGCAGTGAGAATTTGTCTTTGAATTTGTTGTTATTGATATATTTTAACGCTAGAGTTTTCATAATTTCCGAGGAATCCCTAGTATTAAAAAAAATATAGATTATAATTTATATAAATATAATATAATCTATCTTTTTTAAATAGGGATCTGTATTAACTCTAGTGTTCATAATTTTAGTGGATCCGTATTTGAAATTTGATAGGGCAAGCCTTGTCGTGTCTACATTACGATATTGCCGAGCAATAGCGTCATTGAGTGTCGATAGTACAAGTTTTTATCAATATCAGTTGAATTTTTAACGCATATCTTTATGTTTTATAATCAGTATATTGAAATGCGGTATATTACCTAGCAAAATGCACTGCACATAAACTTGTACCTACATTTAAAAAATGTAACTATTTAACTATTCTTTATCGTTTTGAATATTACCAAAACATCTGTTTTTAGTGAAGACGTTTCAACGTTAATTATAATTATTGTGTAAGTGGTAGACGTAGTTAATGTAAAATTAGTTCTTATTATTTATACAGTTGCAGTTTATACGACCTGAATGACTCAAAATGTTGAAACACTCGATAACACGACTAACTGAAAACTAAATAATGGTAATTCTGTTGCTGAACATAAGTTTACTGAATTTATTAAACATGTTGAAAAGTCTAATTAAGTTAAAGAAGAAAAATTGGGTATGTGTCAAGCTTTAATCAGAATGACAGTCTTATAGCTGGCCTTTAAGTCTGATGCCTTGAGATGATCAAAGAATGTAACTTTATATAAAATATTGCCTATAAATAACAATAACAAATCCAAAGAATAAAATGAAAAAGATCGTCAAACACAAAGTAAAGGCTACTGAAGATACCAGTCCTATAAAAATTGAATTAATGATTGCAAAGGCAAATACTATCAAGTACATGGCGTATAAATATGGCCTCACAGTGGCCATTGGAAAAGCAATGTCCGCACTAATAGGTGTTGAGCAAGCACCGGCAGATGATGTCAGCATTGAATTGATCTCAATGGGACAAGTCAAGAATGTGACACGATCACGGTACAAGTGTGAGATGACGAGTAGATGCTGGGAAATGAATTGCTGATGACAATCATTGATGGAATAGTTTCATAGATGGAATTGATGAAGTTGCTTGAGATAAACAAGTGACTGTCGATTTCAATTTCACTATAGAATATGGAGTCGTTGGTCTAAAAAACAGTATCTTTGAACGGATGTGCGAAAGTTTAACCAAAAATGTGTAAGAAATTGCAATATAACCTATACAGTATTTGGAACATCCAATTATGTTCGTTTAATATGGTGGTTTCCTATGAATCAAATAATTTGGCAGAGGGCAAAGGTGTTGTAGTCACATAATAGTACCATCGTACTATGTCATTTACTATTTTATATTATTATGTTTATAGTCCAGAGTCCAGACTTACGATAGTTAATTTGGCTGAGGTTCGATCTAGATAGTGAATGGTTATACACTGTGACAAATATTTGCTAAGATGGGCGAATTGCCTTCCTTTGTTATTTTACTATTCTATTATTAAGGAACCAAATATGTTTATAGTATTTTTTTGGACAAGAACTACGAAACCATTTTGAATTGTTTTGACAAAGTACTAAGTTATTAACGTTACCAAGTTGCTGTTGCAGTGTTGGGCATATTAAGATGCTTACCTGAAAATAAAGAAAATAAATTGTTAGTATTTTTTTTTAATGGCTCAAATCTACTGACTAGGGAACAAAAAGCTCAAAACGCTGTAAAACTGAAGTAGGACTGGACAGGCCATGTCTGCAAAATGTGGTCTAAGCTTTGGGCCCGTATATTGCAAAACAGGAGCCCAGATACAGCTAGATCTCGCGGCAGATCGAGGAGAAAATGGCGCGACCACATGGCTGGCTACCTCGAGAATTGGCGAGATATAGCACAACACCCCAACTTCAAGAGATGGATAGAGGTGTTTGCCCAGGATTGGAACATATCAAGCTAACAAGAAATAATGTAAATCAATATCGATCTTGCTCCACGACACAAGCTGAGACACGAATTAAATCAGGTAACCAACTGATTTAAATATTGAAGATAGACAAAACTAGGACACATCTACCGCTATATCGCCCGCCTTGCACCACGTCTCTCCACGCTGTATAATTTTATGTGTTTCAATTAGATACCGAAGGCCACCACTGAGTAATGCCCGTGAAAATAGTATACGTGACGCGCTTTCTGCGTAGGCGACGGTTTTCAAAGAAAACTTCGGTTTTGCATTTATGTATCGTTTTGATGTGTGACGTGCGTTTTCCCATCAAACGATCTTATGTCAGATGTGTCATATGTGGGAGATTCTCGAGAATTCTCGACGCCATTCTTGTGTCGTCATTGTCGAACTTGCGTGAAAGCATGGAATGTGCGTTACGACATCCGAACTATGACGAATTTATATCTTCATCAGAGTTGGTTTGTGATCGCATATTTGGCGTTTGTTTGTTTTTGTTCTGTTTCTGGTATCTTGTAACACTCATAGTTTTGTATATAAGTTTTGAAACTGTAATAGGCTGTTGAACGGTTGCCTTCCTGAGGAAGACTTATCACGCCGTATATGGCCACTTGGCATCATAAAAATTGGCCACGCTTAACTGAGATTAGAGTTACAGTTGTAAAATCATGTGCCGTTGTAAAATCAGGAGTCTTTTGGCACTTGAATAACATTGTCAGGCGGAGGCATTGTTGTCAAAAAATTGTGAATTGAATATCTAAGATGGCGGCACGTGCCTAAAAAGCCTTGAAAACCCATAAAGCTAAACAAAGTAATTCATCGAAAAAGCTCAAGGAGGTATACCACGAAGAAGCAGATTTAAACAAACAACCAGCAACTAATATCACAAGTGGATCCAATAAAAATGGTCACTAGGTCAATATAATTGACTTCAGATTCAGACTAGTAAATGTCGCACACATTATTGAATTTAATGCTAATTTAGGTGCACCGATTAGCATTGACCGTTAAATAATATAAACATTACGTAATACTAACTGGTTGTGGGAAAAGTAATGTTAGTTTGTTTGTAGCCTTCTTCATTAGTGATGGTCATGTCTCGTTGTTGGTCAAACAAGAGCGTAAATCCCCGGTGAAAGTAAGGACTTTGGATCACTCTCTGGGATGAAAATGCTATTGGGTTCTATTTTTTACGAATTGCTAAGCAGTAGGTCAGAGCCCGGATATATCCTGATGGATGATTATGAACAGCAATACGATGAAGCAGTAGAATAGAATAAAATATTATTTATTGTACCCAACATCCTACTACCGCGAAATAGTAAGGAAAAGATTAGGCAGATGATGATGAGAACGATTTAAAACGTGGTACAATCCAGTCCAAACCTTGTACAATCCAGTCCAACCTTGTACAATCCAGTCCAAACCTTATACAATCCAGTCCAAACCTTGTACAATCTAGTCCAGACCTTGTTTATACATTATTTATTATTTTTTTACATTATTGTAGTTTTTGTTGCCTACTTCGCACAGGTTAGAATGATGCAAAAATTAAACTACGATGGTAACAATTTAAAAAAAGAAACTGTAATACAGTTCAGTTCAGTAGGTTCAGCTCAAAGTAGGATTATTTTACAACCTATAAATATTTAGAAGTAGATCATCTAATATAATAACTGCTTTATTTGTTTAACTAGGTAATATTGCAGTATCTCATAATAATTGTGACCGTTTATTATAGCTGCCAAGTAGAGACTAATATTAATGTGTTGCACTTTTATGGGCTTATTTAATGATTTTCTAAGAAAATTATTTAATAACCATATTGAAATAAATCAATTGGCTTCTCGTAGACACAAGACTCTAGAGGCTCTATCTATCTATATAATTGCCTTTCAGAAGGACCGTAGAAATTACTTTTTAACTAAGGATTGAATAGAAGAATGCACGTAAGTAAAACCACCGCAAAAACGAGTATAACTCAAAATAACAGAATCGTGAGTAACTATTATAAGTCTAACGTTGACATTTGCCGTTCACAGTAACAATATAATAAAAAACCGATTACTAGAAGCCGTTTACGAACAACTAATCGCGGCCTTATCGCAATCTATTCATCAATTTAATGCAAAAATAATCACTACAACAGTGACATTCGTTATGCATACAACAGAAAAAATATGTGTTATTTTGACCTCCAGAGATTTTGTATGAGAATGATTTTATCGTATCTTGTTTATTTTTCAGTTTTGTTTTTCTTTCCTAGCAGTTTTGGACCTAAATGGTTGGCACATCCTGCAATCTTATGATGCTGTAATTTTTTGTCATTTTGCAAATAAATGTTTTGTCCATGAAAATTGCACATTGTGCTGAATATATGATTTGTACACATGGCAATCTATATCCTATGCGGTCACAATTGTTCATCATGTATTGAACTTTGAGCTACATTTGTCCTAATATTCGGGAGCAGGAAAGGTCAGAATATAGTATTCATAATGAAGCTTGGCAAGCCAATTGGAGATCGGAATGTTCTCATATGCTGGGAATACTGTTGCTCACTTTTTTACTTAGTCACACTCTTAGAAAGGGCTGAACCTTCTGATAATCTAGGATTCAAAACCACATTCCCTCAAAGGTATCAGGAAACCATGATGACAAGTAACTAGATCCTCAAACCTAAACATTCCTACCACGGCTCGTTTAAGGAAGCTGACGCCACCATGACTTGGCTCGGGCCCATATTGGTACCTGGAACCACCATGCTTTTGGCACGTACCACATATCGATAAAACTTTACGACTCTTCCTGTTGTTTGTGGGGCAGAGCTAACCAGATCATACGGTCCCACTAATTGGGGCGGCGGTTTTGAAATGAAAGTTATGCATAGAATTTCTTTGACGGTTTGTCCGTTATTGGTTTTTCTGGTTGAATTGAAGGAGTCTTTGTCAGTGAGGATAACTTCACCTCACCATCAACTTTCTGTACCAGTTCATAATACGCTGTATTTCACAGATACAATTTATAGAAGGACCAGAAAAAGGTCCTTCACCCATCAAAAACACAGCTGCCTCTTCAAGGTGGAAAGTATTTAAGAGCATATATGAAAAAAATATAGTTATCACGGGAAATTTAACGCGATAATTATATTGTTTTCAATTATGAAACGTGAAGGTTTTAAAGTTAATAGCATATATGAAGCTTGACAATAATAATGAGATTATTAATTTTCTACTATACACACTACTAATTACAAAGACATCAAGCATTTTCTCTTTGAAGGTATTATTTTAGAATTAGTACATACATGATATTTAACTGTTCCTTAACAGCTGTTTTGGCAGTTAGTTACTCATAATAATTCTTCGTGGTCTATGCTAGATTACTGGAGATTAGACGTGGCTCTAAAGTTTAAACCACATTATCAAGAGCTATTTAGACTCAAGCTCAAAGAAGAGGAAGGAGTCGAAGAAGTCGTCACTATCGTCATCATCAGTTTAGCCGAAGGTCGTCTTCTGCTGGACACATGATTTCCCCAAGCGCCACCACATCGACTGATCCTATGCTCTCGCATCCAGTGGACTCTCCCGGCCCAAGAACAGGTTCTAAAAATATATTTTTAAATTTTATACAACAGCCTGGAACAAATCTTCACACCTCTTTTAAAATTCCGGCCTTGAAATTAAACAATTCAGTGTTACATGTTTGTTCCAGCATACCGTGTAAATAAACCAGAAATAAATGACGGAATTCAGCGTTGACGTAGTACATTCACATTGAATGTTCGTACTGTGCGTATACGCATCACGCACCCGCCTACACGGCCATAATTATTATGTTTGAATTTTATTTTAGTTTAGCATAGTAAAATACCTACTGTTGGAAATCGTTTTATGATGTCTTAGTATGGATGGGAGGAAAAATGGAGACAGAAACTCAGATTTGGAGTTCATCGATTCATGATGCTTCACACTTCCAAGAACATTTTGATGTTTTAGTTATACCCCAGTAGATACGTAAGGACACACGGTAGATTATTATTTTCCTTATTTGACGTCAAAACTACCTACTAGCCACTTATTTCTGCGATTTTGCTCATCTAGAAATATTCCGTATAAAAATGCATAATATCCCATAGCAGGTGCATTATCGCGTAAGAAAGTAGAATATGACACGCAGCGATACTTAACTATCAGTGAAATAATTATCGTAAACGGTTCAGTAATTCAGAAAATGTGAAAACATTTCTAAAGTAAAGTAATTATATTAGGCTACAAATACCAGGATATCATGGCATTGGGTCTCCCTTGTTTGACCGAAACGAATTTGACAAATTTTCACTTACCAAAAAAAATTTCGCATAATTTCATTTCCCAAATTATTACTTAGCAAAAAATCTATTCACGAAAATTTTTAACGCAAACATAATGTTTGGGAAATGAACGTTTAAACTATAACTTGTTTACCAACTAGTACTTTTAACATTTTTTATTTATTCAAATATTTCACTTGGAATAACAGTTTTTACGCAAAATCAAATAAGCCAAATATTTATAGTTTTTTATTTCTCTTTTTTTATATATATTTTTTTAAAATTTAATGCAGGTCACAGTTTTAACCTAACCTAACCATTTTTTTTTAAATAACTAATTATCCTAATCTTAATAGTTCAGTTCCGGGTAACCTACTAAAAACAATCTCTTTTTTCTATTAATGCAAGTCGTTTCTGGCACTCGCCGGCCGCTGCCGCGGCACCGCTCGCTTCGCTCGCTCGGCTCGTGCGTAGGAGGTCACAGTTTTAACCTAACCTAACCTAACCATTTTTTTAATAATTAACCTACTCTAACTACTTCCATAAATAAATTAATATCAAGTAACCATAAATTTGACTTGTTTCAGACAAATTGAAAGAATTAATCAAAAAATAAAATTGTATTTTTTATTATATAATTCAAAAAATCTTATGTTTGCCTTAATACTTTTTGTCTTAACAAATCATTTCACCAAAAGTTTATTGTCTGAAGATTGTTTGCTGTAATAAATCATTTGATTAAAGACCAAATGCCATAATGACATTATACTTGGTAAAATTTTGCCATGTAAAAATTTGACCAAATAAAAATATGCGTACTAAAATCATTCGAAATATTGCAATGGTATAAAAAAAGATTGCTGAAATTTGTTTGGGTAATGAAATTTTGTCAAAATCTTTTCGGCGAAACGGCAGGATCCCCATGGCATTTATAGCCCAAAGTCCTCAATCGATATAACTTTCTTAAAGTGACTAAAGAAACCGTATTTACCCTTTAAGTGGAAAACTCGAGCGATACATTATCGCGAGCGTTAGATAAGTTACGAATACCTGAACTCATTAAACTTTTGCTTTCAGTATAGGTATTAATGTAGGTATACGTAACTTTAGGACGTTGATCGATGGTTGCCAGATTTAGGTCTAAAATGAACTTTTTGAGACTTAAATTGAAGCGTGAATACGTTGACTTTAATAGGTATAGCAATATTTCAAGAAGTGAAAATTTTATTACGGGATAGACTCCGAAATATGATTTATGTTCGCATAACTCGATCAAATGTAGGAAACAAACCATACCTACAGCTGTTTTTATCACAATCATACGCGATTGAGGTTGGTTCCATATTGATAATTGATCATTTTTACGAGTAAAACACCTCGATGCTCTATAAAAAATGCCAAAGTATGAAAAGCCACTCTGTAATGAGGATAATGTGACTTCTAATGTTTTTTTTATTTTTAAGCTTTGTTTCCACTAGTTCTATGACGGGTTAAGTAAATTGATGGAGTACGATCGATCACCAAGTTCAAATACCTGGGGCATTGGGTCACTGAGGACCTCTCAGATATTGAAAGGGAACGCAGGGCATTGGCAGTTAGATGTAATATGCTGGCGCGCAGGTTTGCGAGGTGCACAAAAGATGTTAAAATTACTCTGTTTAAGGCGTACTGCCAAACAATGTACACCTGCAGCCTGTGGGTCCGCTATACGCAGAAGGCTTTCAATGCCCTGCGGGTCCTTTACAATAATGGGTTTAGGATGTTGATGGGGTTGCCGCGTTACTGTAGTGCATCGGGGATGTTTGCGGAGGCTAACACCGACTGCTTTAGGGCGCAAGAGAGTGGCCTCCCTGATGTGTCGTGTGAGGGGCAGCCCCAACGGCCTTCTAAACACTATAACAGATAGGGTAGAGTGTCCTATTGTGCGGCACTGGAATAAGGTGCATAGTTCTGGTGCTGTCCTGTTTAATGTTCGTTAATAATTAATAAGTAGTTTTAAGGTACTAACATAGTTTTTAAGCCGTACTAATCATTTTATATGGCATTATGTTCTGAAATAAATTATTATTATTATATACATATTTTCGGATAGACAAACCATGTCTGTGCTATAAACGTTCGGTATATTTTAGTCCTACCTACTCCTAGATCTGTGCCACACTTGAAACAAACAAGGCCACTTCTTCTAAACACTACTACTAGTTCTAAACACTCAATGCACATAAATGCAGCACATGCTATGTTACTGGCAGTCAGAAGCACGTGTATCACCCTGAAATCATTTACTGAGATAACGTAAACATATCGCTGTAGATCAGGAGTGTGCAACTGTTGACTTTTAGGTAGGTAGATTTGGTATTGTTAATTATAAAAAAAATATAATAATACTTGCACCCAAAAGGTGTGTTTTTACCTCATAGAAATGAAGACCTTGCTTTAAATTAAGCTAGAGAGTGAGACTTCTTAAAACAAATCTTAATTCTGCTGCCTGTTCATGCAAATCTTTGCATATTTTGTTCCTAACCCCGTTTTCAGTTGATATTTTAAAACATTACGGTCGGCGATCCGTTGATGTTAAACTTTCTTGAAGCTTCTGCGGTCTAGATGCAGCCGGTCGTGCGACCAGTTGTGGTCTGCTTGGTATTTTGTTGACAGGTCTCCACTGTAATATTTTAAAACTGTTTTTTTTTTAAGATATCCGTGGCGATTCTTGCTGGTTCTTCTTTTTCCGATTTATTGGCATTCTTGTTACTCGTATGTATACTTCTGATGTTTTTGTAAATGGCCATGTACAAAACATATTTTTCACTTAAACCAAGTGAAAAAAAATGTTTTGGATTTGAATTTGTGGATTTGAAATTGCGCATTAGCGTGAGGTTCTTAACAATAGAGCCCTAGGAGGCAAATCATCATACCTCCGATCCCGAAATGACTATTGTTAATTATTAATATAAGTACTATTGACTATTCTAGTTCAGGTTCCGTACACCAGGTTGGCAATCCCTGCCCAAGATCGTACCTTGCCCACGCACAACACGCATTAGGGTGGTCTCTAATCTATTTAAAAGAAACATTCAGTGATATAATCAACTATTGCCAGCTGTAAATAAACCAATACGTGGAATCTCTTGTTTTTCGTTTCGTGATAGTATTTTTCTAGAAGCGTTTTAAGAATGTCTGTTAATTAAATGTTCTTGGCTCGCTTTTGAGGTTTAAATGATTTTCAAATGTTCTGAGGTGTAAAATTGTTGGATATTCCGAGGAAGATTTTTTTGATAAACGAAAACAAGATAAGATTTTGTGAAAAAGAAATCTTCCTGAACTTCGATACATAAATGTGAAGCTATAGTTACCTTAACGCTAAACTTAAGAATGCTAACAATCAACTGAAAAATAAAACCTCCGAAGATCGTACCCTTAGCAACAATAAAAAAGAACTTAATACCTTACCAACAGACAGAAATAAAACAAGAAGGAAAAAGCCGTAACACTCATAACCCAGTCACAATAACTCATCCTGTTAATAGAAACATACGTTTATATAAAACTAACAAACAGACGTCGAAGGTACAGCTGTGTATATCGGTCAGATGAACACAATAGATCCCATGGGTCGAAGTGTCCGAGTTATTTCTCGGCCCCTCCACAAGATATCGGTCAGATGGACTTGTTGAAAACACACGTATCATTGTGTCTGCGGTTGAATCGATCAAGGGATATGACGGAAATATTGAAGGAATCTGGAACGAGGAATTTTGAGGAAGATTATACAATATTGAACATATTACCACAGTATTACAATCCATTGGAATAGTGTGATATTAAAAGTCTCGTTTGGCATATATGTATATTTTTGGGCGTATTGAAAGATTCTTATGTTTGAGATGCTATTTTCTCAAGGTTTTTGGTTGGATGTGGTAATCAGAAGATCAAGCATTAGTATTCAATCGAAGGAAGATGATATCACGAGTTAAATCAGAAAAAAGTTCTTCTTGACAGACTGTAATCAAGGTAAACCTAACGAATGTTATGGCTACTATAATATTTTTGTTCATTTTACCCGACTACGGCAAAGAAAAAGGAGAGTTATGGCAATTCCGAATACCGATACGTTTCAATATTTGTGAATATGCTCAGACAAAAAAGACTTAACAAACGAGTTTCAATAATAAGGTTCCTCGCCAAATTAATATCCTACTTCCCAAACAAAATTCGACATTGAAATACAAAAATTGTAGAACCGGAATCTTTGGTTTGCATTTCATCGGTTCCCCCTTGACCGTTTTAAGCAGGTCACTTTCCATGGCCCAATGAGGACAGTTATTACAGAAGTATGCGGGCATTCTTCAAGTTTCATTGTTGGAGCGAATACAGTGTCATTGGTATGCATTTATTATTACTGCTTTTAAATTAATTAATTACTATTTATTCAATGAGTTGCTTGTTTGATTGATCGTGTTTTTTGCGTCATTTGTAAGATATGTAGTTTATTTCCATTTGTATACGTATTATGTATGCATGGTATGCTGTGTTTCTTGAGGAGTGGAATCAGTCATGAATCAGTCATTATTTATGTCGCCAACCTTCGTGGCACCAACGAGAATACTTCGGTGTCTGTCGGTGGAGAAATCTCCACTTTGAAGGATCTGTAATGTAACGTTGGCAAGTTGCATTTACAGACTAACGATACTTCATCATATAGAAAAATTGGTGAAGATGTTTTCATAGAAGTAACCATTTCAAAAGTGAAAAGGTTACTTCTAGGCAAGCGTGCTTCACCGTCGACTATATCGCTTACCATCAGGTGAGATAGTGGTCAAACGCGACTCCATTAATAATAATAAAAAATCGACACCTTCCCTCTCACAGAGATTCCGCTTATGATTATGCTTCGAAGAATAGAGAACGTGCTACTGAACTTGCTTTAAATCTCAAGGACTTCATGACAACACTATTAGTCAATTTTCAATGATAAGCGTGACAGTTCCATAAGCTAAATATGAAACAATATCAGCAGACGTTCCGAATTCAAAAACACTTCTGTCTGACGTCATTGAAGAGTAGGCATAATGGAGTGCATATTGGCTTAACAGATAACTAGGCAGTTCTGATCGTGACCGGCACTAGCACTGGTTATTTGTAGCACAAAGGTGAACGAGGCATGGAAGCTATTGCTTATGAATTTGCATTGTATGCTTTAGAGGTTGCAATAAAATTGGTCGTAAATGGTTTGAATATCTTACGGATGTACGAAACTAGTGATAGTGTAAAAATCTTGAAAATTACGAAGAAATATGCTGGCTTTTTGCTCAGCATAATTTTAAAACGAGAGTAGGAAGGCATTTGCTCAGCAGAGGGACAATTCGAGCTACTAAAAAAGTATTCTGTAATTATACTTCTCAAAATGATTTATTGATAGAGAATTTTATTTAAATCTAATAGCTTGGCTTCGACAATTTTCGTCTGCAGATTTAAGACAATACAAATCAATTTATAATCATAATCATAATCATAATCATTTATTTATTTACAGCCGGATCTTCACAAAAACTGGTTGCACGCCAACCCTACAAAAAAACTGTAGTAAACATTAAATTTTACAGCTTTCTGCGAATGTTGGCGAAAGTTGTCGCGAAAGTCCTCCGCCATTATTACGCTGTGTTTTGAATTTACAATATATGGCTCATTATTCTTGAATGATTAATTTTGCATGGAATGAATAGAATAGAAAGGAAGATAATTTAACTTCAGAGTTTCAAAATACTTAACATTCTGCTACAGAACAATGGCGTGTAGAGAACATTACGATGTGGGGAAATTTATTACGGTAGACTCTCATACGACAAAATAATTTAGAAGAAGCTTCCGCTAGCAAAAAACACCAAATTGCTTCAGAATAATTAGTAGAAAATTAAAATGCGGCTGTAGATGATTTCCATAGACAATTCAAACACAACGTCTGTCAAATGTGTGTCATAGACATGACATATTTGAAACATCGCCGCAAAAGCCTGCTTCGACCACACTAGAATGAAAGTCACCAGACAAAACCTTCCAACCACAAATGAACAGTAGAATCTTCTAGAACAATAAGTTTGTTTGACATTCCGTTTATTCGCAGGATATTGTTGCGATTGGTTCCAAGGGGCATGAAATGAGACGAATTTGCATCATATTGGCAGCTGACGACGGTATATGAGGTGATCGCTCCATTTCTAAAACATTCGTATGGTAATATCGACCTTACCGAACTAAGTTGGGAAGTACTTGGTTTGCTTGTACTCAAAATATTTGCGACACACCTGTGTCAGTGTGAATAATTTCGAAAAGTAATGGATGTTAGTGTGACACGGGGACCTTATTATTTTTGCGTGAATTTGACCTATTGTACAGTTGCAAGATGGCTTAAATCCGGTATTGAATTGAGACTTGCTGCATGAGAACTTGTCAAAATGACAGAAGAATTTGACAAGAATTTCTCACACTGTTAATATCATTCTGGCGATGATCGAAATGGAAAAGTGTAAGGGGTTAATCACGTGACCTTTCGATAGCGTTTAGCAATCAAATACGTTATTGAAGATTTTTCAAATGCTATCGTGTCGCTTTCGTTTGTAGAATATAACATGTCTAAATCTCCAGGTTGCAATATAAGACCTCAATTCTAAACAGTTCCTATTACGATTTATTATCATAATATTCCTAGTTATTTTCCTTACGACTGACGTGAAGACAATAAAGAGATCGCCACAATATTGCTCAAGATAGTGCGACCACTGGGCTATTGTGTGGAGCCGTCACGATAATGCATTATCCTCGCAGGCTCTAAGGCTATGCACAATGGAGGACTAGTCAAGCTTAAGTTTAGAATGAGGGAGTGTTCACGCCTTTTGTTTGATGTTTAGGAATATGGTATTTTGAAGAGCTGTTACTATTCTGATTTAACATACTTGTCATAATATTATAATTACTCGTAGTATAAGTGCCTTTGACATTCTTATATTATGAGTGTGTAGTGGACAACCTCCGTTTTTCCACTTATCCGTTTCTTGGGCAATTTGAGTACAATCGTTTATGTAGGAGTCCAACTCGTATCGCGCTTTTTTGTTAAAATATAATGTGTTAGTGATTAACTAATTACTTTTTTTTGTTATCAAATACATATACAAAATATATTTTTTTTGATCTATTCATTGATCCATTCATGATGACATCATCATCATCATCATATCAGCCGAAAGACGTCCACTGCTGGCCTCCCCCAAGCGTCGCCATTTTGATTGGTCCTGTGCGTCCCGCATCCAGCGGATCCCCGCAACCTTCACCAGTTCATCGGTCCACCTGGTGGGAGGCCTTCCAGCGCAACGTCTGCCGGTTCGCGGTCGCCACTCCAGAACCTTTCTGCCTCATTGGCTATCCGTTCTGCGAGCAATATGCCCTGCCCACTGCCACTTAAGTTTGGAAATTCTGCCGGCTATGTCAGTAACCCTGGTTCTCTTGTGGATCTCTACATTCCTGATTCGATCACGCAAGGAAATACCGAGCATAGCCCTCTCCATTGCCCTTTGGGTGACTGTAAGCTTTCTGATGAGGCCCATTGTGAGCAGCCACGTCTCAGAACCATATGTCATCACTGGCAACATACTTAAAACTTTCGTCTTGAGACAATGTGGCAAAATGGTTTATCTATTCATGTATTATCGTTGTATCACAGATTTGTTTTTTATGAAAACACTAAAAGGTGAAATAAAACTAAAAGAAAGTCGTAAAATGGTTCTCATTATGTAATATTATAAAACTTTGCATGTGGGTGGATGGAGTCACGGCACAGTTTTTTATTACGAGATTTTCTTCATATCTTCCAAAATGGACCTACCCAATACTTCAAGTGGGTTGACAAACTTTTCTCTAGTATCAGCCTACCTACCTATATTCCATAACGAGCGTGATGTAATAGGTACTAACAAGATGCCACCGTTTTGTTTGTTTAATAAGTCGATGTTCTAATAAGTGAGTGTCGATTCGTCGATGCTTTGCTAACCACTAGGCCTCAATTTCGGATTTTTGATATACGCAATATTGTCACCTTGGTCATCTCTTTTTACATTTTAAACTAGGTAGGTACTAATACTTTAGTCACTACCAATTTATATGAATGGGAATCGAACCTACTGCCTACTACATGGAAATCGAGCTTACTGAGCTAATCAATTGTAAAATTGTGATGTTCCGATTAACTTTGTAGGCTTAAACTTACGCAAACATATAATGAGTTTTGTTCAAATACGAGAAAAGTAAATATTTATCACTATTGAGTTTACATACTTAATCGGTTCTTTGATGGCATTTTTTTACTATTTAACTTACATTTACACAAAATTTAAGTTGCCATTTAAAACATTTTTTATCTTTAAGAGGACAATCAACGCCCTGCGCGTTCAGTATAATAATGCTTTTAGGATGCTGATGCGGCTGCCGCGGCACTGTAGCGCATCGGGCATGTTTGCAGACGCACATGTCGATGGCTTTCATGCCATCCTTAGAAAAAGAGCCGCCTCGCTGCTAAGTCGTGTCCGCGGCAGTGGCAACAGCATTCTCAGCGTTGTAGCGGGCCGAACAGACTGCCCAATATTGTGGCATTGTGTTCGATTACATGTCGAGAAGTAATATATTTTATAAATTTGCAATTTGAGCTCTCCTGAACACAGACTTTTATTTTATAAATTTTACTGAACTTAAATTAACTTTAAATTAATCTTGTTATAGACATAAATAATTATTGACATTTATTTTGAATTTAATTTAAATTAGATTTTGACATGTTGTGTATGTATTGTATGTGTATATAATTTTAAGTGACTAACATAGTTTATAATTATTTGTATGTTCTAACAAAATATGGATATCACATCTGAAATAAATAAATAATAAATATTTAAATTTGGGAATGTATGAGTTTAAATATTCATTGTTGATCCTAATTTTAATTTATTTGTTAAAAGTTTAACTCGAGCACATCACACCAATCTTCCACAATCTTCACTTGATTGGTGACAATTTAGTTAGTACAGTTTTGGTCATTTATCAAAAAGTTCCACTAAGAATGACGCTTAGTAAATCAACACAAACAGAAACAAAAATGTGTTTAACCAATTCCCATGATAAACCAGTGTGTGGACAGTAGACACCCGCATATGAACACAAACGGGATCAAATCCATCGACCCGGTGAGACCATTGCGGTTAACCCAGATCTAACTTAAGTGTATTAGAGTTAACCTGAAAATGTATACGAGGAGACATCTATGTAGAAACTACGAAGTTTTATGGTTTGGAGAAGTAAAGGGCAACATGGTATAATAACTTAGAATATCTCCAATATAAATATTTTTTATTTGTTGATGGTAAAGGGGCAAAAACTATTGGGAATATGTATTTGCATATTTTGTGAACTAGTCTTCATCGTCGTTGATCATATTAAACCTTGGGTCTTCCTATCCAGGAGTTGGCGCAATACGTTTTTGTCTTTTTTCATATTATTCCTCACACAATCCATCCATTTTTACATTGTTGTCCCTCACCCTCTATTTATATCCTTAACTAGATAAGTTAAGGTTATAAATGTGGATGATGAGGAGGGATGAAACGCATGTGACTTATTTAGTCCCATGGGTCCAAAACAAGACAAACGCTTTCCTTTCTACACTCGAAGCAAATAAATATCTAAAGAAAAGGACGTCACAAATAACGCGCAAGAAATATTTGAATTAACTGACCTCGAGCCAAATTAAAGCTATCACTTAATACCAACCGATAAAATGTAATGTCAAGGTCTTGGTCACATCTACGCGGGCTAGAGCGCCGTCATCCAAATGCTAAAGATCATAGAGCTAAGGACATTCCACTTGCTTTTAGAGCTCGCCATAAATTCCAATAAAACACTTGACACTACACCATTTGTTTAATTATCCTTCCAAATTGATTGCTTTACTAGTCCAGTTTGTCGCTCATAGAGGAGTCAATGATGATGATATAATATTTGGTTACACGAGTCATTGAAGACATTTGCATAATGATGTACAAAAAAATGATGAAGTAATGTATGGGGTTAATAAACTCTGTATTGCTGTTTGTGGTTATCAAGAAGCAGACTTCAAATGGCGCCAAGTAGATGAAGAAAAACTTTGATAACGGGACCGGATTCAAAATTTGCAGAGTTGTGCTTTTATCACTCAGGTCAAAAGTCGTAACTATTAGATCTAATGTTGTAAAACAAAATAACGGTGATTGATATCTTATTATTTTTAAATCATAAACAAATCAATTAAAATAATGGTAAAACTAAGATATCAAATAGAGACATATAACAATAGCATATGTTCATCTCATGTTCGCTTATTTAAGTGATGGAATGAATGAACTGATGAAGGAAAACAGCTTAGCTCAGACAAAATTATCCCAGACAATGGACTAGTCAACCGTCTTGTCCCACTTTTATTAGCTTAATATTACTGCCGCTATATGGTCGTCTGGCCATAGAACTAGTCATGTTGGTTCTAGTTTCTTGACTGGCATATTATGTTTGTAAAAGCACCTTGCGATAATGGTGGCGTGGGCTTCATGTGGAGTAATGGGTCTAAGAAATTGGTAGTAAAGCTTTTAAAGTAGCTATAACCCAATGGTTGGGAGACCGCCCCTTGCATTATAAAACCCACTCCTGCCATGAGCGTAATATTTTACACGGAGACATTTGGCTCTAGACAAGTGACACTCTACCAACGAAAGCATCGCGACAGCGATTGCAAAAATTACAAAAAGTATGGAATTGACAAGCGCTATCGAAATTTCGTCGACTGGTAGAAATGCCTAAGGCATTAAGTTCGACGTTTGTGTGCATGAAGTATTAAATAAATAAATAAATGTCATATGGTCAATCCCAAAGTTTTAAACTGCTAACGATGAATAAGGTGAGTCCTAGTAAATATATTATAGTAGAATTCATATTGCTAGTCATCAATAAGTAAATCTGCACTACCACTTATAAGACAGGAGATGATAATTATAAAATTCAAAATCAAACTATACCAATACATCTCTACCGAATTCATACGCATACCAACACCACTACAGATATAGCCCATCAAAGGAGATCATCATTCAAATATAGCCGGTAGCCACAGGAATGTAAAAAAACTTAATTGATATTGCATTCATCTGTTTTATAACGGCTGTACCTATTCTGAAAATATTTAATGTTGATTTTAATGTGTCTTATAATGTTGATACAATGAATATTGGTGATTTAGTCAACGTTAGGTGCTATTTTAATTGATCGTAAAACTCACCTGGGCGTATTTTTAAGAGGACATTCGCACTAGCTTGATATGTAATGTTTGGAGCTTTCAACCCAATTGATCATTAATATAACTGTATTTCCGATTATTATCCAATAGAAGAAAATGAGACCTCTTGCACTAATTAACCTGTATCTCTTTAAATCAAGTTTATTTTTCGAGATATTTTTGCTTTTTTTCGCAGTAATGATAATAAAGACGATGATGAAGATGACACTAAGAAAATACCCATAACGAGAACGTCGAATTTGTTTGATGATAAATAACTCACAACCCAGACTAATAACTAAAACCATGAGAGGATTACATATATCTTAAATTGCTACTTTTCTAGTCTCGAAAGATCTAGTGGTCAGAGGTCACACAGCTAAATCCGTTGTCACGTCTCCAATTCTCACTATTTGATATCTGAATCAACACGATCATATTTTATTGCTACCAGGCTTGTTTGACTGGTTTTTTTCGTATTTTTTTTCAATCTAGACTCATTAGACTCTGACTAACATCTTCTCTGAAAAAAGCTCGGTCAATTATATCATTTGGAGATTTGGTCGATTTTTTGTAGGTAATTATTTTAAAAAAGATCTTATTTCTTCGCGACCTACCTAAAAAAGTAAAGATATTTTTAAACCTTAATGTATGTCAATGTTTGAATGAACTGGGTCCATTGAATGTAAAGCAGTCTCATTTAGAAAGTAATTAACATATTTATCAAGTTATTAAGATTCCACATTATGAAGTTTTGATGGCCATAATAAAATTATTATGTGATCTATTTTACTTTGTTCGCTAAAACCTTAATGGGTCTTGCTAGAAGTTATAACTTGAAGGTCTTAGGTCCACATACCGTTTACGAATACCATAGCTAAAGTATTTTAGCATAACTGTGTTGAGATTTTAATGAGTTCTTGGGGTTAAATAGATGAAATATTTTGTGGTCATTTTAAATGGATTGAGATGTAAAATATTTATATTTAGTCCCTTTGATCATGCGCAATTTATTGGGAATACCTTGCCAATCGAATTCTTTTAGTTCTACACATGGCTAGAGATCGGTATCAGGCATACTTATCATTTCGTGATCGGCGTTTATTTCCCTATGTTTTAAGTCATTTTCTCGAACTTGACTCAATTTACGTATACATTTATAGCTATTGGTTTATAAGATACTAGCTGTTCACCACGGCTTCGCTCCAGTGGGCCACCTCACAGGACCCGTTGTCGGGATTTAAAAAATAGCCTATGTCACTCAGGAATAATGTGGTTTTCTATTGGTGAGGAATTCTTTAAATCGGTCTCGTAGTTTCGGAGCCTATTTGGTACAAACAAACAAAAAAATCTTTCCTATTTATAATATTGGTACAGATTATTAACCGAGAGTTTATTTCTGTTATTAGGGCGACTAGGTCGATTATTGATGATTGGAGTATAGCTCCATCAAAAGGTCTTGGAATATAGGTCTTCTCTAATTTTTACTAGCACATTTCTCGGTTCATTTACTATTTCCTACTTCAGAAGTCTTTTCTTCAACAATCAGCTTAATGCTAAAGAAGACTTACCGTGCATTCGAAGAGTGCGTTCTGCCACGTCGCCTTGTTGTCGCTGAAAAAGTAGCAGCTGTGGCCCAGCCGGATGAACTGCGGTGGACACACGTACGACATCTTCGTGTTGTTCCTCTGACCCTCCACACTCCTGCCTGCAGGTCGAAAATAGAGTTTTGTAATGAGAGTAGTGTATAAAAAGAAGCAGCAAATAGGAGGAGATAATGAATGGGTAGCAAAAGCCGCATGATGAGAAGTGGTTTAAAATTGATCCAAAGGCTTAACGATGCGTTCCTTTCTTAAGTGGTATTTTTGTCGATGTTGGGTTTGATACTCCTTAATCATACCTTAGTTTGTCCTAGGGAAGGAGCGTTGTCAATATATAAAAATGCAGTTCTCTGCATAAGCTTGCTCAATACAATCCCAAAGTAGTATCATTTACATCATTTTGAACTAGCAATAACAACTCTATCGCTTTTACCATCATAGTTATCATTAATAACAATTTTACTTCTAAAGAAATAAAACTTGTATTTTTATTTACCGCTCTTTACATTTGGTTCCTTCAGATTAAAATGTTCTTATAACTTTATAGTGACAACTTCATTTGCACTCTAGTTTTAAACATTAAAGCTACTGAAGTTATACGAGCTATGATATAAGCTTTTGCTACAGCTGTTGCGGTTTTCACAGTACTATAAAAGGAACAGTTCCATCAACTTTAGAACTACGTTTATAAACGAGAGACTATTTCATGCCTGGATTAGTTCTACTGGTTATATGAGATAACTTCTGTTCAAACTTGGTTTAATTTGCCGCCATTTGCAGTGAGAACTTCATAAAAGCACTAGGTATTATATTTTTAATTTCCCTAGAGACTTATATTCAATTAGATGTTTTCAGGAGCAAAAAATTTGTTGAAAAAATATCGGATTTTTAGCATGATTTATTACTTCCTGGGTTTCCGTTGGGATTTCCGTACTGTGTCTTAATAATTAATATTGAGCTAGTCTGCCTTATCGTTGGCAGTGTTATTACTATTAGGTGCTCGAAGTGGGACCGATAAGAAATTATTATTAAATTTCTACGATGTTGGGCAAGGAATTTCAATCTAATCCTACTACTTCCTACACATAGCAGGTTAGGTATTTTCATAATGTTTCAGGTGCTTATTTTGTCGGCAGATTGCTTGGCTTTGGGTTTAAATTTGCCATCGTGGTGAAAGGACAGTAACGGAAGATCAGATGGTACGTCGCTCGGGAAGGCTCCTTGCACCCCTCTTGCCTGTTCACGTGAGGACCTTATGAGTGTCTCAGTGAACTGCATGTGTTGCTGTGGCCGAATACTGGGCCAGGCAAGAGCTTTAACTTAGAAGAAGCTGTGTTTTTCATTCACACAATCAAAGAAGAAGTTGCTTGTTTCTTTTTAAAATGTTTTCTTTATAGGCTGGATGGAAAGGAATCAGGCTTAGGGATCCTGCGTAAATACCCATTACGAAAATGATACAGTGATGCGACTACCCTTTTCTACGGCATTTGATCTAAAGTTTTATTATACGTAGATAAATTTCTGTCAAATTGTCGTATCGCGACTGCTTATGATACAACAACATTGCAAAATTATCTCAACAGAAAATAATGTTTGGGATATTCACTCAGTAAAGTATTCACCTATTGACACTACACATTTCCATCCTATGTGATCTGCGCAAACAAAAAAAAATACAACAATACTCAAAACATTGTTCTCGCCAAATATTACGACTTAACCTACAACCTTCAAAGTCGTTTGACCATTTTCGGCCAGACCATTGACAGCGTTACGACAACTCTTGAAACATATTCCATTGTTACTGTTATCTTCCATCTGAACAGGAGCTGGAATTACCTTCCATTAGTCTTAAGATAGTGGGCGGATTATATTCGCGGGCAAGTTCTCGACCAAGGTCGAAAGTCAGACGGATCGAGTTATTTGGGAACAACAAAAGCACATCTAACATTTGTTTTGTCAAAAAGAATTTTGAAATTGGAATATCGGGGCAAGAAAAACTATGCTTCGATAAAAATGTTGCCAAGTTGCTTGTAGATAGTGGAACGCTTATCGATGGAGAAAAAAAACTAATACTACTACCTAACCTAACCTAACTAATCTAAACATAATGTTATGATGAAGAGGTAAAATTATTTGTTGATGTTTTTGTAAAACACCACCTCAGAAAGAACTGGTTCGATTAAGAATACTTTGGCACTGATATAAAGCTACTAAGTGATTCAAGTTACCCTTAAATATTTTATTCCGAAAAAATACACGTTTTCTTTGGGATAGACCACCTGAGCGAAACCGTGGCGAAATCTAGTAGGTATTTCAATATAGACAAGAATAGATACCAGACCGTGGAACGTGTCAAGAAAGAACAGTAGTAAAACACACATGAAAAAAACTTGTTAAGAAAAAGTGATAATAATCCAAATCAAAGCAGATTACCTTGAAAAATTACCGGTTTTAATGGAAATGAAAAGCATAATAATACCAAACAGGTTCCTATTCCAACATATTATGGATAAACAGAAAATTGGCCATGATCTAGATATTGACAGGAAACCGATCTTTATCTTTAACATTAATCTGTTTCAGCTCGAAGAGAAAGGAAACGCTCATGAAAGTCGTATCAATCTTAATGCGTGTGCTCGTATTTATTACTGCTCGACCGAAACGAGACGTTTAATCTTCGTAAACTGTATTATCTAGTAGTACTTGCTACTCTCGAAATAATTAATTATGTTGTCTCATCATGGCAGTAGCAACAAAACAACAAAGTGGTCATGCTACTGGCATGATGGGACAACTTTGTTTGAACGTCAATATATATCACTATATATATTATGAAATAATGTAAATCAAATTAATGCCAAAAAAATGTTAGTCATATTAACACAATTTCATTGCATTTTCCTATAATTTGTTCACAATAAGACACAATATCTTGAATCAACAGTTTTGTCAACATTAAAAATGTTTCAATGTTGTGTCATGGGGTTTGTTGTCATACATTTTTTAGAAGCATATCCTGTCAGCAAACAAATTTCTTGGGCTGTATGTAGTTAGTGATACTATTTTTACTACTTTTTCTTTGAAATTCGCGGTGCATATCAGCGAAAACAGACTTTCGGAACTTTCTAGTTGAATTTGTTATGTGCGCTTTAAAGTTCTCATTTAATCATACTTTATACCTAAGAAGAGTTTCATCTTCTTGGATGGCTTTTCTTTGCGTTTGTACTTCGGGTTTACCCGAGAAATTTTGGTCTGTACCGGTTCTTTTATTCATGAGTTCTTAAAGCGGCGATGACTTTTACGCAAAGTGACTATCCCCACAGCCAGCTTTTCTCAGAATAATGAATGATGCTTTTCGTCTCAGGATAACAAATAAATGCAGATTTGCGGTTGAAATATTTACATACCTAAATAAGTACCCACTGAACTGCAAGCAGCTTTAAGCTACGCAAGACCATTTTTGGTGGTCTGACTGTAGTAAAAAATGAATTCATAATCATTCAGGGGGTTTAAGTAGGTACTCATGAATATGAACAGCAACTTAATTGCGCAAGCGAACTCGGCAAGGCAATGGATTTGACCGCTATCAATCGTTGATGTGCCGAATTCACTTGCGCATTCGGCTGCAGGTCTTATTATGGAACCAAACCTGTAATCGTAGGAAAAATAAGCTGTTCAAAAATGTGCTGAACAGCTGATTTTTTTCTTCATATTACAGAGTTGACCCTATATCAAAATTTCATTGATTACTTTCACCCTCTTAAAGGATACCAATTAATAAAAAAATACCCTATATTTCTAACTAGGCACATCATACTAATAAAACTGCAGACCAACCTACTCCCTAACCTAAAAATTATAAAAATAATACAGAACCATCTAAAACCGTACAAGACCAACAGGTCACAAACAATAGTGGCACAACTTTTAACCCCAGCTAAAACTGGAACGGAGCTAAAACTCTAACGCTCTGCTAAAATAGATCTCTCGTTAAGCTTAACTGTCGTGAAGCCGGTCAAGCGGCGGTTAGCACGGAAGCCAGGAATTATTGCGGAAGCATGTGAGCTAGCGTAGATTCTACTGTTATCTAGATTAGAATAATTCTCATTTTTATATGTGAAACGGAAGCGGGGATTATATGGCTTGGATGTGTAGTAGCCGGGTAATGAAATTATGTCCCACTAGCTTTTTTTCGCGGCTTCGCTTCCGTGGCCTATTCTACAAGAACAGAGCATTTCCATAGGCGACATTTTATTTTTTTATTTGTAAGGTTTTTATTGACCTTTTAAATCTTTTATTTGAAATATATATTTTTTTGTTGTAATTTTTAATTTATTGTCAATTTTTATACACTCAATCTGCCTAGACTTTTCCCAACTATATTGGGGTCGGCTTCCAGTCTTACCGGATTTAGCTGAGTACCAGAGCGACTGCCTATATGACCTCCACAATCCAGTAACTGGGTAACACGATACCCCTTGGCTAGACTGGTGTCAGATCTCAGGCTTCTGACTACCGTAACGACTGTCACAGATCTTCAAACAGCCGGGACCAACGGCTTAACGTGCTTTCCGAGGCACGGAGGAAAATCGCTACGTTATATTATGTTGAAATGGTCATCCATCCACGGACCGACCTCGTCAAGCGTTGCTTGTCAATATTTATGCTGTATTTATTTTTAATTGTTTGTTTACTTGTATTGTTACTAACAATAGTTTTAAAATGTTTCTACTAACAAAGAATGGATCATGTTGTTTGATGAATAAATACATTATTATCTTTATTATAACCGCAGGATTGAGATTTGGACTCGTTTTTGACGGATTGACCGGAGAAGACAAAATTCAAAGAATATTAGAAGACTGTGGAGGAGCTTTTCCCAAGAGGTGAGACAATACAGATAAAAAAAAAAATAGACTATGCAGTTAGGGACAGTTTACCTTTCTTTCAATAACAGCATTTTTTCTTAATAAGATTAGGGTGGTGACAAGAAAGCTCTTAGAGTAAGTTTATTTTGTGTGTGTGTAAGGTATTGGTGATGTATATATGACTTGTATTGACCCTTCTATAGCAAAATTATAAAGAGGAAAGATTTTTTTGTTTGTTTGTTTGTACCGAATAGGCTCCGAAACTACTGGACCGATTTGAAAAATTCTTTCACCATTAGATAGCTATATTATTCCTGAGTGACATAGGCTATTTTTTATCCCGAAAACAGGTACTATGGGGTGGCCCACGGGAGCGAAGCCGCAGGCAACAGCTAGTATACAATAAACCCTAAAATAACCTTACTCTAAGAGCTTATTTATGGTCACCACCCAGAACTTACTTTTAGAGAATAATCTCAACAAACCTTGATTTATAATAAACCCATGTTTTCTCTTAATAAACAGGTCTGAAGAAAGAAAGAAAAGATTTTATTGAACCGTATTCCGTTTTAAATTCAAACATCGTACAATCTAGCATGACGGTCAAGTTTAAATTTACTTAAGTTGAAACTTAGGTATATGAGAGACTAGTTTCTGCCAGCGGCTTCGCCCGCGTGAAAAGTGTTTTTCATCCCAAGGGAACATTATACTGGGATAAAAAATAGCATATGTGCTATTCCAAACTATAATCTATCTTTGTACTAAATTTCATCCAGATTCGTACAGCCGTTCTCGCGTGATTGAGTAACAAACATACATCCACACACACATCCATCCAAACTATCAAATTTATAATATTAGTAAGTAAGATAAAATTAGGTAATAATACAGATAAAGTAATACTCACATTGCGACCATAACACGATCAAGAAGATGGACCCGACCGCGGCTAACTTTCCTCTCCGTTCCATGGCTTCCATTTTGTTTATTTAACTTACTAGTTCCACACAAACACTCACAACCAACACTTTTCACTGGTGAGTTCTGCACGAATCCATATTCAAATCACAAAAAAAAACTATATTTGTCAGTTACAACTTTTGATATTTCGGAACTAAACACTCGAGATTTTGTTTCGATTTGAATTTGGAACTGTCACCTGAAACAAAAGAAAAAATGGCGTTATTATTTGGAACAATGTTCGTGTGTTGTTTTATGCAAATTCTGTGTTGATTTGAATAAACTATGTCACTTAGATAATCTTTTTATCTCTGTATGGTATGCAGGATTGAGGCGTATCTGAAATTATTGATTTATCGTTCCGCGTATGATTCGGCGAAATTATGCATTTATATACAATGTTGATAAGTTATCTTAAGACGGTACCCTGACCAAAAAATGGGCATGAGATATGAGCATTCCTATTGGTCTAGCGGCACTGGTGGCGCATGAATTACAGTAGTGAATACGCCCAGATTTTAGAATAAAATCTTTATAAAATCGAATTTTGGTCTTTTGAAAAAAGTAAATCTACAAAAATGTTCGTTATTAAATTTTCTATCCATTAGTGTTAGTACAAAAAATAATTAATCAATACTTTACGAGGAGATGCATAATATCGATAATTATTTCTCATATTTATGTTTTTTTGGAAGGAGATTAGTGAAATATATACAACATTTAAAAAAAAACTAAATCTACCATTTTAGAATCAATATAATGTAGAAATTTAATGTATTTTTATTAATTGATATTTCTTTTTAAATAACGAGTAGATAGCTCCTTAAAACAGCACAAAAAACGGCTTGCGTGGCGTTTTGCTCGGGGTACCGCCTTAAATTCACTAATAAGATTAGTTTGCCGCAAAAGGATTACCTAGTAGACACATTTTTTATCGGTTAATGGTTTGTTGAAGAAACAAGTAGCTTGGACTTCCCTCGTATCCGATTATTTAGACACATACAACCCGTTTCAGTTGATAATAAGTACTGCAATGTATCTTAATAACGAATTAGTGCCACCTTAATATTTATCAGAGATAATTACAGTAAAAAGTTCACTCAGTAGTTCGTTGGGTTCATGATACTTGGGATTGATCATCATTTTAGCCGAAAGACGTCCACTGCTGGACATAGGCCTCCACCAGGCGTCGCCACATTGACCGATCCCGTGCGTCTCGCATCCAGCACCTTCCCGCAACCTTAACCAGACCACCTAGTGGGAGCCCTTCCAACGGATCGTCTTCCGGTTTGCAGTCGCCATTCCAGAACTTTTCGGCCCCATCGGCCATCCGTTCTGCAACAATGTGCCCTGCCCACTGCCCTTTAGGTTTCACAATTCTTCGGGCTTGATCATGTAACATTTAAAGTACCCATGACAATCCTATACATCTTGGACAATTTCACAATCGTTGATATAAATAACACATTATATAGCTGTGTCTAGAGCCTCCTAAGTGGAAGATCAAATTGTACCTAATCTTTATAACTGACGCTACAAAATTTGATCACGCTATCACAATTAATAATCACTTTAATAATCACTTGACACAATTAACATTGCATCAAGTTACAATTCTGAATGCTCACTGCAGTAATATGATCACGTTATGAGCACCTGGTCGAATAACTAATATGCTTAGTGAGCAAATGTATTGTAAGCACTAACATTGTGTATGCTCGTATTACGAGCAATGACCCTTGAAATAATTCGTGATTATTGTATGCTTGCAAAACAATGCGGAGATATCCGATCTCAATTTAAAAGACTGTGATAAAACCTTCAGGGGGTTGCTCTCTATGTAAAATCTTTTCTATAATTAGATGTCATATTTCACTTGGGGTCACAATATACCTTGTATTAAATTTGGAGGAATATAGGAAGTTAAGTTTTATTATTACATATTTTTGTTTTTTTTTCGAAAATTATATGAGTGAACTTACACAAAATTCAGCAAATAACAACGACTAGTCCTTAAGTGGAATCGCGGTATCACATATTGTGTAAGTTCTCAGGGTATGAAAAGGCAAAAATATACATCTACACTCTATAATTATTTTATATACAACACACACATTATATACAACAGAAAATATTATAGCAAGCCTTAAATTTTTCTCGGCACAAAAAACTGTAAGCGAAAAAGATAGAAAAATAAGATTTAATAAAATGGAAATTTTAGCCGTAAACGGTTCGTTTATCATTGTTAGATAAGACAAAGCAAATGTCTAGACTATTAGGTGAGAAAATAAAAACTATCTCGAAAAGTCCTGTGAAGAAATTCTAGCTCTATTCTAGCATACTAATGTGATTTTTATCCATTTCAAATTAAATTCGGAGTTGAAGAAAAGGCGTGAAGAACTTCTTGCCTGACAGAGGTCCCCCGTACGCACACGTTATTTTTACAAGCTTTTATTTAACTTGCAATGTTTGCATGTATGTATGTATGTAAGTGTGTTCGGGTCCAATCTTGCAACTGAATATTAAAGCAGTTATCTTCTACCGAAGTGTTGCATATACGTTTAGTTTGGATGACAATGCATGGTAAGTGACGTCATTCTAAATCCAATATGGCAGACAACCCAAGATGACGGTACGATGTATCAAATGAAAGGGTTCGTTGAGAAGAAAAAGCTAGTTTAAATAAAAAAAAATATGAATAATTTTATTTATGAAAACTATTACTCAGAGACAACGGGTCTGTTCATTGACCTCTTTTAATAGAGCAAATAATTCAGTTAACGTGCGCATTTCAGACTTTTATGACTCTGATCTAGGTTTCATTTCACGACTGGAGTGTAGTTGCTGCTAACCTAATTACGAACACTGAGTTAATTTACGAATATCGTCGAGAATTCAATTAAGTGAGGAAAGCAAATTTGTTTTATTGAGAGCTAGGAGATGTCTAAATTTGAAGGCAGGTTGGTAAGTCATGTCTGTAGAAGGTATTTGCAACGTAGTGATCCAATGGAGGTCACATGCTGCCGTTCACAGCGAGTTTCAGGCGGGCCCTTTACAACCTCCTCAGGGATGTGGAGTGGTTCCAAGATAGTCTTTAAAGCCGTCCATACGTTGATGGTGACCACCAGGTCAGCATTATTGCGG
Organism: Orthosia gothica; assembly: GCA_949775005.1. NCBI lineage: Eukaryota > Metazoa > Arthropoda > Insecta > Lepidoptera > Noctuidae > Orthosia > Orthosia gothica. The sequence continues at coordinate 4,534,484 of OX459042.1, forward strand.
TAGTTTTTCCATAGTCCTCGGTCCCATCCCCAAATTCCGGGTGCCTTGTGGCAGGTTTGGCCCGAAAGCAAAAAAAAAAAAAGTATCGCAGCCTACGCATGTTGAAAGTCTAGACAATATAGCGAGAAGTTATTTCATACCAAACATTAGGTTTTTCTATTGTCCATATAAATCTTTTCAATTCAAATATTGTCTAGCAGACACAGCTATAAAAACCACCGCTATTGTTTCGTGTGAAAAGATCTTAAGAATTGTTGCTTTCAAAAAAAATACTGGCTGTAATAAATCCAAAAAAATGACGAAAAATTTACAGTCATTCAATCTTTCAGAACGGAGATTACACCTACCCACACGTTTTTGTCTTGTTTAGTTCTCGTTTACTAGCTAACTGACCCAGTGAGCTAATTTCATAACACATTTAATGGCTAGCACTAGATAATTATAGATATCCTATATACATTCGTCCTTTGCGTAATACTATTGAAGATAGATCATTTAATAGCTTTTATTACGTAGTATGTGATAATGTCACCGAATTCTTGCAAACACCGTACATTTGTAATAAATCTTACGAGGTTATAAAATCTAATAATATTGTGTACAGATAATTACAAATACAATAAACCACATCCGTATTCGATAATTTGCAATAAATCTGTCAACGGAATGGATGAACAATAATTCATGAACTACCACCATCAATGCACCAGTCTACAATACCTCTATTTTGGTGTACAGTAAAATTGCAAACACGCCCCTAATTGGTCGGTTTGGTGCCTGTGCTTACATGCTCACGTGAATGGCAAACACCTTTACCAAACAAAATTCGACAAGTAATATATATGGTTAAGTTCGCCTTGAAGAACAGACCCAGAACCTAGTTTTAATAATTTGTTTTATTGTTGCGTAAGTTAAGTATAAATACTGTATTTTATTATGTATACCATTCAGAGCGTCATATTCACATTAGCGAAAAAGCTCTTTAAATAAAGAAGAAAAAGAACTAACTGTTATGAACCTCCGTCAATCAGTTTAAAGTAATACACGGTCAATACACACAAATTAATGAACTCACTAGGTACCAATTAATACCCGTATCATAGATGATAACATTAAAATTAATCACCACTCGCGTACTCACAAGTTACTATTATTTTATTCAGATTAGCCGAGTTTAGTCCCGAGGCTAAATTATCATAATGTTTGCATGAAATTGCAATGCCTTAGCTTTGAAGTCACCGACGCCATAATGTTATGCTTTAGTTTAGTTTGAGTTCAATTACGATGAGGTAAGAATAATAATCTTTTACCATTAAAGGTTACCACAGACAGCCGCGATGCAACAATGCGACAACGCGTTTTTATAGAAACTCCCACAGTGGTCGAAATTTGATCGTTATATGTAAATTAAAAATTAAAAGATTTCTTCTCTTCTTCTCATTACTAAAAACTTGAACTAAGTATGACCAATTCACACGCCGCCGTCCGCACAATACATCCGTGCACGGAATATTATTAAAAAGGGACACCAAGTCTTCTCTGTATGTAAAAATATGTCTTAGAGAAAGTTACAGTATAGAAATTTTAGCTAAGAATATAGATTTTTCTAGGGATAATATATCCGTAGAAAAACCTTTTTACAATTTGTATGTAAAAGTGTTAACGCATTGTCGCGGCTCACCTGTCTGCGGTAACCTTAACGCTGCACTAATAATAGTAATCTATCACTATTTATGTGTAAATGAGCTTAGACCTTCGTAGCTGCTAACATACTATTATTCAATTTGCTAGTCATTAATCTAATGGATAAACAAATGTTTGTGGACAAGTAGCCGCCAGTATTAATTACGAAGGTATCTACGCCATTTTTAATTTAATTGATTCATGTCAATGTTAGACTGATAATGATCTTATCGGTTAGCAGGTAACGCCTTTTGGAGATAGTTTATTGAAAGTGACTATTGTTAGGTTTTGATTCTTTTTAACTTATAATGGCTTGTTTTAAATAAAAACAAATGATCTTATTGTTACAGTTTGGTTATTTGTTATGGTTTTTGTTTTATATAAATACCTATATGTCTTAATAATTCCAAAGGGCTGCCATGGAGGCGATATTTTTTATGGTAATCACTCGGGAGCTTGTCGAGTGTTTCTAGCGGTAAGCGCACACATTCGGTCGATGGTCGTCGCCTGAGACGCTTGGTTAAAATATAGTGCTCAAAGTCATAGACATCTCTTTAAAAATGTATACCTTTGTTAACAGTTTTCTCAGATTATAAACGTAAATGACCAGTATGAGTTTGATTTCACATATCACATCCAAGTATTCGTAGCAGGCCTAGTGATTGCTACACTATAAAAAAGGTAAGAGATTGAGGTAGGTTTTTGCATAGGTGTTAAATTGTGACATTTGATCATTCATAGCTGACTGGTTCTTCCGTAAACTCTAAACTAGACCTGACGCTTGACACTGTAATTGAATAGCTAAAGTATTAAGTTAAAAAATATAATATATCACAAGGGAAATTCGTCGTATTTTTAGAAGCGAATGCATTCGCGACTGCGATCATTCGAAATCTGTCAAAAACATCTTTAGTTTCTCTACATTTTTTTACATTGTTTGTCGCTGAGATGATCATGTGACTTGAATTCGAACGTTTTTTTAAAAAACAAGAATCGGCCACCTTGAATCAGTTAATGATACAGTTTTGTATTTAGAAAACTTGAATTTTGATTTTCAGAATACAAAAAGGCAAAAATTCGCGATAGAACTGCACTCATCGCGCTGCTTTACGAATAAACAATAGCTTTTGTAACGATATTGTCAAATAAACTCCATAAATCAGACACGCAGATCCAAACAATTGAAGCCCTTTGTTCAATAGTTTCTATGCTGAATATAACTTAGCTAGGCTTTCTAAGAGAAATGCTCTATTACAGTCCCCTATAGGTCTGTGCTTGCATCGGGTAATGTATAGTCTCATTTTACTGTCAAAGTGTTCTATAATAAGTGTTCTATACATCATTGGTAGGGCTGCAAGCTTTATGTAATCAAATTACTAATTTCAAAAAGACTTTCATTTTCGGGCATTTAAGAAATTTCAAGAATATGTTGAGATGAGATTTCATGCACAAGCAAAGAAAGAAAAGGAGTTTCAGATACGAGAGATGTTTTAAGAAGTTTGCTTAAAACAGTGAAGGAAAACATCGTGAGGAAACCGGAATGACCAAAAAAAATCGAAGACATATGACATCCTGGGCGCATCCTGGGCGCACGGTTGGCGCAGTGGTTGAGCGATTGACTGCTGCGCTGCGTGTCGCGGGTTCGATTCCCGCACGGAACAAATATTTGTATGACCTACAGATAGTTGTTCCGGCTCTGGGTGTAGTGTATGTGAGTTTATATGTTTGTAAACGCACCCACGATACAGGATGAAATTCCTAGTGTGGGGCAACGTTTTTTCAAAATCAAAATCTATTTCAAATCTATCCGCCATCCCGCAATGGGCCCTCTCACGCAGAGGCTACCTGTGTCCCAGTAGTGGGAAAATTATAAAGCTGATGATGATCATGAGATAAGAGAGATAGAGATTTTTGTGATTTTGTTTCCCACGACGAGGTTATATACCCCACTTGAAAAAGATACAGATGCCCGCAGTAGCGCATGATATTTTTGTGTCAAAGGAATCTTTATCAGTGTTCCAGTTCACCCGTTAAGGCGACTATATCAAGAGTATGACATGTGCAATAGCCTCCGTCAGTAATAGTAACATCTACAAGACAGAATTTCTTGTAGGTCAGGCAACAAACTGATGAGACTGTCCCAAGGCCATGGCCATAGCCCCTAATCGTGATATGAATTAATGTTTTCTTAGGAAGACAACCCTTAACATACTATTTCGCAGATAGTTCGTGACCACCGAACAATCGAGGTGCGTTGTGTGAAAGTGCGAATATCTTGCACATTAGTTTAAACATAGCCTAGAACTCAGAATATCTGGGCCATTATTTGTTAAGGATTTCGAATAATTGGGCAGTCAAAGAAGGGTTCGTATTCGAGTTGATTTTGATATAATGAATCACAGAAGCCTTCACAAAGAGGTCAGAATTCGAGACAATATTGCTAAGCACCTCGAAAGTATGTATAAAAATCAAATAAAACATGATAACCGGTTTCTGGAACAAAAGCCTTAAAATTAATGTGATGAGTGGTCTGGTTGAATAAATTTTCATCAGCCAACTATATCACTTGATCAGCGTTTGATTTGAGACGCGTCGATTTAGTTCCTTTTCAGAAACTTTAAGAACGTTACTGTTTAAAATATTACCCATAATTCAAGGACCTAATCATTCAGTGCTTAGAGTAATTATATGGTTGAAAAGCTATATAAGGCCCATACTTAAAGAAATATGAAACTATAGTAGATCATTAATTTTAGGTCAAAATAGATAAATCTAACATCACAAACTGGTCTAAAGGTTATCCATGACAACATTTCACAGGTGGCTGAGTAGCTGACGTAGTGATTTGAGTCCTTCGTGTAACATTATACGAATACAAAACCGCAGGTGTGGTGAGCTTGTAATAGTAAGGATAATAACTCTACACTATTTTTATTTAGAAAGATTTTTCTGAGACTCGCATTAATATTTGCTGCATAATATACGAGTTCTATTTTTATCTTAATACCGCATTCTTTCAGTTAGATAGAAATATCTAGTTGTTTCTACTTTCTAGTCAACCGCAGTGTTGTGGTAAGCTTCGTGCAGAAATATTACGTTTTTCCTTTTAGTAGCTTTCTGGGATTTTCAGCACATATTATCACACTAGTTTTTGCCAACGCCTTCACCTGTGTGAATGTCAGCAATCACATAACCTTTTATCTGTCGTAAAGCCCATTGTGGCGGAAGACAATGGTAATTTCTATTATGTCTGCTAATTAGCGGGTCACTAGATAAGAGATATTATATCCTAAATTTCCGGGTTAAAATTATCCTAGGTATATTATATTATTATTATTGTATTATTATACAGAACATGGGCTACCCGTGTGCCTTGTTTCGTTTAAAACCGTTCAGTTGTTTAGACGTCGTCTTAGAATCATATATACAGACAACCAGAAGACAACAGAGTTGCTATGAATTAGTGTGGATTGTAACTTTATTAGACAATAATAGATGAGCTCTCTTTGATTATAATCTATTCAGCTTAGGCTGAAACTGCGTAGGTACATAGAATTAGGAAATAACTTGTTTGATTGGTCAGAAGCTTTTGATTATGATGGAACGTCTATGTTTGAAGCCTAAAAACATGCCAAAATTACAAATCAAAATATGAGTTATATTAATCCAGGAGTTTGTTCCAAGATTTGTCCTTCTTAGAACTTCAATAAACATAACAGACTCCAAGATTAACAATCAGACTTATTGCACTGTTGGTAATACCGCATGTTTCAAGATGTAGCACTTGATAGCAATTCATTTCCAGTAAGCCAGTACTTAAGCATATGAATGGGCCAGCTAGTAGGTAATTCGTACTGACACTGTGCAAGTTTGGTTTAGCTATATGCGAACAAGTATCGGACTTTCATTGTCCTATTTGTTTAGTGGTGATCTCGGTGAAAAGTGTTTCATTCCTGCGTTATTTTTTTTGCATAAAATGTTTTAATCGTTACAATTTTTATGGACCAATTTGGACTTTTAAAGACCGGAACAATTTTTTAACCCCCGCCGGAAAAAGAGGGGTGTTATAAGTTTCACGTGTGTTGCTGTGTATCTGTGTATCTGTGTGTATGTCTGTGGCATCATAGTGCCTAAACGGATGAACCTATTTTGGTTTAGTTTTTTGTTTGTTTGAAAGGTGATATTGTCGAGAGTGTTCTTAGCTATGTTTGAATGAAATCGGTTCAGCCGTTCAAAAGTTATGGCCGTTTTACTGTTTGAATCGGGGTGTTTTCGCAAGATAAATATATGCGTCGGGGGTTTTTTAAATTTTGAAATTTTACTTGTTTGGCAAGAGTGAGTGTTGGGAGCGACCAGTTATCAATGCATTCTAAAAGCAAAGTTAGTGAATGCGAAGAACAATTGAAATTTTAGCTACTTTATAGATATATTCTTTTGAACTTCTTTTGATGCCGGAAGGGAAAGTAGTTCAACCAGTGCAAAAATGTCCTCAATCTATTTTATTAATTAATGCAGGTATTTTCTGGAGCAAGTCCCTCGTATTGAAAACACGCATCATATCATAATTACGTTCAGAAATGATAGATGCCTAGCCCTTTGGGTATCATTAGTGACACGCCTCTGATCCGGTTATGTAAGCCAAGTAACTTGCTTTAAAGGATAAGCGGACAAGGATACAACTTTCAAGTTTTCGCAATTTCTATTAAGGCGGTACCCCGAGCAAAACGCCTCGCAAGCCGTTTTTTGTGCTGTTTTTAGGAGCTATCTACTCGTTAATTAAAAACAAATATCAATTAATAAAAATACATTAAATTTCTACATAATATTGATTCTAAAATGGTAGATTTAGTTTTTTTTTAAATGTTGTATATATTTCACTAATCTACTTCCAAAAAAACATGAAATTGAGAAATAATTATTGATATTATGCATCTCCTCGTAAAGTGATCATTGATTATTTTTTGTACTAACACTAATGGATAGACAATTTAATAACGAATATTTTTGTAGAATTATTTTTTTCAAAAGACCAAAATTCGATTTTATAAAGATTTTATTCTAAAATCTGGGCGTATTCACTACTGTAATTCATGCGCCACCAGTGCCGCTAGACCAATAGGAACGCTCATATCTCACGCCGATTTTTTGGTCAGGGTACCGTCTTAACGTATAATATTATTCGCATAATATTAATGGAGAGCAGTGGTGGCCCAGTGGTAACGGCCGCGACTTACAAGTTGTAGGTCATGGGTTCGAACCCAGGCAAGCGCTTTACTTTGTGTAAATTATTTAATTATCACTGCTCACAAAACGGTGAAGTAAAACATCGTGAGGAAACGGGTCTAGAACCAAATATTCGAAGACATCTGATATCCACCAACCCACACTGGGTCCGCGTGGTGGATAACGGCCCATTCCCTCACAGAGAGGAGGCCTGTGTCCCAGCAGTGGGAACATTAAATGGATGATGATGATTAATATAAGACTGTCTCGTTGGTCTAGTGGTCGCAAGCGCTGCTGCTGAGGACCTAGGTTCGATGCCCGGGTCGGGCAGTGTTATTGGGTTTTTCCAACTGGAATTTCTCAGTAAGCAGACCGCAGGCTGGATTCGTGACCCGGTTGATGATAGCTCACGCCGATTACAAGGGGACCTAAACTCACCTGGAGTAATGTGGGTGTACTGTAGGTGTACTATAGATATACTGTAGGTGTACTATAGTTATACTGTAGGTGTACTGTAGGTGTACTGTAGGTGTACTGTAGGTGTTCTGTAGGTGTACTGTAGGTGTACTGTAGGTGTACTGTAGATATACTGTAGGTGTACTGTAGGTGTACTGTAGATATACTGTAGGTGTACTGTAGATATACTGGAGGTGTACTGTAGGTGTACTGTAGATATACTGGAGGTGTACTGTAGGTGTACTGTAGATATACTGTAGGAGTACTGTAAATATACTGGAGGTGTACTGAAGGTGTACTGTAGATATACTGGAGGTGTACTGTAGATATACTGGAGGTGTACTGTAGATATACTGTAGGTGTACCGTAGATATACTGGAGGTGTACTGTAGGCGTACTGTAGGCGTACTGGAGGTGTACTGTAGGTGTACTGTAGATATACTGTAGGTGTACTGTAGGTGTACTGTAGGTGCAGTGTACCTCTGCCTAACCTTTCGGGGATTACCGGCGTGAAGTTGTGTTATGAGTAATATTAATATTAGATACACTTTGGTTATGTTGTAGCACGCACGATAGTTGTTTGAATGTTGTAATATGGAAACAATATTGTAAATAATACATTTTACTTGGAAACGTGAGATGTGGCAATGAGCTTTGCATTTGTTTTTGAACTTCTAGGATTTTGTTTAAGTTGGGTAAGGAAGTAACGATGTACTTAGATGTTCTGAGATTTGAGCATGAACTTGGCAGAGCTTAAGGACAAGTTCCACCAATGAAAAGGACCGTGGTCAGTAGCTACATTTAAACCGCGTTCAAGAGCTGTCAGTGTCAACATTGTTATGGAATATTGTCAGTCGTTCTTGATCTCGGTTTAGTTGTGCTGATCGCGTTCGATTTAATTGGTGCAATCCTTTTCTTCCGGAATATACAAATTTTATGTGCTCTTTTTAATATTAAGAAACCACCCACAAATATATCGAAAAAGTTTGATAAGATCGTAAAATAATTTATTTTTGCCAATTAGTGACGCCTTTTTGGTATAATGCAATGGTAGGTTTTTTAGGTCAGTAAAAATATGTGGGATTGGCACATCCGTAAATAATTAATTATTTATAAACAAATTGATTGTTTAATTAAAAACATTTTAGACATGATTGTTTTTATTGACTTTGATTTGAATTTTGATTTGAATATGATGAATATAGCATTGACCATAAGAATGTATGGGAGTGGACGTTAAATTTTGATCTATGGCATTGAAGATGGCTAATTCGCATTGTGGTGTTTTTGGTGGGATTTTGTGGAGTGAAGTTCAGCGGCTGTGAATATTATTTGCAAATTGATTCCTAGTGGATATTGTGATATAAAATTGGTGTAGTTTTGTGTCTCAACTGTCTACGCAATTGGACAATATGTGAAATCATTGACAGAAGCGATCTCGGGATAGTGGAGTGGAGTATTTTATTGTAGTATTGACTGCCTCTGCAAAGCTTACTGGGAAGACTGACTCGATACAATTTCCTGCCAAATACTCCAAAAAACATTAGAATCTGTTACATCCGCATTCTAATGCATACTAAAGAATGCATGAATTAAAAAGATGAATTAAAACCTATTTATGTATCCGACTGAAAGACTTGTATCTATGGTCATGAATTAAAATTACAAAAAAAAAAATCGCATTGTTTGACATAAGCTAAATGTTTTGTTTATAGTCAATGTGAAACAGTACAAATTACCTCTAGATAAACGAAACCACAGAACAGAATAAGAAAGAGCAGTAGTTCAACAACAGGTAACTTGTCGGTCACTGTCTCTTAAACTAATCTGTCATTATTCTGTTTCTGTTGTATTAATTTAGATAAAAAAATAAAATATAATTGAACGATTACTATGTGGGCGAATTGTAGAAATCCCTTTAAAATATTATCTGTATTATAATAAAAACCGGCCAAGTGCGAGTCAGACTCGCGCACCGAGGGTTCCGTACAAACCTCAGCTTAAAGGTATTATAGACCTGAGTATTTGATATGAATTTCAATTTAATACCTCTACGCGTTCATGACGAAAGGGGTAGTAAGTTTAAAATTATTAAAATATTTTTATCATATGATGTAACTAAAACTTTACGGTTTTCGCAATTATATTTGAGTTTATTTTTTATTTTTATGTTTGAGTTGATTGAATGAAAGGTAAAATGCGGTTTACGATTTATGACGTATTAATAAAAACTACTTACTATATCTCGTTCAAACCAATTTTCGGTGGCAGTTTACATGGTAATGTAGCTACTCATCATATATTTTTATTAGTTTTATCGTTCTCTTATTTTAAAAGTCATAGGGAGATACATACACACATTTTACCACTTTGGAAGTGTCTCTCGCGCAAACTATTCAGTTTAGAAAAAAAATATATTAGAAACCTCAAAATCATTTTTGAAGACCTATACATAGATATCCCACAAGTATGGGTTTGATGAAAAAAAAAATTGAGATTCAGTTCTAAGTATGGGGAACCCGCAAAATTAATTGTTTTTTTTTTCTATTTTTGTGTGAAAATCTCACATCGGTTCACAGAATACATCTACTAACCAAGTTTTAATATACCTAGTTCTTATAGTTTCGGAAAAAAGTGGCTGTGACATACGGATGGACAGACAGACAGACAGACATGACGAACCCATAAGGGCTCCGTTTTTTGCCATTTGGCTCCGGAACCCTAAAAAGAGGCTTTTTCAAAGATAAAGTGTTTCGTAACATTTTTGTTAAAAGTAACGTAAAGTAAAAAACTTATTTAGAAAAAGAGCTACCATAGCAAATCCAAGAATCAATGATACCTAATATTGACATCTAAAGAGAATAAATGGCAGTTTTTAAAACCATTCAATGGGGACACCGTTAGAATTTTCCGCTAGGGGCACTGGTGTAGACTGAGGTCTTCAAAATGTAAATTTCATAGTTTTTTGGCTTTTAGCCTTAGAGCATTTAACCTAATGCTCTAAGCTTTTAGCGCGTTTATTTACAACATTTTTTAATATTTTCCAAATATGGCATATTAAGATAGGTACAGGATTTACCTACTGCTGCTTTAATAGAGTTTTATGTTTCGGCAAAAGTTATCTTTCATTTTTCGAAAAAAATAGGGACTGCGCAAAACTCTATACTCGATTTTGTATTAAATCGCACTTTTACGGCATTAGAAATGAATTTTAATACAATTTTTCTTCCGTGCAGGTAATAACAAGGTTTAACAGCTATATTTATGGACCCTAGTCAGTGGCACCGACTGGTGAGCAATAAAACTTTAGCCCCCATTTATCGATTGGATCTTCTGAATTTATGTTTTACTACGTGGTGTCAATATCAATGACGAGAAGACGCCTACGCTGACAGACGAACCGACTGTCATGTCAATTAAATGCCTACGATTACCAAGGAGGCGTAACACATACAAAAACTGCCGGCAAAAAATAATTGCAAACTTTTTTAAAGTCTATGGCAATGACCGACCTATATCACGAGTTTATATTTGTGAGCGTGATTTATGATTACATTTCTAACATTATTTTTAGTTTGAAGAAAATATTTAAAGATGATAGTTGTGTAAGAGCAAAGATAACCGAACAACTAAGTTGATAACTGGCAATCGAGGGGTCAAAATTCATTCATCAATACTATCTATGTTTTATTGCTATGCAAAATAATAATAACAGAATTTAAAATAGAAAACAAAAAAATAATTTATGTTCTAAAAATGTTACCAGCTTAAAAAACATTTCAGAAAAAAAAAAAAGATATGCTTACCAGAAAAAAAATCAACACAAAAATCTATTTTAAAAAACCACAAAATATTTATCTGAAAATATTTTATGTAGGCACCACTTCAGAACCCGTATTTCTGTTCCACAGATCACTCGAGATAAAAGATCACTTGAATCACTCGTATTGGAGATGGAGAGGTGCGCTCGGTCCTCTCTTGTATCGGCAACTGAAGCAGACTGGCGCTTCCAGGCGGCTTGCGTATCGTTACATCTTTGTTGTGTACGAAAAAATAAAGCTGACTAAACTTCAAACTTGCAAAGACATACATAACTCATCTAGATTCCATCTGGGTATTTTTTTGGGTAAACAGTTTTTGAAGAAAGCTTAAGAATAAAGACAGATTTTTGTTTGGGTAGTTTGAATATTTCAACTTCAAAGTTATGCTAACTTTATAACCTGTTGAAGATAAAAATTTTGGCTTTAGCTCCTTCTGCGCATGCGGCTTCCCTGGTAACTCATAAACGGCACAAATATGTGGTTGTCTCTAACTATTCTCAATCTCATTAATTCTATGTTTTTTTTTCCTTCTTTTGATTATTCTTTTTACAATGGTTTTCAATCATCTTCATAGCCCTTTGCTAAGAATAGTTACAGCACTGATAACAATATTTGTGACACATGTTAGATTTAGTATTTTTTTATTTTACTTTTGTATAGATTCCTTTACCGATTGTTTTGTAAATGTGTGAACATTGTAGGCCTTCTAGATGCTTGTTAACTTTTTTACTAGTTTTATTTTCTTTTGTTTAAATAATATGTAATCTTTTTTTTGTTTTTTATTACGACTTATTGTCGGGCCTACGTTGTCCCCACATACTACTATATAGTACTAATGCTGTAACAAGGAAATATTGTAAAACTAAACCATTTTTTAAAAGAGTACCTATGGAGTTTCTTGCCGGTTCTTCTCCATAGGAAACGACCAACCCGAACCGTGCACCTTTTGTCGACGTTTTATAAGTGCCCATGTAGGCCTATATGAAATAAAAAAAAATATTTTGATTTTGAACCAATATTCCGTTACCCAATTTTTCAGATAATCTCACCCATATTTTCTGGGCAATCGCTTCAATGTTTTAGTTTATTTTTTCACTTGTGAATCAAAAAACTACTCTCTAAAACTATTTTTAATTTCAGAAAAACCATTTGAAGAACGGGTTTGTTCCATTTATAGCAACTATTTAACGTAAGTATAAAAAGAATAAAGGTACCTACAGAAATTCTTTCATGATTTAATAAATATCGTCAGCGATACTTGACCCAATTCTCAAGGGTACGGACGTAAATCCCGATGAAGAGAGCACTTCTGTTATTTGATGAAAGTATCATTATTGTTGCACTGATTACGTTATACAATTATCTGCGTATGCTATCAATTACAGAAAGTATGAGTAATGTTTTATAATTATGAGAACCTGTGTAGTGATTCAGATACGCATTTATCAGTTTCGCAATGCATTTTCATAGAGCTATATTTAAGCAAATATCATCTGTATTGCGCAATGTTTCAGTATTTATGAAAAACTAGCGAACGCCTCGCACTTTCACCCACGTAGTTCCCGTTCCCGTGTGAATACAGGGATAAAAAGTAGCCTATGTTATTCGGGGATAATGTAGCTTCCCAACGGTGTCCAGTAGTTTTTAAGTTTATTCGTTAAATACAAAAATACAAACATCCAAAAAAAACACATCTTTCCTCTTTATAATATTAGTATAGAAGTATAGATATCCTACAAATAAGTACAGTTAAGGAGTGAAATTCCTTCTAGTAAATTCTTTATGTCAAGAGTGAATAGGATACTTCTAGACAAACGCGCTCCATCGTCGACAAGTAAGATCGTGGTCTTACGAGCCTATTATCATCATCATCAGACTTTTAATGTTCCCACTGCTGGGACACAGGCCTTCTCTCGGTGAGAGAAGGAATGGACCGTAATCCACCATCACGCGGGTCCAAAGCGTGATGTCAAATGTCTTCGAATTTTTTGGTTCCAGGACATGCTGGTTACTTCACGATATTTAAGGAAACATCGTGGAGAAACCAGCATGTGCAAATAATTTACACAAAGTCTATCGAAAATACAAAATAAAAAAAGGACTAGTTTCGTGGGACGCCTACTTGGAAGTTTTAATGAAGCTCCTTTCGCTATAAGTAAGTCGAGTTCTTAAACTCTATTAAAATCTTTTCAAAACACAGTGGTCATCTGAAAACATTGCACTCCAAATTTTAAATATAGGTTTACATATATCAATCAGTCGGACACTCTTTTCCGTGTAGCTCCCATCCGCCAAACGCACGGTAAGGAACTTAGTTTAGTTCCAAAAAACTTTATAATGTCGTATTATATATTGGAGCATAGAGCTGTGTAGCCCTTTCCAATTTTTGATATTTCTGCATTTAAACTTTATTGATACAGCTTCCTTCAGCCATATTTATTTTCTGTTTACCACACTGCTATTACACATCAACCCAGAATAAAATACGTAATGTATTTATGAACATTACCAGCTTACCAGTACATCCGACATTACACACGACAAGACCTTCAAGGGCATGACACGACTTTTATTTTAGGGTCTGTCATAAAATGTTTGGTTATGACGTCATTGTCATTAACATGATGGTATGTGGTGTCAGTTTACTTATATATTAATTGAATGGTTGTTTTTGAGTCTTACTTGCAGACGGTGATTTGTTAAGTTCTTCTATGAATAATGTCTTTCGGAGGACTCTGCGAACTTGCATATATGTGAGAATGTATGCATTGCATACATTTTCACTGTTTGCAACCATTGATCAATGAGATTGGAAATTATATAGTGCCTGAAATTAGTCGCGGTATCGACTTGAAAGTTGAATCTCACATTTTTGCAATAGGATCTAGGTTTTTTTGCGAAGGGTTCCTAAATCTATTGGACGCCGTCAGCGTCGAGGCAGGATCAGAAAGAGGTGGCGAGATGATTTGGATGCGTACCATGAGCGCTGGTTCAGATTTTTTTATAGGACATAGAGGAAGCCTTTGCCCATCAGTGGGAAGCAAAGAATAGATAAAAAACAAAATGAGCATCGGCCATCAAAACATAAACCTCTTATAAATTCTAAGTCGATTGATTTTCTCATTAATTTTCATCCCAGTATGCCTCCTTTTTACGTGGAACGTAAAAAAATATCGGATAAGATAAAACGTTCAAACTCTAATATTTCAAATTACGCTAAAACGAATTCTGAAACATTAATATTGATATCCCCGTATTATCCACGTTCTTCTGCCGGGAAAATTCGGCAAATTCCAAGCGATTCATTTTGCCCTCTTTAGCGAAAACTCCTTATATTTTTAACTCCAGTTCTTTTCCTTTTATACGCGAGTATAGAATTTTCAACCATTTTATTTTCAAAGAGAATAAATATGTTGAAATGGAGCTCATTTTTATTATAATAAACTTTGTATTTACATACTTGTAATATTTTATGCTTTTCATATTTCCTTATTCATGATTTCAGGATTCTTTTCTATGTGATTTTGAAGAAGTATTTTTTTGTGAATACATATATCTTTAGGGTATGGTTTTTAAAGAATATGCAACCAAAAAAATGTATACCAATTCTTGTACAACCACTAATAGGTAGAATATCTGTCCGTTCTGAATGATGCCTGCTGAGTACATTATTGATATTTTAGATTTCATTCACAATTTGACACTGGCCACTTAGCTAAATACCACTGACCTTCCTAATTAGAATTTATCCAAATTTATTGGCGTCTCTTTAAATAGCTTAAATCAAGCAACCTTTCAGAATGTCAAAATTTAAATATTGTCAATGTGATTTATTTGTTTTATACGAAGTATTCGCTCTAAGCTGTTATGTCTTGATCATCTTAAATGGTCGGCTAATCAATGATGATGAAATTGTTTATGGTGATTTGCGTGTGCGCAGCCTTCTGGTCCGAATTTGGTATTGTATACGATAAGTATGTGTATGATTGTAGTGTAGGTAAGAATAAATGGATGTTGTAAATTTAATTCAAATTTTAAGGTGTTAATTTAAGAAATTCGTTCGTGCGTTGTGAGCCCTCCCTGACCGAAAGTTTGGAAACCAATCTCATAAGATAGTACCAAAAAAAAATACGGTTAAAACTCTTAATATGATTGAATACTTTTACTCTATGTTAAGTTATCCAATTGTAACAGTCTGAATATACTTAAATTATATATTTTGCCTTTGAAGTGTGCCCAATTCGAAGATTGCTGCCAGGATCATAAAACCGTAAAAAGGTTATACCTACTTACAATGTAAAGCCGAAGATTTAACGCTAATAAAAAGTAGTTTCTTACTGAATGCCATCGACATCGTAAAAATAATTCGCCGTAACGACTTCTGCGAAGGTCTAGTGTTTGAACTCATTTAACGTTTCTTGGCAGTCACACCCACTCCTGCGCAGATTAGCGGGCTATGCCTGTATCTTATAAGGAGAAGTATTTACAAATTGATGACCAAATTGAAGGCGGTAAGTTACAGGAAGTGCTTGAAAATGATGATAAATAAAAAAAGGTTAGATCATGGTTCAGAGGTAAAAGTTAAATGAAAGACGAAAATAGACATTGCAATATCGTAATAGACCGAGAAAATTGGAAAGACGGAATCTCGTGAGGCCTATGCCCTGCAGTGGGACACAACAGGCTCATAATGAAAAAAAGAAAATGTCGTAGAAAATACCGATCTATTTACCTGACTGCCGAAGGTAGCTAATGTGGCAATCAGTCTATGTATGTATGTATGTTTGTCCCTATGTGGCGTTCTAGAGACCCATTTGCCATTTTGATGATTCTTACGTCAATCGATACGTCTTAACTTTGCGAGTGTCACTGGCTACGTTAAAATAGGGAAATAGAAAATTGGCGGATTTTGGGTGCCATATTGTGGGGCCCAATTTTTTTTTCTTCCAAACCTATCATGTAGGGTATCAAAATAAAGGGTTTTAAGAGGTGATTTTGAAAATATGTAACACTTTAAACGTACCTAATTTGATTTAAAAAATGTTATTTAAAAAGTTATAAATAATATAAACGGTAATTTAAAAAATCATAATGCAGTGCAGTTGTATCCTCTATATTCTCGAGCTGGCTGACCAAAACCAGATGTATTCTCCGACTGCACAGCATGATATTCTCCTTGTTTGTGTATTCATAGTTTGCTGGGTTTTATAATTTTTTGAATTTACTTTTTTTTCACTTCCGGTCCATCAAGAATAACAAATCTTTATAGTCAGCAGTCAACATTTTTAAAAATCAGCTACGTGCCACTTTTCTTAACACTCTCTGTCATTTTAGCGATAAACTTTTGAAATAAAATACGTCGTAAATTATTTGATGAAGAAACTTTTACTTATGCAACGAGAACTTTCTCGTTCTGTGGCATAAAATAAACAAATACAGGACATCGCGTGTATCGTCATTAAGAATTTACAAGTCTCCTTCTGAGAAACCAAGTAATTGCAATTTGTATAACTGAAGACATCTTTTGAGTTAATTTTTCGAGCTTTCGCGATGTTACTATTTTAATTAGGTAATTATGTTAATACTCCTGAAACTCATCAGTAAAACTTTTTTAATGACGTCCCGAGAGTCTGCGGATACTCGTATAAGGTTTTCATCAAAGTGCTGTAGCGTTGACATATCGAGCAGAATGTAAATCAGTAGGTCAATTTACTTCTCTCATGAAATGAATGTGGCAGTATGTATTAGAATTATCAAACACTAATAAAAAAATATTAGTAATCGAAGAGTAGGATACAAAATAGTAAGTACCTACTGTCGGATTGTGTGATCAACAGAAATGGAAGCACCTCTAGTTCGAGAACTATTGGAAATGAAACAAGAAATTTTAAGACAAATGGACATAACAGAGCGTCTGACAAACCAAGTCAAGGGAAATCGGAAGTCATACCTTGTTTGAAAACAATTATATAGTTAAACAGCGAAAAGTCAAAGAGGAGCAAAAACTATACTCGTCACAATCTAAGAAGTCTGTTGACGTTTCTTATTTTACATGCCGTGATAAATTCTACGTAAGAAATAGTAACATATTTTATTCATAAATATTATATACATAAGTACAGTATTATTTATAAACTAATATTAGAAATAAAATAAGAATAAAGATATGTACATTTACGGGGCGTCAAAAAATTCGTCCACATCGCTGTCAACAGGAAAAGTGCCCAGAAGGCTGGCAGCATTGCCACGTTGGATGGCAATGCTGATTCTTTGGCCAAAAAAAAGGCCAGCCCTCTGGTCTTGAGAAGAGTCGACCAATCGTTTGGCGATATCCCGAAATAATATGTGAGCACTCGGACCCCATGGCCCTAGTGTAAGAAAGAAATTGATTAAAATTATAAAATTAAAATTTATATCATAATCCTAATGCTATGTTACCGATACACTTTGACAACGAGTATCATTCGCAAGCATCAAGTTTAATTATTATTAAGTATTTTTGTAGCTGTCATATCGGGCCTTATCTTAAACCATTCTTATCTTTTATAATTTTCAAGACGTCCACTGCTGGACATAGGACTTTGCCTAATTGTCTGCTATGTATCTCTAAATTGTACTGACTTTATCATACATTCCCCTCATGATCAGGTGAGAACATTTCTGATACAACAGCGTTCTAAATAAAGGCTAAATAAAGTTCTGATACCTACACACACACACACACACACCATCCACACACGCGCACACATACATACACTCGCGCGCACACATACATACATATGCAAAATTATTGCAGACCAAAAGAGCATGCGCATCTTTTTTATTTCTTTTGTTTTACATATTATCTGTGGTTTTACTATGCTAGTATTGTATTATCTGTGGTTTTACTATGTTTATTTTTAAAATTAATTGCACATTAGTGCACAGCTTCTATGTTATGACATGTACCACAAATGGGTGAAGACACAGGCTCCTGTAACACAGGTTGCTACCTAGCACAGGAGCCAGGGCTTCAAATAAGTATGTTACACCTGTATTTTGTGTAAACAGTTTTTTTTTTTATGGCCGTTTAAATTATCGGCTAACGAATACCTACTACTTTTACTTAATTGCCCAGTTCTAAGACACATATAATGTATCATCAACTACAGATAAAAGCAGGCTCCGATGGGGAAATCCTACAAACTATCTCTACAAGAACAGACAAGCAACATTCCTGATCTCGTGTTAATTCAAGTAATTATTAGAGACGATTTCTTAACTTGATACCAATGCTTGATCCCCTGTTACGGGCATTGCTAGCTGCTGCATTTTAATCGATAGAGATTGCCACTGCCAATAAATGAAAGTAAAACGAGTCATAATTATGTATCAATTTAGATGAAAATTATGAAGAAAATTGTTCAGAGTGTTCAGTGAGTTCTCTTATGTAACTACTAACGAATAAGCGATTTTGAAAATCAAGACGTTACTTTTACTCAACAACTTTTACAACGAAAGGTTAAATATAGGAATCAGTAGTGTCATCAACCATAAAAAGGCCAAGTGCGAGTCGGACCCGCGCACGAAGGGTTCCGTACCATTATCGCAAAAAAACGGGCAAAATATCATGTTTGTTGTATGGAAGCCCCACTTAAATATTTATTTTATTCGATTTTTAGTATTTGCTGTTATAGCGGCAACAGAAATACATCATCTGAAAAATTGCAACTGTTTAGCTATCACGGTTCATGAGACATAGCCTGGTGACAGACGGACACACAGACAGACAGACTGATCGTGGAGTCTTAGTAATAGGGTCCCGTTTTAGGTAGAGCTCTGAGCTCCTTACGGGATTGGGTCAAATTTCGAATTCAGTTATTACGGAAAGGGACAAAATATAGAACGTGCGATCTGCTCCGCACTAAACAATCGACATGTTTTCCAAATTCAAAACGATTCTAATTTTAAATCCAGCCAGAACCTTTACTGCCAGCCTATATTAGTAAGTTCACTTCAGCAGGCAACCTTCACTGACCGTAAAAAATATGATATATGCCTAACTCATTATGCCAGCCAGTAATTATTATGCCAAAGTCATTCTTCAATGTTTCCAATAAGTAAAGTAGTAATTTTGAAAGCAAGACACATCTCAGTCTATTACATTATTATACATAACCTTTGTACAGGGATTTCCATATGAATTTCCCGAGTTTGATGACAAACCATTAGGAGTCTTGTTCAAGAGGTTCGCTATTCAAATAGTCCTGCTGTGGTTTTTATATTCTTTGTACTCGAACAAAACTTTACAAACGACTCATCGAGGGAAAATTCTCTTACTGTCGGGTGACCCTCAACCAGATTTGGCGTGAGGACTTCGTGAAAACACTTAAGTGTATGGTACTATGATACATAAAGTTTTCTGTTGGCATAACTTCACGGACGTCATCAGGGACGAATCTTTTGTCCCTATTGCGTCCCTGATTCGTCCATCAAAAGGACAGTCCATACTTCGGGCAGTTACTGAGAAAACCTAGATGGATTCCTCTATGGATCCA
Organism: Orthosia gothica; assembly: GCA_949775005.1. Taxonomy (NCBI): domain Eukaryota; kingdom Metazoa; phylum Arthropoda; class Insecta; order Lepidoptera; family Noctuidae; genus Orthosia; species Orthosia gothica. Next base: position 4,554,204 of record OX459042.1, read on the forward strand.
TTAACGAAAATTTCAATAATACTACCCGATCCGGGAGTCGAACTCAGGACTCTATGCTTGATAGTAGCGTTTTCTTTCGTACCTCTATTTCCTACAAACTTCAACAATCCACAACATATAAGTCACCATAAGTAAACCACAACCTATAAAACGCCAGCCCTCTTCTACTTCTCTCTGGCTCTAGTTTAATTTACGCTGTTTACATGTTTACATATAATCATTCCGTTGACCACATAATTCAGAGCGACCATTAGCGCGCGGGAAATGAGAGAGAGGCTCCGTGGTCACTTTATTTATCACCGCGGCGTTTTAGGGTTTACACTGCGGGTAGTATAGGGTTGACGTTCGGTTGAGTAGTGGCGATTTAGGCCTAAATCACATTTAACAGCGTCAATTCGGGTTTTGATTTTAAATCAGGCTTTAGTGGTAGATTTTTTTAAGAGCAACAAGTCCATCTCCTAACTGCTGAAAGCATCAACAGTGGCGACCACCAGAAAAGGACATTCAACAAAGGACAACGTAATTAATCAGAAAAGAACAGCGAAGCATTATGTAAAGGTAAAGACTTAAATGTAGATTTGTTGAAGTGATATTTGCATTCGATTGATTAATTTGTCTAATTATTTTGTTAATATATGAAATTAAGGACACACTTTAGATATCCTGAAGTTATTAATTTATCTAAAACTTGTTTTTTTATTGCAGTTATACAGTGTCAAATAAAACGAGGTAGTAGAACTCGGAATATGATAAGCTCAATAAACTAATATCGATAAAACAATTTAATTACAAGTTGGCAACTTATTCTGCGGTGTTCCTTTAGTTATTATAATCTGGCCCTAGGAAAATAGTATTGCCACGAAATATGGAATCAACGAAGTCTTGTATAAAATTATGCCCTTTAAGACGACGTTTCTAGCTAGGCAAATTATAAAACCTTGCCTTGTAAGAACCTATCATTAAATTTGTTCCATCATACAAATACTGGGTGTATCTAATGACTGCGTCATTACTGAGGGATTTTCTCCAGTGTAAAACTCGCACTTTCTCAGGCCACACAGTTTTCTAATGCGTTACTAATGTGAAGATTGTTGGAACCATGACCTATTGTACGGTGACACTTGTTTGAAATAAGAACAAAAAAAACATTGCCATCTGTCAAATCCGATATGGTGACTGTAGATACGATACGAGATACGATGGAATAGTAGGCCTTCCTGGTTTTGAAAGCTTGTGATTTAAAGTTTAAAATCATCTAAACTAATATCATATCGCCGTCATCTAATGAAAAGTTCCATTGTATATCTCCGAAGTTCTGCATCAGATTTTCACCAAAGTTAAAAGGGACCAATTCGAGATTATACCCACCTAAATAAAAAAAAGTTGGTTTTAAATCGGTCCACAATTGACGACGTCAATCGGTTAACATAAATAAAAAAAATATATACAGTCGAATAAAGAACCTCCTCCTTTTTGGAAAGTCGGTTAAAAATAGCCTTTATTGAAGCTTTTCAGAGAACGTCTGCAGTTCATGGTGCATTTTCTAACTACTAACTTCTTTATTATTCTTTATTTCTGTCTCCAGGGTCTAAAGTTTAGACCCTGGAGACAGAAATAGGAGCCCCGCAATTGTTGTTTAATTAATAACATTTTGAGGTAACTATTTTGCTGTGCAATCAGGGGAGTGACCTTAGGCTCTTAGAGTTAGGTTATTTTGAGTGTGTGTAAGGGACAGATGTATATGACTTGTATACATCTTTCCCTTACGCACACTCAAAATAACCGAATGATTTGATTGGTATTGGGCTTTTTTTTTGGATACAAAAAGGTTTTTTAGTTGATTTGCGTTTAAATACTACTCATAATAAAATGATCTTACCCAGTAACAGGTTTGTGGAGGTCAGATTGGCAGTCGGTCCATGTAAATACTGCATCTGGTAAAACTGACAGCCAACCCCAAAATTGTTGGGAAAAGGCAGGATGATTGTATTTCTTTTCAAACAGAAAAATCCTTTATCCTTTGCATTTCCAATAATTGGTAGCTCCTCGTTTAAATATTTTAGGATACATGCAACTTCTTGTTAGTTTACATGTAAATTACTACTAATGGTCTATTTACACGACCAAGTAGTTAAGTAACAAATTCTTTTGTTTATTTTGACTCTTAGCTATTTAACAGAAGATTCTTTGTTCAAACTTAAAAGCTATAATGTCTAGACCTTCGCTAATGAATGACTATCAATTTCAATGTTCTTACATTGTTAGCAAGCTCCAAACTCCATCGTTTTCCCACGCAATCTCAAAGTAAGGCATTTACTCATTTACAAACAGTTTGTTTTCATTAAATTATTTATAACCACGAGTTTTCAACGGCACGTTACGAAATCATAAGTTTGGTCCGAAATCTATTTTGATTCGCGAAAAAATAAGCCATTACAGTGATTTATCGAAGCATAAATTTTTATTTAACAAATTATTTGATGTTTTACAGAAATATGGAAGATATTACAGTAATATATTTGTGTAAGCTGTCCAATAGGCTATCAGCAGAAATTAAGCCCTTGAAATAACTTATTCTATGCTTTGAATGATTGTGGAAACCTGTGTAAACATATAAAAATATGATTTGCGGCAAATTGTTAGTTTTTTTAGGAACGGTTTATTTTTTTTCGCTCATAAAAATAAAACCCACCAGGGCTTACGGATTGGCCAAAGTTCGGTTCGATGTTTGAGTCATAAAATTGTAATATAAACTTTGCCGTGGACACATTACTGGGCTTATTACCGAAATCGGGCCACGCACGTAAATCAGTTCGAGTTGAGTTTCACGCCTATTTATACTTACGTCACTGGCGTATCAAGACTATACTTCGCGGTAGCTTGTACCGGTACTAAAGTCGTTGCCAAATACAACGTTTTGGATGTTCCTTCCGAAGAATGTGTCACTGGGTATTAATTTTCTTTACTCAATATTCGTCTTGCATAGGTCATCGCTGTTTTAGTTCCAGCATTTGGCTGCACTTGCATCGGTGATCTCTGTATCATTATGGTTGATCAGAGCCAAAACTTTTTCAGTATTTTTCTACCAAGTATTAGTACACATCTAATCACGTGTAACCGACGTTGTGGCTGAAAAAACTATTTACTTGTAACACTACATACTCCATTACGGGTGGTCTATTAGATTTATTGTACAGTTGATCTCATAAAATGGCGTCACGTCATTTGCAAGCCCAGCAATAAATAGCGCCAAATTACTGGCGCCGAGTCGATTGCTACCGATTTTGAGGTGGCCAGACGTTTTGCAGACAGCGGGATAAAAGTATTCACCAGTTTCAAAGTATTAATTTTTCGTATAGATGACGCAGTAAGGCAAAGCTGTCTTGCGATTGTGTGCCAGGAACATTTGAATTTTGTCACTCACGGAAACTCCTTTAGTATAACCTCCTTTAGTTATTTGTGTTAAATTTGTTAAGTATTGTATGTATGTATTAATTTATTTTTGTATGTTTAATTTGCGTATTTTATATATGGGCCTTAGTTGCCTGATAATAAATTATTATTATTATAATAACGTTTTATGCAAAGTTTTAGTCCAATGTGGTGGCAGAGGTGCAGTTAATTCCATAGTCCGAGTATGTGAAAGTATGAGAAGTAAAGAAGAATATATGCTGCCCATAATTATAAAATAAATCCCTTAACAAGTATTATCACTTTGAAGAAAACATTGTAACCACATCAGATGTTAAAAGGCAATTTATCTATAAGTATTTTTATCAGCCCTTGGCCACACACACATACACACATGAATCATAATTATTTGCTGAATTACTCACATTTGTCTTCATGCGTAATTGTCATTCAGTGTTGTTTGTCTTATCTACGTGTGATTTTAAGTAAGAAGCTGTTAATGTACTATTGTTTCTAAGTAATAAGACATCATTGGTTTAACCGTGTTTGTGGCTTTAAAAGAACAGTGTTTACAAGTGACATAAGGTAATTTGAGATGGTTTATTTAATTTAATGTTTTTTTTTATTACTTACATGATTGGCTGATTTAATCAAAGTTGAATATATTTTTGGTTTATTTACCTATTTTCGTTTGTTTCTAGTTCGGAAAATAGGAATATGTACATACTCATATATTCGAGATAGCGATAGTAATGAGGTACTCCGTTTTATGTTTTCCCCCTTTCAGTCGGTTGTGTAATAGTGTGTGTTCGTGAGAGTAAAAACTTTCAATCAATTAAGGCATACGTTAAATCATCTTCATCATCTGACTAGCCTTTTCCCAATTGTAGTTGGGGTCGGCTTCCAGTCTTACCGGATTCAGCTGGGTACCAGTGTTTTACATGGAGCGACTGCCTATCTGACCTCCACAACCCAGTAACTGGGTAACACTATACTCCTTGGCAAGACTGGTGTCAGATCTCAAGCTTCTAACTACCCGTAACGAATGTCAAAGATCTTCAAATGACAGCCGTGATCAACGGCTTAATGTGATTTCCGAGGCACGGAAGAAACTCGGTATGTTGAAATGGCATACGTCACATACCGAACATTAAAACAGCTGAATTAGAGACTCGTCCCAAAAAATCTAAACCGATGGCCACATTACAACCCAGCACTTGTGTATTTATTTCAATTAATACGAAAATAGTACCCAATGTTCCGACCTTGGCAGGAATTATCTAATAATTATAGCGTAGCATGGCCACCTTGGATTGGCGCGGCGTGCCATCGGCGCGGGCGCATCAATGGAATGTAGGTAGGGTATTGACGTTCATTTTCGCGCAATTAACTGCTTATTGCTTTTTTTCTAATTGTATCCGGATACTGGCACTTTATTTATTAAAAAAAAAAAAACTGACGTTAATTTTCGCGCAATTAATTACTTATTTATTCGTTTTTCGTTTCCGGATACCGCGCTTTATTTATTTGAAATTAGAAATAACTTTGATTGGAATGCAGGTTGCGATGTTGAACGGTAATTGATTGAGAGTATATTTTTTCTAGATAATTCACTGAACGCTACATAAACAAACACTGCAGATCAGTCTGGTTCTGATGCAGTTTGTTATTTTGTCTGAGGGGAATTATCGCGGCCTTCGTTTAATTCGTTTGTAGAATGAATAAAAGTAGAGAGTTTATACAGTTTTTGTTGATAAATCCTGTGCTAAATTAAAAATACTTACCTAATATGAAATCAGTTTCGCTGTAATAAAGTTAGGTTAACAAAAACTTAAAAAAAAATACTTATGCAAAGAAATAACACAATAAAACCGCCAATATTCTTTAGTAAATTCAAACTACAATTCACATACTTACTTAAAACACATATGACAATGAAGTAAAAAAAAACCTGCGAATACTAAATTATTTACACAAAAGTGGTTTAAGGCAACACTACAGCTATATTTCACACCAGCAACACCTCAAACAGGATTGCTTTCAACAAAAAATCCATTGATTTATCTTCACTAGTAAAATAATTAACACACGTTCTACATACACGCGTCCGGCTACCGGACACACCGGTTTACAATAAATACAAATCGATTTCTGTCAATTAATTAAAAATCCGATCGAAATCGATAAGTCAGTTTCGGTGATCCACACACGGAGCAACTTAGTTGTCGCAACTACCATTTATTTAAAAGTTTCTGTTAACGGTTGCCATATGCAGTAAGTAAGAATTGACATGTAGCAAGACTGGCTACGGGCGCTGCGAGCTTCGAGGGACGCGGTTTTGCGGAATCCAGCAACTGGACACACGTTTATCAGTTGCTAGTTGTGCCAATTTAGAATTGATTTCGTCACACATTGCAGCAACCGAAAACTGTCGTCGATGAATCTCACAAATAAATAGCTGACAGCTGAATATTGGCAGTTGTTTCAATTTATATGGAAAACTTCACTAAGATTTATTTGCACGTTGCCAGTTGTGGAGACTTGGCGATCGAAGTTGCTCCGTATGCGGAGCGCCTAACAGCTTGTCAAGACAATTGAAAATCCGCGAAAGTCTCCACTAATAAAAGAAACTTCCACTTCTATAACGGCAAAGGGAAATTAGTAGCAATTTATCTGACAAGTGCCCCATATCGATCGTGAGATCCGATTAAATGCATAATCGATTTGAAATCGACTTTTAATGACGGATAATTTAATCGAATAAACTGATTTGTTTTCACCGCATAATATTTTCATAAATTACGTTATATGTTGGAAAAATTAAATATGAAAATGACATAAAGTAGAACAGTAGAAAAATCTAGAATACCTATGCGTTATTATCTATTAATTCGCTGTAGCAGTAAATGTCAAGTAGGCATGAAAGATTAGGTATTAATAGAGCAACGGTCAACATTGACTTTCTTTTTATGGCTGTTGTCACCTGAAAAAATGTGTTACGCAGACTTTACGTCGCTGGTCGTATGACATGATAAATGATACTCGTTAAGATGTAAAACCCATGTAATTTTTGATCATTACAGGTTGGACGATTATATGCACCGAGCACCAGTTGTTAATAAATGAGCAACACAGTATAGCTAGTATTTTATGTCAATTTAAATTTACGTTCGCATAAAGGTCGGCTTTCTGGGCCATCTGACGTAAGCACCCTCAAATATTTTTATAAATCGAATTGTGTTACTGAACGACTGAACGATAACGATCGTTCATTGTTAACCAATAGCAACATTAACATCAAACTAATCGATTATCGAATCAAATTGATTGGCTTATTAGTGAATGAATGATACGAATTACACCGATCATTTTTATTAATACCGCGCATAATTTAGGTCATTATGGGGGCCGATTTCCGGTGATATTAACGTCTTGATTTACAGATTATTTTGCCTTGATAAATTATACAATAAAGATGATTATAAAAGCGTTGGTCATAAATTAATTTGTACAATGCCGTTGCTAAATATTTATGTTTGATGTTCGCGTTGTTCTGCGAATTTTACGATGTATATGTGAATGGCGGATGGGGCCGTAAAATTAATTAGCCGGACGAAGAGCCTGTGAATGGAGCCTCCGAAGATCCTAATTTATGTATGATGCCCACTAATCTTGATTCAAGGATCGACGGTAAAGATGACGGGATTCATAAAAGCGCTACAATTTTACACGAGTCTTAAAAATAAACGTAATGCATATTTAATTTCGCCATTTATCAGGGATCCGTACCCAAAGGGTAAAAACGGGACCCTATTACTAAGACTCCGCGGTCCGTCTGTCTGTCTGTCTGTCACCAGCCTGTATCTCATGAACCTGTATTTCGGTTGCCGCTATAACAACAGATACTAAAAACAGAATAAAATAAATATTGAAATACAACAAACGTGTTTTTTTGCCGTTTTTTGCGATAATGGTACGGAACCCTTCGTGCGCGAGTCCGACTCGCACTTGGCCGTTGTTTTTTAAATATTTATAAGGCAAATATTCAGGTTTTATGTTAAAAAGTATAATTTATGATGAGATACTTATTTAATAATAATTCACATTAATATTTTAATAGCCACGTCAAATGTTACAGATATAAATATTTATGTGAAACTTAACATTTTTGTAGGAAATGATGACCTCATGTGGGCATTTTATTTTCAACAACTCAACATCACGGTCGGTGATTCTGACGTAATGCTAAATGTTTAATTGCAACATTCTAGGGCTCATAAAACTATTACAAACGAGTATCAAGACTGTTCTTGCGCAATACAATTCGTATTATTATTTTTGTCAATAGAAATAGTGCTCTTGGCAAAATATTCGACACTTTCGTGAGTCACATTTTAGATTTAGTCGTTGCACAGACGAAGAATTATGTAATCGATAATACAGTAGTCGAAAAAACGTCGCTACTCGTTCAAAACTGTAAAACAATCGAATTTAAAAAGAACATCATTCTGTGATTGATTGGTCAAATAAAAGTTCTGACAAATGACAAACGAAACTTTTTAGTTTTTACAACCGCAATATGTTGTATTCGAATTTCGAACTTTTTGACAGCCAATCACTTTCGAGCACTGCAATTTAAATATCAGTTTTGCAATTTGTAAATAAAATACACATTGCGTAAAATCGTATTCTTTTTTTGAATACGATATCCACTAAAACACACTTTACTGATGCAATCCGCGTTCCTATAGACACGATGCGTTTGCATTTTCATTCGGATAATGTTTGTTCAAAAGACGGAATGAAAAGTTGAAAATTAAAAAGTATGTACCTATTACTCTATGGATGCACGCCGTCTGTCACAATCTTTTAGTAAGCTTAAATACAACAAGCCAAATTCCTTTTAAGATTTTACTTGAAAATCTTTACTTAGTCTATAATTTGAATCGACTACTTTTGGGCAAATACTTCTTTTATTTTAGCATACCACGATGCTACGATGCAACGACCGTTTTAGAGAAAATTTTCTACGGATGAAATTAAGTCGCCAAAAAACAGTTTGTATGAAACATGGTTGTCGAATCGTTGCCGAGTTGTCGAAGTGTCTATCTGCTGGATCCTTTACATTTATTAAAAACAAATCGTTGCTCACCTTAATAAGATCCTTAAAAGATCAACTAAATACTTCGTCATTGAACTACTTTCTTTTCATGCAACGAAGGATTAAGGTTGGTTTCACTAGCCAAAACTGGCGACAACACAATGTGTGAATCAGTCGAACCACACCTTAAATGGACGCTGTTTCAATTTTCGACTATATGCAATTAGGAGATTATCGTTTGTAATAAGATTTGTATTGCTTAGGATGATTTCTTATGGACTGGTTAGATAAATTAAATGAGCGTTGTAAAGCTTTTATAAAAACATGTCGGGATAAAAGCATTTTCTGCTAAATAAACAGACCTAAGGACAATCGATTTCAGAAAGAAAAATATTTTTTGATGTTTTAAATTAATTCTACGTCTATTAGCTGTATAGGATTTATTAAAGCGTTGATAGAAACGTAGTATTTTGAAAAGGCTTTTTCACTTTTGTTTAAATCTAAATACTTACATTTTCACGGACAAAATCACGGACGTCGTAAACCAGAAAGACAAATCTTTTCTCAAACAAAAAGAAAGAGCGAATTAACTAAAGAAATTCTTGATAAATGTGCACAAAAACAGACACACTGCGGCTTATGTAACGACGGCGAGGATCTATATGAGCTTATAAATAAGTCTGTGGATCCAAATAACATGTTTTGACTTCTCAAGGCCGTCTTGGGTGGTCAGTTTTCTTTATAAATATTTATTACTGGCAACAAAACTAAGGGTCATCATCGTTTTGAGAAATTGAGTTATTTTTAAAGCATCTCGTGATTTAATAAGGTTCTTTGCGGTTCTATTTTTGGACACTCATTTTAGTTTTTAATATATGGTTTTGTGTGAGTCGGTGAGTTCAGTGACTAACCTAGAATGTGAAGTTGATGGCGATCAATTGTATCTGAAAAAACGGTTTTCTATCTTTTTAACTTGATTTTCCAGCGCATTTTTTTTTGGCACTCCATGGGTGGACGAAGATATTGTTGATTAACCTTGCTGCAGAGTTGAGTGTAAAGTTGTTGTATCTATTTTAATGAACTAGTCGCACTGAAGAAAAATGCCGAATTATCGTAATTCTCACGCCCCTAGAGAAACAAATTCCTTTGTTTTCTCATTATTTTATCACATCTTTAGCCATTTTTAGGGTTCCGTACCTCGAAAGGAAAAAACCAAACCCTTATAGGACTACTTTGTTGTCCGTCCGTCCGTCTGCCTGTCTGTCAAGACCCTTTTTCTCAGGAACGCGTGGCGGTATTAAGCTGAAATTAATATCAAATACCCAGGTCTACTGTCCCTTAAAGCTGTGAAAAATCAAACTTCAAAGCCAACGTAATCAAAAGATACAGCCGTTTATACAGCAAATTTTCGACAAACTCAAGGGAATCAAAACCTACAGTGTACTTCCCGTAACTCAGAATCTTGCAATTAAGTATGAAGCAACTTCTTATAGCAGAGATAAAGGAACAATTGCGAAAACCGTAAAGTTTTTAGTTACATCATTTAATAAAAATATTTTTAATAATTTTAAACTTACTACCCCTTTCCTCATGAACGCGTAGAGGTATTAAATTGAAATTCATATCAAATACTCAGGTCTATAATACCTTCAAGCTGAGGTTTGTACGGAACCCTCGGTGCGCGAGTCCGAATCGCAATTGGCCGGTTTTTCTTATTTTCATACCCATCCTATTTTCCTTATACATAAAAAACCGAAATAGAGAAGAAGAACAAGGTCATCTCAGTGGGATCATAATTTGTCTCAGCTCTTATTGAAACTTGTACCAGATCTCGATGAACAATCTTCCAGCATCAGATACGTAGATTGATTTAATCAATGTTCAGACAAAATTATCTGATGGTCACGGTCGGGTTGGCAATCGTTTTATTGTTAAACTTTGGCGACAGATTAACGACTTCTTGTCGCTTATAAACATTGTTCCGAAGACTGAATTTTGTCAAAGAATAAATAGTATTACATGTACTTTTGTTTGTATTTTTTCGTGCGGCAATTCTCAAGGATTTTCTCGATTTATTTTACATAGTGTCTGTCTTCAACAGAAAAGTAATGGATCTTCTGTCAAACAGACCACATGCTTTTATTAACATCTTTCTGTTTTTATGTGGTCCAGAACTTCCAGAAGCTCTAAGTCTTAACAAAGTGTCATTATAGTGATTATCGAAATGCTAAAATAATTAATTACTTGATAATTGGATCATTAATTATCATCATTTGAGCAGAAAGACGTCCACTGCTGGACATAGGCTTGCCCCAATAGTGTCGCCTCATCGATCGGCACTTGTCAAACATAAAAAGACATTTTTGTCTTTCTGACAGTTTATATCGCTGTTAAAATGTCACACAGAGCCTAAAGCTGGGAACAAATTATCGGACGCGGCTGACGGACGCGACTTACAGCCGCGGATGATATGTGTGCACAGTCGTATGGGACGCGGCTGCCAGATCTCTATCAGACGTCCGAACGCCCAAGGTCACGTCCGCGACTTACGTCCGATAGTTTGCACAATGTAATGTACATTCATTACCTAGATACTCTATAAGTCGCGGCTGTCAGTCGCGTCCGTAAGCCGCGTCCGATAATTTGTTTCCAGATTTAGGGCCGATTTCTGAAGTTAGTATTTTGAGTTAAGAACGTGTCAATCCATAGATTAGTGCCAAATTTAACAGGTTTTCAGGCTAAAGTAGAGTTTGACAAATACTCAACGTCTAATGCTTAATTCAGAAATTGGCCCTTATAGAACAGAGGCTGACATTATGACTTATCGTAATAAGAATAACGTATTCCACAAAGCGTGTGTTCAAAAGATGAACAAGGCAAAATGAGTCACTGTATTAATAAATCCTTACTTATTCCTATTAGCTTTTACCTAGGATACCTGATAAAACGGTAAGTACGAAGATAAAGTACAGTTTGTGGCAACAAGGAATGCTGCGCACGATTGATTCGCCGGAGCTGTTGTATTGCCTACAAATGACAGTTGTTACTTTGTATCTAAGTTGCGCCATCGGCACAAATTAGATGACTGTTTACAAGAGCCCTATTGTGCTAGACAACTGTGAGCGTGCCTGAGATTTGTAGTGCATTGTGACTTGTGGTTGGTTCAACCACCTAGTTGAAGTACCTATTTTGAACGTTCCTTCATCACGTAAAAATGCCACAGACAATGAATAAATCTGCTGGAAATGTTGGTACCATTGGTGAGGAGTAAAAGGAAGGCGAGACGTAAGACACTTGTGATAATATTATTGAAAGCTGAATGAAGATTTAGTGGTAATTCTGCGGTTGCTTACCAATGCTAGTATGTATTGACCCAAAAATCAGATAATTGCAGGATGTGTTCAGAATCACCATTTCTGAAGTTTTTTTTTCTGGAGCTGATTCATTTAAACTACATGGAAAAGGTGAAAAGGAAGTTATTTTAACGTATTTATCTGTACCCTGATTATGCCTTACAGGGTAATAAGACATTATACGATATTCACAGCCACATTGGATGACTGGGGTGCTTTCTTTTTATGCTAATCAAGTACCTAATAAAGATTACAGAACAAATTAAGTAACTCATTAAAAATATTCCTGACTAGCTTTTGCCATCGGCTTCGCCCGCGTGAAAAGTGTTTATCATCCCAAGGGAACATTATACCAAGATAAAAAAGTAGCCTATGTGCTTTTCCAGACTATAATCTATCTCTGTGCCACATTTCATCCAAATCCGTTGAGCCGTTCTGGCGTGATTGAGTCACAAACATACATCCATCCATATTTATAATATTATTAAGATAATTTCGTCACACATTCCAACTGTACCATTGTTTTCATTTCCAATACGCGTGTCCGTAAAATTCCTTGCCCAGCGCAATTCGAGCCGCATTGCCCAAAATTAGATTAGCTGATTGCCCAGTAATGCCCAGTACTTTGCCCCGGTGTAAATTGATCTAAACGCATTGCTACAGTTGCGTGAGCGGTTGCATACTGTTTTGGCATATTTGCTGACTTAAGATAATTGATGGTGAAGCCAAAAGGATTACAAGGTAACGTATGCAGTTGTGTATATTGGGCAAGGTTGATGCAGTTTTCTTCAGAGATATGAAATCGCTTTTGATGAATTTAGGTTTCAAAACTGATGACCAATTGACCACTTTACTGGTTCAGCAGATATGCGTGAATATATTTATGTTTTAATGTAATAGCAGTATTAGCAGTACACCGCAGACTACAGCCTTTTTATTCTGAGTTTTTTCAGTTCATCCAAAGGTTGTCTGGTAAGACCGCCTTTGTACCCGTATAAATAAGTTTTTCTTGTAAATGTGTATAACTTTTATGGTGTACAATAAAGTATATTCTATTCTTTTAATTATAGATTTGATTGCAACCTATATTAGCAGGCCAACAAGGTAGATCGACAACCTGGTGAGTAAAATGAGAGACCAAAGGATGTGAAAAGCACAGGAATGGCCGATGAAGCGACGCTGTCAGGAGTCTGGAATCACGATGATAAAATAATGATGAACTTATAACCCATTGGTGCAAATTGTATGAGTTCATTTCGAGTATGATGCGATTCTGGTTTGCGTGAAAAATAAAGCTTTCGGCAAAATATAGATCAGATTAATTGTTTTTTTTTTATATATATCCATGCGAATTTTCTCATTATGGTTAAAACTTGGCAATAGTATTTAAATGACTACAAACTCCTAGAAACCATTATGTAAATGATAAATATCTTTGCATAAATTATAAACAATATCGTGATCGCCATTGCCCTTAGCACTTGACTTTTACAGCCGTTTATAGACAGAAAACAATCGAATACCTACGTTAAACCGTTATTTATTTTAAAAACAGAATTACCAGTATTAGTGTTACCATCTAAAAAACTTAAGTCCAGTTTTTACGTAAACTGTTTGTTTGTTTATACATTTATTAAGGGAAATCTCTGTATAGGTACTGGAGTTTGTCATGGTGTAAAATAAACAGTGTACTTTAAATTTCTATCTGGTGGGTGATGATAGAATGAGGATGAACTAAATAACGTCAATTTAAACTTGGAACGTTGATTAATGTAAAGAAGTATAGTTAACAAACTTTGACAGCTACACGTCTTCTGAACCTTAGTCAACGTTCCAAGTTTAAACTGACGTCATCCTCATTACGAAAATTCTCTCACAGATAGAAAACAAGACATCTCTAAAGGTTCTGAGTGTGTGTGGCTACGTTTTACCTGGGAAAACATTTCTAGTGGCATAGGCCATGAGAGCGAAGCCGCTGGAAAAGCTAGTTAGTCATAGAGTAAATCAGTGTTGCTATCTGAAAAAAATAAAAGCCATGTTGACATAAACTTGTCATATAAGGTAACTACTAAAGAGTTCTGAGAAAACCGTAAACATTATTATTCTTATCCTGACATCTATGTAAACGCGTGTTACATTCTAACTGTTACAAAGGGCAGGCAGAGAATTTTAAGTATGGTTATCAACTTACTTACTTTATTGCAGATTGGGAGATTGTGTCTCTAGTAGACACGGGGATTCCTTGAAAATTGCGGAATATCCGGCATGGTTGAAAGACTGAAGGGAATATTAAAGGTGGAAAACACGTTGATGGGAAAATAATTGTTTGAGTTAAATGACAATGCCAGGAAATCTAAAAGAACAGCGCGCTGTATTTGGAAGTTGGTGAAAATTATAAAGACGCTAAAGGTTTACTTTGCAGTGGCTAATAGACAAGGAAAGAAAATTTTTAAACAAGAAAATATAGGTAATTAATATTGAGCCTGGGGCACCAAAAGAATTGCGAAACATAATTAGCAGAGGGCAGGTCACATTGCTCGCAGAACGGATGGCTGATGGGGCCGAAAAGTTCTGGTATGGCGACCGCGAACCGGAAGACGATGCGTTAGAAGGCCTCCCACTAGGTGGACCGATGACCTGGTTAAGGTTGCGGGAATACGCTGGATGCGAGACGCACAGGATCGGACAATGTGGGGACGCCTGGGCGAGGCCTATGTCCAGCAGTGGACGTCTTTCGGCTGAAATGATGATGAGGCTTCAGACAAAGTGATATCTACCAGCGATATCAACTGCCATTTCAAAATGTTTTGACCACGTATAGTATTGGCCATATTGAAAATCGTTAGTGCGAATAAAATGTTACGTTTTTAAGCCCTGATCTTTAAAAGCATGGAATTGTATTTCTGAAGCTGGGTTCTGATCCCGTGAGGGTAATGAAAGGACACATAAATATTAAACTGTGTAGCCACGACAACGAAACAATCAAATTCAAATCTTTATTGCATAACACATGGGTTTAACAATATCTTTTAAATAGTAATATAGTTCACTTGGACCCTGTTGGGCACAGCAATTGAGTAAAACAATAAGTAAATTTAATTAATATTAGGTAAATAGAAAAAAAATGATGGTACAATATAACAGTTGTAAAATATAGAATGTCAGTTAAAGTTTAGATTCAATAGTCAAATAAAATGTCAATCAAAATAATAAAATAAAAATGGCAATGGCAACAAGATAAAATACAAAATAATAATCTACAACAGGGTAGCTGTGGCAGTATAGGTATGAAAACAAATAAACTTTACGTCTGCTTACGTCAACCTTTCTGTTACCAGGTAAAATTCAGACTGCAATCCTATTTTCGCTTTTAGCACCACAATCTATTAATAGCCTATCGTAATTCAAAATTCTATTGGCGACAACCTCATTCGATTGTTCTAATTCATGCATGCAATACAGGTGATTCACTGTTTCCCTTTGATACCCAAAATAGAGTGGAAATCACTTAACTGAGCAGTAAATATTGCAATACTGCGCTAAATGCGTTCAAGGAGAGATTAGATACATTAGGTATTTGATGTGAAATGAACTATGGAAAGTGGGGGAAATATGAATGGCGGGAAAACAGTAGAGCGAAAACATAAAGAAGGTGACTGTTGCAAATTGATTTTACGGAAGTTGGCAACCCAAGTGTTGTGGCCCAACGTTGTGGAGGAAAAAAGTTACGTTAGCACGTGTTTTTCGTGCTACATAATGACATGCTGTCGAAAAGATAAATCGTTATTAGCTACTTAACGTAAGCTTTTAAGAGTAGCATTCATAAAAAGTATTTCATCATCCAATCGGCAGGCTTCAATCATATTTTTTTAAACAGGCAATCAGTTGTATATGACTCAGAGAAACAAACCGTTTTTGTTCCCAATATATATAAAACTTTAACAAAAATACAGAGTTTCTTTTGTGAGCCAATCATAACATCGGATAATAGTTACACGAGTCAAGGCCAATATGTTACTAACCGCTTAAAATATTTTATTTTATAAAGTTGCAACAACCTATAAACAAGAGTATTTTTAAATAAAACACGCACCTATGTAATCGTTGCATAACGGTTTCACTGGAAAATTATATTAGCGCTGGCAACATATCCGATACTTTATTTGAAATTTAATTTTGGAATTCTGTTACAGCATTCCATGTAAATAAACACTTCAATTTTGAACGTTCTCGTTTGTTGCGATTCATTTTTGGAATGACGTCATATTTCTTTTTAGTTTCTAGCCAGCCATGTTTTTTTAAGGTTAAAACCGTAAGCGGTTGACGGTGAAAGTGAAAACGTAAACAAGTTTTATTTTTCTATTCGTAACGCGTTTTCTCGAGACACGTCTGTTCCAAGTTTATAGGTGTAACTCTCTGAAACTGCTGACATACTAATATTTTTATATGATCTTATGATTTTGAGATAGATTTTTTTTTGGGAAAAATTCTTGTCGTTATTGCTAAGTAAAAAAATATCTTGGTAAAAAACGTTGTGAAAATTGGATCCAACCAAAATCTGACAAATAATAAGATAAATCTGTGACTCCTACATAACTGTACTCTATTTTATCTAAACAGCCCTAATCGCAGTTTCTCAAACACCAATCTCCGAAAAACATTTCGGAAATATGAAAAATACGTGAGAGATTTCACGGCGGCCCGTCTACAAAGAAAAGCGTGGGCACAGACAGTTTGACCTACCGACCGACCCACCCACGCACGGCTAGATCGCCTTTGCTTCCCCACTACTAGCAACATTTCCGGTGTCAAAACCGCTAAATGTTTCGCTAGCTTCTAAAATGCAGTCAAGGTTCTCAAATAAGCTAACCAAGTTTATCGGCAAATTGGACATAACGGGTTTTATTTGTCTGTGCAAGAAACTACATTACTTCAACTGAAGTTTCCACTAGTAAAACCACGTAAACCAGCATGTTTACCAGCAAAGCGGTTATTGATAATCAATATTCCACTTTCATAATTTCAACCAGCAATCTTCGCAAAATATTTAAAACAATAAACTGAGAATTGTTTGCACCATAAAGCTGTTTCAATTCGCGATATAAGTGTGAAATACTGCAGCCGAGTTAAACCAGTACGGTGGTGAAAGCCCGTGGATATGGGGCAGTGTCTCTGCCATAGATGCAACGATAACAGTGCAGTCCTTTGTTTTCATAAGTGAAAATATACGGCGCAATATTTCGAGCGGGATCGCAGCTGTTGATAATTTTGTCGCGGTAAAATGTTGGCGACAGCTATGTACAACGATTGTTTTAATAATGCACATTTGTTTTCCGTATTGCTAGATCAAAAAAAAAAAAAATGTTCTGCTTTTTTAGGGTTCCGTAGCCAAATGGCAAAAAACGGAACCCTTATAGATTCGTCATGTCTGTCTGTCTGTCTGTCTGTCTGTCTGTCCGTCCGTATGTCACAGCCACTTTATTCCGAAACTATAAGAACTATGCTGTTGAAACTTGGTAAGTAGATGTATTCTGTGAACCGCATTAAGATTTTCACACAAAAATAAAAATAAAACAATAAATTTTGGGGGTTCCCATACTTGAAATTAAAACTAAAAATATTTTTTTTCATCAGACCCATACGTGTGGGGTATCTATGGATAGGTCTTCAAAAATGATATTGAGGTTTCAAATATCATTTTTTTCTAAACTGAATTGTTTGCGCGAGAGACTCTGCCAAAGTGGTAAAATGTGTGTCCCCCCCCCTGTAACTTCTAAAATAAGAGAATGATAAAACTAAATAAAATATATGATGTACATTACTATGTAAACTACCAGCGAAAATTGGTTTGAACGAGATCTAGTAAGTAGTTTTTAATAATACGTCATAAATAGTTAACCGCAATTTACCAAGTACGGAACCCTTCGTGTGAAGTGCGAGTCCGACTCGCACTTGGCCGGTTTTTTTTATTAAATGTGGACGATTTCGTAAAAGAGATAGAACAAGGTTGCCGCGAAATGGCATTAAAAATACTTATACAATATGCATTTGAATTACCAATGACAGTTGGTTTTCATGTCAAGAACAAAGCTGCACTATTTAAAATTTTAAATACGACAGATTTATTGCAAAAAGGAGGCTAAGTGCTTCCACTTTGGCAGTCATTGATATAAAAATACTAAGAGATAAAAGTATGTAAATATACCTCTTTATTATTTGTTTTGTCTTATCAACAACCAGTTGCATAGTGTTGCAGGCGAATGATAAGAAACACGCCTTAAGTCTTCTGGGAATGACAATCGCGATTTTAAAAACGAGGTCATGATAAAGAAATAAACACTGCACCTGACCCGAATTAATTGTACAATAATCATATTTGTTAATCCCTTGTCTCTATTTACTTTTATAACTACTACTCATCATTGCAACAACGTGAAACGCATGAAAACTACTTAATTTAAAATAGTTGAAATGTCAGATTGTATAATAGAATAGAATATCTTTATTTCGGACACAAAAATCCATAGAGTGTTAGTAACATACAAAAACTTATTACCTAGTGTTAGTAACATAGCAGAACTTATTATATAGCGTTAGTAACATAGAAAAACGTATTACCTAGTGTTAGTAACAATCAACCTATGCACAAACTGCTGTACAATCGGAGAGCCGAAGCTCTCAGCTACAGTTTTCAGGATGTCGTTTTGACTGTCAACAAAACAAACCAACAACAACTCAATAATAACAAACCATACTGTCCTACTGTTGGTCAAAGGCCTCTATACAATATTTCTACTTCTCACGGCAGCTGTTACGTTGTGAACCAATCCTTCATCAAGCAAGTTTTTTTTTGTATCTATACTAATATTATAAAGCTGAAGAGTTTGTTTGTTTGAACGCGCTTATCTCAGGAATTACTGGTTATAATTGAAATTTATTTTTGTGTTAGATAGTCCATTTATCTACGAAGGCGCATCACGCTACGATTAACAGGAGCGCAGCATAAATGAAAAATGTTGCAAAAACAGTATTTTTTTTCCTTTTTTAGAGCTTCCGTTCTGTGCGCTGCGTAAACGGTTTAAGTTACGCAAATATCATGTATCTTGAAATTGTTCCTCTTTATAAGTTCTAAAAAAAAGTCCGCGACACCATATGTATATCTTTTAAGATTGACTCACTATAACCTTTTTTATGGTAATCAAATTTATTCATTTGCGAAGGAGTTTGAAGGGATCGAAGCCGCGGTGGTCAGCTAGTTCATTATAAGACTAACCTGCTAGATCACACACGCTTTATGTCGTGTTGTGGATAGGTGATCACAATAATCTTATCAAAATTATATACTCTATTTTTTTGTGTATTATATAAGTGTATGACATTTGTTACAATGTAATTCGAGGTTTTCGATCGGGCATGGACGCAATTATTGACCGTAAAACCACACCATTAGGTTATGGTGTTATGTGCAAGCTGATCAGGTTTATATTGCATTTTAATAGACATGTTTTGACGCCTTTGCATTTTATGGGTTTCAAACGACTGACCATTATATGCAATGGACACTGACAGTTTATAGACAAACTTAATTGGACTCCATTTAACAATATGGAGCTAGTAAAATGATCTGGAATGAGGTGCCTCGTTTAGAGGCACTAATTTCATAGCTTTCATAGAGTGGTCTGTTGATTTTTAAGTATGTTCAGTCATTTCTGCATGTTTTGTTTTGCAGGCAGGATAAATCTCTGCCTCTATGAATGTACTTATGATATATATAGGTATTTTACGCACCCCACAGTGGTATGTGGTAGCCCCACACAAGTGCCCACTATGGCCAACCACAGTGACCCATGATGGCTTGTCCAGAGTAGCCCATGATAGCCTGCCACTATGGCCCTTGAGTGCTTGCCAAAGTGGCTCATAATGGCCCTTTGTCGTGGTCCACATAAGCTCATATTGGCCTTTTGTGCGCTCCCTAGGCAGTTTATTTCGTTTCCGGCTTTCTTGAATGTAATGTATTGCCGCGGCATGGCTGACAAGACCATTAAGTCATGCCGCACTTCAAACTTCTCTAGATCTTAGCAGAGATCGAGGATGAGGCGTTAAGCTAACTACACACCGGCTAATCTCCGCTTAAACTTTCGAATCCATCAGTAAATCGCGTCATGTGTATGCACAGTGTTTTCGAATTTTGGACTATTTGTATGCAGCAAGCGATCGATTAAGAGGCGATCGGCAAATTAAATATTCCGATAGATCTCTGGTAAAGACAGGTGAATAGGTTATTAGCCTATAAAACGGTAGTTACTTCGTGTGAGAAGAATCTGATTACATTATCTTCTTTTTCTGAAGGCTAATACTAGCCACTACTATACATATAGTAGTACTCGTACTTATTTTTTTTTTTTAATCAATTCGCAGTCTCATCTTGGCTGACAATCGATGTCAAGATGTAGGAAAATTAAAGATGATACAGGAAAAAAGAAAAATATTGTACAATGTTTCAAGTTTGCTTTGAGTTTTTACCTCATTTGTGTTATCTTTGTGTTGGCAGATTCTGATGTTGTCGAGACTTTCAAGGACATTGGATGATTTTTACCTGAAAACAAAGAAAATTGAAAGTTGAGTCTCTTGATCTTTAATGTCAAGTGAAAATTGAAGGTAAACTTAAAGTTGGCTATCCTAAAAGTCGTTCCCGTTCCTTAAGCTCTAAAACCTATGACATTTTATCTATGCTAACAATTTCGTAAGACCTAAATGTTTGGACACGTCATATTTTGGTGACGCAAGTTAATCCATGCATTGTGTATTTCTTGAAAATATTTTTTGCTGATATTACGTCACTATATCTGAGCCATCTTGTGGAGGAGCTCGTGGCTAAATAATAACAGCCGCACGGGTCGATCATCAAGGTTAAGCAACGCTTGACAAGGTCGGCCCGTGGATGGGTGACCAATTCAACATACCGAGTTTCCTCCGTGCCTCGGAAAGCACGTTAAGCCGTTGGTCCCGGCTGTCATTTGAAGATCTTTGACAGTCGTTGCGGGTAGTCAGAAGCTTAGGATCTGACACCAGTCTTGCCAAGGGGTACCGTGTTACCCAGTTACTGAGTTGAGGAGGTCAGATAGGCAGTCGCTCCATGTAAAACACTGGTACTCAGCTGAATCCGGTAAGACTGGATGCCGACCCCAATATAGTTGGGAAAAGGCTAGGCAGATTGATATCTGAGCCCTCTTGTCGATGCATCCATTTCTAGGCATTGCACTCTCTCTGGATGAGTTCTACATTCAACTGCATCACTATCAGCAAATCAAGGATACGGAAATAGGGGTAAAGCAAAGTGTCAAAACATAATAACATTAGAGTATTCTTGACGCGGAATGCACGGTATCTTATCATCTTGGTTTGCTAAGCCATAAACAAAACGCTGCAGTATCTTTACTGGTGTAAATGTCGAGTTTATCTGTTCGTGTTAATTACTGTTTTAATAGCTGTTACGCTAATTGTTCTTGTTAGTATTTTGGTATTCATGTTAGGTTAGGTCTAGTATTTAAAGCTATTTGGTTTCTCAGTTTTGGGTTTCTGTTGTTTTTTTTTTAAACTCAATGTCAAGGAGGTTAGTATGTGTTTCTACATGTTACAACAAATATAAGTGTAATCAATAAATATATTAGTAAATTAGGTGTGAAGAACTTTATTATTGAATTAAAAGTGACTAATAAGGTTCTCTTCTCTCATATTTCTTTAAGATTTCATAGTCTAATCCTCGCATCATCGAAAAAATCATCATCTTTAAAATTAATAACATTTTACTTTTTGGAAATCTTAATGTATGCCTTCCGCCCCGGGGCGGGCTCCCCGGGAGAAGACAAGGGCTCTAAAAGACTCAACTGCGTCATGTCTTTTTTGCTTTTTTAAATGATTAAGTAAGCAACTGTTAATGGTATGCGTTTTATAGCTCATAAACGAACATTTAATTTAATTTTATCGACATTCTATCACGTGTAATGTGCAGCCTTCCTAATAATTATTCCAACTTTCGAAGAAAACATAGTTTTATTAGAATAAAGCTCGGATTAGCTTGTGAAGCTACCGATCAGCATTACATAAGTAGCCACGTGTGAGTGTGTGACACAAATCGATTGTGATTTGAATGATTTATTACTGATTCTACACTCTTGCGCACGTGGTTGTAATATTACGAGCATATTATTTAACTAACATGTCATAACATTGCTTAATATTAGTAATATATTCGTTCGATATTGATTGTAATGGCAATATAATATTCAATTCGGAATCGGAATCTTGAGTCATATTTTAGGTTGGCGTGAGTTCATTCTGCTAAAAATGAATCAAGTCTGCCAAGTTCAAGGACATCGATTGGGGTATTCGTCTTCCATGTATGGAAAAAGAAAAACATTTTTGCCGTTACCTCAATGACCACCCCTTTATTATGCATACATTTTATCACACAGTCCTTTCTTCAGAGGACCAAGTTCTGATCGCGGATACATTTTAAAAAGAGTTGCCGCTGCCCTGGCTCAAGCAACTGAAGGAAAAAGGGTGGGTTTTAATCAGTAAAAGTCTGACACGCCCTCCCGCTTCACCCAGAGTGGGAAAGCGGGAAAAGTATTTGCATGATTTCTCACACAAAAAAAAAGAGGACCAAGTTCTAGGACATTATGTGCCTAAAATAATCATCATCATCTGCCTAGCCTTTGCCCAATTGTAGTTGGGGTCGGCTTCCAGTCTTACCGGATTCAGCTGAGTACCATTGTTTTACATGGAGCGACTGCCTATCTGACCTCCACAACCTAGTAACTGGGTAACACTATACTCCTTGGCAAGACGGATGTTAGATCTCAAGCTTCCGTAACGAATGTCAAATATCTTAAAATGACAGCCGAGACCAACGGCTTAACGTGCTTTCCGAGGCACGGATGAAACTCGGTATGTTGAAATGGTCACATGTGCCTAAAATAATATCACAGAAAAAACTAATGAATTTCATAGAAATGGAAGCTGGAGAAAAACAGGAGACACAAATGGAGCATGGTCCACCTAAAAATGATATAAATCCAGCTTTTTGCATTCTTCAAAGTATCATAGAAAATACTAAAGAATTTCATAGAATTGTAAGCTGGTGAAAAACAGGAGGAATAAATAGAGCTGATAAAGGATTGATGCAAAAGAAAAACAGTTCATTGAACCACCTATGCACGATTTAAATCAAGCTTTGTCCTTATTCAAACAAACATTACATTATATATCAACACAAACCATCAATGATCAAAGCTCTAATTACTACAAGATAACTCACATTAATTACTAAAATTCTCAATTACCGTTACTATACGCATGTTTGCTTAACCGACTGACCTCTTACTAAAGAGAAGCGATGTCATTGATGAATGAAATATTATGTCAGTGTCATGCGTCCGCGGCGACATGAATGAATGATGAATGAAGAGATACTGAATGAAACTGACATAGGTCTGGATTGAGTGGTGACGGGAGTGAGATAGGAATTTGTGTATGAGTGATTAGGATAACGGTGTACTTCGACAGTGATAAAAATTAATTATAAAACGCGAATTTAAGTGACTTTAGAGAATAATATAAGATTTTGTGTTATATACTAGGTTGTAGATATAGATTGAGATCAGCCACTCTATAATCATGCTATTCAAGAAGAATCGCTGACGAGCAGTACCCGAAAATGCGACATCAAATTGTGATAGCAATTATTCTACAGATAGAACAATTCCTACAAAAAACGCGCTGCCTGCGAAATTTTGGGACATTCTTTAAATATTGCGAAAGTCTAATGGCAAGATTTTGGACTGAAAAGCAGAAAAAAAAGCTCAAAAAAAACCTCGATATTTTACAGAATACAATATCTGTCTGTTCTTTAGTTTAATATGCATCAAAGATCATTGATCCTACAGAAGAATCAAAGCGGTTCTTAGAAACAGTCTAGGACTAAATAGAATAACTTATCAATGGCATGTGAGCAATGTGTGCCAATTTCCGAACAACATTAAGTTGTTTATAGCAAAGTACAATGGCCGTAACGCCGATAAACTTTGATAAGGGAATCGATTTTTCGCTCCATAATTCGAAACCTTTGTTAGAAGACTTTAAACAGAAAGAGTTTGTACCAAATTCGTGAGAAAATTACGGAACTTAAATGTAGCTGGGCAGGGCACCTGGCAAGGCGCGGTGACTATAGGTAAAGTAAGGAGTGACTGAGGAGCGTCCAAGGACTGGATGGAAGAAGAAGTATAGGGCGTTTGGCAGCGAGAGGGGCAGATGACGTTTTTGCCATCATGGATGATGCTGGTATAAGAACATGGGTTGTGGGGAGAGGCACAAGAAAAGGGCCTCTCTTTATGCATAAGCTCAGCAGCAGTGGGGGAACTTGGGTTCTGGATAATGATAATGACGTGAGAAAATACTTCCATTAGTATATTTATTGCAGGACGATAGTTTGGAACGGAAAGTAGTTTATTTAACCATGAGCAACCTAGGAGCAACACCTTTGGCTATTCAGTTTACAGAAGAAGATGTGAAGTGGTTGGACTAAAGTAAAACGGCAAAATAGACTTCCACTTCACTTGTCCATGTTTGACTTATACATGGCTATTGTGGCTAACCTATTAAAAGTCCAGGCTGCTGGATCTTTCTATCTGCTACAAATCTACTGTTGAATTTGATTATTCCAAATATCGAAATTATTACGTAACAAAATGGGCCCGCCTCTTCCACCCTTATCTTCGATAGTCATGCCTACACACTTGTGTCGTTTATCAACTACAAATTAAGTGGTACAGGTAGGTACCGTACCTGGCAGACGTTATAGCACCAGAACACACAAACCGCATAATAGTTAGCAACACATTTGTGCACATAGTCTGTTCGGAACAACGCCTCTATGTACATAGAACGTGTATGTACGTCGCGTCGGCATGGTATTAACTCAGTCTGCCGTATTTAGAATACATGCTGTTTGTCTTATAGTTCAGAACTCATTGAGAATGTGGGTCAAGAGTAGAGCATTTTGTTGTACCCATTGTGCAGTAATCCAAATAGATTGCCTAAATGTTTTGGACAAATATCTGTAAAGTGGTGAAGGACGTGAGACCGTTAGTTGATGCTGAAAATAGGAAGAATTAGTAGTTGGACTCACTTCATTCTCATAGAGGATAACACCGGTATCCTAAAGCCAAATTACAATGTTTAGTCGGGTACCCAATAATTGTTATCCCGTGAAATGAGACTCTTCTTCTTCATCAAATTCCTAAGGCTGTATGACATAGTTTAACGTCTTTATTGATCGATAAGAATACAAATTTGGTTATGAATAATAATACAAAATGAAAAGATCTTCATTCTAATACTCCCAAACTAGTATGCAGTATTAGCATTTTCTTCGTTATTATTCCACCTGCAATTCGGACTTAAATGTATCTATTTACTTCAGAAGGCCCCCGAGTCTACGCAAAATTTCTGTCAGGTATCACTTAATAGCTCTTTGTTAAGCTACAATATTATTCTTGCTAGTATTTTCAATAGTATCTGTTCTCTTGCGCTTTATTCAGAAGTTACTAAGCTTGGTCTCGATAGATCTAAAGTTTGGCGAGTTCCGACCGAAGTTTGTCTTTTCTTGGGCTGTATTGTGGAATTTGATTCAAGTTCTTGATATAGTCCTATTGTAAATCAGTCAACAGCGGTCTTTAAACGCCTCCGGCATTTCACCTGAACAATTTAAGTAGACCGCCGATTTTATAGGCAAAGTACCGAACTTTGCGGCACTTTTTAATTCGGTGGTTTTACCGTTTTGGGAGAATTTCCTTGACCGTTATTGTGGAGTGTGCTATCAGATGTATATAAGTGGTCGTTTGTATGATAATGAAGATGATTGAGCGATAAGATTATGCGACATGACAAATATTACGAAGTTGTTAAACTTAATTGATTTGGTATGAAGAGTTATTACGGTGATATAGGACATGACAAATATTACGAAGTTGTCAAACTTAACTGATTTAATATGAAGAGTTATTACTGAGTTTATGGCATATATTTATAAATTCATATTAAGTAAACACGTTTCTACTTTTAACGAATGTATATCAGAACTTCTTACAGTTAATTGAGTCGATTAAATTCCATCTATGTGAGTTTTTTAACCAACTTAAAAATAAGGAGGTTATTTATACCAATTGGTATTTGACCCAAGAAGTGAAATGTCCAAAGTCTAAATGAAATTCGCAGACCGACTTTCAAATCACTCATATTTTATTGGACAAGTGTCGAATAAATTTGGAGAATGACTGATTGGTGATTTGCGAGAATTGGTTCCTGTGATCAATCTGTCAATTTCTTTATTTGCTCTGATTCAGGGTTACACGTGTGTAACGGTTTTTGTAATAAGTTTTGATGCTCTCTCTTCAACTGTACTTGTGTGTATGTTGTTAAAGAACTCAAATGTTAATAGAACTAGAAAAACATACAAAACTTTTTGTTTGATACTTTTATCTTTGCCTTTCATTTGTATTAGATTATAGTTTTTGGGGTTTCAATTAAATTTTCTATTTCTAGAGCATCATTAACTACTTGATTTATTTCACCTATAATTTATTCATCTCCGATTCCATTTCTTGTATTATGAGGTAATACAAGTCCGGAACTAATAGAACAACATTCAACATTTACATAAACAACCAGAATTCCAAATCGTTATGCGAAACGGTTCAAAGAGGTCGCCGGTCGTTCTAAAGATCCATATTTAGTGGTCTAAGTGGGTGGGACTTGTGACTAAGAGCATTTTTCTGTCATCTCGCTATCATTAGCATAATTACTGCCTCTTACATAATCATTATTTGCTGAATTATAGTTCAACCATATATGTAAATAATTGGTTTCATTTCTACATTTGTTATGTTAGTAAATATTAATTGTACGTTTGTGTAGTTTAAGGGCTATTAAGAGATTCTTTCGTAGTATATTTTGCTGTACAAGTTTTGTGTAAGTAAAATTTATTAGTTTGGTCGTGTGTGGTCTTGGCTACAATATGTTCTCACAAATAACTGTAGATACCTTGTAGTGAATTTAAGTTACTCATTATGCTATATATAGTGTAGCTATATAGCCAGTATCATCAAACCTTTTTATTATCATTGATATGCTCACGTTTGACCACTATCGCACCTGGTGGCAAGCGATGATGAAGGCAACTGTGCCGTAATCAACCAATTGCCTATCAATCTCTATGATTAGGACCATTTCCATCAGGGCAATCATTAAACTGTTTAGATATCTATTAAATCTGAGGGTGTGTTCTGTAATAACTGTTTACTGATTAGTCATGACGATGATGCATATAATATATGTCACTGTAAAAGCTGGTAAAAATATGGAATGGTCTATGATAATCGCTAATTTCGGGCTTTTTCCAGCAAAGGATTTCCCTCAGAGACTGGTAAATATTGAAAATTGTATTGTCTATGATATACATTGATACAAAATGATGAGAATAATTAAAAACTGACTAAGCTTCACAGTAACATATACACAGATAACTTACTAGCCACCCTAATTTTTGTAAAATTGCACAATATTTTCATAAATTGTTTGTTATTCTGATGTATTAACTACATTACTCTGAAGTTTCATCAAAATCCATTCAGTAGTTTTTGCGTGAAAGGGTAACAAGCATCCATCTAATTATCCAAAGTTTTGCGTTTATAATAGTAGTCGAGGAGTTCTTGGAACCTTTTAATTAAGATTTTATGGGAAGTTACCTCATCCGATTCAATTCCAGGCACAATTACATCAATCCTGCTTTGTCTAAATGTTAGCACTAACAAACTGACTAGCCTTTAATAGTATTAGACAAATCTATAGAACTATATATGATGCTGTGCAGTAAATGAAGGTTACACCAACTATAGGAACATTGACACTGTAGATTGTTTGTAGTTCTAGTCAGTAGGTGCGGCCGTGAATATGTAGATTGGAGAACCTATTATCAGTTACATGAATATCAAATACTATCTATGCTATGTATCAGTTATATCGTACAGCGTTTGAAACAGTTGGGTCTATGTCAAGAGTCGTTTCTTGATGAGTTACTGAATGCATCTATTTGACTGGATTAAGGACCCACATCCTGAAAACGTTCATTTTGTTCTTTATTACCATATAGTTTCTGCCAGCGGCTTTGCTCGCATGAAAAATATTTTATTATACCAAGGGATCATCATACCGAATTTATTAGGGAAAAATCTTTTCTATGTGTTAATCTAGGTCATAAACTATCTGTGTGAGAAATTTCGTCAAATCCGTTGAGCAGTTTGAGCGTGGTTGATATACAAACATACAAATTTTCACATTTACAATCACACTAATATTATAAAGGCGAAAGTTTGTGAGTGTGTGTGTGTTTGTATGTTTGTTACTTCTTTACGCTCAAACGGCTGGGCGGATCTGGATGAAATTTGGCGCAGAGATAGGTTATCGTCAGGAGTAGCACATGGGATTACTGAATATGTTCCCTTGGGACAATTAACGACTTTAACGTGGGCGAAGCCACTGGCAGAAGCTAATATTAAAATAATTTACAATCAAGTCGCTTTACTTTTTACCCTGATACAGAAAAAAACCGAAAGCTTCATCATT
This sequence comes from Orthosia gothica, assembly GCA_949775005.1. Classification (NCBI taxonomy): domain Eukaryota; kingdom Metazoa; phylum Arthropoda; class Insecta; order Lepidoptera; family Noctuidae; genus Orthosia; species Orthosia gothica. Next base: position 4,582,752 of record OX459042.1, read on the forward strand.
TACGATGCTACAGCATTTCAATTTTAATTTTTGCACAAAAGCATCCCTTCTACTATCCAATTTCAGACTATTAGCTCCACGTAAAGTGCATTTCCATTAATTTCTTGAACACATGCATACACTCCCGCTTCCCTTGTCTATTTAGTCTGAATGACTAATCTACATCACTTACGTCTGTCTGTCTGTGTGTGAGAACAATTTGCATATTATAATTACTAGCAGTGTGCTTGAGATAGCAGGATCGTAATTATCGTTTATCTTTATTATGTATGCAGATACGGTGGTTGCTAGCAGCCTTTAGCAGATTTAATATCTTGTATGTCGACCTGACCTCAGTGTTAATGGTACTGAGACTCGAAATATTACCTTTTGCTCTTTTTACTCTCTCCAGTGCTGACTTCGATGACTGGTTTACTATCATAATTTCAGCTGAAATACATATTCCTCCACTGCTGGACATATTCCTCCCCCAAACTTCGCCACACTGATCAGGAGCGATCGGTGCGTCTCGCATTCATCGTATTCCCGTAACCTTAACCAGGTTAGCTGTTTTACTATACTACGACATATCGTCATATTATATTTTTTTTTAATAGTTCATTAGATATTATTCTGTATAAAAAATTATATGCTCTATAGCAGAACATTGTAATATTTTAGTCTGGTTTCATATAATTAATTACATCCATTACAGCGCTTAAACGAATTTCATTCATCATATTAAAACAGGAACGTATTACCGTCTCTACGTCATACTAATATAAGCCAGCTTAGCTCGTGTCTAAGCTGTTGCTATAGGCTAAGCTGTGCTTATGTTAAGCTGCAGACAAGGTCTCTGTAGAGTCTAGACAAATGACGCGTCACATACTTGCACACAATGGGGTTTAGGATTCGTCAAGGACATAATAATAGGGTATCTTGTTTAAAAATACTAATAGACATAACGTAGAAAAGATCCATTTCAAAATATTGCGAAAAATACTTACGTGTTTTCACAATTAGCTTAATTAGCTTCCATGAAAACCGAATTTACAAAATGTTATGTGCTGGTTTGCCAGGACTAAATAAACTGTTTTAGCAAGTACCTCAGTTTGAAGTACTTCCGATAATAAAGGTCTCCAACAACCAAAACCAGACGTCTAAATGGATGTTATCCTTCGTATGACTGCTATGGTAAACTTAGCAGTACTTTATCTGATTTTAATTAAATATCTTAAACTATTCGTTACTGAATACGGAAACTAGTCGCAGATCTGAGCCGTACTTAAACAAAATTCCTAGTAATGGCGTAACAGCTAACGCAATCCTATCGTGTATCTAGTAGGCGACTGATAAGACCTTATCAGCTTGTTTGCTGACACATAACCGTGTACCTAGTCACCTACATTGTGCTGCAGATTGCCTGTAATCGTGTGTCAAGATGGGTGGCAGTTTTGCTTGATAATTAGTGAATTAACATATTACAAAAATTACTTAACACTCAACATCAAATTACCAGATTATGTATAAGCTAGCTTCTGCCCGCGGCTTCGCTCGCGTAAAATGTTTTTTTTCGTACCACTTGCTCAAAAAAGTGACATTCTATGCCACAAAAAGCGAACATAACAATAGTCATTTTTAATCTGTTAAAAACGGGGAAAGAAAATTGTACTGAATTTCATTCATCCTCTAGGGGGAGAATGTGATTTAAATTTGGAATACTTACCGAAATTTATACTGAACTACATCTGTGTTTACACCATTGAGTTTGTTTATAAAGCATTATACATCTTTTTGAAAAATGAATACGCATTTATTATGCAGTTATGATTATTAAATAAAATAACGAAAACCGACGAGGCCGTATGAGCTTGATGCCTTTGCTTTTCCGACAAAAAAATATTAGTCTAGGAATTTGCGGCGTTTTTGTTTTCTTCAAATCGTAGACAGAGAATACTATAGACAAATGGTTGCCGTGCCGCATGTGCGATAGAACGATATGCAGAAGTATTGCCATATCAAAGCTTTTACCCCGATTTTTTGCAAACCCAGATTCACGGCTTGAAGTCCATAATTCGTCTAAAGACATCTATGATTAACTAGCTGGACCTCGCGGTTTTACCCATTACATTAATTTGTATATATATATATATATATAAATAAAGAACTATCCAAACTAATATTATAAATGCGAAAGTAACTCTGTCTGTCTGTCTTTCTGTGTTACCTTTTCACGCTTAAACCGCGGAACCGATTTTGATGAAAATTTGTATGGAGACAGTTTGAGATCCAGGAAAGGACATAGGCACCTTTTTTTTCATAAAACACGAAGGAGGAGAAATGGGGGATGGGGCGTTAGTTTTGTATGAAACTTCTTAATAGGGCTTAAACCGATGAACCGATTTAGATGAAATTTGGTATAGAGATAGTTTGAGACCCTGAGAAGGAAATAGGCTACTTTTTTGTGCTTAGAAATCTAAGGGGGTGAAATGGAAGGAAATGGAATTGTGTATTGTGTATACTAATTAACCTATACCTGTATTGACTAACGTCTTCAATTAAATAAGTTAATCATTTTTACGTAAATGCTTCCTGTAGCTAAACAGGCTGAGTTTTCCACGTGGTTGTGGATGGCCAAATCATCACTATGAAAAATAGCACAAAAAAATCAAAGGAGTCAGGGGGCCGATTTTGATTAAAACTAAAACTGCAATATTGGATTTTTCTCAACCTGTATGTTGACAACCAGAATTGATTGATAAAATCTATATTAACGCGAGCGAAGCTGCGGGTAACAGCTAGTTATATTTATATAAAGAAGTTTTATCATGTTAGATCATTAACTATAAAATATCAATTCAATATTTTGTATATCATACATTTAATTTTTTGTAGTATATAATTGAATTCACACTTAGGTACAAGTAAAACAATATCATATTTTTTTTATGACATAAAATTAAATGGTTTGAGGAAAAAATATTTCAAACGCAGGCAACACCAAAAAGTAATATTTTTTGGTAGAACTCTCAATTTTTGTTTACCACAGTACTGTGCTGACCTTGAAAAAACCGGCACGCGACATGAAACAAAAAATCATAGCATGCTATCTCATTTCTTTACATGACGTATGCATAAACCGTTCTCTTTCTTGTGTGAATGAGATGCAAGCTATCTAGTCGTCTATAGTTTTCTCTGTCTACGCTTCAAATACATAAGCGTTAAGTTTATTTTGATTTATTTTACTTTTAATTGACATTATTTTTAATAAATGCTTATCTCATATTGTTATTGTGTTATTTTTTTCGCAAATGGTACGAAAAGTAGAGTATTTTCCTCGGTGATAAAGCTGTCTTAGTCTTGGGTGAACTTAAATCCCTCGCTACACTCAGGACTCGTCTTAAATCCCTCGCTTCGCTCGTGATTTAAGTTTTTAACACCCTCGCTGCGCTCGGGAGTAAACCTCGAGTTCTTCGTTACGCTCGCGATTTAAATCGTCACCCACGACAGAAGACACTGCTTTATCCCCTTGGTTAATAATCTACTATATCACCCCAAGGGAATAAAACTATCTCAACTATCTTCATGCCAAATTTCATCTAAATCGGTTCTGTAGATCCAGAGATTACCTCCTGATGATCCAGAAACAACCTTATATAAACTCACAAACTTTACCTCTTTATAATAATATTATAATATACTAGCGGACGCCTCGCGGTTTCACCCGCGTAGTTCCCGTTCCCGTAGGAATACAGGGATAAAAAGTAGCCTATGTCACCCGGGGATAGTGTAGCTTCCCAACGGTGAAAGAATTTTTGAAATCGGTCCAGTAGTTTCGGAGCCTATTCGGTACAAACAAACACACAAACAAACAAACAAAAAAATCTTTCCTCTTTATAATATTGGTATGGTATAGAGGTATAGATACGTAGATAATACCAGCCTGTAACAGGCCCACTGCAGGGCAAAGGCCTCTTCTCATACAGAGAAGGTATGTGCATTAATTACCACGAACAAAAAAAAAGGCGGGTTGGTTATTTAAACTTATTTTAACTTTAGGTCCATCTTGCCTGCTAATGTTTGTCTTCACAAATATCAGTGATGACCAAGATGAACTTAAAATTCACATTGGATTTGATCATTATGAACCCACTCAAACTGTTTAAATGATTTATTTCTTGGTTAGTTAAAGTCTTTTGTGTTCGTTTGAAAGGATAGTCTGATCTAGACATGTTATCTAGACCTAAATCTAGTAGATAATTTAAAATTAGAATGGAGTCGAGATTTCTATGAAGTCTGCTAGATTGAAATCGAGAGTTCGAGACTCAAAGGTCGGAAGGTTCGTTCTAGAAAACTGGTTTAAAACTAGGATGATAGGCACTGTAGTTTTGCCATGTTTCCTTGTAGTATACCTACTTAAGGCTATTTTAAAAAGTCGCATAACTTAAGAATAAATGACACATAACCAATCACATAACTTACGAGTATGTTGAAAAATAAGCGGGGAGCAGTGGTGGTCCAGTGGTATCGGCCGCGACTTACAAGTTGTAGGTCGTGGGTTCGAGCCCAGGCAGGCGCTTTACTTTGTGTAAATTATTTCTTCACCACTGCTCTCAAAACGGTGAAGGAAAACATCGTGAGGAAACCGGCATGTCCTAGAACCAAAAATTCGAAGACATGTGACATCCACCAACCCGCACTGGGCCCGCGTGGTGGATTACGGCCCATTCCCTCTCAAACAGAGGAGGCCTGTGTCCCAGCAGTGGGAACATTAATAGGCTGATGATGATGATGATGATGTTGAAAAATCGGCCTATTGTGATTGTAGGTTTTTACCTAAAAGCGATTGCAGAGATTAGAAATTTCTGAACTATATCAAGGTAGGTACCACTTTCCTTCATTTTCACGATCAATATGCCTCTGGTATTTATTCGTTTACGTAGGTTCCTCATAATTGATCTTTTACTTCTCAAATCTTATTAATTCCTCCAACCAATAACATTATATGTATAGGTCCATCTTTAATTCGTACAAATATTTGAATTAGATTCATGAGTTATATATTATAGTAACGAAAGCCTATTGAAATGTTAAGTAAGATAACATTAAAAATAACCTTTTTATTTAAACCACACTTTTTCAAGACGGACACGAAAAAGTAATATATAACGTTTCTCACTTTTCCGCATTCTGATAAAGAACTGAACCAAAATTAAACTTTGTTCCTTTGTTTTATAGTTAGTTTTTGTTTACTAACATGTTGTTATTTATCTTGATAAGAAACAGAAACGACCGATTAGACTTTATCAACATTATGCTGAATTATGCCAAGAGATAGTGGGACATACCAAAATAAAATAGTAGATAGAATTATCTGCTAAGTGGTATTTATATTCAGTAAGTGATACTTGTACATAAGTGTGAATCTTCGTATCGATAACAAATTATAGTATCTAGGTAAGTCCTATATTTTCCTTGTCTGGCTAAGTGTGTCAACTAGTATGCGTCGGCGCAGATCAATTGGTTTATGTTGTTAGTTATCAGATTTATGCATTATGACATCATACTGAGGAGAGTCTCATCTTCAATGATGACTCAGAATATAGTTAGAATAGGTTCTGGCTTCGTCCAGTTGTTTTTTTGCAAGTGCAATTCTTGCTTGCTGGAATGAGTGTGATTAGTAACAGTTTCAATATACCAAAAAACCTAGTAGTACCTATTTGCAAGTAACCACGACGTTCGAACTCAAGTTTATGCGCAAGTGCAAATGATATCGTACATGATAGTATTGTGTTCTAGAAATTCTTCTCTTTATTGAACGATTCCAGAAATACCCAAGTCAATCAATCAGTTTCACTTTATCAGTTTACAAACTGTTCTGTTGTAAATACCCCCAAAGATGTAAACGAAAAAAATAATATCATTATTATTTTCATCATCATCTTTTACACAATCTGTGTTTTTTTTGTCAAAAGGGACTCCTTTATAGCCATGCTCATATGAAAATCTTATGCAAATACAAATCAAAAATATTATTTCTAGACCTTCAACAAAGCCCCTGCAATTATTTTAAAGCTAACACACACAATTAAATTCTCTTAAATAAGGATAGAACCTAGGACGTAACTAACCCAACCACAGGCAAAACCCTGCTCCGAAGTAAAGGACAATTAACGTAATTAACAGAAAGTAGCTAGCTAGTGGCCGTGCTCCGGCGTGGCCTACATAGGTACTGTAAGATAAACCCTACAGGCAGCTTGCGACATCGCACTGAGGTAATATTGAGGTGCTTTGTGATATTATAGACCTGTTTAACAGATCGTGTCAAGGTGTACCTGTATTTAGTTCCTTAAGGGGTAATACGGGCATTAAATCCAAGGAATTAACCAACTTTGTAGTTTAGTTGATTACGCTAAGAAAAGCCCTTAGTTCTTAACTTATTCATTGCCGGACCAAAAATTTTGAACGGTAAACGACTGGAATTGGCAGCTTTTAGTTTAAGTAAATAACATTATTAACAATAGGCTAGCCGTTGGTCCTTTGCGACCTATATATGTACTGTAAGATTAACTTACAGGCTTGCGACATAGTTGCGAGGTGATATTAGGAAGTTTAAGTTATTCAAGACCCGTTTACTAAGTAATATTAGGGATTTATGTACATGTTTACAAATCGTGTCAAGGTAGACCTCTGTTTCGTTTCTTACAACTTCTTGTAAATTAGGCAAAATTGTGGGCAAGGTACTGTTTCATGGTTTTCTGATATTGCTTAATACCATTTTGAGATGCAACAGTTCGCAGCATAATTTCCTTAAAAAGTAGATGTATATGTAGTATATTCTACATATTTTATGTATTTTAAGGAAAATATTCTGCGTCCCTTTGGACATTCCCTCGTAGCTTGGCTGTAGACTATGAAATGACCTCAAACATGACAACTTCAGTATTGGTTTTTACATTTTTAGTGCTATCGTATTTATTAAAAGTTGAAAGGGAATCGTTTGTCCTTGTATTATTATTTATTATATTATTATACACACAGGTTTTTAACGAGATTGGGGAGGACTAGGTTATCTAGGGGACCACAAATGATCCCAATGGGTCGAAGTGTTCGAGTTATTTCTCGGCCCCTCCACAAGATAAGACACGATGGTCATATGATGAGGAGTGATGAAACGCATGTTACTAAATGAGTTATTTATTATAAATGCAGATGGATGGAGAGGGAGAGGAAGGCCAAAAATAGACAAGTGTACTGTGTGAGGAGAGTTATGAAAGAAAAGTGAGTCAGTGATAGCATGACGGTTGACAGGACGGCATGAAAGAAGAAAACGTGTTACGCCGACCACAAGTAGCATGGGATATGCAATGGGCAGGCAGATGATAACAGTGCCATCGTATTTCGTGAAAAGAAGTTATCCTATGAACTTAAAACGATATCCTTAAAATTATACTTATCTCTTTATACATAACTCGTAATTGGTATCAAAGATTAATTACTTCCTCAGACAAGTTCCTAAGAAGGAGAGGCGAGTGCAATGTAGTAGGAGAGTTATGGTTTGTAATGGTACACAAAACACGCCGCGTGTCTAAGCCTACATACACTGTTATAATGTATGGGCTTCCTGTGACACCAGTCAGGGTGCTATGATTGGTAATTCTTAATTATGTATAGGTTTTTAAATTACTAACTGTTTTTCTCACAAGCTTAAGAATGAGATGCGTGTTGTAAAGATTGGCAATTCATTTATAAGCAAAGTTATAAACATATTTCTAATAAACATTGGAATCATATTCGTGTTGTAGGTAATTATCTTATCCTAGCCTGACCGCGAGAGGTTTTAAACTTTTGCCAGAAAAGCGCCTAACAGTCATTTTGCTTTTTCTTTGTGATTCTCACTCTTGATCAGTACCGGTTTTCTTTATAAACATTGTTATAAAGAAAACCGGCCAAATGCGTGTCGGACTTCACACATTTAGGGTTCAGTACCAAAAAAAAAAAACTGATTTATCAATATATTGGTATTTATTAGTAAAGTATACGTAATAATAAACATTATCATCAAATTTCAAGTTATAAGGTTAATGGGAAGTTCAAAAAATCTTCGGAACAAAATTGTGACATACGACGGATAAACGGAGCCCCCGTTTGGACATGCACTCTCGATATGTCACGTGTTCAATCACAAATATTTTGGACTATTGGTAATCGTTATTGCTGATATTATGATGACCACGAGCCACTGTACTTAGGCACACATACATTTATTTGTAGCAAAAGCAGAGAAGTTTTAGCTAGAAAATACTTTTTTCTGATACTTATTATTTACGATGTAAACCATTAATTGACTGTTACGTATAAATTAACGATAAGTTTCTCTTAAATACCTGTTAATTCTATATCGTGTCGCATCACATTGTAAACATCGATCATTTACCTGAAAATAAAAGAAAAACATTAATTACACATTTGTATGCGGTAACGATGGATAAACACGCGAGGATTAACTCAAGAAATTTCAGATTCCCAGTATTCATGAATATATCTGAACTTATTATTACAGTTTAATCCCCTGTCCAATTAATTTAAGATTTCATTGACACTTGCGAGAAATGCAATAAGATTATTTACGAGGTACTTATGAGATAATTTTGGCAATCGAATATAGGTCAATGAAAAGGAATAAAGAAAGTCGAAATCGATGGTAAAATTGGAGAAGTCAATCTTAAAACATTTTTATCTTATAACCCTGTGGAAGATTTGGAAATCACGGGCGAATTTATTCCAAAGCAATATACCATAGCAACAGTGAAACATATTCTCGATATCATAAACTGCAACCAATCGCATTTCAAAAGTTGTAGAACGAAAACAAAATTTGAATATAACGGCCCAAGGCATAAACCAGATGGATTCACTTATAACAAAAACGAATACATAAGCAAAGAAGACATTCATAATTTCAATTTAAATACGAATTATGTTTAAGTTATGCAAAACGATTTAGAGGGACTCCAAGTGACTGACAAAGCTCGTCAGAACATCATTCCACATGACTCCACTAACATGAACGAAATACGTTTCTGACATGTTTTAAAATACGTGCGTGAGATTTCTGATTTAGTATAAGCTTCAAAATTAAGTTTAACCACGCATATTACCAGATTAACAGTAATTTGTTGTTTGTTTAGTGTAAATAGCTTTTTGACACGTATATTACGAGAATACCACCTTTTAATGATGTAACTGGATGTATATTTAGGACTGTTTTTAGATCTAAATAATAGTATGCCTATTGAATAGGTCATCGCTCCATTCGGAGGTTTTCAGAAAGACAGATTTTGCTATTTTGTTAACCTATTAAGGTGTTTTTTTTTTCTACAGTGAGACAATTAAAAGCTAATAATAACCAAAATGGGTTCGTAAAAATTAATTTATAAAACAGTAGCTACACTTATCGCGGCAATCAAAGTGAAGACTACTCTAATAAACATTTATTCATCTAGTATAACACGCACAATTGCAAACTGCTTAACCACTAACAAATTGCGACAATTGACCATTGCCAACTTAACAAACAATAATCCACCAAACAATTCATGCCACTATTAATTACTCGGACACCTACCACACGTAATTGTTTAACACCCACCGCCGAAAATAGCGATACACATCAGTTTACACGATAATTGACCATAAAACCGAACAAAACTTAGAAGCTTCACCCACCATGGTTGGTGGCTATCATATAATTTGTGATGTTAAAAATCCCATTAAGTAGCTATCATTAAAATTAAGGAACTAGGAAGATATGATCAGTTAAACAAGCAGCCGTTAGGATAATTGTGATCCCCCATGTGCTAGTTGTTTCATTATGATCGTCACGCGATCGTGTCGGCAGAGGAAAGCTTATTAGCGTTTACTTTGTAGTGTTGATGAGAGTGATAAGTGTGGATAAGTAGGCTAGTTAAGAGAAAGGATATAGGAGTAATTATGGCATGACAAGCCAACAGTCGAATAAATTGTTTAGATGATGCATGATATAAGAAAGAAGACAGTGAAGACGAAGATAAAGATGGACTTTGCTTTACGTTATAAAAAGTAAAAGGAATAATAACTGAACGAGTTCTTTCAATCAAATGTCAAAGTATCATAACATTCATTCACGAGATTACCTAAACCAAAAATAGCTTGATAAAAACATAAAAAGTTTTGAACATTCGACCATGAACTCAAAGTTACGGTCAAGTCTACAACAATTAAGAATAACGCATAATCATTGTTTTTGTTACTGCTAATTCCGCAAACATAACCGGTTTAATGAACTTGGATTATGTACAAACATTTTGCAACAACGACATTTTTTGCTGCGACGCTCTCAACGTTTTAGGATTTGTCCAAAACTAGATTTGGTTTATCTAGATGACATTACGAATTCTGAATGTAGAATTCCAACGGATTCCACACAGTGGAATAGTTCTGTTTGTATTCAGAGATATATCTCTGCATAATATTAAAGCTGGAGTGGAATTTGCAACGATGTTCGGTTCTTTGTCGTTTCAAAGGATTTTTTGGTTCAACACGTTGTGGTTTATTGCTTTTTGGCAGCAAAACCAATAAGATAGATTCTGGTTTACATATCACAGTAGATATTATCGTATATTTATGAATTACTGTCTTTAGAACTATCAATTCTTGTTAGAGTCATTTTGATTAGTATCTAACCTTAAGTTAAGACATCCTCTATTTGATTTACCGAAGGCATTTGATCAGGTAAACATGCGTTGCATCGCCTCCCAGACCATCGTTTACGTAATTCAATCTTGCAGCGTCTGGATATATCATCCGATCGTCTCTACAATTTCCATCCCGTAATCAAAGTAACAGAATGGAACACGTTTTCGCATCACGCCTAAACACTGTTCTTTGGCACACGCCGTATAATCTTCTGCCTGGTTCCGGGGTCAGGATTGAACAGTTACCTTTGAGTAATATAAGCATGTTGCTAATAATTATTGGTGCTTCATGGCCAATTAGCGATTTGTATTCGATAGTAAATGTTTGCAAAATTATGGCGGAATTTTTACGGCCTTTTTTATGAGGTTTGTCTGATAATATTTTTTTCGAAGTAGATCTTCTTCTTGAATCTTGTAATAATGTTCTTTAATTTTACAAATAATTCTTCGGAATTCCAAAAAATCCTTCCGAAACGAATCATCGATTCAATCAAACAATAAAAAGTATCAAACTCGCCAATATAAACGAGTCGCACGTGCTTACAAATTCAGAGTTTTTTTTTTACTACAAGCAAAACTGTCTAGCCTCGGGGAGCATTTGTTTAATCTAAACACAAACATTAAAATCAATGGAGGAGTGTCTTTATTTTTTATTTCAAAGGATAGAACATTGGTTGCTATTACAGTTACTTGTTCATCGACCTTTTGGCGCCGGTCATCTAATTGCGAACCAGGATGTCTTTTTAAACACTATTTACAATACTTTAGGCGTGTACTGCATTGCCAATGTTTTCCTGTTCGGAAATAAGAGCTTTATTTTTGTGGTCGTGTCTATAGTAAAGTCGTTGAGTTTTGGTTGTGTTTTTTCTTTATCATTGTCCTAGTTGGTTTGTTCATTGGTGATTTGTTGGTTGTTGATAATAAGAAGTAACATCTATAACAAAATAATAATGGAATGCGTCTGGTTTTTGTAATTTGAAATCATCTGTCAATAAATCCGTATGGATTTCAAAATGAGTTTTATAAAATTTTAAATAAAGCTATATATTCTAGTTTTACACTAGTTCCTCAATTGCCATGAACTTTACCTGTTTCTCCATTATCTGTGACAGACTCTTTAGCTTTAATTTTTGCTAATTGACCTCTGAGATGTTTTAGAATAGATTCATTACCATAATTGAATGAATTGAATGTTCGTATCGTACGTTTTGCATTATCTCATAAATTTAATAATGATATAACTATTATGTCACTACTTTTTGAGAAATAATAAGTTTACAAATGGAATTTTAAATTATAATTTATTTATTATTCTTTTTTGTATTTTAGATTTCGTTTTTGTATTAGTGTGTTTTATTTGTGTAGTTCTTGTACTATTTTTGCATAAGATGCAAATATATATGCGTATTTTGCCTATTTGATTCACTTAAAGTAACTAAACTAATGGAGGAAAAAATATTATTAGATGTTCAGTTTTAGGTATTATAAAAGTCACGTAATCAACAGATATACAAATCATTGTATTACTAGTTATAAAACTTCCTACCGACATTATTCTCAAGTGCGTTTCAATAACTGTAAGCTGAACTTTAGCCAAAGCAACCAGTTCCCGATAAAACAGGTATCGTGTTATCAATCATATTAACTTTAAGTTCAGCTGTATGTTCATTTACTAAAGGCCAATATGTGTTTCTTACATTATTTCAGCCATATATGATTATCGAAAGTTGGTTGTTTATTTTATCTGACAGTCGAATCAAAGAACATCTTCATTATAAAAAATATCACCTCATTTTCTGATTTCGAAGAATATTGTTTGAAAGATTTCGTCTTGTTACCGTTTGACTTAAATCTTTCTCGTGTCCCAGGTGTGATAGAAATCTAACTTTATATTGAGAAGTGAAATTGATTATTTTTATACAGCCTGTTTTTTATCGCAATTCAAACAGGTATTTTTTGGGAGTACCTACTGATCCGAATTTCTTTTCACTGATAGGGTGATACACCATTTTCAAGGTCAAGGTTCCTGTGGGATTGGCCACGGCATCGAAGCCGTAGGAAAAATCTTCTACATAATTTATATCTGTGCTATTTACAAGATCAAAGGAACCAAAACATTTAACCTCTTTTCGGAAGCTCTAAAGTTAAGTAGGATCAAACACTCCGTAGATATAAAGACTAATTTCCTTTTTGTGAGTAATCTGTTAGCAATTTACTACTCAAGCTACGAACATCTGTGTAACCTTGAACTTCATAATAGATCTCAATCATGCCAGTAAAAAATACTGCAAAAAATAAAATTGATTGATGTTAATGTGATTATTATTACATTATTTGACATTTTGTTAACAAGTTACGCTTGTGGAGTTTTAAAGATTATGTTATATCTTATAATTATAATTTGACTAATAGATGCCAATACGCTTGGAAAATACTATCGAAACGAGTTTAGCCTGAACTAATATTCATCATCTACCTAGCCTTTTCCCAATTGTGGTTGGGGTCGGCTTCCAGTCTTACCGGATTCAGCTGGGTATCAGTGTTTTACATGGAGCGACTGCCTATCTGACCTCCACAACCCTGTAACTATGGGTAACACTATACCCGTTGGCAAGACTGGTGTCAGATCTCAAGTTTCTGACTACCCGTAACGACTGTCAAAGATCTTCAAATGACAGCCGGGACCAACGGCTTAACGTGCTTTCCTCGGTAACTCGGTATGTTAAAATGGTCACCCATCCACGGACCGACCTTGGCAAGCGTTGCTTAACCTTGAAGATGGACCCGTACGGCTGTTATTATTTAGTCAAGAGCTCTCCTCATTATTTAGCCTGAACTAATGTTATTAATATAATATATACCGACTTATCTGCTGACTACTAGATACTCTTGGTAGAAGCTCTTGGAACAGTGATGTCTGATCTAAATTCACACCTGTGAATGATCGTGTCAGTCAGATCAATTCCAAAATAGAGAATTTAGTTCGCAACGTTTCGCAAGTCTTCCTTGAGCAAACTCAATTATTCAATTTATTTTCCTTGGTTTTAGAAACACCTAGGTAACATAGGTGTGGTTTTTGGAGGTAAGCCAAGTACGTAAATGACGTAATACTTCGCAAAAACGTTGCAAAAGTGGAAAAGAATAGAATTGCTAACGACCACATCTTACCAAAGCACTTAAGGATACAAGGCAAAGGAAATCCTCTTTCATTCGGTAACGATGGAGTCGCAATAGTAAGAAATTTGAATGTTTTGGGCAGGTATTTCAAGTACATAATATAATCTGCATGCAGGCAGGTGAAATAGAGAGAATTATAGAAGACTATTAGTCCTTACAAATTTTAATATTATTCTAATCAGATGCCTAACCAAAATGAAAAACACGCTATGACAGAAACCGTATCAGAATCCAACCACAAAGACGATAAAGGAGAAACTATAACAGCTACTAGATAACCAGCCTTTAGTACCACAGATTTATCAGACCTTATTACCAGAAACTGTAAAGTAATCGAGTTCCATTATAAGATCGCTACAGGCATGTCGTAACTCGAAAGATAGCCGCGCCAGCACATATTAATCGCATAAATGTGTGAACACACCAATCGTTTCTTTAACTACTTTCATAATTTATTCGGGTTAACACGATAAGCCAAAAGGGTAAATTTAATTGGCTTTCCCAATGTAAAGCTGCTTGAAATACTCGAAGGTGCTCACCTTTACTCAAGAGAAAGGGATTGTTAAAATATATAGATTTTGAGAACGGTAAAAGGCGTTGATCTTGTTACTGATATCGTTAATTATTTTCTTATGCAAATATAGACACTGCAAATTCTCTTGGGTGGTCTAAGGTTGGCTGAAATTTTACTCGGTTAGAATGCATGAGTTCTTTTTTACCGGAACTGGCAGATGGTCCATTCCACTGCAATAACTCGTTAGTCACAGGATTAATGCCACCTAAGATGCATCCTTAGCATTGATTCTACTATCATATATAATCTTATGTACCAACGATGCTTCGGCTTCAGTAGAAAATGCTTTCATCTTCAAACCACAACAAAAGAAAATATTAATTATAGCAGGGGTCAGAACCCTTTTAGCATTTAACCTTCCAGTGTGTATACAATAAGCCTTTCCAGGGACGAGAAAATATTAAGAGATAAAAGGCAAAATATTTCACAAGGATTATATTGTAAGAAAGGTATTCCTCTCATAGGTTTAACCTCGGGTGATATCGATCCAATGTTTTAGCAGCGCTTTGATTTAGGATCAAATATTGGATTAGAGTTTTAGTGAATATGTATAGAATCAAGGTTTTACCGAGAGTATATTTCATTACTTTCGTAGGAAGCTCTAATGGTCTATTTATGTTGTAATATAAGTCACATCTGCAAATAAGAGGATATATGATTTAATATGAGGATAATAGCCTGATTTATGTTTTTTTTTTGTATGTTACAAGTATTTTGTGGGAAAGTCTTCTTAGAATTTGCCTTTGGAGTGAAGTTTTAGCAATGCTTATTTTTTTTAAATTCATGCAAACAATTTGAACGTTAGAACATTTGGAGAAGCACAAATCTACCAAGTATCCACGCAATAATGAAATCAACGATTTAAGTATACCAATTTAAGTAGCGCCTGGTCCATTCATAAAAAAAGTTGTTTGATTATCATCACTTCAATTAACTTGACGACCATTTAAACTCTATATTAATCCATCAACTGACTATCATGAGAACGAATTAACCCAAACCGCATAAACTTGACCTCAAATATAATTAGATTGGTAAACCGATTGACAGCCATCAAGTTGATGATGAATGAATGGTGACGGATCATCTGAATGAATGAACATGTTCAGTCGTTCATGATACGGTTTGACACCATCACGTCAGTTTAACCGTAGTGATGATTGATCGTGCTTAAACTTAACGCTTCTTATCGTAGTTAATTTCCCAGTGATAAACTTATTTAATAACCTAATTTTCGTTGATGATTTGGATTCCTGTTTTACTAAAATAATAGGTAGTAACAATTAAGAAAGTAATATTAAACCAGAAAATAGATTACAAAATTGTATTTTCTTTTAACTGTTACTTATAATACGTTTTGTAGATACGAGTCAAAGCTTTTTCAACAATGATATTAAAAGAGACCACGCAAAATTACACTACCTAAAGGCAGATATTACAATCCGTTACGGCAGCGTTATAAAAGAGGTTTCAGTATAGCCGTAAAAATTGAGAATTATTACGAAATTAATTATTTAATTCATGTTTACGACTAGAACGCGTATTGTGATGGGAATACTTGGGAAATATACAGACTAATGAAACTGTTATAATGAGGACTTCTTTATGCATTGGTACGTCCTTCCATCTTCCGTAATGCACTTGTTCCTGATATAAAATAATGTAGATATTGAGTTAATTAAATTATAATATTCAATATTTTTTTGCAATATGCAGTCATGTGAGTGTTTAGAAAGAAGAAAGAAAGAAAGAAAGAAGAAAGTTTTGCGGGTTCACCAAAGCACCTACCCTTGACGTTTGAGCATTTATACTTTAATTTTTTTTCAAATAATTTGCGTTAGATTTTCAGCATTGGTTTCTGTAAAACTTATCTTCGATCACAAATATTTTGACATTTCTTTCAACCAAATATATCTACACGAATCACCCAAAAATACCAACATTCATCCTATTCGCATTCAGATCTTTCAGATCAAAGGGCCAAACACAAGGTGTTCACAGATCGAGTTACTAGGAAGCATCTCCTGCCTGTTGCATCACATGGTGTAATAATGCACCATACACCACAAGTAGGCCAAACGGTAATTATTTATAAATCTCTTCATACGCCCGGAAATTGAAATGTTTCGTGTTTGATTGGATATGTAAATAAATGTTGGTGTTATTGTTTTCAGTTGATTTTTTTCGAAAGTAACGATCATTATGAATTTAAAAGACAGACAATGCAATCATTGCAATCGACTTGAATCATCTTTATGATTTTTACGAAGATTTTTGTTCTTGTAAAGTAGTATAACTTTTTATGAATTAATTTAACTGATTATAGATAATGCACATCGGTATTGCTACTAGAAATTTGCTTACCTACTTTAAATAAATATGTTACCGACTTAAGTGACTGACTTGGTCTGAGGTGGGTAATGCCACGGTGTAATGAAACATGACCATTATCCAGAATTAGGGTAACTGATTCATCATCGAGACAATACTTTTCATATCTAAACAAAAATAATAATCGTGCTATTAAAACAGGTACTGAACTACTTTGTTCTCGTATTCTTTCATCGATATAATAAATTAAAATCTTCATATAAACATTCGGATATATGATATGACATCAATCGATTTCATTAGAAGATTGTTTACTTAAATAATTTAGGAGAACCACATTTTGTTTATTCGTTTACCAAAAGTTTTTGAGGTGACTGAGTCACAGTTATACATATTCCTAGGCAGAATACACTGCAAATAAACATATGGTTAGAAATACGATAAAGGGAGAAAAGAGAATAGAATAGAAAAAAATATATTCGACACAGACACAACAAAAATCACAAAGTAACAGAGAAGAACAGTGAAAAAAAAGTACATACAAGGTTGAAGAAGAGCTGCGCTAGGCGCATACCGAAAGGGTTACCAACTCAGCATTTGCTGGGCGTCAGAAACCCGACGCTGATTTTCATTTGGCACTAAGCTATTGACAAAGAGGTGACTATTCAGATGATTTCGAATCGAAGGTGAATGGAAGAACGTATGTGCTGCCCATATATTCATTTATTATATTGTTGCTCACCATAATAAAATCAGGAGATACCTTTATAAATACAGTGGGCAATAGGGCAGGAAAATATAGTTCTTTTTCATCTTCACACACACACACACATCATCAGCCTATTAATGTTCCCACTGCTGGGACACAGGCCTCCTCTATGTGAGAGGGAATGGGCCGTAATCCACCACGCGGGCCCAGTGCGTGTTGGTGGATGTCACATGTCTTCGAATTTTTGGTTCTAGGACATGCCGGTTTCCTTACGATGTTTTCCTTCACCGTTTTGAGAGCAATCAGCAATAATGATTATATTATTATCAATATCGACAAATTATAGAAGTTGTTTGGACCGTGTAAAGAAGCCCTGGTAAATATTAGAATTACTGTCCAGGGTTCCAGATCCAGGGGTCCAAGGGTTCTGTATACCGTGTGCCAATCGTAAGTCGTATAACGTTCGCAAATGTGAGCTGTGAGACGTTTGTGAGTATGAGACATCATGTCTAGGCCCTTTGGTATTGGGTGCGTTGACCGTGTCGTGCGTCGTCCGTGTATTGCGCAATAGTGCCAAAGTGATAAAATGCTACTTTACCTTATTTGAGATTCTAATGCAATTCACAAATGTCAATTTGGCACAGACGAGTATCTTGACGTTTTTTATTTCCTTTCATACGAAGAATTTATTTAACATAACTGGTAATTAAGTTATAATTTAGTGTATGGCCAGTGAATAAGCTGACTTCTTCTCTTCAAGTTTGTCTGTAAAATTCATAAAAACCTTGTAAAGAAAAACATTTGACGAACGGATTGATAATCGTATTTTGTTTTAATTATTCCATGCTGTTGGAGGATTTAATGAAGCTGCAACATCCAGAGGACATCGATAGCATCTATGTTATGAAAGCTAATAAGGTAGAATTTTATGACAACGTAGCCGAACACAAAAAACTGACTCACAGATTGCACAATGAACTTCGAACTGACATGGATCACGTACTCAGCGTAAAATTCAAGTCATACACAGGGTTTGCCGATACAGATCAGCGTGCAAAATTATAAGTTGGAGTACTGTCGTAATCGCAAGTGCATGAGTCAGTAACATAGTGACTAAGAAGTAAAAGCTTATAAACCTATCATCTTTCTACAAATGGGACACAGGCCTTTTCTCTGTGGCAAGAAAAGGGTCTTAATCCACCACACGGGCCCGGTACGGGTTGGTGAATGTCACATGTCTTCGAATTTTTTGTTTCTAGGACATGCCAGATTTCTCATTCTGACTAAGAATATGTCAAGCCATTTGTTAAAATGCTAATGCTTAGCATGTATTGGCACGGAGTATCCATGAGTATAAACGGCACTTTTACGATCATGTTTTTACGTGGACCTAAAAGTAGTTGGTTGGTTGTGGTAAGTTGGATTCGTGCCTTTAAACCTGGAGAAAGTGGAAAGGTGCTTGAAAAAATTGGCAAATATATTTGACAAAATGTCTTCACTAAATTTGTCAATATCTTGAAATTTGAGTTTTCTTCAAATCAAATTAAATCAAATAATTTATTTGCATAATACATGTTAAAAAGGTGTTACAGGTATAAAAGGTACATTGTATTATAACCTAATGAGGTGTGCAAATTATAATATATTAGGTACTATGGCAACATTAAATATTATACAGACAAAATTTTACTAAACAGACAAACAGAATAATAATATTAGAAATACATTATAAAATAGAAATGCGAAATAAATAAAATGTCAAATAAAAAAAATACGAATTAAACATCTCAAATAAAAAAGCATGAAAAATAAAAAAAACTCAAATAAAAAAAAATAAAAAAAACTAATTGAAAAATGTCAAAATTATTAAACACAAGTCAAATCAAACTTTAATACTCATTAGATTTCTTCAATCTTATACCTCATTACTCATTTTTTTTTCTAATATGGGTACCTAAATATAAATCATAAGAGCGGTTCCGCACTGCATTCGATCCGAATCCAAGATATGACGGTCTGATGTAGCCTTCGTTCTACTTGTATGTATTAGGGATTGCGCTAGATCCGAGAAATCCGTCCACCAGATTTTAGAACATTTCCAATTCGGTTAGAAATGGGATCTCAAATTCTGATTTGGATGGGATACAGTGCGGACCGTACTACGGGACTGGCTTTAGTCCTCGTTAAAAACTCGTGAGGGATATTTCGTGATAATAGGTACAACGTGTTGATGTCATTGCTATATTATCATCTAGCTATGTCATAGTGGTGATGTTGGTATCCGCAACGATGATCTTTACCGATGCCACCTCATCGTTACCACTAACTAAGGCTGCAAACATGTCTAGAATATATTACAGAAGCGGGTTTCCTAAGATTTCCCTTCAAAGCACGGATTAGCGATACATTGTAAGGCGGGATGTACACTTTATTTTTAGTTCAACTTGATACTCGCGCCGCTTGATTGCCCGCTTATGTAGGGTAGGTGAAAAATGTCAAAAATGTATCGGAGTGTCAAACGCTATCGAAATGCCACGTGATCAATCCCGTAAATTTTGGCATTGAGACTATTGCTATGGCTAACATCGAATGGCATTTGTTATACACCCACACCACCACCACCAGTTATATTAGTTTCATGTAATAGGATGAACCCAATGCCAGACTTCAGGCTGCTTCTGACTATAAAACTTTGCCCGTCGCGGGAATCAAACCCAGGACCTCATACTCAGCGATAGAACTTGTGACTACTTGAACAACGAGGCAGTCACCGTTTGAGTTTGTATAAAGAAGGCTAACACGCGGATAACAATGAGGTTGAACTAGAACGTTAGTTTAAACTTGGAACGTTGATTAAGGTCCAGGAGAATAGCTGTCAAAGTTTGCGCTACACCAGCGCCTCTAGCGGTGAATTCAATCGCGGCCCCCATTGGGTTGCAAACATATTGTAAGGTGAATAACCAGCCTTATTTGTACGTGTTTCCGAAGTTGGCTTACATTAAGGTAATGTTTCTGTATGTAAACCTAATCGTGTTGTCGCTGTTTCTGAGAATCCGATTTCAAATGGAAGTAGGTTTAGGTTTTAAGGTTCTGCTTCTAGGAAAGACGAAAATATAAAAGACGATTGCTTTAATTCTCGATTATGTTAGATTTACTTGTAAAACTAATTACAATACAATAAAGAATGGGCTCGTAAATTAAGCTGTGTTATTTCGTTTAGTAAAAAAAATATCGAGTGATGTCAACGTTTCCACAAAAAAACTGTTCGGAGCTAGGTGAATAACACGGAGCACACACGTGGAGAAGAATATATTTATCTTAAGTTCTTTAGTCCATCCAAAGGTTGTCTGGTAGATATCGCTGTCAGCGATAAGACCGCCTTTGTACCCATAGTATTAAGTTGCTGTATAATATGTGTTATTTCTTTTTTTGGTGTACAATAAAGTATATTCTATTCTATATGAGGTCATCTAAAATGGTGCGGTGCACTTGCAGCTTTGTAGGGCTGGCTTATGAGGGTGGTTTTGCTTAATAAATTTCCATCCTAAAGGCGCCGATTCTCTTGAGTAGTTGATTTTAAAATGAGAATCACGTCTAAACGGCTAGTCGTAATTTTTTGGAAAATATATGTTATAGGTAGACCACTTTCTTAATAATTTGATCTAAGCAAATTGTGACTTTTATTCGTATAACAAAGTGTAATTAATTTTAATTATGTCTAAAACGGACAAAAATAACGACAATCGCACCAAAACCGCTGGGCGTATTTTAATGAAATCGATACCATCTCAAAGACAATTTAATTATCTACATTTTGATCTGAAGCTTTTTTTTAAAGTCAAAGAATAATAAGGAAAGTACAAAAAACTACTAAATTTAGAGCAGCGCTGGTGTGAAACGAGTGCGCGTTTTGTTCCCTCAAGGTCGTTGGCGTGAGTCGTCGTCTTAATGAGTTCTAGGTAGCTAACTACTTCTCGTATCTAATTGAAGAAAAAAAAAAAAACATTCATTTCACTGAAACAGTAAGGGTTATGAATGGAAAAACAAACCCTAGTCACAGTTAATACTAGCATAGATGCCTCATCCCATACAAAGAAACCGTGCCGACGTAACTAGCTTTTTTCATCTGATAATACCGATTATTTTCTGTAAATCCATCGCGTTCGGTTCCGTGCTACGGCGATAGATAGATCACCATCTATATCCGTGGAACGGAACCGAACGCGATCGATGTACAAAAAAAAATCAGTACAGTACGTCGGCACGGTTTCTTTGTATGGGATGAGACACCACTGCCTTGGGCATTAAAGGATCTTTCTTTTCAACTTACGTTAAACCGTTAAGCTAAAATAACTTACAGGTACAGTCTTAAAAGATTGATCACCATCATACGTTATTACTGACAGTAAAAACTATAATAACTGTCGTTCGGATGTCCAGACAGATACATTATCATAGCAAGTGTTTTTTTGTGACAAATTATTATTCGTCTGTATGGAAATGCAACTCAGTACACGTAATCCATTGTCAAATCTTGAATTATATGCAGTGGCTTGTCACGATTCTCTGCACTATGACGTAAGGTTATGACTTATAAGTTTTTTTTTGTTCTACTTCGTGTTTTGTTTTACAATTTTTGCAAGAATTATGACTTTGATGACACACAGACAATTTTTTGATGGATATCCTTCTTCCTTTTTGGTTTCAGTCTAGACTAGTTGAATAGAGCGCTGACATGTGTCAATATTGTGTCAAAAAGTGAAAAATAAAGAACCTCTTCTTTGAAATGTGAAACTGCTGAAGATTTTAAATAGTATATGTTGTTTTCAGTTCATCTTGCTTACAGACATTAACTACAAATCCCAGTCAAAAAATAAATGTCAAAAATATTTTGGGAATGTTGAAACCACAGACAAAAATCTAACTAGATAACGCAATTCCCTCCTTCAGTATGAAAACCAAGCGCGCCATTTTTTCAAACACAATTTAAGAATAAATTAGTTACTTATTGATGAAAGAAAATCTTTCCATTGTCTCTGCCAACTTTTTTCTGTGCAGTTTTTACAGCTCAATATGGCATAATAAGGCACTTTCTAGATTTCGGTGGACGTCCGGTGCGGATAATGCTAAATAAAACAGTTCAAAGTACGATCATTGCTCGTACTTTTACTCCCTTTTTTGACACGCGAAGAACATACAATCGCGTCATCTAGACTTATGTCTGTGGTTGAAACAGAACCTTTTAAAATTAGATTCTTCATTTTAACCGGAACACGTATACTGCTCGACATAGACCTCCCCCAAACGTCGCAAAATTGATCGGTCCAGTGCATTTCGCATCCACAATCCGACAGAGAAACCTTTGATAAACTAACCAGTCAAAATTAGCTTCATCATTGCAGCACTTTTGGGCATAGTCTTCCCACAAGCTTCAACACATCGACCGTTTCTGTGCTTCTCGCATCCATCGAAAAGTGGAACATTTTATGACCATCATAACAAAAAATATGTTTAGTTTATTTTAAATCACATTGGAAAAGTTCTCTTGTATGTATTTTTTACTTATGTTGAAGCGGCCTACTTTTTAAGTGACAAATTCACCATACTAATAGATATATAAGTTATTTTATGTTATATGTATAAGTGAATAAGTCGGTGGAGAAACTAAAATAAAAAAAAATATAACTGAGACAGAACTAATTAATATTTGCTCAGTACATCATTTCAAATACTTAATTAAAAATAACTACCTATATATACACTTAAATAAAAATAAAATAAAACTACGAATAAAAGGGCGGCGGTCATAGGGCGTCATAAAATTCGTCCACATCGCTGTCAACGTGAAAAGTGCCCAGAACGCTGGCAGCATTGCCACGTTGGATGGCAATGCTGATTCTCTGGCCAAGGAAAAGCCCAGCCCTCTGGTCACGTGAAGAGTCGACTAACCGTTTGCTTATTGTTCGATATGATTTAAATCAGTGAAAATTCTGCACAAAAGATTACACTGTTACTTATTGGGAACCTACAAGGTTAAGACTTGCAAGGTGTCCTGGAAGATACGACAGTGGTCACAAGGTTGCAGCTGTTTGGGCAACTTGTGCAATGGTGACACTTTACACGACGCGACGACTCTACTTTGCATAGTAATATGGTGCATTAGTCATGTTTTCTGTAAGGCTTTCAGCACATCTGAAGTTCCTAGTTTTCTGATCAATACATAGAGTGGGTTTGCAGTTTCGCCATTTTGGGTATCTACCTAATCTGTTGGACATGTATCAGTATAAAAAAAATTAACAAAAAAATTCAGCCGTTTTCCAACGAAAATACTACAAAGCGAAAAATTTATTTCGGTTCCGAAATCGGTGTCTAAATTTCATCACAGAAATGAACTATTCGAGATATCTCATATTCAAAATAAACTTAACATTGAGAAGTTCCAGTGGCCATCTGTGGTCTTCTTCATAATTTCCACTTCACCAAATTACACTTTCTGAGTGCAAATGCTTGCCACGTTGATGCAAATATCAATATCGCTTTAAGTATGCCTGTAAAGTTAGAAGAGTTCTCTCTATTTCCATGGGATCCCCTCATCACATCTTGAGTTGGTGACAATGGGACCACCTCGAGAGCACACCCTTTTAAACAAAAAAGAAATTTCAAAATCGGTCCAAAATTGACAGAGTGAATCAGTAAACAAACATAAATAAACATACATACAGTCGAACATAGAACCACATTCCTTTTTGAAAAATCGGTTAAAAATAAAATCCCTTGCAATTTTATTCTACGGTGGTTTTTAAAAGACTCGATTATGGTAATGTTGGGATAAAATTATTCTTTGGTTCATTCATAAAATAGGTGAAAAGTTTGTCATGCGACGACTGCAATTTATTGTAACTGCCTGGCCAGGAAAAAATAAAGTAACTCATAAATTTTCTTACTGCAACAAAATCCCTTGCATAAATACCATCTTCCCAGATTAAGAACAATACGAGGATGTTGTAACAAATTGCAACCATCTTATCTTAAGTACCATGCATCAGTACTTAGTCACCGTTTTACGATGTAACCAGACAAGTTGTAAATAAGGCTGCGGCCACATGAGTTATGGTTTACAGCTCAACCACGTTTGACACTATGTAAATTAGGACTTAGACAAATAGAGATGTGGCAACATGTAGCTTTGTTGCGTTTCAGGTTTAGAATATTATGGTAATACCGTTGTGCATGTTTAGCGAAAATAGAGGCGGGTTTCGGGTTTTTGTTTTTCTTTTGTTTTCGTTATGTTTATTTCAATGCAACGGTGATAATTGATAGAAATGAAGTACACTCCTTTCAGTTATTTGTTTAGTTTCAGGGCGCACGGTTGGCGCAGTGGTTGAGCGATTGACTGCTGCGCTGCGTGTCGCGGGTTCGATTCCCGCACGTAACAAATATTTGTATGACATACAGATAGTTGTTCCGGCTCTGGGTGTTTGTGTATGTGAGTTTATATGTTTGTAAACACACCCAAGATACAGGAAGAAATTCCTAGTGTGGGGCAACGTTTTTTTAAAAAAAGAAAGAAGAAAAAGTTGTAACAATTAAAGTTGCCGTTTTTAATATTTTTAGGGTTCCGTACCTCGAAAGGAAAATATAACGGAACTCTTATAGGATCACTTTGTTGTCCGTCCGCCCGTCTGTCTGTCAAGACCCTTTTTCTCAGGTACGCGTGGAGGTATCAAGCTGCATTATATCAAATACTCAGGTCTACTGTCCCTCAAAGCTGTGAAAAAAATCAAACTTCTAAGCCAACGCAATCAAAACCTACAGCCGTTTTTGCCGCAAATTTTAGACTCACAAGAGAATCAAAACCTACAGGGTACTTTCCGTGAACTCAGAATCTTGAAGTTTGGTACGAAGCAACGTCTTATAGCACAGATAAAGGAAAAATTGCGAAAACCGTAAATTTTAAGTTACATCAAATACCAGCCACTTTTACTTATTTATCTACAGATTTGTCCGGATCCCTCGGTGCGCGAGTCCGACTCGCACTTGGCCGTTTTAATTTTAATTCCTACCGAATTTTGACAGTGAATCTAATCAAATTAATTTTCTTGAGAAAAACTTTCACTATTAGGTCCAATATTAAACACTTTCCCAGAACACTAACAAGCGTGTCCGAACGCTAAAATTAAATTGACACGACCAAACGTTTTTAGCTTCAAACATTTTAATAAATTGAAATAGTCAAGAGTCGTTTGTGTAAAATTAAATAGATTCTTAGAAACACGCAGCTTGCCAATAAAAACAATCTTTTGTCAGTTAACAAGCATCTGTGTTACGCGATTCGGTTACAGAATACCCTATTTGACATAATACAGATCGCAAAAAACGACATCCATATTTTTTTGACAAACACGTGCCTATGACGATAGACGTGACGAACAGCATACGAAAAAAAAAGATTTGAAATTTTTGGAATGTCATTTTGACATTTGCAAAAAATGACATTAGTATTTTTTTATTTATAGGGCTACAAACAACAAAAAATACACACATGAAGAAAAACTGATTTATAAAAAATGTTTTGCCGAAATAATTTCAGCAAGACATTCAGAATGGTTGTTTTATTTATAATCACCGTTACTAGCTATAAATCCTTCACGTGGATTGTTAGTTAACAGCTTATAAATGAGAGACAGACATTTATTAACTATATTATTTTTTATGTCTAATCTTTTGCTAAAATTGCTGCCATAGCAGCTGTCATCTTAAACGTCATCTAGGGCTAAGGATGTTCCATTTTCAAATGTCAAGTAAGCTCGGATGCGATGACGTTTCATTAATATAAGCTGACACAGACTTCTCTACCTATCCCCAAAGATGCATGAATATGTGAATAAAATAGATAATTTATTGGCATACCTGCAATATTCATTTCTAAATTATGTCTGTAGGTGCTGAAATATGTAGCTTGTGACAATTATGCCTGCTATTTACATGCCTACTGTTCGCACGAATGTTATCTGTGATATTAAATAGAAACAATTTGTCAAACGATTATCATCTGAGTCTGACAAATTTCAATTTTGACCGGCAAACAAACCTGCTGGTGCATTTATCGCTGCTGCATAAAATATATTGAAAATAGTTAGGTATAAGTATATTATGTCTTGGTGTATGTTTTTTTTACTGAAAGTTTGCCATGTGCTTCAATAAAATGATTGCATTTATATCCATATTTTAGTAAGTCTCTCTGTTTACTGTGATACTTTATAGAAATAAATAGTTATGAAACGACTTCAGTTTTTCAGAGATTGGGAAGGTTGACCACTGGCAATCACTAGTTAATTGCTGAAGAGACACAAATGTGTGTACCAGAGCAGTACCTTTTACTCTGCTTTATAAATTAAATATAGTATTTTTTTAACTCTGTCTCTTAAATTTTTCGCCTGCCTTTCTGCTACTAAGTTCACCGTCAGCTGATCCACAAAATCTCTCTATTTCATTTATCAAAATCTCTTATTAAAACTCGGTACAACTGCCTCACTCCCTCTTCTATTCTGGTCACAACACGACGTATGCTGGCGGTCCATTGTGAATTATAAGCTAGTTTGTCTGACAAATTGTACGATAAATAAAACGTTTTAGATATCCATCAGCTTAGACTGGGTCAACAATGAGCTAGAGTGTGACATACGAAAGGGCTGTGTGACAAGCGATGGCTGTTATGTCATAAATTCATAAAAGTTCAATTCATTTAAGTTTTGTATTTTTAGGGTTCCGTATCCAAAGGGACCTTATTACTAAGACTCAGTTTCAGAGATGATGCATTTCTGTTGTCAAAAAACAGAATAAAATAAATATTTATGTGGGGCTCCCATACAACAAACGTGATATTTTGCCGTTTATCGAGATAATAGTAGGTACGAAACCCTTCGTGCGCGTCCGACTTGCACTTGGCCGGTTTTTTTTATGAATGATTTTGCACATATTGGAAGAGCTTATTTTGTATTGTCGTGTAATTGTATGTTGTTGTACAATAAACAACCGAATGAAGAACTGAAAACTGGAAGCCGCAACGTTGGAGTCCGTCTAAGTGGATTGATGACCTGTGGGACCCATGGACGTAGTTTGGCCATGAACAACTTATAAGGTCGCCCCCATGGATCCCTGTCCAGTCCCCCCAAAAGCTCCCTTAGGTTGCGGCATCTGATGGATGCGAGACGCACAGGACCGATAAGTGTGGTGACGTTTGGGGGAGATCTCTGTCCAGCAGTGGACGTCGTTCGGCTGAAATGATGATGATGATGATGACAATAAATAAAAGCAAGAGCCATTCAAAATCAATAAACATTTAAACAAATTGTTTTATTTAAAAGTCGTTTAACATGTTATGATAATTCTAACTTATTAGATATCGTGTTGTTCTGATATCTTATAATATGGATAAGTTTGACACATTTAGTAAAATAAAATATTTTATTTAAATAAAATAAATTATTTATAAAATGTAATAACGCATGGCTTTAGTATTTGTTAATATCCGCATCAACCAGTGATAATTGGGTGTAAAAACCTGACTTAGAATACAATCCAGTTGGACATGATTTACGTTTTAATTTAAAAATATAAAGGTTAGGTAAAGAATAGAATGTCACAAAGTAATTAAATTTGATGTGAACAGAAAATGATTTATAATAATTTTAGTCGCTGGGGCATTTTAATTAATTTACAACAATGTAGCATGGCATACCTAGATTTCCACGCAACTAAGTTGAGGAATGTCGTGAGATTCATAATATAAATAGCTATGATTATGGTCGATACTGGCCCAACAATAACATAATAATATCATATTGTTAAAAGATAAATCAAGCAAAAGATAAAAAAAAAACTTTTTAAGAAAAAATCAAACCGACTTCCAAAAAAAAAACTACTAAGCGAAAAATAACTTTCCTTTTCGAAGTCGATGTCTTGTTTGCCGATATTTAACACCGACTACGAAAAAGAAAGTAATTTTTCGCTTTTTAGTGTTTTGTTTTGGAAGTCGGTTTGATTTTTTGTAATTTTATTTTCTTCTTTTTAGTTTTAGTAGGTACCTCCAATTAACATAAAATTCATTTAAAGCCAAAGTATATCTCATGACAATTCCAATAAGCAAACACGACTAGGATACATTGTTGTATTTCGGAGATCCAGTGGCCATTGTGGTCTTCTGTATCAATTTCACTTCACCAAAAGATACTTTCTGAGTGTTAATTATTGCATTATTGATGAAAATACCAAAATCACTATATGTACGCCTATAATATTTGAGAAGTTTCTACGATTTCTCTAGGATCCCATCATCAGATCCTGGTTTCCTTAACATGGTACCACCCTTGGGATATCACTTTTCCAACAAAAAAAGAATCATCAAAATCGGTTCATAAACGAAGAAGTTATCTGCGAACACATAAAAAATATATATGTACGGTCGAATTGAGAAACCTGCACGTTTTTGGGAAATCGGTTAAAAACAGAAATAAGCAGTACTTTTGTACTCTATTGTCATGATGGTGGTCTGTAAAAAAATAAAATTAAAATAAATAAAATATACGTATTAATAAACAAACCACCTATTA
This sequence comes from Orthosia gothica, assembly GCA_949775005.1. Taxonomy (NCBI): domain Eukaryota; kingdom Metazoa; phylum Arthropoda; class Insecta; order Lepidoptera; family Noctuidae; genus Orthosia; species Orthosia gothica. The sequence goes on from OX459042.1 coordinate 4,611,870, forward strand.
GCACACCGCCAAAATTTGACCGACAGCTATAAAAAAAAATACGCAATAAAAAAACAATTCACTTCCTCTTTGCCAGTTATTTTAATTAAAAGAATACCGCGATACACATGACAGAATAAAAGTAAAAAAAACACAAAATTACACCGGTATTTACCGTCGGTGAAACTGCAAAGATAAATGAGTATGGGACAGGTGTCTCCAACCGTCGGCAAAAAGTTATTTATTCCAGACGAGCCCGATGGAAATGTTTTATTTATTTAACATTATCGTTCCCGGAACAGAGTATTTGTGTGCGTTCTTTGATTTGTGTAAATCGTTTCTCGAGATGAAAATTCAACTTGGGTGGCATGGATAATGTCAACGCGGAAGATTCTAATTTCAAATGATTGTTTTAAATATAATAAATATTATAGGGGAAATGGTTTTGATAAATCAGATTTTTAACCCCCACCGGAAAAAGAGGGGTGTTATAAGTTTCACGTGTGTTGCTGTGTATCTGTGTATCTTTGTATTTGTGTATCTGTGTGTCTATCTGTGGCATCATAGCGCCTAAACGGATGAACCGATTTTGATCTAGTTTTTTTGTTTGAAAGGTGATTTTATCGAGAGTGTTCTTAGCTATGTTTGAATAAAATCAGTTCAGCCGTTCAAAAGTTATGGGCGTTTTACTGTTTGAATCGGGGTGTTTTCGCAAGATAAATGTGTCGGGGGTTTATAAATTTTGAAATTTACTTGAATTATGATTAAAACCATAAAAGTAGATATACAACTACGATTAAGTATAGAAACAAATAACAAGATCTATCATAACGTCATATTAATAATTAAATATTAGACGCATTCTAAAAAACCAAAATTAATTTTCTTCCCCTTAAAAACTTTAAAGTTTACGACAACCACCTGTCTTCTTAACAAAACCTCGTAAAAACTCAATTTCGCTTGTAACTTGAGCATCAATCATATTCACAACAGGTGTAAGGCTGCAAGACTGCAAGGCTTGCTGATTTATTGGGCCGTGTGTATCATAAGTCATGTGGTCCGGCCCGTCAAGCCTTCGTGACGTCATCGTTTGTGGGTCACGGCTCCGTGTAGGCTGTACCGTCGGATGCAATTACAATTATTAATAAATCAATCGTTTATTATTTATTAAAAATCGCTCAATTTTTGCTGTGATATTGGAATTTATTGGTAGAGCTTTTTGTGAAAAATTGTCATGTGGGTATTGAAGCTACGTGATGTTTTTACAGGTTTGAATTTAGTTCAAGGTGTTTTTTTTTTTATTTACTGAAGAAAAACATGTGAAGCATATTAATTACCGTTATTTAAAGTAAGATTACCTGAATTTAAAATTTCTAAAAGTCATTTTGTTAATAAAATAAATTTAAAATATCCACATAAATCAGCGCGAACTAAATTTATCCATCTATAAATTGCCCATAATAACCCTAGAATGCCGACGTCGTAAAATATGTCCCAAAATTAATGACGTTCATAAAAGTTATCTTTCACAAAGGCCTAATAAGTTTTGACAGTGATGCAATATGTCGTCACTTTCACTAGAGTACTGACAATCTGTCAGTCGGTTCGTCACCTCGAGACTAATTAGTACACTGGTGACATGTTGACACTAGAACAATGCCCTGACACACATCTTTTGTTAATAGACAGGGGAAAATATTTGCCTTTCATGGTGACAGGGATCATAACTTTTCGTACGTGTAACACAGTATGCCGTGCAATTGCCGGCAAATGTTAGGTGTGATAATAATGTAAAAAGTAACAGTAATTGCTGTAAATTATACTGTTATAATTGCTTGAATGGCAGTAATTAAGTTTAAGCCGTTAATTAACTAAGCGGTAATTTTTTTCAGACTGAATTTTAATGAGTACAAAGACATATTTCGCCTTTCAGACACTGTAGATGTCAATTTTTTTTAGGGTTCCGTACCCAAAGGGTAAAAACGGGACCCTATTACTAAGACTCCGCGGTCCGTCTGTCTGTCTGTCTGTCTGTCTGTCACCAGGCTGTAATTCATGAACCGGTATAGCTATACAGTTGAAAAATTCACAGATGTATTTCTGTTGCCGCTATAACAACAAATACTAAAAACAGAATAAAATTAATATTTAGTGGGCATATATTAAGTGGGGCTCCCATACAACAAACGTGTTTATTTGCCGTTTTTGCGATAATGGTACGGAACCCTTCGTGCGCGAGTCCGACTCGCACTTGCCCGGTTTTTATTTTTATTTACGGTTGTTAATTCCTTGTATCCGGAACTGTAAAAATTCAACGCATTTTTTGAGTATTAGTATAGATATTGCATATTTAACATTTTAGGCCGATAACAATAAATTTATTTAATTTGCCAGGGTATTATAAATAAATAAATAAATTACCCAAGCTTTAAAACCCCTCTCTATAACTGTTCAACAAGCTGAGGATACCAATGACAAAACAAGGTCCTCTATAAATGTAAAAAAAATAATACAAATTCTCATTTTCATTTATTTCCATCTGGAAACCGTTGAGCTAAACGCATGAGTAAAACCTCCATTAATATTCATGACGAACAATTTAAAACGAAAATGGAAACGTTATGCAAATTAAATCATCACAGACCAACTATAAAATTCACGATGACGTGTATTTTATAAATCGAATGTTATTATAAAATGACATAACGCGAATATGACATAAATGACAGCTGACTCATCGATTACGAAATTGAGTGAACTTGACATGACGGTGGCAGTTGACGGGTTGGCCTTTGCACTTTTAAATTTACTGCCTATAAATTTTTAATAAGACTTTAAAATAAAGTTACAAGAATCATATTCGCATGCTAATAAATTTTCGACAATAGATTTCTGTGGTTTTCAAAATTTGACAAGACCTTCAAAGGTGTCAATGGGTGTTTTGTTTCCTAACATTGTGCGTATTTTTAAGTCATAAAAGGTGCGTGTAGGCAACAATTATTTACTAGAATATATATCGTGGGATGGGAAGACAATGCGTTTTCGTATCAGTAAATATTTTATTGTTAACCTTGGAGTTTTATATTGACATCATCAATTAGCTCTTAGATTCATTATTTTTTGCTACTTTTATGGACATGCCGTGAATTTGTAATAACGTTTCGGTTATAAATTTAATTTAAACGGTTGATTCTCATCATGTCCTGCCTGAGACACCGCATGTGTCTACGTTTCAAGGATTTTCGGCAATTTATTAAAATTTTATTGTTTGCCTAATCTGTTAACAGTAGGTGCTTTGGTGTTCATTAATTCTTAATATTCATGTGTGAGTGATGTGCATTCTATTAACATCTTTATTTAATATGTCTCAGACGATTTTATATATTGTTTTTCCATTTTTTTATTTTGCAGGGTTTGCTTTTTAATTAAATTAGTATATTTTTTTTGTATTGTTCTCAAGTAAGTGATATACCTATGTCTTATTGGGAATACAATTTCTTTAAACCGAATTAAAGCCTCCCTACGAATACTGGAAGAGATTTCTGTAGAAATAAGTATTACCTTTGTATCTATTTTCTGTTCATGCTTCTTGTCTAATTATTGTAAGTGTGTATATATATTAATTATTAAATATATAAATAACTATAACTATTCATAAATAAGTTGGTTGGTTTGTCGCACATTTCTTAGTTCTTACGTCTCTCGGAAACATTTACTCCAGTATTCCATCCGGTAAAACGGAACATACTATGTAGAACCGAATACGTCCCAAAACTCAACATTATTCTAATGTGCATAGCTTCGCACGTAACACCGAATGTTAGTACAGACTTTTGTCCCATTCGTATGTCACAAAAGATTGAACTAACACTGTGTATTGACACAGATGCACTCTCCATTGAAAGGGTTACAAGTTAAATAAAAATGTCACGCCTTTCCTTCTAAGTGGGTTTTAATATTCATTAGGTTTATTCTTTTTGTACCGTTCAGAATTTGGTATTTTGGGTTGGTCACTGTTTTTTAGTGTGGTCTGGTCACACTAAAAAAACAGTGAGAATAGCGGCGGACGAATTATATTTTTTTTAGGAATAGGAATAATCCTAAGATATCCTCCGAAGAATTATTATTCTGCACTAAATCCAAATAATTTGGCATTAACGATGTAGAATTTCAAGATTAGAAAGAGATAACTATTAACCTCGTAAAGGTTGCGTAGATCCGCTGGATGCAAAACACACGGGACCGGTCAATGTGGCGACGCTTGGAGGAGGCCTATGTCCAGTAGTGGACGTCTTTCGGCTGAAATGATGATGATGACTATTGAATTACTATTTCAATCAAGGAATCAGCTTTAAAAATGTAGTATTGGAAAGTCACCAACTATAGTGTCACAAAAGGTATGTTAGTTACTATGTGGGCCAAGGACAAGACATACGGATTTAATGACAATGAACTAAAAACCCAAAATTGGGACAAACCATAAACAGTTGTAGGAGAGCGCGTTTTAAAAGCTAGCGACAATTATGTACTCGTATTAGAGAGTACGTCAAAATGTTTCAAAACTTGGCACCTCAGATGATTGAGAGAACCATGTGAGAATTGCAGGAAAAAATTCAATCATTGAAACTAAGAAAAGAATTGCTGAAAACAAAATATTTGTATAGATATATTTTTTTTTTCAAAGAGCGAGCTTTATCTTATCCATTAAGATGCAAACAAATGCACAAACAAGAATAACGCTAGCCATAAAACCTACCCGTAAAAGGCCATAGACAGAGTTAGAAAGCAGTAAATTAATAAGATTACAAGAGCAACCACTAACAGAAGCGATCAACCACTCCTTTTTCATGTCACCCCGAAGATAAAATACCGGACACCATCCGTTTTCCTACTCGAACTAATCCACACAAATATCATCAATGCGAAAGTTACTTTGTCTGTCTGTTCGTTACGGTATCATGACTAAACCACTGAACCAATTAAGGTGAATTTTGGTATAGAGATTGTTTGGACCTTTGGATACTTTACCGACTTTCAGGCAAATGAAGCCGCGTGCAGAAGCTAGTAATATAGCAAACAATGAAAGTTGCATAGATTCGAAAGTTTATAAAAAAAAACACGTCCTTATGATTGTGGCTTTTAATGAAAGGCATGAACAACCATGACATGGATTTGGTTGACAGGGACCTTTTTATCGCGATAGTAAAACACATGCTTAAACAGTAGTCCCATGATATTGTAAAAAACACCAGACCCGGGCAAAGCTGCGGGAACACCTAGTGTCCAATGAATGGAGCTATTTCAATTAAAGCCTGCCACAATAATAATAACGTCGGTAGGTAAAGTGTCGGAATAAATGACACTAGTGCGAATATGTCACCGGCAGCCATTAAACGGGCACATGTGGGGTTCGATCGTAAATCTAGCTGTGGTGACACTATGCTGTACATTAGTGTGTGGTGCAAGTAAGGAGAGGGAAGCGTGGGAATAAAACTGTGTTAGTGATGTTTTGGCTTTATGAATGATAGTGAGAATTGATCGATCGGAGCGATTTGAATATATACATCAGTCCGACAACAACCGTCGGGCAGTTGCCCGGTCCAGACACAAGACCCGTCTGGTCCGAGGATACACTACCCTTTACAATTGAGATTGCGGGACTTTACCTGTTGTTCCACATATCTCCAAAAGGCCTCTTTTCCTTAGTAGATTATTCTCTGTTCTTAGCGTCTCTAATCTATGTGAATACCATACAGTTTTTATTTTCGACTACCATTATCGCTGATAGACTGTGTATAGAGGCTTTAGACAAAGTATAATTCGACCATCGACACGAGACATTTCGATGGGTTCCCGCATTTTCGAGGCGGGGTGGGACTCAGTAGAAGGGTTAGAGGCCACGGCGGGAGAGGAGTGCCGGTATTACGGTGCGCCATTCTCCCTACCTTCCGCGGCCTAGACGGGGTCACCAGCGTCTGATGGTGGACGCGGTGGGGCCGCAGGGGAGGTCCCTATCTCCTGAGGCCGAAAAATGGTAGGTCACCAACTAGGTAGGGCCACTAACCTGACCCGTCACAGGGGGCCAAGGGTGCCATACACGGGGTCGTCTGGCACCCATGTGCTGGTTTGGTCCCTGGGGCGGTCACGGCGTACAATGTGTTGTGGTGATGGGGGTACACCCCAGAGGAGGGTCCGGTGACGGACAGCCGCGGTGGGTTCGCGGTGAGTGCTAACGCGTGTCCGTGTTCCCGCCATAAGCGGCACAGGAGGACACCGTGCAGTTTTAGTGGGTCCGAGTGCCATATAACTGCGCTATCTCCCCATGGTAGCGCAGTATGCATGAACATTTCTCCACAAAAAAGGCCCTCTTTTATAGGTATGTGGCGATTCCAATCGCGTCTACATCACCCGCTACCGCCTCTAACTCAACACCCAACTTTCACACAATTAATTTTCGCGAATGATCTCACCCAGCCTTGGGGTTGCATTTATTGCAGCCGTAAAACCAACAATTTTGGTGTCGCACGATGAGTTCAACCTTGGGCTCTAAGTGCAGCGTGTAATGGTCGTAATAGCGGCCGCCGGTGATGAATTATGTTTTTATGACCTGTCTAATGGCTATTTGTTTAGTGACAGTAGAATACTATTGTCAGTAGTGAAGTGTTATCAGCTCTGCTGTTGAAGGATTTTGAATGTTTGTACCTACTATGTGCGAGTTTATCTCTATCAGTGAAATTCTTACCTAATGGTGGCCTCGCTAAAGAGAGATGCGTTTTGTTTACCTGTAAAAATAAAAATGATTTTAATACATTTTCAAAGAATCAGTCCAAGAGCGAGCGAAGCGAGCTCGGGAACTTAGGGCACCCCGACACGGACAGGTTAGGTTCGAACGAGATGACGCGAGCTGAAGTGAGCGAGCAAAGCGAGCGAACTCAGCTCCCGTCATCTCGTTCGTGTTAGGTTACTTTTGACCCTGGAGACAGAAAGAGGAGCCCCGCGCAGCGGGGCTACGTCGACTTATATGAACATATTTTGGTGCACATTCAGTATATTTGGTGGAACACAGGCAAAATTCCCATTTTAGGTAAATGAAATGGGAATAAATTGAAGTACTTTTAAATACCATTCTTTTAGAATTGATAAAATAAAGTAATGAAATATACCTTTCATGATATTTTTTTATTGATTTTAAATAATATATTAGTCAATCGTCGTGTACAAATAAATATACGCTGTATATTTTTTAAGAAAATCGCAATCAACAATTTTAATTTTTTTTATATGTTTTCGTTCCGAGATGGTATTAACGAGGTAGGTAAAATTAAATATTTCACACCTACTTTAAAGGTTATCGTGGACAAGCCTGAATACATATTAAATTCATCGATCAATAAACATGCAATTTTATCATTACGACTGACAATTTACTCGCTTTCTTTCTTTTATCTGTATCTGTTATCTTTTTGAAGTCGCCGAAACAATTGTGGTCTGTCATATTATGATACGATATCACGTGCGATTCTTTCCTATTCGCTCAACGAAAATTGGCGGCAAGCCATGGAATATAGTTGTTTCCCGTATAATTTCTTTATTGACTCAGCATACTGCAGAAACCCTTCATTAATCATGTCATAATTATTTTCTGAAGAAAAAAAATGTAGTATTGTCAATGAAATTCTTCGTAATGTGTATCAGATATCAAACATCAAAGTTGTCCCAGTAACACATATAAAGAACACAAATAAACTCGAAAGAATGAATGAAGTCTGACCGAGTCACCGCGTGATTCATTCCCATTCACTGTTCGAAATTAAAATTTTATAATTGGAACATGTTTTATGCCGTTTTATTTTTAAAATAAATGAGCGAGCTCATCAAGGTGCGAGTGTGTTCCTTTTGCAACTTTTTGTATCTACTCCTATTTTTATTTTTTACTATGATGAAAAGTAAAGGGAAAATAAATATTTATTTTGACCTCACAATTCGGGTGCACGGTTGGCGCAGTGGTTGAGTGATTGACTGCTGCGCTGCGTGTCGCGGGTTCGATTCCCGCACGGAACAAATATTTGTATGACCTACAGATAGTTGTTCCGGCTCTGGGTGTTGTGTATGTGAGTTTATATGTTTGTAAACGCACCCACGATACAGGAAGAAATTCCTAGTGTGGGGCAACGTTTTTTTTTAGAAAAAAAAAAAGAAAAAAAAGAATTGACTGACATTCGAGGATTATCTTACTAATTTGTTTTTACTACTTATCATCAAACCTTATTAGTAAGTGTAAATAGCGATTCTATGTCTTGGTTATTTAAACAAATTTTTAACTTCCGTTTCTAAGCTAAACTCCAAAGTAAATCTGCATCAGAAATTGTAATTATGTTTACCTATTCAGTTTCCGGAGTTACGACCTCCGTCCACACATAAGGATTAAGATTATCACCTGCATTATTATTTTAACCACCTATAAGCTATAGTAAACCCTGTCCCCTAAGCCCAGTGTTTGTACAAGAGGCTCGAATATGCCTCTCCCCACGGAAGCGATCCAGGCTAAAGATATACTACCTTAGTGTAAACACCACGACAACTAAATGCACTGTTATTAGATTCCGCACAAGTCTTTAGGATAGTTACCAGTAAACAAAAGTAAGGCCTACTTTTGTTTATGATATGTTTTTTTTTTAGTTTAGCACAAATTGTACGAGAGCTGGAGATACTAATTATCTCCTGAACAAGAAGTGATAAACATAACTAAGGTTTGGTAGTGGTAAGTCCAGAAAAAATATTCTTCCTTGGTATTATAGAACCTCAATTTAATTTAAATATATAGGTACAATTTTGATACTAAATTAAAATTAAAACATTAAACAGCTGCGGCATTAGTGCGAGTTCTTCAAACATATTCGAACGTGGAAGCGTAAATTTCAATTTGTAATAAACTGAATAAAGCGCTTATTCAGTTTCGGGTGACAATAATGTAAAACCGTTTTTGTTCTTTACAAATTGACATAAGTGAACATTTACGTCAACGCGTTCGGGTAAGGATAAAACATGCACTAAGGCCACAAGTGGTTTATGTTTAATTTTCATTTAGGTAGTTCCAAGATTGAAATTATTTAAATTGGGATGCTAATACCAAAGAAGAATATTTTATCTATGCACTGCCAAACCTAAATAATGTTTATCATTTCGTTTTCAGAAACCAGTTCTCGTCTTAACAATTTGTACTAATTATAAAATTAATTTAAGACATTGTATAAATAAAAATAAATCGGTTTTACGGTTTTTGTCAGTTTTCACATTAATGTTAGTAGGTGAGACAGTAAGATGACGTTAACGGATGTACCAGTGACCCGAAAGACCCAAAACGGTGCAACATGTGCTCCGGATAATAATCGGATTTGCATTAGTAAATATATCGTAAATAAATACAATAAAATTGTTGCAAACGTTTTTATTAGGATCAAATTATAAAACTGCCACTTTTATTGAGCCATAAAATGTTGTTTTAAAAGGTTATGAAATGATAAATAAGAATTTTAGCGTTATGTTGTGTGTTCTATAGATTATAGCGATAAAATACACATTGTGTACTAAGTTAGCGAATGTTGTAGATTAATAGAAGGGAATTGCTTATTAATCCTACATCAAATTTCATAAAGTGAACCAAGTTCACGAAACATAACGCGAGCAAACAAGCGTATAATAACAACAGGGCATAAAGTGACTTTAATTTATTCTCCTCCTGTTTCTTAGCCAAAACACGCAACCGGCAACCAAAAAAAATAAGAAAGCAAAAATAACTAATAAAAACACTACACCTGTTCAAAAATCGAACAACACAGGAAGCAATGAAAAAGGCCAAAGTGGTAAACATCAGAACCCTTTTGATGTTTTATTGGCCAAGGAAACAATGGGATTCGTGACCATCGTAAGGCAAAGGCAAGGCATTATACAGCCTTGTGGTCTTTGCATCGACTGTTTTTGGTAACATTCAGTTTTTTCATGCATCGTTCGCGGTTTTCGGGATTGAAAGGACTTTTTTACCGTGTTGGTAACTCTGTATTTTGTTTGTGGTTGTGGTTCAGAAAGTTTGAATGAATGATCTTCAATGAGATTGTGGTTTGGGAAAAAATACGGAGAGATGCAGTTTCCTTTTGTAAGTCTTTTGAAGAAGGTGTGTTTACCGCATCCTGTTTGTGGGAAAACTTTCTTTAGTAACTGTCATTGTTTGTTTGGGATTGGCAAGTGACTTTGGCATGTAACTTTTGTATTTGTATCGTATGAAATAAGCTTTACTCTTGCCGCTTGTGTAAGGAACTTCATTTTCGCTCTGCAGGTTTACACGTTTATTTTATTAGGTAGCTACTTTTTATACTTTATTACCGAGTTGTCTTAATGAGTATTACTAATAATTTATCTACTATAATATTACTAAGCTAGTGGCTAAATAAAAACAGCCGCATTGGTCGATCATCAAGGTTAAGCAACGCTTGACGAGGTCTGTCTGTGGATGGGTGACCATTTCAACATAGCGAGTTTCCTCCGTGCCTCGGCAAGCACGTTAAGCCGTTGGTCCCGGCTGTCATTTGAAGATCTTCGACAGTTGTTATTACGGGTAGTCAGAAGCTTGAGACACAAAATAATAAGAATATACAGAAGGGCCACTCCCGCCGTTTAGAAAATTGACAGCTAAACTTGACAGATTCACTAGGGTTGCTACTATATTGATTCCGAATAAAATATAATATCATGCTTACATGCATTAGATGGTAGACAGGGCATCAAATATCCATTTAATATCACGAAACATTTAATATTACGCCACATACGACAAAGATTGGAGAGTAACAAGACGTAGTAATAGTGTAATAATGATCCCACTTAAAACATTAAATTGTGAAAAGCACCAAGCTCGATAAAAATATAAATGTGAAAAAATAGGTACCTAATAAAATCAAAAAACCAAAGGTGATCTTAAACAATAAGAAAAGGATGTTGTGCAGTCGGAGGAAACATATTTGTAAGCTGTATGACTAGAACCTTATTATTATGACAAGTTACCAATTTCGTCTATAGAATTAAAATAATTTATTATAATCCTAGATAATGAATTTCTATTTGTCATCTTGAAAGATTTAATGACCTTTATAACTTAAAAATTATTGAAAGAAAGAATTAAAAACAAAAAAGTAAATTCGGTCTGTAACAAATAAAAAAGATAACCCATCCAATGCAACCAACCTCGTTACAGTAGTTAATGTATGAATGACGTGAAAAACGCCCGCACAAAGCACTCATGACAGCCGCGACTGAGCTCGGTCCAATATTGCCCAATATTCCCTGTAAAACCGCAAAGTCAAAGTGTGTGTGCAAAATGACACCTTGTTCGTAGTGGCCCCTCTGTCAGCGGCGCGCCGCCGCTTACGTACTTTGTGCTTGAGATCTGACACCAGTTTTGCCAAGGGGTACCGCGTTACCTAGTTACTAGGTTGTGGAGGTCAGATAGGCAGTCGCTCCATGTAAAACACTAGTACTCAGCTGAATCCGGTTAGACTGGAAGCCGACCCCAATATAGTTGGGAAAAGGCTAGGCAGGCAGGCAACTCATAAAAATAAAATTGAATCATTACAGTGAGTAGGTATATGATGGTAGGTATTTGGGAATATTCCACTTCTATTTCTCTTTCGTAGTCTGAAACTTAATTAAGGTAAAAATATATTATTGAACAAGTATAAAGTCGATTTTTGTTTTTCTCAAGTACCTAAGTTCCCAATTACTAGTCTTTGACTAGTAATTAATTACAAAAAAAGTATCTTCGATATCGACTTAATTTAAAAACAAAAAAATATCATGATAGGAGGACTGGTATCTACGAAACGAGTGCATTCTAATGAAGGTGCCACTGTGTACGGGTTCCCGCAGACAGGCCCGAAGCGACAATGCGACAACAATCATCAACTATGGTGTCAACAAGACTTCTGCAGCTACAAACACACGACTACAATGAAATATTAATTCAATTGTCATGTTTAAGGTTGAACTAGTCGACGGCACGAACTATTATGTGCGCGGGGTTAAAATGCATGCTATCTTATCCAAAAACACGTGTGAAAGAAATAGATGCTGTGATAAGCAGTAAGAACCTATTTCGCGTACGAATTAGCACCTTTGCAAATTTATATCGAAATGGATGATGATTTAGGACGAAAACGAGCGCGCGAAATTTTATAAACAGACCTTTGGTAGTCTAGATATCATGAAAAAATAACTAAATGTATATTTATAAAATAACATTATTTGCATTGTTGAATTACTAATCTATCCCTGTATGGAGGCCGTTTTGCAATTTTCCTTCTACTTATGGTATTTATTTCCGCTCAAAGATGCGTTAAAATTGGTGTTGAAATATGGAACTTTCGACGCTCATAACTTTCAAATATATTATTTTTTACATTTTTGATTCCATACAGGACTAGATAATGATAAGAAAAATCGATATCATTTATTATTTTGAACGTACATCGTCAAACAGTGGAGTAATCTCTAGACTACGTTTGTATGGAAGAATTTTTGACTAGTGTAACCTTAAGCCTTCTCAGTGCTATACGCAGTCGGTTTTTATTTCTAAATTAACTTTTATGATTCAGGTGGTATTAAATACTTGAACAGTAAAATATAATGCACCTGCAAACCTGCAGGTATTGAGTATGTCAAAACCGACAAGCCATTTTACATAATTCTCCAACTTTAGCACGTTAAAGATTTACGGCATAAATGGTCAAAAGTTAGCTGGTATATACACTTTAATAAAACCTTACGAGGGTTAGCAAAATGATATCGTATTTTATAGAGGTCCCTGTTAAAGTAATAACTTTGATTACTTCATACTTAAACTTCTTGCTTTAGAGTAGGCTTACTTAATGTATTAAGTAAGCCTACTCTAAAGCAAGAATGGTATTAGCCACATTCTCATAAAATAAATAAATCGTTCATAAAACAATATTTTGCCTTGACATAAAATGTTGAGTAGGTAACATTCGTTCATTTGCCTGTTAATTATAGTTGTATAAAATATCCCGCCAAAAACAAATACATGTAAAATGTTGCTAAGACGAAACCATATGGCTAAAACTTGGCTCTCTACATGATATCTGATACCTTTTTGAAAGTACGAGCCATATGGTATCGTCTTGGCAACATTTTACATGAAAATGTTTATGGTGGCATTTAACTTATTTTTGTAAGTTGCATAAGTCAATATTTTTATTTACATAATTTTTCCATTCCTTCCTTCTTCAGGCCTCTAGCATCAAAATTTGCGGCAGTGTCACACAAAATTCCATCCCCTATTTTAAGGGGTAGGGGGGGGATAAAAGTTCCAAGTTTTCGTTTTTTTTTGTTATTTGTGTAATACTACCTTACATGCCAAATTTCAGCTTCCAAGGATTTCAGGAAGTACCCTAAGAATTTTGATGATCATCAGTGAGTGTAAGTGATTAAGTCAGTGACGAAATCGGGGATCTTTAAACATTAATAAAATTGAAAGTATAAGAGTTATGCAATTCAACTTTATCAAATAAGTGTGTGTATTAAACAAATAAGTCCACTATTGACATCAGTACGAAGTGACCTATTCACTCTTGCCTTAAATACCCCTAGGTGGTGTCTTTGCACTTCGCTTGGCTCGTCTTAGCTGGACACTGCAGTGCCCCCAGATTTTACCAATCCAAAAAAAAAAAAAAAACTAAACATATTCAAAAATACATTATACATAGATATGGCAATCCTTACCACCGTCACAGAATATAATCTTTAAATTCTCTTTGAACATTTTGACCCTGTACTGCTAAATATGTCCCGAAATATTCCACACAATCTAACCATTTGCATTGATAACTTCAGTGTTACCTAATTCGGTTACAAATTCTCAATGAAAAAGTATCCATTGACTTGCAAACGTGCCAGACTGTCATTTATTTACTGAATTTATTAAAAACATGAAATTACGACATCGCAGCGTAAACGATTCGTCTTCTATATATAACTCAATTATTTATAAGATCATTCATGAATAGAAACAAAACACGACTATTTCTTTTATTTGATATTGCGTCCTTGTTTGTTTTTTGTGGTACTCACTTATTCTGTTGTTGCACCTGTTATTGTTTGCACCTAAGTTCGGACCTGCATCCTTTTTGCGTAAAGGCTCCCGCAGAAAGTCGCAATACGAAAAGCGCCCATCATTTTTAGGGATGTTAATACCGATTTATTAACCGTGACCAATTTTGATGCATCGTACTCATTGTCTATTTTCCATCAGGTGAGATCGGTCCCAAGACCTAGCTTATCACCAAATAAAAAAATACATTTCTAGGCAAACGTGTTGGCGCATCGCGCTGATTTGTAGGAGCCTTAAGAGGAAATACGGGCGGAGAGACTTTTGAAAAATAGGTATTTGAAAAAACTATCGCTGTCGCTCTGCGAACTGCGAGCGCGTGGCGCCCGGCCGCCCTATCCATGTGTGTGTAAGTTGACAGTGTGTGCGTGCCTCCGAAACGCTCCCGGCCGCGGCTCGCGCATTTCTTGTAATCGCCCCAGTCACTCGTAACTTTTGTTGTTGTGGATTGTGGACTGATATCCAAGAATATCTGTTATTCTTAACAGAAAATCTTTTTTTTTGGACGTGACTAATAATACTGTGGAGCAATTTAATTATGTAATTTCCAAATTTATTGGCGGAAAAAAGAGTTAACTTTGCAGGCTCATATCATATCAGACAAGTGGAGCAGTAACTTCATGAAATATCGAAGGCCTATTCATTCACGCATCCAAAAAATAATACAGGGCTGCAGTCCGGGCAAATAAAAAAAAAATAGATCAAAAGCAGCGTTGGAAAAAAATCACAGAGATTTTCCGAAAAAGAAAACTGACATATCCCAAAGACGGAATGAGCAAAATAAAAAGAACTACAGAACCTGTTAAAAACTACGGTCGCTTAGAGTTGGAAGAAGATAGAAGAAGATATGCCTTTGGATTTATATAAATTAAAAGAAAAAATATTTCTTGAAAGATTGCCCTCAACTAAGGATGTTCAAAGGAAAATAGTGGGGGCCAAAGCGATAATAGCTTATGGGAAATTGAAAGACTAAAGAGGCTTACGGCATCGAATGTTTAACAAATTTAAAGGAACTGTGGCTACCAATTATGGCAAGGAAACTGAATCTAAAGCGATCGATCAATTTATCAAGCACACGGGCCTACAGGTATTAGTGTGGAATGTTTATCGATGAAAAGAAACCCTTTTTCGCGGCAAGCCTGGATGGTCTGATAGGTCAAGACTCGATAATAGAGGTAAACTGTCCTTACGAAATTGCAAGAATGTCACCTAAAGACGGAATTGAACAAAAATAAATAGATTTAGAACTGTTTTCAAGGATCATCACTAATCGTCTCCGTAGACCACATAGGTACATACGCTGCGGCAGGTTATACAGAAGACCAAAGAGTACAACCTGCCTCTCTGTTTAGCGTTTGTGGAATACCAGAAAGCCTTCGATTTGATCGACACTTGGGCTGTACTGCAGTCTCTCCAACGGTACCAAATTCACTACCAGTACATCGAAGTGTTGAAAAGTGTGTATAAAAAGGCCACCATGTCAGTTCGACTTCAGGATCAGAACTCGGAACCCGTCCTTCTGCAGCGAGGTGTGAGACAGGGAGACGTCATATCTCCGAAACTGTTCACCGCTGCACTGGAGGATGTCTTCAGATTTCTGAACTGGAAAGGGCTAGGCATAAATGTCAATGGCGAATACATCAATCACCTTCAGTTTGCCGACGATATAGTGGTCATGGCGGAGACCATGGAGGACCTCAGTACAATGCTCGATGACCTCAGTAGAGTTACCTAAAGAGTGGGTCTTAGGATGAACATGGACAAAACCAAGGTGATGTTGAATGCCCATTTTACACTCACTCCAATCAAAGTCGGATACTCTTCACTCGAAGTTGTGGGCGACTATGTCTACCTGGGACAAACGATCCAGTTGGGTAGGGCCAACTTCGAGAAAGAGGTCAACCGTCGAATTCGACTTGGCTGGGCAGTGTTCGAGAAGTTGCGGTATATTCTCGTCCAACTTACCACAGTGTCACAAGTATAGACTTGAGACACAGTGACCAGACCAGTGTGTGTTGCCAGACATATGGCTCTGAGACATGGTCGCTTACAATGGGCCTCATCAGAAAGCTTACAGTCACCCAAAGGGCAATGGAGAGGGCTATGCATGGAGTTTCCTTGCGTGGTCGAATCAGAAATGTAGAGATCCGCAAGAGAACCAGGGTTACCGACATAGCCCGAAGAATTGCCAAACTTAAGTAGCAGTGGGCAAGGCACATTGCTCGCAGAACGTATGACCAATAGGGCAGAAAGGTTCTGGAGTGGCGACCGCGAATCGGAAGACGTTGCGTTGGAAGGCCTCCCACCAGGTGGACCGATGACTTGGTGAAGGTTCCGGGGATCCACTGGATGCGAGACGCACGGGACCGATCAATGTGGTGACGTTTGGGGGAGGCCTGTGACCAGCAGTGGACGTCTTTCGGCTGATATGATGACGATGATGATGATGTAATAGATTTATGTACGTTTAAAAGCAAAATGTTTCAATTAAAACAGAATCAAAATTACTTCTACTAAGTACAAGGCCAACTACACATAACTCGTCGAAATTTCTGTTATTTTATTTTATGGAGTCCCAAAAGCTTTTATTTTTCAAAATATTAAGAGGGACAATGCATTATGGCAAAAATGGAACCATTAATAGATAAGTTCTACCACATTAGTGGCAAGCCTAAGGCATTAGCCTTTCACCAGAAATCATTGACGATCGGATACCAAAGAATAAACCAGTGAGAGAAAGCACGTCTGCCTAGCCTTTTCCCATCTACGTTGGAGTCAGATGCAGCTGAATACCAGTATTTTGATGGATCGACTGCCTATCTGACCTCCACAACCAGTTACTGGGTAATATGAAACCCCTTGGTAAAACGAGTCAGACTTTCAGGCTGTCAAAGCCGAAAATAACAGCCGGGACCAACGGCTTAACGTGCTTGGCGAGACACGGACGGGTCTTGGTATGTAAAGATGGTCACCCATCCACGGAACAACCACGGCAAGCATACCCACAGAACAGATAAAACCTCTTTTATCTGTTCTGTGGATTGACCCGTGCGGCTGACGTTGAAATAAGTTTAATTTCGCTGATATACCTAGTAGGCGATCTAGAGACTGCGGATACCTATCCGATATATAATTTACTGTTTTGTATTGAAAACTTTTTGTAATAAACATTTCGCGGTATGCGATAAGGCCGCCCATTGTATATTTTTAGTATTAAGTTTCTTTTTCTTGTTTGTTATGGTGTACAATAAAGTGTATATATAAATAAATAAATAAATAAAGACATGCACTTAATTTTATTTTGTATCCATTACTTTTTAATACTTCTATTTGTAATTCCCACTAAACAGCACATGCAAACAATATAAATGTGTTTATCGATAACAGTTTACAACACTAGTATATCGATATTATTTTCAACTACTACGCATCACCTTTTCGTCTGTGTACGTATTATGCAGACCCCTTGCGTCTCACCCCGCCCACAAATTCGTGCGATAAGGACAACCGCAGATTCGACAAATTTTCTTAAGTAAAAAGTCATAATTCGAGGTTTGGCTCTCGTCTGTTTTCTCCTCCAATATTGGACCGATTTAGAAGATATTTCATAAACTGAATAAGAAGGATATTTACTATGTCCCTATGTTTTCCTTTTTTCATTAATAGTTATCAAATTTGTACACTAAGGCTCTGAAGACAGCGACTCAATACAGACAATTTTGAGCATTTTGAGAGGGTTCTAGTTCTTATACGGATAATATATCACCAAAAAGGAAAACATAGGGACATAGAAGAAGTTGATATTTATTTTACTGTAAAAAATCATTGCTTTAAGTTCATAAACCAGAGAGAAAACAGACGAGAGCTTTTGTATGGAGAAAAGACCACCCCCGTTTCCTCTTAACTAGCATTCGTTTTAATTTTGGAACTAACTGACTAACAGTAGTTAGTCAGTGCCTACAAAATAATATCTATTCCTCTCAACGACCTCAACGTTTGATTTGCCTAATCGACAACTGTATGAACATAATTCGAAATATCATTTCTATATTGTCTTGTTATAATGGAAGTAGGTAATTGTCATTACAAAAGTTTGTTACCCAATTAGGATGCTGGCTCCTGAATTAATTTACAGCACTTAGTTAATTAGAAAGTTAGTTAACTTACGAAATATAATAATATAATGAGTAAAATCAGTACTAAAGATCAAGGGCGGACCCAGGATTTTTCTGGCCCCCCTCACAAGGGACGGACGGAGAAAAATCAACAATAACTGTTAGAAATAAACTTGAAGTATGATACTTCAAGTTTATTTCTACAAGTTCAAGTATGTATAGTATAGGAAGGTTTATGAAAGACTAGATTTTCACTCATGTTCTTTGTGTTATATTATTCATATATTTTAACAACTCTGATAATTTGATTTGCTTCTATGTGATGGTATCTCCACAGTACTCAAAATACCGTCTGGGGGTCTCCTTAAATCCGCCCTTGCTAAAGTTACAAAATTATGAAGGGGCGAAACATTTAGAAGTTTGTAATCGAATATTACAAGGATTGCAATCGTTGCTTATAAAGTACTAACTGCCACAATAGAAGCATTATCCTATTTGTTTGTTTCAGTGAGAACAAATTATGGCTTTGTAATCCTAAGCTGGAAGATCATGTTTCAAGTGTTAGAGATTATATGCAGCGTGGTACTTCGTAAGTATATGCAATTACTCATATTATTTTATGAATTGCATCTTGGTGAGAATGATGAATTAATACAAGTGGTCCTGAATAATTGCTTACACAGTGTCTACCCGTAAATTTTGCTTATTAAATATGGGCTTTAGAAATGTGGTTATTTTAGGTGGCATCTTTTCAGCGATAATGATTCCAAACTGTATAGGATTGATATGCTCTACCAGCTCGACCAAGATGTGATTGAATTGGCATTGTGATAATTGATTTCGCTGTAGTATGCCACTTTTACTAAGCTCTTCTAAATGCTGTTTACTTAACAGAATATTTGCAGTGTGATGCAATATTCAGACATATATGTTATTACTAGCAGTCCCCGCGGCTCTGCCTTAATTACTTCTCCGAATCCATACTAATACTAAAAATATCCATTCTAAATTCATAATAATAGATGATTCATTTCAAATTAATATAAGAATGTTTAAAAAATACACTGGTAAAAGTATCACTAGTCGTATAATTTTCTAATTATATCATAAGAACTTTTTTTCTGAATTGTTACACTTTGGAGCTGAGGTACCGAATTGCTAGCAAGCATATTAATGTTCGAACCATCACTACATCCGATAGAACCGTTGCATAGAAAAAACAAATGCAGAGTGCATCTCACGAAAAAAAAATTAAATAAAAAAGGTTTGCGTGTCAAGTTCAAACTGGCAGGCAGCTGATCGGAACTGCGTGATTTATGTACAATAGACAGACGGACATCTGTCCTTCCACTAGAGGGGTGCCATGTGCCAGTGTAGGTGACAGTTGGCGACAAATTGTCTCGACAGCTCTAGTCCCATGAATGGAAGTCGAGGATAATGATTTGTAGGGGAGACTCTTTGGCTAAATTGAGGGCATTAGATTCTATAAAAGCACAGTGTTACTATTACAAAGGGCTTTTGGATTTGGAAGGACCATTATCAAATATCACAGCTAAAATTAACTCCAGAATCAATCCTATGAGTTAGTTTTACGAATCAATACCGGCAGGACATCAAGCAGGATCACATTTCCACTATTACGCAGTTACCATACAAACGATTCTTAAATAGTCTGCATTCAAGTAAATTCTACTTACTATTATAAATGCGAAAGTTTGAGAGGATAGACGGATGTTTGAGTGTTGTTCTTTAACGTAGAAACTACTGAACCGATTTTAATTAAATGTATAGAGTTTATATGTTATTCTGATTATAAGCTAGATTACCCTTCACAAATATTCGCATTTATAATAGTAGAAGAATAGAATAGGCAGATTATATCGGTGACAGCTATTAGTAAATACAGAGAAGAACATGGACCATTTCTCTTAACACTGTCTAGCACACTGAATGTGATAGAATCTCATTTATTTCTTAATGATTTCATTAGCGAAAAGGACATCTGTTCCAGAGGGTGCTAATGGCAGCATGACCAGCATTCGGCGACTAATAGTTGCAGCGGTTTTGTCGTTTGCAGCTAATGGCATTAGAGGGGCGACTGTTTAGTGAAATTCACAATAGAATTTACGTTATTAGAGAAACAAGTTTCGTAGCTCGTGCTACTGCTGTATCCGACTTGTCAACAGTACCATTAATAGTTAAGTTTAATACCTTAAGCGACTTTCGTGCATTTTATTCATGACTGACAATTTTAGAGTATTATAAGTATAAACTTGCAGATCCACAGGAATTATTCCACCATTTTTTTATTATATTTATTCAGTAAACATAATTTGCTAACAAAAATTTATAAAACTATGAAATATGAAAACGTTATACACAAGCAAAAAGTTACTAGAATATGAAATACAAAAAGGAAATGGGTCGTAATTTGGATTTTTGAGTCTTTTTTGGATTATTTATTAAACAATATACGCATCACACCCGTATTCGTCGAAAAGTGAGGCAGAGGTACTATATATAGTACAGCCACATTTATTTAATAAGTTAATACCTAAATATAAACAAACACGGAAACAGTAAAGGGAGCAAATAACCAAAGTCACGCAATAAACTTAATCGCACACGACGCACAAATGGCTAGAACAATTGCACCGTTTGTAGGGACAACACCATCTGTTGATGCCAGAGGTCCGGATGTCAACTTAAACGGGACACTGGCACCTAATGGCCCACTGTGAAAGGCCCACTGAGAATGGTCCACTCTCTAGGGTGTTGTATTGCAATATTGTTGGTATTGAAACACGAGAAGAGATTTCTGTGAAATTAATGGGAGCTGTTAAATTTTATTTGTTTGTGGGTTTATTATATGTATGTGTGGTTGTGTTTATTGCGATTGCGTTTAGAGTGGTTTTGTTATAGTATTGTATCATCTGTCGTCATTTGATGTGATTGATAGAGAACACATTCAAAACTACTCTCAGAATTTATCTTCTTCTAAATATCTTTGACGTGTTACAATATTTTTGTATACAGAGTTGGAGAAATGTATAAGCCGTCTTTCTAAGTTATATAATTCAACTGTGTTACCTTGACTTCGAAAAGTGTTTCAGGTTCCATTTAAATATAAGCCCGCCACACCGTTCGTAAACACTGCAACACCTGACAACCATCTGAATCAACAGTTTCTACCGGCAGGATTGCGCCACGGCAATGAAGCTCGATGGGTGCCGGAGAAAAGATTCGACTGGCTTAGAGCCCGTTAGGAAATTAATCGGATAAGAACAGTGGAGGAATACACTGCAACTGCTGAACACCATAATCAAGGCGACCACCAGAAAAACACCGAGGCAACAAAGTTCAACGAGTCCCGAGACATACGACCAATTCGTCTGTCTCACATCTGACAGTAAAAATAATCGAAAATAACAGCGAAAGAGCGATAAATGCTATGCAAATTACAGTGTACACAGCTATCGCAAGAACCAACATCATTTATAAAGTAACCTACTCTCTTTCTGGACCGTCACTCTAAATTCCATCCCAATGTAAGTCCACACAAGTATCATTATCATATATCATAATTACAGTCTCATCTCGACAATGGTGTCGCGTCTCCAATTGAGGGGGTGAACCAATCAATTGATGTTACTCAGAAATTCAATTGAAGCCTTCAAGTGCAGTACAATTGCCTTGACTGTCTAAACACTGTATGGGATAGTCTTAATATCACATCATCAGCATCATTTCAGCCGAAAGATGTCCACATTGTTGACACATTAACCAGTCCTATGCGTCTCGCATCTAACGGATTTCCGAAGCTTTCATCTGGTCATCGGTCCAAAGCTGTATTCCCCGGTACGTTGTAGCCACATCAGAATTTTTCAGCTTCTTCAACTATTCCTTCTGCAAGCAATGCTCCTTGCCCCCTCCTTCTTATGTTAAGTCAGCCAGTTCTAGCAATTATCAATAAATATGCATCTATGACTTAATGTTCATTCATAAGGTATCATATTTATAGGATGTATTGTTATTGCAGTAGGAATGGGATCATAATTATTTAAGGCTTTATTTACGAAGAATTCTGGTAGTGCCTAAATATAACCGCGATCTAATAATTAATTGTTTGATAGAGGATTACATTCAAAGAAAAAGATAAAGAATTTATTTGTGCCAAGCATGACAGTCCCACATATTTTTCTAGATTTACTTGAGTCTGGTTTTGTGCTCGATTGGTTATAAAAGGTTCGCCTCCTGATGGAACTTGGGTATACCTGTACTATATATAAATAAGTATGGACCTGTGCTTCTCAAAAACCCTTCGCTAAATACAAGCGGGGAGATAATTATGTGTATTTTATAAAATCCACCAAAAAGAAGAACAAGAATGTGACTCTGACAAATTCGTTGGTTTGTATGTACTCCCTTCACATTCACGTACCACTCGAAGCCAACCTTCACTAAACAGTCGACAATGAGTTGATTCGACTCAATGTCGCAAACAGTCATAAATCAATTATCTACTTTGACAGTTAACGGTGTTGGTGGAATGATTTTTGGAGTCGTGACGTCACTATTGAGGACGTCACCGAGAGTACCCTGCTTGCAAATGGGCTGATTTCGGTGTCATTGGTAACTGTATAGAGGATTGTTAAAGGATGTGATGAGTCATCATGACTATTCTATTTCGAATTAGGCACGGGTTTACCCCTTTAGATTTTATGACAGCTTGGTACTTCTAACGGTTTCTTCAATGATAAATGATAACACTTTTTGAGTAAATAAGCGACTTCAAATACATTTTAATTTTGAAAATAGCTACTGTATAATGACTGATGTTTATTATTGTAATTAAAGTTTGTGTAATGTTTGTTTGGGCGCACGGTTAGCGCAGTAGTTAAGCGATTGACTGCTGCGCTGCGTGTCGCGGGTTCGATTCCCGCACGGAACAAATATTTGTATGATCTACAGGTAGTTGTTCCGGCTCTGGGTGTTGTGTATGTGAGTTTATATGTTTGTAAAGGCACCCATAATACAGGAAGAAATTCCTACAAAAAAAAAAATGTTTAATCTAATGTAAAATTTTATAAAATGTGAATAGATCAGATTTATCAAATAGTAATAGGAAAGTCTGGTATAGGTCAGTCTGATATTTTTTTATTTTTTTTAAAACAAAAGAATACGTTACATGTTGAAGTTGTTTCTTCTTGTTTAATCTATTCTGGAAGACGTTGGTGCCTGTGATACAATGATTTTCATTAATGCAGATACCAACGATTCTCTTTTTCCGTGTTTACTGTTAAAAGTGTATGTATATATTTTTTGATCCTGTACATGTGTTTTTTCCTGAATAAACTTATTATTATTATTATAGCCTAAGTTTTTTATAAAAATCCGAATAGGTATTTTATTGGCGCTATCTACAATTTTATCTCCTCCTAGATTTATTAGAAGATTTTAAGATGCAATCTAGAAATATTAAAAAATATATATATTCCGACGAGTTTGTAAAAAATTGTCACTTAAACCATACTAATCTATAAAACATGTTTTCATTCTAAATGTGAAAATATTCATTCCAGTACATTCCAAGGATTCGAATTCTTAATAAAAAAACTCGTTATTCAATATTTATTCATTCGGGGCCACACTTTGTTAATGTGGCATAGCCTTCCATAAAAATGTAGCCTAATGTAGGTAGTTTATGTTATTATTGTTTTAATTATTTCTCGTCTTTACTAACTTAATTCAAGCACTACTAATTCTATTGTTAAGAGCGGGCTATAGCCAACAGGAATTTGAAAAATAGGTATTTGAAGAAACTATTGCCATCGCGTCACCTCCAACCTCACCCCGTAAAGTGCGAAAGGGACAACTGCAGCTCAGGCTGATTTTACCTACAAAAACTTTGACTAAAAGACGTTTCGTATTCTGCTGTTTCCTTCATGAAACCTGGTCTGATCTAAAAAATTCTTATATCAAAATTTAGAGGAAAAGTATATCTATGCTCCTATCATTTCCTTTTTTGTTAAAAACTTATAAACTTTGTCTGAAAGTCCTCTGAACCTGGCGGTAAAAACGGGCATTTTTTTCGGGTTTTTGGATTGTCATATTTCTTTTTGTGATTATGTTTTGGAAAAAAGGAAATGATAGGGGCACGTATTAATTAGACCTAGATTTTATGGAAAAAAATCACTTCTCTAGAGGCATTATCCACGAAGAAAACAGCAAAATGTGTTTGTATGGGGAAAGTCTCACTAGAGTCCCCTCTTTCTTACATAACACTCATAAGCATAGACAGGAATCGACTGGTAGAAAATGCCTAAAGCATTAAGTCCGCCTCTGTACGTTTGTGTGCATGAAGTATTAAATAAATAAATGTTAACTCTTCAGGCATTTTAAGCCTAGATTGTTGTTGCAAAAAAAAACTGTTTCGTTGGTGCAGTGGTCGCAAGCGCTACTGCTGAGCATGAGGTCCTGGTTTCGATTAGCATTTCGGCCAAAGTGTTGTTGTTTTTATCCGACTGCAAGGAAAGGGTTATGTGTTTCGCGCGTATCTTGTATGTTTGTAATATTCTTTATTACCTCATATCTTTCAAACCGCTTGACGGATTTATATGATTGAAACATCGTTGATACGTCTTCACAGCCCAAGTCTTCTTAGACAGGTGAAGTTAACAAAAAAACATAGCGGATTTTGGGCGCAAAAATCATGCTGTGCAGCCGGAGGCTAAGAGGGTCAGCCAGCAATGTATCCTCCGACTGCACATCATGTTTTTTTCTTATTTACAGCTTTTTGATTCGCTTCGTAAGTAGTCGGGTTTTTGTTTTTTTTTTTTTCTATCAGGATTAACCCAATAGCAGCTCGGATTATGCATTTATGCCCGATTGATGACACTATTAAATAGGATTTAAATATAATTGGTGAACTGTGGATATGCTCTAGGTGCCCTACCTCTGCCTAACTCTTCGCCGAATGAAGGCGTGATGTTACGTTATCTTACTATAATCTTAGTAATATTATAAATGCGAAAGTTTTATGGATGTTTGTTACTCAATCACACCATAACGGCTGAACGGATCTGGATGAAATTTGGCACAGAGATAGATTATAATCTGGAATAGCACTTAGGCTACTTTATCCCGGTATAATGTTCCCTTGGGATAAGAAAACGTTTCACGTGGGCGAAGCCGCTGGCATAAGTTAGTTTTAAATAAAAAAAAGAAAACATACATTTTTAAATTGTATAAGCTTAAGGAATTCTCAATGAAACGTCTGCTATGTAATAGTTTGATTAGTTTGAGGTCAGCTGTTCGCGTGGACGGTCACCTACGCTCTCAATGGATTGCACAAAACGTTTGACAACAAGTCACATTTAATAGATAATGGATATCCAATAGAACTTCGTTTAGGAAACGACAGCTAACTTTCAAGGATGTCTGAAAAGATAGCTAGATTTGACCAACATATGACTCAGTATTGAAAATGGGTCGAAACAAGTTGATGTGATGGTTAACGTAGAGGGCAGTGGTGTCCCAGTTGTAACGGCTCCAACTTACGTGTCGTAGTTCGTGGGTTTGAACCCAGACAAGCGCTTTATTTTATGTAAATTATTTCATCACAATCTCTAAACGGCGAAGGAAAACATCATGAGGAAACCGGCATGTCTTCGAACCAGAAATTTGAAGACATGTGATATCAACCAATTTGCACTGGGCCCGCGTGGTGGATTAAGGCCCATTCCCTCTCTCACCGAGAGAAGGCCTGTGTCCCAGCAGTGGGAACATTAAAATGCTGAGAATGAGGAATGATGAACGTAGACCCATAAAAGTCGTACAGTCATAGAGTTGGTTTATATAATCTATGCAGCTATGACCAGTCTGTCAGGCCAGTATTCTGTATGCTGATATTATTGGCTTTGAAGCGAGCCATGTTTTGTATCGATCTTACTGAATGCGGAACACTGCAATTCGTCGTCGGACGACAGACCACAGCGTTGGTGATGAAGTGGATTTGGGCAGGGCTAAATGCGGAGCAGATTGCTGTAGTAAACTGTTGACCAAATGATGACCAAGGTAGGGCCATAGAAACTAAAAGCGTCCAAAAGTGCGCATATTGTATCGACGATATCACAAAGAAGCGGCATCACAACACTTGGAACAGGTTCTGAAGTATCTATACCAAGGAAAAAGTCACAGCTTTTGAGTATGTGTCGTTTTTTTTTTAGATATAGGTAGGTACCTATTGCATAATCCTCCAGATATTTCCTACAGTTCTCCCGGGATGAGATAGCACATTCTATTTGCATACAAGGACCAATCAATCGATAATATTATTTGTTATCAGCTGACACAGGATGTACTTTCATCCATTTTATCAGCCAACCTTGATATAAAAATATCACTGACATGCGAGCATAACAAACGTAAACGGATGTTCCTAACTCAAGTGCTAAATAATCTGATTTCTATGAAAATTGGTTGATTTTGTGACAAGATCCGATATGATAAAGCTGAGTGTGTTACTAAGTGTTATGTGTTATCGTTACGTTTGATAAAATTGTTTGCACTTTTTGTTATGTAGTTTTTGCTATCTACCGGTCCTGCAATTTTTGTTCCTAGGCACTTTTAGCCTAACAGTTAATACAAGAGATAATATAAATACTTATGGTAACCCATTGATGTTTTAAAAAGAGGAAGATACGGGACTGTTCACAGCGCTTGGTCCTACTAATCAAAGTGAAATCCCGTAGCGGGTACTCAGTCGCGCACACGGCACATTGTTGATCACACAGCTCATTAATGTCAGTATTTTTATGTTTTTTTTGCAATAAATACGCATCAAAATGACTTCTTGTGTAGCTAAACAGTGTTTAAATAATACCAGGAAGAAAAATAAGTCATACGGGATCACTTACCACTCGTAAGTACAGTTAAAAAGGTTAATTTGTTGAAAATTACAATAATATTTAATGTTTGCTTTGCCATATTTGTGAGAGCGAGATAGATATTACAAACATGCGTGAGAGACACGATACGCACATATAGCAATGTCATTTCATTCATAATAGTAAACATTCGGCCAACATTCGGCGGCTAACGCGATGTCGCTCGCACTACAGCGGCGTCTCCTATCTCTGTCCTTGTCTATCGGTAACTGTAGGGTTGGGACTGGTGATGACACTGAACACAAATGTGTGAGTTTCGGCGCATCTAGTCGTGCGCCGAGCCCAGGTTTTCTGATCGCGAAGTTAGTGCGTAACGTATCTTCCTCTTTTCAATACATCAATGTGGTAACCTAAGTTTAGATAAGCTTTACCTGACTTTGAGTCTTGCTAAGAAGGTTTACCCCGAGTTTCTCAGCTCTTTCAAATTATCTCAGAATGAATGTGTCAAATTGTCAAGCACGCCTTATTGCTGTGATTGACTGTTGAAAATTCATTCAACCAATCATAGCAGATAACGCGTGCCTGACAATTTGTCTAATTCTGCGATAATTTAGAGCTGAGAAACTCGGGGTTAGTGTTATGTTTGGTTTTTATTAAGTTTACGATATAGAATGGCTATCCATATAAAACTATCACCTCCGAGGCAGTTTTTCAAAATCCTGATATGTTGTGTTTTTTAACTTAATTGGCGATGGGGAAAAGGGGTTATAGGTACTTGAAAAATTACCGATTTTCATGAATATTTTCATCCCCTTACGGGATGCAAAAATATTTTTCCTAATTGACAAAAACATAGTTTCATCGTTTCAATATTGCCTATAAAATGCCCGTTTTATTTTAAAAATTGGTTGTTTAAAAGGGGTAAATAAAATACAGTAGGTTTTTTCAAGCAAAAAAAAAATAACTTTCTCTTATTCTCGAAGATTTCTCACCTGTCAGCGACCCAAAATCTTTTTGAATATGACCCAAAGGTTTACATAAATTACATAAGAGACCTTCGAAGTGTTTACACGCATGTATTACACGGCGTTCATATTTAGTCAGTTACATAGTTCAAACACATAATATTGATGAAACAGATTTTCCACGCCCTTTGTTAAGACCACAAATTTGAATTTATATATATTTTGCCTTTATTTTATAATTAGGGCGAATGTGAAACACATATTTCTAGAAATATTGCTGTTGCGAATTCAAAACGTTGAGAAATATTGTAATTCTTAACATACTCTGTACTGAAGTTTTCTTCGAACTTGTAAATTTTCTTTAGATTTCATCAAAAATCTATTTCAAAATGACCTTAATTATTTTCGCATTCATTTTTAGGGTTCCTTACCCGAAGGGTTCAAACGGAGCCCTAATGTGTCACTCACGTGCCTGTCTGTCCGTCGTCTATCACACATTTTTGTTCCGAATAATGTTTTAACTTCCCATTGACCTATAAACTTGAAATTTGGTGATAATATTTATTATTACGTATATTTTAGTATAACAAATACCAATATTTTGAAAAATCTGATTTTCTCTTTGGTACGGAACCCTAAATGCGCGAAGTCCTACACGCACTTTACCGGTTTTTCTCTTAAATTAAGCATCAAGCTTTCAAAGGACCTGCACATGTTTATGTTTTGTGGAGATTGCCGAGATTTAATTAGTTTAAAAAAAATAAGCAATTATTTAAATTGCAAAAAAACTCGTTAGTTAAGAGGCGTTAGCCCCAAAATACTAGTCCTAATATAATATGGGGTTCGCTGATCATGCTACCTACTAGCTTAACATGTAACCAATATTGTGGGTTAGATCTCGTTTAATTATTAATTTAGCTTTCATAGGAACGGGCCTATTATACCTCTTGTGGTTATTATAATATTCAACGGTTATAATTTAATAGTCTTTAAAGGTTATCGTTAGGTTATTGATTTCATTGTTTTGGTTTCCATTCGTTAATTTAAAGTTCAATTTCTGTACCCTATTGTGAAAAGGTAATTCATCTGTAGTGGGATAAGGACCCTTATTGGGAATATAATGAAAAATGGATTCTCCCTGGACCATTTCAAAGTGGAGGCAGCCGTGAGGTACGCCAAGGCCCAGGCTGTGAGGACTTTGGAGAGGAATGTTTCACCGCCTTCTGAAAACGGAACTCCGAATAAGAATAGGTATAAAAGTCCTGGACCTTCCACTTCTAAGGATGAGGTATGTAAAAATTGTAGAGATAGTTGATTGTTGGTGGTTGATTGTTTGTTGTGAATTAGGATTTCTAATCAGTATCTTACCAAGGCTATTAATCATCGGACTTTGTATTTTTACTGACTTTAATTTATCCAAGCAAGAAATGTTTCACTTCATGCAAAATTAGCTTTTTCGATCATGACCTATTTTATTCAGCCATATTGTATCTTTTTATCAGAGAAAGAATTTTTGCTATCGGATCAATACAAAACAACATTTTTCACAAAATTAAAAAAAATACCTATCAAAAAGTACAAGTTTAGATTGCT
Source organism: Orthosia gothica (assembly GCA_949775005.1). Classification (NCBI taxonomy): domain Eukaryota; kingdom Metazoa; phylum Arthropoda; class Insecta; order Lepidoptera; family Noctuidae; genus Orthosia; species Orthosia gothica. Next base: position 4,641,583 of record OX459042.1, read on the forward strand.
ATGGATAATATATGCCACATTAGGTATGCTTAATTTGATTCTAATAATATTGACCACTTATGTATCTCACGTTTAGATATTTACATAAACAAAGCCAACTTCACGGAAGAATTCGTGCATAATCAAGCCATACAAATATTCACTAGATAAATAGACGGCACTCAATTATTTTCCTATTTAAACGAATGCACACTTGGACGGTCCCATTCCGTGACCGCTTCAGCTAACAAAATCGTTTATCATCCGTTTCTCGCACTTTTGACGTATACATGAATATTGTGTCTTAGGTTGTTACCAGTCTAATAGATTTATCGTCAATTGATGCCATCGATCGATGGTAGAATGGATCAGACGACGAAACGGCAGTCGATTAAAGGAACAATCATGTTTAAATATTTAAGATTTCATGTTTTTCATTCAAAAGGCGCCCTTAAAATAACTATTGCAAATATACAAAGTCTGGTTGAATTATGCAATCTCTTACACTAAAAAGGCTGCATCCAGAGATTCCTGTTCGAGTAACAAAGTCGTACTGGCCAACAACAAGTATTTCATTCATTAAAAAAAATATCATTCAATTAATTAATCGAATGATGATAGATCCATCGTCCATCGACAAAATTGTCCTAAGTTTTGTCGATGAGACAGAGACATTTTTTAAGACAAAACGGGCTGTATCCATTGATTGGCCAAAGCTACCACAACAATCGACAAACGTCGTTCTAGGATCATTGTTTTCGAACGAGGACCAATCGATTGGTGTGGTAACACCCTTAATTATTCGAAGAAATTCTCCGCTGCGTTCCGTTTCACCAGTTATATATTGCACCGTTATAATCTCACGAGTATAATTAATTCGCCGAAATTCAGCCGATTTGTTTGCGAAAATTGGTTCATTATCCTTCGTTTGGCAACATTCGAGCTGAAATAATTATTCATTACTGAATGTTAATGGCATACTAATTTGTTGGTGTCAACTGTGATCATAATTTTATGTCTGACATATTTTGCACATTAAATCTACATCATTGCTTTTAAGCTCTAGTAACTATACAAAGAAGTTAACGAAACATGAATTGCAAATGCAACATTAATATTTCAAGTAGTCGTGTCAGATTGGGAAAGTCTACTTTTTCATGAAACTATCTCATGTATAAATCCGAGCACTCAGCATTTTAAACCAAAAAGAGAGCATCACGGAATGCAAGCACGGAAACTAGAATACTAAGTCCATACACTTTCTAGATGTATCTCAGCAATAATAGTCACGCCAATATAAACCACAACATCTTACGAGATATGATGCAATAGATTCTTGTGTCACTGCCAACACAAAGATTAATGTGTGCGAATGTCACAATATTGTGGAGACCATTTTTACTGCAGCGCGAAACATTCGGCGAAACATAACATCATCAGATGAAGGGACAAAACGATATGACGCAAACGGTAGGCTCTAAAACAAAGCACCCGCGGGAACATGATCAATCAACTTTAGTAGCATGACATAATTTTGTAATTTTAGGCGACTGCATACCTTTAAACTGAAAAGCTAAGTTCACGAGGTATATGAATTTGCAAAATGCTAAAACGATCGTTGCTGAAATATGTATCGACATCAATGAAAATATTGACATGTTTCGATATTGTGTTTAAATCTTAAATCCACCTACTGGTGACAACTATCATGGACGACCCAAGACTAAAAAAAGAAATTGAACGGGACATTTCAGGATCCTCGTGGCATTCCATTTTTTTGGGTTCGTCGGAGCTTGGCTGTCGTTTTCCGTAAACATCTCTTTTGCCGTCATCCCAATAGTCACTTAATTTCTAGCCATATAATTCGAAATCAAGTCACACAAAAAGAACAATGGCGAGATTTTAGCTGACTTAAATTTGAGCGTCTGAAAGTGAGTTATATACGAAAGACGTTCTATTAATTGTCTACATTTTTTAAATATATTATTGGGCGGGTTCAAAACGGATAAAAAAAAATCATAATAAATAAAAAGTTATTTGATTTTACAGTTAATTTCTTTAGCTTAGTGTTGCCATTATATATTTTATCTGCTGAGTGACAAGTAGAAACTATATTAATTAATAATATAATTAATGTATTTATTGCAGTAAATTAGTTAACAATACAGTTTATGTCTAAGTATAGATGTTCCTCGCAGGTAGGTAAGAATATTGTAGTGTAGTAGAAATAAATGAATTACTTTTAGTTAGTGATTGGCAAAAAGACTAGTATCCAAGTTTAAAAAATATAGCTTGGTTGTTGACGAGGACGACGACCTTTTGATAAACGTCAAAGTCGCTTAGTTTAAATAAATAGACTCCTTTCAAAGAGTATATTATACATTTCATGCTGAAATAACTAGGTAAGGGAAATGCTAATGCGATATTCCCCTTTTACTGCCACGAAATTGAATAATATTACCTATTAAACACATTATTAAAAGTTACCCAGACATAACCTACAAAAGTTTATGACTGAATATCTATTATTCTCGACATTCTCGAACAAAAATTATTGCACAAACTAATTCAGAACATCATCCTGAGTTGAACCAGATATTTTTCATTTAAAGACGTAGGAATTTAATCTCAGCTAAAAAAATGTATGGGCACCTGCCATTGTTCTTTCTAGCTAACATCCGCGACGAACAAACTATTCAGTCGTGGATCATAAGCATTCTTCTTCAGCTCTGAAGACATAGTACCATGGCCAATAAACTCCAATCATATTCAATCCTTCAGCGTTCAACAACAAACTTGTTTAAATTATAAACCAATAAAGTTAAAACAAGACGGGTTATAATGGCCATCTGTTCTGCCGATCATCAAACTGAAGATAACTTGAGTAACGATGAAATAAATCATCAAAAAGCTAATGATAACCGAAGATGAATTTTAGCTTTAAGAATATGAATCTGGTGCCTTATAAATGAACCCCCTGACTTGGTTCTGAGAATCGTCATGGAATTTAAACAATAGGTTGTGAGTGAGTTGTTGAAATGTAATAAATTATCTTAAACCTGATTCTGAGAAGGCATTTAAAGGTTTTGACTGCTGCGAATTTTGAAATACACAATCTCAAAGATTTTTTGTTTAGTCATTATCTACCTACAGTAACAGCATATTTTCCGCTGCTGTTTTCTCTATTGTTACTTCTATGTTATCTTTTACTTCCAATTTACACTTCCTGCCTTTTAATTTTACTGTACTTGCCTGCTTTACTTTATCCATAGGTACTAAAGTTATATTTCATTTTCATTATTTTTACTTACGCCCGCACTTATTTCCAGACGGATGATTTTATTATTATATAGACTGTTATAATAATACTGTTCCATTTAGTGGCTCCAGACTTTCTCAAAGTGTATCACAATTAATATTGCTCTCGTTAAATTCGTGCCAAGTTTCAGTTTGCACACTCAGTTTGCACTGGCATTCTGGCATTGAATCATTTGGCATTGAAAATGGTGCAAATAGTGGGTAAAAAGTGCGGAATTGAATCAGATTGGAATTCGTTTATTTTTACCTGAATACGATTTTAGAAACACACTTCATTTTTTTTTTTACTTTTTCCTGGTAATAAAACTAATACCATCACGTAGGCAACCAATAACTATAGGTTCTCAACAACATTATGCGTATTGTTTCAATTCATTCATATGACAAACAAAAATCCTGCTAATAGCGTTATTGGCAATTCCTCCTAAATTGTGATACAACATCCTATTTCATGGCCCATCTCAAAAGATTAGGCATTCTAACGTACATAAAGCTCATAAAATAATATTGTTCCTAAAAGCGACGAATAAAACCAAGAAACTAGACACATCCTTCATTAATAAGGCCTCGGAACTAAACTGTAACTAGAGTACTGTTGGAACAAGTACTCACATGGAGATAACAGCGTGTTTACACAATGAAACATATTTACATATCCACACAAGTGACGATACATAACACATGACATCATCACCATCGTCTGAACGAACTACTTTACCTTTACGTTAAGAAATTCAACTCGGAGAATCCTTGTAGAATATAAAATGTCTCGGGCAAAGAAAAGTGGTAAAAGCTTTTCCTCCCAAGAGTGCTTTAAAATGTTATTTTAGAGCTTCTCGGATGGGTGGATAGCGTCTATCTTTTAAGATACTCAACTTCTTCTTCATTTATTACTAGTGTTTTCTTTAGCATCATCCTAAAGATCGTCAGCACAAACGGTCTATGGGATCTCGCCTTTATGTCTCCAAGTTAATAAATCAACCAATTAGGCAGAAATTCCTTAATAGTTTTGATTAAAATTTATACGAAGATTGACCATGACTTCTAGGCCATGGTTAATCTTTGTGACATCAGTCTTATCAATACTTGTGTCCTAAAATCTATCAGCACAGAAAATTCACCTACTCCAGATTTAGATTCTGATTATATTTCAATTATTTTTTTTATATTTTCGTAGTCAAAGTCACGGCCAAACATCACAAAATTCAAAGCTCAATAGAAATACGACTTGAAAATAAAAATGTCGATGCATGCCAGAAACCGGTGGAGAATGTGCAGAAATATTTTACTGTTATAATTAAACTATATTCTGCACTTTTAAGTGGCGCGAAAAATTTTGTGACTTCGTCAGTAGCACATCTTTAAGAAAATACTTTATGACATACAATTTGACTCCAGTTTTTAATAGCAAATTTCCTTGAGTGCAATATGTGTCTTGAAAATCCTTTCGTCTATCAGATAAAACATTTTAGCTGTTAATTCCCTTAGTCAATGTTCGTAAATTTTACCATCAGTATCCGCAGACATTATCGTTCGTACTAATTTGGCATCGTACCGCTAAAATTCCTGTACCGGTTTTTGCCAATCAAGTATTGAATCGATCGATTCGTCTCATTCATGCGGGCATTTGGTTTTAAACTGCACCTGTCCTTATTTAGCATTTACTGCTTCAAAATAACATAATGCCTGAATTACCCGAAAGGGTAGGCAGAGTTTAACTTCAGGTACACTTTAGGAATTCGTAACTAATTCTATTTATATAAATACGTTTCATTTATTAGTAATTTATATATTCAAAAGTTTACTATCCTATTTGCTTTAACACAGATGGCTTGTATGAACACTAAACATGCAAATATTGCTACACGAAGATATAAATCCAACATCTTCTGACAACCCAATGCACAATTAAACATGGAAGCACCTTGCGAACCGTTTTTATTAAAATCCTACCATATTTTTATAGTTTCAGATTACCATAAGCTTGCAAATCTTCTGAATTATTTATGCTAAACAAGAACTTGATATGATAAGAAGTCTGTGTAGCTATCGTCATGTCTCGAACATATCAAGGATTCGGCAATTGAAGAACATAGTTTGTTTATTGAGTCTGTATTTACATAAAGCCAATACATATAATTAAAGTTTTTGCGAGACAGAAATATGGAAACCATGTGTCTTACGAAAATAAAGTCACTTCTGGCTTGTTCCATCTAAAAAACAAAAAGCGTAATAATGCTCTAGAGTTTCTTTCCGAGAGAACCTCACAAGATTCAGAGCAGATTCCCCAAATTGAGGATTTTCATATCAGTCACCTCTCACAGACAGAAGCAGTCTATAGCAAGATAAAAGACGATCTTAAAACAGCCGCAAACACATGCCTTCATCTTTTGTATACCTCCCAACTGCTACCACTTAAAGATAATGCGTCTACCACACCGTACATCTCCGTCACCACATCAATAAGGAAAGAATCCCTCAAAGATAATGCCTTGTCATATTTGCTTACACAATCTCTCTGACTTCTTGAAGTATCGAAAGATCTTTCACCGAGTTGTCTATAACAGGTGGTCTTGCCGCTAACTTGTTGTTAGCAACTCTTGGTTCTGCTAATAGTCGAAGATTTGTTCGATAAACATCGTTATTTTCGATTTCGCATGTTTTAATGAGTTCGTCTGTTTCTGGGTTGTTAATTGGTATTGTTTTAGTTCTAATTGGTCTGTGATTTATTTGGGAAATTTGTGGCTTTCTGTGTCGAGTTTTCTTTTAAGTATTGAAAGGATATTTTCATGACAATTTTTTTTATAAATTTTTCATGTATCTAATTACGATCAATTGTTTTTTTTTTGTCGGAAAAAATTGACAATAAGAAACTACAACGAATTTCGAGTACCTAATTATTCTGTTTTGTTAAATCAGCGTATACCTAGCTTCTGTTAACATAATATCCTGAATGAAACCTTTAATTTCTTACATAAAAAAACCATTTAAAGAAACAGAAATTTTAAAAACTTCAAGCATATATTAAAAACAATAGTAAATTCCGTCTTAAGCGATAACTTAACACACAAAACGTCCGATAACTTGCGTATTAGTGCCGGTTTATTTACCTTAGCAACGCCGAACCTGCAAAGCACAGCACGGTAACACTAATGTAGCACAATCAGTTGGAAAATTATGGAACTGTGTCGATAAATAGTTCGCGAATTTGTTGGATGGCGTTTGCGTCGAGGAGGTTAAGCGGAGCGTGTAGACGCGTGTTCGCGCCGCGGTTGGGTGCCGTCGACTGTCACTCACGGCCTATGCCGGTGAAGCCACGCCGGTCGCGCGCGAAACCATCATGAAATTGCTTTTCTATACTTCAGCGGTGCCAATGACCCGTTTCGGTCATCAGCTGTTCAAGTTTTTTTTAGTAGGTAATTGGTGCGGCTTCATCATGAAATGACTGGATCTTTCCCGAGACTTCAAATAGGAGAATGAAGAATGCACGGTGCATTCTTACTGGATCAGCTATAGCTTTTGATATTCTGATATTGGCTGTTATCAGTGAAAATTGAATTTGGGCTCCGTTATAAGTATGCCCTGGAGCTGCAAGAGTGTTAATGAAGTAAGTACTAACACGAAAAACATATCGTAGGTAATGTACACACTCTGTAATCAGTAGGTGATAAGATAGTCTATATATCAGATCCTCTGGTTGACAAAACCATTTTTTTACACTGTCTATATGCATATTTTTATCTGTGCCTTCAAGTACATTTTTAAAGTACGCACGCACGTGATGAGGAAAGTAAAAACTATAAAATGTGAGTTTAAAAATAAACTATTTCTGACTTTATCCTGAATGCCTATAGAATAAAAAATCTAATACCTTTAAACGAGCAATTCTTGTATATGTGTATATATAATCTAAATTTCGGAAACGGCTCCAACGATTTTCATGAAATTTAGTATGCAGTGTGTTTCGGGGGCTATAAATCTATGGTGGTGACCGAGTAGAGCTTGGTCACCCATGTACTAAAGTCTAATTGTAATAAAATCCCAGAAAATTAAAGAATATGAAACCTGAGTGACACAACCTGGGACAGACTGTTGTCCGGCCGGTCCACTCAACGGTGACAAGTCAATTTGATAGATTGTCATTATTCAACAGTTGGGCGCAAAGGATACCCTGTTCTGTTTGGTTGAAAAAGGGACAGCAATTAATGTTACTCCGTCAAAGTAATATGAGTTTAACGAATTTATACAGGTTTTGACTGCGTAATTTTGTTCTTAAAAATAAGCATCTGTTTCCTTCAACCTTTAAACCGATAGTATTCAAAGTAAGCCTTATTGTATCTATGGCGATCCACCTGGCGAGATCTCGACAAACCCATCGCTTCTAAATATTAAACCTATACGCAAAAAGGATGTTACTTGGGCAAAAAGTGACTTAGAACAAGCCTTTGCTTTACACTTAGATGATGTATTCGTACCAAAACCTATCCAAAACCCTGAATGGCCCGACTACAAGGAACTCCTCAAATGCCTCAAACTGCCTTCAACTTTACCTGCCAATCAAAATGATTAAAAAAACTGAAGCCGCTGCTGTCATAAAACACCTGGATCGAAATAAGGCCACAGGATAAGACCTAATCACAGCCAAAATTGTATGCGAGCTACCTGGAAAAGCAGTCTTATTTTTAACACATTCATTCAACTGAATCCTGAAAAGAAGTATCTTCCCAGAGCAATGGAAAGTGGCATAAATCTTATTGAATTTTAAACCTGGCAAAACTCTTGAAGAAGTCTCATCATACAGGCCAATCAGCCTGCTACCCATTCTGTCGAAAGTCATGGCAAATCTTTTCTTAAAGAGTCTAAACTCATTGATAGCATAGGCCAAAATTATACCTAACCTTCAATTTGGTTTTAACAGCCGCGGCGGGTTCGCGGTGAGTGCTAACGCGTACCCGTGTTCCTGCCATAAGCGGCACAGGAGGACACCGTGGAGTTTTAGTGGGTTGGAGTCCCACATAACTGCTCTATCTCCCCGTGGTGGCGCAGTATGCATTTCTCTAGCCTAAAAAAAAAGGCAGAAGCATGGCACCACAGAACAGGTTCATCGTGTTAGCTTCCTGAAAATTCATGTTCTAATTTAAAATAAATATTGCACATATGTTTAGTTATTTTGCGCTGTTTAAATAAAATAAGTCTTGAATTCTATTGAAATGTTTTGGTTGTTTCGGAAGTTTGTATTAAAACTAATATTAATTACTGTTAAATTAATACCATAAAACATGTTGATTTTATGTGGATTTTCTGAATATGTTTACATTTTTAGTTTGTTATAATTTTTGATATTTTTCATTGTAAGTAGCTCAATGCTGACTTCCGGACAAAATGTCGTGTTTATTTTCCATTGGCTGATGCTGGTCTTTTACATCGGTGTCAACGAGGAAAGGACAGCCAATCACAATCAATCATCATTGAGCTATAAAAAATTGTGGATCATGAGAGTCAGAAAAATTGGAGATGTTCTGTAAAGCCGATAACAAAGTATTACAATTATTTAATGAAGTACAGTCTTTGAATTCTTATATCTGGAAGTTTTTAACAATCGATTGGTTGAAAATTTCCACAAAGCTTACGAAAATAAGAAATATTACTGTGCTGCCTTCCTAAACATATCCCAGGCCTTCCAAAGTCTGGCGTGAAGGTTTGCTTTGTAAACTAAAAAGGGATTGTATTTTTATGTTCAAGTAACTTACTTTATTTGGTAAAAATATTACCTCTAATTTCCTTCCATACGTCATATTACGAGTCTTAACCTTGACAAAGGTATTTATTAATCAGATACTTCATCAGATAAGACTATTAGCAGGCAAACGCGGTTTGATGTTACGTATAACGTACGGCCCTATACAAGGCCATTCTTATCTTATTACATCAAACACCCTTTATTTTAATTAGCATTTTACTAAATTACGTGATACAAAATACATGAAATAAATAATAATATTAATAATAAAATATAATTATATTATTTTATTATTATTAATATCGTTTATTTATAACATAAGGCACATTTTCCATTAACATATCTTAAACATATAAAAGAAGACATTTGCCTGAACTAGGTTAAACCTGTGTTTCAGGCTATAAATACATGACAAAAACATTCAAAATAATGAATTGAGAACCTTCTTCGTTTTTTGAAGTCGATTATAAATAGACGCCACTGATAAAGATAAAGGAAATGGCTATAGGGAAGATATTAGGATTGAGAATATGGGACGAGTAGCCACGATTACTGTTCTGCAAATAACAACAAAAACTAAACTATCCCCCTCGTATATATGGAATATCTTTTAAATTGGTCCAATATCGGAGAAGGAAATAAACGAGAGCCAAACCTCGAATTATGACTTTTTACTAAGGAAATTCAGTCGGCGCTCTCTGCCCATATTTCCTCTTAAGCTTACCCTCATCTGCATCATGCCCGCCACACTATTCCCAACCACTGCAACCCCTGAAAGCCAGTATCAACATAGGCGATCAACAGAAAAGCATCGAGGAGATTGAAGGTTACTGGTTTCGAAGAAACGATACAAATAACTTGGATCTCACAACAAATTTAATCAGCAGAGCACAGCGAAGAAGAAGGAAGAAAATAGTAGATTATGCACCAAGAGGACAAAGCAGTGTCTTACGTCACGGGCAGCATATTAAACACTGAGCGTGACGAGTGACTGAGTCAACCGGGCGAGCACGGCCTCTGTGATAGGCTTGATTCACGCACTTTATCACGGATTTTGCTCCCAAAATGTGATAAAAATGTCTGACTCATAAGCCACAGCCCAGTATCACAATAGACCGTGCTCGCCCGACAGGAATCGACACAACTCCCTAGCTTTGCTTGGGAGTTATATTGAGTCCTGAGTGAAGCGAGGGGTTCAAGCTGCCCAAGACGAAGACAGACTTTATCCCAGAGGAACATACTCTACTGTTCACACCTTACGCGAGACGATAAAAAGCTTCTGTATGTATTGATTTAAATATTGTGTTTGATGCTGATTGTGGATCTGAGCATTGAATAAAATGCACTATAAGCTGCTTGACTTTCAAGTTTCTGCCAAATGTTGGAAATAAACTAAAAGGATGGATTCCGACACAGTCTTGACTCTTACGGTTGTTGTTCTCCATTGGAAAATTCTGGATTAGAATCAGTATCGCTCGTATTTTTTTGTCAACACGAATATTGCAATAAAATTCACTGAAAATCACAGCATCAAACACCATCATATGTTTCACATTATTTGAGATCGCGCCTTATTTAAAAACCCGGCCAAGTGCGAGTCGGACTCGCGCACGAAGGGTTCCGTACTTGGTAAATTGCGGTTTACGATTTATGACGTATATTAAAAAACTACTTACTAGATCTCGTTCAAACCAATTTTCGTTGGAAGTTTACATGGTAATGTACATAATATTTTTTTTTTAGTTTTATCATTCTCTTATTTTAGAAGTTACAGGGGGGGGGACACATTTTACCACTTTGGAAGTGTCTCTCGCGCAAACTATTCAGTTTAGAAAAAATGATATTAGAAACCTCACTATCATTTTTGAAGACCTATCCATAGGTACCCCACACGTATGGGTTTGATGAAAAAAAACATTTTTAGTTTCAGTTTCAAGTATGGGGACCCCCAAAATTTTTTGTTTTTTTTCTATTTTTGAGTGTAAATCTTAACGCGGTTCACAGAATACATTTACTTACCAAGTTTCAATAGCATAGTTCTTATAGTTTCGGAAAAAAGTGGCTGTGACATACGGACGGACAGACAGACAGACAGACAGACAGACAGACATGACGAATCTATAAGGGTTCCGTATTTTGCCATATGGCTACGGAACCCTAAAAAAGAGTTCTGCTTTAGGTGGCCAGTTCGATTTTCGAACAAACCTTTTTATAATGCCTTATGGGCATTTTTTTACTTAGTTTTCCACGAGTTTCCACACGAATTAGACGTTCCAAATTCAAATCACTTTAGTCCCTTGAAAATTTCATAATATTTTACCTTCCTTGGGAGGTAAAATATAATGCTATAAATAATGCTTTACTTAACGTTTAGATTGCATGATATGTCATTGTCGAGCAGGTGGTGTGAAAACAAATTTTCCACATCCTTCTAATCCAAGCAATAGATCTTTTGATCTTTTTCTTGAGACCAGTTGCTTAGAACTAAGATACACAGATAGTTATATCTAGATATTATAGCTAACATATTAAACTGAGCCTCCATCAGGACCTTTACAACTCTTTGCTTAACCCCATAGATAAGCTTAGCTACGGCTATGATTCACAACTAAGACTCAAGAGAAGTTGGTGACTGAAGCCGGCTTGCTTCAGTCACCAAAGTAAACAAATAAAATAATAAATCCGTCATGCACAATCTCTATGATACTCAGTGTGTCATCTCACAAATGTCGTGAACGATGGATGGTCTCCATTCGACCTGAATATTTTCACAAAAATTGGGCCAACACTTGCCAACGCATGAATGAGTAATTTTAAATTTGAGTATAATTTCCTAATCATACTTTTTAATAAACGCTTTGAAAATGAGCTGAATTTTGTTGAAGTGTGTGAAAGGAGATGTGATGTGGGGAAATCTGGATGTTTATTACATCATTCTTTTGATCGTTTCCCAATTTATTTTGTGGTCGGTGCAACATGTATTGTCTTCGATACTTAGAGAAGTAGTAGTACTGATAGAGATCAGTCTACGTCTCAGTGGGTCCTTTCAACCAATTATCACCATACCCAAAGTCTATCCATCATTTATTGGGTCTTATTACAATATATCTGTTGAGTAGGAATTATTTAATTAGAAATAGTGCAAACATAGAAAATTTAAAGTATTAAAATTAGCATTTAGAAACGTGTGGCTCTCTAGGCTGACTATAAAAAAATACACGTAAACTTTCATTTTATTATTTTATCTAGGTATAAACCTGGCGATGAAAACCATTTCCATTATACACTTTATCCACAAAATCTTTAGCAAAAAAAAAACGTTAAATGTATTTCTGCACTAAAATACGTTTTTTTTAAATAAACCCGGATCTTACTATTCTGAAGCCGAGTATCGAAACTGCAAGTAGAAATTACGCCACGCGTCGAATCGCCTACAGAAACATCGGATATCTCTCAACACCTCCAAATGTTTCGATTTATATTTACACTATGTATTTCGTTTTCAGCTATATCAGTTTCATAAATAAATAACTTTAAAGAAAGTTTTGCAAAATAAATCTTCTTCGAGTCTGATAACTCCGTTTGAAGGTCACTCGGTCCGATGACCTGATGAGGGTCGCGGGGATCCTATGGATACTAGAAGCACAGGACTGATCGATATGGCCACGCTTGGGAAAGACCTGTGTTATACAGTGGACGTCTTTTGGCTGAAATGTTGATGTTGATTGGTCGGTCGAAGCAGTGGACAAAGCTTTGCTACGATACCAGGTAGGCAAGTACATAAATTTGTATTATTTACTTTGTATTATGACATCATGAGGAAAAGCGCCCTTAATTGTGAATTATAATATGAAGAGTAGTATATACTTTTTCAGCTCAAAAATAATAATGACATAAAATTATAAACAAAAATAGAAGTGTTTTCATGTTAATCACACATTTGACGCAGAAGCGCAAGTACAGTCGGAACTCTTTCCCTCCACGAGACAATCGTTGATGTACGTCGCTTACTTTATGTAAAAAAAATGCAATATTGTGGTGGTGTACAGATCCACATCTTTTTGTCTATTTACGTTTTATAACACTATACAATCCCCACTTTTTTTATCTTTTGAAATTCACCAACTCCTGTGACTCAATTTTATGTATTCTTCGATACTGTTAGCACCTGAAAGCATACTTTTAGTTGCATCCGATTTGTTTTAATATCCACAACTTAATTTATATTGCTAATTTGTAAAATCTTGGAATATTTTATACTCTGACATTTTCATCTGATCTGACATCTGTCTATCTAATTTATTTTCTTAAACCATAGACATAACATACCATGGACTAGATCTTCTTAAAGCTCGTTGTACATTATATTTAGTACATTATTATTTTCATAATAAGGGCAGCGGCAGACTGCCCCCTCTGTAACCCGTTTTTTTATTCGTTCTGGTCTCGAATTCTTGATTGAGATTCGAATTTGAAGTTTAGAAAATATGACAGAACGAGAAAATACGGGTGTCAGTTTTTTAGTTTGATTCTGGCAGGGAACGCTGAAAGGTTTTTCTACTTAGTATTATGATGTGTACTATAAATTTAGTTTATCTCAAAAACTCTCTAAACCATAATAACCCGGTAGTGTATGTGTAATAGTATCTGAAGTGCACTAGTTATAATATAAATAGTAAGTGTTATACCGTGTATTATTTGTCCGACGCCTTGCCTACCCCTGTAGGAGGGTTCACTGTACGGCGTGTAACACCCCATCCTGGTTCCTCATCACTCCTTGCTGCCTGCCTTCCTAAGTGCCTACCATATACCTACCTGCGTATCTGGCTACCAGCCGTTTTCACTCCTTGCTGCCTGCCTTCCTGCCTACCGTATGCCTACGTAACTGCATACCAACCTGTGTGCCTGCTTGTCCGTCGTGGTGCCAGCTCACCTGCCTCTCGAGCATGCTACGACTGCCTGCCTAACTGACGACCTCAGACGACGTGTGAAGCCAGCCGTTAGAATTTCTATTCTCAATATCCTTTTTCTTAGTTTTAATTTATAATCACTCTTATTTATATTTACGTAGCTTAATGTTATAATATACATATTTTTAAATTCTTCCTCATCTTCAATTTTTTTTACCCCACTCCTCACATGAGGAGTTTTCAAGAATAGTTTAATTTTTGAAAACATTTTATTGAAATCAGCCATGAGTTACCTTCGTAGAACGAAACCCGCAAGTGTTAACTAGAAACATTAAAATACATGCACACTGACTTATCACATGGCTTGCGTTGCAGTGCATTATCGCCTCATAACAGGTTGGAAGTAACTTAATACTGAAAACGATTATGAACATGACACCGTTTCAACACAATACATGACTAAGATATGGGGGAGATTGGGTTTCCCCCCAGTATTGTTTGTAAACAGAACGTAAAAGATATAGGAGAAATAAAAATAAACATTTTAATTTAGTCATATTTTATTTAAGTTACATGTAGGCACAGTAGTGCTACATAGGCGGAGTTACTGCAACAAGACATTCTTTAAAAATAAACCTATGGGCTAAAAAGTCTACAAAATACAAATACTAGTTACTGCTATTTTAAACTGTATACCTACGATGAATACCATGAGTTTTTTTTTATACGCAAAACTACAAAACATGCACCAAAATCGAGACTACAATTTATAATACGCAAACTAATATCTACTATACAGAGTGTTTTTTGATATCCCATATCTTATAATAATTATTGCATCAATATACAGAAAATGCTAAAAAAATACCATACAAAAATAATTCATATATCACTTGATTCTTTGATATGGTCACATTCATACCCTAGAGTTCTAGGCTATCAAAAAAACACCTAGTATATATAATACAGCGTAGAAAACTGCAGCGGGCCCGGAAAGTTGAAGTTAAGGAAAACCACAACTATATATTGGGTATGCTATATTACGACTTAAGTTAACTTAACGCTATCCAGCTATTTTTGATGATGACCTCTTTCAGTGCAGTAGTGCACTGAAGGTTCTTATTAAAGAACTATTGTCTTCCGTCATAACCACGACATTAAATTCCACATAATCACTATCAATGTAACCACAATGCATCACAGCTTGACTTCATCACTTTGAATAGCTGATCTGCACCAGAATCAGGTTGCTTTTCCACCAGAGATGTGCTATGCTGCGTTGCTATGGATGCGTTGGAAATCCATCTATCACATTCATTGGTTAACATGGCATAGAACTGGTAGAAACGGCAGGCTTATTACGCAAATGCTTTATGTCTTACTTATATATATTCTATTTTATTTTATTATTTAAGTATTTTCCGTTTCCGTTAGTGTGTCCGTGGCATCAACAGTGCGCCCTATAACAATATTATTTTTATTTTTTAATATCGCTGCACATGCTGAGATGGGCGCCTTTTTGCTCTCGCACGGGGTTTTTTGTTTTATTATTGTTTAATTTTATGCTTATTTCTCGTGTCTCCTGTGCGGGTCAATTTTTTTTTTTCTTTTAGTTACAAACATACAACCACAAATCCACACAGATCCATCCAAACTTTCACAATTGTAATATTACTAAGACGCGTGTTATGGAGGCGTGCTATGCAGTGGTGTAGCTCTGTGCAGAGTAGAGTACCAATAGTAGCCGCTCCCCGTGCCTCCCTTCTGTCCATGCATCGCATAGCTCGAGCTGCGCACCTTCCTGGCACAGCTACCTCGCTACGACGCATATTCATATCACATCACTAGCTCCAGCAGCTTAGTATTAGTGGTATCACACAGTTTTGTAGCTGTCATATCTATCTCTGATGGAAAAGCAGCCATAGGTTACTTTACTATCAACTACAATGTAGCCAAGGTCGCTGACTAAGAAATGCAGCTGAACGCAATATTTATGGAGCATGAGTGTGTTTATTTGGGTCCCAATAACAATGGTTCTGGTGATGCAACGGAACGTTTTAAGTTTTCTTTACGACCCGTTTGAGTGCAGGCGCCTACAGTGACTATGAATTGGGATGGACATTATTTTTTGCGAATGGTTTTAAAGAAGCACTTAGAGACAAAATTAACTTGATATAAGGCAAGCCTTCACTTATTAGAGAAGAAATACATATTCGATGTTAGTTCAAAAAGTATTAAAAATTTTGCCGAAGATAATGCTAATACTTTGCACAAAAATAAAATACATTTTAAACCTTTTTACAGTTTCAAATAAGGAAAAATAAACAGTGAAAGTGTATATTCTTGGTCAAAAGACATGTTAAAAGTTAAATAAATTATTCTGAAACTGACCAAAAATAAATCGCCATTACTACGACTATTATTTAAATTACGCACATAATGAATCTTTCTTTAACTGTCTAAATTGTCATTTTCAATGCATTACTCGTTTACTTGAATATTTTAATCGTAGATATCAATAAAGGCATCCACTATAAATAACGTTCGTTAGTTTGGCACGTCGTTTTTTTTTTAAAGTTTGCTTTAAAGTTTAAAGATTCTATCAATATTTTTTAGTCATAGGCGCTGTCCTAATACAACGTGAAGAAAATGTGACCGTCGCGTTCCTTAGTATGGCAAACACGAACGCGTCGTCGCACCGGCAGAGGGCGCTTTTCGATTTCGCTATTCAAATGAACGCGACGATTGCGTTTTATAAACCATATTTTTGCTAGTATGAACCTAAATATTCTTTTATTTAGGTTCATACTTGCAGTTTTCAAGAAAACACTCACTGTTCCATAGATGTTCCAAAATTAGAGACAAATTTTGACACAGCACATGGTCACCCTACTCGCGCGACACGATTACTTACGTCAGAATTAAAATAAAACTGTTAAATGTAACGATGACTCTTTGATGTCACCGCTATTGCCGCGGGCGTGGTAGGGTAGCATATACAGCGATTATCGCCTACATTGTAGATGGCGCTGCCATCACGTAAACATCGCGCTCCGTTTAATTTTAGTTAAAAAAATGTTTATAATCGTTTTTTCGTTCTAATTTTAGTATAAATATCAACCAGTTAGTGTAATGGATCATATCAAGTGTTATCTTAGCTTAAATAACTCTGTGAACCCTGAACCAGTCTATGTGATTAAAATAGTGCCATTCTTTCATTTATAGGTGATTCGATTTCAAAACAAAACCAAAATTGTGTTTGTGCTACTGAAAACAAAGACATTGACTCAATAAACGCATAAACAGACTTGTTTTATCAGTTCTAAACTAAAAATTATGTATAATAATCAGTGTTTTAAATTTTCAAACTGTGCGTCGGTTTTTAAATAGAAAGCTTGTTAACCGCCTTTCCAACGAACTTTTAAAAAAGTTGCCCATACACAACCGTAATTTGGACTGATTTAAATCGTCACAATAGATTATATGCGAACGTCAAAGATCGCCGCGTGATAGTGCGTGAGTTCGGATCCCACTACAGGCGTGTTCTTTTTGTGTTGTTATTATCACAAAAAAACTATCTAAAGTAATTATTTGAATTGAATTCAACAATTTTCAAGATAATATTGGATTTATTATTTAATAATAATAATATTTGACCGTATAAGCATGCCTCTTAAACGTACACCACCTACAACACCCAGGATTATTAAAATTACAGAAAACTGTGCGCCAGACACATCTACTAGCGCCACCAAAGACACTTTGGCTATGGGCACATCAATTCGTACGCGATCACAAAAGCAGACGCCAAATTCTCAGAATACGGATTTTATGTCGGAAATAAGAACCATTATTGCTGAGTTTAAACAGGAACAAAATAGTAAGCTTGACGCTCTACAAACATCGATAAGCGATATTAAAAAACAAAATATTGGAATTATTCAATCAATAGAACATCTATCTGAAGATTATAATAACCTAAAAAAACAGCTGGAATTGATTGAAAAGGAAAAGCGGGAAAATTTACAATACATTTACACTCTAGAAAATAGAATTGAAAACCTAGAAAACGCGCAAAGAATCTCCAGCATTGAGATTAGAAATATTCCTCCTAGGAGAGGTGAAACTAAAAACGATCTCGCAAAGTTAATAAATACAGTCGGACAAGCAGTAAACCTCACTATTGAAAATAGTGACATAAAAGACGTCTTCCGGATTAGTACAAAATCCGAAGAAAACAAACCTATAATATTGGACTTCAACTCAGTTTTACTTAAAGAAAAGTTTATAGAACGCACAAAAAAATTCAACAAGCAACATAAAGAAAATAAATTGAATACATCACATCTTCATATCCACGGCTCCAGTAAACCTATCTTCATAGCAGAAAATT
The DNA here is from genome assembly GCA_949775005.1 of Orthosia gothica. Lineage (NCBI taxonomy): Eukaryota > Metazoa > Arthropoda > Insecta > Lepidoptera > Noctuidae > Orthosia > Orthosia gothica. Next base: position 4,659,923 of record OX459042.1, read on the forward strand.
TAACCAGCAAAGGCAAGAGGCTGTTTTTCTTAGCGCGAGATTTCGCTAAGACCTATAACTTTGCGTATTGTTGGGCCGCCCATGGCAAGATTTTTATTCGAAAAACAGAAGGAGACAATCGCATACGTATAAATTCAGAGGATGATATAGACAAGCTTAAGTCAGAGTATGTACAACTATAACTAGTCACTTTTTCTTTGCTGCTGCCATGCTATTCTCTAAGAGACAGTTTCTTGGCTGTGCTCGTCGACGAGCTCGTCAGCGAGACAGTCTTGAGATCGACCGATCGTGCAGCGCTGATTCAAACGGTATTCTCTAGTGCGGTTATGGTCGTCGACGAACTCTAGGCCTGACATCGCCCGTCACAATTTCGTAGACGAATTAGGGCTTGAAACAAATTATTAAAATTAAAATCGATAAATCTCGACTGAGAGTTTTAGGGACTTAAAACGTATAATATAGGTCAATTTTCAAGTATTTTAAGTAATAGAGTGAAAATACAAACGATTTCATAGTCATAAGAGTTTAAATAATGCATTTTTATGATTGCATTTTAAGGCTGAATGACAATTTCTTTGCCTATTTCGTAAGTAAAAACAACGCGCTGTGACGCTGCCAGACATGACACCCAAACACAGCAAATCTTGCAAAATCGCAACCGACGGTTTTTATTTAATAATTTGTTGTTCGTTTTTATTTCAAGTATTTTCAAGATGAAAAACTGTGAAGTGCTTTCACAGCGATTGATTTTAACATAGTTCTGTGACTGTGTGAAATGTAAGTATTGCAAAATGTGACGATATTATTGTTGTCGAATAAATATATAATATGTTTATCTTTAGATAAAATATAATAGTACTGCGTTGAAATACATTTGCAGGATGAAAACCAGGGCTATCTTGGCATAAGAACAATATGACAATGAAAACCAGCTGAACACAAAACAATTGGTGAGGTTTTTTAGAATAGTCTTAATAGGTATGTTATATTTTTTGTATTTCACTAATTTATTTATATATCGTATTTCAGTCTGAGGCTAGATGACCACCTGCAGTGCCTCATAGGAGAGAAGCCTCAATTGCCTCTTTATGTAAGTTTAGCTTAATTGTTGGTTCAGTGTAAGAAGCTCTAGATAATTAAATAGTGTTGTCATTTTTCATACCCAGGTTGGACCAAGTTGTTGGGGTTTTTTTTAACAGAAGCCAAAAATTCGATTAACCTGCAATACTATAATGTGTCTGCCTATAATATCTGAAATATCCATCACATCCATCCATCACATCTACTCTCTTTCTTTCCTTCAGAAACAGAGTAGATGTGATGCTGGTTTACATAGTATCCTGCACATATTTTTACCTCTAATAGTAATTTTTTGCATTTTTATGTTTACAGCTCCTCGTAGGCGGCGTTTGCTAACGGTACGAGGCCATCTAATCCAATGCTCATTTCTCAACAACCTTCACAAAGGCAGACACAAAGGGAGCTTAACTATTGAAGAGAGGCATTTGGAAAACCAGCAACTCCTTATTGGCAACCAGTAGACGAAATTGGATATGTATAAGGAAATAAGCAAGTGGTCAAGAGAAACCTGAGCACTGCAGGATTTATGTGCATTCATCAGAAGAGGAAGTTGAATGCCTGGAACATGATTTTAATATAAATTATAAATATAGATATTATTATAGTTTAGATTATGAGAGATGTTAAGAAATTTTATTACAAATTTCTACTATGTGGTCTTAGTTACTTAAATTATACTTACTTAAATAGTTATAAAAGATTATAAAAAAGATACTTCAGATTAGAAACAAAAAGGGTCTCTAAAATCTATCTCTATTCCGCCTTTGTACTCGTATTAATAAGTTTTCCTTGTAAATGTTTATAACTTTTATGGTGTACAATAAAGAATATTCTATTCTATTCTCTATGCATAATTTCATCCAGTTTCATTCTGGCGTTGTTGAGTAAGAAACATACATCCACACACACATCCAAACCAACAAAATTTCCCATCCAAACTTTCACATTTATAATATTAGTTAGATTAAAAACCAAGAAGAATTACGTTACGCGCAAAAATAGTGGCTTTTGGATTTGACAGATAAAAACGAGGCTGTAAGCCAGGCTGCGAGCCTATTCGACGCTGTTTTTTCTTACGGAATACCAAAATGTATGAAGAACTGTCAACTTGCTCGACATTGAGTAGTTCTAACTCACGGCCGTCACAGCTTAGAGCGCTAGTGTTGCTATTCGCGGCTTAGCGAATACCAAACTGTAGATTCGTCGCTGGCACAGCACTGCGCTCAAGGCTGTATCCTTAGAGAATAGCACTGTATTGTATAAAAAAACATGTGCCATTGTTAACGTTAATACCTAATATTTTGTTAATATGATTTAAAAAACATTCCTAATACTAGTCTATACTTTAAAAATATTATGATTTTAATATCTTTAAAAAAATTGTTCCTAATTAGATGCAATTGTTATAATATTCACTCACATTATACCTCATTTTATTCACTTACACACACTCACATACACACTATTACACACCCGTTATTTGTTATAGCTATGGTTTTAATATCTTTTGTTAAGATCTTATGCGTTGGATACAGTGCCAGTCGATGGCTGCTTAAATACATAGATCAATTAAATTGCACCCTAAAATATATATTTTTTGAATAATGGATGACTTTAACGTAATACTTAACAATGATTTGGATTCTGTTACAGTAGCTCAATCTGCGTCTTGTGATATTGACGACTGCAACTCTTTGTTAAAAAATCCTACAAAAACCCTAAAAATATTAACTCAAAATATACGCAGTATTAATTGCAACACGCCCAACTTTCAAACTTTACTTGCCAGGTCTAATGTTGATTGGGATGTTATTGTCCTAACTGAATGCTGGTTGCAGCGTAACTCTAATGTTCCTGAATTAGATGGTTATATTTCATTCGCTACGCTCAATAATCAAACACAAAATGAAGGTGTGGTTATTTACTGCAAAAATATAGATCAGTACAGCGTTGAGGAACCGGAAATGTTGGATTCAAATTGTCTTATTTTAAAAATAAGCACAAACACTGTAATTGTTGCTGTCTATCGTCCACCTAGTCATAAAATCATCGATAACTTTTTAACATCCCTTAACGATTGTCTAAGCAAACTATCATCATTCCAAAATATTATATTAGTTGGCGATATTAATATTGATATTGTTGAAAATTCCCAAGACAACAGATCCTACACCTATCTCAACCTCATCGCTTCTCATGGTTTGCTCCCAGCTCACACAATTCCTACTCATAGTCGCACGTGCTTAGATCATATGATGATAAAGACAAGATTACCAGCTAAGTGCTATGTTTCTCAAACTTCAGTTACAGACCACAACAGCGTTTTACTATTTCTAGACCATACCAGTAAGAAAAGCCAAGGTATCAAAACGTTTAAAAAACTAGACGACGAAGGACTTGAAAAGGATGTTTAAAATATAAATTTCCAATGTATTTACAACATTTCAGATGTTAACGAGGCAACAAATTTTTTCATACACTCACTAAGTCAAGCCATAAATGATAACACGAAACTTATCACTACATCCAAACGTAAATTAATATTGAAGCCTTGGATAACACCGGGCCTTCTTAGATGTATGCGAAACCGTGATCAATTACAAATTAAAGTATTAAAAAATCCAGATAATGAAATAGTACGTGCCACCTACAAAAGATACAGGAACTTTTGCAACACCTTATTAAAGAAAGTTAAGCAAAATTACGAACAAGAACTGATTAAGCAAGCAGGGAAAAACAACAAGAAACTTTGGGAAGCAATTAAAAATATAACATATACCAATAAAACAAAACAGCAATCCACACAATTAATCTCAACAGACAATCCTATAGAGTCCATAAATTCAGTTAACTCATTTTTTGCAAATGTAGGAAGGAAACTGTCAGAAAAGCTACTCTCACAACATATAAATTTTCCAAATTACAATGCCAACAGCCATCTGATAAATTCTCCTCAAAGATCCTTTGTCCTTCTGCCTACTGACGAAGAGGAAATACAGTCCTTAATAAGTAATTTAAAAAGCGAGTGTGCGGTCGGCGTTGATAATATATCTGGATCCTTTTTAAAACGTTTTTCCAAAATTATTAGTCCCCCACTAACATACTTATGCAATCTCTCCTTTTCTACTGGAATATTTCCGCAGGCATTCAAAACTTCCAGGATTGTACCCGTATTCAAAGCAGGAGACAGATACTGTGTAAATAATTATAGACCAATCTCCATACTGCCAACATTGTCAAAAATATTAGAACGATTAATGAACACCAGGCTTACTAAATATCTTGAACAAAACTCTCTTCTATCTCCTTCTCAGTTCGGATTTCGATCTGGCAGGTCTACAGCTGAAGCCGTCCACGAACTAACAGATCACATAATTAATAAGTTAGACAGTAAAAAGAAGACCTTAGCCATTTACCTAGATTTAGCCAAAGCATTCGACACAGTATCTGTTCCCATTTTGATTAAAAAGCTCGAAAATATGGGAGTTAGAAGTCTGCCGCTGCAACTATTCACAAACTATCTATCTAACAGAATACAAAAAACAAAAATAGGAAATTGGGTTAGCGATGAACTTTCGAACCAATACGGTGTTCCACAGGGCAGTATCCTCGGCCCAACATTATTCTTAGTTTATATAAACGATTTATGTAATATCAGTTTAGAAAACGGAAAAATTATCACGTTTGCCGATGATACTGCCTTGATATTTCATGCTAACACTTGGGATGAGGTTAGACAATATGCTCAACAAGGGTTTGATACCGTCTATAAATGGCTGCATTACAACTTGCTAACCCTAAATGTGGATAAGACGAAATTTATGATTTACTCACTTAAGCCGCAAGATCAACCTGATTTCGACTTAAAAGCTCACTCTTGTGATAATATCAACCAGTGTTCCTGCCCTGGCTTGGTTAAAACTAGTTCCATTAAGTATCTTGGTATAATTATAGATTCCAGACTCAGCTTCCAGCAACATATAGAATCCCTCGTTAAACGTATACGCAAATTAATTTATATATTTAAAAACCTACGACATATTTCCAATTCATCAGTTCTTAAGAAAGTTTACTTCGCATTATGCCAATCACTTATATCATATTGCATTACCACATGGGGCGGTTCCTCTAAATCATACATGATCAATCTAGAAAGAGCCCAAAGAGCAGTATTAAAAGTTAGTTGCTTTTTCCCAATCCTATACCCAACTTCTGAACTTTATCAACACTGCCAGGTACTTACAGTCCGGCAATTATTCATTATCATGACGGTATTAAAAAAACACGCTGAACTACCCCTAGATCCCGATCTCCTAACACAAAACAGAAGATCAATCAATGTTTGTCCAATCATTCGTTACAACACAAGTTTCTCTCAACGGTTTTTCTGCTTTCTTGGTACTTTTCTATACAACTCTATGAATAATAAACTATTTCTATACACGCATACGAAAGAGGTTTGTAAAAGGAAATTAAGGAATTGGCTGTTAAACCTTGACTACATTTCCACGGAAAATATTTTAAAACCAGTGTCATAAACTCATACACGCACATTAACACTCACACTCTTACACTCACACATTTACACCCTCACATTACACTTATACAATCACTCATGCACATATCCTTCTCATTTCTCCATTCTCATTAGTTACATAGGTACCTAATTATTGTTTGTAGGTACCTACATACTTTTCAGGGAATAAGATACTTCGTTTGTATATTTTTTGCAGAATTTTTAAATTTTATTTATGTTTGATTTTATTTTAATTCTCTTTAAACTTAATTTTCATTTAATTTAATTTAATTGTATTCTTCTTTAATCTTAAATTTCGATTTTTTAAAGACTACACGTAAATTATTTCATGGTAAATTATTTCTCTATGTAAAATGGGTGATCTGTAACACAGGGCCTTACCTATCTCAGACACCCTTCTCCATATAAGGTTAAGTATTATGATAGTCACTGTATTTTGATGTCGAAATAAATAAAGATTTTTTATTATTATTATTATTATATTACTATAAGACAGTTCCTGAATTTAAAATTGCAGTCCTTGAATAGAGATTTATTACAAGCAGGTAATTTACAAAGCACGCTGTAATGTTGCAGCAGGTGATATTGTGCCATATATTATCTGTGTACCCACTTTTTACCTACCTACTTGTTAAATACCTGATGGTATTTGGTAGAATTTGACCTGAAGGTACACTAGCGAGAGATGGAAAATAAAACCACTGTGTACTGATCTGAGGTGACAGCTCATTTATTAAAAAAATAACATTTGCTTATACCCTAATCACGGTAACCAAACCATTGCGACTTCTAACTCGAAGCCAACGCCATCTATCGAGCACGCCAGAAGCTTTACAAAGAGTTCGGTCGTGAATATACCGCCCACCAAGGACGTTATTGGCGGAATGTCCTTCTAAACTGAACCGTGGCAAATTATGAATGCAAGTTGATCTAAACATTTGTACTACATGAGAAAATAATTTGAACTAAAATCGACAAGCTATGGTTCATAAACATAACTATAAAACTCAATTCGTAATGACTAACGAATGTTAAAATAACTTAGAGCTAAACATGAATTATTTTAAGTTATACAAACATAATATAAAATTGTAAACAGTGTAAAAGAAAACTTAAAATTTATGTTTTATTCGATTTTTCACAGTTGATTTAAAGTTTACATGCGTAAAAAAATGTTTGTATAAATTTATGCTAAAATGATAAAAAGTGTAAAATAGTTGAAAAAATCATAGTTAAGTAAAATATGTAAACAATAAATTAACAACAACAACATTCTTATTCAACTACGGGTAAAATACATATTTTGGATGTTGGTCTTTTGATTGTTGAGGATTTGGTGCGTAATGTGACAGCACGGGTGATGTGGTCATCGCCGGGATGTTTATCTATTACGCGACCTAACTACCAACGACTTGGCGGCAAATCGTCATCTTTAATTTATTGTTTTGTTTAATATTTTTGTCCTGGTGTTGTTTTCATTTGTACTATTTTAATCTGTTCATTCTTTATTCTCATTCGTTCTAGTTTGACCTATTTGCTTCTTCATTTTCGATTGTTCTAGTTTGACCTTTATATTCTAGTTTGAGCTAATTATTTTTGTTTGACCTAATTGTTCTAGTTTGACCTATTTGTTCTTGTTTGACCTATTTGTTCTTGTTTGACCTATTGGTTCTTGTTTGACCGATTTGTTCTTGTTTGACCTATTTGTTCTTGTTTGACCTATTTGTTCTTGTTTGACCTATTTATTCTTGTTTGACCTATTTGTTCTTGTTTGACCTATTTGTTCTTGTTTGACCTATTTGTTTTTGTTTGACCTATTTGTTCTAGTTTGACCTAATTGTTCTTCAATTTCCCAAAATTTTCATAACATTTCGTATGCATTAACTTGTGCATGCAACACATTAGTTTTAGGTGAACTTTTAGATGTGTTCCTACTAACTGCACCGGGTAGGATCTACCATAAGGTAATGTTCTGAGCATTCTACGCACGAAAACGATTTTCTATAAAAGTTTTGAATTGCTTGAAAGTTGGTAAGTCATTGTTGGAGTCATTGTTGCAAGTAATAAGCTCCCATTGTTTACGCGTTTCGTTGTCTAATTTAAAGGTAACAATGTGTATAACAATGACATCCCATGTCCTCACGTTTATATAATTTAGAATTATTTTCTTTAAATAATGCCCAATCCCCTTCCACTAATTCTAGCATTGTTTCTATGTATTCTAGCGTTAATCTATCTTTACCACATTTTTTTAAATTTGTCAATTCCTTTGTGATAACATTCTGTTGATCTTTCAAAACGTTAATTAATCCATCCATTTTTATAATTGATTTATGTTCTTAATAAATGAGCAAAATGTTTAATTGATTTTAACTTGATAAAATTTTCTAAACACAACAATTGTATAAGTTGATAAAATCTGGATAAATGAATAGGTAACATTTTTCTCAAAGATATAAAATATCCAAAATTTCTGAGTGTTGTTGCAACATAAGCAGTAAACTTATAACTAACAGCTGACTGGTTTTCTAAGTTCTAAAATTATCCAACAAAATAAAACAATTTATACAAGTCCCAAATTATAATTTCAAATTTTACAAGTGTTTTGGAAACTCACAAAATCAGGTATAAATCGGGCATAGGTTCCCCGTTCCTCAGTTTTCTATAAAATGTTCTAAGTCCTAAATCTAACATGCACACAAATTGGTAATATACTAAAAGTTTCTAAGTCTAAAAATATTCTTAAATTTTACAAGTCCAAGATTACGAAATTATTTTCTAAGTTGAAAATTCTTCACTATTATTTCCTTAAGTTTAACTTCTCGTTGGAATAGAGTTCAAAATCGTTTGACTCGACCTTTGTCCAATTCGTGGACAAGATAAATAAATAAAATGTACTCACAAAATTGCACTTCACACAAACACCGTTTTCAACCAGCAAGTGGCGCCCTCTTTCACCGCTATCAGAAGTCTGAACTGCGCGTGACGTCACCTGTGTCGTCGCGTGTAGGCTGCGCCTGCGTCACCATGCCGTCATCCAGCGATGTGTTGATCTGAGAGTGGTGCCCTCTGTGGCCACTTCTTCCTTGAACTAGTCCCGCCAACGCTGACTCAGCTCAGCGCCAATGCTGTGCGAAGCTTGGTCGCTGCCGATGCGGGGAACCGTGGACTTTAGCCGCAGCGATCCACTGCGAGTACCACGGATGAACTCACAAAAAACCGGTACTTATCCGGCTCGAAGGACCAATGTTAAATACCTGATGGTATTTGGTAGAATTTGACCTGAAGGTATACTAGCGAGAGATGTAAAATAAAACCACTGTGTACTGATCTGAGGTGATAGCTCATTTATTAAAAAAATAACATTTGCTTATACCCTAATCACGGTAACCAAACCATTGCGACTTCTAACTCGAAGCCAACGCCATCTATCGAGCACACCAGAAGCTTTACAAAGAGTTCGGTCGTGAACACTATTAGATTTCTTGTTTTACATTTAAAAGCACGTAGATTACCTATACTCCAGCCATTTTGAAGATACAATGTTTACTAACATTGTAAAATAGATGTTTTATAGGGCTACCCTCTAATCAACCACAAAAATAAAATGAATTCGATACAGAATGTTGTATCTGTTGTACATCGATTTTACTGAGTTAGTACAGATGAAAGTTAGTTTAAGTACATAAAATATCCTAGGTCATAGACTAGAAGATTAGATAAGAGCGAACCTAAAATGTTTACCCCTGCTGTCAGCTGATTGAGATGAGGGTGCTTTGATAGTAAATATTGCCTTTGTCTTAACCAGAGTATAGGTTAGGTTAAGACGACGACTAACGCCAACGAACTTGAGGAAACAAAATGCGCACGCGTTTTACACCTGCGCGACCCAAAATTTAGTAGTGTTTGTACTTGCCTTATTATTCTATGACTTTAAAAAAAAAAGCTTCAGATCAAAATGTAGATAATTAAATTGTCTTTGAGATGGTGTCGATTACATTATTATACGCCCAACGGTTTTGTTGTGATTGTTGTGTTTTTGTCCGTTTTAGACATAACTTTACAAATTATCATATTATACGAATAAAACTCAAAATTTTCTTAGATTAAATTTTAAGAAAATGGTCTAATGTAACATATATTTTTCAATTTTTTTTTTTTTTATATCTGCTGCTCAGGGGCCTTAATAATTATGATGTAAGGAACGATAATATCGAAAGCATGGTTTATGTGCCTCGTTCTTGCAAACGCTACCGCTGAGCATGAGGTCCAGACTTCCAAAGCTCGACTCTTAGATCGAGCAAAGTTTTAGTGAAAGTAGATCAACCAAACTTGTATCGCATTGTACATTATTTTTCATATCATCCCCCTTGCACAATCTTCTAAATTAATTCAACATTGTTAGTAAGTTGTTCCAAATAAGTAACGAAATGCATTTTGTCTTGATATTAATTACAGAAAAGAGCTGTTTTATATCAATATTTGAATCAAGTTATCTAGACAATTCCACTAGTTATCAAAAGCAAGTTAATTCTGTGAGTTTTCTTGCACTTTAAGTTTTATATTGAAATAAGTTTTGTTGCTGTACTTACAACGTCAGTACCAAAGCCCCAAAAGAAAGTGGTTGATCTCATTTCCATTTGGAATTTTTCACCATAATTTAAACAGAACTGTTGAAATTATGGTGTGCTTTTCTGTCTAATCCTTCTGTGAAAACTAGCAATAAATGATGTTATTTATGTAGTATTTTGCATACTCTAACTATTGGTTCATTCATATTTATCCCACAGATGTTAGAATCATAAAGGAAATCTATGTAAAAGTATTGATCAGATATCAAGATAGCAAGTTTTGAATGTCAAGATGGTTGTTGGTTCTTCACCTTTTCGAGTCGATGGAAAACTCTTTAGATATTTTGAGACTAGTAGGCAGCCACATATTAGCAGCTTCAGTGGTATATTTACTGTGTATCAGAGTTTCAATGTATGTGATGTGTAAGAAAATGGTTTTATTAAGAAAAGCTAACAAAGACAAGACTAGGTATTTGTTATGTATGAATTAAAACATATTATTTCTTGATAGCAGTATTATAATGAATGACATATATCCAGTCAACAACGGTAACCTAGTAACATGAATTTAGTCTATGACACTCCTCCGCCGTGATTTCCAAGAATCAGAGGCGCCGGGAGCAGCTGGTCGAGGTGGCGCATCCATGTGCGTCCGCTGTCGATCTCTATCTCATAGTGGGGGTTTCCCAGTCGGCGGGTCACTGTACCAAACTCCTACTTACTTCCTGATACTGAGTAATTGCGAGCTTGCACTCTGCTTCCGATTGCAAACTCTCTCACTCCTTCTCTTCTGCCCCTATGTAGTGCCTTTGGTGGAGCTCTAATCTTTGCTACCAATCTCGTTCTTACCTCTCTTCCGAAGCGTTATTAGTTTTCGTTAGCACCCCGCGTAGGATGGCTCGCGAACGTTTTGCTTTCTTTACATCGAACGGCATCGTCGCCAGATGTTATGTATGAATTAAAACATATTATTTCTTGATAGCAGTATTATAATGAATGACATATATCCAGTCAGCAACGGTAACCAAGTAACATGAATTTAGTCTATGACACTATTTATTTCAATTAGGCTTGTCAGTTAATTCATATTGAGAAGGCTCATACCCTTTCGCTAAACTAGTTCTTGTGGAGGAGAAGGGCAAGAAACTCCACGGCAGCTCTTTTATAGTATTTATCGATCGACCTTTTACAATCACATAAAGTAACGTTTATCACAATTAAGATCTAATTCATTGCCTTACCCATGTTATTTTGATTCTATAACATTACGCTTTCAGTGAAACCCCACGCCAAATGCAACTCTACCATTCAAATCGAAGGTCACATTGACACTACTGACATACCTAACTAAACAAATTGACAATCGGTGTTGTACACTTCACAATCGCTTAATTTTAATTATTTATTTATTTAAAATATTTATTAATTAGCCTGTAATGTGATGTTCAATCAAATAGCACTTTTGTTTTGATATGGAATAATTAGAGTGAGTTAAAATTGGGCGTAAATTTGTATCTAAAATAGATTTTTAAATCCTACTAATATAAATGTGGATGGATGGAGAGGGAGAGGAAGGCCAAAGAAAAAATGGATGGACTGTTGAGGAGTCTTACAAAAGAAAAGGGTGTCAGTGATAGCGTGACGGGGTGTGAGACAGTGATAGCCGACCCCTTATCCCAGTAAGGGCAAGAAGAAGATGAGTATTATAAATGTGAAAGCTTGTGTTTTAATCAAGCAAAAACAACTGAACATATTTGGATGCATTTTTGCACTCAGATAGTTCACAACCTGGATTAACACATATAATACTTTCGTCCCGATATAATTTTTCCCTTGGAATAGGAAACTTTTCACGCTAGCGAAGGCGCGGACAGAAGCTTGGATAAAAAAATGTATTATTATTTGTAGAAAGGACTGATACGATTAAGAAAATTCTTTCACAGTTAGGTAACTACATTATACCCTAATTTTTATCCCAGAAAGATGCATGGTTTCTGTGGGGTGGGTAACTGAAGCGTAGCCGACGACCTTGAGGAAACAAAATGCGCACTCGTTTCACACCCACGCGACCCAAAATTTACTATTTTTTTGTAGTTTCCTTATTATTCGATGAGTTAAAAAAATGCCTTACCTAGATCAAAATGTAGATGGTTAAATTGTCTTTCAGATGGTGACAATTTCATATAATATGCCCGCGGTGGTTTTAGTGCGATTGTCGTTTCTTTCTCCGTGTTACAAATTAATTACACTATGTTATACGAATGACACTCACAATTTTCTTAGATCAAATTATTAAGAAAATAGTCGAATGTAGAATACATTTTCCAAAAAAATATATATTTTCAAATCAGCTCATCCTTCACTCAGGGATATCTGTGTCTTAAGGGTACTAATAAAATAATGGATATGTCGAGTTTGTTTGACTCTGGTGTGCTCTATCTTTGTCAAACTTTGTTTTATTTATTTATTTATATAAATAAAATAAATAAATAAATATTCGCCTGCGTGAAAGTCGAAAATTATCCCAAGGGAACAAATTCCCGGAATAAAAAGTATCCTATGTGCTATGCCAGACAATAACCTAACTCTGTGCCAAATTGCATACAGATCCGTTATCAAAATCACACATCCGAACTTTCGCATTTATAATATTAGGTCCTTACCAATGATATTCAAATAAACAGATACGTTATACACTCACAAAACAATTGAAAAAAGTGTTCCGCGCAGCAGCGGCAGCACACATACACACTTTTCATTCATCTGACATTTCACTACAATGTCGAAAGGAATGGCTTGATAAAACAAACAAGAAAAAAAGAGACAGCTAGTGTTTGTCACTTGCGTGTGAATGTAAACAAACATTATTCTGACAACCAATGTTTTTTCTTTTTGTAACCTCCAAATATCAGAAAATTAGGAAAAAAAATTGAAATAAATTAGTAAATTGAGGTGTATTGCGTATTTACATATGGTATGAGATCCCTTCTGTTTTATGTAATTTGGTATTATAATTGGTACACTTTCTAAATACACACGATGGCATTTTTTTAATTTTGTTTTTTTTTCAACAAAGCGTATCGCTCTTCGCCATGCGTGACATAAACTAAAGACTAAATCATACAATTGTCTACTATTCGAGTCTTCACAATGCGCGCGCTTATAACATATCTGTTTATTTGAATATCATTGGTCCTTACCTATGAAATTGGCGTTTTGTCGCACTGGCCACTCTGATCTCAAATATCTCCTATTTGGTTTGGAATTCCAATTTTAAATTTATACAACTATTTACTCATGCTTTTGTGTTTAGAAAACCGTAATTCATTTTTTTTTTTCCTCTTTTGGTTTTTCTTTGCGCCAGTCAGTTTACAAAATGAAAAACTTTGAAATATCGCGTTATTTACGAGTACGAGGTCCATCGTGGCACCCAGTCCTGCAGAAACGGCTCGTAGGATTAATGATGTGTATGGCGACGGTGTCGCAAAAGACAACACCGTGCGTTTTTGGTTCCAACGTTTTCGTTCTGGAAATTTCGACCTGCAGAACAAGCCCCGTAGACGGCCGGAGACCAAAGTTGATAATGAAGAATTGAAGGCTATTGTGGAAGCGGATCCATTGCAAACCACGTCCGAGTTAGCTGCAGGCTGCAGTGTTAGTGATAAAACTGTTTTAATCCACTTGAAGCATATTGGGAAGATGAAAAAGCATGAAAGATGGGTACCTCATGAATTGAGTGCGGCAAACCGACAAACGCGCGTCGACTGCTGTGTTACATTACTTAACCGGCACAACAATGAAGGGATTTTAAATCAACCTGTGATGAAAAGTGGATCCTGTACACGGAAACTGTAATCGGAAATGCTCATCGCGATGGCTGAACCCTGGCGAACCAGCCAAATAGTGCCCCAAGCGAAAATTGACTCAAATAAAAAATTACTTGTGAGTGTTTGGTGGACTAGTGCCGGTGTCGTTCACTACAGCTTTCTTAAATCTGGCCAGACGATTACTGGCTACTAGCTACAGCGGATGTCTATTGTCAGCAACTGTAAAACATGTTGGAAAAGCTAGCTGCTTAACAGCCGAGGCTTGTCAATCGCTCTAGGCCACTGCTGCTTCAGGACAACGCTAGACCACACACTGCACAGCAGACGGCTATAAAATTAGAGGAGCTTCAATTAGAATATCTAAGACATTCACGGTACTCCCCGAACATGGCTCCACCAGATTACCATTTTTTTTTTAAATTTGGATTGTTTCTTGCAAGGGAAAAAAATCGCCGATGGGGCAGTCCAAAGCCTTCAAAGATTTTATTGATTTCCGTTCGAATGTTTTTTTTAGTAAAGGGATCAATGAACTACCTATCAGATGGCAAAAATGCATAGATAGCAATGGTACTTACTTTGATTAAATAAACATATTATATTTAAAAAAAATACTTTATGTTCCTCCCTTACAAAACGCCAATTTTTCTGTTAGCTTTTCACGCTTAAACCGCTGAACCGATTCAAATGAAATTTGTTATGGATATAGTTTGAGACCCTGAAAAGGAAATAGGATACATATTACCCCAGTAATCATCCTTAAAATGGTGGAAAGGGGGTGGAATTTTATATGGCCAATCATAATTTCTCAACTGTTAATGATAAGCAGACGAATTCGCGGGCAGAAGCTAGTTTTTATATTTTCCAATCGCTATCGCCACGTTTTTGTTGATAGAATTTCACTTGTCTATGGTCTCTTGTGCATTCACTCAGAGTAGAAAAAAATTGGTCCATCTAGTTTGCTTACGACACGCAGACTTGATACCTAAGTCCAATATAATTCTAGTTACAAAATTTCGCTTTTTACGATCAACATCGTTAGATTAACGATAGCGATATGCGCTAAACGTTACTCCTATGCGAAATGAGACCTAGATTCGCGTAAAAGCTAGACAATAAAATAACATGCACTGTTGATACCGGTGTTACCATGTAAAAGGAGAACCTAACAGAAGACTGACTTTGTACAATGTAAAAATTAGAATTTATCAATCAGCTTAGTCTTTGCCCAACTGTGTTGGGGTCGGCTTGGAGTCTTTTTTTGACTCTAGTCTAAGTCAGAGGTGACAGAGGCAAAGTTGACGATGGAGTGAGCTTACCCAGAAGAAGCCTATTCACTCTAACTTTGAAGAGATTCGGGTCGAATGAGTGTGGAAACATAGACGCAGGTGATTTGGTTTGAGACCACTCTTTCGATGTGCGCATTATGAAGAATTTTTGGAAGCGCTTGGCGCTAATTGGTGGAACGACAACCAGGTAAGGATGTTAACTTGCAGTGCGTCTAGATTTCCGATGAAAGAAGGGAGCTGGGATGTGGTCGTGGAGTTCTTGAGCACACTCACCGAAGTACAGTCTGTAGAAAACCGACAAGCAGGCAACCTTGCGGCGATGAGCCAAGCTGTTAAGCTTGGCATCATCGTCGCCAATGAGCCTCTTAGCTCTGCGTTCCATTCCAAAGGTGGCTGTAATACTCCATGCAGGATCTTGGGCTTCGTATAGAGTTAAAAACTGTCCAGACGTAAAGTGTCACTTCACTCTAAAGTCTTACTGGATACAGCTGGGTACCAATATTTTACATGAAGAGACTGGCTATCTGACCACTCATCCCGGTAACTGAGTAACACGGTACTTTTTTATTTTTTTTTATTTTTTTTCGTTATAGGCTCGCGCTTGACCACTATCTCACCTGATGGTAAGCAATGATGTGGTCGACGGTGGAGCACGCTTGCCTAGAAGTAACCCATTCACTCTTGACTTAAAGACCCCTAGATTGAAGCTATCGGGAAACACAGACTCCGGCAGGCAAGACTGGTGCCAGTCTTCCTGGCTGCTGATTATCCGTAACGACTGTCAAAGAACTAAAGATGGCAGCCGGAATCAACCGCTGAACGTGCTTTGCGAGGTGCGGCGGAATCTCTGTATGTAATGGTCACTCATCAAATTACCAAACTCGACAAGGGTAGGTTAACATCGAAGATCGATCTGTATGGCTAAAACTAGAATAGGAGCTAAAAGGCTCAAAGGCGATTAGGCAGTCGCGGTCAAGCTTCACAGTCAGCACATCGGCAAAACGTTGTTGCCTGTCGGTCTTCGGTCTAACCGCACAAGTCACAAATTAGGCCTCTAACTTTTATTGAGATTTTCCTGATGGAAAACTGCTGTAACGCCTCGGGGATCGAATCCAGGATACCTTTGTATTGTAATCTATCAATTTAAAGCTAACTAGCCCAAAAAAGTAGCTTCATTTTTTAGCAGTAGTGAATCTTCGGCATCTTTTGCTCTACGTTATATTATTTTTTATAACACTGTAAGAAAATAACCCACATTATCCAAAAGAGATAAGGCAGATTTTCTAACAAACTTACCGTTAGCGTCTCTTCAATGTAATTTTCAATCTTATGAGTTTAAACATAAAGATCATGGTGTATGTTGTCGTACAGATTGTCAACAAGGACCTTGCATTTTTGTGCGCTAATGTTATAATATGCTATATCAGTCACTGGGTTAAATGAATAACAAATATTTGCATTTTGATAAGAGTTAAGTTCTTGGCGAAATTGATGAGAGTGCCAAAAACACTTTAGTTTCTCGCCAATATTCTAATTACTGCCCCTCACACCCGACGGTATACTGTAATTGTGGTTTAACTAGAATCATGAAATTAACAAGAATATTTAGCGAAATTCTATGGCAACCTAAGCATGTGATTCCGACTCGCACTTGACCGGTTTTTAGGGTTCCGTAACCAAAGGGTAAAAACGGGACCCTATTACTAAGACTCCGCAGTCCGTCTGTCTGTCTGTCTGTCTGTCTGTCACCAGGCTGTATCTCATGAACCGTGATAGCTAGGCATTTGCACAGCTTATGTGTTTCTGTTGCCGCTATAACAAATACACACAAATACTAAAAACATAATAAAATAAATATTTAAGAGGGTTTCCAACAAACGTGTTTTTTTGCCATTTTTTGCGGTAATGGTACGGAACCCTTCGTGCACGAGTCCGATTCGCACTTGGTCGGTTTTACAGTGCCAGCCTTGGCTGGCACTGTAAAACTTTCAATTTCAATTAATTCAATTTTCGGAGAGAAGACCAAAAAAAAATTAACACAGTCTGTATCGCCGTAATTTTAGCGACATTTATTTTATTTCCGACAATAAATAAAACAAACTATATCACCATGAACATAATATTCTCAGATTGGAAATCCTGGGCAGCCAAACATCTTGGTAAACATTTAATCAATAAAAAGAATTACTTTTAATTCCGAAATAATTATTATTTATGTTTTGTTACAAAATAAGACTTTTGGTAAAAAGCGCCATCTACTTAAAATATTAGTACTAACTAAAGAATAGTCTCACTATTCAACAAAAGATGGCGCTAAATTGTTGTTCTGCTATTAGCCAATAGATGGCGTTAATCATTCGCTGTGTCAGCCACTGACTAGATTGTTATGTGACGTTTGAAGGGAACCCAAACTAACTTTTTATACAACGTACATTAAATGAATTATTATTTATTATTAAGAAGTTACAGTCAGCAATAAAAGTTCATTAACATTTTAGTTCTCTAAATCACAATTACCGTGCAAATAAAATTAAAAAAATAAGCTATCACAGCACAATACCTATCTGTAAAATCTGTTCTGTGGTAAAAGTAGTAGGTAGTAAGAATCGACTGAATTGCTGACCGTACCTACGAACATACGAGCTTTATTTACGCTATAATTCGGACTGGTGGAAATCCCTAGAAGATTCTGTTTGACCTCGAATTAACAGAAAATATTAGACTGTTCTGCGTAATCCATATTGTACCTAGTGTAGTGTAGGTACCTCAAACCGTTATTTAGTAGGACATAGATGAGGTTAGTTACAGTACCTACCATTAGCCAGAGAGCCATTGATAAACCGAAAACATGTTAAAAATCGGCTGTTCAGTGTTCAGTACATTTAACGCACGGGTCATTTTAATATCTTTGACAGTCGTTAAGAGTAGTCAGAAGCTTGAGATCTGACAGCAATCTAGCCAAGGGGTACCGTGTTACCCAGTTACTGGGTTGTGGAGGTCAGATAGGCAGTCGGTCCATGTTAAACACTGGTACTCAGCTGAATCCGGTAAGACTGGAAGCCGGCCCCAACATAGTTGGGAAAAGGCTAGGCAGATGATGAGTGTTCAGTACTTTTAAATTTGCATAACTCGACAAATGTTTATGAAACATAAATTTTTCTTTCTTATTTCAGAGTTGTCTACATACTAAAAGTTGTTTATTCTTATGAGTATCCGAACCCACAAAAAATTGCTAATGAATAAAAAAACTCTGTTCCTATAGGCAAGAGCTAGGACTTAGGAGTGCATTTTTCCAATTTTGCAACAGCTGAAGTTTGAACACACGACCCGACTCCACATCCGCAGTCATCATAACCGTTGAGCTATGATGACTGCCGCTTCACAATTTTCTATTTAAATAAAACTGCTTAACGGCTATGGATAAACTGGGCATACAGGTAGACCATGACCTACATTTAGGTTAAGATACTTTTCGCCCGACAGTACGTTCCTTTGGGACAATTTCTATTGTCACGCGGGCTAAACCATAAGCACAATCTAGCAATATTGTAACTCGTAAAGACTGGCACTGCTGGCACTTGTGCAGTCGTTTCTGCTATTTCTTTATGTGATTGCCCTGCAGTCACAGTAACAAGCTGGCATAACTAATATACCATAAACAAACCACGTCACCTCGTTGACGCGTGGTTGGCAATTCTAATTCTACGCACAGTCGTCGCCGTAAGGCATAGCGTGTCGCATTCAAAGCCAGGCTGCACACCTCCGTACCGCGCCACCTACGCGGGTCGTCGAACGACCTCCCGTCTCCCTCCCGCTACCCCACGTCTCTCCTGTGGCCCTCACGTCCTCATGTATGACTATAGCATTAGGTAGACTTATCGAGAATCTCGTCATATTGAACAGACATCTACTGGGCTCTCTTGTTCCATTGTAGACTTAATTCATTGCTTACCATCAGGCAAATCGAGATCAAAAGCGGGGCCATCAGGCTATTTTTAAATAGTGACTTATAAGTTAATACCAGCTGCGTTAAATGATGTGACTATTGTGATGCTTATTAAGCATAGATATGAACATGAAAAGACTGATCGTAATCGTTTTCCGAGTTTTTATAAGGTTTATTTTTAACTGAAATAATTATACCTGTTCATTAGCACCAACATCTTGCAATTCAATTGCTTATTTCAAACCTTGATTTATACTTAATTACCTGATATATTCTAAGTATCTAAGCTCTACTTGAATGGAATGTCAGGCTTATCTAAATGTCTGCACTTCAAAAGTTTGCCTAATTATAATTTGATGCGACTAAAACTGTAATTTGTAATTGCCTCTAACAAAAACCATTTAATTTTAAGTCACAAATCAGCTTACAAACGCTGCAAATAAACGAGAGCATTACGTTTTCCTCAATTGCTTCATAAAGGAATTTATAAATCTGACACTGACAATAAAATAAAGTCTTCCAAAACTGCCATACAAAAATAAAAAAACAAAACTTAAGCCATCAAGATGATCACTGTGTGAAAAAACAGCAACAACATAAACACAGTAATTCATCTGAATCTCCAGCTATTTTGATGTAGGTAATAACCAATTTGCAACAATTTGCGGCCACGGGACAGGCTGTAAACAAAAAAGGCGATGAGTTCATAGCCCGATCTGTATAATTTAGTCATCTTTTTCGCGAAACATTGTAGCAGTATTCACACGGGCGATTTTTAGATGGCTGAAGTCAACTTGTTATAATTTAAGCAACTAGGTTTTCAAAAGCTGTTTTTGGTAAAGGCAAGCTCTTGGCAAGTTTTGGCAAGGTGATTGTCGGCCGTCGAGACGAACGAGCTTGCAACTGAAAATTGCCTGATTAGTACTCTAGCATTTTTCTAAGCTCTAATATCTATTAAAAAACCGATACCGGATAGTTTAATTCAAGTTCTGTCTGTCGGATTCTAGTAAGTAGGAGTTAAACTATCTATGTTTTTTTTTGGACATACCAATCAATGAGGTGATGAAGTTCGACGAGTCCAGAAGAAAAGATTCCATGGCCTTGGATCTCGCAACGAAGTTTACCAGAAGCGTACAGCGGAAGAGAAGAGAAAACTAATTGCCACTTCACTAAGTTGTTGTAGTTGCCTTCATAATTACCAAGTGTTGCTTTCAAGTAGCTCAGGTTAATCGCCCGTGTACTCAACCAGCATTGGGTTCAACTTCTACAGCGAAGGGAAAAGACCTTGGCAAATATTTATATTGCATATTATACGCCTTTGAAATAACTAGGTAATTAATATTAGGAATTCGGAGAATTGCTCGGCTAATATAATTCATTAGTTAGGTATGTATGTAGGTATTGGCACAATGTTTTGGTTCTTGGTAATAGTCATACTGTGTAAATAGGTATTTTTTATTGGTAAGTATGGACCAGGGTCAAAGGTTGCATCAGTTACCTTGGGAAAAGCCATTTGATAAATAAATTAGACTGATTCAATAAGGGAGTGACAGAATATCAGTGCGTCAACGTATTTCGTACATATACTGACTATTATGATTGAGGAGGAAAAATAAATGAATTTTTATTAGTCTATTAATATCGCCACGTCCTCGTTTTGGTGCTGTGGTGACAAGCGTTAATTCTGAGCGTGGGTTCCTGGTTATGGTATTGGGTTTCCAATCTAGAATTTCACAATAGCATCCCGTAGTTATATTGTGCTTGGGTTGCCAGATTCATCTGGATTCGCGCGACATTTTATAGGATATACAGTCTTGCCGAGAACTTGTTTGTCTGGTGATTTTGAGTTTTGTCGGACGTCTGTATATCCTTTAAAATGTCGGGCGAATCCAGACGAATCCCCCAATCAAGTTCTGACTTTCGGATCATTTGCGTTATCAAATTCTGTAAGCAATGTTTATCGTGAAAAGATTTTAAAATTTCTAAATAATTTATATACCAAAGAAAAAAACTATGGCCTATGATATAATAAAAGCTGAGTTAGTAATTAGACTGATATTTGAATCATTAGCGTGATCTTTTGTGCTTGTTATTTTTATGTGTATAAAAATTTGTAAAATTACTTCATAAAATGACTAGTAAACCGTGTTCAAGCTTGTGAATTAAGTTAGTGCTAACTTAAAGCTCCAAACAGCTGATAAAATCATAAGCCTCCTTAGAATGGCATGGCTTGCAGTGCTCATTATTGATGACTAAGTGAGCTGAGCGAAGGGAGACCTTGTGAGTTGTACTGAGTATTCGGCTCTGATGCAACCTTATCCTAAGAATGTATGGATATGGAATGCCCGTGTTTAGTTTTATGTCTTATTTTGTCATTCAAATAAGTAGGTCCTTGTGTAAATGAATGGGTGCGATTTTTGTATATTGGCGATTAACACATTTACCTACCCAGTGTTTGTATTCTGAATTGCAAATTATAATTAGTTACTCCTACTAAGTTAAATAAATAAGTAAAATATGACAGCATACATGTTTAATAAGCAACTACATTAACTATGTACTAGGTAATTGTTGAATCCGACTCGGCAGGGCAGAGTTCGGGAAGTTGTGCGGTATCTTCTCGTCCAATTTACCGCAGTGCCTCAAGACGAAAGTCTATGACCAGAGTGTGTTGTCAGTGGACATAAGGGACCGAAACGTGGTCGCTCACGATGAGCCTCATCGGAAGGCTTAAAGTCACGGAACGAGCAATGGAAAGGGCTAAGCTTGGCGAATCAGAAATGAAGACATCCGCAAGAGAACCAAGGTTACCGACATAGCCCGAAGAATTGCCAAACCTATGTGGCGGGACGGGCAGAACACATTGCTCGCAGAACGGATGGCCCATGGGGCCGAAAAATGCTACAGTGGCGACCGCAAACCGGAAGACGTTGCGTTGGAAGGCCTCCCACTAGGTGGACCGATGACCTGGTGAAGGTTTCGGGGATCCGCTGGATGCTAGACATACGGGACCGGTCAATGTGGCGACACTTGGGGGAGGCATATGTCCAGCAGTGGACGTTTTTCGCCTGAAATGATGATGATGATGATGAGGTGTACAATCATATCCAACACCACCGCTTAAAGATTCTTCTTCTTTCTTTTTTCGTTACACCAAACTGCTGCTTCCTGAAAATGTGAGCCCGTCAGTAATGTTACTGACGATAATGTTAGACAAACTTGACAAAAGCCTGGGCTTTCTTTAAAGGTCTGGATCCCAATACAAAAACATAAATAACGTTCAATATATCACACACCAACAAATAAATAAACGGGTCACACGCCACGCTGCGCCGAAAATTAATTATTTCGTCATAAAAAATAACAGCAGAAATTCGCGCAATGTTTTAATCTGCCAAACCCCAAACGAACATGGTCATAAATTTGTTTAATTTCGTCGCTGACTTGGCTGCAAACCATCATGGCGGACATTTCCCAGTGGGCTAGCAAAAAACCCAACTTGGGACCACCATTTAATTTTTTGCTGCATCAAACAGAACTGATGAAAAAACTCGAGAATCGTTCCTGTGATACAAATATTGAGCTGTGTTTTGTTTTGTATTTTTTTATATTGTACTGTTGTTTTTGTGCTGTTCAAAAATGTGCTTCTGTTATAAGAGTTTTTGTATTTTGGCAAGTGGTGTTACTTCTGTAGCAAAAAGGTTTTTTTTTTTGGACCAATGTCTGGGTGACGCTTTGCTGAGAACAATGTTATTTCTTTAATCCAATCACGCATTATTAAAAACTATTTAAAACATGCATGATCCCAAGATAATCGGTATGGAAGCGTATTGAGTGGTCGATCCTTTTCCGTATGAGGACAGTTTTTGAGCAATAGAAGGACATATTATTAACCATATCTACAACCGCAACCCTTCATACCAATGAATAAAAAAGAAATACCCGCGTGAAACAGGGTGAATCTACATTCATTTTATAGCACATGTACGGAGGCAACATCTGCCACTGCGACGCTATCATTTGCAAGCCATACGAATAAAATATCTTGTTATGGTTATTAATCTTGTCTCTTGAATCCCTGTCTAACGCCTAACTAAAATTGTAACGATTTGTGACTGACTAGTGACTTAGTCACAAGCGCGGTATTTGAACGTGGTGTCCTGGGTTTAATTCCGAGGTCGGCCAAATTTGCCGCGGCCTTTACGGGGTCACCGCTGTCTGATGGTGGACGTGGTGGGGCCGCAGGTGAGGTCCCTATCCCCTGCGGCCGAAAAGTGCAAGGGGACCAAGCCTGCAAACACGGGGTCGTCTGGCGCTCATGTGCTGGTTTAGCCCCTGGGGTGGTCATGGCATGTAATGTGTTCTGGTGCGTCGGTGATGGGGGGTACAACGCGTGTCCGTGTTCCTGAAATAAGCGGCACAGGAGGACACCGTGGAGTTTTAGTGGATTGGAGTCTCACATAACTGCGCTATTTCCTCGTGGTGGTGCAATATGCATGAGCATTTCTCTGTCAAACGAAACGAAGGCCTATAATATACTCGTCGCTCAGCACTAAATCTCCACCACTTACTACATTCATTAATATACCACATTTACTTCCCAAAAAAATCTTAAAACAAGATGAGACGCACTCATAACTCATATTAGACATATTCAAGCAAAAATAATAAAGATGGATTACAGCAAAGTTAGTTTGGGCGTCAACGGCGCTTACTTATTAAGTTATGCTTAACTTAGAGTTACTTGCTGTGTTTTGTTATCTTGCTTGTACTAACCGCTAATGGTGCTATTTTAGAGTCTAAGTGGTAAAAATGGGGTCGTTGAATTTACATTTAAGTTGTTATTGCATACTAGTTTCATTGGGTTTAGTTTTCGATTTCTTTCACATAGCAAAAGAAAACGATGTGATTACTGAAAACGGAAATAGTAGGAGTCTAGTGTTTGCAAGCTTTATTTTTAAGCATGGGATTTTTTTTTTGCCGTGGGAAATCATTCGATGACTCTCTGGGTGAAGCGGGAGGGCGTGTCAGACTTTTACTGACTAAAACTCACCCGTGTTTCTTCAGTTTCTTGAGCCAGGGCAGGTGGTAAATCTATCTTTCTATTAACCGCGACAACTCTTTTCTATTATCCGCGACAAGCATGAGACACTTTTTTTTGCGTTGAGAAATGCTCATGCGCACTGCGCTCCCACGGGGAGATAGCGCAGTCATGTGGGTGGAGTCCCACGCACTAAAACTCCACGGTGTCCTTCTGTGCCGCTTAAGGCAGGAACATGGTCACGCGTTGGCACTCACCGTGGACCCTCCTCTGGGGTGTACCCCCCATCACCAGCGCACTATAACATATTGCACACCGTGACCAGCACAGGGACCAAAACAGGACATTAGCGCCAGACGACCCCGTGTATGGCACCTTTGACGAGTGAGGTCAGAGGCCACGATACCTACTACTTTTCGACCGCAGGGTATAGGAACATCCCCTGCGGCCCACCGCGTCTGCCATCAGATGGTGGCGACCCAGTCCAGGTTGCGGAAGATAGGGAGGGTGACGCACTGCAGTACCGGCGGTTTTCCCGTCGTGGCCTCTAACCCTCAGCCGCGATATCGTATGGGACCTGGGACGGTTCATACGAAATCGCGGCCCGCCCCAGTTGCAATGTTGGTGTTGTTGGTTGTTGGGCGCACGGTTGGCGCAGTGGTTGAGCGATTGACTGCTGTGCTGCGTGTCGCGGGTTCGATTCCCGCACGGAACAAATATTTGTATGACCTACAGAAAGTTGTTCCGGCTCTGGGTGTTGTGTATGTGAGTTTATATGTTTGTAAACGCACCCACGATTCCGGGAGCAATTCCTAGTGTGGGGCAACGTTTTTTTAAAGAAAAAAAAAAAATGTCGCCTCTGTTACCAAGCGGCACCGCCATCTACTCGTTGGCCGCTGCGTTGTCGGCTTAATCGGCAAAAGCCCTGACAAGCGGCCCCTCCTTGGGTTAGTCTTCGCTTCACCGTGGGTGACCAAGCCACGGCTACTGAGCCCCCTCTCCCTCGCCTCAACAATGCGGAACCCACCGAGGGGGAAGCATGAGGTCCTGGATACGGATTCCGAGTCCGAGAAAGTGTTATTAAATTTTCATAGTAGCAGCCCGGAGTCCAAATTTGTGCCCGGCTTATGGCAAAAGGCTCGCCCCTACAACATGTGACTTGAATATTTATATAGAAGTCTCTTCTTCTTATTCGTTGTCTTCATTTCTGAAGGTCGTGCCCAGCTTGAAAAGCTTTGAAGGAGGCAACGACGAGCTGCTTCTAAGCCACCCTGTCTTCGGCTCTTCTCATAGCAGTGGTGGTGAGTCCCGTCATGGCCCTAATCTGGTCAGACCAGCGGGTAGGTTAACGTCCGCGTGGTCTTTTTACATCCACCTTTCCCACTACAACCAGTTTTTCCAGGTTTTCTGGCTGTCTCCGGGTGATGTGACCAAAGTAACTTAGGACTATGTAGAAGTAAGTAAGAAAATGAAGTATATAACGACGAGTTTAGGGATGATTCAAAATCTTTAGTGGCGTTAAGAATTCAACACTACAAATCTGTTTTTATACCAAAACTGTGCCACGAATGTGAATCTACCGCTATAAATCTAATCGCTAGCGTTTATAAATCAGCCGAATAGGTTACTACCATTAATTTTGATTAAGCCATGAATATTTAAATTGAAATGTCGGCTTATTAGTTGCTAGTGAATGTAGTGCTCGCCTAGGTAACAATAACTAGTCGAAGGCCATATGTATCAACAGAGAATAGGTCAGGCCATCTCCTTTCGAAAAATGAATAGGTTAATCGTATTGTTAACATTTTTAATCAAATGATATAATAATTAATCATCAATGTAGATTGCATCTTCATTTGGCATGGCCTGTTTTATAGTTTTAAAACATGAACACAATTTAGTATACTATTTTTACTAGTTCCTAGAGTTTACGAAAAAACAAAAAATAAATCTTAATTCCATTTATTGTTACGCAAAACAATATTTAAGCAATAATGCGTTAGATAAGTGCTAGGGTTTTACAAATTTTCTGGACCTAACAGTTTTGTATAGTGTTTATGAAGCAATGAACCAGCGTAACGAACTTATAGTAGCCTCATTGTTGACTCTGTGCCAAACTGTTAACAACTCTACTCTATTCTGTCCTACATTTTTAGGAGAACGTCAATTTCGTCTTTGGAACGTGGTTATAAAACCTTCCAAGTAACTAAAACTAAACCAAACATGTAAAACAAACACAACTAAGCTTTACACCAAAAAGCTAAACAGCACGTACACCTCAAACCTTAACCCCTCGTTACCGAAGGGTCGGGTAAAAACGCTTCGTAATCCGTAGCCCAAAAAGGGCCTCAAATGGCCCTAAGCGTCGTATATTTTAACAAAGTAAGTATAATTTCACCATAATTTGAAGGCAGGTGCGATTTTTTAATGCAAGTGTATCTTGCATCTTTATTACGGCCTTTATCTTTGGGCTTTATTTGGATTTTGTGGCTATTTTAAGGAAAGGTTTGGGAAGATAATTGCTTGATATTTTTAGGTGTTTATGCGGTTTTACACGTTTAAAGGCTTGTTTTAACAGTGTTTTGTTTCTGGCTGCTTGATTTCGACATTCAGATAAAAATACGGTTGTTTCGCGCGATATGTGTAGCATATATTATGGTTTCGAGAGTATACAGATGCGCAAAATCCGTATCTACAAGGAATTTTAAAGGCATCTCGTAATACGACGCAAAAGAATTTTATTATCATCAGACTATTAATGTTCCCATTGCTGGGGCACAGGCCTCCTCTTTGTGAGAGGGAATGGGCCGTAATCCACCACGCGGGCCCAGTGTGGGCTGGTGTATGTCACATTGTGTCTTCGAATTTTTGGTTCTAGGACTACGTTTTTTTAATGCGCGGTAAGTAACTTCTTGTAAAAACCAATTAGGGTACCTACTCGTAAAAACTGTTCTTCTTTGAAAACAGAACATAGCCAGTATTTCACAAACAGAATTGCTATAACAGAAATGGAATCAATGTTAAGAGCATGGCCTTCAGACCTTCAAACCCCAATAAAATAAAAGGTTTAAAAACCAAACCGGCCATAAAATCTTGAGAAGGGTGATCCCGATTGCCAGCAAACACTCCGATATGGCGTTCCTCTCAACTAACCCTGAGGTCATGCGGAGACGATCGACTTGGGGGTTTATTGTGACCATGGCCCATCTTTCTAATATTTTATTGTTAAAATCGAGACGTAACTGAAATAAAAATGTACTGGCGATGCGATGTTTGTTGACCTTTGAAAAAACTGATGGAAAAAAGTGTCCGTGGAGTTTCTTGCATGTTCTTCTCCATAGAGACCTACTGACGCTTGGGAACGCGCAACTAGATTCATATTTGTTTTGAAAATTCAAAAGTATGGATGGAGGTGGTAGTATGGTTTAGTTGAATTAAAAATATTTTGATTTGTTAATTGAATTGCACCAATACAATAAAAAATCAAGTTTTGGAATCACCATATATACGTATCTTGATTCTATACCAGATAGCTCTTAAGTCAAGAGTTTGTACACAGGTATTGTTTCAGTAACACAGTCGTGGAAATGTCGTGGTCAGATCTTAGAATTGACTTCGAGATATGGCCGACCACTTCATGAAATGGAAAATACCCGCTGCCCACATCATGATATGGCCTGGCCAGATCAATGAATAATCAAATTTAAAGAGATCGATATACTGACTCTACCTTCACTTTATATTTTAGAATGTATTTTATATGTCCGCAAAAATCGAGGGCTTTTCAAAACTAGAAGCGACTTCCATAATTTAAATACACGCAGTAAACACGAAATTGTAATACCCAAATTCAAATTAACGAAAATTAGCAAGTCTTTTCTTATAAACAGTATACGCTTTTATAAAAAGTTGCCAAAGTCAGTTATAGAACTGACCGATGGAAAGTTCAAAAATCACATCAAACGTCTCCTTATTAAAAAAGCATATTATAAAATCAAGGACTACGTTGAAGATAAAAATATTTGGTTTTAGCTCCTTCTGCGCATGCGGCTACCCTGGTAACTCATAAACCGCACAAATATGTGGATGTCTCTAACTATTCTCAATCTCATTTTTCTTCATTTAATAAGACTTTTTACAATGGTTTTCAATTATCTTTATAGCCCTTTGCTAAGAATAGTTACAGCACTGATAACAACATTTGTGCCAGATGTTAAATTTAGTCTTGTTATACTTTGTATAGATTCTTTTACCGATTGTTTTGTAAATGTGTGAACATTGTAGGCCTTCTAGATTTCTAGATTGTTAACATTTGTTAACATTTTATGTAGTTTTACTTTTTTTTTTAAATCATTTGTTTATCTATTATATAATCATTTTTTGTTTTAGTTTCTTACGACTTATTGTCGGGCCTGCGTTGTCCCCCCATCTAAGTACTGCTGTAACATGGAAATATTGTAAAAACAAACAATTTTTTTAAAAGAGTTGAATTAACCATGGAATTTCTTGCTGGTTCTTCTCCATAGGAATCGACCAACCCGAACCGTGCACATTTTGTCGACGTTTTTTTTTTATTTTTTGGCTATATGAACAGCAAACACACAGCTTTTTCATGATATGGTCAAACTATTAGTGATAATATCGTAAAATAATTAAATTTTCCACCGTTAGAGGCGCTGATATCGTTTTGTTTTTGTGATGCATCATGGCGGCGGACAATTATTGTGTTTAAAAAGTAATAATTTTGCGACTGTAGAAGACAACAGTAAAGTGTAATGTCGATACCACATAAAACTACTTGAATTTTGTGAAAGTCACTGATAAAACGCGAAAACCTTTGATATGATGTAAAACATATATTAATGATATGGTCAAACGTGGACAATATATATATATATATCATCAATCGTTGATACGATCTGAAGCTCTAGACAAGTTGTATTTGATGTCAGCGAAGGCGATAGCCGAGATGTCAAAATGTAAGGGATTGATCACGAGATTTTTCGATATAGGTTGTCAATCCCATTGACAATCGCTATCGCCACGCTTTTGATTATGGAATGTCACTTGTCCATTGCCTCTGGTCAGCTTATTTGGCCATATTATAAATAAAACCATTTGATCAAATGGTTGGCCATATCATAGAGTGATCAATTCTAATTTCTGGCCACGACAGAAACAAAGGGATCTAAAAGGTCATGTTATATTTCTAGACGACTATTCAAGAAAAATACAAAACCAAAATACATCTATGTCGTTATTCCAGTGGTCGTATGTCGCTACTAGCGACCATGATTCCTGGGTTCAATGCCCAAGTCGAGCAGTGTTATAGATTTTTCTATCTGACAATTTTCAGTAGTAACCCAGAGTCTGGATTTGTGCTATTGATGTTAATGGGACTTAAACATAACGGGCAATATAAACTAAAAAAATCTCTTCCACAAAGGTTTCTTATAAACTATTACATAATGGTGCAATATTATTTGATAAATCCTTCGTAGGAGACTGGTATCTGCACTAGGAAACCCTGTCACACAGATTACCAGGCCCAAGTGACCGACCGAAACCGAAACCGAAACCGAATTTCGGCAACCGTCACAATTTCAGCGGAAAACGAAACCGAAACTTCCTTACAAGGATCATATTTTGACGGAAAAATAAAGAAAAAGTAATTATAATCAGTAAGTCTTTTTTATCTTAAAATCACATAGCTATGCTATGTTATACTTTTATGGTGTACAATAAAGTATATTCTATTCTATTCTATTCTATTCTATGCAGTCTTCTAAATTTTCACTTATTGGTATTATAATAAACAAAGCAACCACTCATTTAGCAAAAAATATTTCCAAAAATACTCGCTTGGATGGAATTTAACGCACTGAACATGACCGATCACAGCGCGAGAACTCCTGAGTGCAGTTTTGGTTTCGGTCGTAGTTTCGGCAGCGCCGAAACCGAAACTAAACCGAAGCTCGTGTTTTTGCCGAAACTCGACCGAAACCGAACTTTCGGTCGGACTCTACCAGGCCCCCAACAAAACTCTCATTATTAGTCCATTTAATTACAATTATTGGTACCTTTGGTAAAGTACACGATCATGTAGACAATATGTAGGTGTACTTTATGAAACTGCCTGATTTTTATTATCCCTATTGGAAATACAGGCGTGACATTACGTTACATCAATTATATGTGGGCGTTCAAGCAAAAAGGGTCCAGAAGTGGTGTATTAAGTTAATACTAGATTCGGTATAGAATAAAAAGGATTAAAAAGCATATAAAAAAAGTTGCTTCAAAAAATCAATAACCCGACTGCTTAAGAAGCGAACTAACATAAACCTTTTTATTTATAACTTTTAGTTTTTTTACATTTTAGGTACATTTAAATATATAAGTGTTATGTATTTATGAAATCATATATATTTTGATGCCCCACACGAAGGGTTTGGAAGAAAAAATATTGGGCCCCCACAATGTAGCGCCCAAAATCCATCAGAAATATTTTTTCAAAATTTCAAGTAGCCAGTGACACTCGCAAGGTTAAGACGAATCGATTGATGTAAGAATCATCAATATCAGCCATTCGTTTAGTCTCTAGAACGGCACATAGGAACAAACATACACACATACATAGACTGATAAAAATGGCACATTTATTTTTTATCAGACCATTGAAGTTGTACTATACAAAACTGCGTATACCCTGGCAACTCGTTGCCGAGAACTGGACCCTTTTTGCTTGGACGGATATGGTTGTCGAGAAACTCGAAAATACCACTAACATGATTTTTGTTCCACTAACTTGATAGGCTCGCGTTTAACCACGGTCTCACCTGATGGTAATCATGGTGATGGTGTTTATCCATCATCGCTTATCATCAAATACACAATAAGTGATGATGTGGTCGACGATGGAGGTCACTTTCCTAGAAGTAACCTAAGAGTAGTAAGTAATTGTAATTATTGAGAGAGGCCTGGAGCTATAGATTTTGGCATGTTTAATTTAATTTAATTTATTGATGTATATTGTATGTAATGTTATTGCTAGGTTATTTTAGTATTAAGTAATTTTGTGTGTTTAAATTGTGACTTGTAGCATCATATTGGATCAAACTGTAAAGATGTTATAATTGGTGATAATAAATAAATAAATAATAATAATAAATAAGTCACTCTTGACTTAAACTGGGTCCTCATAATCTTACTAAGATTTTAATCAATTCAGTCTCAGCTCAGCACGTTACACAGCAAAAGTCCAATAAAGCATGCTGCTCGGTCCCGTTACGTTGACCGATCGGCGCGTGCGCACCGCTGCCGAGCGTTCACTTCCAAAGAACACCTAGTTTTTGCTCAACGGATAGCGGGCACTGAGATTTGATTTTTTATTCTGTCTGTCTGTCTGAGATTGGAAGAGTGTTGTGTGAAGTAAGTTTTAGTCCGGCGAGCGGGTGACGTTATACGGTTAAGAATCTTCATTCCTCAAAAGAATTACACTGGCATTCGCATACGTGAGAAACTTACATATGTAAACAATTTAAGTATATCGGTTCATGATGGACATCCCACCCACACGCACAAAACGTTTTGGGGACACTTATTATGCGTACAGCTAAGGAGTGGAATTCCCTGCCGGAGTCTGTGTTTCCCGATAGCAATCTAGGATTCTTTAAGTCAAGAGTGAATGGGTTTTTTCTTGGCAAGCGTGCTTCACCGTCGACCACATCATCGCTTACCATCAGTTGGCATAACGTTCAAGCTGTGGTTCAAGCCTGTCTATACTATATATATAATATTATAAAGCTGAAGAGTTTGTTTGTTTGAACGCGCTAATCTCAGGAACTACTAGTTGGAATTGGAAAAATCTTTTTGTGTTGTATAGTCCATTTATCGAGGAAGATTATAAGCTATATAACATCACGCTACGACCAATAAGAGCGGAGCATAAATGAAAAATGTTGCAAAAACGGGAAACATTATTCCTTTTTGAGAGCTTCTGTTGCGTGCGCTGCGTAAGCGGTTAAAGTTACGCAACATTCATGTATATAGGGTAGGTAGGGTAGGTTAGCTAGTTGACGGGAGCGAAGTCGCGTGGGACAGCTAGTAGATTATAGATATAAAATAATGTTGAGCGTACTTTCAGGATAAAAGCAACATAGATCGAAAGTATCGTAGATCGTCTTGACCCCTGTAACTAGTTAACCATCACTAGAGGAGTCCCAGTTGTGAGGAGAATATAAGTCTAGAGTGAGTCAAGCGTGCAAGCCTATGGTTAACAAAAAAGGAAAAAAAGTTAAATTGTAATAATACCAATTTCGACGTATGCCATATTTAATTCATCTGGCGGATAGCTACCCAACTATGACAGGACAGGCAGAAGTTTATTGCCGACTGCTGTTATAATCGTAATTAGGAGAGCCAGTTATAACGAATTTTAGCAAAACGGCTTCTGTCTCTTCACTTTTATCAAACCAGTTTTTCGACTTTCATTGGTCATTCTCATTAGATAAGGAATTTATAATTTCTAGTTACCGCTTCTTATTTATTTGACCACTAGCTTTTGTCAGCGGTTTCGGCCACGTGAATGACGAAAGTTATCCCGAGAGATCATATTCCCGGGATAAAAAGAAGATCCTATGTGCTGATCCTGACTATAATCTATATCTGTACCAAATTTCATCCGGATCCGTCCAGCCGCTTGAGCGTGAAGAAGTAACAAACACACACACACTCACAAACTTTCGCGTTAGTGTGATAGTGTGACTTGGGATAATCCCACCGCACTATTCCTAAACCACTGCAACTCCTGAAAGCCAGAATCAACAGTGGCGACCACCAGAAAAGCACCGAGGTAATGAAGCTCGACGAAGTCCCGGAGAATGAATTTAACTGTCTTGGATCCCGCAACAAAATTAATCAGAAAAGAATAACGGAGGACTAGGAAAAATACAAATTTCCACTTCCACATCACATTTGATAGTGCGATGTGATACTTAAATAATATTTATAGTGTGATAGTGTGAAATGAAGCCGGCGTCGTGGCTAAATAATACCAGCTTCACGGGTCAAGGTTAACCAACGCTTGGCTAGGTTGGTCGGTTGATAGGTGACCTTTAAATATCGAGATTCCTCCGTGTCTCGGCAAGCACCTTAAGCCGTTGCCGTTGGTCGCGACTGTCGCTTGAAGATCTTTGACAGTCATTACAGATATTAAGAAGCCAGAAAATCTGACACCAGTCTTGCCAAAGGTGTATCGTATTACCCAGTTACTGGGTTATGGAGAACAGATAAGCAGTCACTCCATGTAAAATACTTCTCAGTTGCATCCGGTAAGACGGAGCCGAGCCCAACATAGCTTGGTAAAAGACTAGGTACATTTGAAGCCAGAGTCTCACCAACCTATGAGCCAAACAAAAATGTTCATTTTGTAGCCAACGTAGAACACAAACAAAAGTAAAATTATTTCATAATGTATCTAGTAGAAGACACGTTTCGATCGACAATCTATTGAACACGTAATTATACACGATATCTTGCGAAGCACCCCGATTCAAACAGTAAAACGCCCATAACTTTTGAACGGCCGATATTCACCAAACATAGCTAAGAACACTCTCGATAAAGTCACTTGTCAAACAAAAAAAAACGAATATATAATCGGTTCATCCATTTAGGAGCTATGATGCCACAGACAAATACACAAACACACAGGAACACACGTCAAACTTATAACGCAGCTCTTATTCCGTCGGTGGTTAAAAATAAAAGCATTAAAATAATTAATTAAAACTTAAAACAACCTACTAAACATTTAACGGTCCATTTACCAAATGACTTTGCTAAAAACTTAACTCAATTATATCTATAACAAACGCTATACTTACAGACACAGTATACAGGTGTTGGCTTAATTACTTAGGCAGGGTAAATTAGTCTGAGTTGAGGTCGACGTGCTTCAAACTAATAATAGGTACGTAATTCTAGTATAGTGTAGTAAGCACAGCGTACAGAGTCACTCCCAATTTGTAGTGTATACCAACTGAGAGTATAAAATTACATACATGCCCTCCACCTCCTTGCATCGTGTTCCTCATTACTGAGGGTCGTGAAGCCCCGGTCTTCGTGAAAACAACTTTTTCTTCACCAATTTGCCATATGCTTGTCGTGGAGAGCATCGCGCAGCTTCATATTCAACGATGTGCGGACTTGGTTTTACCATCAGATTGGACTTCGACTTCTCGGAAGTTTCCCTCCGACCTTGCCAGTAACCATTACCTTCGAGATTCGGTTTAAATATCTTTATTCTCATTAAAACAATAGTCACTTACAACACAAAAACATCTTGGAAAAATAAATTAGAAATATTATCCCAGTGAGGGTGAGAGCAGTGGTGGCCCAGTGGTATCGGCCGCGACTTACAAGTTGTAGGTCGTGGGTTCGAGCCCAGGCAGGCGCTTTACTTTGTGTAAATTATTTCTTCACCACTGCTCTCAAAACGGTGAAGGAAAATATCGTGAGGAAACCGGCATGTCCTAGAACCAAAAATTCGAAGACATGTGACATCTACCAACCCGCACTGGGCCCGCGTGGTGGATTACGGCCCATTCCCTCTCATAGAGAGGAGGCCTGTGTCCCTGCAGTGGGAACATTAATAGGCTGATGATGTGATGTGATGTGATGTGAGGGTAACAGTAAAACAAAATAATAGTTGTCGGCTTCGTAGTTGTTGTGTGGTTTGTTGTTGTTGTTGTGCTGCGTTGTTCTTTGTTGTTGTTGAGTAGTTGTAGGTTGTGCCCATCATTCCTAGCAATTTGACTAAAAAACTCCAGAATGAGGCACTGGTTAAGACAAAGCTCCAGAGCCTTGAACACCGTCGCCGAGTTGCCAGCTTGTCGGTTTTTTATCGGTTTCATTTCGGGGAGTGTGCGATGGAATTGCATGATCTAATTCCGCCCAGCCCGTTCCATCATCGGACTACAAGACGTACGGCGATGCGCCATCGGCATATGGTAGACATCCCACCCAGACGCACTAAACGTTTTGGAAATACTTTCATTATGCGTATAGCTAAGGAGTGGAATTCCCTGCCGGAGTCTGTGTTTCCCGATAGCTACAATCTAGGGGTCTTTAAGTCAAGAGTTACTTCTAGACAAGCCTGCTTCACCGTCGACCACATCAACGCTTACCATCAGGTGAGATAGTGGTCAAGCGTGAGCTTATAATATATTTAAAAAAAAAGAATCCTACGAATCAAAAAATGTAGCGTTCGATAAATTAAAAATGGATCATTAATTAGACTACACCATCCACACTTCTGATGTAGACTTGTTTCCGAACTTGACCTTTATTTGGGTCACTTTGGGGTTATTAGACCTTGTGAAGCAGACTGAAGAGGCGTTAACACGAAATTAAGGTAAAGGACAAAGTTCATACCTAATGTTTTGAACTACGTCTAGTCTATAATGACAGCAGTAATCTTTCAGGTTTAAGTGTATCCTTTTAGGCAACCTATTAGCAACCTTTCTAGTCTTAACCGACTTTCCAAAAAAGGTGGAGGTTCTATGTTCGAATGTATGTTTGTTATTTACACCAATTTGTCCATCAATTGTGGATTGATTTTGATAATATTTTTTTTTTGTTTTAAAGAGTATGTTCCCAAATTGCTCCCATTAATCGCTCCAGTTTGATGAAGATCTGATGAACTTCGGTGATATACAACATAATTCTTCAATAAATTACGGAAAATGTCTCGGGATTGCTGCAATCGCATGTCTGTTTATTGTTTACACCATTTCATAACATATAACATCACGCCAGTATGCTCTAAAGGGGTTCACAGATGTGTTAGTACAGTTCACCTTGGTACACTCTCATTTCACTGGTTATGTGCAAGTTTCAAGATATTCGGGTAATCTGACGACGTTGAGGATATCTTTATATAGCTAAATATAAACGAAATCATTGATTACCAGGATAAATTATGTGTCATAAGTTCATAATAAAATATTAAATATTCTATGTATAATTAGTTATTTAGGATTAAAATATCACTTTCACTAACTGTACAAATGGCACTGAATTAGTAGTAAAACAACTAGTAGTATTCTTCGGGTCGCTTCTAAGCGGGTCGAGTAGGTGCCGACCCGTTTTTTCAAAGTTAACCGATTTTTACAGTTCTTCGTGTTAAAATATTAAGGTTGAATTAGTCGACGGCACGAACTATTTTGTGCGCGGGGTTAAAAAGCATGCTATCTTATCCGACAACACGTGCGAAAGAAATAGATGCTGTGATGAGCAGTAAGAAGCTAGTTTGCGTACGAATCAGCACTATTGCAAATTTGTGTCGAAATGGATGATGATTTAGGACGAAAACGAGCGCGCGTAATTTTATAAACAGACCTTTGGGTGTCTACATATCATGAAAAAACAACTAAATGTTTATTTATAAAATAACATTATTTGCATTGTTGAATTACTAATCTATCCTTGTATGGAGGCCGTTTTGCAATTTTCCTTCTCCTTATGGCATTTATTGCAGCCCAAAGTATGACGTAACTTTGTCAGTATAGAGTGTAGCACACTGTGACGTCACACGATATTTCAACGCACTGCATCTTCTTAATTTTTTGTTTACGTGGCAAAAGAAAAATACGAGTCCAATATTTTTAGGTTATCTAACTGACGGAATAAATAGATATATTTTGTCAACTACCTTATTTATCTTATAACAGTTTGCGTTCCATAAACTGGGCCTTAGAAAAACGTTGCAAAATGTTGTCAAAAAGGTTTTTTACTAGATTATTTTATGAATAAGCTAAGACCAAGGGACCAAGGTTACTATTTACATCATGTTTTTGTTATTTAATATCTCCAACCCATCTCTGCTTGACACCATTTTTGAACAACATGGAATAATGTTGTTTACTACCTCTACCATATATCATTTATTACGACTATCATTTAACCTAGTAAGCTTGGCCTAGACTTGTAATTTTTTTAAGTAAATAGACATTATGTTAATGTCTACGTTAGTTCAGCTTTGTTATTTACTCTTGGATATTAAGGTCAGGAGGTACAAGCTTTTTTATTTAAATCTTGCCTTTGTTATTGAGTACTTAACCAAACGGGGTCGGGTTTGAGAGAATATGAAAGGAATGTTTTATAGAAAAAAACAAGTAATCGAAATTATGATGACATCACGCTATAGGATATCAAAATCAAAATGTATTTATTCAATTAGGCCATTAAGCGGCACTTTCGAAAGTCAAAAAAAAAATAAAAAAAATCTAATACTAATTGATTCTACCGTCCATTCGGAAATGTAGCTTGTTGTGGAGAAGAATGGACTCCACAAAAGAAAGGACAAGAAACTCCACTATCTTGGCTCAAAGCACATTTAGAGTACGCCAACATTTTATATTAAGAGCCTGCAGTGTCCAACTGCGAGCTAAGGCCTTTATTCCTAGCTTACATGTGTCTCTATCTTGAACAATCTGAGCCCATATCTTTAGATGGAACTCGCCGCCTCCTTCTGGGTCTACCGCGTCGCTGGTTTTCTACCGACTTCAAAAAAGGGGAGGTTCTCAATTCGAGTGTATGTTTGTTATGCGATTACTCTGCCAATTATGAGCCCATTTTGATTATTATTTTCTTATTTGAAAGCTGGTGCTCATGAGGTACCATTTAAATGATCAAGATCTGACAAGTAGTTTTAAAGTTATCCTCACGTATTTTCATGATAATAAATAAGGTACCAAAACTAAAAATAGAAAAAAAACTGACTTCCAAAACAAAACACTACAATGCGAAAAATAACTTACTTTTCGGAAGTCGGTGTCAAAAACGAAAAAAAAATTGGTACCAAAGACACCGACTTCCGAAAAGAAAGTTTATTTGCTGATTGTGATCCAATCTTTGGCTACTTTCGCCCAATTCTCTCGATAAGACTAACATTAATTATACTACCTTAGAAATTAACAACTGATTTAAAATATACCTATTCTATTATTTGCTTGCTTTAACGAAAAGTTCATTTTGTGGCAATCTTACCACAATATTCATGATTGACGAAAATACAGAAGTTGCAGAGAGCTTGCACTTGTTAGCACGAAATAAGATACTGTTGCACTTTTTGCATATAGCATGATCTCCTTTCAAGAGTATCGCAGAGCGACAATATGCTTGCTTTAAAGATTTTCAGATTAAAGATTATTGTATGGTCTCTCATATTGTGTGGTGTGAGTGATATTATATACATGAGGTAATTCTAAGTGTTGTATCCTATCCGACCATCCATCTATTTTCAAATGGAGTAAACTACGAAATCAAAATTTATTCCTTTATTATATATACAATTGAATATTTTAAAACTTTTTAACAATAAAATTAAACCGACTTCTGAAGTAAAACCCCACAAATCGAAAAATCGCTATAAGCCTGCATATAATATTCGAGGAGTGCCATCGATTTCCATGGGAGCCCATCATCAGATTCTGATTTGGTGACAATGGGACCACCTCGAGAGCATACACTTCCGAACGAAAAAAATAATTTTGCTAAGCCGTCTATATATGACGGAGTTATGGCCGAATATACATTTCAAAAAAACATCCGAATTGAGAACCTCCTCTTTTTTGGGAAGTCGGTTAAAAACATATGACTTATAGCAAAACAAACCTTTAAACAAAGGGGAGAAGAATAAGAAGAAGAGGGAAAAGGGCTCATTGCGCTTCAACCTTACGAATTAGGTTCCTAAATATTGAAGTAGACCATGTAAAATCGCTAAAATGCTATTACTCATCTGTTTTATCATCATAATTTCCATCCATAATACGTCCTTTGCTGAGTCTAGGCCTCCCCCAATAGGTCATCTGTTTATCGTGAAAAATATAGCCAGGTCCTTTTTGGCAGTATATTGGAATGCTTTGTTAATTAGGTGATGATTAAAATAACGGGTCTGTTCCTGGAAAGAGAATACACACACGACAAACACAAATACAAACAACATTAATTATTAACAATTGACTCACACACTGTTCCGTTGTTGTTGAATTAGGTATTTTACCTATATTGCAATATTTGTAAGTATGTGAGAACCATGTTCCTATTTATCAAAGCTTTTAATACTTTATACCTGTACGTAGTATAGTGTGTCGTGCTATTCTGGATGCATCGTCCTCACATATATGAACTTATTAATGTATGTACTTATACAAATATTATAAAACATATTTTTTTTTCAAAAAGAGTAATTATGGAGTTTCTTATGTGTTCTTCTCCAAAATAAGCTACTTTTCCGAATGCACGGTGGAATCAATTTTTATTACTTGTAAATTTTAATTTTTAATCGTTTGGCGTTTGTTTATTGACGACGACGCTTATTGGCCTAGTTGAAATAAATATGTTTGACTTCGAAAGCCACACGACAAAAATACATTATATCAGCTATATCCAGTAATGGTCAGTTTTTGACTTTTGATAATCGTTATTCAACCTCTTTTTTTATTGGCCTCTCGCATTTTAACCAAATGATGACTATTGCTTAACCGGACTTTTCTTGTGAGGACTAAACTAGAACCTCCAGCTAGGCACTCGTTATTCTGCCAGAAGACGGTAAAATATAACGAAGGTATTTGATAAGTAAGTACACCTACCTGATTTCAATTTTATAACACAACTAATGGTCTGCCAAAGATAGAGAGTGGAGTATAGATCATAAAACTATTCACATGATTACTGCAGCATTACCAATGCATCTGTACAAATGCTGCAATGGCATATCAGTTTTATGAGTCCCCAAAGTTCAGCAGCGGTTTACGGCACTTTATATCAAATTGCATTGCAGCTTCACAGTTCCACCACAATTCCCCGAAACCACATTTTAACTGGACCGTAAATCCATACTGATATTATAAATGCGAAAGTAACTCTGGTTGTCATTTTGTTCGTTACCTACGTTTTTAAGCCTAAACCGCTGAAGCAAAAGAGAAAGAACTCAGCATTGAGTTAAGCTCGCCTTTGTACTTTTACTTTATTATGATATGTCTGTAATGTTGTTTTTTGGTGTACAATAAAGAATTAAATAAATAAATAAAATCATTTAATTCAAGTATCACTGACACATAATTGAAATAATACATTTACACAGTCACATTACATACACAATATTAAAAACAATTTCATTTACTTAATTCAATTACATTATAATAAGTCTAACACTAAAAATAAAATAAAAATAACTCAATTAACATTCATAATTCATATAACAAATCAGGTCTGTCAGTCGCATCAGCCTGCCACATGTCGCTTACAACAGTGGGTGATGATGGAGCAATCAAGCCTTCCCGCGAGCGCGGCCAGCATGTTGTTAGCGCTCCCCCGTACTCGCCGCACCAGCGACGTGGCTCTCTTGCGCATAGTGGCGTGGAAGCAATCCACGCGCGCTTCTGCAAACATAGTCGATGCGCTGCAAAAGCGGGGGAGCGCCAACATCATCCTGAACGCGTTATTGAACTGGACACGAAGGGCGAAAGAGATCATTTGTGCCAGGCTCGACGCATACCATAAAAAGAAACTAAAAAAATATAAATAGGGAAAATGTCCGTCACAAGCACGAAAAACGACCATCACAAAGCTGAGACTCACGTGCGGGTCAGAGCCACAGCGCTGGTTTTCAGCGATAGCCGGAGAGAGGACTTTTCATCTTAGGAGTACATTCCCTTGCGATAATATCTGACTTTCACGCGGACGAAGCCGCTGGCTGAGGCAAGTAATGAAAATATAACATCACTGTCGTGCAGAGTGTCGGATTTTCGTCATAAATTAACTAGCAATGCAGGGCGGGCAATTTAATCTTCATTGCTGGGGCCACTCGGGGCAAGTTAATAGGGACCTTGGTACAAGGTTGGGGTGTTTAGCTTTGACCTTGAGATCAATGGCGAGCCCCTAGAGGTTCCTTTGGCTGCCGAAATATGCCATATATTTCTATAGTAGATTGTAGGTCACTTGAAAATATATCATGTCATATGAAGGTTTGCTGCAACAGTCATAAAAAATCGGCCAAGTGCGAGTCGGACTCGCGCACTAAGGGTTCCGTACCATTATCGCAAAAACGGCAACAAAATCACGTTTTTTGTATGGGAGCCCCCCTTAAATATTTGTTTTATACAGTTTTTAGTATTTGTTGTTATAGCGGCAACAGAAATACATCATCTGTGAAAAATTTAACTGTCTAGCTATCACGGTTCATGAGATACAGCCTGGTGACAGACAGACAGACAGACAGACAGACGGACCGCGGAGTCTTAGTAATAGGGTCCCGTCCCGTTTTACCCTTTGGGTACGGAACCCTAAAAATATCCCAACATTAACATTCGACACGGGATATTTACCATGTGTACTGTTTGTTGCGAGTTTCCGATATTTTGGTGCTGTTGCAAGCTCACGCAAGCAAAGTAAGATCACGGATTTAAAAAAATGGTAAATGATAATAATGGTAATGGTAAATATCCCGTTTCGAATAGTAATGTTGGTGTTAGTGACCATGACAGTTTAAAAACTGATAAAACATATCTACCCATTCTGTGACCAATAAGAATTTGGTTCAAAATATGTTCAAGTAAACTTGTTCGCTTTTAACAACTGTATTACGAAAAGTTTAGACTGACTACAATAGAGCAATGCTAATTGATCAATATTCATTTATTACCTATTTTCTCATTGCTTTGGGTAAATAATAGGTACTATATTTGATTACGTTGGACCCTTATTTTAATTACACTAAAAACTACTTACACACCCCATTTTATCGAACTTCTCTCTAGTATTAGACAGAACTAACATAAAACAGACAAAACAAACAACCCCTTACATAAATATTTCAACCCCAACACACTGTATTTCGTCCATCGCTCACGGGCCACGTTAACGTTCCGTTCCAAAAATAGTTACAATTAGTCACGCGGGGGTTAAGGTCACACCAATAGAATTTGGTAGCTTG
Organism: Orthosia gothica; assembly: GCA_949775005.1. Lineage (NCBI taxonomy): Eukaryota > Metazoa > Arthropoda > Insecta > Lepidoptera > Noctuidae > Orthosia > Orthosia gothica. The sequence goes on from OX459042.1 coordinate 4,702,209, forward strand.
TAGCTTGTCCTTAGTTGTTCATTTGTATATCTTTGACATTGTATTACGGCAGCCATAAGCCCGTCTCAAGACGATAGTCTATGACCAGTGTGTGTTGCCAGTGATGACCTATGGCTCTGAGACGTGGTCGCTTACAGTCACCCAAAGGGCAATGGAGAGAGCTTTGCTCGGAGTTTCCTTGCGTGATCGAGTAAGAAATGTAGAGATCCGCAAGAAAAATTGCCATTCATAAGTGGCAGTTGCCCACTGCCACTTAAGTTTGGCAATTTTGGGCACATTTCTTGCAGAAAGGATGGCCGATGGGGCAAAAAGCTTCTGGAGTGACGACAGCGAACCGGAAGATGTGCGTTGGAAGGCCTCCCACCAGTTGGACCGATGACCTGGTGAAGGTAGCGGGGATCCGCTAGATGCGTGACGCTGGGACTGATCAATGTGGCGACGCTTGGGGGAGGCCTATGTCCAGCAGTGGACGTCTTGCGGCTGATATGATGAGTCAGAAGCCCGAACGAATATCTAGCACCAGTCATGGACAAGATTTATCGTGTTACCCAGTTACTGGATTGACGAGGTCATCTAGACAGTCGTTCCATGTAAAAAACTGGTATCGAGTTGGATCCGGTCAGTCTAGTATCCGACTCCAAATTAGTTGGAAAACTGAAGTGAAGTGTAACATGAAGTAAACTGTCAATTCATCCAATCAAAGTGGAATATGTTCACTACAAGCTCACTTTACTAAGTTTGTACGGCAAGGTGTACAGAATATACTGACAGATCATCCGCATTTCACACATTGCTAACGGCCAAGTTCAAGATCTAAAAATAGTTAATTAGTATCGGGGGGTTTAAGGTCGTGCTTATAGAATTAGTGGCGTACTGGTGTGTAGCATGTCCTTTGAGGGTTACCTATGGGGAGTCGTAAGTTATAGGTAGTTGGGGGTTGAAACTAGATTAAGTTGTCAGTTATAATTCCAAGGTTTTGTGAAGGACTACCTGAGTAAAGAATCGGTAAATAGAAGAGCCGTTACGGTAAAAAAGTAACATGGAAATAGAAAGAAGCTTTCTGTAAACTGAGAAATCGTACTTTGTTTATTAAATTGGACGAAGCTTTAGGAATCGTGTAATTTAAAACTAACCCGAGGCGTTTTACAGTTCCTATTTGCTGAAATCGATGAGAAAAACAGTTTATTTGCATGTATGTATGTTATATCATTGCCATATTTTTCAACGTCCTAATAACAGAAATTATTCCAAAAAAGAAGGTGCAATATACGTAAATCCATCTTCATTTGAATGGGTAATCAAAACCATACGACAAAGAGTAAAATAATATAATATGGGAGAAGAGAGCGCTCTTGTGTCATTTCGAAGCATGTAGATTCGAAACGCCATCTGCATATCTTAACGGGAACTAAAAAGAAAAAAAAAAATGCTTTGTACGTAGCCCGTGAAATTAAAATTTTCCTGTTTTTTAGATGTGTTTACGACGTATTTTGATCAAAATACGATTCGCGAATATAATGATGGTGCATTTACTAAAATACAATCATTAAAACATAAATAACGAGATTGATATTTTAATGATCATGATTCAATACACGATTTATTAAATTCGCGAATCACAATTGATCAAAATACGACGTAAACGACTGCAAAAAAACATAAGAAAATTTGGATTTCGGCGGCTGCTTCGAAGCTATTTACTATTTGGTTCTAGCAATGTTATGGCAATAGCAATGTTATTTGTAACAATTATGTTATATTTTACATCAAGTACATGAAAACAAGTTTAGTAACTGGGAAATATTATCTATCATCGGAAAACCATTTTAAAAATTAACATATTTTTTAAAAAAGGTTGCAATAAATCACTAAATTAAAAATGAATTGTATGAACGTGAGTGAAGCAAAAGAATGTAAGGATCGTAGCAGGTGGCGTTCTGTAGTTTCTGCCTAGCCCCATGGGAAAGAGGCGTTAGTTTATATGTATATGTAAAAATAGCTCATTACTTTAAGAAATTAAACAGAAGGAATATTTTTAAATTTTACTGTCAGCGTTACAATTTTATCACTTATTTAGGAAATTCTAAATCTAATAAAAACAGAAAATATTATAGGAATATTAGCTTCTGTTTTAGTTTTTATTATAATACTTTTGGGCAGTAGTTTTCGTTTCCTATTTCATTTTGAAGATACTTCATTTTTGTCTGGAGTGATCTCGCTGGTATGCAATTGAACTGGAAAAAGAAAAAACAGAAAACTCAGTTGGAATACGACAGACGATTGAATATTACCTCGTCATCTGGCAAAAAGCACCTGTGGACAATATTAAAAATCAATTGTGTCTGCAAATTGCCAGTCGAAACATTAGTTTATAAAACGTAAACGAAATCTAGACATTTGAAGCTTTGAGAAAAGCAATTTTTAATTTAAATGTTAATTTTGAGAATATGATGAAAATTAAGAGAACGAAAGGTTTTTAAACATGATTATTAGAAGAATTCTGTTTAAGCGGGCCAAAGAAATAATTACAGTATAAAAAAAATCTTTTTTGAGCAGTTCTGTAAAAAATAACTTACCAGTGTCCTTACATCCAAAATAGCAACGGTGAGGCATTGTATCTATTTTGAAAAACACACACTGCACAAAATCAGCGTCTTTTCGCAAGAATATCACTAAATAGGTATAACACAACAGTTTTTCACAATTTTTGTGAAAATTGCTTGTCACAACGTAGCGACTGAAAAATATTAGTTTATGGGTAGTAATCCACTAACAGGACGGAAGAGAGACTCAACTTGACTTCTGATGTAGACAAACACTTAAAAACCAATAATTAATTACAAAATGGACACACAACACAAACAAGCGCGGACGAAAATTTTTTTTTTTTTTTTCTTTTTGTTCGCCCTTCTCGGGCAGGCTAAGGTCTTGGACCATACCGCCTCGTATTCAGTGCAATTTTAACATTCTTTAGTATGCATTAGAATACGGGTGTAACGGATTCTAATGGTTTTTGGAGTATTTGGCAGCAAATTGTATCGAGTCAGCCTTCCCAGTAAGCTTTGCGGAGGTAGTCAACACTACAATAAAATTCTCCGCTCCACTATCCTGAGATCGCTTCTGTCAATGATTTCACATATTGTCCAGTTGCGTAGACAGTTGAGACACAAAACTACACCAATTTTATATCACAATATCCACTAGGAATCAATTTACAAAAAATAATAACAGCCGCTGAACTTTACTCGAAAAAATCCCGCCAAAATCGCCCGAAAATTTTTAGTTGCGGCGGCCACTTTGACATTTACAACTTTGAATTATTGAGTGATGTCGCCAGCCAGAATAAATCACAGAAAAAAGATTTACGTGACAAGGTTGCCATAATCGATAATTTTAGACAGGTATGAAATCATAATGAGATAATTTTGATTAAAAATATTATAATTATTCTCTAAAAAAATAGTTTAAATTAAATTAGAGAACTTAGTTTATTTCAGTTTTTTATTTGTGATTACAGAGACATCTATCAATAATTATGAAACTATTAGTTTCTCAGTTAAGAAAAGTAGACGGCGACTCTTTCTTTACTGAAGTTGTGCTTGTTCTAACTGTCTCCCCCCTGCCATACGACCTATCTATCTGGCCAGTATTTTTTCGGCATTCAACTTTTTTAGTCTCACTGGATTTAAATTCCTTTTAAAATGTTACCACATTTCACAGTATATAAAGTGCAGTTTAACTGAAAATTTGTTTTTTGTCCGTCAGGAGATTAATAAAAAATATTGGACACGTATTTTTACTTTTGACACGTAAATATAATGTGATGAAGATATAATGCGTTGAAATATCGTTTAACGTCAAGCTGTTATGGTATACTGGCATGGTGACGTCAGAAGCCCCCCACTCCTGAACTTTGATGCGCTTTATCTTTGTATTTTTTTATTGATTTGGTAAAGCAAAAAATATGTGTCCAGTATTATTTAATGGGGAATTTTTAACTGCACCTCTATTTAGAAATTTAAGCAAACAAAATATCTCCACTAATAACCTACTGCAAAACAATATTACTCACCGTAAAACAAAAATACTGATTTGCACACAAATTATTCAATTAAATATAAAATAAATGTGAATTAGTCCAAGAGCGAGCGAAGCGAGCTCGGGAGCTTAGGGCACCCCGACACGGATAGGTTAGGTTCGAAGGAGATGACGGGAGCTGAAGTGAGCGAGCAAAGCGAGCGAACTCATCTCCCGTCATCTCCTTCATGTTAGGTTACTTTAGACCCTGCAGACAGAAATAGGAGCCCTGCGCAGCGGGGCTCCGTCGACTTTGTTTCGTTTCCCCCCCTCCCTTAAAACTTAAATATTTTGTTGCACTCGAAGAATTATTAGATTTACTTTTAGTTAACAGATAGTTATTCAGTAAAACAGTTAAGCTTTAAAGATCTAGCAGTATAGTATAATTCATTTATTTGATGAGCAAATTTAGTGTGCAATTCAGTATTTTTGGTAGTAATTTCGAATATTTTGATTGAAAAAAGGGGAATTACAGTTAAAGTATTAAATACCACCCTTATTTAATTATCTCAATGGTGGACTCAATATAATCGCGTCAAGCAAGGAAGATCGCTTTCTCTACCACCTGAGATACAAACCAGCCGGGAGAGCTCGGCCTATTGTGACAGACTTCAGTCACACATTTTTATCACAGTTTGTGAGCAAAAACCGTGATAAAATGCGTGACTCAAGCCTATCACAAAGCCCGTGCTCGCTCGCGAGGTGAGTGTAAAATGGTAATGAATTTATTTCTGCAAGTTGTTTTGTACAATCACTTTTACACGTCAATCATATTTTTTAAAACGGCTTTGCCTATCTGACTACTCTGAGAAGAAAGGCCGAAAAAACCTCAGAGGTCACAGTCTCTTTTAAAGTCCAGACATAATCTTGCTCAGATCGTGTGAAGACCACATAGATTGGTGTCTGAAATGGTGTTTTGAGGAAAGAACCAGACAGAATGAGTGGACCTGTTGAGTAAGTGCACGTATTTGTCAGTAACCATGCTGCTCAACTCAGAATTTAAGGAGCTCAACGATTCGGCGAACAATACCAAAGAAAGGGCATTTGGGTAGGCCGCATATATTAAACAAACTGCCAGAAAAAAAAGCAATTTCTAAATTTAAAAAATTAAAAAACCGGCCAAGTGCGAGTAGGACTCGCGCACGAAGGGTGCCGTACCATTATTCCAAAAAACGGCAAAAAAAGCACATTTGATGTATGGGAGCCCCACTTTAATATTTATTTTATTCTGTTTTTAGTATTTGTTGTTATAGCGGCAACAGAAATACATCATCTGTGAAAATTTCAACTGTCTAGCTATCACGGTTCATGAGATATATCCTGGTGACAGACAGACAGACAGATAGACCGCGGAGTCTCAGTTATAGGGTCCCGTTTTTACCCTTTGGGTACGGAACCCTAAAAAAGGAATATGTTGAATCATCGTCACTCACAATAAAAAACAAGTCGCGCTACCACCCAATGCACACAGATCCTAAGTCTAGACTCGAACAACTAGCAACAGGTATCCAGCGGCTAAACAAGTTCCTTGGGAGAAAGTCGTAGCTTTCTACAGAGCTTTTACCCACCACTTATTAACTGTAATGAAATATTTGCTAGCTTTATGAACTGGCAAGCTTTGCCTGTTTGTAAGTTATGTCTAAAATGTTCACCGGTTTTTGCTTTGAGTTATTCTGATTGATTTTGAAAGCTCGTTTATAATGTAGCTACATTTTTACCCGGCTGCAAGGAAAGGTTTTTCGCGTGTATCTTGTATGTATGTATGTAATATTCTTTATTAATTCGTATCTTTCAAACCACTTGACGGAATTTTATAATTAAAACATCGTTAGATAGGTCTTGGCCGCCCAAGTGTTCTTAGATAAGTGCCGTTAAAAAGAAAGAAACATGGCGAATTTTGGGCGCCATATTGTGTATGTAGGGGTTGCAATTTTTTCTTCAATTTTTTCGATACTCATCGAGTGGGGTATCAAAATGAAGGGTTTTTAGACGTGATTAAAAAAATGTTAACCACTTATATTTTTAAAAGTAATTCGAAAAAATAAAAGTATAACTAAAAGTTAATAAAAAAAATAGATAGTAAATAAAAAAAGTTAATAAAATAAAAAACCCGACTGCAAAGATGTAAACAAGAAGAAAATCATGCTGTGCAGTCGGAGAATATTTATAGGTTTGGTCAGCCAGCTCGCGAATATGTATCCTCAAACTGCACAGCATGATTTTCTTCTTGTTTACATCTTTGCAGTCGGGTTTTTTGATTTTATTAACTTTTTTTTTAACCGAAACTTTTGCTGTCGCTTGCATTTGCCCGCGGCATCGCTTCCGTAGCATATCCAACCCATGTAGTTACCTCTCATATCCCAAAAAACATTTTTTTCGGTCAAAAAAGTAGTCCTAACTCTTAGAGCCTTCCATGATGCCGCAATGCCATTCGATTTTTAGTACATGATAAGCAATTTTACTAAGTAAAATTGCAAGTATGTTCACATGGACGCAATGCGATGTAATTCGACCGATGACTTGACTTAATGTTCTATATCCCCTAGATGTCCTCCATCGCGACCAGTCTTGAGCTTCACGCTTCACCTCGGTCCATGTTATTCCAATGCTCAACACCAACACGGTGCGACGCCAGGTTTGACGAGGACGGCCACGCTTTCTTTTCCCTTGGGCATTTCAGTCCAAAGCTTACTTGGGTTTGTGATCCAATCCATCTCCACTTGCGACGCTTGATCTGACGGTCGATCTGGCACGAGAGCCCTTTGCCCCCGAGGGCTTTCTTCTTTTTTTATATATCTCCAGCAGCTCTACGTTGGAGATGGTCTCGGGCCAGTAAATTCCGAGAATGTGAAGAAGACAGCGGTTGACGAAGACTTGTATTTGGCGTGAGATGTCCTTTGTAACATTCCACGTTTCGCACCCGTAGAGCAGCACGGATTTGACATTAGACCCGAAGGTTTTAAGTTTAATCCTTCGTGTCAGTTGCTGTGATTGCCAAACAGGTCTCAGCTGCGCGAAGATAGCTCGGGCTTTGGCAATCCGTGAAGCGATGTCCTCTTCACTACTCGACTCTGTCACGAAACTCCCGAGATATGTCAAATCGACAGATGCGTACTTAATTTTTCTTTTAAATACGTGCGCGATATCGCATATAGACGCGATTTAAATTGCGTCGCGTCATCAAGAAAAGTCCTTGGCTACAATGTAACTTTTTATCAGTGAAATAATTTTCGTATTTGGATCAATATTTCCAGAAATAATTTCTTACTAACAAACAATTAAAGTATTAATTTTAAAACTTTCGCGTTTTATAATTGAAAAATAATATAAAAACATAGGTAAACAGACAATCGAAATCATCGCGTTAAATTGCCCGTGATCATTATATTGTTTTTTAATCAATTAAAGTTACCTCTTAAATTCTTTCTCCTCCCATATTCATCCTCTACCTATATATGTCATTATTGTTGTCACATCGGGAGTCAATGGGTTTTTATCATATTTTTTTCTTTTAATAAGTATTATGTTTTATTCCCATAGATACAAATATATGCAGTTTATAAAATACAAAATAAATGAATGGCATAAAGCTAGAGGCAATGCTTAAAAGATCCGATCTTAAAAATAAACCTGCTTTAATTTTAACAGCTCCTTTGATCGATCGCATATCTTACATACATACATAAGTTCACGCCTTTTTCCCATGGGGGTAGGCAGAAACTACAGAACGCCACCTGCTACGATCCTTACATACTTCTTTTGCTTCACACACATTCATGCATGTCTTACTCCTGGTTTTTAATTGATAATATGAAAATGAGAACTTATCGAATTCTACTTTAGCTTAAAAATTTGTCAAAAGCATTACATTACTTTCTAATTTCAAATTCTCAATTCAATAACCATATAATGTGGGTTATGAAGGTTCTTTGAGATCGACCAAACATTAGATAAACATTGATTCAATTGAAACAACTATAGAGCACATAAATGGACTACTTACTCTGAACAAAATACACATTGTCCAGTATTTCTATCCATTTCCCTGCCAATAACATCCGCAACAATAACCCCGTAGCCAACAATTCGACATCTGATTGAAAAAACTTAATTCAAAAATCAAAAACCCGACTGCTTCAAAAGCGAACTAAAAAGTCGTAAACAAGGAAAAAATCATGCTGTGCAGTCGGAGGATACATATTCGCGGGCTGGCTGACCAAAATCTGGTGTATCCCCCGCCTGCACAGCATGATTTTTTCCTTGTTTACGACTTTTTAGTTCGCTTTTGAAGCAGTCGGGTTTTTGATTTTTTGAATTAAGTTTTTTTATTTATAACTTTTTAGTTCGTTTTTTTTTCGAATTAGATACATTTAAACATATAAGTGTTATATATTTTTGAAATCTCCTCTTAAAACCCTTTATTTTGATACCCCACACGATGGGTTTGGAACAAAAAACAAAAGTGGGCCCCCACAATATGGCACCCAAAATCCGCCATTTTTCTATTGTCCAATTTTAATGTAGCCTATGACACTCGCAGGGTTCAGACGAATCGATTGACGTATGAATCATCAAAATCAGCCAACGCGTTTGGTCTCTGGAACGCCATATAGGAACAAACATACATACATACTTACATACATACATACATACTTACATACATACATACATACTTACATACATACATACTTACATACATACATAGACTGATAAACACATTACCCTCCTTCGGCAGTCGGGTAAAAACAGGCTCTCCTCTCACACAACTTGGAACCCTGCCCACCCACCGAACCTAACCCACCTTGAGCACAAGTAACAAAATGTCGCCGGTTCGCAGGCGGCCGCAAACCAGTTGACGATATTCTAATAAGCTGGCCGAGGTAAACGTAGCGGGACTGGGTACAAGGGTGTCGGCACTGGAATGTGTAGGTTGTGGACTTGTGAACCAGCTTTATGTTAGAGCCAGGCGAAATTAAGCTTTGGATGTACTGAAAAAACATTAATAACTCAAGAAGATTTAAAATGAAAAGGTCTGCGTCTGCTCTGTGCCCCCTAGCCAAGTTACAAACTTTTCGTATCGAATCTCTTTCTACAATCGTTAACGCCTTCTATTTGTATGGTCTGACCACGTGACTTAACGTTCAGATGTGTCATTCCCATATATTGATTCGTTTGCTACTAGCGTTATCGATTGTAGATTGTCAACTTGACTACAGGTGGTTCCGGTTTAAAATGTACAGAGGAGGAGAAAAAATTTCGGGCACACTAAATCACTATCTGTTCACGATAGACGTGATAGATGTAAAGGATTGACTGACTGTCGTTGTTCGGTCCAGAATGTGTATACTCCATTTGAAATAACATTAAAAAAAATTACAACCCCTTTTTACAGTCCCTTCAACCGATTTTGAGTTCTATACCGTAAGAATAAGGATGGCATAAAAAGCATAAAACTGTTACCAAAACAAACTGTTTAATACAACTGCCATTTGTCATATCACCAACGGAATAGAAGTCAAAATCGGTTAAACGGACTGTTAAATGGTATTATTTGTCTAATGTTGTCTCAAATGGAGTATACGTCTTGTGGATTTTCGGACCGACTTTTTTGATAGAAACTGCAAGACCACATTTAGCTCTAGATGGACTGAACTTTTTTCAAATAATCAAGTTACATTGTAAGTACACATTTATTAGTTCCCGGGCAGAAATTACACATGAGATTTGTGGCTAAGCCTTAAGGATATTGTTGACTGAATGTTTTTCTCTGTTTTATGGCTGTTCGACACAAGGGGTAAGACAGACAAACAAAGATGATTGCTGCAAAGGGAAAGGCAAACAAATTAAGTCAGGAAATGGTTGTAAATATGTACGTATTAACTCTAATGCTTTACATATATATAGGTTACATGCCACCAAAGCGAGTGCCATAGGGTATTTTGTATCCCGGAGAAATGCTAGGTTCCTGTAGATTAGGCCACAGGAGCGAAGCCGCGGGAAAAAGTTACTCGATTATAATGACATCAACAACCCACACATTTCAGTCAATGAATGAACATCAATAAACTCTATAATATATTCGATACATATCACGAAGGCTATTATGCCGTCCTTGTATAAATCAGCTGTTTTGTCCGAGTACTTATGCATTCGAAGCGCGTCACATTCAAGCACTTAGCCTTCTGGGAATAATAATCGGTAGTTCTATTTTTCACGTCAGAGGAGTGTCTTTGTGGTGCATTTCGTGCCAGGGGACTGCTTTTTTAACCGATATCAAAAGAAGGAGGAGGTTCTCAATACGTCGGAATCTTTTGTTTTTGTTTATGTTCTCCGATTACTCAGACACCTTGACTGATTTGAAACATTATCTCTCTTTCTGATTTGTTTCAAAGCGTATGCATTCAGGTGGTCCCATGGTCATCAGGTCGGGATCTGAAGATGGGATCCTGGAGAAATCGAGGGCACTCCTCAAATATTATAGGCATACATATATCGATTTGGTATTTTCTTCAACAATGCAATCATTTGGACTCGGAAAGTATAATTTGGTGAAATGAAGCTGATGAAGAAGACCACAGATGGACACTGGAACTCTTTTATGCTAAGTATGTCACGGGTATAACATAAATCGAATAGGTATCAAGGTAATTCATAAATAGTACTGGTGAAAATGGTACCATCGAACTGATCAGATGATGAAGCCGGCAGGTAGGCACTGAAACTCCGAAATAAAACAATGTATCCTAGTCGTGTTTGGGCTTATTGGAATCGTCATGAGATTTATTTTAGCTATGCATGATTTTCATAGTAATTGGAGGTACCTACAAAAACTAAAAAGAGATAAATAAAATCTTTTTAACAAAAAATCAAACCGACTTCCAAAACAAAACACCACAGTGCAACAAACAACTTTCTTTGCCGAAGTCGGTGTGAAGTTATTTTTGTTAACAAGTAAAATTTCAAAATTTAAAATACCCCCGGCACATTTATCTTGCGAAAACACCCCGATTCAAACAGTAAAACACTCATAACTTTTGCACGGCTGAACCGATTTTATTCAAACATAGCTAAGAACACTCTCGACAAAATCACCTTTCAAACAAAAAAATTAAATCAAAATCGGTTCATCAGTTTAGGCGCTGTGATGCCACAGATAGACACACAGATACACAGACACATAGATACACAGCAACACACGTGAAACTTATAACACCCCTCTTTTTTTCGGAGGGGGTTAAAAAGATTTTTTGTGGATGCAACAACTTGGCACCTTCCATTTTTCTTCTTCGTGTCGCCGGCAGGATAAATTGAGAAATGAGTATATAAGATGAAAGCGGAAGAAAAGAAGAAGGTGGTGTTGAAGTTTGAAAGTGGTGCCAGTGCCAGAAAAAATTAAAAGAAACCGTTTGTCCTGGTATGGTCACGTGATGAGGAGGGATGAACCGCATGTTACTAAAAGAGTTATGAATATAAACGTGGATGGATAGAGAGGGAGGAAACGACCAAAGAAAAGATGGATGGACTGTGTGAGGAGTGATATGAAAGAAAAGGGAGTCAGTGATGGCGTGACAGGAGACAGGACGATGGGACAAGGCAGGAAGATGATGTGTCGCCGGCACGACTCATTTCGAAATCTTGTCCAACATTTTGCTACTTCCATGGTATCAACAGTTCGGTATGGTTTGACACCTAACAAAATACTTATAATTAACTTAAAAATCAATTGCTAAATAACTCGTTATTCAATCATTCTTAATAATTGAATTTGTCTGAAACCATCACATTTCACACATTTCATCACGTTCATGTGTTGTTCTACTCATTTGTTAATGATTTCCTTTTGCGCTAAGCTTTAGAAATAGCAGATATTTATCATTACTTAAAACATTGCTTAAAGGTCGACGTTGCACATAACTTGACGAGCTTAATATGGCTGAAAAGGTTATACTTGTTTCCAGTTTCATGATCATTTCAAGTAATTTTATCCATCCAGCTTAGTGTGAAGTTAAGTTGAATCTTCGTCTCCTAAACTGAATCCAATTCAATGATGAAGAAGAATTTGATGATATACCTAACTAGTTAACGATTTCTTAGTACGACTTTTGCAAGATGAATATAAATACCGTGTTGCTTTAAGTTCTTTTATCAAATAATTTATTTATTAGAGTACAAGTACTCATCGTGTTTTTCGTGGCAACATTTAGTAGACTCTTCGCGTGACTAGAGGGCTGGCGTTTCTTCAGCCAAGTATTCAGCTTTGCTATTCAACGTGGTAGTTGCTGCCAGTTTTCTGGGCACTATTCTCATTGAAGGCGATGCCGGCTATGTTTTTGATGCCCAATGAGTTTTTCTTATAAATATGCCTTTATTTACAACATACTATTTCCCCTAGAAACAAGAACGACGTGTCACTACCACAAAGCTATTTAAGGCGCGTCCTCCAAACAACTTAAAAGGAATAAATACATGTAAAAACAACACTATTTCCTTTATAATTATAATACATGCAGCGTCTAGACAATATAATCACGAGTTACTTTTAACTATATATCACTTGTTTTGACGACTATATCGCTACTTCGGGGAAGAAAGGGCGTAAAAGCCACTTTTGGCCAAAATGAGTTAATAATGCAACTTTGTTTAGTTTTCGACGCTCTATCGATCTGTATATTTAAAATTTCAATATTCCCAAAAAAATGGCTTTTACCCCCATGATTTTTTTCTCACCAAAACCATTTTTATTAAAAAAAATTGACGTATATGACATTATTTAATTATTTCAAATTAATAAGGGCGTATCACCATAGTATGAAAGAATATTTGGTCGTAAATACAATATTTATTACGTAATGACTTTTACGACATTTTTACTTGGCAATTTAAATATGATTTGGCTTTTACGCCCTTGCACAAAAATAAAAACTTGGAGTTACAGCATTCAAATCGTAACAATAACAATTTCTTTAGTCTAAAAATCGGAGGGATAATCATGTCATTTATCGTTGTCTCTTATGCGTACGTTAAACAGTCTTACAATGGAGTGAGATAGAAACATAATTTATTTAGCCAATAAAGCGCGCGCGCTGCCGACGACACACGCACAAACACAATCGCAACCTGCATGTACACGACTTACCACAAGTGAAGTCCACGTGTCCAATCTTGTCAGTCTGTCAATCGCAGTTTCTTTACCGGATTGTTATTGTTTACGTTCCGTTTGAATATTAATACAGTGCGAATAAGTTACTTGTTTAATTAAAAAAATGGATAATACGAAGCCGAAAGCCTTGGATTCCTTGCTAAAAAGAAGGAATATCGTTATTGCATTATTACAAAGCCGTCGTCGTTCATCACAAAGGTAAGTTTTAAGTAATAGTACAGTACCTATCTATTATTCTTGGCTCAAACTGTTTAGACGTGCTTACCTAATGTGATGTTTCTTTAGTTAGAGATATTCGTATTTATTTTATAATAAATATTAAGAGTGCATTCGTCGTAGTAATTTCTAGGAAGATAGGTACTTACCTATTTTTTTACTACTTAAAATATTAGGTACTCACGGTGTAAAAACGGTCGGGTTTATTATGGTTGTATGTATAGTTGTATAGATGGGTGCTTACGTACCTAAGTGCTAACTAACTTTACCACAAAGGTCATGTTACGTAGGTACCTATCTAATTATTCACAATATTTTTATTCAGTTATTTTGTTTAATCATTTTCTTTATTCAAATTACATGCATTTCTATTTATTCCGTTATAAACTCCATGAAACTGATTTGTTAGACTGGCTTTTACGCCCTAATGACTAATGTCTTCTGATTTTTCGATGCCGTGCGTGACTTTTACGACCCCAATATTACAGGGAACTAAAACTACAATGGCTTTTACGCCCTAACTCTTACTAGCATTAAAAATAAAGACGACTTTTTTGTATAATTTTTGTATAAGTAATTCTATTATCATCTTATTTCCAGATCTGACTACGAGCCGAGTCAGTCGACTAGGAGTTTTGATCAATAAACTCCATGAAACTGATTTGTTAGACTGGCTTTTACGCCCTAATGACTAATGTCTTCTGATTTTTCGATGCCGTGCGTGACTTTTACGACCCCAATATTACAGGGAACTAAAACTACAATGGCTTTTACGCCCTAACTCTTACTAGCATTAAAAATAAAGACGACTTTTTTGTATAATTTTTGTATAAGTAATTCTATTATCATCTTATTTCCAGATCTGACTACGAGCCGAGTCAGTCGACTAGGAGTTTTGATCAAAATAGTAGTTCGGATCAAAGCAATGATATAATCGAAAACAGCGACACAGAAATGCAACCAATAAAAAATAATATCAAAAGCAACACACAAAAAAATCATAATTAATTCAAGCAGTGATGGCGATATCAATACCTCTATGATTTCTTTACCCCGAGCACATGCTTCATTCTTTGGAGACAACGTTGGTAGCCTTATACCACCAAAAAGCCCGTTTAAAAACAATAGTAACAAAATAAATATTATTTCTATGGAAGTCTTAAAACAGGCTGATAGTTCGTCGACTGTTGTATTACCACATCCAAACGGCCACGACCTTATCGTGTTATTGTCATGGAGCATAGTGATTTTATTAGTTGGGACGAACTAGCTACAAAGACTTTCACTAAGAAAACGCTAAAAAACATGCAATTTAAAAATATTCGGATTGCTACATTTAAGAAGAAGAATGTTGATCAAGTTGAAATTAAGTACTCCATGCATGAAGACACATCAGTACAAAAAGTCATTCTATTTGAAGTACCTGAAAAAAGGCCAAATACAAAAGGGAAATCTAAAGCGAGAGGAAGACCTAAAAAAAATATTTGTTTAGATACAACTAATAATCACTGCCAAGCTGAAAAATCAAACGAATTTGTGTTGCGTAAGTTATATGACGCCAGATTACCAATTTCGACTGCAAAATATAACGATTTAAAACTTCTTTGTGACAATCACACAATACCCAGACCGTTCCAACAAGATTTTTTGTCGCTGCCTCATTTTAAAACAGTAGTAGACCAATTACTAGATACCGACGAAGAAGACGATGTAGTAGAGGAATTAGAATGAATGGGTACTTATCTACATTTTAATTTCATTAGAATAATGCATGAATGATTAATAAGTAGAAGAAAGATTTATTTTACAAATTATAATTAAAAAAAAAGGTTAAACAAATAAGAAAAAGAAAAAAATATATAAGAAGAGAAAGAAGATGAATAAAAAGAAAGTAAAAGATAAAAAAAATAAAGAAGAATACGATTACAAGCAATAAAATTAAAAAAGTAAGAAAACGAAACAAAAAACAGAAAAGGAAATAGAAAAAAAAGAAGATTACTAATTATTGTCAATTTGATTTGATTTATGAATGAATAAAACTGATTTGCATCTTAACTAAATTTATTTATTTAATACACCAATACCTACCTAGTAGAATAAATTACAAACATACCATTATTTTATACTATTTTATCAATTTTAGTTAATTTATTTCTTAATTAATTAATATTAGATGATAGTAATTATTTATCACAGTTAACTTAAAATTTAAATTAATGAAAATAATCAAAGTTCAATTCAATTAAATCTTTTCTTTTGTTTCACTATTCATGAATCGTGTGCATTTAACTTAACAGGTAGGTAACCTAATTCGTTATAATAAATTTTGTAATATAGAACTATGATAAATCAGATAATAATAATTATTATGCTATTATTTTGAGCTTCTATGCACCTTAATTTCAATATTCACCACATTAAATCTTACAAAATTATAATAATTGTAGGTTTACTCACGATAATTGTTATAAGTGGTGCAGTCATTACGACCTTTTCACTGTCTAAAGATGGTTTATACGACACGATGTATGTTAGCATTATAGATATTTGTGGATTTACGTCCTATAGTACGTATTTATAGACGGTGTAAAAGCCATTTTTATTAAAATTTTGGGTCGTAAATCCATCCTATCTTCTAAACCATAAGGTCTACTTAAAATTAAGCTTCTTGATATTAAAGAGCACTTAAATGCAAGTAAATATCACCAATTCATTCGAATTTAACTCTATTGCAAAAAAAGTTATTTTCCAAAATTTAAAAAAAAAAACGTTTTTTCGCTGCCCTGTAAAGTTGCTACTTTGGCTTTTACGCCCTTTCTTCCCCGAAGTAGCGATATGTCGGAAGGTGATTTATTTATAATGTTTTTTTTATAAAATGAGAATATTGACTTGATGATAGAGACGTAAGATTTTTAACCGACTTCCCAAAAAAGAGACGGTTCTCAATTAAAATGTTTCAATTTTTTTTATGTGTTCGGGCATAATGCCATCATTAGGATCATAGGATTTGGAAAATTCTTTTTTTTTTGTTTGAAAGGGTATACTCTCGAGGTAGTCCCATTGAGACCAAATTAGAATCTAATGATGGGATCCCATGGAAATCAAGGAAACTCCTCAAATATTATAGGTAGAGATATAGAGATTTTACAACATATAGTTAAGCTATTGTTTGTCGAAAAACGAAAAACAATAGGTACCTACAACAAGACACCGACTTCGGAAAACAAAGTAATTTTTCGCTTTGTAGTGTTTTGCTTTAGAAGTCGGTTTAATTTTTTTTTAAGTTTTTAAAAGTTTTTATCGTCGTAACTGTCATCGGTTCAACTAGTGAGATGCCCGCATCCTATCGGCGTCCGCTGGGTACAAGACGCACAGGACCATTCCTGGGCGGAGGCTATAGTTTAAGAGGGGACTCTAGTGAGACTTTCTCCATACAAACACATTCTGCTGTTTTCTTCGTGGATAATGCCTCTAGAGCAATATTTTTTTTCCATAAAATCTAGGTCTAATTAATACGTGCCTGTATCATTTCCTTTTTTCCAAAACATAATCACAAAAAGAAATATGACAATCCAAAAATCTGAAAAAAGTGCCCGTTTTTACCGCCATGTTCAGAAGACTTTCAGACAAAATTTATAAGTTTTTAACAAAAAAGGGAAATGATAAGAGCATAGATATACTTTTCCTCTAAATTTTGATAAAAGAATTTTTTTAGATCAGACCAGTTTTCATGAAGAAAACAGCAGAATACGAAACGTCTTTTAGTCAAAGTTTTTGTGGGTAAAATCAGCCTGAGCTGCAGTTGTCCCTTTCGCACTTTACGGGGTGAGGTTGGAGGTGACGCGACGGCAATAGTTTCTTCAAATACCTATTTTTAAAATTCCTGTTTACTAGAGTCCGCTCTTAATCTCCACAGGATCGTCCAGTTAAGCAGTAGCCCTAGCACCTGGATTAACACTACACTAGCAGTAGCACTTGACCAGGATTGACCTGCAAGACGCAACATATATAAAAAAAACACGCAGGACCTTTTGCTGTGCCTACACTTGGAAGAGACCTATGTACAGCTGAGGAAGTCTTTCGACTTAAATGATGATGATAATAATTTATAAGATCCTATTTGCAATTCTTCTTCTTCTCCTTCGAGTCAATGAATCCAGTTACATGTTTCAAAAGAGGTTCCACCAGAAATCAGCCACGTCGTCAGCGTTAGCGTTGCCCTCGAAAAGGTCTTTGATGATATTTGCAATGTTACATATGCCTTTTAAAATTGAATCCTGCTTATTATTAAAAAATAATTTATTGTAAATATACTTACTATTCGTTTACTTTGCCTGAAAAAATTAAAAATAATTTAATTTTTTCTTGTAGGTATTGTACAACACATAAATATATGTGCAGGACAAACAAAACTTGACCAACCAATTTATCTCCAATTGAAATTATTTGTACAACGAATACTTTACCTACCTATAAGCTAATTTAGCTCCTCATTATTTTGATTCTAAATTAGCTGTTTAGTACCAAAATCATAAAAATATATCTTTTATGATAAAAAAGCTAAACCAAAAGAGTGTTACAAAACATAGTGCTCTTGAAACCTGTTTCATATTTTTATTCAAGGTTCAACTCAGAAAATAGACAACTGCATATATAATCAATGCAAATTATTGTATTTTATAAAATTAAGATATGATCTTAAATAATTTAGCTTATAAAAAGGTGAAAAAATTAGTAGATGAAATAATCTTATACTCTTAAATAAAAGGCGGATTTAGTTTCACACGTATTCTTTATCTAAATCAAATGTAAAAAAATCTAATCATACTATCATACCCAAACTGTAATTATTCACCGATTCAAGTCTCCAGATATGAGATAACATGCTCATTCATTACTATCTCAAAATAATATTTTAATTAAAGAATTCGCAAACAAAGTAAAAATGATAACGATTCCTCGAAATGTGTACACTGACCGACACGATACCGAGATCAGAAGTCACGCCACAAGAGATCGCAATAATTGCTGTCCTTTATCTGTCGATAAAAATGTGACGGTGACGTCAGCGGCGCAGGCGCAACCCAAGATTAACCGGCGACCAACTAAATATAGAGTGTAAACATGCCTTAAGTGAATCATGTGTGTGCGCTTCAGCTGTGCTACGTAAACAGTTGTGGCATTGAATGTCTTGATTGTTCTACAATAACGTTAGTATAATAGAGTGTTAAATATCTTAGTTATCCAACCCTTGTTTGCCGCGTGCATTTGTTACTTAACCTCCAAAATAGTTAACCCATTGTCCGGCGCGTAAAAAATGCAGGCCCGGTGAGGCAGCCGAGGCACCTCGCTCGGCCCTCGCCTCGGAACGCGACGCCGGCAGTCTCTCTCGAACCACGGGGCCGGTGACTCGCTCGGCACGACGGGTTTCAAGTCACAACTTCTCGATAACTTATCAGCAAATAATTGCATGAAGTCATCGATTAAATTAAGTGCATACTAACTTGTATAGCTACTTATATCACAGTTATTATTTCAACAAGTTTCTCGACAAAAGTTTGCGAAGGTTCAATGCTAAAGTTTGACAGTGGTGAACTCTACAAGTGTCCGTGAAAAAGTTGTGTTTGATCGGATTGGTCGGTTTGTTTTTGTTTTGTTAAGTCGTGTTCGGTAGCAGGATGAATGGGACACCGGCTAGGAGGCCTAAGAGCGCTTTCTCTGAAATGGTGAGTTCATCTTGAGAGATTCAATGCTCAAGCGAGCTGCCTTGTTTGTTTGTTGACAAGTTTGGGTTATCATTTTTTGGTATTAAGCCTACCTCGTCTCTAGATGTATTGGGTGGACTGAAGCCATTGAAGGCCGGACATTTCCCCCGGATACAGTCGTGCTGATTCGAAAGGGTTACTAACTAACGATAAGTTAGCATAGTTTGCGTCGCGGAATAATTGATCAATAAAATCCTTTATGATATGTTTGATTTATTGTTTTGTTTACTGTTCGACTATCTGATGAGTAATGCTCTGTTTAACTTTTACATAATTAATATTAAGTGTTGAACTCTCAACATATGTTTTTTGTTGTTTTATTAACTCGGCTCGGTTTTATCAGCTTAGCTGGCAATACCGTGTTATCGCTGATAATCTTTATGCCAGTAACTACGGTCGTTTATCAATTAGGTTCAATGCTAGGCTGGGTTTATTAATTATCAATTATTGACTATTAATTTAGCTCGCTGCTGCTGGCTTGCTTTATTAATTTATCAATAGGTTGACTGATAAATGTGGAGTTGAGTTTATTTTTGTAACAACAGTTACAAAAATAAACTCAACTCCACATTTATTTGGAGACATTGTTTTTACGATAACATATATATTAGTAAACATAAAGTTATAATATCTTCTATAGAATAAAATCTTATTAGACTTGTAAAGCAACATCAGTCTGTAACCGCTCCAAGACTTTTTGACAACTATTTTTTCTCAGCTTCAAAATGTTTTACTAGTTAAGTAGTCGGCCTTGAACCTTACAGACCGACGTATAAGGGAATGCGACTTAAAATTCCGAGTATTATACGAACGTAATGGTCTTGCAACTGGTAAGAGACCATTAAGAATAGATTACATGAACATAATAATAAAGCCTTTATTTACTGATAAACTTAAACTACAATTACAATATAATATAGAAACTTAACATAAAAAAAATATTGCACTTCGGCGTCTTCGTCCATCAGCGCGTCCCTTGACGCATAGGCCTCCCCCAGGCTCCTCCACTTATCACGGTCTCGTGTAGCTCTGGCCCACAGGGCACCAGCTATCTCCACTATGTCATCGTCCCAGCGTTTGCGTTGTCTACCTCTGCTTCTTTTTGATCCGTCTCTGATTTGCCATTCCGTTAAGGCCTTAGACCACTTGTTGTTTTTATCACGGAGCATATGACCAGCCCATCTCCATTTCTAAATGTAATCAGCGGCTTAAACTTTAATACTAACCACAGAATTGTGAGAGCTACACTGCACGCTAAAGATCCTCCTAAAACAAGAACACAATTTAAAGGCACATCGAGAGACCTACAAATAAATATTAACAAGTCGCCTCAAGAGGCTAATCAAGCCACAAGCGAAATACAATATCTTTACGATTCGTTCCTCACCAAAGCCTTCTCAAAAGGAAAACAAAAACCAGCAGAGCGAAAAAAAATAAGTGAAGCAACAAAAAGGCTCCTAGACCTACGGAAAGAACTGTATAAACGGAAAAAGGATATAGGTGTAAGAGCCGAAATAACAAAAATAAGCAAGGAAATAAGCCACAATCTTAAAAGGGAAAGAAGTATTAAAAGGGCACAATGTATAAACGACCACATAGTAAAAACAGGCGGAATCAGAAAAGCCCTAAAAGAACTAGGCAATAAAAAAGACTGGATCCCTTGCATAAAGAACAAGTGTAAGAAAATTGAAACCTCTAGATTATCCATTATGTCAGTAGCTACCGACTACTATAAAAACTTATACTCTCACCAAGACAAACAAGAAGACATTATTCTCGACAACTACAACGAAGAAATCCCACCCATTTTAAAATCTGAAATAGAATTTGCAATCCGTTCACAAAAAGATGGTAAAGCGCCAGGCCCTGATTACATAACTAACGAAGCTCTGAAAGTAATATCAACAGACAACCTACAAGAGATGTGGAACCTCTTCAATAAAATTTTAACCACCGAAAACATTCCTGCCCAATGGACCAAGTCTGTAATAGTTCTAATACATAAGAAAGGTGACAAGAACGAAATAGGAAACTACAGACCCATTAGTTTAATGTCGAACCTATACAAAGTGTTTTCGAAAATTATTCTTTATAGAGTAACACTGAAACTAGACGAACAGCAACCCGTAGAACAGGCAGGCTTCAGGGCAGGTTTCTCAACAACAGATCACATGCATACATTAAAACAACTAATACAGAAGGCACAAGAATACAACAAATCTATATATTTAGCGTTCGTAGATTACAGTAAAGCCTTTGATTCACTAGCCCACAACAGCATATGGAAAGCCTTAAAACACCAAGGGATAGAGCAGAAGTATATTAGAATTATAAGAAATGTATACACAAATTCTACTGCCCAGATAAAACTTGAAACTTTAGGAGATGAATTTCGGATTCTCAGAGGAGTAAGGCAGGGTGACCCTTTATCCCCAAAGATTTTCTCGGCAGTGCTGGAAGAGGTATTTAGAGGCATGGAATGGCAAAAATACGGCATCAATATCAATGGAACATTGCTTAACCACCTACGATTTGCAGATGACCTAGTTTTAATATCAGATGACCATTCCACACTACAAAAGATGTTGCAAGAGCTCGCAGAAGGAAGTATTCAAGTGGGATTATCAATGAATAAAGAGAAGACCAAGGTAATGACAAACAGCATTGAAGAGACTATCAGTATCGAAGGAGAAAGTATAGATTATGTGAACTCATATATCTACCTGGGACAACTTATTTCGTTTGACAAGCAAATGGAACAAGAGATAGAGAGACGCATAACTAGCGCATGGAACAGGTACTGGTCACTCAAAGAAATAATGAAAAATGACATGAACATAGGAAGGAATTAACTAGCCAGGAACCAATTGCGAATTATTAAGAACTGTTTTATTATTCTTCTAGGTTTTTAAGGAATGGAATATTGAAAGCCTGATCTAGGCATTGGTAAATAAAATTTAAGTATTGGTATGAGAATGTTGAGTAACCCGTCAAGTGGTCGAATATGTCAAGTAATTTGACTGACAGTTGTTATTTTAGGCAGTCAATACTTAAAGTAACCATGTGTTTGATAGAGTTTTGAACTGAGTTACATGCCAGAAGCGGGGTTTTAATTTAGGTTAAATATTTTTCAGAAATCGAGAGTAAACTTTTTACTATAAAAGTCACCTAGATATTTGTCAGGTTAATGAGAGTGTTCGCAAAGAACATTAATTTTACAACTAATCATAGCGATGGCTAAACAAGTTATTTTAACTTTGTTATTGAAAAAGTTACCCTGGATGAAGGACATGAAAATTATTCAAATCTGACTCTATAAATATTACTTTACATGAAGAAATTGGTACAACTATAATACTTGTGGTATATCCGCCTACTGATATGAAATCTTCGCCATAGAGTTGTAAATCAACTTTTTATTATCCATCAAGTATAGACTCTATAGACTCGATACCAAAAATTTATAATGGAACTACAGGCCCAAAAATATATGCTAATAAGTTACCTTTTATAGCATTCTAACATTGATATCTTTCGGTTATGGCTAATTTATACGGCTCTGTTGAAAATATTACAAGAGAAGAAACTTGTAATTTTAATATAGATTCAATAATACGAAGTAGTTACACAACTTACAAGTTTTGATGACATTAGATTAAATTATTGTTCACTGCCGACAAATTGTACTGCATTTTGGTAAAAGATTTGTTATCTTAAATGTGAAAATATTTTTTTTTGAATAAACAATATAAAAATAATTAAATTAGCTAGTAAAACTCCACAGGGGTGATGAATATCGATATGTACAGACGAAGAAACAATATTTTTTCCTCGTTTCAAAATCAATATATTGCACAACTACTTACTCGAGTATATTCTTGTTTTCATTAGTAACCTGCAACGTAGGTACAAGTCAAAGGGTTAATTTACGGAGACCTCGCTTTATATTTATACCTGGCCTGGCCTCTGCTAGGTAGCCAAGTACTAAATAATTATGATTTAGAGCTTCTAATGTTTTATAAATTCGGTTGACAAATCTTGTCTGGCGCTGGTCTTCCACGTACCTTGAGTGACAAGTGACGGAGCAAGCAGTTTCAAATATAATGTGGAAACATGTGCAACGAATAGTAAATTATGGGAAATGGATATCAGAAAACACACACTGGTACTCAGCTGAATCCGGTAAGACTGGAAGCCGACCCCAACACAGTTGGGAAAAGGCTAGGCAGATTGATTGGATAGCAGAAAACAGAAAACAAAATGTTACAATAACATATCAAATTCATAATAAATATTATGACTACAAATAATACATCATTCGATTTGTCCTAACATAAGCCACGTTGAGTCCACAACGGATTCCATTCCGTCTACAAGAGATATGATATCATAATGAGGAACACGACACCTCGTCACCTTATTTTGATCAGTGATCCTTCACCTAGTTTTCCGTATACAATTTACTTTTCATATTATGATATATGCTTTCAGGCAATACTAAATAATTTCCCTTTTGCTATGTTGTTAATGGGTGATTTTGTTTTATTTATTTAACAAATTCTTGAATGAAAGTACCCCAATAATTATAAAGTTACAGCTATATTCTAAGACCTTTTGAAAGGAACTTCTTTCTAATAAATAACAAGCTATAGGTACAATTTGATTGACTGTGGCTGACCTGAGGTTGAGTCGAGTGGAGGAAATGACTTAGAATATAGAAATCAGCTTAATTTGACCAGAACACATGTTTTATTCACTGCAGTGTTTACTTATAGAACTTGTGATTGCTAACAATTTTCTAGCTTGTTATGCGTGAACCACACCTCAAAATACGGCGAAAAATATTAAAATGACTAAGATTTATTTTACAGAAATATTTATAACATCATTAATAATAAAGTTAAGGTAAAATACCGTATTAATGTATTGAGAACATTGGCACAAAAATAGCCATGAATATCCTTGAATCCTTGATTCAGAAATGTTTCAATTATTTATACCACAACGTTATTTTTCAGCTCAGTTTACTTTTTACCTGGAACTGAATAACCATATAATCCATAGTATGACTACTTCCACGAAAAAATCTCAGTTTGTAAAACCAAAGCTTTCATTTGAAGTTGCAGTTACTGCTGAACTAAAAACTCTCTTTCATCTCGCGACCAAAAATATTTTTTCATACGAACTACTGACTAGTATGGACGAAACGAACACGCTGTATTTTCACAATAGATTATAGAACAAATGGACGAAAAAACTTTTTGTTTTTTTGTTAGTATGACTTTGATATTACTTTAGCTGCATTTTTAGGGATTGAACTTTACAATATTCGGTGGTGGCGCGAGGCCCCTGCAAGAGCGAGGCTCCAGGCGATTGCCCTGCTCGCCACCCCCCAAGGCCGCCACTGATAGATGTCACATGATGTCATCAATAGATGTCTATGTATTTTAGTCAGGTCTTATAGTTTTATAAATTAACTCTTTTACCATTTCTTGAAAGCTAAAAATTGGAAAGGAGTTATCCGCAAAAAACAATTAAAACACACGGCTTTGTTTATTCAGGATAAGGTCTGACAATCACACTACATATTATTTACTTTTATATGGTACTGGACATCTAAAAAGCCTTAATACTCTATTTTGTTCTGCACCCATTAACACAAACTGCCCATATTCCTCCGTAACGGACCAGGTCATTACCATAATCACTACCACTTCTACTGTAGCTCTTGGCAGGTGAGGTGGCCCCAATAGCATATTTTTACACAAATGTAAATGTAGCTGTAGTAGCCATTCTTGACGATAAAGAAAATATAGCGATTCCACTAGGAAACAAGGACACAGGTTAAAGAATCTTACTTTTTGTGCTGCGAGATATAAAGTAATTTCAAAAAGTGAGGCTATCCGGGTTTCACCCAAGCTAGCGCGTTTCTGAATTGAGTATCGTTAATAACGTGTCAAACCCCACGTCGATGCCAAAGTTTGACAGGCTTTCAGATTAGTAGAGTTTGACATAACTAAACTTAAAATACATAATTCAAAAATCGGGGGTCAGAATTAAAGCTGTCAAAATCTATTGAAAACTATATGTTGTGACACAAGCCGAAACATCTTTCTCACTGTTCTGTGTCCGATGATGAAGCGATTCATATATCTTGTTTATACTACTGACGGCATATTCCTGAAATACCAGGCCCCTCAGAAAGTATTGCGAAAAAAAGTTTTTATATATGGGAGACTGGCCAGTTATAATGTTTTTCGAAAATATGATTATTTATAAGTAAAAATAAGTAAGTTCCAATTTCAAAATTTCCCTCCACATTTTTTGCGAGTTAATTCAAAGTATTGTGTCTCACTGAAATATGGATCTGCGCCGGGAACATTTTAGAGCTATGATTTTATACGATTTCAAGTGTCGCCTGAAACCGGATGAATCGTACGATAGACTTCAAATGGCATTCATGGATGAAGGCCCTTCCAAGGCAACCGTGTATCGTTGGTATAACGAATTCAAGCGCGGTCGACCAACTTTGGGGGATGACGAAAGAAGCGGTCGCCCTTTGACGGCTGTTACCGAAGAAAACGTGCTAGCAGTGAAAAATTTAATCCAAGACAATAGGCGAATTACATATCAGGAGATTCAACACATATTGAAGATTGGATCGGGAAGCGTTCACGAGATTCTACACAGCCATCTTCGCGTGAGGAGGATAGTATCACGCTGGGTGCCGCACAACCTCACCGATGCTCAGAAGCAGGCCCGGGTGGAATGGTGCCGTGATATGCTTAACAAATTTGAAGCAGGCTCGTCTCGGCGTGTTTACGACATCGTTACAGGTGATGAGTCCTGGATTTATCAATACGACCCAGAAACCAAGCGCCAGTCGACTGTTTGGGTGTTTCAAAATGAGCCAACGCCTACCAAAGTGAAGCGATCTAGAAGCGGGGGTAAGATTTTGATCGCTAGCTTTTTTAATTTGACTGGCCACTTGGTATCAATTCCCTTACGGGATCAAAGAAGCATTAATGCCGAATGGTATACTACCAAATGTTTGCCAGAAGTTTTCTCTGTTATAAGCAACAAGCGACCAAACACAGGGCTCCGCGGGCTACTGCTCCACCACGACAATGCACCTGCGCACACCGCACTCAAAACGAGGGACTTCCTGGACAGCACGCCAGTCAAACTCCTGGGTCACCCTCCTTACAGCCCTGATCTAGCACCGTGTGACTTCTTTTTATTCCCAAAAATAAAAAATCAGCTCAAAGGGATACAATTTTCGTCGCCGGAAGATGCGCTGGCTGCGTTCGAGCAGGCTGTAAACGAGGTGTCTGCGGCGGACTGGAAAAAGTGTTTTGAAAACTGGTTTAGGCGCATGAATCTTTGTATAGAGGCTGGTGGAAAGTACTTTGAAAAGATTTAATAAAAATATATGTACGTATAGAACAATTTTTTTTAGTTTCGCAAAACTTTCTGAGTGTCCCACGTATATCATTTATAAATTGATCCATCGCATGGAGAAGGCGATGTCAAAATTAATCTACTAACCGAATCTACTCAAAGTTTTACCCGCTAAACGCAGTATGCTTCCTAGAAATCCTGTCATGGCAGTGATATCTTGATATCTATCCGCATTTGTAGTAATAACATTCATAGTGAAACGCCGCGCTAGCCGTTTTTCGTGCTGTTTTTAGGAGTTATCTACTCGTTATTTAAAAATAAATATCAACTAATAAAAATACATTAAATTTCTACATATTATTGATTTTAAAATGGTCGTATACTTTTTTTTAACGAGGTATATGTTTCACTAATCTATTTCCAACAAAACTATAAAAATGAGATTAGATTAGATTTTAGAAGAGATTAGAGATTATTTTTATTTTATTATTTTTTAATGGATAGACAATTTAAAAACGAATATTTATGTCGTATTTTTTTTTCAAAAGACCAAAATTCGATTTTATAAAGATTTTATTCTAAAATCTGGGCGTATTCACTACTGTAATTCATGCGCCACCAGTGCCGCTAGGCCAATAGGAATGCTCATATCTCATGCTGATTTTTTGGTCAGGGTACGGCTTTAATATCACGAGCAAAATAGAAAAAAAACCAAGATGTCAATTTGATCTAGGAAAGTTGAGTCGATGGATGATAAAATTACTTAGATCTTAGAATGTAGGGTCAGCTTAATTTGATAAGACTACATGAAGTGCCAACGGTACCTTAAAATAAGAAACCAGAGGTTTTATTAGTGGACACGTTTTATTGTAAAGTAAGTAATGACTAATCTAATATCTATCCCTGTTTTGTTTTGTTATTGCTACCGTAAATGGTGTCCCATTGCTGATCAAATGCCTCCCCTTTCATTTTCAAAACCTTTCTGTCTTTTGCGATCTCTACCCAAGTTTGCCCGCCATATTAATCTCTACTTTGTGCAAAAGACTCGGTTTTAAAACCAATTCTAATATCAAAATCATATTGAAATTAAGAAAACACATAAGACCATAAAGTAATATTTCATAATTTGAATCAAATAATAACATGGCATCGTGTTCGGAATTTGAATTGAAAACGGAATTCACTTCTCTGTCAATAAAATCGTAGTCGTTCCGATTCGCTCCAACATAACAGGAATTTATTTTTTACTCTAATTATGTGAGTTCCAATCTTGCATTGAACGAATTAATCCTCGCAGTTTATTTTATTATTTTAAATGTAACATCTCTTAATTGCTTTATGTTTAATTGAGTTATTAATATCGCTTGTTGAGTGAAATATTTATTCATAGCAAAATTTTACTACAAGATCTTTGCACAGTTATCGAATTCAGAACACCGATATGGTTTTTATTTGCCCACTCCATTATCATTGATTTTTCACTAAATAATTTATCATCAAGACTTACATCCGGTTGCTGAGTTACGAATTTAAAGATTAGAACTTGTAAAACTCGACAAACTTTAGCATCGAATTTGAAAAGATTTAATATCGGATCGGGTAATAAAGACGAAAATATCATATACTATTTGTTTCAAGAAACTAATCAATGAATTAATTTTTATTTGGCATCTATAGGTAAAATCAAGCTCCTCAAAATCAAATGTGATGTATACAAAAGATAATAGGACGTGCCATGTTGTGAAGGAAAACTACCAGAGACTGACTCATACCTATTTATTCGTGAATAACGTCCAAATCTATCGCTCTGTATGTCCTTATTGAGGTTACTAACTTAAATATGACAAAATTATTTAATCACTCGTCTACATATTTATTTTAAATTCGACTGTTCGTAAATAAAAATACATAACATATTGCCATCAAACGGACGCAATGCCAGACATCGGGTTGCTATGGAGATATTACAGAAGGAAAAACCGTAAAAAAAAATTACTAACCCGGTAATCCAGGAAGAAAATGCAGGGTTTCATTCACAGCAGTAGTGCTGATCATCAGACTGAAAAGTTAGTTTCAACCAGTTCGAAGACAGTTATTAAAATCCACTGTTATGAACACGTACGGTAGAAAGGTAAGGGCATTTCCTACTTCACTATCACTACATAATATAAAACAAAGTCTCCCACCGCGTCTGTTCGCGATTAACTCAAAAACTACTAAACGGATTTTCATGCGGTTTTCATCAATATAAAGAGAGAGAAACGAGGAAGGATTTTGTGTATAATTTTTCACGGGCGAAGCCGGGGCGGGTCGCTAGTACGTTTTAAAACATTTATCTCTGAATCTACCAACCAACTGAATTAACCTTTTAATATTGTCCTTTCTAAGTTTATCTTGAACATCGCTAACAACGGTGATGGAAAACAACATGAGGAAAACTTAACTTGTGTGTGAGACAGTAACAGGCCGGTTTTATTTTATAAATATAATATATTTACCTATGGACAATTATTATACCCAATTTTCAGTATGTTATGGAAAAACTACATTTATTCTAACTTTTTCACCACAATAGAAAATAGGCTTTAGTAAACCATTTGTTTTTTAATAGAATGGTAAACTGATTATATCATCCACATAATAAAATAGGTACCATTTCGATCAATATGTATTGTAATGTATTATAGTTGTTTCGTTTTAGCAAGGCAACGGCGGTCATTGCCTTTTTCCTAAAAGCTTTATCTAGGAGAATTCCATTCCTTTTCCAGTATGTTAAGGAACATGAATCGACATCTATCGTGTTCCTATATTTATCATTTTCGAAATTAAGAATATCAATAAACAATAGGTCAATAACAGTGTAGTCAATGGGTCAACCCGCCACTTTTGTCATAAAAAATTACCTCATATTCATTATCAGCCTATAATCTTGACACTGCTGTATCACAGGGACTTCGTCGAGCTTCATTGCCTCGGCGCTTTTCTGGTGGTCGCCACTGTTGATTCTAGCTTTCAGGAGTTGCAGTGGTTTGGGCATAGTGTAGTGGGATTGCTGTGCCACAGGCCTTTTTGGGAGAGATTCTAGGCTGTAATTCACTATGAAGGCCCAGTGCGGGTTGGTGTATGTCACATGACGTCGAATTTTTGGTTTTGCACCATTATTTTTAGAACAGTTTTGAAATTATCTACCGAGGATATTTCTAACAGTATCATCAACATCATCCACGAATACACTAGAGATAATTATAAGCCTTCTCAAGTAGCCTTGAATATTAATAACACAGGCATCTGCAATAAAGAAAGGGAAGCCTGCATACAGTGCATATCGGCGATCAGGGCCCGCCCACCTGCCATACAAGTGATGCAAGGGAGTCACGGCTCAGGGGAGCCATTGAACGAGCATATGCGCAAGCACAGGTATGGTAATTAAATCAAGATCGACTGAATTGAGCGGAGGGAAGTGCATTCGGATATTGTTTATTTTGTGTAGGAAGATAATTCTTGCTAGAGTTTATGTTACATGTTAGCTTTAACTATCTTATGATTTCCGTAGCAGCAGTGGCGTAATTATACCGTTTGAGGCCCGTGGCAAATTCATCGGATGGGGCCACCGATGGATGAACCTTTTTTTTGAACCCCCTCCGGCTGGGAGCCCGTGGCAATTTGCCAGCATGCCACCCTATTGTTACGCCACTGCTGATAAGAAATCAAAATCAATCAAAATGTATTTATTCAATTAGGCCATTAAGCGGCACTTTCGAACGTCAAAAAAATTATTAAAACTAATACTAATTGATTCTACCGTCCATTCGGACATGTAGCTTGTTGTGCTGAAGAATGGACAAGAAACTCCACACTTACTCTTTTTAAAAATATGTGTTTTACAAGTATTTGGTTACATTATCTTGTTGAAAAAAAAAATACATATATGTGAGAACGAGGTAAAAAAAAAAAGTAACGCACTTAAAAGCTTCTACAGTAAAACAAACAATTAAAAATACAATAAATAGGTAATTAAAAACAGGCGGAGGCAGCTAAGTTATGAACAATCCCAACTGATGGCGCCCGTTCACGAACATGACACATGGATCGGCACCACTCAGCTCAACCATCATGAAGGGAACCGAATGATCCAACACATGTGCCACCATCAGAGAGACATTAGAGAGAGCATGACACACTATTAACTGCCACCAGCTGCAGCTGCAACTGTCACTGCCAGAGGCCTCCGGCATCTACTGCTTGAGGCTGCATTGTCAACACTTTCCATAAAAGTCATGCAAGTCATTAAGAGTCAGCGACCACCCATACAAAAGGTAAGCAAGTGTCAATTTTTACCGATACTATGCCTGTGATATCTAAAACTTGCATTTAGTGCAACTTGACACGAATATTGTCTGTATTTGTAAATATATTATTATGAATGCTGTAAGTTTAAAGATAGTAAACTATAAAGGGATTCTAACTGCGAATATTGCTTCGTCGTCCTTACTTAGCAGTCAGCAATATTTTAGATCTAAAACCTAATATCTGCCTACCTCACTCCTACCAAACCTGTTGAATATTCCACGTAACGTTCGTCATCGATAGATAATCACAAAATTGGCCGTGTGACCTTCACGAATAAAAGCTAAAAGTTCAATACCCCTGAGTTAACAAAATTGTAGACAACTTTAATAGTAGTTTTTTGTAAATCAACTATCAAGAGGTGTTTGTAGTTATATGTTTATTATAGTAAAACAAGAGTGCAAGCGAAACTTTGTGATTGTTAGCTAGTTTAAGTTTTAATTAAGTGATTGGTTTTCTAAGTTAATTTTAGAGATGATTTGCAAATTTTGGAGGATTGATTTTAATTCAACGTACCAACAAATCTTTGCCATAGAATCTACGACTTGAGTCCCTTCATCTAAGTAACAGATAAATGCATCCAAATAAACTATTGTTCAATGTATCAGCGCCATAAGTTTCGTATTTGGCAAATAAGAAACGAATTCTACACTCAATTCTATGTTTAGAAGCGTATATGGAAAAACCGGCCAAGTGCGTGTCGGTCTTCACACATTAAGGGTTCCGTACCAAACCGCAGAATCAAGTTGGTTGTAATAGGAAAAATATGAAGATTTATCTATATTGGTATTTGTTAGTAAAATATATGTACTACATTATCACCAAATTTGAAGTTCAATGCGAAGTTAAAACATTCTTCGGAACAAATTTTTGTAAAAAATAGCTGCCTTAAGTGGCTTCTAATTCCTTTGTTTTCCAATATTTTTGAAAAAAAAAAATAGTATTTATTTACTCGACGAGCTCTACTAAACAACGATACCTCACTCGATGGGGTTTTTTTTTTTTCGTGTCCACTTTTTGCGGTATGAATGCGGTGGTGTAAAAATATTTTAAGGGAAGCTTCCGTAAAAAATATTTTTTGATAATTTTTATGGCTTTGGGTCAACAAGATGCTTATACTGTGAAAATTTGAAGACTGTAGCTCCAACCGTGTGGCTGTTAAACCTGTGTGACAGACGACGGACATACAGATTGACACGTGAGTGATAGCAATAGGGCTCCGTTTGGACCCTTCGGGTACGGAACCCTAAAAAATAGGGGTAGCTAATGGACTAACTAGCTATCTAGTAATAGAATATTTAGATGTTAGCTGTTGTCTTCTATGTATCTTCACCCCCCATATTTATAGGAGACAAAATTAAGGATGATCTTAGCTACTGAATACTGAAATTGCCATAAGAAACAATTTGCCATAAGAACCGGTGAGAGATGCAGATGATGCATTTTAGAAAGAGTATCTATCAATAACAGTAATACCTACAGGCTATCAACAATGAACACAATCACCACATAGCTGACAGATCGATTTACGCATTCAATTCTGCAGCGAACCTGTACGCCCACACATAAAAGAAAAAATGTGCTTAACCGGTTTGGTCGCTTCCTGTTGTTGTATCAGATTACTTTTAAGTTGCAGTTATCAATGGAAAAAGAACCTACCTACTTATTTAATGTCCATTAATTTTATTAACATATATATAAAGAAACGGCGCAAAATTAAATAATAACGGAAGTTTGAGCCGTTTGGGGTTGAAACATTATTAGGTCCAAGGGGTCCGAGTGCGCATCGAGTTTTTCGAGAAATTAGCACAAAGCTCGTCGACTCTTCACGTGACCAGAGGGCTGGCTTTTTCTTCGGCCAGAGAATCAGCATTGTCATCCAACGTGGCAATGCTGCCAGCGTTCTGGGCACGTTTCCCATTGACATCGATGTGGACGATTTTTTTGATGCACAATGAGCTCTTTTCCGTCGCCCTTTTGTATTTGTATATAAGTTTGTTTTTGTTTTTAGAATATTTAATTGTATATGGAAAAAGTGAATATGAATAACACTTCACGCATTTCCGTATTCTTTTACACGTGCTCAGCTTTCGTAAAAGCACGTTACGCTTGATTAGATCCTTGGGCATTAATGTTCTGGATTTGTAAACGATATTTTTAGGTGATTATTTGATTCAAATTTAAGACACTACTTACGTACATGTCTGCGTTACCCTTCGGGCAATGCAAGTGTCATTTGATGTTCTTGTTTTTACTCAGCTGCGAGGAAAGGTTTATGTTTTTCGCGCGTATCTTGTATGTATGTATGTAATATTCTTTATTACCTCGTATCTTTCAAACCACTTGACGGATTTTTATAATTAAGACATCGTCGACAAGTGTCCTTAGATAAGTGCCGTTAAAAAAGGGACATAGCGGATTTTGGGCGGCATATTGTGGGGGTTGCAATTTTATTTTCTTCGAAACCCATCGAGTGGGGTATCAAAATGAAGGGTTTTTAGAGCTGATTACACCACTTACATGTTTAAAAGTCATTCGAAAAAAAAGAAGTAGTAAATAAAAAAAGTTAATAAAATCAAAAAACCCGACTGCAAAGATGTAAACAAGAAGAAAATCATGCTGTGCAGTCGGAGGATATTTATAGTTTTGGTCAGCCAGCTCGCGAATATGTATCGTCCACTACGATATTTTCACAGCATCTTACTAACTTCACAATAAAACAGCTTATAAGACAACATAAATCTAACAACTGACGCTAACGGCTCGGTTAATGAGCTGTGTACTTACTTAACACAGTGTTGCTCAAGCGTTACGAGTGTATAACTTAATGCCAGCTTAGCCATCTCGGCTGTTGGCTTGTTGCTAACGGGATGAGATTCTCTGGTGATGATGTATGGTGAAAAGTATGTGGAGAACGGAAGTGATTCGCCGGACTACTTCAGCGACCAAGTGTAGTGATCGCAAGTGTAATTATATGTTGAGTGGACCTCGGTTTTGACAAAACAATAGAAATCGGAATTGTCGCGTCGTCGGCAGTGACTAGGGCGCCAGTTGCAATAGGTAGTCAGTGATACTCAATGCTAGCTTGGTTTGTACGAAAAGTTTTGACGAAGCCGTCATCGTTAGCAGCGGCGGTTGAGAGGTCTCCGTGTTCTGTGGAGAAGTTATTCCTAATATTCTTCTTCATAGCGTGTCTATGGCAAATACAATTTTCTAATGTTATCTTGGGCCCAATATTTAGAACAGCAACACCATTCGCCGACGCAGCCATAAAGTCCTCACATGTATAGATGCAGAGCATGTATTAACCTGATTATTGAATTGAAGATAAAAAGCCGACGATTTTCGACAGTCAATTCCGGTTTGCTGAAATATCATTTACCAGTAACGATTAGCTGACGTGACATTCACCTACAGTATTTTTAGGTGTCAACTATGTCTGTTTGAACAGAATAGACAGAAACTATGTCTGTTTTACTGAACAATATTTCTATTCAAAACCATTTTCTTTGCCCAGCTTACAGCAAGATTTTATAACAAAGAATAAATATTATTCTCAGGAACACAGACAGTAGCCGTCTGTTACCATAAACCGGGCATAAGGTCCACGGAAGAGGCTTTAGAATATCTTGCACCCTTTTTGCTTCTGTAGTAAACTTTCCTCTTTCAGGGGGAGCAAGAAAATTTTACTGATCGTATTTGAAATTGCATTATTGGGTTTAAAATAAATACGAACTATTTGACTATGATTTCGTCGAAAGTTTTACACATTTTTTTATCCTAACACATTACCGGGACAAAAAGTATCCTTTGTATTAATACCTACAGGTCATGGTCTCGTCATGATCATCATCATCAGCCTTTTAATGTTTCCACGGCTGGGACAGAGACCTCCTCTCTGTGAGAGAGGGAATGGGCCTTAATTCACCACGCGGGCCCAGTGCGGGTTGGTGAATGTCACATGTCTTTGAATTTTTGGTTCTAGGACATGCTGGTTTCCTCATGATGTTTTTCTTCACCGTTTTTGAGAGCAGTGGTGATGTAATAATTTACAAAAACTAAAGCGCATGCCCGGTTCTGGATCAAACCAACTTCCATGGTCATGGTCTACGTGTGTGCAAACTTGGCCAGTGAGGCGTGATTGATTAAAAAATAGCCTACTTTCTGATTAATTAATAATGTTATAAGAAGGATATAGTAGGAAATGTTTCACAATATATATGGTAGGTATAACCTATTTATCCTGATTGCCAATGACTGTCATGAAATGAATTTAATCCTGCAAAACCTAACATTTTCTGACACTTAGTAACAAATACAGGAAATCATGTTGGTTGTGTGCTAGGAAGGATGGATTTAGGATAAATGTTTTAATTTATCCTTATACATGCGCCAAATTATTGCAATGAATATAAATGATTTGAATAAGAGTAACCTAAGTCACAAAATTAATAATTATAACTATTCCATTGTTTAACGTTTGAGCTACTATTAAAAAAATACAAACAAAATCTTAAATCTATTAAATTCCATTGCAATCTTCAGAGTAGTATTTCTCGTACTTTTAAATAAAGAACGTTTGCATTCGCATCTCCGTCGCTATCTGTCAAAAAATCCTATAGTTGCCCTACATTTTGACAAATTGTGACTTCCATACGATCTGGAACTGCCTTTAAACCTCCTCTAATATTCATATTATTTATTGTACACAAAGTAACAAATAAAAAAGGACAACTTATGAACAAAGTGGAGCTTAACCCATAATTGGGTTCTCTGTCAGCAAACCTCAGTGTTATAGAGAAATTTACAAAATTAAGACAATGAACATATTAACACAAGAATATTTCAATTCTTACTAAATAAACTAAACAAATACGTGTACAGCACACAATGCACCAAAATAATATATACTAATCTCATAAACAATTTAAATGTAGACTAATATGTCCAATCTTGTATTGTGTTCACTTCGTTATTCATATTGATTAACAGTTTCATTAATTACTCTGAGTTTCCTTCCTTATCTGGCTATTTTTGCATTACCTACTAATAATTTATAAGTCAAACAGCACAGTATGTCTGTGTAACGTAAGGTATTTCTTTTACTTAGCAAAAACATATACCTAATATGGAATTGACCTGACGCCATATTTAATCGGTAATGACAAAGAATTAAAAACCTTTTTGGAAAATTACGATAAAATGTCCGTGAAGGTGAAGTTTTACAAAAAGTTTGTGTTTTGGAACGATTTAAAAATTTGTAACCTATATGTATAATTTTAGTTTACCTGTTAGTTTTTATGCTTTGATGAAGACATTGCTGGCAAATCAGTTGACTTTTGTTTTCATTTATCTGTTAATAGATTTGTTAAATGTAAGTTCAATTATCTATTAATACTGCTGTGATTTCCTTTAATAATTTATTGGTTTTTGATACTTTTAGGTTGTTACCTTTATTTGTATATTTATATATGCAATTGGAACTGTGATTTTTTTAAAGACTTTAGTTGAATTGTTTAAGTAAACATGTGATTTTAGAAATAATAAATATCTATTTCATTCCTATCAAGTGTTTGATTTTTCTGCAGTCTGTACAGAGAAAACAAATGTGACTAATTTACTATACTCCAAAAGAATATACTATAAAAAAATAAAAGTGTGATGAATTTATACATGCTTTTTCTGTGACGAATAGACTTTGTGGCAATTCTACAATAATCCATCCTAAAAAGGGTTACCTTTGTCTTTTCACTCTATCCTTCTTCTGTCATTAGTTTAAACTGCACTAATAATATTATAAAACTACAAAAATATGATTACTATATAATATACATACATTTCTGCAAAAAAAACTATTAATTCTCTTAAAAATCTAACATCCTGGATTGGTCTAAATTCTGAAATGATATATATCATCAACTGAAAAATCAAAGACTGGACTGAAAACATACCCAAAATCACGCACTTTACTAAATGCGATATCATAACGAAATACTGACAGTCTTAAAACAACATTTTATTTGGCGTTAACGACAAAACAAGTCCTGCGATTCAAACAAGCAGATTCCACTATATTTATAGCAATATTTTGCGAAAACAACTAATTCTTGTTGTATCGAATTACGTCACCGGTTTGAAGTTTCGTTACATAGTAGGAACGTACAGAATATCTACTTCGATCTACGTTACTTTTTAGCTAACTTCAAAAAAAACTGGGCAAGTGCGAGTCGGACTCGCGCACGAAGGGTTCCGTACCATTATCGTAAAAAAACGGCGAAAAAATCACGTTTTTGTATGGGAGCCCCACTTAAATATTTATTTTATTCTGTTTTTAGTATTTGTTGTTATAGCGGCAACAGGAATACATCATCTGTGAAAATTTCAACTGTCTAGCTATCACGGTTCATGAGATACAGCCTGGTGACAGACAGACAGACAGACAGACAGACAGACAGACAGACAGACAGACAGACAGACGGACCGCGGAGTCTCAGTAATAGGGTTCCGTTTTTACCCTTTGGGTACGGAACCCTAAAAAAGGAAGGCGGTTCTCAATTCGTTGGATTCATTTTTATGTTTTATTTATGTTCCCGATTACTAAAAAGATAAATAAAAAACTTTTTAACAAAAAAATCATTTCTTTAAAAAATAACTTTTTTTTCCGAAGCCAGTGTCAAAAACCGGAAAACAATAGTTACCAAAGACACCGACTTCGGAAAATAAAGTTATTTTTCGCTTTGAAGTGTTTTGTTTTGGAAGTTGGTTTGATTTTTTTTGTTAAAAAGTTTTTTTTAAATAGATTAATCGTCTATGAGAACGCTACGACAATGCTAGGAGAACGCTACGACAATGCTAGGAGAACGCTACGGGCCTAATACGGGCTATGCCACGTACACGCTATGACTTTGCTACAAAAACGGTTTGACACTGCTACGATAACTATATGTCTGTGCTACGAAAACAGTACGACTGTGCTACGAAAACACTATGTTTGAGCTACGAAAAAGTTACGACAATGCTACGAGAACGCTACGACTCTATGATATAAAAGGGCAGGACTCTGCATTTTAATCATGTTGTTCTGACAAGTTTTGGGCTCACGGTTGACGCAGTGGTTGAGCGCGTGTCGCGGGTTCGATTCCCGCACGGTACAAATATTTTTTTAAGAAATACAGACAGTTGTTCCGGCTCAGGGTGTTTGTGGTGAGTTTATATCTTTGTAAACGCACCCACGATACGGGCGAAATTCTTACCGTGGGGGAAAGTATAATAAAAAGTTTACAAAAACCAACTTCCATAACTGGAATAGTACGGTTTCATCACAAAAAAATGGTCTATGCTTATTATCATTATTTTATGGATTTTCTGTTTCTTCCTGTGTTATAATTTAATGTTTAATTTAATACGGGGACGTTCGGTGGTCGCGTAGGAGCCAAGGTTGCGGCTTGTGGTGGGACCGAATGGTGCAGACATGCATTTTTTAAACAAAACGTGACGAGAAATGGTAGGAACAGGAGGTAAATGGTTTAATGGAGTCAATAAGGGCATCCAGTACTTATAAATAGAGAAATAAATGATAAGTGTCTCGGGACAAGGTAAAATAAAATTCCAATAAAGTTTGGTTAGCAGTAGATGTAATCAACTAATTGTGATCCTAAATTATAAATAAATTATTATTATTAATTATGTTGGAGTACCACGATCAAAAATTAGGCGGATAGATAAGACATATTCGCGAGCTGGCTGACCAATACTAGATGTATCCTCCGACTGCACAATTTTTATTTTTTTTATTTTTTACGTCTTTTAAGTTTTCTTCTTAAGCAGTCGGATTTTTAAATTTTTGAGTTAACTTTTTTTATTTATGTTTTTTTTGTGTGCTAGTGTTATTTGTGTTTATGAATTTAACTCTAACTGAATGTTTTAAGTATTTATTCTGTACCTAGTTTCGTATTCACAAGTTTGCATAGATATCAAGTGTTGTATATCATATATTGTATAGAAAAGGAACACTGAAACAGAAAAATCTAGTTGTAAATGAGTGTTTCAGTTGAAGAGCACACTTTAGTTATTGTAAATTTAATAGCTCACTAAACAACACCTAGAATCGGCAAGCAATTTTGATTTGTTCCGGTCTGATCCCCTCGATCTGATCCCCTGGGGGATCAGTTTTTTTTTATAATATTTTCTATTCCGGTCTGATCCACCGTGCAGGGTATCACAAATTAATTTAAATATTTTATTCCGGTCGGATCCCCTAGTTGTCTATTAACAGATTTTTGGACAGTCAGCCACAAAATATAGGTACAGGGTTTATTGAAATACATAATTATGTTAGTAATTCTTATTGTAATGAAAACGTGTATGTTGTAAGAGGAAACAGGAGCAGAGAGCGCCGACTGAATTTCCTATGTAAAAAGTCATAATTCGAGGTTTGGCTCTCGTCTATTTTCTCCTCCAATATTAAACCAATTTAAGTGATGAATTTATTTTATTTAAGTGATGGAACTTTCGATTGTTGCCCAACACCATTCCTTCAACTGTACACTATCCATGGGGACCTTGGGAGTGATGAAGAACACACACGTATAGTACCGTTATTGTATGCGTTACTGAATAGAAAAAATGAACAAATCTACCTTAAACTATTCCAGTTATTAAAGGAATATATCCCGGAATGGCAACCACTTAAATATATGACAGACTTCGAGCAAGCAGCAATGAATGCCATATCAACTGTTTTCCCCTCAGTTGAAGTAAAAGGATGCTACTTTCATTTTAGTCATAATGTATGGAAGAAAGCTAAAGCATTAAATTTAACTAAAAACAAACGACTTCGCAAACATGTAGCACTATCAGCCTTATTACCTCTGCTACCTAGAGAATATATCTCAGACGGCTGGTGCTACGTAATGGAAGACAGTCCAGAATCGAAAGATGTACAATTATTCAACGATTACATGGTGAAACAATGGCTGGAAGATGAAAGTTTCGTTGACATTTGGTGTGCCTACAATCAACGCCATCGCACAACCAATGCTGTGGAATCCTGGCATAAAAAGCTCAACAGCAGTCTGCCAAAAAACCCAAATTTTTATCAGCTTTTGAAAGTTTTAAGAGACGACGCAAATGTGCAAATCGTGAACATTAACAGTGCTGAAATGCCAAACCCAAAACGAAGGGTAACAAAT
The DNA here is from genome assembly GCA_949775005.1 of Orthosia gothica. Classification (NCBI taxonomy): domain Eukaryota; kingdom Metazoa; phylum Arthropoda; class Insecta; order Lepidoptera; family Noctuidae; genus Orthosia; species Orthosia gothica. The sequence continues at coordinate 4,742,366 of OX459042.1, forward strand.
GAAATAGTTACCGATAAGTGGTACCAACACGTAACTGACCAACTTCTCACTGGGAAAATTACAGTTGGTCACTGTTTGGAAAAGTTTAGACTATAAGTAACGTTTTTTTTGTTTTTTTTTTATCTATAGTCTCGCGTTTGACCACTTCCTCACCTGATGGTAAGCGATGATGTGACCTACGGTGAAGCACGCTTGCCTAGAAGTAACCTATTCACTCTTGACTTAAAGACCCCAAGGTTGTAGCTATCAGGGAACAAAGACTCCGGAAGGGAATTCCACTCCTTAGCAGTGCGCACAATGAAAGTATTAGCAAAACGCTTTGTGCTTATGGGGGGGATGTCCACCATGTACCGATGGCGCATGGCCGTACGTCTGGTAGTACGATGATGGAAAGGGCTAGGCGGAATCAAATTGTGCAGTTCCGTCGCACACTCCCCGAAATGTAACCGATAAAAAACCGACAGGCTGGCAACTCGGCGTCGATGTTCGAGGCTCTGGAGCTTTGACGCGACTAGTGCATCGTTGTCAACAAGCCTCTTGGCCCGTCTGTCAATCGACTCAAGTGCATCCAGCTGGTATTTGGCAGATCCGTCCCAGAAGTGAGAGCAGTACTCCATGCACGACCGAACTTGCGCTTTATACAAGTTGAGCAGCTGTACAGGTGTGAAGTACCGCCTCACCTTTGAAAGAATCCCCGACTTTTTTGCAGCCAATTGAGCTTTCGCCTCAATGAATGGACCAAAATTAAGAGTCTATGTCAACGTAACACCAAGAAGATCGAGATGGTCCGTTAACGGCACGTCCTCTACGGAAAGATGGACGGAAAGACACAGATCTCCGAAGTTACCTAAAATTATCAGCTTTCATGAAACGGCAGTCTGATAGTTTTAGAAGCAAAATATCAAAAGTATTGAAGGCCGATGACATGAAGAAATACCTAAATGAAGCGCCAAACGATAAATATTTGTAACAAAGGTTTGTTTCACCAATTTTTATACAGTATAATTCGTCGATGCTCCATAGACCAATTGAAATTTGAATTGGTCTACGGAGCACCGACGGTATAATTTGCTCTATAAATCAAACAACTTTATGAACGGCATTTACTTATGTACAATATTTACCTGACCTACGTTTTTGTTTGTTTTCAGGATATATAACGAATAAAAACAATTTTTATTTACATAAACAACTGTTTTCTCTTAACTGTACTTGCCTGTCAAAAAAAGTAAGGGGATCAGACCGGAATGTCAAAGTTTGAAGTGGATCAGAACGGAAAAATTAAAAAAAAAACCAGCAGGGGATCAGATCGAGGGGATCAGACCGGAACAAATCGCATTTAAATGATCTTCTTAACACTAATCCTTCGTAAATTCAATTTCATACGCCAAACGATTCGAAAAGAGAGAAAATGCGTCTCACATTCGAGAAATAGTTCACCGCATGGCTGAATGCAGACTCGTACGCCTTGGTGACTCACTCGTGTGATATTTATGTACCATAATGTCAATCGTAAGGTCTCTCAGGAATAAAGTTGAAGGCGACTGAGAATTCTTCACCTACTTTAGTAGCTGAGATTATTGCAAAAAATATATATGAATTGTTAAATATTTATCAGGCAACGAACACGCAATCCTAAATAAACACTTTCATAGTACATTTAACAAAATAATATTTTAATCGCTTTAGCCACTCCTAGATGGTCACTTTCATAGCATTCACAAAATGTTGCAATTGCTATGGCCACTTATAGATGGACACTTTCATAGTATTCACAAAATATTTCAATTGCTTTGGCCACTCCTAGATGGACACTTTCGTAGTATTCACAAAATGTTTCAATTGCTGTGGCCACTCCTAGATGGACACTTTCATAGTATTCACAAAATATTTCAATTGCTTTGGCCACTCCTAGATGGACACTTTCATAGTATTCACAAAATGTTTCAATTGCTGTGGCCACTCCTAGATGGACACTTTCATAGTATTCACAAAATGTTTCAATTGCTGTGGCCACTCCTAGATGGACACTTTCATAGTATTCACAAAATATTTCAATTGCTTTGGCCACTCCTAGATGAACACTTTCATAGCATTCAAAAAAGGTTTCAATTGCTTTGGCCACTCCTAGATGGACACTTTCATAGTATTCACAAAATGTTTCAATTGCTGTGGCCACTCCTAGATGGACACTTTCATAGCATTCCAAAAAGGTTTCAATTGCTTTGGCCACTCCTAGATGGACACTTTCATAGTATTCACAAAATGTTTCAATTGCTGTGGCCACTCCTAGATGGACACTTTCATAGTATTCACAAAATGTTTCAATTGCTGTGGCTAGGTCCCTAACAAGGTGGCATGATAGAGTCATCCGGAGGGAAGGAATCCGGTGAATGCGGGTTGAATTGGCGATTCCTGGGGAGGTTGACCACTATCGCAAAACACGGCAAAAAAATCACGTTTGTTGTATGGGACCGCTAAGTGTGGCCACTTAAATATTTATTTCATTCTGTTTTTATTACCCGACTGGGTTATGTGTTTCGCACGTATCTTGTATGTATGTATGTTTGTATGTTTGTAATATTCTTTATTACCTCATATCTTTTAAACCACTTGACCGAATTATATAATTAAGAGATCGATAGATAAGTCTTAACCGCCCAAGTGTTGTTAGGTATGTAAAGTTCTAAAAAATTAAACATGGCGGCTTTTAGGCGCCATATTGTGCGGGTCCCAATTTTTTTTCTTCCAAACCCTTCGAGTGGGGTATCAAAATGAAGGGTTTTAAAAAGTGATTACAAAAATATATACCTAAATATATATATTTAAAAGTAATTCGAAAAAGAAAAATATAACTAAAAAGTCGGAGGATCAGGTGGTCAGCCAGTTCGCTAATATGTTTCCTCCGACTGCACAGCATGATTTTTCTTGTTAACAGCTTTTTAGTCGGGTTTTTGATTTTAAATTAACTTTTTTTTAGTATTCGATGTTATAGTGGCATCAGAAATATATCATCTGTGAAAATTTCAACTGTCTCGTTAGCACGGTTCATGAGATACAGCCTGGTGAGAGACAGACAAACAGACAGACGGTCAGTGGAGTCTTAGTAATAGGGTCCCGTTTTTATATTTGGGTACCCAAAAAAGTAACACCAATAGTTTCAGCCCTTGATGTGAGTAAACTATCATCATCAACTTCCTGCCCTTGTCCCATTTTACTTGGGGTTCGCACAACAAGTTTTCTTCTTCCATACCGGCCATGTGAGTAAGCTATACAAAATATTATATTATCAGGTAGATTTAACAACATTGCAATCATATAATAAAAACATCACACATCAATGTATTAATTGCTCACAACTCGGGCCATCAATCTTGTAAATTGCGAAATGAGAAACATTTTTACTAAGCCGTGTGAATGGGATGCCCATATTCTGTAATCTGTAGCGTTTATCGACATAAAAATATGTATTCAAATCGCAACAAACAGTAAACATGGTAAATAGCCCGTTCCTAATGTTAATGTTAGTATTTATTCAATTGGATAAATGGATGACCAGAAAAAAACTAATGTAAAAATTTTAAAGATTTTACCACGAGAAATTTCGGTAGCTTTTCTCAATTGTTGTCATCATCAGCATCTTCCTGCCCTTGTCCCATGTTACTTGGGTTCTGCACAACACGTTTTCTTCTGCCATTCCGTCCTGGTAATCGTTGTTGTTGATAAAAAAAACCTTTATTTCCCGAAACAACAAACAACCTTGCACCATTTATCAAAGCTTATTCTTTATTGTACACAAAAATGACACATACAAAATAGAGTGAAAAAGTTGATGTACAAAGGCAAGCTTAACTCAAAGAAGAGTTTTCTACCAGCAAATCTTAGAGTGATAGAGAGAGATTACAAAAGGAAGAAGAAAAAAAGTCCAGTGTACAATAAAAGCATAACTTCTTAGATAGACACGTAATAAGGTTGCAATCTTGCACAGTTCTTCCACAGGTTTACGGTTTGGCACTTAAAAAGGTTGCGAGCTTGCACAGATCTAAACAGGTTTTGTTGGTAGGCACTAAAAGATTAAAAGAATCGGAACTGATTCATCCTGTTACCCGTACTAGTTTTAACTGAACTATACGGCGGAAAAGCGCTTGATAGAAAAAGATAAACTGAAAGACAAATAAAAGCAGTACTGCAACGAAGCAAATCCAAAGATAATGCACAAATTCGTCAAACACCAGCTCATTAATAGCTAAATCTAGCTCAGTATTAGACACAATACGTCAAAGGCACTCTGACCAATACACTTGCCACGTACGCCGCAATAGGCTTAGGCTTATACTGGACACGTATGAGCGTATAAATAGCTGACAAAGCTGGAATAGTGATACTGTTGCGATGGGTATTAGTGTATATTCGTCTAATAGCACAAGGGACTATATGTGATAGATCGAGTAGCATGTATTGCAAACTGGCACTAGAGTGAAGTCTTCCGGCAGACGATATCGCAATCACAGTTAAAACCTGGTCGAGGTTGGCACATCAGCTGGGGGCATAATACTGGACAATAACACCAGCAGTGCGTGTCGGATTTCACACATTTAGGGTTCCGTACCAAACCGCAAAATCAATAATCAAGTTGGTTGTAATAGGGAAAATGAGGGGATTTCAAAGAAAAATCTTATTTATCAATATGTCGCACCAAGGCTGGCCGATAGATGTAAACCATCGGGCAGTCAGGATGTATTCCCTTAGGTTAAGACATCATGTGTGGGCAGGTCAGTGGGTACAATCGTGCAAATGAAATCACATAAATTATTAGATACACTGGGTTTATTCAAATATTCACAGTTACAATCTTGCTTACTATTACGGATCGATACTGATTCTACGACGTGTTAGCTCTAAGGCTGTCAGTACTCAACTACGTTATTCCCCACCACGCAAGCGCTTATAAAAAGCGCGCCAATGCGTAGTTGCTCTTGATTGCCGCCAGGGGCGTGCTTGTGTGTGTTTTGACGTCCGTACTATTGATTAAACCCGACAAATATATTGGTATTTTTTAGTAAAATATATCTACATAATAATAAATATTATTGCCAAATTTTAACTTGCCTTAAAAACATTTAAAACTATTTTTTGATAATTTGAATGGCTTTGGGTCAAAATGCTTATACTGTGAAAATTTGAAGCACCACCTTTTTGTAAAACTTGCGTGACAAATGACGGACACATGAGTGACAGCAATAGCGTTCCATTTGGACCCTTCGGGTACGGAACCCTAAAAAGAGAGACCTTTTTCCAGCAGTGGTTGAAGTCAGACTGTAAGTAGATGATAATGAAATTGTAGAAATAAGTGTGGGATCTTTTGAGCTCATTACTGACATGGTCGGAGACACCGAGTCAATTGTTTAAAACAACAAAACTACAATTCAAGCGCCTTTTGGTGCGACGTCACATTAAATCTGTAACAAGCATAGCAACTTTATAGGTACTACTAAGCACACAGCTAATTTTGTCTTCCTCAAAGGTAGCCTACCCATCCATTATACATCATCACGGTGCCATACCACCACACCGTCTACACACAACCAAACAAAGTGAAAATAGCAGTAATCATAATTAATAACAATATCCACAGGAAACTAGCCCTTATTAACATCGGTCACGGCCGCTTTCTACGCCATCGTCAGGGGATTACTTTCACCAGACTCATGGGTAATGCAAACTTCTATTAATAGTACTGTGTTACTGAACTTGAAATGGAACGATCGATTTATTGTGAACATGGCAACACCGTTTTTATTATAGAAGTTGTACAAGCTGTAACCCGTTTTTTTTAATGTGTATCGTCTCGCAAACAGTCAAAGTGACCGACATATGCTTAACCGGGCTTCCCTGTGAAGACTACTCTCTTAGCCTCCGGCTAGGCTTCAAAATACTAAACCTAAGCGACAACGCTGAGGGCTACCCCAGTTGGAGTCGGACTTCGGCTCAGGGCGTCGCTGGGGGCACAGCTAAGGCCGGATCTAATAAAGTGATCGTACCATCCGTTCGGAAAAGCCTACGTGGAGAAGAACGGTCAAGAAACTGTAACCCGCGACCTTGTCCGCATTTATATGAAAGCTAGTATAACAAGTAAAATGGAGGAGGACGAGACAGCAGCACACCTGCTCCTAAGCTGCCCAGTAATCGCTGGTTACAGGGCAAAATTCCTGGGTGACCTAGGTACCGTACAGGGGATAGTTGGCAACACCAAGGCGCTGCTGGCTTTCCTCGAGGAGCTGGGATGGATCGAGTGAGGAAGACGAATCCCACCTGTACGTAAAATACGCGCTCAGACTTGAAGTTGCGGACACCAGCCTGTCTTAACTTAACTTAGTATAACAAGTATTTCATACCAAAAGCCTAAATATGATTATTCAGATCCCTAACTTGATGAATTATGGCTTGCCCTAATAAACTTTCAACCCCTGTGTCACCCCCTTCACGTTTATTTTTTGAGACAAAAGATAGCCTATGTCCTTCGCCAGGAAATAATCTATCTACTTGCCAAATTTAATTACGATTGGTTCAGTAGTTTACTCGTGGAAAGGTGAGATACAAACAGACTTACTTCGCATTTATAAAATTAGTATGGATGGATTGTAGGTTTGAACTGTGAAGGTTAGTTTTTATTGGTATGGTATTTCAGTGCTGTATGGATTGTTACGTGAGGAATTTGTTTCGTATTTCGAAAAGAAATATTTTCCTGCGTCGTATTTAATTTTTTTTTGTTTGTGCTAGGCTTGCGTTTGACCTCTATCTCGCCTGATGGTAAGCGATGATGTGGTCGACGGTGAAGCACGCTTGCCTAGAAGTAAACTATGCACTCATGACTTGAAGACTCCTAGGTTGTAGCTATCCCGAAACAAAGACTCTGGCAGGGAATTCCACTCCTGAGCTGTACCCACAATGAAAGTATTTGTCATTTTAATCGGTTTAGATGTTTCGTTGTGATATAATTTGTTACAAAAATATCTATGCATTATTCTTATGTAGTTTTAGGAACTGAACAGTTATAGATTATACCATTTTGATCTTAAAATTATAATTTCTAAATACCAGCGTCATTGTTTACTATGACCAACATTTAATCCCAGACCCTTCACATCAAGAATGTATAGGTAAGTATCTTCTGCACTTACTCGCTCTATTGTAAACTTCATACAACGTTTACGGTGAGGTCGAGATCAGCAGCACGCTCGTCATGAAAAAAAACCGGAAAAGTGGAGTCGGACTCGCACACGAAGGGTTCCGTACCATAATCGCAAAAAATGGCAGAAAAAAAATGTTTGTTGTATGGGAGCCCCACTTAAATATACATATATACACATGATATACAGCCTGGTGACAGACAGACAGACAGACAGACAGACGGACCGCGGAGTCTCAGTAATAGGGTCTCGTTTTTACCCTTTGGGTACGGAACCCTAAAAAACACAAAAAAGAACCAAACAAAACCTTTTTAAATAGGTGCCGAATTGTATCCTTGATTTCAACGTATGAATCTGACATTAATGTATGAAATGCACCTTGTTAAGTTGAAAAAAGGTAACTATTTTATAATTTTTCCAACACCACCGCTTCACCGAATCGAGATATTATCACTAAAATATGTATTGAAATTAAATACGGATTTTATTTTGGGCTTATCTGTGCGATTTTAGTCGCGATTGCGATTTTATGCCGCATGATATTTCGCGCTATTTACCTCTCGTTTTGGAACAACACTGTTTGTTGAATCGCTTGAGGAATCGGGTGATGTTGGGATGAAACAACCAACCATTACAATTAGTTGATTGAAAACATTCGTTAGATGTAATTTATTTAGCTAATAACTAATTACAGCTCCACTGCTAGGCATAGACCTACGCCAAGTCCTTTCAGTAACTCTCCCGCCCACGTCTCGGTATATTATAAGGTTAGAAGATACTTAAACGGGATATAAAGTACGTATGTATCTAGTTAGTAATATTGTTATTAACTATGACAAAAAAATAACAAAAAACGTTTAAAAAAAAAAAAACGACTTCCAAAAAAAACACTATCAAGCGAAAAATAACTTTCTTTGCGGAAGTCAGTGTCTTTAGTACTGATAATTCTTTTTTAACCCCCGCCGGAAAAAGAGGGGTGTTATAAGTTCGACGTGTGTTGCTGTGTATTTGTGTATCTGTGTGTCTGTCTGTGGCATCATAGCGCCTAAACGGATGAACCGATTCTGATTTAGTATTTTTTTTTGAAAGGTGATTTTGTCGAGAGTGTCCTTAGCTATGTTTGAATAAAATCGGTTCAGCCGTTGAAAAGTTATGGGCGTTTTACTGTTTGAATCGGGGTGTTTTCGCAAGATATCGTGTCATAATGACTTGTTCAATAGATTGCCGATCGAAGCGTATCTACTATGTACTAGATAAATTATGTAGCATGAAATAAAAACGTGTCGGACGTTTTTTAAATTTTGAAATTTACTTGTGTTAAAAAGTTTTTTTTTTTTTGGTGCCTTATATTACCATGAAAATAAGTATTATTCAGGCTTAAATATAAATTATCAAATTTTTATGGACCACATGAGACGCTAAAAAAACTTTCAAATAAAAAAAGAATCATCAAAATTGGCGGAATAATCGCATAACAAACGACATACAATAACATACCTACAGTCGAATTGAGAACGTCTTCTTTGAAGTCGGTTGAAAATACGATTTCATTGCTACCAGTCCAAAAAATACTAGTTCTTTTAAACAGAAAAACGCTAAACCCTCAACCATCATTCTTCAACCATAAACGAGACCTCATTATAAATTAACCTAAGTACCTATCATACTACTCACTACATAAATCTGAAAATAAATTTTCACATTAATATTCCGATGAATATAATCCTTGAAAACCAGTAGCGTATGACGAGTAATATGATTAAAACACAACCGCCATGTTTTTCAACGATTTTCACCGCTCTTTAAAAAGCGGGATCTTTTAAAGTGGCTCAATCTTGTAATACAGATAGCAACCACGCAGTTTCTCTCAGAATATTCGTTCTCAGTTTTTCGTAGTATCAAAAATAATGCCAACAGAATAAACAAGTAAAATTTCAAAATTTAAAAAACCCCCGACTCGTTTATCTTGCGAAATCACCCCGATTCAAACAGTAAAACGCCTATAACTTTTGAACGGCTGAACCGATTTGATTCAAACATAGCTAAGAACACTCTCGATAAAATTACCTTTCAAACAAAAAAAAACTAAATCAAAATCGGTTCATCCGTTTAGTCGCTATGATGCCACAGACAGACACACAGATACACAGCAACACACGTGAAACTTAAAACTTATAACACCCCTCTTTTTCCGGCGGGGGTTAAAAATAATTGGCTGTCCTGTTATTTCAAAGCTTCAATTTATATTGAACTTTTGACGCTTTAACTTCCAAAAATATGTTGTATGTAATGTTTTTATGCAAGCCTGGTAGTGAAGAAGAGATTTTAACTGCCTCAGAGGACTTTAAATGTAGTGTTGTTCTATTAGACCAATATCATACCTATCTAGATGACTTATGATCTAGTGTTCTTTAGCTGTGGCAGAGGCATCGGCGTCCGCAGTAGATCGTAGTCTACGTCATTCCGATGCTCGTCGCCGCTTCTGCCAATACGGTGCAATGCAAGGTTTGACGGGGAGTAAAACGTTTTCCTGTCCTTTGAGGATTCTAATCCTGTTTAGAAATGTGATCGGAATCCCTCCGGATCCATCTTCAATTAGGACGCTTGATCTGTCGGTCGATCGGACGTCACTCGTGGCATTTCACCCAGCTCTACGTTAGATATAGTTTTCAGGGTTCCGTACCCAAAGGGTAAAAACGGGACCCTATTACTAAGACTCCACGGTCCGTCTGTCTGTCTGTCACCAGGCAGTATCTCATGAACTAGACAGTTAAAATTTTCATATATGATGTATTTTGTTGCCGCTATGAAAACAAATACTAAAAACAGAATAAAATAAATATTTAAGTGGGGCTCCCATACAACAAACGTGTTTTTTTGCCGTTTTTTGCGATAATGGTTCGGAACCCTTCGTGCGCGAGTCCGACTCGCACTGGGCCAGTTTTTATTACCACACTGAGGTAAAAACATGAGGTTACTTATTCAAATAAACAATTGAAACTGAACTATAACGAATCTAGTAATCATACTACACGTAAAATAATGCACAAAAACATACCACCATCAGCACAGCCCTAAGCTAAACGCATAAGTGCAGAAAACATTCGCATCTCGCATCACAACGCGGACTCATTGGAAAGCCGTCCGGTCCGACGCCGGCGATCCGGCCAATCTGTAACTGGAGCACTTTGACGGCAAACCGGATTGACACCACGTGCGCTACGGGCCAGCCAACCGAATAGATACAGTTTCAATGTGCTTTTACTTTTAGTCTCAACTTGAAAATGCCTATTTGGAATTTGGGACTTTTTTGTAAGTACTTTCATTCTAAAACGCTGGGATGAATCTCGTTCCAATCAACCCAAGTTTTAAACGCTTTTGTGCCAAATCATATAACGTACGTAACGATCGATAAGGTTCATCTAGACAAATAATATGAAAACACAAAAAAAAACGTTCAATTGTCTACACCTATTTAAGCTATGCTATATATTTAATCAGCCTTGTTATCTTGAAAATGTGCTGTGAAATAATGTCCAAAATGTTTAGCAAAGACCACTTGACATTTCGGTAGCTGACGTCAATCCCATACATTTAACAAGCTTTTATTTAACTTGCAATATATGTATGTATGTAAGTTTGTTTGGATCAAATCTTGCAACTGAATTTTAAAGCAGTTACACTACACCGATTAAGATGCAATTTTGCACAGACGTTTAGTTTGGATGACAATGCATGGTTAGCTAAGTAGCTAAGTGAGGTCATTCTAAATCCAATATGGCGGACGGCCCAAGATGGTGGACTAGTTATTTTTTGTGCACTGCCATGATATGGGTATCAAATGAAAGGGTTTGCTTAGTAGAATACGAAAAAAGCTTGTTTTAAAAAAATATATTTTAATGAATATTTTTTTAGACATCAAACAGAAAAGTTTGTAAGGAACCCCTTACCAACCGTGACCAAGTGGTCCCGACTTGTCAAAAAGCTATGGCGGCGCTTTCGTTGATAAATTATTGCGCCATTTAAGCCCCCTTAGTAACATCTACGTGCGAATTAGTAAGCGACATTCCACTATTACCTACCATATTATAAACCGAATATAATACCTCATCGGTAGTTATAGTTTCGAGCCGTTTGGGGTTGAAACTCCCAAGAGTCCGTGGGGTCCGAGTGCTCACGCTTTGTTTAAAGATCTTTCCAAATGCCTAGTTAACACGTGACCTGTTTAAGAAGGAAGAAGGGCTGGCTTTAACCTTGGTCAGAGAATAAGCATTGCCATACAACGTGGCAATGCTGCCAGTCTTTTGGGTAAATTACCAGTGGACAGCGATGTAGAGGAGTTTTTCGACGCCATATTTTAGTTTAGTATATTTTTAGGTTTAGTTAGTGTGTAGTTTTTAGTTTAAGTGTATATGTTTCTAGTCTTAGTTAATTAAGTATTTTATACACTGTATATACTTGTCTCTAAGTAAATAAAAACTTTACTACCCATTTTAATTAATATCCAACCTCGGCAACCTAGTCAGACTATTTTAGTCACCATAATATCATCAGCCAACTGAACACCATGACAAGTGATTCAATTTCGCAGATGCGAACTATATCAAAGCAGCTTCTCGGAAGCGTATTCACTATTCAATCCAACATGAATATGAGGGCTTCTATTAGTTCCTGGAATTTATCCAGTAAGTATAGAACAAGGAGACTGTTTTCGAAATTGGATCAGGAATTTCTGGGTTTAATTTGGCATAAACGAAAATTAGTCTTCTTAGGTATGCTCGTGGTAAAGGCCGCGACTTACAAGTTGTAGATCGTGGGTTCGAACCTGGACAGGCACTTTACTTTGTGTAAATTATTACATCATCACTGCTCTCAAAACGGTGAAGGAAACATCGTGAGAAAACATGTTCTAGAACCAAAAAATCGAAGACATGAGACATCCACCAACACGCAGTGGGCCCGCGTGTTGGATTACGTTACGCCCCATTCTCTCTCACAGAGAGGAGGCCTGTGTCACAGCAGTGGCACAAACTATTTGCGCATGCAAAATTGAGCTTGTAGCCAAACCCTTACACTCATAAACCTTATATCTGTCAGGATGCACAATACTTCATCAGGGTCAGACCAGCGACCTTTATATCCCTTCTCCAACCATTTATGGCGACTCAAGACGTGTTTCGAAATCGGATTAGTTTCTCAGTAATCCTATTGATAGCCCAGCTATAGGCACCATAGGTATCCCTTTCAATTAGTACTCCTACAGATACGAACCAAACATGGTAGACTCGAGGATGAATAGGGTCTCAGTACCGTTAAAGGTGAGTAAGGAATTAAGTGGATGGGTAGGAGTATCAATTTGTAGACTGATAACATCAGTCTAGCCATTAACTAGCCTTCTAGGTGTTTATGGTTTTATGTTTGGCTAACATAGAGTGCCTTTTATAAACTAACGAGCTTAGGAATATGGTTACATAATTACGACGTTATTCAGTCTAGTTTACGACAAGGAACTTTTTACCTGACTGCCGAAGGAGGGTAATGTTTTTATTTGACTATGTACCTATGTATGTTTGTTCCTATGTGGCGTTCCAGGGACCAAACACGTTGGCCAATTTTGGTGATTCTTACGTCAATCGATTCGTCGTGAACGCGAGCCGGCGATTTACAGAGGCTAGTAGCAAATAGATGTCGAGTGCGTACCTCACGTACACGAACGTATGTTTGTATGTATGTAATATTCTTTATTACCTCATATCTTTTAAACCACTTGACCGAATTATATAATTAAGACATCGATAGATAAGTCTTGACCGCCCAAGTGTTCTTAGATAGGTGAAGTTCTAAAAAAACAAACATGGCGGCTTTTGGGCGCCATATTGTGCGGGCCCCAATTTTTTTTTTCTTCCAAACCCTTCGAGTGGGATATCAAAATCAAGGGTTTTAAGAGGTGATTACAAAAATATAAACCACTTAAATGTTTAAAAGTAATTCGAAAAAGAAAAATATAACAAAAAAATTATTTATAGAATTGGTTTATAGGAAACATATTCGCGACCTGGCTGACCACCTGATCCTCCGACTGCACAGCATGATTTTTTCTTGTTAACAGCTTAGTTCGATTCAGATCATCTTCATTCATCAGACGGGTTTTTAATTTTTAAATTAACTTTTTTACATAACATCTTTTGACTTAGTTCTTTCTCTTATTTCTAATGGTTGACATATCAACACAAAATTTTCTAAATATTTCTCTGCAACAATGCCCAATTTATACCCATTATTACCAACAAACAGTGCTCGAATAAAAACCAAAATAATTCAGGACTATGTAGCATTAGGGCAATCTAGGGGTACGGAGCAATCTAGGGGTCTTTAAGTCAAGAGTAAAAAGGTTACTTCTAGGCAAGCGTGCTTCACCGTCGACCACATCATCACTTACCATCAGGTGAGATAGTGGTTAAGCGCGAGCCTACAATGAATAAAAAAAATATTGTTGATCGTGATCAGTAGAAGGCACAGTTGTGGTATACAAGGACGCGGTATGAGACCACATAACAGGTACAACATGTAGTGCATTGCAAAACCTCCATTAATAGAAAATTACTTATAAGTATGTATGTAAGTTTTTATCGTATTTCTGTATTTCTTATTATAATGATATAGATGAGCGATGATGTGGTCGACGGTGAAGCACGCTTTTCTAGAAGTAACCTATTCATTCTCTACTTAAAGATAATCTTAAATTAATAAAAGCACAAAAAGTATGAAGTAAGCACAAGAAAAATACTAGATAATATTCTCGCCATGCGGTTGGGCGACGCTGTAGGTGACGAAAAAGTTTGTCTATTTTTCGGCCAGAATCAGGATTGGCATTCAACGTTTGCAGCGATATAAACGATTTTTTTTTATGACTCAATAGATCTTTTCCCCTTGTTTTTAAGCATGTACAATGATACACAATGATATTTATTATTTTAAGATTATGTTAGCATATTATTTCTGTATTTAATCCTTGTTAAATAAATCCATTATTTTATTCTGCTCTTCAGTATGTCAAACTGACCATCCAAATTAAAAGCTTATCCAGATTGTGTGACATTATCTGCCCAAACCTATCAGTAGGTATACCTGTTACCATACTCCCCACCATCCGAGGGATTAGTACAATCAACACGGACCGACGTTATCCAATTTAGTGAGAGCATATGACTAATGTATGGGATTAACAAGTTCATATTGTAGGTGTTTGGAACGGGCAAATGCACTTTATTATGTTTTGTTATTTCAATATTTGCAAATAAAACTTTCAGCGAATGTTTTTAGGCATTTCTATATACTGATTTTTTCATAAATAATATTAGCAAAGAAATATCGTAGTTACTTAAATTCATAATATAATTTACAATGCATGTCCTCGAAAAGAGCGGTTTTCCAAGCAGCCAAACTGTGCGGAAAGTGTCACTTTTTTTCACTAGTGCTTTTTACTTTCCTGTATTTTTTTAATTTTAACTCCAACGTCAGCCCGACGCATAGAGTTTTTATTATTTGAGAAAAGTTTTAAAAACTAGTTATGTACAGATTATCATTCATATAAAAGGTAAAATAAAACTAATACTTTATTTTAGGCGTTTTTAATTACTAGATTTAGATTTTGATCAATAAATTAATTTTAAATATTCATTAAATATGTTTGGCAGAACGTATATTTTGCTCGTGCCTTATTGCGTTACGATGTGACAACTATTCGCACATGCGCAGTAGATATGCCCGAGGAACTATTAGTTAATCTGTGGATATGCTGAACGCGTTTGAATAAGCCCGCCATTTTATTAATTTCATTTTATTAATTTATTTATTTCCTCGCTCAATGCATAGTAAAATGTTGTATGATACACGTACGTAAGATGATTGCCGACTTGTGTCGATTTATCCACTCACTCGCTTCGCTCGCTCGTGAATAAAAATGCCACTCATCGGAAATCACCTACCTTCCGCACTTGTATCATAAATAACTATTTTAGTTATATTTTTTTTTCGGAATCACCACCTAGAACCTTTTATTTTTATAACCCACACAATGGGTTTGGAAGAAAAAAAATTGGGCCCCCACAATATGGCACCCAAAAGCCGCCATTTTTCGATTTTCCAATTTGAATGTAGCCAGTGACACTCACAAGGTTAAGACGAATCGATTGACGTAAGAATCATCAAAATCGGCCAACGTGTTTGGTCTCTAGAACGCCACTTAGGAACAAACACATATACATAGACTGATAAACACATTACCCATTAAACACCCTCCTTCGGCAGTCGGGGAAAAATGTATGTGGCTGTGTCTGTGCCATAGCTCTGTATGTTGTTTTTAACACATCACAAACTTCTCCCTTGGTCAAGCCCAAAATTGTATCAACAGTTTAAACAATGTTGCCACAGCAAAACTCATCCTCTCAAACTGCTAGACAACATTCTCCCACATGAAAACTGCACGGCATCATGCATCCAAATTAATAGTATTTTATCCAATTACAGGCACTTTGGACACCCATTTTGAAAGGAAAGTTGTTCCTACTGAGTGACTCAGTAAGATCAGTAGTAGTAGTAGTAGTGAAAACGGACAGACAATGCCTGCAAAAGTGTTTTGAGAAATGGAATTTTGTTTACGGTCAAATTATTGGGAAGTGAAACTGAAAATTCATTTGGAAAAAGATAGTGATGATAGGTATAGAGTGTAATTTAATTATTCGATATATTTGACGCCGATATAATTGTGTCAATGTCAAGTTGACTTAATAGTCTGAAGAACTTTTTTTTTTTCCCCTTTTTTTTTGAAAAAAACGTTGCCCCACACTAGGAATTTCTTCCTGTATCGTGGGTGCGTTTACAAACATATAAACTCACAAACACAACACCCAGAGCCGGAACAACTATCTGTAGGTCATACAAATATTTGTTCCGTGCGGGAATCGAACCCGCGACACGCAGCGCAGCAGTCAATCGCTCAACCACTGCGCCAACCGTGCGCCCAAAAAAAACTACTGCGGAGCATGAGTTCCTGGGTTTGGTTTATACATCTGCAATTTTTTCAATAGCAGCCCGGTGTCCGGCTTTGAGCCCGGTTAATGATGAGGCTCGTACCTTATTACATTGGACTTAAACATTGACGAAATTATAAGCTCATATCTACATAACCTAACAGACATATTGGTATGATCGTATAATTATTAATTAAATTATATTTATATAATAATTATAAGATCATACCACCATAATACCAACAGTACGCGTACCAGTATAATACCAGTATAATTATTATAATATAATACTTATTATGATATAATAATTATAAGATCATATCAGTATATCTGTCAGGTTAGGCAGATATAAGCGTATAATTTCGTCAATGGTTAAGACCAATGTAATAAGCTCGTGGCTAAATAATAACAGCCGCACGGGTCGATCTTCAAGGTTAATCAACGCTTACTGAAGTCGGTCTGTGGATGGAAGACCATCTTTGCATATCGAGATTCCGCCGTGCCTCGGCAATCACGTTAAGCTGTCGGTCCCGGCTGTCATTTGAAGATCTTTGACATTTGTTACGAGTAGTCAGAAGCCTGAAATCTGACACCAGTCTTGCCAAGGGGTATTGTGTTACCCAGTTACTGGTACTCAGCTGAATCCAGCTAGACTGGAAGCCGACCCCAACTTAGAGCTAAGGCTAGGAAGATTGATTGATAATTCCGTCTCCACGATATATATTTCAACGAACGTCATCAAGTAATGGTGACATTCACTATCCCGAACATATCAACTTGTGACAAACTAAATGAAGCCTTCTAGTGAAATAGACAGTTCGCATACTTGGTCAGCAATTAGTGGCAAAACTATGCTTGGCAGAGACTTACTCGGTCTTTGAATAGGTGACCTGATTAGAGATGTTGTGTAGAGGTGTTCAAGTTTAAGGCTTGGGTACTTTACGTAAGTTTCTTACGACACAATTTTTAAGAACTTATATGTTCAAAAGTACTCTTATCACGAAATTCATGGCAAATTGAAAACACGGTTTTGTCTGATATTTTGTAAGTGATACATTTTAAAATGATAATATTTAAAGGCTTTGAAAAAAGGCTTTCATTTAGCAGTTGCCCACCGCCTGGATCCAGATCCTAGATGGTCTGAACTCTTGAACTCCAAACAGCGGTTTATTTATTGGCGGTGCAGATTGCTGTAGATATTTATTATATTTTGACCTTCATCCTGCATTATAAGTTTCACAAAATAGATACCCGGTAGCTTTCAAAAATCCCACCTACTGAACATACATTCGACAAGGCTGCCTTACAAACAACATGCAGTAATCTCGAATTTTTAATCCATCAACTACAAGGTTCTAACATATTAGCATTAAAATAACTTTCACACTTGACCAGATAGAGGCCACGTATTATTTAAAATGTTTTTAATTACGTTTAATTAGTGTTAAGTGTAACTTGACGAGGTTGAAGCATCAGCACACGGCAGTTCCGTTGCAGTTTGTGGAGCGTGAAGAGTATGGTTCAAAATTAACTTTACAAGATTTATATTAGACTTGGCCTAAATTTGAATTGTTATGATTTAGTTATGTGAGTATTTTTAATTCATTACGCTTGCTTGCATACAAATATAAACTCACGCCTTTTGCAAATTGGGCTAGGCAGAAACTACAGAAGGCCTCCTGCTACGATCCTTAAATACTTCTTTTGCTTCACTCACGTTCATACATCTAGTCATACACGCACGCCGGTTATGAGTACTGCGCATCTGGCCTTTCTGAAGAACTTCACCAATAAGGTCTATATTATGTCCTTCTAGGACGCCCCCTCCCGACCTCGTGCTTATTTGCAGTTTTGGCAAACAGATATTATATAAGAGAGCAACTGAAGTATCATCATCTTCATTTCAGCCGAAAGACGTTCACTGCTGGACATAGGCCTACCCCAGGCGAAGCCTTATTGACCGATCCCGTGCGTCTCGCATCCAGCGGATACCCGCAACCTTAACCAGGCCATCGGTCCACCTAGTGGGAGGCCTTCGACCGCATCGTATTCCGGTTCGCGGTCGCCATTCCAGAACTTTTCAGCCCCATCGGACATGTTCTGCGAGCAATGTGCCCTGCCCACTGCCACTTAAGTTTGGCAATTCTTCGGGCTATGTCGGTAGGATTGAAATTTGACTTTGACTTAGCGTGACGGTTGACAACGGCATGGTAGAAGAAAACGTGTTTCACCGACCCCAAGCATCATGAGACAAGAGCAGGAAGGTGATTATGAGTATTTACTACCGAATACACACCAAACTATATTTAGAAAACTTCTCATTGATGACATAACGCCTCTAAAACGCAGCCATTAAGAGTTTCCTCTTATATTTCATACATATAACGCACTATTATTGGCATACCAATTTAATTAAGGTTGACATCATTGTTTAACCTTTGTAAGTGATATCAACTAATAATATGTGTAAATTATGTCAGTACTTCAGAATTATCAACTAGTCTGTGCGGTGATTTTGCTAAACATAGCATCATCACTATAATATTGAAACAATCAATTAAGACGGTACCCTGACCAAAAAATCGGCATTAGATATTATGAGCATTCCTATTGGTCTAGCGGCACTGGTGGCGCATGAATTACAGTAGTGAATACGCCCAGATTTTAGAATAAAATCTTTATAAAATCGAATTTTGAAAAAAAAATGTTCGTTATTAAATTGTCTATCCATTAGTGTTAGTACAAAAAATAATTAATGAACACTTTACGAGGAGATGCATAATATCAATTATCATTTCTCATTATTATGTTTTTTTGGAAGGAGGTTAGTGAAATATATACAACATTTAATAAAAAACTAAATCTACCATTTTAGAATCAATATTATGTAGAAATTTAATGTATTTTTATTAATTGATTTTTCTTTTTAAATAACGAGTAGATAGCTCCTAAAAACAGCACAAGAAACGGCTTGCGCGGCGTTTTGCTCGGGGTACCGCCTTAACTCAGCCTATCGCTATACATACATACCTTATTTTAAGGTGTGCACCTACATTGGTGCTTTATTTACATAAGCCACTTATTATGTAAATGAAGCATAAGGAGTATGTGAAGATCGTAGCAGGTACAATACGAACGGTGAGTCGTGGCCCGTCTGAACATAGGCTATGCGAACTTTCGCGCGTGTACACTCGTGAAGAAAACAGTCATTTGGTTCATAACACAGACATAAATCTAACTAGATGACGCGATTGTATGTACTTCGCGTGCCAAAAAACGTAGTAAAGTTACGATCAATGATCGTAATCTGAGCTTTTCATTTATCATTATCGGCACCGGAAATCCACCGAAATCAAGAAAAATGCATTTTAATGCCATATTGAGCTGTAAAGAATGTATAGAAAAAGTTGGCCGAGGCCTTGGAAATGTTTTTACAATGCATGTCCAGGAAAAGACCGGTTTTCCAAGCAGCCAAACTGTGCGGAAAGTGTCACTTTTTTCACTAGTGCTTTTTACTTTCCTGTACTTTTTTAATTTTTAACTCCAACGTCAGCCCGACGCATAGAGTTTTTATTATTTGAGAAAAGTTTTAAAAATTAGTTATGTACAGATTATCATTCATATAAAAGGTAAAATAAAACTAATACTTTATTTTAGGCGTTTTTAATTACTCTAGATTTAGTTTTTGATCAATAAATTAATTTTAAATATTCATTAAATATGTTTGGCAGAACGTATATTTTGCTCGTGCCTTATTGCGTTACGATGTGAAAGCAATTCGCACATGCGCAGTAGATATGCCCGAGGAACTATTAGTTAATCTGTGGATATGTTGAACGCGCTTGAATAAGCCCGCCATTTTATTAATTTTGTTTATTTCCTCGCACAATGCATAGTA
Source organism: Orthosia gothica (assembly GCA_949775005.1). NCBI lineage: Eukaryota > Metazoa > Arthropoda > Insecta > Lepidoptera > Noctuidae > Orthosia > Orthosia gothica. The sequence continues at coordinate 4,762,486 of OX459042.1, forward strand.
AAATATTGTATGATACACGTACGGTGATTTCCGACTCGTGTCGATTTATCCACTCATCGGAAATCACCTACCTTCCGCACTTGTAGCATAAATAACTATTTTTTCATTGGTAAGTAAATTTGTTTTTAAACTGTTTCTGAAAAATTGGCACGCTTGGTTTTCATACAGATGGAGGGACTTGCGTTATCTAGTTAGATTTATGTCTGTGGTTCGCAAAGTATGTTCTGTCCTGCTCAAACACTTGGCGCTAACTTCAGACAGGCCACGACTCATCGTTCGTACTGAAGCGTTTTTTAGTTGGCGTCAACACCGAGGATATATCTGAAAAGTTTCAGATAAGAACTCTATGCTCAGGGGTTCAATTTTAGATTTCCAAAGTGGCATCAATATGAAGACAAATCTGATGGAAAATAAATGTGGGCTTTCCTTAAACCTGACATAGAAAACTTCGTTATCACCAATTTTTTAAAGTTGTCAGATTTAAGAAAGGCTACATAAAAATTAAATATTGCAATTGACTTTAAAAATACTATTTGTATGAAGCCTTATAGTGAATTAAGCTTTATTTAGATGAACGGTCAAGCGGATATCGGAACTAGGGTAAATCGACCTTCAAGGGCGGTTAGATTTAATTATCTATCTACTTATGGCCCAAGGACGAGATGAGAAGTATATGGCAATGATTAATTGAGAATTATCTGCCTATTTAGGTTATAAGGCCAAATAAGGCCAAATTACAACATAAACAGATTAGGTAGACAGTTGTCCACTAGGGATCCGCTTTTTGAGTATACGGTTGCAGTTTTGTAACGGCAAGGGACCAATGTTTCTTTTTACCCAACTGCCGAAGGAGGGTAATGTGTTTATCAGTCTATGTATGTATGTATGTATGTAAGTATGTATGTATGTATGTTTGTTCCTATATGGCGTTCCAGAGACCAAACGCTTTGGCCGATTTTGATGATTCATACGTCAATCGATTCGTCTTAACCCTGCAAGTGTCATAGGCTACATTAAAATTGGACAATAGAAAAATTGCGGATTTTAAGTGCCATATTGTGGGGGCCCAAATTTTTTTTTCTTCCAAACCCATCGTGTGGGGTATTAAAATAAAGAGTTTTAAGAGGTGATTTCAAAAATATATAACACTTATATGTTTAAATGTATCTAATTCGAAAAAAAACTAACTAAAAAGTTATAAAAAAAAAAAACTTAATTCAAAAAATCAAAAAACCCGACTGCTACAAAAGCGAACTAAAAAGTCGTAAACAAGGAAAAAAATCATGCTGTGCAGTCGGAGGATACATATTCGCGGGCTGTCTGACCAAAATCTGGTGTATCCTCCGCCGCTTCGCTTTTGTAGCAGTCGGGTTTTTTGATTTTTTTTCGATGTTGTATGAAGTGAATGTAAGAGTTCAATGATGGTGAAGTCAGTCAAATTAGTCGGAAACCGAAATTTCAATTAATTTCAATCTTTTACTCACTGTTACTCAGCTTAGAGCTCAAGGACCCGTATGTACCCACCAAGACCGTTTGCATACTGTTAAATATTGCCCGTACAAACTTTTATTCAATACGTATCAAACTAGCATCATAAATACTAATAATATGTACTAAAAGGTCATATTTCGGCTATTAAATATAAATGTCACATAAAGACCCCAGCAGCAAGTTCTTCGGAGCATTTTATAACATTTAAGTGTGATATACGTCTCCACATGAGGTGGTTATTACGGCTAACCACAGAAGCTAAACGGTCGTAAATATAAGGCTCTAGAGCAGCGGATGTGGAAAACCGAGCTTTTAATGATGCTGAACTGGTTTCATGTTCAGGATTACCTCAGCTGATAAAAATAACTGTCTTTAGATTTCGGTTTTCCGGATCAGGCAGCGTTATTTGGATATTCAATCTGGCGTTATCTGGCTGCCGGCATTAACGGTCTCAAATCACAAATGCAAGCTAAAGGCTGCGAGCCTTGAGCTTGCATTTGTGATTTGAGACCGTTTGATTGGATTAGGTTCTAGAGGACGAACCTCGTTACATGGGGCTTAGATATATTACTGGCGAAATAGAGTTTTACTATAGGTACACCACTGCATAAGAATACAAGCGTCATGATGTTATGTTTATAAACTAAATTCATTTTGTTCTTTTTCCTACTCCTCCGTTATTCTTTTCTGATTAATTTTGTTTCAAGATCGAAGACAATTAAATTCTTTCTGCGGCAATTAGTAGAGCTGCATTGCCTCGGCGCTTTTCTGGTGGTCGCCACGTTTGATTCTGGCTTTCAGGAATTGCAGTGGTTTGGCAATAGTGCGGTGGGTTTGTCACAAACTTAGTAAAAGTACATTTTCAAATTAATTTGTGGCAGTATGCCAGCCAGAACAGAACAACACAATCCCACTTAACCCTTTTTATAAAAGACATGAACTCCCGCGCAATCCTATTCAGTCTTTAATAGCCTTAACAGAGGACATGGCCAACAATGCATGTCCTTTAAAAAGGCCATAAAAGGGCCTCGTAAAAAACTCGTTTATGATTAACAGTTTATCGTAACGCTCTGTTTAAAACGGATTCCCTTCGCAAAGGCTGATGTAATTTCGCAAAGGCATATTAACTTGATTATATCTTTAATGTGGAATTGAAGATGGTATCGTAAGAATATTGTGAAGAGGTTTTTGGCTGTAGAGGAATCTTAAAAAGAGTGATTTTAGGAAAATAAAAGAAGATTAGAACCATCAGAATTTAACGAGAATTTCGTGGATGTGAGATGCATGGGACCGGTCGATGTGGTGGCATTGGGGGGAAGCCTATTGGTTGCACCGGTTAAAACGCAACTCAGATACGCGAAAGGATGGTTTCGAGATATAGGAAGACGATAAGCGATTTTGGATCAAGTGAAGGTGACTCACCTACAATAAGGTTAGGTAAAGAACAAATATCTGGGTTCTGACGGGTGCTGCCGCTGTCGATGAGTGGTGTGAAGGAAAAGACGCCCGCACAGGAGTCGCAGGCCAATATATATGCTGCTGGTTGACGTCTGTCAGCCTTTGACAGCCACATCAGACTCGCTCACACCCGATACCAAGGCATTGTGCCGGAAAGGATAATGAGGGTAGGACACAATTCCAGCCAAACATCTCGCTTTTCTCTTCCTACCCGCAAGCACATCACAAACACGACCGACGTTAGGGACGAGTTGACTGCGGATCAAAAACGTGGGCTGAGGCCCAGGTTTTTGATCCGCAGTTAACTCAACCAATGGTTAAATATGCTAACCAACGGTTTGAAATTTCGGCAAAACGCGTTTTTCATCAATTGTTAGTATAAAAAATTTACAAATAATTATCTATCCAATTTATTTGAACATTTGCGATGGCTTATGGTGGAGCGACGATCTTCGCAGGGTGGCTGGTAGCAGTTGGATGAGAGTCACCGAAAATCTAAATATGGGGTGCGTTAGGAAACTCCAGCTGTGGACTGCTGTAGGCTAATTATTATGTAAAAATATGTTAGAAGATGCTCCCTTTATTTAGTTGAGTATTTCACATCTTCTTGTGTATAAAACCAGTGTCTAGTGCAAAATTGGATGTTAATTGAAGCGTGTATATTTAAGGCGTCACGTCACCCCAACGGTCGGCCGCGGTCCGTTCTCACACCAATCTGTCTTTATTTTTGGACGACCAGTGTTGTCAACTTCATAAACACTTTGTTACCGGGTGATATAAAATTGGGAAAATTGATAATATTTGATCTTTATTATTTTTTGGTGAAAATGCTGCTAAATTTTGAACATGTTTATCGAATATGATTTGGAATTAACGACGATTCTAAAACGCCGAACACACTCCATGTCTTCACAAAGCCATACTAAAGTTATAAATGCAAAAGTATAGATCTCTGTTTGACAGTCTGTCTGTTTATTACGTTTTCACGCCTATATCGCTAAATTAACATTGGTGAAATTTAATTTAGAGATAGATTGAATCTTGAAGAAGGACATAAAATACTTTTTATCCCGATTCTCTTGGTATGTTGGCCGAGTATCACGCGTTTCATGATAATGTTTTCTTCTAGTAAGCATACGGGTAATTTTATCAGCATATTAGCGACCCGCTCCGGCTTTTCCCGTGACAAATTATACACAAAACCTTCCTCGTTTCTCACTCTTTCTATTGGTGAAAACCGCATGAAAATCCATTCAGTAGTTCTTGAGTTTATCGCGTGCAAACGCGGCATTGATTTATATATATACTTTTGAATCAGTTTATCACAGATGCTACGTAGATTTCAAGGCCTAAAAACTGTAACAGATAGTTTTTGTGTCGCTCCTTGACACAAAAACTAAGCTGCATCGTTTTCATTGATACATCATTATAAATTATTACACTATTGTGTGGTCCACGCTTTGGGTCCACGCCTTTTCTTCAGACCGTAATACGTCATGTTTGGATTTGACGCGCGACTGTGGCAACGACGCGTGAAGACATTGGTTCTTTTAAACATACTTGTGTTCGTAATTTATTAATTGATCATTCAAACGGTACACGGTACCGTTGAAATATTAAGGCGTATATGTCAACGCAGTACTGGCCGTGCGTTCGCTCGGAGCCAGAATATCAATATAAAACCTCCTATTGGACAGGTTTGTTTGCAAAATATTCTTTGAAATACATATGCTAATCAAGAAATTCTAGCCATAAATTATTCTGTGTAAAAATATTTTTAAACATTCAAGTCGTTTTGGAGTGCGTTCATACGTGCGAAAAAATATTGCGTTGTTAATTGTTTTTTTACAGCAAAACTATAATTTACAACATGTTTTACAAATAATGTACATGAATCTTTAAAAAATATATATTTTTGTCAAACCTTTTAACCTAGCCTTAAGGAGTATGTCTAAGAAAGTAACCGCCGGCACTAAAACAGTGGAATAGCGATCGACAGTTTTTTTGGTATTAAGTCGGCATAACTTTCTCATGCTCACAAAGTAGCAAGTTGTAGTATTTGTTGTTATAGCGGCAACATAAATACATCATCTGTGAAAATTTCAACTGTCTAGCTATCACAGTTCATGAGATACAGCCTGGTGACAGACAGACAGACAGACGGACCGCGGAGTCTCAGTAATAGGGTCCCGTTTTTACCCTTTAGGTACGGAACCCTAAAAACAGAATAAAATAAATATTTAAGTTGGGCTCCCATACAACTAATGTGTTTTTTGCCGTTTTTTGCGATAATGGTACGGAACCCTTCGTGCGCTAGTCCGACTTGCACTTGGCCGGTTTTTTTCTGTTAAGCTCGCGTTTGACTACTATCTCGCCTAATGGTCAGCAATGATGTGGTCGACAGGCACGCACGCACGCAGGCACGCTTGCCAAGAAGTAACCTATTCACATTTGACTTAAAGAGATTGTAGCTATCAGGAAACACAGACTCCGGCAGGGAATGCTCACTAATGAAAGTATTAGCAAAACGCTTTGTGCGTATGGGTGGGATGTCTACCATGTACCGATGGCGCATTGGCGTACGTCTTGTAGTCCGATGATGTAAGGGCTAGGCGTACGGCTTCTGAGGCTTTCATGACGTGATAAATGAATGGGTAATATTAACAGTCCAACCATATTTCTGCGGATGGGAGATCCATAGTGCAAATCTCTCGATTTCTTGATGTCTTGAAATCCTGAATGAAATGGCTCCGATGTATTATATGACAGCCATCCCATCCTATCCTACCAAAAAAACGGTTGGTAAGAGCTATATAGTTATCTCTACCCTCTTTATTACGAGATAAGGTCCAACAAGCTCAACAATACATCTTAGAGAACCTTGACCTGCCTGACTACCTAATTCTATATATCCGTCACAGCTTCACCGGCTTAACAGCCTATTGGCTATTTAAGAGGCGTAGTCGGGTTATTCACTTATACGACCCTTTCCTAAACTACGATAGTAACCTGAAATACGCTAACCTTGACATTAGGTTAGTCAAGGTCGAAACTCAGTGTTTATGGTCTACTACAGAACTACTTAGATTTCAATAGAGTCTAGCATAGATAATGTTACATAAGTCGTCTACCAAAAACTAAACATTTATTATTTAATACCTACTGACTGTCTGACATACCAGGCCCCTCAGAAAGTATTGCGAAAAAAAGTTTTTATATATGGGAGACTGGCCAGTTATAATGTTTTTCGAAAATATGATTATTTATAAGTAAAAATAAGTAAGTTCCAATTTCAAAATTTCCCTCCACATTTTTTGCGAGTTAATTCAAAGTATTGTGTCTCACTGAAATATGGATCTGCGCCGGGAACATTTTAGAGCTATGATTTTATACGATTTCAAGTGTCGCCTGAAACCGGATGAATCGTACGATAGACTTCAAATGGCATTCATGGATGAAGGCCCTTCCAAGGCAACCGTGTATCGTTGGTATAACGAATTCAAGCGCGGTCGACCAACTTTGGGGGATGACGAAAGAAGCGGTCGCCCTTTGACGGCTGTTACCGAAGAAAACGTGCTAGCAGTGAAAAATTTAATCCAAGACAATAGGCGAATTACATATCAGGAGATTCAACACATATTGAAGATTGGATCGGGAAGCGTTCACGAGATTCTACACAGCCATCTTCGCGTGAGGAGGATAGTATCACGCTGGGTGCCGCACAACCTCACCGATGCTCAGAAGCAGGCCCGGGTGGAATGGTGCCGTGATATGCTTAACAAATTTGAAGCAGGCTCGTCTCGGCGTGTTTACGACATCGTTACAGGTGATGAGTCCTGGATTTATCAATACGACCTAGAAACCAAGCGCCAGTCGACTGTTTGGGTGTTTCAAAATGAGCCAACGCCTACCAAAGTGAAGCGATCTAGAAGCGGGGGTAAGGTTTTGATCGCTAGCTTTTTTAATTTGACTGGCCACTTGGTATCAATTCCCTTACGGGATCAAAGAAGCATTAATGCCGAATGGTATACTACCAAATGTTTGCCAGAAGTTTTCTCTGTTATAAGCAACAAGCGACCAAACACAGGGCTCCGCGGGCTACTGCTCCACCACGACAATGCACCTGCGCACACCGCACTCAAAACGAGGGACTTCCTGGACAGCACGCCAGTCAAACTCCTGGGTCACCCTCCTTACAGCCCTGATCTAGCACCGTGTGACTTCTTTTTATTCCCAAAAATAAAAAATCAGCTCAAAGGGATACAATTTTCGTCGCCGGAAGATGCGCTGGCTGCGTTCGAGCAGGCTGTAAACGAGGTGTCTGCGGCGGACTGGAAAAAGTGTTTTGAAAACTGGTTTAGGCGCATGAATCTTTGTATAGAGGCTGGTGGAAAGTACTTTGAAAAGATTTAATAAAAATATATGTACGTATAGAACAATTTTTTTTAGTTTCGCAAAACTTTCTGAGTGTCCCACGTACTTGGTTGGACCTCGGGATTTTTCCACGTAAGAGTTTTCCAGGTGTTAGGAGAGTTTTCTGGAGAACATTTACTCGACATGCTTATTTCTCACATCATCCATCAGCTCTGAATTCATCATCATCAGCAATGCAATTTCAGCCGAAAGACGTTCCCGTGCGTCTCGCATCCAGCGGATTCCCACAATCTTAACCAAATTATCGGTCCACCTAGTGGGCAGCCTTCCATCGCATCGTCTTCCGGTTCGCGGTCGCCACTCCAGAACTTTTCTGCCCCATCGGCCATCCGTTCTGCGAGCAATGTGACCTGCCCACTGCCACTTACCTAAGCATCGCAATTCTTCGGGCTATGTCGGTAACTTTGGACACTGCGGTAAATTGGAGATACCGAAGAAGATACCGCGCAACTTCCAGAACGACGCTTTAAATTATAGTATTGCAACCAAATTGGTCATTAACACTCTTCTTCTAAGGCTGTCCATGCAGTAGGAGCTAGCGATGCTTGATGATGCAAGCGTCTGTAGGTGGGCGGCTTTGAGTCGAGTGAGATTTCAGCCGCAAAGCTCATTCAAGCTTTTTTAAATGCCTGTAAAATAAACACACAATTATTTAAACAACTGTTTCCTAACAATACTACTTGAAGTATTAGGTATTAACAAGGGTATTAATACTTATATATACTTCAAACATTATTTACCATCCCTCTAGCTAGGGGTAACCCAACATACAGTGACCAAGCCATATCGATTATAACTTAATCGTTTAATCGTATCGCTCATAAACTGATATTATCGATACTATACGATCCAAAACCCTTTGCCGTAGTTTAGATAATCTGCCGTTGTTCATTAAGTTCGACTTCCGTTTTACAATGAACGTTAAACTGTATGGAAGATTAAGTTTTGGGTAGGTAGAACATAATTGCCTAAAATATGTAAGATTTATTAATTTAATAATTAATGTACACACACAGTATAATACATAAAGACAACACATCAAGACAAAAGAGTACAAGGGCACTGCTTATTTCTTAAGAAATTTCTGCCAGCAGACCCGCGAAAAGGAAAAATTAAAAAGAAATGTAGACAATAGTGTGTGAGAACAGGAAAATAAGAAAAGTGAACGTCTTAAACTAAGATATAAAAATTAGCGCACCTACACAAATAGTGTGATGGTGGACATATACAAATATAAATACATAACTGCAAAATATATAGATACTAATGTATAATATATATATATACATACACATAAATATAAATAAAGATCAGACTTGAGAGGATAGATAATGCTCTTTTAAACGTTTTTGTTGTATTTATGTATGTTTTTAAGGTTACGTGCCCGAAGGGTCCAAATGGAGCCATATTGCTGGCACTCTCGTGTCCGTCTGTCTAGCTGTCCGTTGTCTGACACAAAATTTTGTTCCGTATATTTTCAGGGTTCCGTACCCAAAGGGTAAAAACGGGACCCTATTACTGAGGCTCCGCGGTCCGTCTGTCACCAGGCTGTATCTCAAGAACCGTGGTAGCTAGACAGTCGAAATTTTCACAGATCATGTATGTCTGTTGCCGCTATAACAACAAATACTAAAAACAGAATAAAATAAATATTTAAGTGGAGCTCCCATACAAAAAACTTGATTTTGGTGCCGTTTTTTTGCGATAATGGTACGGAGACGTGCGCGAGTCCGACTCGCACTTGGCCGGTTTTTTTATTTCCTATTCCCGTGAACCTATGAACTTTAAATTTGGTGATAATGTTTATTATATTTTACCAGTGGTGTCTCATCCCATACAAAGAAACCGTGCCGACGTTCTATACTGATTATTTTTTGTAAATCGGTCGCGTTTGTTTCCGTTCCGTTCCTTGCCACGGATATAGATGGTGATTTACAAAAAATAATCGGTATAATCAGATGAAAAACGCTAGTTACGTCTGCGCGGTTTCTTTGTATGGGATGAGGCATCTGTATGCTAGTATTATATTATCTGTGATTTTACTAACAAATATCAATATAATTATTCTACATTTGGTACGGACTCTAAATGTTTGATGTCCGACAAACACTTGGATGGTTTTGAATAATTATTAGATGAACAGGTAAAAAATATTGATTACAAAAGTATATTTTATTCATAGTTAGTTAAATCGATGCAAGACCATGCAATTACATTAATTGACATAGAATAAATAAGTTCCAACAGCTACTCTTTTGATTTTCTTCTTTAGACCAACTCTTTGGATCAGTGCTAAATCTTTTACATTCATAAGATATAAGTATTCAACTTTTGTTCATATGTCAGAACCACAGATATAAATCTAACTAGATAACGCGACTGTATGTACTTCGCGTGTCAAAAAACAGAGTAAAATTACGATCAATGATCGTACTTCGAGCTTTTCATTTAGCATTATCGGCACCGGAAATCCACCAAAAATGCTAATTATGCCATATTAAGCTGTAAAGACTGTATAGAAAAAGTTGACCCAGCTCTTGGAAATGTTTTCTTTCATTGGTAGGTAAATTAGTTTTTAAATTGTGTGCGAAAAAGTGGCACGCTTGGTTTTCATTCTGATAGAGGGACTTGCGTTATCTAGTTAGATTTATGTCTGTGGCCAGAACACTATGCTAACCTATTTCATAATCATATTTCTACGTCATAAAAAAGTAGGACCAAATCTACTGCAAAGCTGCTTACTTATATCCTGTATTGAGACTGCAAAACTCAATTTCAGTACACATCGTCTCCTAAATGAAACTCACTAACGAAAGGACCGTCGTATTCTCGATTCTCATTTAAAATTCCACGGTCATGAAGGAAATTTGACCAGTTGCATAAACGAAGGCGAGAGGATATGACGACATGCAATATTTCCGGTGCGAAGGTCGAATATGTAAAAGGACGAAGATTGGAAAGGACGGCAAATGGAATTGCTGAGGAAAATAGAGTATGTCCTTTAACCGACTGCAGAGGAAAAGGAATGGTTCTGATATTCGTGAGTAACAGTAAAAATAGCACGTACAAAAATACCAAAAAAATATTTTTGCAATTTACGTAAATGTTACTTGAACATCTTGAGGCTCATTTTGGCTGTATTTTCATCATGTTAAAATCATCGTGCTTTTAATGTAATATTTTTTTTTTTTACTTTTTCACGTTCCGTGCATTGTCATACAAACCAAATACAAATATCCTTTTTTGTTGAACATAGGTAGGTTAGGTACAGATGTTGTGATTATTAAAGAACGCTATGTCTAGCCATCATCGGCGTACAAATATTAATTTCGTTTAAACATGCTGATTATAATAAATTATCATACAGTTATCACACATTATTAAATAATTCCAAATTAAATAGTTGACAATAAAAATTAAAAATAAAAACATTCCAATAAAATATAATAAGTAATAATAAATTCTAGTAAATTGTCAATTAAAATGTCAAAAACTAAAAACATTTTTTTTTTAATTATACCAAACGTGTATGCAAAATTTCATCTTAATCTGTTGAGGATAACTGCTTTAAAATTTAGTTGCAAAATTTGACCCGAACATACTTGATAAATACATACATTCCAAGTTAAATAAAAGCTTGTACTTATTGTAAAAAAATATTCAATAATAAACGGTATAACAAGTTTTTTTCGTATTCTTCTCAGCAAACCCTTCCATTTGATACCCATATCATGGCAATGCACAAAAAAAACTAGTCCGTCATCTTGGACCGTCCGCCATTTTGGATATGGAATGACGTCACTTAGCTAACCATGCATTGTCATCGAAACGTGTATGCAAAATTTCATCTTAATCGCTGGAGGATAACTGCTTTAAAATTCAGTTGCTAGATTTGACCCGAACATACTTACATACATACATAGCAAGTTAAATAAAAGCTTGTAAAAATTTATAAAGACACTTTTCAAATAGAATCATTTAATGAGTAATTTATCAGCCAATTTCATTAAGAATCAAATAATATTTAGTGACGGTTATCAACACTAACTACTCGTATGTACACATACGACCATATTGCACGAAGGACAATTCTGTGATGACTCAATGTTTGGCATAAAAAAAATTAAGTAAATTATTGAATGGATCGACATAACTCTATAATAAATAGGCTCGTTGAGCATCTGATTAAATAACTGAAGTAACAATTATGTGTTGGCGTATACTTAGTACATACATAAATACATAACGCGATGACTTCATGCTCTCGAATCAACAAAAAGCTTTACGTAGGTGTAGGTACATAAGTATACATTATATACTACGTTTATGAAGGCCAATGACGTGCAAATATTAGTTTTTAAAACCTCATTTTCATATTTCATCTGAATTAACCGTCTTAGTGGAATAAGGTCGTATTTTCAGTAGCACATGTGAGCAGTTAGGACTTTCTTTCTTCATGACGATCAATGTTTACAACTCATTTTAATTTGTTATCACTTAAGGATAGGATAGATGGACCCCCTTTGCTGCGCTTAGACTACCATTTGTTCCATTGTGCGTGCAGGTCTCCTCTCTGTGAGAGGGAATGGGCCGTAATCCACCACGCGGGCCCAGTGCGGGTTGGTAGATGTCACATGTCTTCGAATTTCTGGTTCTAAGTCATGCCGGTTTTCGCACGATGTTTTCCTTCACCGTTTTGAGAGCAGTGTTGATTAAATAATTTACACAAAGTAAAGCGCTTGCCTGGGTTCGGACCCACGACCTACAGCTTGTATGTCGCTGTTCTCATTAACAAAATCTTCAAAGTAAAAGATCGCATTTCAAGACGAAAACGTGACCATGCAGTTAATACATTGTAGATTTAATATCTTGTTTTTATTCTTGATAGATATTGATTGCCTATCATATCGGTGTTGCTTTAATGCAGTTGCAGAAGACAGGTTTATTGTTGTACGTGTTAAGTACAATTTAAGATTGAGTTATTTAAAGGCTTGGGCACACTGCCTAATCTGACGGCAGAGGGTTTCAATAGTTATTTATGCTACAAGTGCGGAAGGTAGGTGATTTCCGATGAGTGGCATTTTTATTCACGAGCGAGTGAGTGGATAAATCGACATGAGTCGGAAATCATCTTACGTACGTGTATCATACAACATTTTACTATGCATTGTGCGAGGAAATAAATTAATTAATAAAATGCAATTAATAAAATGGCGGGCTTATTCAAGCGCGTTCAGCATTTCCACAGATTAACTAATAGTTCCTCGGTCATATCTACTGCGCATGTGCGAATAGCTGTCACATCGTAACGCAATAAGGCACGAGCAAAATATACGTTCTGCCAAACATATTTAATGAATATTTAAAATTAATTTATTGATCAAAATCTAAATCTAGAGTAATTAAAAACGCCTAAAATAAAGTATTAGTTTTATTTTACCTTTTATATGAATGATAATCTGTACATAACTAATTTTTAAAACTTTTCTCAAATAATAAAAACTCTATGCGTCGGGCTGACGTTGGAGTTAAAAATAAAAAAAATACAGGAAAGTAAAAAGCACTAGTGAAAAAAAGTGACACTTTCCGCACAGTTTGGCTGCTTGGAAAACAGCTCTTTTCGAGGGCATGCATTGTAAAACAATTAATGCAATCGTCAGGCACTTTATCTCTTTAAAATGCAAGCTTACTGCTGAAACGCACCGGCACACTGGATATGCACTGGATACAACGACCGTTTTTTGTTTCTTTTTTTTTTTAACTCAGAACATACAAGTTTTCAAAGATAGAACCACCGGCCTGTGTTTTTTTTTGCAAAAATTATGCAACACGTCTACTCAACTATGGCCCTTAGAGTGTAAACGCAACTCGTAATGCACGAATGTATGTTCTTTGGTTTACACTTACAGTGTTGCATCTCCCATAAGCTAACTCGCTTAGTCCCTTGTTCCATAAGGTTGAAGAACTGTCATAGTTTCTACGTCTTTATGACTTTTTCGGTAAGTGGGAATAAACTAAATTTTGGTGAAAATTTTATGAAAATTCTTTATTTTGTCTTTGAAGACCCTTCTTCAAGCAAAGTTCCTGTATCAGCATTCCTCTTATGCAGTTTCCCTCCAAAAATCTTGATGCACGTGACTCTTCTAATGTTCACACCATTTGCATAAAAATATACCTCCATCTGTAGTACTTACTTCATATTTTTTCCTTTCGAAAGTGCACATGGCAATAAGTTGCAAATGGAGCCAGCATCAAAGTGAAACGGACTAAAATGTCAGGGATTCCGCTTTGATGGAGAGAATTTTATTAAAAGTCTCGCTTTGAGAGCAAAAATATGGTATTTTTGAGACGGTTAGTTGCATGGATTCGTCGAAAGCCTTCAATGATATTGATGAGATAACCTGCTATTTCAAAAAATAGCATCGCTAACGTGAAGTTTATTGGATTCTTTTTCTGAATGGATGCCGTGCATAAGTGCAAAAGTTGTTGTGGGGTACAACGACTTTTTGACTTGTTAGAAAGACCGTGGGTGGCCATTCCTCAATGTGATTTTGATGAACTGATTTTAACCATGCCAAATCGCTATGATTCGTGTCAATGGTGGAAACACAGATTATTAATTGTTCATCGGTAAATTTTTTTTTTTTTTTTCGCCGTCTTGCCATTTAATTGACGATATTAATTTAGGTTAGTTAATAGTTACCCACGATTTGCAAAAATTGCAATTTTTCAGAATTTTTATAAAATATAGGGAAAAGTTGTAAATTAAACATATTATGAATTCAAGTAAGAAGCCAGTCTGGAAGACTAGTAAAATATTAATTATTTATTTTTTATAGTTAAAAATGTACTTTTGATGTGTGTTAGTAAAGATGTCTACTAGGTACCTAGTACAATTACTCCCCAAAAAGAAAAAAACTCCCGAAGTTGAAAATCAAATGTACAATTGATTTTCAACTTCGGGTGTAACAAAAAAGAAAACAACTGCAAGCAACTTAATCAAAGCTGTTCGTAAACAATAACAGTATTTGGAACTGTTCCTTATCACGCGTTTAGCGGATGGGATCTTCACCATTGAGATAATGTGCGTAGTACATTATTACCTCAATGATCTTCACGGGAAAAAACGGGTGTCCGACCGACATAGGTAGTTCGATATTTGAAATATTGAGTTAAGTTTTTTACAGAGTGAGAGAAAACATTTAAACTGATGGATGATATTCTCGTTCGTTTAATATTTTTAAGTTTTTAATTACATAAACTGATTCCTTTTTCAATTCTAATAAAAATAGGAATCACTTTAATCTCGTTTGCAAAAAGTTGTAAATATGTCTCTTCTATTGGTAATGTCTTTACATAACGGGCAAACTAGCCCAACTTGGTCGGCCATTGTTGAATTACAACTTTGCCCGACCGACCAATTCTGCATGAATACTGCAGTGGGCGCCTAAAATATTCTAGCTAGAACTAGCTAGATTATATAATGGTTCTGTTCGGTAGGAATATTTGTTATTCAGAAGAACCAAAGTGTTTAGGGATACGTATCGCCTATATCAATATGACATAATATTAAACACGTCCGATGTGATCTAATTAATGTATTCTAAAAGGCGAATCGCTTCACTTGACTTGCGTTTAATTTCTGACACTTCGATGATTCCTTTCCAGAAACCGGGGGTTTGAGTCATGTTTCTAGTTCAAGGTAAATTGCTGAATAAATCAAAGAATGTAGCACCTACTTTACGTAAATTGTGCCAAACAAGCTCAAATTAACTGTAGGTGTTTAAAATGAATATGACATTCAAAACTTAGCATTAATAGACAGCTTAGGTGCACTGACGCACTCCGGACAATTTTCCAATGAACGCCCAATTGGTCGCAAGTATCATTACCTCAACTATACAAATAATGGTCGCCGTACCAACGTTTGACGATAAAAAGTGAGCACGTGTGGGACGGGCCTTATTTGGTGAATGGTACTTCCTTTTTTGTGAATCGATTCGGAGTAGTTTCGTGGTTTTTGAAGGATGCTATGCGGTGTTTGGCAAATAGGTACCGTGTAGTCAAACTTGTAAAGGATTTTTTAAATCTATTTATTCACCATTTAGTAAATGTTAAGTTGATAAGATTGCATGATTATTATTGGTAAAATATTCTAGCAACTTATTCGAAGTGATCGTTTTGAAATTAAGATTAAACTCAACGACTTGTTTGATCTACATATAACAAGAAGAAGGCTGACAAAGACTCTCAAAGTTCCAAAACACTGCCTTATGGATTATTATCATGAATGTTCATGTCAAATGTTAATGAGCCTGATATTTCAGATTAATCCCCAGTCGCTAGATTTTTTATTCTGACCATGAGCCGCTCTGAACCTCTCACTAACCGATCTCATCTGATAGAAAGCAATGCTTGTGTACGATGGATGCCCTTAAGATGCGTGTTCACTCTTGCTTTGAGGGCAGATTGTTTTTGACGTGGCCAACTACTGGGACCCAAATATTTCAAGATTTTGCCATCGACTCGTAAAGCTGCAGAAATATACATTCGGCAAGATGAAGTGTATTTACCGCCTAATACATCTCTACTACTATATTGTCAAATATTGTCTATATGTAAGTGTATGTGTCACCTATATTAACGGAGTAATAACCAATCTATAACACCCGACTTTACCAGGAACTCAAGTATCATCCACTTGTCCGCCCACTCTAGTTTATTGAGTAAAAACCAAGCAATGGATGATGTAATCCGCTGATGATTGTAGGATGACCCGAGTCAGTTGACGATAGGTACAAGAGCACACGTGCTAAAAATGAATACCTCCTCGAAGGCCAGCGCAATTGACGAGAGTTGTGAACTATGGAACTATATATGCTCCTCCACACTTAATTAATCCGGCAGAGCCTCTGCCTCCTGGAAACGAACTGCAGTGGCCAATCTGGAAATCCTTAAACTGATTGCGGACCCAGGTTGGCCACTGTAGAAACAACCAGGCCAAAGAAGCATCCAAAACACAGTGCCAGTATGTGGCTTCTTCTCAAGATTATGGCCCACCTCCTTGTCTGCTCTTAATGCCCGACCATCTGCACCTTTCAGGATTTGAAGGTAGCGAATGACAGAGCTGTCCGAGTTGCTACATACTGTTCTGATAAAATCTGAATAGTTGAGACTATAGTTTGAGTTAATCGAAACGAAAGATGTAGAAGAATTTGAACATGTCACATAGGTAGCAAGAAACTGTAGAACGCCACGTGATAATGACAACAATCTGCCTAGGCTTTTCCCAACTAAGTTCCAGTCTAACCGGATTATCGGAAGCACCGGCATTCCAGTATTTTACAAAGAGAGACTGCCTATCAGACTTCCACTACGCAACGCCACGTGCTAAAAGACAAAGGAAGATTACCATCGAATGTAATCTGACTATCCTAAACATAATATTGTCCTACTGTAGGGTAAAAACTTAGTTTTATTTTCTGCTAGTACGGGAAAAGGGTATAATAAAAAATGTTGTTCATTGGTAGTAATGTTTATATGTTGGGAACCGCATAACTTTTGAATGGCGAAACATTTCGGCTAATTTGGAATAGCCCGAAAAAAGGTTTTAAACAAAAGAAAATTGGCAAGGTTACCCGGAAAATTCGGGCAAAACTGACAAGACAAAGTGTTTCGGGTCAAATAGTTCTTAATTAATGGTATTTTTTTTTAATTTACGTTCATACGTAAATTAAAGAGATTCAAGAAATTCATCAAAAAAGTTATGCAATATCCTGACATATATATCTTATAGTAACAATAACCTGATGAGTAGTTCATTTATTGTAAGAAAAAAGTGTGTGTTATACATAAAAAGGTTTTACATTAGTGTCCTAAATGTTAAACACGATTTTCCTTGTAAAAGATGACTCTTTCAAGCTGACTAAGCTTATAGCTATTATTTGTGTTTTTTATTTAGGTCTTGTCGTGTTACAACTACAAAAACGGTTCACTGAGTTTGACTTCACAACCGTATAAGACCAGAAACTTTTGTGACAGTAAAATAGCCTTTGACAAAATAAAAATAGAATTAGGTAGATGAATTGGAAACCAGTATCAAACGATGGTTTGTAAACGACTGAAGTGTAACAATAATCTTATGCTTTTTTTTAATGCCAATTCTTTTTAAATACCACCAACCAACTTGATTCAGCCAATTACAAGTACAAAAACAAATAGCTTTCCGATTTCATTGAGGAACGCCAAACTGGCATGTGTCACGTCACTACTGGACATCGTACGTGCTCCGCATGGCATGACAGTCGCACAGAAAATTAATAGTTAAATCACAACGTCCATACTTTATTTTATGCTCGATTTATTATTGGTCACCAATGATATTCAAATAAACAGATATGTTATAAGCGCGCGCATTGTGAAGACTCGAATAGTAGACAATTGTATGATTTAGTCTTTAGTTTATGTCACGCATGGCGAAGAGCGATACGCTTTGTTGAAAAAAAACAAAATTAAAAAAATGCCATCGTGTGTATTTAGAAAGTGTACCAATTATAATACCAAATTACATAAAACAGAAGGGATCTCATACCATATGTAAATACGCAATACACCTCAATTTACTAATTTATTTCAATTTTTTTTCCTAATTTTCTGATATTTGGAGGTTACAAAAAGAAAAAACATTGGTTGTCAGAATAATGTTTGTTTACATTCACACGCAAGTGACAAACACTAGCTGTCTCTTTTTTTCTTGTTTGTTTTATCAAGCCACCCCTTTCGACATTGTAGTGAAATGTCAGATGAATGAAAAGTGCGTATGTGTGCTGCCGCTGCTGCGCGGAGCCGCGGAACACTTTTTTCAATTGTTTTGTGAGTGTATAACGTATCTGTTTATTTGAATATCATTGTTGGTCACATAATTCGTTTCGTGTAGCCATGCGTTCGAAAATGGAATCGTCGATGAGAACAAAAAAGCGTTCCAATTTCAATAATCTTTTTTATTGTTGATACTGAAAAGTTTTTTTTTTCTATTCTTTATTTTGTGTTCTGTGCTTTTGACTCAATGTCTTTAGTCTTGTGTTAAAAATTGTGTAAATAACTTTGAAGCCCCGGACAAGTTTGCTTGTGGAACAAGCAAACTTGCTAGCTAATTTCGCATATTGTTGCATCATTCTCGGATTATTTGACAAAACACAGAGTAAGCCGAATGTATTCAACATTATTCATGCAGGATGAATACTGTAGTCGAAAACATGGCTACCGAGGCAAAACGTAATTGAGTTTAACCCTCGGACAATTCTCAATTGCAGGCTGTTCATGGCTTCAAATCTTTCATTTTCACAAATTTTGAGGCACATGTTCAGATACGTAGCCATATTTCGGGCTAAAACATGTTTATAAGTCAATAATGTACCAACTCATAATGAACTCTACCGATATCTTTGTTTTGTAAACATAGAAATGTAAATGACTGACAAACTGACAAGACAACGATAAAAAAAACATTACCCTCTCGCAGTCGGGTAAAAATATGACAAACATAGTTAAGTGGGAGTGAAAGGACTTAAACTTCATAAAAGATAGCTTGATCTCAGCGACAGCTGTCAGTATCAATACAGTAACAATAGCGCTTGACAAGCTAACAATACGTAACAATAACGTATACGTCAGTTTGACATATGTCGCAGAGATCAAGCTATCTTATAAGAAGTATAAAGTAGGTATAGTTTGTCTGTGGACGGTTAGTCTATTACGAGTATGTAGTCTATGGGGAGGAATGGCGGTAAGTGCCAACGACGATGAAAAACGTATTGGAATAAATTAAGTCTATAAACTGATATTCAGGCGTTTGATTTCCCGATCTTCCACAGGTATTATAAGAAGGCCAAGTTTCGCATTTAACTCGCAATATCGTCTCAGCAATAATCAAAGCCAAAACTTTTCAAAATGTAGAGAAATCATAAGTGTTTTTAGCAGATAGCGACCGAGATGATATTGAGAACGTTTCTTTCACAATAACATCCACTGCGGTGCAACAAAAGGCCCATTCGACCAATAAGTCCGATGGAAAAATTACCTATATACCTAGAGTTCTAGACCCTTTAAGTCTAGCAAAGATCTACCAGCACTACTTATACAATCAAAGAAATAACAGTATAAAAATCTAACCTTCTAATAATCTTGAGTACCAAATAAACACACAAGAAACAAAACATTACAATTAAGACTAATTCACACAATCGAAAGTAATTATGATGAGTCCAAACACGGCTGATCAAGTGGGTGCTGTAATGAACACTAATTGACTGAAGCTGTCTGACAGTTCCTGGATCGGCGCCATTTTGAAATTGCTGCTAGACTGTTAGGCGGTTGTAAACAATGGGATCTGTTGTCGGCTTCATTGCCAAGGATATTCAAGACCTTGGACTGACTTGTTCAGTACAATAGAATAGCAGAGGCAAACTGTAAGTTCACACTAGTACGGATATAGAAAAGAAACACATTGCGTGTGAAATACACTGTCCTAAGTATATAAAAGAAAGTATAAAGAAACTATTAATGCAAGTAAAACCCGATTTATTTAACGAAAATTGCAAATATGATGTTACAAATTATTCAGCGCACATAAACTTCTGTCTTTCTGTTTAATGTCAGCAGTTTATATAATTGATTAAACGCTTCAAGATAAGATAATTTCGTACCTGAAATCCGAAGATATATTCGGGTGAGAGAGAGAGAGATTCGAGGGAATCTGGCTAGAAAATGTACTAGAATTTGGTTTACACGTAATTTTTAACCACAGGTATAGGTACGTTCAGCTAAATTTTGAAGATGTTATTACTATAACTACTACTCGCTGTACAACGGTTGTTAACATACGATTAACCCAAATTCTAGCAATTTTTTTTCTAAATATTTACGGTAATGGGAGATCGTTAAATAAAAAAAATAATTGCGGATTTGCATTGGAGTGGCAGTGGCATTTCCTAGTTTAAAAACTTGCAAAAACTTACGTCATTCGACCATACCCAATTTCACCAAGCGAAAAGGTCAGTTAGCAATCGCGATATGCTTAAAATCAGAAAGAATGATAAAGAATAGACGTGCACTTAGATGCTAATGAAAACTGGCAGGACGCCAAGAAAGCTTTGAAATTAAAGAATTTTTCTTTAATTTCAAAGCTTTCTTGAAATTAAAGAAAAAAACTGAAGCATTTATTTATTGCACACAGCTAAGTGTATGGGTGTATGTTACTGCACTACGAATGTTGTTTTTCTTGCTGTCCCGTGAATATAATAGTTTAATTCTAGCATAATTGAAAAAACAATGTAGATTGAGACAACCTTGTTAAACTACCTAGTACCTATCATCTTCTTGGACGAGGCCTACGTCCAGTGGACGTCTAACAGTTGAATTGATCATGATGCTATTTTAAACCAACTGCCATCAAATGAAAAATCTCCACAATACTATGTATTATTCTAGAGATACCATACACTAAAAACTTCCGGTGCCTAACAGATCATCATTTCAGCCAAAAGACGTCCACTGCTGGACATAGGCCTCCCCCAGGCGTCGCCACATTGACCGATCCCGTGCGTCTCGCATCCAGCGTCTTCCCGCAGCCTTAACCAGGTAATCGGTCCACCTAGTGGGAGGCCTTCCAACGTATCGTCTGCCGGTTCGCGATCGCCATTCCTGAACTTTTCGGCCCCATCGGCCATCCGTTCTACGAGCAATGTGTCCTGCCCACTGCCATTTGGCAGTGGGTAAGTTGGTAAGTTTGGCAATTCTTCGGGCTAGTCGGTAACTTCGGCCATCCTGCGGATATCATCATTTCTGACGTGCTCACGCAAGGAAATTCCTAGCCTAAGAGATATTTGATTGTAAATCAGATGGATAAACTCTTATTAATATATCCGTGATTGCAATACATACAACCGGTGCATTATATTCTTGACACGTGTGAATACTTGAATATGTAGCTACTAGCATAAATGAATGAACTTATATATTATGTTACTGTAAAAGCCCAAACTGCGGTAAACCTAGGATTTACCGGTAAAACTTAAGATTTACCAAGACTTTAAGTTCTTACTGATAAACGTTCGAAATGATCTATTATAATAATCACACGGGTAAATCTTAGGATTATGTTTATGACACTTTGATACGAAATGATGAGAACAATATTATGAAGTGATTCATTAGTTTCACCAAAATCGATATTATGTTTGTTAGACGATTTTTCAAAACATTTTTACAGGGAATTTATTAAAAGCAAATTTGTTCTTATTTCCTCGAAAATCCCTTAGAATAGTTGAAGGTAATAAGAACAAATTGACATGAAAACAAAAACAATAAAAATGAAATTAAAATCTTAAATTAACGTGTGATTTCTGGTAAAAGGCTGAAATTTGCGATTATTATAGAACATTTCGGTATTTTACCAGTAAGACTTGGTAAATCTTATGAGTTACCAGTAAATCCTAGGTTTCACCGTGGTCCCCCCCGGTGGGTTCCCGCATTGAAGAGGCGGGGGGGCTCAGTAACCGTGGCTTGGTCACCAACGGTGAAGCGAAGAGGAACCCGAGGAGGGGCCGCTCGTCAGGGCTTTTACCGTTTAACCCGACGACGTAGCGGCCAACTAGTAGCCGTTCTCCCTATCCTCTGCGGCCGCAAAATGGTAGGTGGCGGGGCCATTGACCTTGACCCGTCACAGGGGGACCAAGGGTGCCATACATGGGGTCATCTGGCACCCATGTGCTGATTTGGTTTTTACTCTTCCGAGCAGGGTCCGGTGGCGGACAGCCGCGGCGGGTACGCGGTGAGTGCTAACGCGTGCCCGTGTGCCCGCCATAAGCGGCACAGGAGGACACCGTGGAGATTTAGTGGGTTGGAGTCCACACACAACTGCGCTATCTCCCCGTGGTAGTGCAGTATGCATGAGCATTCCTCCACGAAAAAAAAAGGTTTCACCGTGGATCGGGCTTCTATAGTAACATATAGACGATATATTGTGAATGGCTGATCTGCAAAGGCGGTTCCCCGAGCAAAACGCCGCGCAAGCCATTTTTTGTGCTGTTTTTAGGAGCTATCTACTCGTTATTTAAAAAGAAATATCAATTAATAAAAATACATTAAATTTCTACATAATATTGATTCTAAAATGGTAGATTTAGTTTTTTTTTAAATGTTGTATATATTTCACTAATCTCCTTTCAAAAAAACATAAAAATGAGAAATAATTATTGATATTATGCATCTCCTCGTAAAGTGTTCATTAATTATTTTTTGTACTAACACTAATGGATAGACAATTTAATAACGAACATTTTTGTAGAATTATTTTTTTCAAAAGACCAAAATTCGATTTTATAAAGATTTTATTCTAAAATCTGGGCGTATTCACTACTGTAATTCATGCGCCGCCAGTGCCGCTAGACCAATAGGAATGCTCATATCGCACGCCGATTTTTTGGTCAGGGTACCGTCTTAACACCACGCCTGCACTTCGCAAAGAGGACGGCAGAGGTGCACCTGTAGTACATCCACATTTTGCCGTTTGTTTTACAAAGTTGTTAATCAACTTATTCATTACATAAAAATTAAATTAAAAAACCTCCGACACAAAAACCTCACAAAAGGAAGAAATAAGCATCGTTCTCGCGTTGGGGAACCGCTTATTAAATAAAATAAACTACTGTTCTATTCTTGGCGGTTCCCCGACGCGAGAACGAGGGGTTTTTTGAATTTAGAATTTAATTTTTATTTCATGCTTTTTAATTACTTTTATTATACCTAGTAGTAGACACGCTTCAATTGACAATGTAACAATCTGCCTAGCCTTTTCCCAACTACATTGGGGTCGGCTTCCAGTCTAACCGGATTCAGCTGAGTACCAGTGTTTTACATGGAGCGACTGCCTATTTGACCTCCACAACCCAGTAACTGGGGAACACGGTACCCCTTGGCAAGACTGGTGTCAGATCTCAAGCTTCTGAAAGTCAACGATTTTCAAATGACAGCCGTAACCAACGGCTTAATGTGCTTTCCGAGGCACGGAAGAAACTCGCTATGTAAAGATGGTCACCCATCCACGGACTGACCTCGGAAACCGTTGCTTAACCTGGAAGATCGACCCGTGCGGCTGTTATTATTCAGCCACAAACTCCTCTCATTGTCAATCGACAATCTATCGAAACACGATATCTTGCGAATAAACCCAGATTCATAGAGTAAAATGCGGATAACTGTTGAACGGCTGAACCGATTTTAAGACGGTACCCTGACCAAAAAATCGGCATGAGATATGAGCATTCCTATTGGTCTAGCGGCACTGGTGGCGCATGAATTACAGTAGTGAATACGCCCAGATTTTAGAATAAAATCTTTAGAAAATCGAATTTTGGTCTTTTGAAAAAAAAAAAATGTTCGTTATTAAATTGTCTATCCATTAGTGTTAGTACAAAAAATAATTAATGAACACTTTACGAGGAGATGCATAATATCAATAATTATTTCTCATTTTTATGTTTTTTTGACAGGAGATTAGTGAAATATATGTATACAACATTTAAAAAAAAACTAAATCTACCATTTTAGAATCAATATTATGTAGAAATTTAATGAATTTTTATTAATTGATATTTATTTTTAAATAACGAGTAGATAGCTCCTAAAAACAGCACAAAAACGGCTTGCACGGCGTTTTGCTCGGGGTACCGCCTTATCAAACAAAAAAAGAAACTAAATCAAAATCTGTTCATCCGTTTAGGATCCATTAACTTCCGGTACCTAATAGATATTTTATTGTAAATCAGATCGATAAACTTTTATTATCATATCCGTGATTGCAATACATACAACCTGTGCATTATATTCTTGACACGTGTGAATACTTGAGTCAATACGTAGATACTAGCTCATAAAACAGACCACAAATGATGCATTCATCATATGCTACTGTAAAAGCCCAAACTACGGTAAAACCTAGGATGTACCGGTAAAACTTAAGATTTACAAAGTCTTACTGGTAAAAAAAAGTCTGAAATGATCAATTATTTTCATTTTGGTCTTTTACCTGTAATTACACGGGTAAATCTTAGGATTTATGTCGAATACTTGTAAATGTTGAAAAATTGTGATGTCTCTGACTTATTATGATACAAAATATTATGTAGTGTGATCTCGTATTTATTTTAAAATTTTCAGTGAGGAAAAGTGTCTTGATAAAAGTTTTTTTGAATAAATACGCATTTATAAAAAAAAACTATTTTTTTTTGTGCCGCAAATTTTGACGGTGTGTGTATATTTGAAGTAATGGCATCCGTGCTCTTCGGTAATTAGTATTCTATCCAATAGGTACCGAGCAGGTATACGAAAACATTCCAAAATCAACAGTCATTTGTTTGATCGTCACTTGTTTTTCGCAGAACCGCCATGACACCCAGATATATCTTATTTAGAATTGCCACCTACTGGCTACTAAGCGGTCAAGTTCAACATTCTCCTAAGACATTCATTCAAGTCTCAGGTCACTCATGCATGCATATGTATTTGTATATACCTACAGGATGTTTGCTAGATTTCGATTTGTTTTTTATTTCGCCTAGCCCTTTCCATCATCGGACTTCAAGACGTACGGCCATGCGCCATCGGTACATGGTGGACATCCCACCCATACGCACAAAGCGTTTTGCTAATACTTTCATTGTGCGCACAGCTAAGGAGTGGAATTCCCTTCCGGAGTCTTTGTTCCCTGATAGCTACAACCTTGGGGTCTTTAAGTCAAGAGTGAATAGGTTTCTTCTAGGCAAGCGTGCTTCACCGTAGGCCACATCATCGCTTACCATCAGGCGAGGTAGTCGTCAAACGCGAGCCTATCGATAGTAAAAATATAAAAAAAAAAAAACTTTAATATTTAAGTTCAATATAAAAACTTTAAAGTATGAATCCTTTTTCTAAAATCAGTTTTTTTGTTGTTGCAGGTAACTATAATGCAGATAACACTATAAGAAACGTGCAAGAAGACTTTAAGGTGACATTCCGAGAAATTAAAAAGCATATTTCAATCACCGGTGACCCCACGGAACAGAAAAAAAAGTTTTTTCTGTTCCGTGGGTGACCCTTCAGACACTGGATTTATGAACACTAAAATATGAGTCCCTTTTCCTAAGAACACTGTTTTAAGTTTTCTACCAAAAACGTAGAAACCGTAAACCGTTTTCTTTGTTTTTTTTATGTATCATGCATAGGCATGCAAAATATCCGTGTTGACCGGAGACCGATGGCGGCTGTTTGCCAACGTCAGAGGAGACGGATGCACCAAATTCGTCATATTTAGAAGCACGTCCTGCTGCTAGGTATAAAATTCGGTACATAAACAGTGCGGTACGTGGTACACAATAAGATGGATGACGTCATCAGTGAAATGTGATAGTCCAATCTAGATATGCCAATTTTATGATCAATGGGGATTATCAATGAATGAATAATGGCTCTTGGAATTTGCTGGATGAGTGACGCATTCTTCTGCCGGTCGATGTAGCGACACTTCAGTACATACATATGTGTGTGGGGCAGTCCTATGTTCAGCAGGAAATGCCTTTCAGCTGAAGTGAATCAGGGCTGGATCTACCTAATGGCTAATTGGGCTGCAGCCCAGGGCCCCGTGAGTTTAGAGGGGCCCCAGTCACGACAGACAATATTGCTTCCTGACTAAAATTATGTAATCACATCACATCATCAGCCTATTAATTTTCCCACTACTGGGACACAGGCCTCCTCTCTGTGAGAGGGAATGGGCCGTAATCCACCACGCGGGCCCAGTGCGGGTTGGTGGATGTCACATGTCTTCGTATTTTTGGTTCTAGGACATGCCGGTTTCCACACGATGTTTTCCTTCACCGTTTTGAGAGCAGTGGTGAAGAAATAATTTACACAAAGCAAAGAGCCTGCCTGGGCTCGAACCCACGACCTACAACTTGTAAGTCGTGGCCGATACCACTGGGCCACCACTGCTCTAACAAAAAAAATAAAATGAAAATGAAATAAAGGAACCAGAGGCCCCCTTGTAGTGTTAGCCCAGGGCCCCACAAATTCACGGTCCGCCCCTGGACATGATGATGACCATTGGATTTGCCAGCAATTTTCATATGCAGGATAGTTTGGTACTGAGGAGAACACTGGAAAAATACTGAGGGAATGCCTTTGCTAAACTTGTATTGATCGTTATTGTATTATTTGGTAGGTGAAATCTAGCTTTCAGCAGGGTTTCGCCCGTTTAAAATTTGATAAATGATCAATGTACTTCCGGGACAAAATGTGTCCTATTTCCTAGGTCATGGTCAGCTCGTGTAACACGTCCAAATTCATTCAACAATTCGATTAACAATGCAATCATCCAGCCCGTTATTATTAGAAATTAGGATAACTCTTGGTTTAAGTTATTTTTTATGAATTTTACACATAAATCTTTATATGCAATATCAACGCCTGCTTTGAACATTTCTATCGATTCTCTCGCAAGTTTAATTGTATTGTGTATGTCTTGTAGATCCGCCGCAGGCTTATTACGTATATTTTGCAAGAGCAAAACGATAGCGATCAAAGCGTTATGTCATAAAAGTCGGCATTACCTGCAGTGTAGGTATGGTAGGTCCTACACAACCGTTTGCTAATTGCTCGCTGTTTGTCAAACGCACTTATTTATAAAAAAACCGCCAACAACTCCAAAACCTTTGTATTGAAGAGCAATTATTGCGCAATAATCGTTATCATTTTGCTCTTGCAAAAGATACGTAATAAGCCTGCCGGACGTCTCGTGAACGTCAATGCGAAGTTTTGGTTTTGAGCAAATAAATTTACAATACGGATTGAGTGCCAAGTTTAACATTACTGTTCTTCCTTTCTTTTTATTAGCTTTTGTCCATGACATTCAGATAAAAAAAGATTTTTAAATGCACTATGTTTAAAATTAAGATTTTAATTCATACAAACATTATAAAGCACAGCGTTACTTACACTGTATATCAAAGCAAGTTGTCTATTTTCCCAATTTTGCCACGAAATTTGGACACTAAAAGCAGCTTATTTTCTAAACACTTCCTTAGACTAGCAGGAGCGTTGAAAGCAATAAAATTCATCCTGATATCGAATAGTTTAGCCTTAAGGCGCCCGATTTTATAGAAATTGTATAACGGATAAACTCTAGATAAATTTTCTAGAAAAGGAGTTTTCGGATTGTCGTTTCGTGCTGTTATACTCATGATCATCATCATAATTTCAGCCGAAAGACGTCCACTGCTGGACAAAGACCTCCCCCAGGCGTCGCCTTATTGACCGAACCCGTGCGTCTCGCATCCAGCGCCTACATACATACCGCCTGGTATACTCTACAAGCACAAAACTACAATCCTCAAAACTTCGTTGTCGCACTGTCGCATCGTTGTCGAACTGGCCCATCTTTTTCACATTGTCGGTACGCGCCTGTTTGTGTAAGTTTGTGTGAGCTTTAAGTTTCAGCACGTCCATTCCTTGGTGCATCTCAACATCCGACATTTTGGCTCACACGCCGGCGTGCATCTCCACATCCCGCCATTGCTTCCTGCTTGAAGCTTTTCCTACACGAGTTTCTTAGCTAAAGGAAAAACATAAATCGTGATAAGTTGAGAGTTGAGCAAGAAGTTGGCTGCATTCCAACCTAAATATCGCTCGGGTAAGTTCGTTAAGTCTCCTGCGATCTGTCTTTGGGTATTTTTATCTCGGTCATTAACTTGATTACCCTCCTGCCGGGCGAGCACGGCCTCTTGATAGGCTTGAGTCACACATTTTATCACGATTTTTGCTCCCAAACTGTGATAAAATTGTGTGACTCAAGCCTGTCAGATTAGGCCGTGCTCGCCCGTCTGATGGCTCGACGCGATTCGATATTTATCACAAGGATAAGCGATTTTTACTAAGCAAAATTGCAAGTTCGATCACATGGACGCAGTGTGCATCGCATTGCGTTCATGTGAACGCACCTGTAATCAACCTACTTGCACTTTTAAATTTTCATAGAAAATAGGTGCTTGATATCGCCTACCGACGCAATGACGACTTCCGTTTTTGTGCTCACAAGTTGGCGCCACTGACGAGAAAGTTGCTAGTACGCGCACGGAAGCAAAGTGTAGAAGTGCGATTAGATACAAAATGGAGTATGCCGCAGTTTTGCGCAGACCCTTTTTCGAAAAAAAGAAGGATACAATTTTCCGAATCATAAAACTCTATGGTACCTTTCTAAATCTACCATATTTGAAAAATATTTACAACAATAAAGAAGTAGTAAACAAATTCGCGCTAAAAGCCAAAAAACTATGAAATTTGACATTTTGAAGACCTTACTCTACACTAGTGCCCCTAGCGGCAAATTCAAAAGCGGTAGTTCTCAATGCTCTCATTTAACTTACGTCGCACCATCAGGAAAGTTCCTTAAATATATGCAGATTTCGATAGTTTCTAGCTTGTGTTATTAAAGGTTTATAAAGTTATAACCATTTTAACATTTAATTTCGGTGCAGAAATGAGAACGGGCTTTTATACGGATATCGTTTTCCCGTATATCGTTAAAATATTTCAAGCAATTTAAAGTTTTGCATATAAATTATGACTTCATATGTGACATTCCAAGATTTATTGAATTACTACCGATCCGGACCAGTTTCGCACGGGTGAAAACTGGAACTACTTATGAAAAAAAATCAAAGTTTTTCATTCATACAAACCATGAAAATAACAAAAAACAAGCTTATCCCTTGGCAATGGCAAGACTGGTGTCAGATCTCAAGCTTCTGACTACCCGTAAAGACTGTCAAAGATCTTCAAATGACAGCCGGGACCAACGGCTTAACGTGCTTGCCGAGGTACGGAGGAAACCCGCTATGTTGAAATGGTCACCCATCCACGGACCGACCTCGGCAAGCGTTGCTTAACCTTGAAGATCGCCCGTGCGTCTGTTATTATTTATATTTTCAGTTATCCTCCACCGATTAAGATGAAATTTTGCATACACGTTTAGTTTTGATGAAAATGCATGGTATCAAATGAAAGGGTTTGCTGAGAAGAATACGGCAAAAGATTGTTGTAAAAAAAAAGAAAATATTTTTAAACGAATTTGTTCGTTAAAAAAAATTGATTCGTGATTTTTTTTTTTAAACTCTTGTAAACATATTATGACCTTTTAAACAATTCGCCTAGACGTAATACAGATAGAAACCAAGTTCCCGTTTGTCAAACACAACAATTCCAGCATGGGCAAAGTCCCACCATAAAATTAAGACTAATTAAGACCACAACAGACTAACTAATCTGTCCCACAATTTATCCGACAGATCATCAGATAATAATAGAAATCTGTGCATTGTTTACCTTCACTCTTAGGTTACTTTTTCACAAGAGTTGTGCGAGGCAATAGGCATAACGAGGATGTGTAACGGGCTAGCGAGGCTGTGAAAATGTTTGATTGTTTGCACAAATGTTGTGCGAGGATCTTGCCTAGCGAAGCGAAGCTGTGTAACGGTGTGGAGCTGAGTAGCTCACACAACATACCTCGTTCGCGTTCCTCGCACACAAGCGTTGCATATATTCCTCGCTTGCACCCGTCACAAACTTTTTGTTTTCTACTTTTTGTACGTACTCGTAGGTACACATTCCTAGCACCACTAGCCCTTTTCTACCAAAGCTGCGCTAAGCCAGGCTAGGAAAATGAAGTAATCCCATTCATGGATTTGTCCTCGCACCGTCTTGCTACCTCGTACAGCCTAGCTACCTCGCACATCTCTGTTTAGAAAACCCTCAAACCAACATATTTTAATGAGATATTGTCACACGTCGGCTCTTTGCTCGTATTCTATTTACTTTCCTACTCTTATGTGTGTCTACTGGATGAGTAGGTACACTAATTAACGACAACTCTGTAAACAGCGGTGAGATCACTGTTCAAATACTTTTGGACTTTAGGTAGCTACGTATGTATATGCGTACTTACATAGTGACTAAGCATATGTGGTTTAGATTGGTTCGCTGTAACTAGTGAACTTGAAGCGTAAAGATCAGTGTGAGCTTGTCAATATGTAATTTATGTGATTCGCACTCGTCTTGCGACTGTGCCTTGCCTTTTTCCTTCTAAATAAGTGGTCATTTTCGACTCTTTCTTAACCCTTGACGGAAAAAGAAGGGTGTTATAAGCTTGACGTGTGTTGGTGTGAACCGTGTGTTGGTGTATCTGTCCGTGGCATCATAGCTTCTAAACGGATGAACCGATTTTTTTTTTGCTTGAAAGGTGACTTTATCAAGAGTGTTCTTAGCTATGTTTGATGAAAATCGATTAAGCCGTTCACAAGTTATGCGCATTTTACTCTGTGAATCGGGGTTATTTTTATTACTAGATAAATTATGTAGTTTAAATATGTATTTATTTCGGTTTTTTTTTTATTTTTACTTATTGAGCTGTAAATGCTTATAAAAGAGCCTATGCGATTATTAAATCAAGAATTAAACCTTAGTTATTTTTAGTCTCGCTTTCAATATTTTGGAAATACCATTTTGGTATATATTGCTATCTAAGACCAGTATTAAATAGGTCAGCAACACATCTCTTATCAAAACAATAAACTACACTACCACTAAATCCCGTAACAACCTAATCAACAACATTCCACCAAGTACTAACAACAGCAACTACACTTTTAGGACAGTAAATGAGTAAATAACACTTAGATTAGCGCGGTGCACACGATGAGATCACTGTGCAAGCACTTTTGGTACGTAGGTAGGTACGCTCACTATTCTCGTGGGCCCACTGTGCAGCCAGAATCGCACCGGTTTAGTCACTTGAGGTGATTGGTGCAAGTTATACACTGATGACGAGAACGATAAAGACCACTTATTAAGTACTATATTCTGCCAGGAAGCGGCAAAAACGGGGCTCAAAATAAACATCCGGAAGACCCAGGAAATGAGAAATGGTGTGAAGAACCACTCACCTTTGCTGATTGGCACAGAGGCAGTGGAACGCGTCCACCAATTTACATACCTCGGGAGTGTCGTGTCGGAGACTGGGGGAAGTGAAGAGGACATCGTTTCACGGATCGCCAAAGCCCGAGCAACCTTCGCACAGCTGAGACCTGTTTGGCAATCGCGGAAACTGACCCGAAGGATTAAACTCAAAATCTTCGGGTCCAATGTCAAATCCGTGCTGCTCTACGGGTGCGAAACGTGGAAGGTCACAAAGGACATCTCACGCCAAATACAAGTCTTCGTCAACCGCTGTCTTCGTCGTATTCTCGGAGTTTACTGGCCCGAGACCATCTCCAATGTAGAGCTGTTGGAGAAATGCCACGAGAGCCCGATCGACCGCCAGATCAAGCGTCGCAAGTGGAGATGGATTGGCCACACGCTCCGAAGGGGTCCCGATCACATACCCAAACAAGCTTTAGACTGGAATCCCCAGGGGAAACGAAAGCGTGGCCGCCCCCGTCAAACCTGGCGTCGCACAGTGTTGCCAGAAGCGACGAGCATCGGAATGACATGGAGCGAGGTGAAGCGTGAAGCTCAAGACCGATCGCGATGGAGGACATCTGTGGACGCCCTCTGCCCCATCTAGGGGTTAAAGGACATTAAGTCAAGTAAGTCATATTCTGCCAGCGGCTCGCGTGAATGTCGAAGATTATCCCAAAGGGACATATTCCCAGGATAAAAAGTATCCTATTTGCTATTCCATAGACTATAATCTATATCTGTTTATTTTTATAATATTATAATTGTATTACTAGCAGGGAACATTATACCGGGATAAAAAGTAGCCTATGTGCTATACCAGACTATAGTGGCAAATTTCAGCCAGATCGTTTCAGCCGTTCTTGTGTGATTGAGTAACAAACAAACAACCATCTATCCATCCACACTTTCGCATTTATAATACTAGTAAGATAGTGTGATATTAGCGTGATGATGTTAATTTGGAAACAGAATATCTTAACTGAAGTGAGAGCACGAAAAGAGCATTTGGGTGAAAAGATAATGTACTTAAATCACCTTCATCAAATTATCCAAATTATGATAATTTAATTATATATGGATCTGTTTTTTTAAACTGAATTGAATTGCAACACGCGCATTCCCTAAATTACAATTACCCTGTTCATTGCATGGACCTATCTAAAAAGGTAGTAAGTATCAGAATTAAAACCAGAAAAGAAACAAGAAAAAGAAAAAAAAATGGGTATCAGTAAAAATTGTAGAACGAAATCAAAATACAAATAAAAATGGTCTTGTTCCCATTACTTGACTTTCCCATGAGATAAAATCTCATAATTTCAAAGAGTAAATAAGTGAATGTGAACCATAGCAAATATATATTCTAGGTACTGGAAAAGCTTCCTCAATTTTCGTATTTCTATTTAATTCATCTCGCTTCCTCTCCTCCCTTGCACCAACCGCAATGAATCAGTTGCTTATAGCCCGCCAATTCATTACCAGCTCCACTTGTTTGCAAATTAGTCTTTGTGCTACACAATAGACA
Organism: Orthosia gothica; assembly: GCA_949775005.1. Classification (NCBI taxonomy): domain Eukaryota; kingdom Metazoa; phylum Arthropoda; class Insecta; order Lepidoptera; family Noctuidae; genus Orthosia; species Orthosia gothica. Next base: position 4,795,436 of record OX459042.1, read on the forward strand.
CGCATAACGTTATACGACATAATACTAAGTGCTAAAGGACTGCCTGACCTCGTTATGGTGAGAAGAGTATTGTTAGGTCTTTATATGGTGCGGTGATGGCATGTGTTTGTGGCAAAGTGTATGCCAGTTTGTCTGTGTGACAGATATAGGCAAAGGTATTTTATAAAAAAAAACTTAAAAAAAACAGTTTAACAAAAAAAAACCGGCCAAGTGCGAGTCGGACTCGCGCACGAAGGGTTCCGTACTTGGTAAATTGCGGTTAACGATTTATGACGTATTAAAAAAAAACTACTGACTAGATCTCGTTCAAACCAATTTTCGCTGGCAGATTACATAGTAATGTACATCATATATTTTTTTCAGTTTTATCATTCTCTTATTTTAGAAGTTACAGGGGGGGGACACACATTTTATTATTATTATTATTATATACTTTATTGTACACCACATAATAAAAAAACATACAGAACAAACATTTTTAAAAACAAAGTGTACAATGGGCGGTCTTATCGCACAGGGCAATCTCTTACAGACAACCTTTGGATGGACTGAACGATAGGAGAAGAATTTAGGGCTGTCAGTGTACAATAGATCATAAAAAAATATTACTTACTTATACATAATAACATAAAATACATACATACTACATATCTAATACACTAATAAATATCGAATATATTATATGAAAGATAAAGGAAAAGACTAAAAAATTATAGTGAGAGGTAATGCTCCTTTACCATTTTTTTAAACGTTGGCAGTGTTGGAGCACGTCTTATTTCTATAGGTAATGCATTCCACAACCGAACTGACTGAATCGTAAAAGATTTGTCAAAGAAGGAAGTGGAATGCATACGAACACTCAATTTCAAATTCTCCGATGATCTCAAGGACTTAGAATGGGTGTCACAGAGGAACTGAAAACGTTCTTTAAGATAAAAAGGATTAAAGAGCACATTATAAAGCAAAGAGAGTATGTGGGCATTCCGGCGAAGGCGAATAGGAAGCCATCTGAGCTTAGTACGAAATTCAGAAACGTGGTCATATTTGCGCAAGCCAAATATAAACCTAATACAGAGATTTTGAAGTCGCTCAAGCTTATCCAATTGGTCTTGGGTGAGATCAAGATAGCTGGCATCAGCATAGTCCAGGATAGGGAGAAGAATAGATTGTGCTATCGCAATTTTAGTGGTGGTGGGAAGAAAATTACGAAGACGTCTGAGGGAGCCCGCAGAAGCAAACAGTTTACGACTGACTTCCTGCAGTTGTTTGGTCCAGGCAAGAGTGCTGTCGATATAAATCCTCAAATTCTTCACAGTGTTAGCTATAGGAATAATGGTGTTGTTGAAAGAAACCTGGGGAAGCGTCGACCAATCAATCCTAGAAACAGTCCGGGAACTCCCAACAACAGTCACCTGAGTCTTCGACGGATTAATCTTCAACCCAAACTCAGCACTCCAGTCACCTATTCGAGCCAGGTCTATGTTAATCGTCTCAATGGCATCTCGTAACTCTCCAAGAGGGGCTTGGGTATAAATCTGGAGATCATCAGCATACAGGTGGTAAAAAGAAGAAAGTCGTTGAGTGATAGCATTAATAAAAAGTGCGAAGAGAAGAGGAGATAAAACGCCACCCTGTGGCACACCGGCAGAGGTGTGACACCAAGAAGAGAAAGATGCATCAGTGCTAATACGCTGCCGGCGGCCAAACAAGTAACTACGAAACCAGTCAATTACCGGAGGAGATATGTTAAAAGAGCTTAAGACACCAAGCAGAATGTCGAAGTCAACGGTATTGAAGGCATTGCTAAAATCAAGCAGAGCCAGTACCGTTAACTTTCCCACTTCCATGCCTGACCTGATATCGTCCGTAATGTGTACAAGTGCTGAGGTAGTGCTGTGTCCGCGTCGAAAACCAGATTGGAAAGGATTTAGCAGATTGTGTTTGGTAAGGAATGTGCTGAGTTGATGGTGGACAAGTTTTTCAAGGACTTTGGATAGGAAAGGAAGAATAGAAATGGGACGATAGTCAGAAAAAGATGCAGGATGAGATTTTTTGGGTAAAGGAATACTTTGGGCATCTTTCCAGGATTCTGGGAAGACACCACTGGAAATAGAGAAATTCAGGATATAAAGGATGGCAGGGATAATGTTATCAAGGATGGGGATGATCATCTTACGGCTGACACTGTCACTACCAACAGCGTTGGATGTTATCGATACAATACTCTTTTTAACATCACAGGCAGTGAATTGACTTATGACAAAAGGAGAATAATCTGGTATCGGAAGATTTGAAAGATAACTAAGCGTTGTTGCTTTGGTGGCCCTATCCAATACAGGCGAAGTAGAAAAATTACTGTTAAGTAAGTTTAAGTCCAAGTCTTTAGGAAGTGTGTCATGAGACTTTTTTCCGATACCTAATGATTTGAGAAATTTCCAGACTTTGGCTGGGTCACCGTTTTGAACAGAATTATGGATATGTTGGCGTTGTGCGTTCCTACACACCTTGCTGCATTGGTTCCTTATTGAGACGTATTTTTCCCTGTTGACGTCGTTGGGCCGAATTTTAAGCTTAAACCTCGCAGCAGCCTTTTTGCCTAGTAAAACTTTAATTTCATTAGTCAGCCATGGCGCTGGAAGATGTTTAACTCTTATAGCTCGAACAGATGCATGTGCGTCGTAAAGCTGAATGAGAGTAGACGTCAAGAAATTTTACCACTTTGGAAGAGTCTCTCGCGCAAACTATTCAGTTTAGAAAAAAATGATATTAGAAACCTCTATATCATTTTTGAAGACCTATCCATAGATCTTATCTTATCTATTATATGATAAGATATCCATAGATACCCCACACGTATGGGTTTGATGAAAAAAAATATTTTTAGTTTTAGTTTCAAGTATGGGAACCCCCAAAATTTGTTGTTTTATTTTTATTTTTGTGTGAAAATCTTAAGGCGGTTCACAGAATAAATATACTTACCAAGTTTCAATAGCATAGTTCTTATAGTTTCGGAAAAAAGTGGCTGTGACATACGGACGGACAGACAGACAGACAGACAGACAGACATGACGAATCTATAAGGGTTCCGTTTTTTGCCATTTGGCTACGGAACCCTAAAAAGATACCGATGAATTGGGAACCTCCTCCTTTTTTGCAGTCGGTTAAAAATTAAACCGACAACCAAAACCAAATACTAGAAAGTGAAAAATAACTTTCTTTTTGGAACACGGTGTCTATGATACCTATATTTTTTCTTTTTTGACAACGACTTCTGAAAAGAAAGTTATTTTTTGCTTTGTAATGTTTTGAATTGAAAGTCGGTTTAATGTTTCTGTTACAAAGTGTTTTTTTAGGGTTCCGTACGTTTTCGGGTGAAAACGGGACCCTATTACTAAGACTCCGCGGTCCGTCTGTCTGTCTGTCTGTCACCAGGCTGTATCTTTTTTACATGTATATTTTTTGCCGTTTTTTTGCGATAATGGTACGGAACCCTTCGTGCGCGAGTCCGACTCGCACTTGGCCGGTTTTTTTGTTTTGGTACCTTATATTAATTACCATGAAAATATTAACAGTGATCGGAATCGGTAGAGCAAATGTAACTAAAGTTCAAAGAACAGAGACAAACGGACGGAACAGAGACTCCCTTACGACAATTTTTTTTTTCGGAATATTTGTGCCGAGTTTTGAAACATTACTAAAATACATTTAATTGAATTTATTTTCCTTTTTAACCGACTTCAAAAACAAGGAGAACGTTCTCAAAAAACCAGTAGATACGTTTTCTATTGTTATTAATTCAGATAAAGAACGCGGTGCACCCCTCATGTTTTCGTTTCCCAGAATAGCCAAAACTTGCTGTCTCTTTCTATTTTTTGTTTTTCACTGGTAAACAAGTAAAATTTCAAAAATCCCCGACACTTATATCTTGCGAAAACACCCCGATTCAAACAGTAAAACGCCCATAACTATTAACGGCTGAACCGATTTTAAAAACAATTATTTTCTTACATCTTACATCGTCAAACAGTGGAGTAATCAACAGACTACGTTTGGATGGAAGAATGATCGACTAGTGTAACCTTAATAACAGTCCCGTGCCCGTGTCGAGCGGAATCTAAAATATTTTCACAGAGGCTACTCTGGTGGCAATATTATCAACACAGTTTATTATAGTCAACAATATGTAGGTATATATTTGAACCCCTACCCTTTCAACACGGCCACACATTCTTATCAAAATTACTGGTCATATGTACATAAGTTATAAGGTATCTTTAACATACAATAATCAATAGCACTAAGATATGCATCGCTTTTAGTAACAAAATGTTTATCAAATTGGAACGTTTACGAAGATATTATTATAATACTAATACTTTCTAAAGAACAATGGCAGGTGCCCATACATTTTTTTAGCTGAGATTAAATTCCTACGTATTTAAATGAAAAATATCTGGTTTAACTCAGGGTAATGTTCTAAATTAGTTTGTGCAAGAATTGTTGTTCGAGAATGTCGAGAATAATAGATATCCAGTCATAAACTTTTAATTCTTAATTCTTTATTGTACACCAAAAACAATATTCAATACAATGTGATAATAACACTAACTAACTTAACACTAATAACTTTTGTAGGTTATGTCTGGGTAACTTTTAATAATGTGTTTAATAGGTAATATTATTCAATTTCGTGGAAGTAAAAGGGGAATATCGCATTAGCATTTCCCTTACCTAGTTATTTCAGCATAAAATGTATAATATACTGTTTGGAAAGAGTATATTTATTTAAACTAAGCGACTTTGACGTTTATCAAAAGGTCGTCGTCCTCGTCAACAACTAAGCTATATATTAAAAGTAATTCAATTATTTCTACTACACTACAATATTCTTACCTACCTGCGAGGAACATCTATACTTAGACATAAACTGTATTTTTAACTCATTTACTGCAATAAAAACATTAATTATATTATTAATTAATATAGTTACTACTTGTCACTTAGCAGATAAAATATATAATGGCAACACTAAGCTAAAGAAATTAACAAAAAAATCAAATAACTTTTTATTTATTATGATTTTTTTTTATCCGTTTTGAACCAGCCCAATAATTTATTTAAAAAATGTAGACAATTAATAGAAAGTCTTTCGTATATAACTCACTTTCAGACGCTCAAATTTAAGTCAGCTAAAATCTCGCCATTGTTCTTTATCATAGACAACGGTGAGGAAACTTGCAGCCTAATTGCGTAAGTGAATTCGGCAAGGAAAAGGGTTTTGACCCTATCATACGACTAATCACATTTGATGAAAGTTGCGATTTGGATTTCCCGTCTTTGGTATTGGTCGATTGATGGGGCTTAACATGTTTTCCGAGTCAAGCGGTGCCACACAACCAACTCTCGAACTCCGGTCTGCCATTGAGAGCCTCCTAATGGAAAATAACCCAATAAGATTAGGCCTGGGCATCAAACCGTGGACTTCATGTTCAGCAGGCCGCACTTGTGTCCCACGATCAACGGGGCATCATCATCATCATCATCAGCCTTATAATGTTCCTACTGCTGCAGAGAGGTAATGGGCCTCAATCCACCACGCGGACCCAGTGCGGATTGGTGGATGTCACATATCTTCGAATTTTTGGTTTTAGGACATAATAATAATAATAATAAGCCCCCTAAACAACCACACGTCCTGATTGACCATATAATTACGTAGGGGGTGGACACACGAATGAGAAATTACTGGCGTGGCTAACGTGGCTCTGGAAACCCATTCAACATGGAGACACGTTCAGGAAGGAAACGTTTAGGACCGCTGCCCGGGGGCGATCGCCGGGGCGCACCTGGAGCTGACGCTGGGTGTCACAGCATGCGAACCGTCAGCGGTGAGGAGTTGAACAGGCGGGCTCCCACCGATAAAGATGCTACAGCCGCAATCATTGACGATGGTGACAGACTGACGGACAGGACAAACACCCCTGTAGAACCGTACAGTCCAAGCACAGTTTCATACGTACCTTCTAGGCCATCATCGCCATCCATACCATCGTCACCCATGCCATCACCATCATCACCTCCCATTACAAGTTTAAATACAGTCCCACCCAATCCGACCTTGAATGTTGCGCGGGAGGTTAGCTCCTTTTTACCTGCGTCCACCAAGGCCGGAAAAGCAAGAGTTCGCATGAGATGGAGCAAAGAAGTCAACCTATTTATCATGCGAACTTACCTACACATCACTAAATTAGAGACCGATATGACCACCTACAGACAGCAACTGCATGAACTTTTTACACGCCAATACCCAGAGATTACTGTGACAGAACAAAGGATTTCAGATCAAAGAAGAATTATAGTTAGGAACAAACTTCTGTCACAAGAAGAAATGGATCAGTTAAGAGAAGAAGTACGCACACATTTACAAGAAGAAACAGAAACTAATGAAAACGTTATCAATATCGCATTAACACTAAACATAACAGAAAATATACAACACGAACAAATGCAATCGCCTGCTCATTTAGATCCTAACACACAAACTCAGACATACTATCGGTCTCAAGCATACTCGCAAACCACGCATACATCTACACAAACCGATAGTATAACCGTAATGTTAGAAAATGACATTGAAGTTTTAACCGATATCGATAAAAATCAGCCCACAGATACGCGTATTCAAGAGCTACACGATAAATTTAAAACAGCTTTTATTCAATATTCTGGAATGGACCCGGCAGCTCGACCAAATCTGCCCAAGCTTAGGTACACATCAAAACTAAATCAGCTTGTTAATTTATTTAATCAAAATATTGTCAACCAATATATTAGCGAAGAAACACAATTAATAGACGTACATACTTTGATATACTGCACGGCATTCGTTATTTCAGAAGAACTTAATTATAAAATCACAGAATATACAGGCAATGCTAGACCAAGAAATAATAACAAACCAGCTTGGCAGCAGAGGCTTGAAAAAGATATAGAGAAACTTAGAGCAGACTGTGGTAGATTAACCCAATATATTAACAACAATAGATCAAATAAGGTAGTGAAAAGAGTAGAAGCAATATTTAGGAATGTGCCTATTCACACTAGACATGAAGGTGACAATAGGAAACCGGAAGAGTTTTTAGATACCCTGAAACAGAAACTAGCACTAAAAGTTCACAGGTTAAGAAGATACAAGAAAGCACAGGAACGTAAAAATGATAATTCTTTATTTGCTATGAACGAAAAGAACTTTTATAGAAATTTACAGACTCAACAACAAAGTAACACATTACCCGAAAACACCGTAGAATTACCATCAGTAGATCAACTTGAAACATTTTGGTCTGGTATATGGGAAGAGCAAGTACAACATAACGATAAATCTAATTGGATAACAGACGAAGAAACTAAATGGAGTACATTAGAAGAAATGGAATTCGTTGAGTTTACTGAGTCTGACATTACTAGTAGTAGAGCAAGGCTTCACAACTGGAAATCCCCCGGTATTGATAAAATACATAATTACTGGTTTAAAAAATTAGAATCTTTACATAAAATTTTAGCAAAAAATTTAACAGACATTGTTTTAGGGAAGCAAAATATACCCGAATTTATTGCTACAGGAATAACCTACATGTTACCAAAAGCCGAATACTCACCACAGCCTTCCCAATACAGACCAATTACATGCCTACCCACAATGTACAAAATCCTAACGTCAGCCATCACTACAAAAATCAATAAACACATAGAACGACACAACATAATAGCAGAAGAGCAAAAGGGGTGCAGACGAGGGCACATGGGGTGTAAAGAACAACTAGTTATAGATTCAATAATACATAAACACGCTGCTAAAAAAAATAGAAATTTACACTGCACCTACATAGACTACAAAAAAGCTTTTGATAGCATTCCACATTCCTGGCTGATCCAAATATTGCAGATATATAAAATAAACCCAAAAATTATAAGCTTCTTGCAAAATATTATGTCCCGATGGAAAACTACACTTCAGTTAAATTTTCGCGACAACGTTGTAACAACACGACAAATCGCTATAAAAAGGGTATTTATCAGGGCGATTCCCTGAGCCCTCTATGGTTCTGTCTCGCTCTAAACCCCTTATCTCACTTACTGCAACGCAGCCATGCAGGATATAGCTTAAAACACACAACAGAAGTTACCACTATATCTCATCTTATCTATATGGATGACATTAAATTATACGCAAAAACTGAAAAAGAGATGAAAAAATTAATAGAAATCACAACAGAATTCAGTAAAGACATTAACATGCAGTTTGGGATAGACAAATGCAAAACAGTACACATAATTAGAGGCAAAATTAAAACCGGTGACTACGCAATTAACAATAATGAAACAATTACAGCATTGGAACCAACAGATTTATATAAATATTTAGGATACAGGCAACTCAAGGGGCTAGATCACACAGCGATTAAACACACATTGAACACTGAATATAAGAGGAGAGTGATCGCAGTATGTAAAACTCAACTCTCAGGAAAGCATTTAATAAAAGCATTGAACACCTACGCAATACCAATACTTACGTATTCGTTTGGAGTGATCAAATGGTCAAAAACGGATATCCAACAAATAGAGAGAACAACACGCAACATACTTACTAAAAACAATAATTTACACCCTAAATCTGCAGTAGAAAGACTAACTATCAAACGACAATACGGAGGGAGAGGCCTAATAGACATTCATCATCTTTGGCAGAAACAAAATAACTAGACTAAAATCATTCTTTGACACAAAATCTCACACAAGTTGCATACATAAAGCCATAGTCACAAACGATATTAACTACGCCCCCCTTAACTTAAGCGAAGGGAATACTAGTTACAATATCAACAATGACCCTCAAAAACAAAAGCTAGAAGATTGGAAAAAGAAGGTGCTACACGGACGACACCCCCATGATCTAGAACAGTCTCATATAGATACGATAGCTTCAAATAAATGGCTCAAAATAGGAAATTTATTCCCGGAAACCGAAGGGTTTATTATAGCAATACAAGATCAAATCATCAATACTAAAAACTACAGGAAATACATAATTAAAGACCCCACAATAACGAATGACAGATGCCGCAGGTGTCGCAGTCAGCCAGAAACTATACAACACATTACAGGAGCATGTACAACGCTCACACAGACTGACTATACTCACAGACACAATCAGGTAGCAAACGTCATTCACCAAAATCTAGCAATAAAACATAAACTCATACAAGATACCAACACGCCGTACTATAAATACATTCCACAAAATGTTCTAGAAAACACCACACATAAACTCTATTACGATCGCGCAATTCTAACCGACAGAACAGTTCACTTCAATAGGCCAGATATTACTCTCCAAGTGAAGGTTAACAAAATCACTTACCTTATAGATATCGCAGTCCCCAACACGCATAATTTGCAAAAGACGATAGGAGAGAAAATAAGCAAATATGCGGAACTAAAGGAAGAGGTGACTAGAATCTGGAGGCAAGAAAAAGTTTACGTTGTTCCCATAGTTGTCTCAACTACAGGTGTTATACCTAATCATCTCCACCATAGCCTCAAACTTATAGACGTAAAAGATTCAATTTACATTACACTTCAAAAAGCCGCAATTTTGAACACCTGCAGAATAGTGAGGAAGTTCATGCAAATTGAAGAAAATGAAACAGTTCACAACACTTCTCCTTCATGATCAAAATTCACCACACGCTACATTGACTTGGCTTTGTCCCGTTGATGTAGCTTAAACTAGCCAAAGAGCTAAGAAACAGTCCATGTTTACCAAAAATAATAATAAAAATCTTTATTTATCTCGACATCAAGATACAGTGACTATCATAATACTTAACAGTTTGGCTGCCAGACAATAAACACAATAGAAAATGTATTGTTTGAGGGTCACCGGTGACCTTCGTGGCAGTCAACCTGTTAACCTTATATGGAGAAGGGTGTCTGAGATAGGTAAGGCCGGTTTCCTCATGATGTTTTCCTTCACCGTTTTAAAAGCCGTGGTGATAATGGTTATTTATGCTACAATCAATTATTGCGGAAGGTAGGTGATTTCCGATGAGCGGCATTTTTATTCACGAGCAAGCGAAGCGAGTGAGTGGATAAATAGACACGAGTCGGAAATCATCTTACGTACGTGTATCATACAACATTTTACTATGCATTGTGCGAGGAAATAAAAAAATATATAAATTAATAAAATGGCGGGCTTATTCAAGCGCGCTCAGCATATCCACAGATTAACTAATAGTTTCTCGGGCATATCTACTGCGCATGTGCAAATAGCTGTCACATCATAACGCATTATGGCACGAGCAAAATATACGTTCTGCCAAACACATTTAGTTAATATTTAAAATTAATTTATTGATCAAAATCTAAATCTAGAGTAATTAAAAACGCTTTTAATGAAGTGTTAGTTTTATTTTACCTTTTATATGAATGATAATCTGTACTTAACTAATTTGTAAAACTTTTCACAAATAATAAAAACTCTATGCGTCGTCGGGCTGACGTTAGAGTTAAAATTTTAAAAAATACAGAAAAGTAAAAAGCAACACTTTGACACTTTGCGCACAAAAAAAAAGTGACACTTTGCGCACAGTTTGGCTGCTTGGAAAACGCTCTTTTCGAGGACATGCATTGTAAAATAATTTACAATAAGTAAAGTGCCTGCCTGGTTTCGAACTCGTAACCTACGACACGTAAGTCGGGCCGTTACCACTGGGCCACCACTACTCGTCATAATAATTCGAGGCAAGTCATTATAATTCACCTACCTGCGTTTCAAATTACACGAAGACTTAAAAATACAACCTAGGTTTGAGTTCAAAATTCAAACTGCAAACGAAATCTCAAAGGCCCTGAAAATATACAATATAAGTTATATAACGCGAAAGCTTTCACGTCTAAAAATAACGTGCAACGTTTTTTCTCAAAGTGATGGATAAAATTATTCGTAGAAATAAAGTGTTCGCTGGAAATTGCATAATTTAATTTTACCTTAGTGGTTTGTTGTGGGCTTGTAGACTAGTTTTGATTACGGTTGCAGCTGATTATTTTTTTCTGGCTTTGATCGTCTAGCCTTTTTTCCTCGGTGTACATATGGTCTTACTTTCAGAAACCAGATATAAGCTATAAGTGTTATCGTTACCGCCTTACATGTTTTGCACTGTCATAACTCGTCGAATGACGTCGATGAATTTTTCATCAACCGACTTCAAAAAGGCGGAGGTTCCTAATTCGACTGTGTGTTTGTTACGCGATTACTCCGCCAATTATGAATCGATTTTGATGATTATTTTTATTTTATTTGAAAGATAGTGCTTCTTATGTGGTCCCATTTAAATTTTAACAAGATCTGAGGAGTAGTTTTTAAATTATTCATAATAATGCGTATTTTAATTTAATGGTGATATAATTAGAAAAAACAAAAAAAACCGCAGACTTCCAAAACAAAACACTATAAAGCGAAAAATAACTTTATTTAGGAAATCAGTATCATAAACGAATTTTTTTTACCAAAGACACAGACTGCCGAAAGTGTAAGTTATTTTACAATGCATGTCCTCGAAAAGAGCGTTTTCCAAGCAGCCAAACTTTGCGTAAAGTGTCACTTTTCTTCACTAGTGCTTTTTACTTTCCTGTATTTTTTTAATTTTTAACTCCAACGTCAGCCCGGCGCATAGAGTTTTTATTATTTGAGAAAAGTTTTACAAATTAGTTATAAACAGATTATCATTCATATAAAACGTAAAATAAAACTAATACTTCATTTTAGGCGTTTTTAATTACTCTAGATTTTGATTTTGATCAATAAATTAATTTTAAATATTCAATATGTTTGGCAGAACATATTTAATGAATATTCATTAAATATGTTTGGCAGAATATATTTTGCTCGTGCTTTATTGCGTTACGATGTGACAGCTATTTGCACATGCGCAGTAGATATGCCCGAGGAACTATTAGTTAATCTGTGGATATCGTCGATATGCTGAACGCGCTTGAATAAGCCCGCCATTTTATTTATTTCCTCGCACAATGCATAGTAAAATGTTGTATGATACACGTACGTAAGATGATTTCCGACTCGTGTTGATTTATCCACTCACTCGCTTCGCTCGCTCGTGAATAAAAATGCCACTCATCGGAAATCACCTACCTTCCGCACTTGTAGCATAAATTTCTTATTTGTTCTTAAGTACTCTGTTCTGCAATAACAGCAGTCGCATCGGTGATTGCAATAGACTCTGTAAGGAATCAAAGTCACAGAATTTATTTATTTCAATTAGGCCACGTTTGAACGTCAACAATTTAAATTTATAAGTATAATAATTGATTCTAATAGTAGTACTAGTAGTAAGTAGCTTGTTATGGAGAAGAACGGACAAAAACTCTTTTAAAAAAAGTGTTTTACAATATTTACATACATACATTAATAATCAATAGCAACTGCTGCTCTGCATACATAAACTCACGCCTTTTTCAAATGGAGAGAAACAACTGAATGCCCCTGCTGCTATCCGAACATCCTCTGTTTGCTACATTTACGTTCATCATCATCATCATTTCAGCCGAAAGACGTCCACTGCTGGACATAGGCCTCCCCCAGGCGTCGCCACATTGACCGATCCCGTGCGTCTCGCATCCAGCGCCTTCCCTCAACCTTAACCAGGTCATCGGTCCACCTAGCGGGAGGCCTTCCAACGTATCGTCTTCCAGTTCGCGGTCGCCACTCCAGAACTTATCGGCCCCATCGGCCATCCGTTCTGCAAGCAATGTGCCCTGCCCACTGCCACTTAAGTTTGGCAATTCTTCGAGCTATGTCGGTAACTTTGGTTCACTTGTGGACATTTACGTTATCGCTAGAGAATACCGTTTTCAGGTCCCGCAAAATTCTGGGACTGTAATTGTCTAATCCCAGAATTTTCGGGTTTGTCACAAACAAGTCTAATTTGTATTCCATAGTCCGTTGCGCCTTGGCAATAACCTTGCCTAGATTATTTTAATTATTTAATTATTTATTAATTTATTACATAACGACAAAAACAATCCTTAGATACGCCGTCGTACGATACGTGTACCTACTGTACACAGTATACACTACACAGGTACAGTCCTAATATTTTGCACACACCCAAAATATTTTCAGCTGCTGCTTATGTTAGCAATAAACTACGAAGCAGGCTTGGAAGTCAAACATTGGATGCTTTGATATTTCTGCGATTATATTTTCGAAATTCTAAATAGTTTTTTTGTGTTGTCTTTTTGATTTCTTGCAAAAGTATTGTTTTTATGTTTTGTCTTTTTTCTTTTCTTATTTTATTGTGATTTGTGTTGTGCAATAACATTTTTTATAAATTATTTAAGTTTTTTTTTTTCATTTGGCCCCATTTAGAAACCATAGTCTAATCCCGAGATAGGCCCGGGAACCCGGGATTATGCTTCAAAAACCCGTAATCCCGGGATTGAAAAACATGCTCAGGATTTTATTCTCTAGTTATCGCACATCAACCATCCAAACATCTAGGTAGCTAATTAAAGTGCTTAATAAAATATAAAAAATAAAAATGTAATTCATAAAGCCCAGCTCAGAAAAGCACTAGCTGTTATGTATCAAAATAAATATGACGTAACTACGCGGTTTTTCAGCACCACTGCGCGAAGTAGCTTCATGCAACTTAATTAGAAACGTTCACAAACGGGCTTGCCAACCTTCATTTTAACACGCTTTTGCATTATTTTCTCTGAAATTTGTAGCTGGCGTAGATTGATGTCGTGGTGAATAAACTTTTTGGTTACCTGGGGGGTAACCACAAGCTCTTAGAGTAAGGTTATTTTGAGATCGAGTAAGTGTCAGATGTATACAAGTCAGATACATCTGTCCCTTACTCGATCTCAAAATAACCTTACTCTAAGAGCTTGTGGTCACCCCCCTGGGGTGGAAATGATACACGTGGATGCTTCAAATTGATGAATTGAAAACAGGAAGCGTAGCACTGAAGGAAGGTCTGGAAATGGCCTGGGTTTTGGTATTATTTTCAAAAGAGTATCACTGAGTTCCAGCAATTATTGACGCGCAATATTTGATCACAAGTTTAAAGATGCGACCGACATTGATAAATAAATGATTCAACTAATCACAGCAATTTACGCGCGCTTGATTTGGCACATTCATTTTGGGATCATTTTCTTTCCAGAAACAGGAAATAAGTTTTTAAAAATGTAATGAAAACCTTAATTACACAGTAGCTGGGTCGATGACCTTGGGAAGGTTGCAGGATCCACTGGATGCGACACGCAAGGGACCGGTCAATGTGGCGACGCTTGGAGGAGACCTATGTCCAGCAGTGCACGTCTGTCGGCAGAAATAATAAACCACAGTAGAAAATGTTTTCTAACATACGCCCAGCTAAATTATTGTCTCATTGACACCCTTATTTTCTTTCACACCTGTCTGTTACCATACAAACACTTGTTGTCTACATATTTTGGGTGGTCCTTATCTTGTCGGTATCCACCCTCATGTGGGTCATAGGAAGAGACCTATGCGGGTACCCCTTAACAATGGTATGAGCTCAAAAACTAGGAAATGGTGAAGGGTCGCTTTTTTGTGGGCTGTTGTAACTTTTGAAGTTGAAAACTGCTGAATGTCGGCCTTATTGGAATAAATGGATTTAGGGTGGTACCTTCAATAATACTACAAAATTTAACTACAATGTTCGACCTTACTACCTTGACAAAATGGGCCTGTAAATAGCACTCATAGTCACCTTAGGCTATATGGTCGACTAGGTACTAATTGATACAAACGCTCGTGAAAGCCTACTTATTTCGAAACTCAATCCAAAATGCATGTTAAAGTCAGTGTATACTGGAACCTACATTGACGCGTTATCGTGTGACTGCACAAAATCGCATTTACGACACGTGACGTATTAATGTGCCAGGATTAGTGAATTTTATCGCGATATAGCTCGTCTGAAGTAAGCCTAAATTGGCCCTAACTGCACCGGATGGCTTCCCCTCGCTGTAATGAAAAGGCCATGGGTGCCGGCAGGATTATCTTCAGCACCCCACCTTGAATAGTTTCCTTTTTCCTATTGATACAAGGATAGAAGTAACTTTGTCGACATGCAAAACAGCAGAAATAAAGAAGAAGAATGCAAGAGCGAGCAAAGGGAGCTCGAAAATTTTTGAAACTTACCTCGGACATGCTAGGTTTGCCAATATGAAACTTTCAATAAAAAAAAGATATGTTGTTGTATATTTTATTGAAAACTTATGGCCATTACAAAACAGCATCAGCTCAATCCTGCTATAAACACACAAGTGCGGCAAAAAGTTTGCCTGTCTCTGGCTATGCAACGCCGCAACATCTTATCTACGAGTATGTATTGATATTCAAAAGCAAAACTCCGAATATTCGACTGCAGCGTTTAATATGCGACGATGTCCAACTAGACCCCTAATATGGTTATCTTCCTACACTGAAATATCTCATGCACCGACCAGCTACACTGATTCTAACGTCCAGCGTGCAGTCTATTTTCGTCTGACCTTTACAGGCAATCTGATACCACCGGTCTATTTCCGACCGCCTTACATAACAAACTAAATATACAAACGCTACTGTGAAACCAACTTACCACCTTCCATTTAGGGTGCTTTTCTACCAGAGATGTACGAGGTAGCTAAGCGGTTTACGAGGGAAAAATCTACCAATAGGATCACTTTGTTTTTCTAACCTTGCTTCGCGCAGCTCTGGTGGGAAAGGGCTAGCGAGGCTAGGTATATATATATACAATTATTTATCTTTCATAAAAACGTTGCACCACTCTAGGAACTTCATCTGTATCGTGGGTGTGTTAAAATCATTTATAGACCCGCAAGAACTATCTGTAGGCCATACAAATGGATATTTGTTCCATTTGGGATTCGAACCCGCAACACAGAGAGTAGCAACCAATTGTTTAGCTACAGCGCCCGCGCAAAATGCGAGAGATAGGATGCAAGGTGTACAAGCCAGGAATGTGAGTGAGGTAGCACACAGCTGAAAGAGTTCGCTTCGCTCCTACGCATTTTCGCACCACTCAGCTACACACCGTTTCACAGCTTCGCTACGCATCTTTACACCGCGCAAGCGCCTCGCACAACTTTGTTGACAAGTAAAACATCATAATTTAAAAAACCTCCGACACATTTATCTTGCGAAAACAGCCCGATTCAAACAGTAAAACGCCCATAACTTTTGAACGGCTGAACCAATTTATTTCAAACATAGCTAAGAACACTCTCGACAAAATCACCTTTCAAACAAAAAAAAAACTGAATCAAAATCGCTTCATTCGTTTAGGCGCTATGATGCCACAGACAGACACACAGATACACAGACACACAGATACACAGCAACACACGTGAAACTTATAACACCCCTCTTTTGCCGGTGGGGGTTAAAAACACACATATTTCCAAAGCGTCACAACACATCCTCGCTCCACCTAGCTACCTCTCATATCCCAGGTAGAAAAACACCCTTATACCAGTTTCTTCTAACACTGTTGAATATCGTATTCATGAACTTTTGGATAGCGTTCTCCATGCAGATAGGTCGAGTAATGAAAGAAAGAAAGGTGAAGGCGTTACTATTGTATTACCTTGTAATAGGGTTTGCTGAGAGAAACGGATCCGTTGGTAAACCGGGTGCGAGATGGATTGAAGATGAATAAGTGATTGCAGGAAACAAATGGATGCTGGTACTGATCAAAAAGTCAGCAGTGGGTTAATATGGATGGAAGGATTTTAAAATACTAATTCAATACAACAATTCCATAACTAACAATGAGTTTATTAACATATATACAATTGAATATTCTAAAAAAACAAATCTATATACAAATACAAAAGGGAGACGGAAAAGAGCTCATTGTGCATCAAAAAATTCGTCCACATCGATGTCAATGGGAAACGATGAAGAACGCTGGCAGCATTGCCACGTTGCATTGCAATGATGATTCTCTGGCCGAAGAAAAGGCCAGCCCTCTGGTCACATGAAGAGTCGACGAGCTTTGTGCTAATTTCTCGGAAAACTCAATGCGCACTCGGACCCCTTGGACCTAATATTTCAACCCCAAACAGCTATTTCAATTAGCCATTTCAGCTGAACAATTATTAATTACTTAATGTACTGTTATTGGCAGTCAACCGATGCTTGTACATCTTCTTCGATCTTAACTTGGTCGTAAAGGCACCTTTTCTACGCCATCCATTTTAGTCCTTTGACTGTGTCTAGATTTTGGCATTCAGAACTACCAGATACGTAGACACATAGGCAATTATCCTTTTGATAAGGGTATTACTTACTTTCAGCAGAGGAGCGGGTTGTGATGAGTTTGTCGAAACTAGGATTGTTCCAGAACGTTAAAGCACAAAGTACTTACTCGTAATGACAAATTAACCATTTTTGTTAAGCCTTTAATTAGTATTAAAGGACCCCTTTTTAGAAGCTTTTATTTTAACATGCAATATGTATATATATATATATGTAAGTGTGTTCGGGACAAATCTTGCAACTGAATTTTAAAGCAGTTATCCTCCACCGATTAAGATGAAATTTTGCATACACGTTTAGTTTAGATGACAATACATGGTTAGCTAAGTGACATCATTCTAAATCCAATATGGTGATCAGCCCAATTTGGCGGACTAGTTATTTTTTGTGCACTGCCATGATATGGGTATCAAATGAAAGGGTTTGCTAAGAAGAATACGAAAAAAGCTTATTTAAAAAAAGATTTTTAATGAATAATTTATACCATTTACACTAACTATAATAGACTGTCAAAAAAGCCTTGATACAGTGTCATTCTATGACATGTCACAAATTTATTATGATTAGAACCTGAAGTCCAGATTTTGTCAAACTCGACTTACACCTTAAAACAGTTATTTTAATATCAAAATTAAAATAAGGTTGGACACGTCCTAAACTCCAGATTCTCAATTCAGAAACCGGACCATAGTTATTTTATCTAAGTTCAATTTTGTTTATTACCTATTCTAAGGTGTATGACCGTGCCTTCTAAGAATACAGTCCGTTTCACTTAACGACGCGATTTCGCGGTTGTATTTTAAGGTACACGTTTATTTTGGTGCGGATATAATTGTAATGAGTATGTGAGTCTTTATTTTGTTTGTGTGTAACGGTGGAATACTGACTAGGAATGCATAAAATGCAGTATTGCCTGCCTGTAAATACTTAAACTACTGCCACTGAACTGCATTGTTTTTCCTTTTAAATTTGTATTGATTTAAGTGTGCATCATGATGTAAGTTATGTTTATATTGTAATATAATAATTATGAGGCTGGGTATTCTCATTTAAAAGACTTTCATATAATTACATACATTATTATTACTTTCTTATTTTGCCTTTTGTAGGTTAGTTATACATAGAAAGGATATGATTCTTAATTGATGGCGTCGCATCAACCAATGTGCAGGTTAGGTACAGTAAGAATTGCGCATATGTTTTTAATATTTTTATTTATGGTAGAATTACGTCATACTTGGCGCAAATATATTAAAAATGTTTCTTTATTTTCTTTCTTTCCTTCTGTATACAATTACATACACACACATTTAAAATTTGAAATTGGTGTCAATAATATATATAAGCTGGGTGCATCGCCACGTGAATTATTTAATAACTGTTATTAATAACGTAATAGATAGGACCATAAATATAGCAATAACTAGGTAAGTATAGGAATTTATAGTAAAACTTAACTTAAATATGTACTTCAAAACTTCTGCATAGAGCATGCTTGGCCCGTTGCCAGATAAGGCCTGCTCTCACAAATTGGGAAGCAGTTGTACCTAGCTAGTATTTTATTCAAATAAGGTTCTTTTTTCAAATTTCCTTGTTGGTTTTATAACTCTTGCTCATACTTACACATAATACCTGTAATCCCCGAAGGTTCTACTCATGGGTCGCGGATAATTTGAAAAAGAGTTACCGCGGCCCTGGCTCAAATGATCAACTGATGGAACACGGGTGCGTTTTCAGTAGAAGTCTGACACGCCCTCCCGCTTGATTTCCAACCCCAAAAAACAATAAAGCTTCTACTCATTTATTTATTTATTTTATTCCTTTACCCTCGCATTGGAACGGCCTGCAGAAATTACAACAATGGAGCACAAACTTATGATAAACATACTATAAGACCAGGTTACCTCACGATTTTTCCTTCACCGTTGACAGTGATATCCAAGACAAACTTAGAAAGTACATATGAATTGAAAAGTCACATTGGTACTTGCCCGGCTTTGAACCCACAAACCTCAAGCACGAGAGGCAAGGTCTTAGGCATTTGGCCACCACGACACTCACTCACTCACTCCGTCACTCATGAATTCCAAATAAACCAAAACTACTTTACCGTACACGGGAATCAATCTGAGACCATTTCAGACATCAGTCTACATGGTCTTCACATGATCGAACCAAGATTTTGTCAGGACTTTAAAAGAGACTGTGACCTCTGAGTTTGTTTCGGCCTTTCTTCTCAGAGTAGTCAGATAGGAAACGCCGACCTCATCTAGTTTTAAAATAAAATATGTTAGACATGTAAAAGCGTTTGTACTAACCTACTTTCAGAAATAAAATCATTTATCATTTATCAATCTAAACCGCGACCTCAAGCAATAACGCGTACGACCACTAGGTCTAAGAGTCGATAAAAAAAATGACATCTGTGAAGTCCGCTGTTCGCTGCACTGCACCTACACCCACCCCCCCCAACTCCGCTGTCCCGCAAACCTTTCACCTACACATTTTCCTTAGGCAATATAACTACATACACAAAGTAAATAGGTACAGCCCAGCACTAAAGCGGTAGGCACGCGGAAGCCCATTGTTGGCGCATTCCTCGCGAGTTTACTACTTAGAGACTTGCTTGCACCATATACAGTAACTGACCGCGAGTGTACTCGCTAAGGACGTTTGCTACTGTTTTTTTATTACTACTTAAGTTTAGGTCCATGAACTGGTTCTAAGTTGATGGTTTTTCTAACAATTTTGGGATTATTCTTATAACCACCACCATGAACAAATTTACTACTTTTTATCGGAATATTAATAAGATTATTAATTTATTATTTCCATTTTCATGCGCCTGCCATGTTATCTCTCCACCACCCTTGGTTGACTGGTAGAGAATGCCTCAGGCATTAAGTCCGCCTATGAAATTTTATGTTGCAGGAATTTTAATAAATAAATTAACATCTTTATTGATACAAAAAATATTATTATATTAACAATCTTTTATGAAAATCTAGGCATTTTAGCAACTGATTAGCAGGAACTTAATTCAGAAACTATATTTAAAAAAAATAAGCGTCTGCGTCAGCGAAGAGGTCTGTCAAATTCTTACGGAGTCAACTAAGAGAATTTTAAATTTTTATTGGCTGAGACGTTGCGACTGCGCAAAAAGAAGGCTACCCTAACTGACTGTCGCTAGCCTATCGTTTTTCTTTAATACTATGTTGGGATCACATTCCTGATGCAGCGGAACTGACTTTAATTCACACTTGTGGAAAACAATATTTTAAAAAAATTTGTTTGTTTTTTTTTCATAATATTACATCATAATATATCACATAACAAATGATTAGAACTAAATGTCCATTGCTTGTGATAAAGCACTGAATTACTCTCCTAACCTAACCGAAATCTAATCATTCTAAAATGTAATCACAATAATTACGTTGTCCTTATTAATGTTTGATTTCAATTGGGTGGCCTGCCAATTATATCTCGTCGGTGCGCTGGAACGGCCTCTGTCTTACGATAAGTCTTATCTATAATTAGACTAATAATGTTGTTGTATTGTTTCAGGTAAATATTGGTTCGATGAGTGTGGTCTGTGATTCCTGAAGGAGATTATTGTTATCAAGTGTAGGGAAAAGCCTTGGATTTGGGTAACGTAACATAACTTAGACTATTTTGCGGAAGTTCAAAATCCCATTTTTTAGATTTAAAACCTTTAAACAAGTTATGACAGAGCAAAATTTTAATAATTTTAAGTCGAAAACAACTGACAATAAGTCCACAACTTGGCATTCTTAATTCAAAAGCTGGCGATCACTTAACGTGACATCACTGATTAACAGCCAAGAAAATGAACGTCAAGCAAACTATAAAATTAACACCACGTAGTACACTACCATGCCAATAAATGCCCATATCTTCTTTCAAGCGTGCATGAAGTCCTTTTCTACACTAGGACATTACCAGGTCAACACACGATTACAACACTACCAGCAACACTAACAACGTTGCACACGACCGTCAACATTAGACTCACAGATAGTCTGGTGATGTCACGTCGTTAGCATGGGGAGTTGCATCGTTGCCTGTAGTCCTACGTAACTTTACTCTTAGTCATAAGTACTTGGAAATGTGATAAAGGGCTCTTTCGAAGGAATAGGTACTTACTAATATTGTAAATATTGAGAAAGTTTGTAGAAATTGTTTAACTGTAAGTTATCCGTTAATCGCCGGTACTGCTGGGTGTTCCCTACTCTCACCTCAACTCCCTGGATGGGTTTCCTCTGGTCAGGCCGAGTGTTATTGATTTTTACTTAGAGGTTAGGTTAACCCACAATATACAACTAGTTAAATAGGGATCCTCTATCCACGCATCGTCATAATTTTAGCCAAAAGACTTCTGAAATGAAGATGACGAAAGCATTACCACATCTTCTGGTCCTGTGCTTTTCGCATCCAGCGGATGCCGCTGCTCACTGTTTTGTGGAATGATTATGACGATATGAAGCGAGGTGGTGACTAGTTAGACTTATTTGAAATTAATTTCATGCTACATTCTTCTACTAAATGGCCTGCAAAAAACAAAATAGAACGGCTTAAAAAATTACAGTTTGCAAATAAAAGCACACTGCAATAACTTACAGGACACGGCACACCAAACACAACTCGTTGCTAGCATTGCAAACTTTTGTTTGGGCAGAAATTCTCGCAGCAACAGCATGCTTTTATGGTAATTAGCATTTAACATTTTGGTAATCTAGTAACTACGTAGTTTTCAGTTCTGGAAACTATTAACTTTTAATATGGAGGCAATTTAATTACAATATGCAACTTTGGGCGCACGGTTGGCGCAGTGGTTGAGCGATTGACTGCTGCGCTGTGTGTCGCGGGTTCGATTCCCGCACGGAACAAATATTTGTATGACCTACAGATAGTTGTTCCGGCTCTGGGTGTTTGTGTATGTGAGTTTATATGTTTGTAAACGCACCCACGATACAGGAAGAAATTTCTAGTGTGGGGCAAAGTTTAAAAAAAAAAAAAAAAAAAAAAAAAAAAATGTTGGCCATTTTAATACGAGTAGCAATAATTTACCTGAGCTCAAAGTCCACTCACTCTTTGATATTGTTGGTCCAAAGGTTGACTCTTTGACAACTGTAACAAAAGGTATGTAGGTATAGGGTTTTCCAGAAGATATACATAGCACAAGTCAGTATTCATAAGCTTTTTGTGACTATTGAAACATAGGAAAAATCAACTAAAGCAAACCAGAAAAGCACCGATCCGATGAAGGTTCATTGGATTGGCAATTTACTGGTTTGCTTTGCAGAGATCTGCATATCAAGGCCTCAAGTCCGGTCTCTTCGGGAGGCCATTGAGCGCTTGAACCTGTCTTTTGAAGCAGTCTCCGAATGGGGCAATGCCAATCTAGTCAGTTTCAATGCTGCTTAGACTCAGGCGTGTCTTTTTTCCGCAAAAAAGAGCCAATCCCACCCAGCTCCATTCTTCCGTAGTCTAACCGTGCCGATAACGGACAATCTCGACCTTCTTGGTGTTACGTTAACATTGACCCTCAATTTTGGTAAATTAATTGAGGCAGAGGCTCAATTGGCTGCAAGAAAGTTGGGGATCCTAACGAAGGTGAGACGATACTTCACGCCTGAACAGCTGCTCAACTTGTATTAAGCGCAAGTTCGGTCATGGAGTACTGCTCTCATCTCTGGGACGGATCTGCCAGGTACCAACTTTATGCACTTGAGTCGATTGACAGACGGGCCGAGAAACTTATCGGCTACGATGCGCTGGTCGACTCAAAGTTCCAGAGCCTTGAACACCGACGACGAGTTGCCAGCCTGTCGGTGTTCTATCGTTTACATTTTGGGGAGTGTGCGATGGAACTGCACAATTTGATTCCACCTAGCCCTTTCCATCATCGGATCACAAGACGTACGGCACCGACCGAGTTGACCATAGGATACTAATGCAAAAATTAAGCATGTATGGCATAAGAGGTAAAGCGTTAGATCTCATCTATTCATACCTGCAGAATAGAAAACAAGTTGTAGAAATAACACAGATATGTCAGAAAACACGAACTGAGATTAAATATAGGTCAAACTCGAAAACTGTAAAAATGGGAGTACCACAAGGAAGTGTTCTAGGCCCTTTATTGTTCTTGATATATATCAATGATCTTCCTAACCATATCAATCAACCAATGGTACTATTTGCAGATGATAGCACAGTCATAATAAAAAGCGACAAACAAAATGATTATGAGCACGTAGTCAACCAAACATTAAATAGGATAATTCAATGGTTAACCGAAAATAATCTTAAAATAAATATGAACAAAACGAAAATAATACACTTTTACCAGAGAACCCAACTGAAAAATATAAAAGTTAGTTACCAAGGCGAAATTGTACATCCCGTGACAGATACAAAGTTTCTGGGCATTAATATTGATTATAGACTGACATGGAAAACACATTTAGAAAATGTCTGCAAAAGAATTAATAAATCCTCATTTGCTCTGTATAAACTTTCAAAAATTGTTAATCAAGAAGCCTTATTAGCTGCTTATCATGGACTTGTGGCACCTGTTCTAAGATATGGTATTATATCTTGGGGTAACTCAGTCGATAAGGAATCTGTATTTAAAGCTCAAAAGAAATGCATTAGAGCAATGTGTAATGTAGACAAAACTACCAGCTGTCAACCATATTTTAAAAGCTTAAACATTCTGACAATGCCTTCGTTATACATATATGAACTAAATGTTTTTGTGAAATCAAACCCAAATTATTATAAGACTGCTTTTAAAAGTTACTATAGGCAATTACGTGATAAAAAAAGATTAGACATTGAAATACCATATGGGAAAACAGCACTAATCAATAAAAGTATTCTTGTTGTGTCATCATTGATTTACAACAAATTACCTGACGATGTCAAAAAGTTACCTGTACATCAATTTAAGTCGAAGCTGCACAAATTCCTAGTGAATAAATGTTATTATTGTATCAAGGACTACTTACAGGATCAAAATATAGATAAAGACCTATAGACATAGTAATTTATTGACATAGAATAATATGACATTAAAAATAGTGTGACATCCATTAATTTGACAGCCCTTTAATTTATATGATTGTTAATTTTATGACATGTAATTTAATTGGGTCCGTAGGTTACGCCCCCAGTGTGTTTTGCCCCCGTGGTGGAAGCCCCCGATTTCGTTTTAGTACTATAATATTTATTAGTTAAATATTTTTATCAAAAGTACAGTCAGATAGCAAAGTGTAACCTATTATAAAAAATGTCTAAGTCATGGTTCATTATTAAAATCAAAATCATAGTTTATTATTATAAATCTTTATTAACAATGTCGGTGTAACAAACGTTTGCTTATCTAATAATAGGTACTAATGGGTAATAATAGGTAATACGTAGGTACTTAATATGTAATAAAAATTAAATTAAATGTCTAATAAATAATAATAGGTATCTACGTAAATACAACTTTGATAACAAATAAAACCAAACATTAAAATAAAGCAACAATAACATGCAAAATCACAGATACGAAATTAAAAATCACAGTTTAAAATTAGGATTATTTTAAGTACTTATATACTATTTACGTACTAAGTATATAGGTAGGCATCTACTTAAATATTTAGAAGATTGGTAACAGAATGTTCAAACACTAAAATATAATAAAAACAATTAACATTTAAAATCACAGATAACAAAAGTAACAAAAGAAGAAAAACATAGTAAAAATATTAGGATGATTTGAACTTTGTAATTAAATTATGTAATTTAAGTCATTTATATGCAGTGACTATGGAGGTTACAACATTGATATAGATATAAAATTAAAATGTAGTAATTATGTAACAATAAACATGCAAAATCATTATTTTTAAGCTAAGTAAGTAGGTGATTATTTTTGCTTGACTTGCACATACGGACGGATTTGTTCCAAAAACTCCATAATTGTAATTTGTTTCTTTTCATATTTGTCTGTCAGCTTAGCAATGAGTTTGTCATTGATTATTGAAGATTTTTTCCTTTTACATATAGGACTGTCATTTCTTCGTAATCTGAAAGTATAAGATAAAGATTATTTACTAAGAGTTAAAAAAAAAGAATTACTGATATATTAAGCGTTATGTAAGTAATCAGCATTTTACCTCACTTGACCTGTGCTATACGTAGAAATATCAGTTGTTATAATTTCCAAAAACGATAATAATGATGGTTTTCGGCCCAGATAGCACTGAAGCCGTTGATTCCAGGCCTCCACTAAATTTGTGGTTCTATGTCGTTCTTTATAGCAACACCACTTTGAGATCATCCCCGGAGGCTCAAGCCATTGTTCAACGAAATAATCGTTGAATTGGGTGACTTTTTCATCGGGAATACTGAAAACAAAAATTATGATATATATGACATGTCGTATATACCTAAGCATTATTTTTATTTTTGCGTACTTATAAAAACAATCTATGAGCTGTTAAAACTTTAAAATAAAATGAAAATTAAAATTACCTGTTTTCCATTACGGAAAGCCAACCATCTTCTATATCTTCTTTAGGAAGAAATGCTAGACAGGTGCACAGTTTCACATACAATGTTGTTTCTTCGTGTGCCAATAAACCTAAAGACTTCGCTTTTCTGTAAATGGCTCTTTGGAAGTGAACATTACAGCCATGTATTGTGACCGCTGGCAATACCTCTTTTATTGCCAGCATTGTAGCTAATTCAAAATCTACAGTGAATTTCATGGGGCTGAAGTCCGGCACAGCTTCTTTAATTTTTTTAAACATGACTTCATATGTACTTTTTTCTTTATTAACTAGTAGCACATAAAATATAGGCACAATATTGGTTGCTTGTGCATCACTTCCCATATCTCCATGAATGGTAAATATTTGGTAAAATGGACCTGGACAACAATCAAATGTACCATCCCCGAAGTAGTGTTGTATATTTTTGATGTGTTTTAAAGCCTGTGCTGATACGAATACTATAATTCTGTTGTCGTTCTCACAGTAATCAACTAATAGATATTTTTGAAAAATCTCAGGTATAATGACTTCAGCTGGATTACGAAACTGTGTCTTTTCTACATTTAAGGCTTTCTTTCGAGAGTTGTATAACTGTTGCTTGATATTATTGAATTTGGGTATGTATTCATCGAAGGCTGTGTCTGTGTTTTTTAACTCGGCAAATTTTGTTTCAAATTTTTGTTGTATAGAGCTCGAGAAACTCGTTTTCACTTCCTTTTTTAATTTTTCCATAACAACTCTAACTTCATTTTTCATTAAGTTAGGTTGACACTCAGCATTATGACACTTTTGGATTTGTACATTGTCACTTTCCTCACTTAATTTTATAGAACCACTACACTTGCCATGTCTTTTATTTACGCATGTCCACACACTCGATTTATTATTTTTCCTATGAAGATTATAAGCAAATCCGACATGTAGTAACGTTCTTCCACCTAGTTTATTTGAAATTATTTTGTAATTGGTTTGTGCTAAACCCCGTGAAGGACCTGGACTTGCCATTTTGAGTTAACATGACCGACTAAACTTTCTTATCAGTAACATATTGCAACTATGTGGGAAAGGGATAGAAATAGTGCCCATCGCTATGTTTGCTATTTTCACTGTCCGTCACCCTGGACTCTATTGTTTTCAACCCTATCTTTCCCTTTCTTTGACTACCTATCTCTTTCTTTTAGAATTCGATCTGGCTATTGTGTAAAACCAGTTTGGCCGGGCACGGGCGCCTCGTTTAGACAAAGTACAAAGTAATGCATCTAAAGTAAATAATTGTAATATAGTAATAAAGTGAATATCCTTGTAGCATGTTTATAGTATCCAATATTGTGTTAGTTAGAATACTTATTTAGTAAGTTTGTCTACGTATTTGGTTCCGAAACACTTTTTTCATCGTCTGTATCTAGTAAAAAAATTTTTATTTCGGCGAAATCAACTATAATAACTTAATTTAAAATCGGGGGCTTCCACCACGGGGGCAAAACACACCGGGGGCGTAACCCACGGACCCATTTAATTCATCTGACAATTTTATTTTTATTTTATTTCACTTTTGACATTTGTAGTATTTTGAATTTATTTTGTTTTTTTTTTTATTTTTTCAGTGTAATTATTTTGTATTGTTATTTTAATAATTATTTAGATGGATTTTTAATAATATAAATATTTGCACACCTTATTAGGTATGATACAGTGTACTTTATAAATATTTGTAACACCTGTTTGAATCTACCTGTATTAAGCAAATAAACAATTTTGATTTGATTTGATTTGATTTGGCAATGCGCCATCGATACATGGTGGATATTCCACCCACACGCACAAAGCGTTTTGAAAATACTAAGTGCTAAGGAGTGGAATTCTTTGTTTCCTGATAGCTACAACCTAGGAGTCTTCAAGTCAAAAGTGAATAGGTTACTTCTAGGCAAGCGTGCTTTACCTTCGAACACATCATCACTTAACATCAGGCGAGATAGTGGTCAAACGCGAGCCTATAACAAATAAAAAAAAAACCTAAGAACTGATCCACTTGAATAGGAAATAACAGCAAAACTCCATTTTACAACATCCATTCGACCATATAACCATTGCTCCCTACACAGTATACCAAACATCATTAAAGCTACCTGAGCAAATCAGCAGCTCCATAATGCTCAAGCAAATATGGTAATCTGTGGCGCGGGCGCCGAATGTGTCGTAAAAGATCAGCACAATGTTGTGAACGATAATTGTTGGTAATTGTTAATTTTGCTGTTATTGTTACCTTTAATGTGGAGCAGGACCGGACTGGGGAGCTAAGGAGATGTGCATTTACCGCTAATTTAATCTCTAATGAGATAATCGAGAAAAAATCTAATATACAGCAACACATCTTTCTCAATCACCCTCGGCTTCGCATAAGTGTAATATACATTCTGGAATTATTTAAATAATTGTCAGAATCTAATTAAAATCATTTGAATGATTTAAAAGAAATTAACGCCCATAAATGTAGACTTTTATACTATGTCATGATTTCTTCTTACAGAAACCTAGTGAACTTTTGAATGCGCAAATCAATTTGCAATGAACGAAACCCATCACAGCGAAGAGTTCTACCTTTTCATGATAAAGTGTCCTGCTTGACTCATACATATCTGACAACTTAGTTGTTATAAATTTAATAAAAAATAGCATGTTTTGTAACCCCTGCATCTATCCAAACCCGTAGATATTCACAAATACATATTAAACTCATTTGAACTAGACTTTACACCCATTATCCAGCCATCCCTCACATTCATGCACCCTCCAACCTCCCTTATTACGTCCCTGAGTACAACACTACACAAGCTTACGACACATGACCATTAACTAAACACTGACTCATCCAAATTTCTGCTACAACTGCTCACGTTATGCTAATTCATTCAAACCCTTAACAGATTTGAGAACATAAAAGCTTGTAAGTGAAACTGTTATTGTATTTTCTACAACAGTCTAGCTTTGCATTTTGAGTTGTTGACTTTCATTGTACCAGAAGATTGGGCATCACGATAATTAATATTATAAATGCGAACGTTACTCTATCTGTTTAAAAGCTTTTCAAAACTGAACGGATTTTGTTGAAACTGCACACTACTTTTGGGTACACTATGTCCAGCACCCTAATTGTGTAAGTTTACTATTACTATTTTGTATTTACCAAAGTTAATGTGCTTTGTGCTGTTAAAACAGATACGCAATTAGGGTGCTGGTTTAGTTATTAGGATATTCCTTTTTATCCCAGGATTACGTTCTCTCGGAATAATTTCCAACTACCACGTGAGCGACGCCGCTGGCAGAAACTAATACTAATATGGTTAGGTACTCATTTTATCGTAGTCGCCCAAGTTACTTAGCAACTGCAGCTCACTGGGTTTAGTCCAGCTATTTTAAGGCGGTACCCTGACCAAAAAATCAGCATGAGATATGAGCATTCCTATTGGCCTAGCGGCACTGGTGGCGCATGAATTACAGTAGTGAATACGCCCAGATTTTAGAATAAAATCATTATAAAATCAAATTTTAGTCTTTTGAGCAGAAAAAAGGGGAGGAAAATGTTCTTTATTGAATTGTCTATCCATTAGTGTAAGTACAAAAAATAATTAATGAACACTTTACGAGGAAGTGCATGCTATCAATAATTATTTTGCATTTTTATGGTTTTGTTGGAAGGATATTTATTGAAACATATACCTCTTTAAAAAAACAATATACGACCATTTTAGAATTTGTAATGAATATGTAGAAATTTAATGTATTTTGATTAGTTGATATTTCTTTTTATATAACGAATATATATCCTAAAAACAGCACTTCACACATCTACAACACGAAAAACTGGCCAAGTGCGAGTCGGACTCGCGCACGAAGGGTTCCGTACAATAGCAACAACCGGCCAAGTGCGAGTCGGACTCGCGCACGAAGGGTTCCGTACTTGGTAAATTGCGGTTTACGATTTATGACGTATTAAAAAAAAACTACTAACTAGATCTCTTTCAAACCAATTTTCGCTGTTAGTTTACATGGTAATGTACATCATATTTTTTTTTAGTTTTATCATTCTCTTATTTTAGAAGTTACAGGGAGGGGACACACATTTTACCACTTTGGAAGTGTCTCTCGCGCAAACTATTCAGTTTAGAAAAAAATGATATTAGAAACTTCAATATCATTTTTGAAGACCTATCCATAGATACTCCATACGTACGGGTGTGATGGAAAAAAAAATTAGTTTCAGTTTCAAGTATGGGGACTGGGACCACCAAAATTTATTGTTTTTTTTTAAATTTTTGAGTGAAAATCTTAATGCAGTTCACAGAATACATCTACTCACCAAGTTTCAACAGCATAGTTCTAATAGTTTCGGAAAAAAGTGGCTGTGACATACGGACGGACAGACAGACAGACAGACATGACGAGTCTATAAGGGTTCCGTTTTTTGCCATTTGGCTACGGAACCCTAAAAAAGGCTAGCGCGGCGTTTTGCTCGTGGTACCGCCTTAACTTAATTCGTCTAAAGGTCATACCACACTTATCATCTCGAGTCGTGCAGTATTCTTTGTTTGAAACTCCCTACTGCAACACACACTAACTGGAATCATAACGTAATCACCTCGCCTCGGGAGCCTCACGAATCGCGGTGCGTGCGTGGTCAACTTGCAGTTACCGTGCTTACGGCTTGGCTCGTCGTCTGTTCTGGCGGTCGAGCAAGGCGTACTGTGACAGGCTTGAGTCACACATTTTTATCACAGTTTGGGAGCAAAAACCGTGATGAAATGCGTGACTGAAGCCTATACAGACAGAAGCCGTGCTCGCCCGGCTGGTGTCAGCCAGGTCAACCAGCGGTCGGCGAGCCATAAGCGCAGCGTCGCCGTCGAATGGCCGTAGCCTATTCGTCCTACCCGAACTGCTGCCCGGCGAGCATGGCTTACTGTAACATGGCTTAAGTCACACTTTTTATCACAGTTTGGGCGATAAAGCCATTTTGTCATAAATACTAGCACGGCGGCGTGAGATATTTTCTTGACTTGTGGCATAACTTCTTGACGTTTATTTTTTTTCTTTTTCGGAAATTTGCCAATTTTATTGCAGTTTCGGTTTAATCTTGGCCATAAAAACCATTTAGGTTCTGAGAAGCATAGCCCTACGAGGCACAGTTTCCGAATTATGGGCCTCCGAATCTTATTTTATTTTGCATAAAACGCTCTATATTTCCAAAATGGTATCTCGAAAACGGTATGTCCTAGGCAAAAATTAATCAAAATTTGGCCCCTCCCTTTGCTACCCCCATGCTAGCAGCATCCCAACATGAATTTCAGTTTATTTTTTATTTTTTTGACATTTCATGGTTTTCGACTTGAACTTCAAATTCTTAACAGAAAATATTATTAAAAAAAGTTATGATAAAATATGTCAATTTGTCTTAAATGCTAGCACGGGACACCCATGTGACATAGTTTAAAGGCGCGACATGCCTTTCTTGTTGCTGACTTCATAGTGCGACATAATCTGAATAGACGACCAAATAAAATAATACGTACAAAAGTGTGCCGTTCATACAAATAAACAACTTTTTAATTTTATTGGGAACAAATTAATATTTGACCCACGACCATAGACTTATGCACACTTTATTTTTCTTTGTTTGTTTGAAAACATAGTAAGTGTTTGTTAGAAAGATATAATAATTGTGAAAATTTTAATAATTACTTAAAAATATAATAGCTTGGACCCTGTTTCCGATACCGGTGGGCCCCTATTTTTTATATTTTAGATGTTTTTTGGGAGTTTTATTCAAGAAATATTTAAAAATGTAGAAAGTAAAAAGAATATGAAATTAAAGATAATTATTATAAAAAAATTATAATCAAAATAAAAATAATAATTAAAAATAAGAATAATATAAAATTAATTAATAATCCTGTAACATTTCAATTAATTAATAAGCATTGATCACCACACACAAAATAAATTTATTGCCATTTGATGCAGTAATTAGAAGGAAAATATTTATTTTTCCAACTATACAATGTTATCACCACCTCCGAACGAAAGTAATACATTTTTCTCAATCATCTGTCAAAATGTGACATTTGTGACAAAATGGGTGCGCCCGTATTAGCAATTAAGACCCGATGAGTCCCAAATAAACGTCACGAAATTTTCTCACGGCGCCGGTACTAGTATTTAAGACAAACTGGCTTTATCGCCCAAATTGCGATGAATTGTGTGACTCAAGCCATGGCACAGTAGGCCGTGCTCGCCGGGCAGCAACAAGAAAGGCATGTGGCGCCTTTAAAATATGTCACATGGTTGACCCGTGCTAGCATAAATGACAAATTGTAAGACATGGACAAATTTTATCATGTCTTGTCACAAACGTCTTGGGTTTGCCATGCTCGCCGGGCTGATCCGCATTGGTTACGTACTTACGTAAGGTTGACGCCTGTTTGTCGGCGAGATGAAAGGCGATACGGTTACGATCTCTTTCCGAGTTGATAAGTGTGCTATGACCTTTATTAACCAATATTTTCCACCATCACCGTCTGCAAACCCTTGAGGGTTTTTAGATTTGAATCTATGATCTGTCCACCCACCAGTGTTGACTCATCCGCAGTTAATTACCCCCTTACAGCTGCCATTACTGCCTTTGATCATAACATAACATTATGAACACACGTGTTATAAACAAACGAACCGATCGATCTAGTGACATTTTAAAGTTCATATATTTTTTCACAGTTGCGTTGGCGGAGGGAGGCTTTGTGTTGTCATTTTATTTTTCATTCATTTGTTTCAGTGAATGTTGTTAAGTTTGATTGAAAATGGCAATAAAAATAAATAATGGACTTACAGGTTATAAAATGTTGCTGTGGGAATTAATATGCAGGTTTTAATCAAGCCGCCTCGGGTTAAAAGTCGGAAGAGTTTTCTCCGCTGCACACAGCCCATTCAAGACCAACCACCAACACTAAGAAGCAAGCTGTGGCAGAAATTTCACACACCACTACCTAACTTCTTGAATACAGGAACACCTGCCACCTGGCCATGAACTGCAGTGGCCTGTATGGAAAGCACTCATTCGATTGCATACCCAGGTAGGCCGCTGCAAAGACACTTTGGCGAAGTGGGGTGTTGTGTGAATGTACCTTAACTCTATGAATGATAGAGGTTTGGTCTATGAAGCCTGCGGTAATGGGCAACACTGGGGCGGATATAGTCAGAGGTACCAACGGAGGCTAGGGGTAGAACCTCTGGGCTTAGAGCGTTAAGTTAATAGATCGATTATAAAGATGTATAAATAAAAGTGATTCATCATATTTACATTGTGTTTATTTAAATACGTAATATCATCATAAACATGGTGTCAGGTGTAAAATAAGTTTAATGCACCAAAGGTAACGTGAAAATGGAAAAGTTTAGCGTCGCCGGCCATGTTGGGCCGCTTATCCTTGACGGCGAGAATCACGCTGAGGCTTGGAAGAAATGGTTCCAAAAATTGGATATTTTTATAATTGCCAATGATTTAGAGAAAGCCCCAGACAAGAGAAAAACGGCGATCCTTTTAAACGCCATCGGTGACGCTGGAATAGAGATTTATAATTCATTTGATTTGGGTGATCAGAAAAATGATTTCCAAATTATAAAATCGAAATTTGACGAATACTTCATACCTAAAAAGAATATTTCAATGGAACGTCACAAGTTTTTTACTAGAAAGCAGGGTCCAACTGAATCTTTAGAGCATTATATAACCGAGCTTACAAACAGCAGCTTTTCCTGTGAATTTGGTGACCTGCGGGAGAGTCTAATTAGAGACATATTAATAATAGGTATAAGAAACAACACAACAAGAGAAAGATTATTAACACGTTGAACGCCATGGCAGACACCAGTTGACCGACAAACAATACATTTTCAATTGTGTCTCATTTCCGGGCAGTTAAGGTGTTAAGGGCTGATGACATAGATTTGTCAAAAGTCATAAGAATATGTAAAGCTGCTGAACTCTCACAGAAGCAGTTATCTGAGATATCCTTAGAAAATGGAAACAGGAATAGTGCAGTGTCTGAAAATGTGTTTTCAGTAAAATTTAAGAAGAAAGTGAAGGAAAATCAAAGGATTTGTTTCAGATGTGGTTTCCAAGGTTGGGAGCCTTCACACAAGTGCCCGGCTATGGGTGCTACATGCCTAAAATGCCAAAAGAAAGGCCATTTTGCGAAAGTTTGCAAGAGTCGCCATGTGGCAACAGTAGAGGACCGGGACAGTGATTTGCAAGAGGCTGAGGAAGTAGAAACATTTTTTATTGGATCACTGGAGGTGAACAACAAAAGTGAGTGGCTTGAGAGATTATTGATTAACGGTAAAGCAATTATGGTAAAATTAGATACCGGTGCACAAGTGAACTGCATGTGCTATGCTACATTTAAAAACTTAGAACTTAACTCTAATTTTATTATTAGAAAACCTATAAAATTAATAACATTAGACAGTAAAAATATATCAGTTAAAGGAGTATGTATTATAAAATGTTGTCTGGAAAATGGCAATACTTATAATGTTGAATTTGTAATTGTGAATTCACCTTGTACAACTATTTTGGGACTAAGAACATGTGTAAACATGAAACTTATTAGCAGAAATTTTATAAGTAAAGTTTTATCAATAGAATGTCCCAATGTAAATATGCTCGTAGAAAGTCATTCTCAATTATTCAAGGGAATAGGTTGTTTTGATAAACCATACAAAATTGAATTACAGGAATGTGCAGTTCCCAGAGCCGATCCACCTCGCCGAGTACCCATTGCGCTCTGCAAACCTTTAAAAAGTGAATTGGAACTAATGATTAAAGAAGATATTATTACAAAAGTAGATGGCCCGGCGGAGTGGGTCAACTCTATGGTAATTACTAAAAAAGCAAATAATAAATTAAGGATTTGTATTGACCCTCGTTACTTGAATAAATTTATTATTAGACATCATAAACAATTGCCAACGGTTGAAGATATTATGGACAAACTTTCAGGAGATAAATACTTTACAAAACTAGATTGTAATAGTGGGTTTTGGACAGTCAAATTGGATGCAGAGAGTTCAAAACTTTGCACTTTTTCTACGCCATTTGGCAATTATAAATATAAAAGATTACCATTTGGACTTTCTGTATCCACCGAAGCTTTTCAGGAACGTATGGAGGAATCATTCAGTGGTATTGAAGGGGTTGAATTTTACTGCGATGACTTGATTGTTCATGCAAATAATATAACTGATCATAATGAAAGGTTATTAAAGGTTTTTGAAGTAGCAAAAAAGTATAATGTAAAATTCAATAAAGATAAATCTAGATTTTTACAGAGTGAAATAAAATTTTTAGGCATGATTATAAATGGTGATGGGATCAAACCAGACCCTTCAAAAGTAACAGCTATTACAAATATCAAAATTATTAAGGATAAAAAAGAGTTAGAACGTTTTCTAGGTGTGACAAATTATTTATCCCGTTTTATAAATAATTATTCTACTATAACTGCACCACTAAGAGAACTATTAAAAAAGGATATTATATTACAATGGGATAAACCCCATGAAGATTCATTTAATAAATTAAAAGACATTATTTCACAAGCTCCCACATTAAAAATTTTTGACAACAATAAAGAAGTTACTATTTCTGTAGACTGCAGTAGTGAAGGTGTAGGTGCATGTATTATGCAAGAGGGACAACCAGTTGCTTATGCATCAAAAGCATTGACCGACTGTCAAAAAGGTTATGCTCAAGTAGAAAGAGAAATGTATGCAATAGTTTTTGGTTGTATGAAATTTCATAAATACATCTTAGGTCGACATGTTACTGTAGAAAGTGACCACTCAGCACTAGAGACATTATTTAAAAAACCTTTAAGTAAAGTACCAGTAAGACTTCAAAGAATGATGCTAAAAATACAAGGGTATGATATTCTTGTTAAATATGTCCCAGGTAAAAAAATGTTTATATCAGATTTTTTAAGTAGATCATACCTCCCAATAAACCACAAAGAATCAGATAAGTTTGATGAAGAATTAAACAAAGAAATAATTTGTCATGTAGAGATAGCATTGGAATGTCTTCCTATTTCTAAAAGGAAGAGAGATTTAATAAAAACAAAAACTAAAGAAGACAATACTCTTAATATTATAACAGATTATATAAAAAATGGTTGGCCAATCTCTAAAAATACCAGGCCCCTCAGAAAGTATTGCGAAAAAAAGTTTTTATATATGGGAGACTGGCCAGTTATAATGTTTTTCGAAAATATGATTATTTATAAGTAAAAATAAGTAAGTTCCAATTTCAAAATTTCCCTCCACATTTTTTGCGAGTTAATTCAAAGTATTGTGTCTCACTGAAATATGGATCTGCGCCGGGAACATTTTAGAGCTATGATTTTATACGATTTCAAGTGTCGCCTGAAACCGGATGAATCGTACGATAGACTTCAAATGGCATTCATGGATGAAGGTCCTTCCAAGGCAACCGTGTATCGTTGGTATAACGAATTCAAGCGCGGTCGACCAACTTTGGGGGATGACGAAAGAAGCGGTCGCCCTTTGACGGCTGTTACCGAAGAAAACGTGCTAGCAGTGAAAAATTTAATCCAAGACAATAGGCGAATTACATATCAGGAGATTCAACACATATTGAAGATTGGATCGGGAAGCGTTCACGAGATTCTACACAGCCATCTTCGCGTGAGGAGGATAGTATCACGCTGGGTGCCGCACAACCTCACCGATGCTCAGAAGCAGGCCCGGGTGGAATGGTGCCGTGATATGCTTAACAAATTTGAAGCAGGCTCGTCTCGGCGTGTTTACGACATCGTTACAGGTGATGAGTCCTGGATTTATCAATACGACCCAGAAACCAAGCGCCAGTCGACTGTTTGGGTGTTTCAAAATGAGCCAACGCCTACCAAAGTGAAGCGATCTAGAAGCGGGGGTAAGATTTTGATCGCTAGCTTTTTTAATTTGACTGGCCACTTGGTATCAATTCCCTTACGGGATCAAAGAAGCATTAATGCCGAATGGTATACTACCAAATGTTTGCCAGAAGTTTTCTCTGTTATAAGCAACAAGCGACCAAACACAGGGCTCCGCGGGCTACTGCTCCACCACGACAATGCACCTGCGCACACCGCACTCAAAACGAGGGACTTCCTGGACAGCACGCCAGTCAAACTCCTGGGTCACCCTCCTTACAGCCCTGATCTAGCACCGTGTGACTTCTTTTTATTCCCAAAAATAAAAAATCAGCTCAAAGGGATACAATTTTCGTCGCCGGAAGATGCGCTGGCTGCGTTCGAGCAGGCTGTAAACGAGGTGTCTGCGGCGGACTGGAAAAAGTGTTTTGAAAACTGGTTTAGGCGCATGAATCTTTGTATAGAGGCTGGTGGAAAGTACTTTGAAAAGATTTAATAAAAATATATGTACGTATAGAACAATTTTTTTTAGTTTCGCAAAACTTTCTGAGTGTCCCACGTACAGTGCCTGATAGTGTCAAACCCTTTTGGAATTTTAGATTTGATCTTTCTGTCATTGATGGTATAGTATGTAAAAATAATTTGCTGGTGATACCAATATCTCTACAAAAAATTATGTTACAACTAATTCATGAAGGACATTTTGGTATAAATACTTGTATCAATAGAGCCCGGAGTGTAATGTTTTGGCCTAATATTTCATCTCAGATTAAGGAAATGTGCCTAAGCTGTCAAACTTGTGCAACATACAGGAGCAATAATACTAAAGAACCTATACAATTTCATGAAATACCAGATTTACCATGGATAAAGTTGGGCTCGGACTTGTTTGAGTTTAATAAAGAGCATTATTTACTTGTAGTGGACTATTATAGTAAGTATATAGAAGTGGTTAAATTACACCAATTATCATCTAATATAGTAATTAAACACATGAAAGCTATAATGGCAAGACATGGTATTCCTCTTGAATTGGTCAGTGACAATGGTCCGCAATTTTCAAGTAAAGAATTTGGACAATTTGCCTTGGAATATGATTTTATACATACAACTTCTTCTCCAAATTACCCAAAATCGAATGGACTTGCTGAATCAAGCGTCAAAATAATTAAAAATATTTTCAAGAAATGTTATCATGACAGTTCTGATCCATATATAGCATTGTTAAACTTAAGGAACCAATGTAAGGGTGATTGTCCATCTCCTGCTAATTTGCTATTTAATAGAAATCTTAATATTAAGTATCCGGTGTCCAAAAAGTATCTACAACCACAAATCTCAAAGCGTAACAAATCATTGGACAAATTAAAACAACATAAAATTAAGCAGTATTACAATAGAAATGCAATAACTTTAAAAGAATGTTATCCAGGCCAACATGTTAGATTTAAAAAGAAGAGTGAAGATAAGTTTTGGAAACCCGGAAAAATAGTATCTAAGCTGACTGATCCTCGTTCATACATGATTGAGGATCAGTTGGGTAATACGTATCGCAGAAACAGGCAACACATCAATTATGATTATGGTTGTAGCACTGACATTAGTGATGATAGTCATAATGCAAATGTAAACAAATCAGAGTATATGTTAAGTGATGATGAGTCTGTGCACAATTTTAATGTTCCTATATCTCATGAATATTCTAATGAACCTGTATCTAATGATAATTCTAATATACCTGTATCTCATTATAATTCTAATTTACCTGTATCTCATCATTCTGAATCTATGAAACTAACAAGATCAGGAAGGCAGGTCAAACCTCCTATTCGTTATGGGTTTGATGATTAAGGAGGGGAATGTTGTGTGAATGTACCTTAACTCTATGAATGATAGAGGTTTGGTCTATGAAGCCTGCGGTAATGGGCAACACTGGGGCGGATATAGTCAGAGGTACCAACGGAGGCTAGGGGTAGAACCTCTGGGCTTAGAGCGTTAAGTTAATAGATCGATTATAAAGATGTATAAATAAAAGTGATTCATCATATTTACATTGTGTTTATTTAAATACGTAATATCATCATAAACATGGGGTTTTATAGACTCGTCTGACACACAATGTGACACAGTGCCTTGTGCAGATATTGACACACATGCTGGAGTGCCCCAAGTGCCCACACACTTGCACTTTGGAGGATCTAATGAACACCACTGACGCTGCTATTGGTGTGGCTGCCTACCTACTGGTCTGAAAATATCTAAAGAGATTGCCATTGACTCGAAAAGAAGAAGCGAATGCGAGCTTACCCAAATCTAATTTAGCAAATCAAGCGCTAACTAACACTTGATCTGCAACCAACCAATAAAAAAATAAAACAATCATTTTTATTGCCGTTGTCCTATCGGGCATCGTGGGAAAAACATTATTCATATAAAACGGGCATTCAAATATTCGTGCGGAAATTGATCCCCGACCCGTACCGTAACAGCCACTGTATAGTAGTCACAGAGGATCTTTGTGTCTCTGAAGTTGGCTTTGCGAACTATTGCGCAAGAAACAGTTTGTCATCGAGTATACTGCAGTAAGCGAGATAGGGCGATGCGACAAACGTAAGCGAGTGAAAGAGGCAGTTATACATTGCTATCTTCACCTTCAACATTGACACAAAATAGCAACTGTGCGGGGTCTTGCAGACTTCAGAGACACAAACATCCACTATGACTACCAGAGGCGGCTGTACTTTAAGTTCACTCGTGCGCTGAACTGCCAGATTTTAATAGGTTAACAAAAAAAATGCAAATGTTTAATAATATCTGATTAACGATCTATCCAATATTAACGAAATTATGACGAGCCAATTTAAGCTCTTTGCTAAAGTAATAAGACGTATAATGCTGTAAAAAAATATTCTCCGTGCGCTAGGCTAAAGCGCACGGCGAGTGCCCATACAACGTCTATGAGATCCGAGCGAAAACGCCTGGCGCGTGAGACAGAGATAGTTCAATAGAAAATGTACGGCAAAATATGACCACTCTCGTGCGCCGCCCCAGCGAACCGAAGATTACCGAGAGCGGGCGAGGTTTGACGAACGATATTTACCTTCGGGTCGAGTACCAACATTACGCGGGTGGGTAGTGAGGCGGGCGCGGGGTTTGTTTACTTTTTAGACAGTACGCGATTTGCAATTTTGCAGTTAATAGTTATTTCTATAATCTAATTTCTATTGTTTTTTTTTACTTTCTGAATTGTGGGACAGTGTGTGACTGTGTGTGAGATTTCGACACTAAATTGAATTAAAACGTTACTCAGAAACACCATGTCCCCGGACAGGTTAAATGCACTTTCTGTACTCATCATTGAAAAAAAATATTCAGTCAAAACCAGTTATTAAAAAATCGGCTTATCGATTTAATTTATAAAATATAAAAATACCAACTGTAGACAAAATGTTGTTATTTAAAATACAATCAATAGTCGCTCATCAGACCACAAAATGTTGAATTTTGGTCAAGTTGTACAACGACGTAACTAGATGGTGTTGGCGTCGAATTAGAAGTCGCTAGCGAAATGGTTTGCCGATTTACATAGGCTCCTGTGAATTAAAGTTAATTTAACTTGACTTCGAAATCCGGATTCTAATACACAGCGAGTCGGTGGGTGAAGTGAACTACTACTACTATGATCCACCAGCCGCCACTGATGACTACTATACTCGCCGAGTAATCAACTTAAGTTAATAATAATAATAATAAATAGGTAGCTCGGACCCTGTTCCCGATACCGGTGGGCCTCTATTTTCTATATTTTTAAATGTTTTTGTTTTTTAATTTATTTTATAAAAATATTTAAAAATGTACAAGATAAGAAATGTAATGAATAAAGGAGATAATAATAAAGCTTTATTTATTCCTTACACATAGTTTACATTAATTCTAAACATTATTTGTAGTGTTAGTATTATATTTATTCTAGTTTGTTAGTATAAATGTTATTAAACTGCGTTAACGCGTTTCGTAGTAAGGACCGCTTTAGCGGTGAAAGCCTCCTCCATTTCCTTCCATTTCGCTCTGTCTCTTGCCAGTCTACGCCAGGTATTTCCCACCGTGGCAATTATGTCATCACTCCATCTTATGAATGGCCTTCCTTTCCGTCTTTTCTTGTGAATAGGGTACCAATTAGTGACAATTCTGGACCATTTGTTCCCTGGAGATCTTTGGGCATGCCCAGCCTTAAGTTACTGGGTAGATAATATTTATCTCTTTTTAAGTGACAAGGATCTTTACTAGTACCTAGTAGAAGTGAATCTGCTAGTCCAGAAAAGTAACTATTGCCAACAATTGCTCGTTTCTGTTCCATCAGTGGCGCCGCACCTACAGCAGATTAAATTCTACTCATGAAAGACCTTTCAGATTTCTGACTGTTTTAAACCTTTGACAACTAAGCCCAGTTTCTGGAAATATAATGTTCGACTATCAAGCGTTATTTTATGATTTTCAA
Organism: Orthosia gothica; assembly: GCA_949775005.1. Taxonomy (NCBI): domain Eukaryota; kingdom Metazoa; phylum Arthropoda; class Insecta; order Lepidoptera; family Noctuidae; genus Orthosia; species Orthosia gothica. The sequence continues at coordinate 4,836,875 of OX459042.1, forward strand.
GCGTGCGTAGACTGCTGAGATTGGTTGAATGAATTTTCAAAAGCCAAACGGTTACTTGACTTACGTTTAATTTTTGACGCGAAGATAATAAAATTTCTCCCCAGAAATTGGGTGTTGGAAAATGACTACTAATATCAATCATCACAAAACCATTACCAATACTTAAACCTACACGATAAAATCAGTAACAAACATATCTGCTTACCCTCCAAACACACTAACCAGGATGGAACGTGCCGTGAATATTTTAGCCGAGCACATGAATCCGCCGCTGGCCGGTACATCACGTTTAGGTAATCAGTCATCGTGTGACAGATGCAGGCCCGGAATAGAATGCTGCACTGGCCTTGAGAACTGGTTTTAGACCTATGAAATTAGAGGAAAGTCTGAAAGAAACTAGCGAGAAGTGCCTACTAGAAACAGAAGTTAAAAAAACATTCTTATTCTTCTTCTTATTCTTCATCTTATTTTGTCACTTCATCACAATTCTGTAAAAGCTTAATTACAAGCTTTTATAGAAAAAACGCACGAGTAGATGTGAAAGCTCGCGAGAATGTTCGTAAGAAGTTGGCAGTACTATCGTCACAGCGATAATGTGTTTTATTACCACTAATTGTTTAAGTATATTCGTGTATTTATTGTATCATCATCATCTTATCTGCCGAAAGACGTCCACTGCTGGACATAGGCCTCCCCCAAGTGTCGCCACATTGACCGGTACCTTGCGTCCCGCATGCAGCGAATCCCCGCAACCTTCACCAGGTCATCGGTCCACCTGGTGGGAGGCCTTCCAACGCATCGTCTTCCGGTTCGCGGTCGCCACTCCAGAACTTTTCTGCCCCATCGGCCATCCGTTCTGCGAGCAATATGCCCTGCCCACTGCCACTTAAGTTTGGCAATTATTCGGGCTATGTCGGTAACCCTGGTTTTCTTGCGGATCTCTACATTTCTGATTCGATCACGCAAGGATACTCCGAGCATAGCCCTCTCCATTGCCCTTTGAGTGACTGTAAGCTTTCTGATAAGGCCCATTGTGAGCGACCACGTCTCAGAGCCATAGGTCATCACTGGCAACACACACTGGTCATAGACCTTCGTCTTGAGACACTGTGGTAAGTTGGACGAGAAGACACCGCGCAATTTCCCGAACGCTGCCCAGCCGAGTTGGATTCGACGGTTAACCTCTTTCTCGAAGTTGGCCCTACCCAACTGGATCTAATCTGGATCTGGATTTATTGTATGTATGTAAAGCTTTGTATTTGAATAAACCTACCTTAGGTATCGTGAATAACTTTAAATATAGCACCTACCACTATTTGTCTCTGCCAAAGGTCGATTGCTAGAAAAAGCCTTAGGCATTAAGTCCGCCTCTCTACGTTTGTGTGCATGAAGTATTAAATAAATAATTAAAGCATTGCTAAATTACTGGCTCAATATTCTGTACAATGCTTTTATTTGACATTTACAGGGTAACTTAACATTGACAATCTGTAAGGGATGCAATCATATTATAATAATCATAAGTACTCATGAATAAAAACAACTTTGGCAATAGGATCAACTGAAAAAATCACTTCAGACCACATTCACATTATTCACATAACATGTAAAGTGTTGCACTCTCTGAAAGATATTTTAAAGTCAAAGTTAGAGCATGAAATGTGTGTCCAAATATAATCAATAGTTAGGTAGATAGAGCTAATAACAGCATCGTTCGTACAGAAAATGAAATGAAGCCAAGAATGCTGGCTAAAAATAAAGAACATTGTTCTAAAAAGAAGGTATTCAATATAAAAGATCCAAGTTCACAATAAGACTGTACGAGTAGAAAAATAATATCAATACAATAGATTCATGTTGTCACAAAGAAGCCTTGAAACAACAAAACATCCTGGCATCCAATAACTTCTTCGAAAGCTTTATTTACTATACTTAGGTTTACGAGTAGATACACAACTTGCAGTATAAGAGAGCCTATACAGTGTGAGTTTTTAAGTGGGCATAGATGGCCAAATCCAAAACTAAGAGGAATAGCGGAAAAAACTCAAAAGAGTCACGAGGCCGATTTTGATTGAAAACTAAAACTACAACATTGAATTTTTGAAAATCAATATGCCTCGAATCGAACCAGTTGATTTTCAAAAAAAAATCTCTTGCTTTTTGTGTCAAATTTTTGAATAATTGGGTTATACTTTTATTAAATTATTATTATTTATTAGAGAGACTTATGATTTTTGTTTTTGTATATTTATCGGTAATGTAATTTAATTTAATTCGTGGATTGAGAATTTTGCTTTTGTGTTGTTTTAATGTTGGTATACTCGTATGCGAGTCGTAAATTATTTGTGTGTTGTTTTTCTGTTGTAAATGTAATAGTAATCATATAATTATTGACTCTCTGCTCGTGTTGGCTCACACTGTTAGTGCAGGGAGTAATTGAAATAAATTAATAATGGCAATACAAGGATTAATAGAAATTGAAGAACTGTCCAATTTCAGATATCCGTGTAAGCGCACGATTAGACAAAAAGTCATTCTTTCAAGCAATATCGAGAGCTGAAAAATATTTTCATTACATCTTATGAAGTAACGAGGTAACCAGTTTATTTTAAAATCATACTAAGCATCTTACACCTTCCTCAGAAAATTCCCAACGATAGCCTTGTACCTTACAGGCTTGGCAACAAAAAAGTTAAGAAAAACAATTCAAACACAAAATTAATATTGAAAACTGATAGAACCGAACTCCGTCGAAAGTTCGGTAAAATCAAAACATTATCGAATGCAAAACTCTGAAGTTTTAATGATGTAACAAGATATTTGTTGCAATTAGTAGAGAAAGGGCTACAGGCTCCCTTAAGTTTTGTAAGGGCCTTAAGTTGCAACTTTGGACCTTAGACTTGTAAGGACCTAAGAAGTTCTTAAGTTCTTATCCCTTTGGCAAGTTTGCAGAAATATTAATTGATAGTGGTCGCAATGTCAAAGTAACGAAATGTATTTATAAGGCATATATAATTGGAAACATCGGGAGAGGATGCCCTTCTAGTAGGACACTTACACACACCTTATTGGTGATTTTCTTCAGAAAGAAAAGGTGCTACTTAAAACAGGCGTGCGTGTATGACCAGATGCTCTATATATAGTACTTTCTACTGCTACTCGGACAGCTGTCATTTGCTACGTGCAGGTGGTCGGGCATGAAGGGCAGACAAGGAGGTGGGCCATATCTTGTGAAGGGGCCCCATAAAGTGTCACTTGACTACATTCATACAAACATTTGACCTCTACGTTTGTGTCTAGGTCTATGAAACCTCGGATGTGATTCTACAGCTTTTGGGTTTGCTCTATTAGATATTCTGAAAATAGTATCATATCTTCAGAATATCTTACTTCGGACCAATGAGTGCTTCCTAAGCGCGAGACATCTGATGGCATTATGAACTGATGGTTCCTTAAGATTTGTCTCGATATCAAAAGTGAAGTCTATATTTATTGAATTTTGTCCTTGAAAATGAACTGAACTGCACAGTTTATCATTATTATGCTGGGCATATAGTTCCCCAATCACCCAGAACAAATTGATACCCCGTCATGGCAAGCAATATGCATAAATTATTTGTTAAACTTTGCTGGCGTAGATCACTGACTTCTTTTCACGCCTTAGATATATACACGTATGAACGTCCACAAAGCTAAAAGAGAGTGTACGGATCGTAGTATATAGTGTTCTGTAGTTTCTGCCTGCCTACCCCTGTGGATAAAGGCGTGAGTTTATGTTATGTAACTATGTTAGTGATCACAATAACAAACATGGAAATACAACAAATATGCAAGGGCCAGAATACAGAAGACCCAGAGGGCTATGGAAAGGAGTATCCTGAATATAAGTCTGAAGGATAAGCAAAGGTCAGAAAAGATAAGAAAGAAAACCAAAGTTATAGATGCTCTCCAGCATATGAAACGACTGAAGTGGAAGTGGGCAGGTCACGTGGCAAGATTGACAGATGGAAGGTGGACAGAACTAGTCACAAATTGGCTGGGCCCAAGAGTCAAGAGAGCCAGAGGACGCTCTAGAGAACGTTGGATAGATGAAATAAAAAGAAATGCTGGAGAAGACTAGAAAAACTGGCGAAGACAAGAAAAACCTGGAAATTGTTGGAGGAGGCTTATACCCGCCAGGGGCCTTAACTAAAAAATATAATGTGTGTAAATTTTTGTGTACCTAATGTTAAGAAACTTTATGTACGTTAAGGAAATAAAAAGGTTTAATAATAATAATAAAAATAACTATGTTAGTTAACGTGGGTGAAATGACTAGCGGTAAAGTGCAAAGGTTTTGTGCAAATTTTCTGTTAGAATTTTAAGTCTATTTAATAGGCTTAGGCTTTTCCGAGCTAGAAATTGGAGTTTTCTCTGCAAACTAGTATTGAACTGTTAATATAGAACTAAAATTATTGTTGAAATCTAAATGTTTGTTCATTAATAACGCCTCAACGACTGAACTTCTATTTCGATTTCGAGAAAACTTAGCAGACTGGAAAACCTCTGTCCGTGGTTAATTTTTATCTCTACTGTTACTAGGATCCCCTAGGAAAAAATTTAGACATTTAAAATATCCGCAGGAGAAACAAGTTATCCGACATAGCCCGAAGAATTCCCAAACTGAAGTGGTAGTGGGCAGGGTACATTGCTTGAAAGAACGAAAAGAAAGAAAGAAAACATATTTAATTGCCACAAAACGACATACAAACCCCAAAACTAAACCCTTAACGATAGTGCTTGCAGAAAGGATTGTCGATGGAGGACCTGCTGGTTAAAGCTACGGGATCTGCTGGATGCGAGACGCACAGAACCGATCGATATGGTTACACTTGGGGGAGACTTCCACTGCTGGAAATAAGTGGGGGAGGCCTACGTCCAGCATTGGACGTCTTTTGGCTTAAATGAGGAATGGTATTGATAAAACCGTAGAATCTCTATGTCCATTGCTAAAATCATTGCTTCTATAACTCAAAAAGACAAAACTGAAGCCCAGTTCAAACTCCATTTCGACAATACCAAGAAATAGTAGCGACATCACAAACAACTATTTAAATCGGTATGTAAATCGTGCATCCTACCCGTCTGTCCGAGCCATTAGGTTGCCAATGGCGTGATGGGACGTATTACATCTTACAGTGAACGTTAGAAATTATCGTGCAATGCGAATCGTACCGTGAATATGTAATCGAATGACGTTTTATGAGTGCGTCTAGACGTTTGTTTATTTATAGAGGAGGTTTGTGTTGTGAGTTTGTCCACATGAGTTTCAATGTCAAAGTTATTTTTTTATTTTAAAGAATAATAACGGTTTCTACTGTCCATTTACAAAGGTAGATTGTTATGGAGAAACGGACAAGAAACTCTACACATAGACTTAAAAAAAAGTGTTTTAATATTTTTTTCGTTTTTATGTTTACAAACATTAATTCATACACGTGAAGACGATGCACCTAGTACAAGACTGCTATACTAAGTATAGGTATGAAATTGTACTAACAGGCACATTCATTAATTTAATAATTAGGAACATGGTACTCACACTCACAAATATTGCAAACATAGGTAATTTACCTTATTCCACAACAATGTAACAGTGTGGGAGACAATGCCTACAAAAAAAAACAATAAAATACTTAATTATGAATATAAAAATCAACCAACTGGATTTTATCTACACTAAAGATTGTCCTCAAGGAAAGCCGAGGAAAACGGAGTGTAGATATTAAAGCACCATACGCAGACCTTTGAAAGTCGTTACAGGTAGTCTTGACACCCAGTTAAGACTGGGTGTCAAGACTTTTGACTACCTGTAAAGACTTTGGTAAGCCAAAGGGCATCATTTTACTCACCCAAGACCTAACTGAGTTGACAAGATCACAGTAAGCAGCTGCTTCAAATAAAATCTTGATATTCAGCTGCATCTGATTATACTGGATGAGCCTGGCTGGAGGCTATAGTTTAGTCTCCACAGGGGAGACCAGTTAGTAAATTGTAGGATTTTACTGTAAGACGCGAAGTATTAAAAAAAGAAGTTATACTGGATGCTGACCGCGATTTAATTGGGCAAGGCAAAGCACATGATGGGGTTGATTCATCAGGAAAACGTCCTATTGTCATATGACATAACATCCTATTGGACCTACCAATGCAATTTGTCGAATGCCAAACCTTATTGCATGGTCAAGCTACGTATATCCACCTAGAGCTTATGGCCGATGTGAATATAATAGGTTCTGCCGCTGTGATATTACAAGCTTATTATTCTTGACAAAGGCAATTAACTACAGACCGTATGGACGTGTAAGGCTGGAAGCACACTGGCGACATCCACTCGCTTATTTCAACTTATTCAAAAGTTTAAGGCTAGATGCAGTATGCACGCCCGCAGAAATATGCTAAATATCTACATGAAGAAGGAACGTAACTACTCCTTCTTATCAAACTAGCTTTAAAAAAAATAATTATTATTAAAATAAAAAAACCCAATTGCTTAAAAAGCGAACTAAAAAGTTGTAAACAAGAAGAAAATCATGCTGTGTAGTCGGAGGATACATGTGGTTTTGGTCAGCCAGTTCCCGAATATGTGTATCCTCCTACTGCACAGCATGATTTTCTTCTTGCTTTTTGATGTTTTGAATTAACTTTTTTTATTTATAACTTTTTAGTTAACTTTTTTTTCGAATGATGTACATTTAAACATATTAGTGTTCTATATTTTTGAAATCACACACAACACACTACAAGATGGCTTTGGAAGAAAAAAAAAGGACCCACAATATGGCGCCCAAAAGCCGCTATATGTCTATTTTCAATTTTATAGTAGCCAGTGACACTCGAAAGGTCACACGACAATCGATTGACGTGAGAATCATCAAAATCGTCCAACGCGTTTGGTCTCTAGAACGCCACAAAGGAACAAATACAAAGACTGATAAACACATTAGCCTCCTTCGGCATTCGGGTAAAAAGAGATACTCATAGTTTATAAGAAACTAAACTAGCTTTTTCAGGATCTGCACTTTTTTCCGGGATAAAAACTAGCACATGACACTCAGCGAAGGTGCTAATGAAAATTTGCAATCGGATCCGTACTTCCAACCAGCTCTATCATACAAACAATCGTATAAACAGTTAAAATTATTGAGTTTTGCGTATTCAACAGTAATTATAAATTACATTATTTCGAGCTTTACCACTACACTATGTACTTTACTTATCCAACAACCAGCGACAATGCTCTATGCACAATCGAGACTTGCATACCAAGCAGAAAGCCTAGACGTCGTCTGTGTCCACAATCGGTATCATAAATCAATCAAGTGAATGGGAGTGTTACGTACAGTCAACAGCATGGATGAGTATCTATACAGCCAGGTCGTCAGAGTTTACCACACATTTTACTTAATAAAAATCTTAAATTAATTAATTTGCTGATTGACAAGGAACAGCCGAAATCATGAAAATATAGTTTATTATATAACGTCGGTGGAAAACGGAATTTTGAAAACGCATCCGAAAATTTGTTGCGCCGACCCCAAGTAACATAGGAAAAGGGCAAGAAGATATTATTAATAAATGAAATTAATAAAGAAAAAATTGTACCAAAAATTAACAGATTTATATTTTACAATTTGAATAGTCTATTAGTAATAATAATTCGATTTATAATTCCCATAACTACAACAACCATTTTCTACCGGAGTAGTAATTTTAAGAAAATATGAATACACTTTTCCTTTAGAACTTTGTGAAATATTTTTGTCACATAGGTCTGGAGGTAGCTTCAGTACCGCTCTGTGTGCGACCTCGAGTGGTTTTAATATAGTTTTCGCAGCACCACCCAATTACAACTGGTTGGTAGAAGAAGATACTTAGACAGGCGTTGGATGAACAAGATCTGTAAGCAATTTGTGATTCCTGCCTCTTTAACTAGGGTTAACTGTATCTTAAGAGACAGATTCGAGAAGATCATGATGATGATGAGAAAAACTATCACGGCTTGAAGTTATCCTTATCAATCAATTGTATTGGAGTGTTTCATCACGTACAGTCAACAGTATGCATGAGTATGCAGGCAGCTTAGTATCGCTAGTTTAAAGTAATGTTGTGCGTGGGTTAGATAGACAAATCTTTGGCATAAGCTAGTCTGTAGGTCGTGGGTTCGAGCCCAGGCAGGCGCTTTACTTTGTGTAAATTATGTCTTCACCACTGTTCTCAAAAACGGTGAAGGAAAACATCGTGAGGAAACCGGCATGTCCTAGAACCAAATATTCGAAGACATGTGACATCCACCAATGCGCACTGGGCCCGCGTGATGCATTACGGCCCATTCCCTCTCACAGAGAGGAGGCATGTGTCCCAGCAGTGGAAACATTAATAGGCTGATGATGAAGCTAGTTTGAATTCGACGTGTATTTATTTTTATCACACTTGCAATGTGCATAATTATATATTTGAATTTCATTTACACCTACTTCACTCGTACAAAAATTACATTTCATTAAATTTCTGATCGTGACATGAATTAATAAGGAACAATTGAAAGATACTTGAACACGCTGATAATGAAATGAAATCATCAATTTATTTATTTATTGACATTAAATGAGCACATTATCGTTACAGCTGAGTGGCTGACTAACTGTCACACCTTTTAAATTGATAGCAAGGATGACTGATTGATAAATATAATTTATTTTCATCATCTTAATTTATTATATCTATAGAATACCTACATTTTATTCTGTTTAAGCCCGGACTACGGTAAAACCTAAGATTTACCAGGTGTTACTGGTAAAAGAACGAAATGATGATAAGGAAACATATAAACATATTCGAACAAATAAACATATTTGATTTGATTTGATTTGATTTGAAGGTAAGGTGGTGAGTTTGGAGAGATGAAAGAAACGCGCGATTTATTACTGAACCAAATACATGAGTTCGAACAATATAAAGATAGTTTGATTACACACACAGATAAATCACATACATGCTTAGTACTCCGACTACATCGCTTATTTCGGGCTTTTGCCTGCAATCACACGGTAAATGTTAGGATTTACCTCAGAGACTTGTAAATATTGAATTATTTTTTATTTGTCATATGCTCGCGGTCGCGTTTGACCACTATCTCGCCTGATGTTAAATGATGATGTTGTCGACGTGGAACACACTATAATGTTACATAAAATCGAATTCATCGAAAAAAAACATGTAACATACATAATACCAACTTTAGTGAAGCTAATCAGGTCAGGCTTTAAATTGTTCTCTTCCTTTCGCATCATAGTGACATAGACATTACATTGGTTCAAACATTTACAATTCTCTGACATAAATCCTAAGATTTACCGTGTGATGCTTGGTAAAAGCGAGAAATTAGCAATTATCATAGATCATTTCGGGCTTTTAGTTGTCGAATCGTGGTCGCAGTGCCGCGTACTACCTGTCTGTGGCAGCCTTTACGCTTACTCAGCATTATCATCATCATCATCAGCCTTATAATGCTCCCACTGCTGGGACACAGGCATCCTCTCTGTGAGAGAGGTAGTGGGCCTTAATCCACCACACGGGTCCAGTGCGGATTGGTGGATGTCACATGTATTTAAATTTTTGGTTCTAAGACATGCCGGTTTCCTCACGATGTTTTCCTTCACCGTTTTAAGAGCAGTGGTGAAATAATTTACACAAAGAAAAGCGCCTGCATGACTGCGCCTAGTGAAAGCTGTTAATAAAAATAACCAATAAAGTAAATAAAAAATATAAATACGTGTTTTTTTTTACCTTTAAACGAACAATTCTTGTATATATATAATCTGAATCTCGAAAACGGCTCCAACGATTTTCTTGAAATTTAGTATACAGGGGGTTTCAGGGGCGATAAATCGATCTAGCTAGGTTTCATTTTTAGAAAACGTCGTTTTCTTTATTTTCCCAGGTACTGTATTTTAAAGCATCCAAATTTTGAAAATTTAGAGACGTTTGAAAGATAGTAAATACCTATGCATACCTTAGCAACGCCATCTATCGCATAGCTCACAAACTAAACAAATGATATTCATATAATTTACTCTTCCTGTACTTGTAGATGTTTCCGATATACTAGACTAGATATTTTAACTAGAAATGTTAATGTTTATGTCAGTCGGATGTTAGTCATCCAACTCATCCATCAATCATCAGTGAGTGTCGGTACTAGACTAGGACTATTATCTAGTGAATGCAACTTCATGCATCCGGTTCTGGGAAACGGGACGAAAGTAGGAAACTAGGTTCGGTGAACACGTTTCCGTACTTATTATTATATATTAGATGAACTTAATCAAAAAACAAAAAACATATATTTGCATAAACAAGGTGCAGAAGGTTCTGCCTTTAATTTCGGCGTGCAAATATAAAATAAAGTTACAAATCTTATTTAAATTTTTTATTGATTTTGATCATAATCATGCAGTCACTAAACAGATAAGCCCATTAAAATTGTATTATTGAATTAAATAAATGTCAATATATATGAAAATAACCAAATGAAAAATAATAACATCATAATTTAAAATTACCGTGCAATTTACAAAAACTTATAATTTATAATCCAAAAACTCATGAACACTATAAAAGCATTTTTTTATTATCATAGGTATGTTCTCATTGTCTCCAAAAACATAACCCTCCTTCTGCAGTCGGGTAAAAATTTAAGGAGTGCTACCTTCGCACCAAGGATTTATGTTTTGTTTCACCAACAGCTGAATAGCTCTGTAATACGTGCAATAATGGTAAACAATAATAGTATGTACTTTCTAAGTTAAGAAGGAAAACATCGTGAGGAAACCAGCAGCCTTATTGCGTAATGAATTCGGCAAGGCAAAGGGCAAAGAGTATGAAAAATCGACCAATCACTTAGACGGAAATCCACATCGCGCCTTTCATCTCGCATGCACCTTTTTACGATTAGTTTGACAATTTATTTGCCTAAAGTTATTATGTACCCCAAGGAAACACACAGGTATACCTCCGCACCCATAACTTGTTTAAATATGTTGTGAAATTATGTTTATACGAGAAAATGTGAAACAAACGCGGACGATGTCGCGGGTAAAGCGCTAGTAAATAACCTGGTGAAGTGACAGTTCAAGGGAGTGAGCTAACACGCAAGCTACGCATGAAGCGATTCCCAAAAAACCGTAATATATTTCATAAACCGTACAATTAATTCCACATAAAACTGAGTATGACGTAACATATAATTGTCCCAAACTATATATTATAATCGCAAAAGTGTGTCGGTTTGTCTGTTATGTTTTCACGTCTAAACCGCTGATCGGATTTTGTTGATACTTTGCACCATACTTTTCATTCTGGTAGTATCTTCATAGGACAGTAAAACACTATACAAGGGCGAAGCAGCGGGCTATATTTCCTACTACTGTTAAACACGTGGAAGTTTGTGAGGATGGATGAATGTTGGTTACCCTTTTACGCAAAAACTACTTAACGGATTTTGATGAAACTTTACAGAAAAATAGTTTATACATCAGAACAACTGTGGTATTTATTCAAGATCTACTTACGTTTCATAACACTCCACAAACCGTCTTCATAACTTTTGATATTGTATCAATTTTTGTAACATTTTATAAGTATTCTTTGATATTCTTATTACCTGTAAAGGATATTTTTAGTTATTTCTGGTTGATTTATATTCTCTTTTTATTAACGTGGCTTACGTATAGCTCCACTGAGTTATACGTAACGTTACACAACACAGGCTAATTCATAAGGATATTTTGTATAAGTGTGTAGTAATGGCAAGTGGGCGAAGCCGCGGCCAGCAGCTCGTATATAAATAATACAAACATGAATAATAGTTAGTCGGCACGCCGTCACAGAGTTAGCGTGACAGAAACTCTTAGTTAAATTATACGGGTGCGGTTAATTCTTCAGTCATAGCCGGTTTTTAACTCGCTTTCTATGTCTCTTGGTGACGAGCAGGGCGGGAACTAATGAGTACTTTGTTAAACACGCTAATCTTGGCTGGGGAAGATTCCTAGAAATCATCCAAAACATAACTGGAAAGCGACCATCAGACAAGCAATAAAGTTAGTTCCTGCGAAGCGCGGATTTTGTTTTGAAATTCGAAGAGCTGATGAGAGTGATTTCAGAAAGCATTTTGTTCATGAATTAAACTACAAAAAAAATAATTCATTAAAAAAAAAATTTCAACAAGCTTTTTTCGTATTCTTCTCAGCAAACACTTGCATTTGATACCCATATCATGGCAGTGCATAAAAAATAACTAGTCCGCCATCTTGGGCCGTCCGCCATATTGGATATAGAAAGACGTCACTTAGGCGCACGGTTGGCGCAGTGGTTGAGCGATTGACTGCTGCGCTGCGTGTCGCGAGTTCGATTCCCGCACGGAACAAATATTTGTATGACCTACAGATAGTTGTTCCGGCTCTGGGTGTTGTGTATGTGAGTTTAAATGTTTGTAAACGCACCCACGATACAGGAAGAAATTCCTAGTGTGGGGCAACGTTTTTAAAAAAAAATAAAAAAAAAAAAAAAAAAAAAGCTAACCATGCATTGTCATTCAAACTAAACGTGTATGCAAAATTTCATCTTAATCAGTGTAAGGATAACTGCTTTAAAAATCAGTTGTAAGATTTGACCCGAACCACGGGGTCTCATTGCTAAGAGAGAATATTTGGTTCAAATAAATCTCACTAGATGGCGCGACATGTACACAAAAAACAATAAAATGTGTGTAAAATTAACATTTTCTGGAATTGAACATAAAAATTGTATGTTCTTGTTTAATCAACTCTCCTAAGTACAAAATTATGGCATATTGGGCTCTTAATTCACATTTCAAAGATTATTTGAACGGATCATTTAAAATTGTTCCCAGTAGATGGCGCATTTTTAAATTACTGAGGCATTCCACTCGATTGTTAAAATTTGCATTGTAACGCTTTTAGTTGCAAAAAAAACTGTAAAAACGTGCAAAAAAATACTATAAAACGAACCTTCACTGTATTTAAAGAAAAAAATATTCACGAACCTAGTAAACCCTTTTACTTGCAAGCCGCTGCTAACACCATCTATTGCCGTGAAACGGGATCGAACGCGATTGATGTCCTTACAAAAATAAGAAGATTAAGCAGATGAAAAACGCTAGTTACGTCGGCACGGTTTCTTTGTATGGGATGAGGCATCTGTATGCTAGTATTATATTATCTGTGCCCGAACACACTTACTTATTACATACGAGTATATTGCAGTTTAAATAAAAGCTTGTAAATATAATACCAGCCTGTAACTGTCCCATTGCAAAGGGGCAAAGGCCTCTTTTCTCACACAGATCTGTACAAAAGTTTTATAAAGATCCTTTCTCAACAATTACGGAGACTATCTTACACTTTAACCAAAGTGACATTGTTCCATCGGGAAAGATTACTAAAAAGTACAAAATGTACAAGTATGAAATGTCAAGGTCAATCTCAAATATTTTGAAGTTTTCGTGAATATGACTGATTTAATATCATTTAGTCTGAAGCCTCTTACCATAATCGTGTAAAACGGAGCGACAACCATAATAATATGACCACCACACCCCAGTTTTAAAGGTCACCACGACTTTTTGGTGATTAATTTAAACATGAAATTAATACCGGTCCTTAAACATATGAAACCAATAATACTTATGAGCTCACCCACTCGTCTTCATAAGCAGAGTCACATTTCTTCAGCAAACTGAAAACACATGTTTCCTTTATTTGGGCAACGTTTTATAAACAAATGTCCACTGATTCATTGCGCGTGTGATTCGCGGTGTGTGGCCCAAAATAAAAGCGGTCGGCGGAGTGGAAATACTGAATTACTTACAGCCTTAACCCGTTTTTGTAGGTTTTTATCAAAAAGAGAAAGAGTTTTCACCATCAGATGAGTGCTTCCTCTTACCTACATACAAAAAAAATAAGTCATTATACAATTAGGTAGGTATTAGGTAGCATTTATTAAGTTTATATTTAACTTCGAACCAAGAGACAACTCAGAAACAAGAAGGAATTCATATCGGAGGACACAAAGCATTTTTTTTCTCTGTTACTAGTGGTTAAGAGTGTAAGGCTGTGGAACTTTGTCTAGCTGTGGTACAATATATGTCAGATCTAATTCCCTATTAAAATTATACTGAAATACACTAGGTTTTTTCTATAATTGTAGCTTTGTTTTATTAGATTCTAATTAATCTGTCCAGCTATACTTAAAGCGCAGATAACCCTGAGTAGCTGATTTTAAAATGAGAATCACGTCTAAACGGCTTGTCGTAATTTTTTGGCAAAAATACATGTTACATTAGACCATTTTCTTAATAATTTGAGTTAAGAACATTTATTTTTTTATTCGTATAACATAGTGTAATTAATTTGTAAAGTTGTGTCTAACACGGACAAAAAAAACGACAATCGCACCAAAACCACTGGGCATATTTTAATGAAATTGACACCATCTCAAAGACAATTTAGATATCTACATTTTGATCCAAAGCTTTTTTTAAGTCATAGAACAATAAGGAAAGAACAAAAAACTGAAACGAGTGCCCGTTTTGTTCCCTCAAGGTAGTTGGTAACTGTCGTCGTCTTAAATAAAATTGTAAACGACAAAACCGCTACCTCCTAACACCTGTACCACGCCCCCTCTTCCCTATTCGGTCCACAAGGCCGCTTCAGTTGCGTAATCGAATATTTCGAGTTGAGATCCGTCGACTAATAACGATGACAACATGCATCGTTTACGTGACGATCTCGACTCGAATAAGGAATAATATCGTAAAAGTGATTTATAAGATGGCACCCACTCACTGGACCGTGAGATGTTAGTTGGGTGAGAAAGAACGGTGATTAATTTAAAGTATTTGTATGTTTTGAATGTCTTTGTTACTTCTGCCAAAGGTGAGGTTTGGGTGTGATTCTCATGAAGTTGAAAGTTGATTGATGTTATTTCAGTAAAAAATATACAGGTCTAGACCAAAGGACAAAGAGCCTTCACTGTCTGAAATGATAACTCAAAGATATTATAAAGGTTGCCAGCCTGCCAGGGATAGGTATCCATGTAATTTTAAATGTTCGATTATTTTATTATTGACAACGGTTCACGAGAGCAGTGGTGGCTCAGTGGTATCAGCTGCGACTTACAACTTGTGGGTCGTGGGTTCGAAACCCGGCAGGCGCTTTACTTTGTGTAAATTATTTCATCACCACTGCTCTCAAAACGGTGAAGAAAAACATCGTGAGGAAACCGGTATGCCTTAGAACCAAAAATTCGAAGACATGTGACATCCACCAACCCGCAGTGAGCACGCGTGGTGGATAACGGCCCATACCTTATCCCAGAAAGGAGGCCTGTGTCCCAGCAGTGGGAACATTATAAGGCTGATGATTATGATGATGATGAAAGGTTCAATCAAAAGTGTGCAACACGACAAAACGTTTTCATATAAATTGTTCTTACATCGTTCAACAGAAACAGCTATTTTCATGAAAACTATTCTGGCGTCGCATCTGCCTGCGCAGACCTTAATTATTTTATAAAAGCTTCATTCTATCGGCTAAAATTAAGTCCCGCGCAAAAAAATCATCAAGAACTAACAGAAAAACCCGCTCATCTGGACAGAGCTTTAAAATAATTGGCCAGTACTAATGAATGCATCACTCACAACTAATGTTCTGAGCGACAGCGCATTTATTTTAACGAATTCATAATTATTTCACTCATTAATATTTTGATGATTTATTTATTTACAGTGGCTTTGCTTTTATAAAATTAAGACCCAGATCTTAATCAAGTTGTCCGTTATTTTAGAATGATAGTAATAGCGGTTCTTACACTCTCCCGCGAATTATCCCGCAGAAAAGGTGCATTTTATTGAGATAAAAGTTTTAAAGAGGCAATTTTTCGGTGACATTGATATTTTCGCTAATGCCTTGAACGGGGCAGTAATTTTCAAAATATCTCTCTGATAATATTTCAAGTTTTCCTCCGGGAATTTATTAACCTTGCATTTTATTCGATTAGTATGTTCGTATATTAGCGATAAATCCATTGGTCAATAGCGAGAATTGGCGGTAGTTCAATATTTGTACGAACCAGTGTTAAATGTTAATATGTTCAACAAATAATTTTATTTGTCCACATTATGTGTAGGTGGAATTTCAAAGACATGTTAGCATTGTGATGTTCTGTTTTTTTGCGAAGTAAAAAAGATATAGGTACTGCATGTCTGCATATTACTAAAGATGTATGCTTTTGCGTTAAAGCATCCGCATACAGGCATGACGTGACAATGCTACAACACGTTTTCCTGGCAATTGTTCCAAAATTTTACGACTGATAAAACAACTTCTGTAAAAACGCCTTGTCCTATTGTTGTCGCATTATCGTATTGACATCTGTCTGTGCGAGCCTTTAAACTAAAAAAAGTCTCATTGCAATAGCAAAGCTCGCCAATAAATAGTAAATTTACAGGCATCGCAGGCAACGGTGAAGAAAAACAACGTGAGGAAACCTGGACTTATATAGTTAATGTAAATCTGAAATAGTTAAGTCAGAGGCCTGTGGGGTTCCCAGACACGTCTTAATTATCTTTGATACCAGATGTGGCCACATCCTCACATGATAAGAAGCACAGGTACATCATAAGGACATAATAGCGAGGCGTTTCATTTTCATTCACCTCTACGTTAGAGCAGGGGTCACCAATTACTTTAATTTAGGGCCCGTTTCTTAAAAATAATATGATCGTCGCGTCGCGGTCTGCAAGGATTAAAAGCAAGTAACCCCCCACCCCACACCCGTCCCGTCTTTACATTGTCACGTGTATTTCTAACCCCCGCCGGAAAAAGAGGGGTCTTATAAGTTTCACGTGAGTTGCTGTATGTCTGTGTATCTGTTTGTCTGTCTGTGGCATCATAACGCCTAAACGGATGAACCGATTTTGATTTTTTTTGTTTGTTAGGTGATTTTGTCGCGAGTATTCTTAGTTATGTTTGAATAAAATCGGTTCAGCCGTTCAAAAGTTATGGGCGTTTTACTCTTTGAATCGGGGTGGTTCCGCAAGTTAAAAGTGTCGAGGGTTTTTTAAATGTTGAAATTTCACTTGTAGTTTATTAAAATTGAAATAATATACTACTAAAAAGGTAGTAATGTCATTTTTTGCCTTGAAAAGTTTGAACTAAAGTTGGTGCAGGCTATTGTAGGATGTTCATCGATAAGTCTACTCCGAAATTTTATTGCACTGTTTGTGTTATGGTCCACATATATAATAAGTCGGAGGTCCGGATCCGGATCGCGGTCCGCCTTTTGGTGACCCCTGCTTTAGAGGAATGTAGACGTGACTCCGATTTTCTAAATAAATGTATCTACACTTGTTTTTAATCTATGTTAATGTCTTTATTTATTTAATTAAGGACAAACTGGACTCAATAATAGAGATTCGGTCAAGATTGCATATGATTAGTTTCCTAATTACATATTAACGTATTCTGTGTAATCACTGTAATTACACATTGTGCATAAGTAATGCCTCTTCTCTGTACTTGATTGATGAATCAGATAGTTTCTGAATCCATGGCACATACCTTCATTATGTAAATGTAAGGATGACTAGACTTCTTATTAGCAGTAAAGCAGGCTGATCTTGAGCTGAATATTACGTCTGTGGGCTGCGGCTGCACTGTTGACGGGGTTCTTTTTTACCCGACTGCCGAAGGAGGGTAATGTGTTTATCAGTCTATGTATGCATGTTTGTATGTATGTTTGTTCCTATATGGCGTTCTAGAGACCAAACGCGTTGGCCGATTTTGATGATTCTTACGTCAATCGATTCGTCTGACACCGCGAGTGTCACTGGCTACATTAAAATTGCAAAATAGAAAAATAGCGGATTTTGGGCGCCTTAAATTGTGAGGGACCAATTTTTTTTTTCTTCCAAGCCCATCGTGTGTGGTAAAAAATTAAGGGTTTTAAGAGGTGATTACAAAAATATAAAACACTTATATATATATATAAATGTACCTAATTCTAAAAAAAATTACTAAAAAGATGTAATTTTTTTTTTTTTACAAAAAATGATGATTTTCTTCTTGTTTACGTCTTTTTTGTTGGCTTTTAAAGCATTCGGGTTTTTTGTTATTTTTGACAAGCTTTTATTTAATTTGCAATGTATGTATGTAATTGTGTTCGAGTCAAATCTTGCAACTGAATTTTAAAGCAGTTATCCTCCAACGATTAAGGTGAAATCTTGCATACACGTTTAGTTTAGATGACAATGCATGGTTAGCTAAGTGACGTCATTCTAAATCTAATATGGCGGACGGCCCAAACGGACTAGTTATTTTTAGGGTTCCGTACCCAAAGGGTAAAAACGGGACCCTATTACTGAGACTCCGCGGTCCGTCTGTCTGTCTGTCTGTCTGTCTGTCTGTCTGTCTGTCTGTCTGTCTGTCTGTCACCAGGCTGTATCTCATGAACCGTGATAGCTAGACAGTTGAAATTTTCACAGGAGATGTATATCTGTTGCCGCTACAACAACAAATACTAAAAACCAAATAAAATAAATATTTAAGGGGGGCTCCCATACAACAAACGTGATTTTTTTGCCGTTTTTTACGAAAATGGTACGGAACCCTTCGTGCGCGAGTCCGACTCGCACTTGGCCGGTTTTTTGTGCACTGCCATGATATGGGTAAGGATTAGCTGGGAAGACGTAAAAAGCTTGTTTTGATTTTTTTATGAATAATTTTATTCTATCTTTCTTCATTTTATAAACGAAAATACTTATGTGCACTAGACTATCATTTTGGTTAATTCATGTAGCTAAATTTGATACATTATTTTTACTTTTATAATACAAACTTTTTCGTATGCCTCTTAGCAAACCCTTGCATTTAATACCCGTACATTGGGGGTGCATACAAAATACCAAGGCAATCTTTGAGATCCGCCATATTGGATTTAGAATGATCTCTCATATATTTGGTATCTCAGGTCTGGATGGGAGGGTGTTGGATTTAGACTGATCTCTCATATATTAGGTCTCTTATATTACGTATATCAAAACGTGCATTTTCTTCCAAATCAAAACGTTTATGAAAAAATTCATGTCAATTGGATAACTGTTTTAAAATTCCAAAAACATTTAACCCATACATATATGTCATGGACCAAGTGCTTTTTTATTATCTATATGCTCGCGCTTGACCACGATCTCACCTGATGGTGAGCGATGATGTGGTCGATGGCACTATGTAATACCCGGGCATTTTGAACCAAGTCAAGTCAAATCGGGCAATGTAATGAATACTGATTTAAACTTCATTATGAATATTACTACGTTACTGTCGGGCAATTCGATAATTATTATTCAATAAAAGTGAGTACCAAATTTTTTTCAAGACTACGGCAAGTTCATCTTGGAAACTATCTGGATGCGAGACGCACGGGAGGTCGGTCAATGTGGCGACACTTGTTGGGGGAAACCTATGTTCAGCGGTGGACGTCTTTCGGCTGAAATGATGATGATCATGATGATGGAATCTATCTTAGATGGGTCCGCACAAAATAGGTCGGTCCGAAAACGGACCGTGGTCCGCCATTTGTTAACCCCTGTCTAGACAAAATGTAATTCTACCAGCGAAGGCGATGGTCGTATCTAATGCTAAAATGTAAGGGATTCGAATACGGTACATTCTGCGTCAGATCCTTGGTCACATGACATTTTTGATATTTTACCAATCGCTATCACAAATGAGTCTATGTTAGTCTTTGAATCAAAAGTAGTTCCTCACATTAGTTCCTACAAAAACTAAAGTGTTTGTGGAATTCTTTGAACCCCGCACTTGTATACAGAAGGTAAGTATCAAAGTGGAGCAAGTTCTACAGAATCTGTCACATTCCTTTGCACTTGCAAGGAACCAGGTTGTATGTTTTGAATACTTAATTATAAGTTCTGCATACTTGCTACAAGTGCTAAAAATAAGTTGGTTTGTGACGGAAACACGAAACTATTTTATTATAAGCTTATAAACGGTTTTATTTAGCTTGCCCTGTTTTTAGGTCAAATTAAGTCATTGTTTTTTTTTATTAATTTGCATTGTATGTAGGTATGTTCAGCTCAAATATTGCAACTAAATATCAAAGCAGTTATCCTCCGCCGATTAAGATGAAATTTAGCATACATGGTTGATTAAGACAACAAATTAATTTTTCTTTTTTTTATCGTCGTTGACAATGTACGGCTAGCTAAAAAGCTAATTAAAAAAAGTTGTTTTGAATGGGAAAAATATTAGAATTTAAGTAAGTTATTTTAACAAGTTATTTAGTAACGAGTTAGTTAAGTCATTTCAAGTTATATAATTAAAAAGCCTGTTTTTTTTTTAAACCGTGATGTATTTATTTTCTGAAAATATTTCCGATAGTTTATCTACTTATTTTATCATTTATGTTCACACAATATATAGCACACAGCGAAAAGACAATCTATGAAATATTTGTTAATCTTTAGAAGTCTACTGAAATCTTTCTAATATTAAAATGTGAGATTGTAAGAATCATCTATAAGTACTCACAAAGTAGGTAGCACGCAAAAACTGGGCACTGAACGGATTCTGATAAAATTGTACAGTTATTATTGTCAGCTTCTTATATGAGATAGTGGTCAAGCACGAGCCTCATCATCATCTTCCTGTCCTTGTCCATTATTACTTAGGGTCGGTGCAACACGTTTTCTTCTTCCATACCGTCCTGTCCCTCGTCACGCTATCACTGACTCCCTTTTCTGTATACTTCTGACTACCAGTAACGAGTGTCAAAGATCTTCATATAACAGCTGGGACCAACGGCTTAACGTGCTTTCCGAGGCACGGAGGAAACTCGGTATGTTGCAATGGTCACCCATCGACGGCCCTACCTCGTCAAGCGTTGCTTAACCTTGATGATCGACCAGTGCGGCTGTTATTATTTAGCCACGAGCTCCACCTCCTGATCCATACAATACGACAGGTCTATAATCACGAACTTGTCACGTATCAAGAATAATATTAAAAATATATCAGTATAACACAAAAGCTATTTCAGTATGTTTGTATGTTTTGTTACTTCTTCGCGCTCAAACGGCTGGATGGATCTGGATGAAATTTGGTACAGAGATAGATTAGGAAAGCACACAGAATACTTTTTATGAATTCGCTCGGGATAATTTCCGACTTTCACGCGGCAGAAGCTAGTAATTTATAAAGATAGAAGTACTAATTTTACGCAAGATAGTATTTAAAGAACATTCATACATTTTAAGTAGGTACCAAAAGTTGATGCACTCTCTTTTTGAGGAGAAGAAGATTTCTGGTAATTTCTTGTAATATCCTTGTAAAACTTTTATCGTTCTTGTTGGTGAAACTTTGACAAAGTCCCAAATGATAGTTGGCGATTGTCCCGCCATCTAACGAGTGCCATTATGACTAAGAATACGAATGAATTCATTAAAAACCTTATTAAAGTATGCGCTTAGCATTGAAATTCAGAGCTTGCTTCGAGCAAACACGTAGCTGGTAACACGAGGCTACTAGGTCCCGTTTTTACCCTTTGGGTACGGAACAATAAAACCAATTTCTAGATCATGATTTGCTCACATTGTTCCTGCCAAGCCAAAACATACCACGTTACATCATCCCTGTATTCCTCAAAGTGTTAGGCAGAGATGTACTTCCAGGGCAGGCTGTTACTGATAAAATCTAGACGGAAGCACCTGAATATATATTATCCAATCCGGGAGTCAAGCTCAGCCTCATGCTTGCCTCGTGTTCGCGGATAACAAATCAACGAAGCTGTTAAAAATACCATGAATTTAAAAAATATCATTAATAACCATGCCATTTTTAAAAGAACAATCATCAATCAAAACTTAATAAGGAGCAATGATTAATGTTGTTTTTCTCAACAAAATCTTATTACGACTCTAATAGCAATCAAACGTAAAATCGCACGGATTTACAATCGCAATAAACTTGTTCCAATCTTATAACGGTTTGATACAAAGCAGTATAAGAATGTTATATTACTTCCTTGTATTATAAATGAGAATGTTTGTATGCTGCATGGATCTGGAGGAGCTTTGGCACTCGGGCAGACCATGTTCTAAAAGCCAGAAAATAGGCTTAAGTCTTTGTTCATCTCCTTTTGAAGAAACTCCTATCCACACCACTCAAATTGACTTCGTTGCCATGATAACCAAAAAAGAACCCTCGATTATTTCAATAAATAACAAGTAAATTGTAAAACTGATTGAGTTGAGATCGATAAAATTACTTATTATGTATAAAGACATTTTCCAAAAAAATATCCTAACAGTATAACTTTTTTATCATCCTAATATAATAGGATAACTTTATTACTATCCTAATACGATATCTTTTTTTATTATTCTAATAGGATAACTTTTTATCATCCTAATAGGATAACTTTTTTTAATATCCTAATACTTAGGATAACTTTTTTATAATCTTAATAGGATAACTTTATTATTATCCTAATACGATAATTTTTTTATTATCCTAATAGGATAACTTTTTTTATTATTCTAATTCTTAGGATAACTTTTTATAATCCTAATAGGATAACTATTGCCCGGTATTACGACAGTGGTAGAATAGAATAGCATATACTTTACTGCACACCAAAAAATTAAACATAAATAATAAAATAGGTATGTACAAAGGCGGTCTTATCGTTGACAGCGATATCTACCAGACAACCTTTAGTAGTGGTGTAATTTTTAAGTTTCACGCAGCTGAAGTCACTGGCAAAGTTAGTTAGTAAAAGAAAAACAAAGTTTCCTGTGCAGTGAAAATCAAGTTGCTGTTAAGTTTTCTTGCACCTGTCAAACGAAATAGGTCACTACAGAATGCCTGGTGCTGTTAGCAACTTGTTAGGACTCCATCTTTGATGTTCATTTATAGGTAATTGGTATTCAAATATACTTCACTGCTCAAAAGAAACGATGTAGAGTTAAATGTTTATAAAATAGCACGGATTTGAACGCTTTTACACTAATAGATTGAACCTGGATAATAAAATAAATGTTTTTTTCGCATTACTTCAAAACGTCTGTATCGATTTAGCATGAAAATAAGCAACATGAAAAAGTGAGGAAAACATTTGACCAGGAAGGGCATTAATCAGGCTAGCAAACAAAAATACGGTTTAAGTTAAGAAAAATTGCCCGGAAAATTGGAAAATTCGAAAATAAATTAAATGATTTTTGCCTTTGTTGAAGCAAATTCTACAGATTATTTTCTCTTACTTTATAAGTTACGTTACGTTTAGCTTACGTTGATACCTCCTTAGCATGAAGGTATAGATAAAGATGGAGAACACTTCGAATACCTACTTGAAGCAAAACCTATGTATCACTATATCGCTGTCTGTGGGCAGACCCTCTCTGTCTAAGTAGGGTACTATAGTCCACACTAGAAAGAAAGGTCGGCCCACAGAAAGACGTAGGTATTTGCCTCAAGATTTTGTTCCAAGTGTGGCCTCCATCTTTACCTTTAACTTCATGCTCCTTAGTAACTCAAAGGTTAACTGGTAGAAAAAGTCTAGTTCGCGCTACTACACATACAGTTTTAATAAATATTATTTTTGGCATCGCTTTGATATACAATTTGTCAAACAAATCGGTACGCATTCAGCTGGAGACATTTTAAACCGTTTGAATGCAATTTGGGTCGTCACATTTTTTTAACAGTTTTCAATTTTTTTTAATGCTAACCCGTTTTAGAAAGCAAATATCGGAATAGTTAAAAAATGGCAGACCGTTTTTCTGCATAATGTTTTGGTGTTACCGAGTAACTACCTAACAGAAAATATCAGTTCAATGTTAAACAAATATTTGAATTCGACTCGACTCAACTCCTTGTGTGTCCTTCTGACAATTCAAAAGTGCCTGTTAATGTTTTGAGTTTGAATGGAAGAATTATCTCCTAGAACCGCATCAATGCCTTGTATCAGGTGGGATATAGCAATCTCTACCCTGGGGCTCTACACAAAGTGAAAGTGATTTCTATCAGCGTGAAAGATTGTCGAAAGTTCAAGTTTTTTGAAAATAGTTTCGAAGGTTTCGGTAAACCAAACACTGATGGCGTCATCTGGCGGTTGTTAGACGTAACAATCAGTGAAGTTAAAGCTTGC
Source organism: Orthosia gothica (assembly GCA_949775005.1). Lineage (NCBI taxonomy): Eukaryota > Metazoa > Arthropoda > Insecta > Lepidoptera > Noctuidae > Orthosia > Orthosia gothica. Next base: position 4,861,160 of record OX459042.1, read on the forward strand.
GGTCGCAATAGCTTCACATGAAAACCTTATCTTACGTTAAAACAGTAAGCCAGTCGTCAAGGTTGATTTGCTAGGTAACTGTAAGTATTTGTACTAACCAATTTGCTGAACTTTCATAATCATTCTAGTATTCGTTCTATTAGTTTAAAACGTTAATTTTATTGGAATATTTGTATCCAATTGCCTAAAACCACTCTTTTTTAACCAAAGCATATAAAAGTACTTTATTTCATAACGACACCAAAGCGATACACAATGTTTACTTAGAATGAGAAAATATTGAAACTTGAAAGTCACCAGCCCCCAGGGCACTGTAAAAGTGAAATAGTTTATGTTCCGCGTCAGACTATCAATCCAAATAGCTTTTGCAAGTCTGTTTAGATCAATTTTACAGAATGTAGCTTTATTCTAGTAGGAAAAAATCTTTAAAGAAATAAGTCATGTTTTAAGGACGAAAACCTAAAATAAAAACTATGTGTAGGTAGTACCTGATGTCTGTCCTTTCTCACAACTTCAGTCCCGTGACAAGATCATGTATAATTTTACCGGGACAAAAAGTAGCTTATGACAATCACGAAGATTATGAAAGAATTTGTGTATGGCAACTTGGAAAGTCAAAAACTATAAAACTGAAAATTCTTATGAAAAATAGCAGCGTGAAGCAATTAAGAACATGAACAGGTTTTATGAAATTTTACTCGTGGAAAATGTTATTTAGGTACCTATATAGTTATTTTGTATTCAGCCAAGGCATTTGTTTTCGAATGCTTTGTTACAACATGCCTTTCAACGAGGCTGTATGATGTATGCAGCTTCGTAGATGTAGTAATGTCGTTCATTTCGTGACTAGAATACCTAATAAAATCGATATTGCAGCTCCGAACATTAAATAATTCATACAGAGCTTCCGCAAACGAATTATGGTGCAATTGTCCTTGCATCTCCTATCTTGTTTACTAGGAAATTCAGGAGGAAAATTAATGTAACTGCATTATTCTGGTCTTGTTTTTTCTTTTGATATTATTGTGATGAATTAATAACTAAACCGCACAAACATTTTTAGTCACGCTATTCGATAACAGATGGCGTTAGCTCCTCGCGTAATAAAGTTGAAACTTTGTACAAAACTACGGGAAGTGTTTGAATCGCTTGGCAGATGGCGCTGTAAGTGCTGTGAATTTCGTTTTGCAACTTATTAAATATTCACAACTTATTACTGGTTTCAGAAACAATAATTTAACTGTAGATCATATTTAATTTAGCAGTTTTACTATCTTAACAACAACATTGCATTCTCGTAACTCACAGCAATCTTTTGTTTACAGCTGCGATAAAACTGTTTATATACCAAACATCATGTCACTGACCCCGCTCAAATAAGAGGGCTGGCTAATAAGGGTAGAAATTTAACAGGCAATACTTCCCAAGGGTGTTGCAATTTGTCGAGTCATTTACTGTGGACACATTTAGATCTGTTTGCATGGCCGTAAAGAGTCCACGCCCTTACCATAACCACCCACCCACTGCACCAATTTACTTAGGACCCTCTCTCCCCCTCTGGCTGTTCAATTAAACAAGTACATCGGTACATTCCCTTAGAACCTGATGGGTCTTTGTAAACTGGCTTAGAAGAACATCGTCCACCCATTGGCAGGTGACCACGATCACGTCACCTTCACAATGGAATCGTAATCGTAAAACTTGACTAGTTTTCCGCGGGCTCCGCACGGGGAACTACCCTCATCTACTCCCTTGGCACTCTCCATTTAACTAAAAGCCTCATTTGGAATATACAAAATGATTTGATGGCGTAGAGTTGGCAATGAACTGGAAATCCGGACAAATATTGAGAACCATAATAAAGTTTTTCGCGACTCGTTTGTGCAGAAAAAGCAAGAAAATGAATAACATGAGAAGGCGAAGAGAATCAGTGGCTTCTGTTTATAGGAAAACCACCAAATTCCTACAGTCGAACACTGCAAATTTTCTAAAGAAAAAGCCGAACAATAAGAAATCTCAAATTCTTATGGAAGCTGTGGAAGACTGTGAAGACAATGGCGAAGAAATTGTAAACAAAGTCGACGAAACAAAAACAGATGATGACGACATAGGTGAACGAGACCTTGACTATTATCTAGGAGTTAGAAAGAGAGAGAGCTACTGGCGGGATCCGGCTGGGCAAGAACAGATAAGGAAAGACTATCTTGTCTATCACTGCGGTATCACCGAAGAGGATTACGATAAAAACTATAAGAAAACAATAGTCTCAAAAGTGTCTTATGTCATACAGCCAAGATTGAAGCAAGTACCGTTCAAAATCCATAGGAAGAGAAGAAAGAATGGGGACTTGAGAGATGATTCTTGGCGGGAGAAGACAGGGATATTCAAACTGTTTGCTTACAGGCGTGATAGTGAATACTCTACGTCGGATAGTTACAGCGAATGTGATTCTAATGACGATAAGGTTTCTGAGAGACTACGATCCACTAACGAGGATGACATGGAAGACATGATTGACTATCTTAATGAGATGGCCACTTGTGGCTCTGACGGCAAATTCTCTGAGGTTTGTTTGAACAAAACATTCAAAGCTTTACAATCATGTTGCCATACAGACAGTTTGTTGATTTTATTTAGGCATTTACTGTTGAATCGGAATACTGAACAAATAAACGATGACGACATTCTACGAGAAATATTGTTTCATTTGAGCAAATGAATGTGAATTTGTGCATAATATTTTTATTATTTTCCCGTTCGCTTGTTGGTATACGAATTTCTTTTGAAATTTTATATTTTCTTCTAAATCTAATATCATGTTTATTGTTGACTTTTAAATATCTATCTGACTATTTTTCCTTTCTTTCCAGGGCGTTCGGATAAAAGAAGTATCGGAGGGGAGGCCTTGTGACAACTGTCCAGAGCTCTGTCCCGGTTTCATCCCACACGCATGGAGGTAAGTGTCTATTCTCTAAGATAGAACAAGGAAATTTATCTATATCATCGAACCTTCGATCCTCGACCCCGAAGCGGTTATGTCGTATACCTTGAGCATACAAACAGAGAAAATGTTTTCGAGTCTTAAGCTATCTGCTTCATTTGCATTTAGAGCTATCAGTCTTCCGTTAGCCACTTTGTCACCTTATTTCAAGTAGGTATTCCTCGGTTTCTTTGTTTCTCGTGTATGGTGTCACGTAGACCATTTACTTCATTTTTGGATCACAATGATTGGGACTCGTCGACCGCATCATGTCCTGTTTCATTAGGCGAGTCTTTGTTTCAAGTTATCAAAGAATTTGGCACCGAGTACACTTTATTGTTACTCGTCTGACGTATGAAACCTTTTCAATGTGTGAGGTATTGGAATATTTTGGTATTGCTATCAGGGTTATAAATACACAAATATAATACCCGCATTGCCAAACCCACAAAAATATAAAACTCAATAACAATGATGAGATTACATTTACTGCAAATGTTATCGTACCAATACTTAAAACAGACAATGTTAAAAATCGTTAATAACCATTACGTTATCAAACTGTTGTGACCGGGTCACAGATACCTTATCAACGATCCTTCACGCTACAGCGACGAACGTGATCGAAATCAACTAACGAGCGGATAATCAGCCTTGCGGTGAGGCCAGCGCGTGCGCCGAGCAGCGAGACAACTGTCCACTCCTGCTCCCGCGGTCATACCGAACGGTCGTGTCGCGCTCCCAAACTAAACAAGCCAAACAATGTGTCTCTCACTGAAACAATTGGAGTGGGCGGATGTGTACAGACGCATCACCGGAACAGATAAAGAGCCGGTCAAAGAGAAGAAGATACAAAAGTTCCCATCGAGGGAACGAAACTTTGCTGTGAAGAGGAAGTTTAACAACAACATGAGGTCTCACGTCAACTGCGAGAGCTGCGCCAGAGTCGCTGAGAAAGAAAACAGATGAGCAACCAAGTGTGTGTGGCTGTGAAGTGTCTGGATTCAGTGGATCTACGGATCGATACGTGAATACAATGTGTTCTAACCAAACTATCGTGACGATAAATCTCTCAAAAAATAGTGATATTATTATTATTTATAAAGGATACAAATAACTCGGTGCAAAGTGCAAAGAACTGGCTTTGTTGGCGTTCTAAAGTTGGTGCTAAATCCTTTTTGCTCAACATCATTCCATTTATTTTGTTTTTGCTCAAAAAGTATTTCTAAAATAACTTTGCGACGGCCGCTTGCAAAGTTTTATTGTAAATGAATATAATAGCAGGATGTTAGCAAGGAACTGAAAATTTATCAATGTTAATGGGTATTGTATTCAAAATTACAAGGCCCCAATTTATAAGGAAGAGTTTTAGAAACAAAAGGAACTTGGCCTGGTTATCAAACACTTCTGTATTGTTTATTTCTGCAAACAATGCATTAGTGAAACTAGAGTTCTCATTAACTCTGTTAAACTTAGAAATTGTTTATTTGAATACTTCACTAATGTTGCATGATTAATATTGTGTCTCGTTAGTTTCCATACAATGTGTGTTATCAACAATATTGTTGGTCTGTCGATCCCGGATGTCTCCAATTCATTCAATTTTAACGCTTATTGAGGTTGAATATGATTCAGAATTGTATAAATATTATCGTATATACAGGTTTCCACGACGATATTTTGTATTGCGAAAAACAAACAAATAATTTTAAAATATTTATGTTGGATCCACCGATGCGATGTGTAGCTATTATTATGTAAGATGTTGCATCTTAAGTGGATTGAATTGAAATGAAGGTTACCTATATTACTTCATTGTCTATGTGCATGTGACTATAAATAAACGAGTTCATGAGTTCACTCCATTATTTTATTCTTATCTAATCTTAGTACAATAGGCTTGCAAACAGCCATTACGTGAATTCTTACAATAACACAGCTATTACATATAGGTTTGTTGAACTGAGATATCAAAGGTGAAGCCATATCGCCGACAACTTCTCTTTTTGTAAGCTGATTGGTAGGTTCCGCCTTGATTGTATAAAACTGGAAGTGGTCATATAACGAAATTGTAAGTGCGAGTTTTTTCATCAATAACCTCACACGATTCTGATTTATGTATCCTTTGGAGTCCATTCGTACGACTTTAACTTTTGTTAAGGATATAAGAATTACTAAAATTAGCTGATGACCAAAGAAGTTATGGGTGAATTATGTGAAAAATCACACCCATGTCATCTTCAGATATATAGGAGGAGACAAAATGAAACGCCAAACCCTAAATTGGGAATAGCAAGGAAATTGTCGATGGACATCAATTACATCACCCAGGATGTTTTAATCGGATCTTTTGTACATTTTGACAGTCGTTACATCAGACACCAATCTTGCTACGGGGTATCATGCCATATACTATACTATACGGGGTATCATGCCAGTTACTGGGTTGTGGAGGCCAGATAGGCAGTCGCTCCATGTAAAATACTGGTAGTCAGCTGAACGCGGTAAGACTGGAAGTTGGCCTCAAAATAATTGGGAAAAGGCTAGGCAGATTGTTTTAATCGCATAGGGTAGGACACATAAACTCTTCTGTATTTATATTACACAGTTTGAAATACGAAGCGACGATTTCTTTAGAAGTGTCAATATAATAAATTATAATCACTTCTTAGAATCTTTACATAGGTATGTCTTTAGCCGGAATGGCCATTGGACACTTATATATTTTTACCGTGACACTACCTAATAGGTACTTGATAAAACTTTGACCTTTAAACTGATAATTAACGCAGCTGTACTAACAATTTGTTTGTTTGTTGAACACTGCATATACAAATGCATCATTAGAATATTCTTCAAACAAATTCTTGATTCGATAATAATTGGAAGGTCTGTGCCTACTTAAGTAAGTACCTACATTTTGTTATGAGATACTGAGTCTGTTTCTTCAGTGCGTTTCGACGGCTTTGGAAAATATTTAGCTGTGTACAGTCGACAGCATATCGCGTCGGTGGTGACAGTTTCAACTTCAAGTCATCATTTCAACCGAAAAACGTCCACAGCTGGACCAAGCGTTGCCCCATCGACGGGTCCTGTGCTTGTCGCTTCTTGCATAATCCCAGTATGCTCAGCGTATTACGGATATATCCAATAGCAATAGAATCCAGCGTAGGCTTATATATACTATAGATATAGGACATTTTGTTTTTGAGAATCAAAAACTTTTCTTCGACACAGACAGAGTCACAGTACACGTCTAGTACTCATTAACCTTGGTCAAATCCACACCAGTCATGATTCTTAGTATCGAACAGCTTAACTACACTTGTAAGTATTTTTATGTTTTTAATCACTCTTGCATAGTTTCGACGGGCTGTTTCTGCAACTCCACGACCAAGCGCGTATTTTTCTATTGCATAATATTGACATTATTCGCTTATAACGTATTACGATCACTGCAACATTGGCCGGCCAAGGTGGGTATTATTTTCAAGTATTTTCTCACGACACTAGTTGACACGACTACACTTTGACGGATAATGTATTTATTTATTGTACTCCAGAATTTACAAGAAGGTAAATAAAACACAACGGTCGGCCTTATCGTATTCCGAGATCTCTTCCAGGCAACCTGGTACAATTATTTATGTCCTTTATCAAATCAGACTTATTTTTTTTTTGATTTCATTGACAATCTTCAGAAGATCAAATCGGAGGTATGATAAACAAACTTCGTTGGTTTCAAATACAGCAAAATGTAAAGTGCAACAGATTTTATTTTCGCGATTCCAGGTTAGATACCTTAGTGATAATTGTTCCTACTCATGAGCACTATCACTCCCTGAAATAATAGTCAGCCAAGAAACTAAAAGTCATCCGTCAGTCATGTCATAATTATATGCTAAAAATCCTGTCAGAAATAACAGAATTTGTGGAGAACAACGAGAGTATTGACACTAATGTCATTGAGAACATACACACATACAGACTACTGATGTAGATATTGCAACTTTCGAAGGAAAGGACAATTTTTCATTCACAGCTCATAAACTATACTTTTGGGGTTCGGATGCCCACGAAGAGCACATTTGTATGGATCTCTATACAATTTGTTACCGCACCCATGACACAAAAATTTGGTCCAAAATAGGTAGGCCAACGATTCATTTAAAAAGTGGGTGGCTAACCGCTCATAATTCAGCTCATATCCGACAGGAACTGTTAGAATTATCATGGTTACTAAACATTCCATTATTTGAGAGCAGACACAAAGCGAACCATGTGCCCTTATCTGCGGTTATTGACCAACTCATTAGCAATCATTTGAGTGCACTCCTTAATGTGTTGTGTCATTGAGACTGTTTTGTCATGCTGTCAAAGTTTTCTATGACCTTTATTTGTAATAGAAACATAAAGTAAGTATCTACAGTGCTCGCCAAACTTCTTGACCGCCCTGAAGTTGGCAACAATGGCGGCGCAGTTGTAAATCTCATACAAAGAAACCCGACTGCTTAAGAAGCAAACTAAAAATACGTAAACAAGAAGAAAATCATTCTGTGCAGTCGGAGGATACATATTCGCGAGCTGGCTGACCAAAACCAGATGTATCCTCCGACTGCACAGCATGATTTTCTTCTTGTTTAGGTACGTCTTTTTAGTTCGCTTCTTAGGCAGTTTTTTACTTTTTTAATTAACTTTTTTATTATAACTTTAAATTTAACATTTTTATTTCGAATTAGCTACATTTAAACATATAAGTGTGTGTTCTTGCGCGCATTTGCGAGTGCAGAGTTTCATTTTTTATACGCTGACTACTGATTATTCCTTATTAAAATACTCTCATTACTACGTCCTCGTTCTTGTGAACATCCCCATGAATACCTTCACTCCACGCTACTACCAACTCGAACCACATCGCAGACCTTTCTTTCACGACTGCCAAAATAAAATTAGGTACATCCCCAACAGCAAAAATTCAACAGGGCTCTTCTTCGAACTACACCGGTAATGTTATCCGTCACCATACATGCATACAGTAACTGTCTGTCGAATATTTTTTATTACTTTATAATTTGTTTCATTACTCATCATTGTATGCACATGGCTGCGGGCTGTTCATACAATGCTTATAATATTGTTTTACAAGTATCCATTGTCCTGCATAAGGCTTGGGAAAGACCGACAGTACTTCGATTTTCCGTGCCGATACTTCTTCCTTTATTAGTAAGACGAGGAAATTAGGAACAGGATACAACGAGGAAGTCCGGATGTCACGTAATATAGTTAGAAGAAATTCGTGAATTTTCATTAGGTAGGTAGTTTTGTAGAGCAAGATCAAAGAATGTCTGAAACAAGATAGTGTTGGAGTATTGAGTACTACCCAGTAATCCCCAGTAAAGCCTTCTGAAGGCCAATTTATATCACTGATCGGTTAATTCTCTGTCAAAAATATCATGTTATCCAGTTGACATGAGATTTAGCAGACTTAAGGAAATATTTTTGAGACATGAAACATATATAAGGATGAACACGATTTTTCATATTTCTACATGCTTCATGCTTTCAATTTTAAACTGTTCGCTTATTAGCTATGAAATTTATTTCTATTTGTAAATTCGCGTTGTAATGCTGTTGTTTCGGTTTTACCGAAATAATAAATACGTAATAAGTGATGACAATGAAAACATTGTTTTCTTGTCGTTGGTGACGGTTGCAGAAAAATGTCAGCTGTCATAATATTGCCAAAATGACATCATGTCGCCGCCACCGCGAGACTTGACGTAGCAATTATAAACAAAAACTTTTTAGAAAAAAAAACCGACTTCCAAATAATAAACTGAAACGGAACTGACTGTTTTCGTTTCTTCGTTTTTTGACACTGACGTTATTTTTCACTTTTTAGTTGTGGTACATAGTGGACCAGTTATATAGGCTTGGTACCAATAATGCCCAAAGTGAAAACAAAATCGGTGGAATAAGATTATACCAAGGTGAACTGTTAACACCTGCGTACCCCTTTAGAGCGTACTAGTGTGATGTTATGTTATGAAATGGTGTAAACAATAAACAGACATGCGATTGCAGCCATCCCGAGTGATTTGCCGTCATTTATTGATGAGTTCTGATGTATATCTCCGAAGTTCTTCATCAGATCTTGATGGATTAATTAAATGGGACCACATGACAAGCACCAGCTTTCAAATAGAAAAATAATCATCAAAATCGGTTCACCCAGAAACAAGTTCTGAGGTAACAAACATAAAAAAAAGGAATTGATAACCTTCTCTTTTTTGGGAAGTCGGTTAAAAATAGCGTAGCATCTATGAACTATTCCGAACAATTTATTGCCACCTAATAATGACTACAGCTAGAAAACACTAAAACAACGAGAACAACAGAAAAAAAACAATCACACAGAAATGAAAACAATTAATATCTTCAGCGTCTAGGTTACCTAATTATTCAATGTGACCAGTTTTTACCGGACTGTTGAAGGAGGGTAATGTGTTAATCAGTCTATGTATTGTACCTATGTAGCGTTTTTGATGATTCTTACGTCAATCAATTCGTCTTAACCTTGCGAGTGTCACTGGCTAAAATTGGAAAATAAAACAATGGCGGTTTTTGGGTCCTTTTCTTCCTACCCCATCGCGTGGGGTATCCAAATAACGGGTTTTAAGAGGAGATTTCAAAAATATACGATATATTTAAAAAAAATATGTTAACGAAAAAGTTATAAACAAGAAAAAAAAACAAAAAATATAAAAAGCCAGACTGCTTAAGAAACGAACTAAAAGACGCAAACAAGAAGAAAATCATACTGTGCAGTCGGAGGCTACATCTGTTTTTGTCCAGCTGATCCTCCGACTGCACTGCATGATTTTATACTTGTTTACGTATTCATTCATATTTTCTACCGAAGATTGCAAATGAAACCCCGGGTAGTGTAACGAATGAATATAAGATACCTAAACGTACATAGAGTCATATTTATTCACGAGCAAATAAAGAGGTTTCTACCTATTAGCGTGCTACGTAGAACAGTTTACCAGTAGTAGGTACAATATAAATTGATCATAATTATAATAATACACGTTTTGCGGTTAATACGTTTAGGTATTCTAGGTTTACAAACCAGATGCTTGTAGCCTACTTAGCTCGTTATGAAGAAATACCAAACGTACGATGACATACTAAAGGAGACGGATACGCTTTCATACAATTTTGGGCCTGGATGTAAAAGGATGAAATTGGTGTCAATTGATAGCTACTATATTATCAAACAATCTCTGAAAATTTTGCAGATTCTGGCAATCTGAGAGCCGAGATAAAAGAGATTAATGAAAAGTGAGGTTACGTAACAATCTATACATAACAGCCAATTTCTGAACTGCGATTGTTTTTTAACCAACTTACCAAAAAGAGTATGTTCTTAAATTGGTCCCATTTTAATTTGGTGAGGATCTGATGAAGTATTTCGGAGATATACAACAGAACTCTTCAATAAATAACGGCATATCTACTGAGATTGCTGCAATCACCTGTCTGTTTATTGTTTATACAATTTCATAACATAACATCACGCCAGTACGCTCGAAAGCGGTACGCAGATCTCTCATTTCATCGGTTATGTTCAAGATCAAAGGCGTTATAGGTACCTTACTAAACAACTTACATAATAGGTAAGTACGACTAAAAAAACACTATACCGAGTGTCATGCCATGCATGTCAAGTCAAAGTTAGCACAGACTAAAATAAAAATACAATAATTTATTAAAACGTGAATCGATTTATCTTAATTATGTAGATATTTAATTGGTTTAAACTGTTTAATACGTTAATACTAATAGATTTAATTGAATTAATCATCTGGTGAAAGCATTTTCTCAAATAGTATGAATTCTGTCACGTTAATCGATTATAATTTAATCGATATTCAATTTACTTCGTAACCTTAACTTAATTTTTCGTTTTCTCATTTTCCAGATTGAGAATTAAGTTGATTTTTCACATTTAGAATTAGAAAAATATAACCCCTTTTTTAAACCATACCTCAACTTATTACAATCAGGCCCAGAAATCCCCGTCTCCTTTAACTGAATCCAAAGTCATATTACAAAGAAATTAGTTAAGGACTGCTAACTAATCCTTTCAATATTATAAATGCGAAAATTTGTATGGCTGTGTGTATGTTGTAACTCAATCACGTTAGAAGGGCTGAACAGATCTGGATGCATAGAGATAGATTATAATCAGGAATAGCACGTAGGATACTTTTTATCCCGGGAATATGTTCCTTCAGGAAAATTTTCGACTTACACGCGGGAGAAACCGCTGGCAGAAGCTACTTTCAAATAAACGCAAGAACTAGTGACTAAAAAAAAACAAAAACATTGTTTATACAAATAAACCTTAGAGGTACTTTTGTATTGTCAAACAAACAAAAAAGTTGACTCAAGTTGCAAATTCGCAAGCCTCAGTAGGTCTCAATGGAGAAGAATTTGCAAGAAACTCCACGGTTCACTCTTCTCAGAAACACTCTTCTCCATCAGTTTTTATTACAAGTTTTTGGTTACATCGTTATTGTTGAAAAAATACATATATGTGAGAACGATGAAAGCGGCTAGAGTAACATAGAATTTAAAAAAAAAAAACAGGCCGAGGCAGCTAAGTTATGATTATGACCATTCCCAACTGATGGCGCCCGTTCACGAACATGACGCATGGATCGGCACCACTCTGCTCAACACTCATGAACCGAATCTGTATCCAACACATGTACCACCATCAGAGAGAAATTAGAGAGAGCATGACACTAAAGACTTCTATGAATAATACACCCACCTTTTGCCAGTAATGTTTAAGACCCATTAGGGTGCAAGTCTATTGCCTTAAACCGAGCATTACTGCTGAGAAATAACAGATAAAATACTCAATATCAGTGTGTCCGATCCGAGAATTAAACCCAGGACTTGATGCGCTTGGTGGTCTAGTGGTATAATCCCCGGCACGTAACTTGGCAAGAGTCGCTAGATGCGCAGAAGTCGTTTTTTAGGTGTCTTTGGTAGTGAAGCGGGGCGCGGGAAACGTTTAGGACCGTTCCAAGCGCGTGATTGGTTGTTCAGTTGACACAAGGATCGACTGACCAATCGTGGTTCGCGTAATATGCGTGATCTTAGCCCTACTACGCCAAAATCTTGCCAACTTACGTGCCGAGGATTAGAACCCAATGAGGCAGGCTTGGTTTTACACATTTACACGTCCAGATTTAATAGAGATAGATGGTCTCAAAAATAAGACGCTCCATAATCTAAAACTCGATGGCCATACAATAACCGTCTGCCGACTAAATGTTGTTGTACAATTTCAACTCATTTGGCCATGTCATGTGCAAGCGCAAACCAGTGTTGATAGGTATCTCCTTGACCTGGTTTTTGAAGCAATGCTTAGTAGAGTTTGTAGCCACTCAAAAGGTGCTGACTTGATGTTGTAAGACAGTTTTGAATTGTTTGAATTGGTAACCGATTCATCAATTCATTAATTGATCAAACGATTTTTCTATCATGAGTTATATCTTTTTATCTCGGTCATTAAAGCTGCATATATTTTGTGAGGAAAACTGACATATTTAAAATGCTGATGATATTATTAAGTGGTGTTTGCCCACTATAGGCTGATTATTCAAAATATAAATATACCTTTTTTTTTTTTTTTTTTCTTCAATAGGTTTGCGCTTGACCACTATCTCACCTGATGGTAAGCGATGATGTGGTCGACGGTGAAGCACGCTTGCTTAGAAAAAACCTATTCACTCTTGACTTAAAGACCCCAAGATTGTAGCTATCGGGAAACACAGACTCCGGCAGGGAATTCCACTCCTTAGCTGTACGCATAATGAAAGTGTCCCCAAAACGTTTTGTGCGTATGGGTGGGATATCCACCATGTACCGATGACGCATCGCCGTACGTCTGGTAGTCCGATGATGGAACGGGCTGGGCGGAATCAGATCATGCAATTCCATCGCACACTCCCCGAAATGCAACCGATAAAAAACCGACAAGCTGGCAACTCGGTGACGATGTTCAAGGCTTTGGAGCTTTGACTTGACCAGTGCCTCATTGCCGATGAGTCTCTTGGCCCGCTTTTCGATCGATTCAAGTGCATCAAGCTGGTATTCGATCCGTCCCAGAGATGAGAACAGTACTCCATGCATGATCGAACTTGCGCTTGATACAAGTTGAGCAGCTGTTCCGGCGTGAAAGCTGCGCCTTTCCCTCAATGTATGGGCCAAAATTGAGAGTCGATGTCAACGAAACACCAAGAAGCTCAAGATGGTCCGTTATCGGCACGGTTACACCACGGAAAGTAGGAGCCGGGTAGAATTGGCTCCTTTTAGCGGAAAAAAGACACGCCTGGGTTTTAGCAGCATTAAACCTGACCAGATTGGCATCGCCCCATTCGGAGACTGCCTGCAAGGACAGGTTCAAACGCTCCACCATGGCCTCACGGAGAGACCGGATCTGCGGCCCGGTAGCCCGTGCATTGGACAAGTATCTCTCAGCAACAGTGCTGTCGTCAGCATACCCAAAGGTGCCGGGTCCTAGACCGGGACTAGTGCCGGGACCTAGTTATTATCTGATGACATGAGGATAAACTATCGTTATTTAGCAACAATAATTATTATGTCTAGCTTTAACTAGATACCATTTTATTTCTTTAGCAATCTTTCTGGGTATGAAAGAACTTATTAATGTGAACAACTTTTAGTATGGAACCAACACCCAAAGCGGAGAAAAAGACCTGCTTCCTAAATTTCATTTTGCCAAAACCCTAAATGACAACATAATCGTAGATACTGAACAGCTGTTTTTTTCACATTTTGGTGTTTGCCCTGTGATAAAAAATGTCCACATTCTTCACATCTAAAATATTGCAAATTAAAAGTAATTCTGTTTATTATAAACGCCACTATTATCTTTCAATTGATCTGCATCTTGCGCAGGATTGTATGGAATGCCAATGTTTACAAAAAACTAAGTATATGTAGACTGATTGCACGAATGCTAACGACTATTACCTCATGGAACGGCGGCGGCGGCGTGGTGAAACCTGTCTCTTACTTGCAGTTATTTTAGTAACTTAGATTACACAAGAGAATAAGTGGTTAAACTAACAACATATTTATGTTTATTTGTCTTTGTTTTATGTTAATCTCAAACTATGAGAACAGTTTTAACGTTACTAACATTAGACTGCCTTTTTTTTCTACTTTTTGTGTGCAAAAAATGGGGTGAGTTATCCATTTTAAGGCACTATTACTTATACAAACTGCCTTTTAATTCATAAACATTATTTCAGGGGCAGAATATGCACAGATTTTACTATAGAAACAACTCTGAAATATAACATGTAAAATTTATAAAAATAAGAAACTCCCGGCACATTTTTATTTCATGCTACATAATGTATCTAGTAGTAGACACGTTTTGATCGACAATCTATTGAACACGTAATTATGACACGTCGCACGATATCTTGTAAAAACACCCCGATTCAAACAGTAAAACGACCATAACTTTTGAACGGCTGAACCGATTATCATCAAACATAGCTAAGAACATTGTCAATAAAGCCACACCTTTCAAACAAACAAAAAATAAATTAAAAATCGGTTCATCCGTTTCGGAGCTACGATGATCAACGCATATTTTTTTAAATCCCATAATACGTGGGACTTATTACAAAATTATCGATGCACTAGTCCACCTTTTTCTGCCTCTTTGCCGGTAAACCGATGAAGTTATGTATTGCTTATAACTTTACGTAACAAAACGACATAACCTGACTTCCGAATTCCAATAAATATTGCACAAAACAGAAATAAACTTGACTTTACGTTGGTAGAGCTAACTTATTATACACTAGGTGAGAACAAGTCTTTGAAAAGTCATGTTTGAGCCAAAATAAAGTACACTGACACGAATTTTTAATTATGACAATTTGTAAACCCAAATCTACGCGCTTGAGACGATGCGAAAAACCTAACATTGGTTGTTGTCATTGAGGACGAAAATTGGTTAAACCCTAACAAATAGAAAAACCATACAAAAATTCCATAATTCGAAATAATAACTAAAAATTGATATTGTTTTAATAGATAGGACTATTAACTCTTCCTCTATGGTCGGGATTTCCCCTAAAATCGTCGTTGCACGTCACTGGACACCTGTATAATTTCATTCGTGTTTTGAATTGGTGATTGACATGATTCATTGTTTTTTGTTAGAGTAGGAACCCCAAATTTATTTGTCCCAAAGAACACGTGCCGAATAATTTTGTGTAAAGTCTGTGCAAACAGGGAAAATATTTGTTTAAACCACAGCTTTGCATAGCAACCCCTAAAGTTAACATAGACCAATTTACTGAAGAAGTTTCGAGGTGTAAAACACTCTTATGGCTCTATACCTACTCGTACAAGTGAAATTCTATCAACGAAAGCGTTGCGGTAGCGATTGAAAAATGTCAAGAATGTGTGGGTATGTCAAAAATGTGTGGGTATGTCAAGAATGTGTGGGAATGTCAAGAATGTACGGTAATGTCAAAAATTATGGAAATGTCAAGAATGTTTGAATGTCAAGAATGTGTGGGAATGTCAAGAATGTATAGGAATGTCAAGAATGTTTGAATGTCAAGAATGTATGGGAATTTCAAGAATGTGTGGGAATGCAAAGCACTATCGAAATGTCGCGGTTTCAATCCCTCAGACTTTTGATCTCCGCCATTGCTTGATAGATTATTTTTAATTTTTTAGAGCCTCTGTGATGACTTTTTCTTGCCAGTTTTCGTTTATTTCCTTCCCTTGAAAATTCCTTGCCTTTTTGCCTTAAATTTTAGTCCTTTTTTCTGTTATCAGCAAATTTCCCAAACGAAACTGACGACAAAATTAGCCATTTCCTTCACGAAGTGGTATCAAGTCAATTGACGTTAATTTGGTCAATGACTAGTCATTTCATAAATTCTAGTAATTGATGAAACAGATACACGAGTGAATATCGATGACAAACTGTATTCAATAATTTATTTATCTTTGAACTGTTTTGTTTAATATTTTGTTTATAAAATAGAAAGTCCTGAATTAAAAGTTGTTTTGCCACCATTTAAATAGTGATTCCTTTAAGGAATAAACAAGTACAAAGTTTAGTAGGTAATGATTACACATTAGGGAAACTCTCGGACTTTAATTAAATGAATATAACGGTACTTAGGTATCAATACCTTCTGTTACTTATACTTGTAGTAACTGTTTCCTGTAACTACCATCCTTAATTAACTAATAAAATATCTATAAATACGATTCTAGAATTTATTGACAAAAAAAAACCCGAACAAATAAAAATTGCATTCTATTCATTTGAAATTCTTTCAGTCAATAGCTCGTGGCTAAATAATGACAGCCGTACTGGTCGATCATCAAGGTTAAGCAACGCTTGCCGAGGTTGGTCCTTGGATAGGTGACCATCTTTACATAGCTAGTTTATTCCGTGCCTCGGAAAGCACGTTAAGCCGTTGGTCCCGGCTGTCAGAAGATCTCTGACAGTCGTTACGGGTAGTCAGAAGCCTGAGATCTGACACCGTCTAGCCAAGGGGTGTCGTGTTACCCAGTAACTGGGTTATGGAGGTCCGATAGACAAGACAGTCGCTCCATGTTAAACACTGGTACTCAACTAAATGTGATTAGACTGGAAGCCGACCCCAAGGAAAACGCTGACAGATTAATTGAGATCAGTCCATCCAAAGCTTGTCTGGTAAATATCCATGTCAGCGTTAAGACCGCCATTGTAATCATAGTTTTTTTTTTGTAACGGTGACTTATAACTATTACTTATATATACTTTGTGAACGTATACATTTTATAGTAAAGTATATTCTATTCTAGAATTTTGATAATTTATAGACCTGATCTATAAAAAAAATCGTATATTTGGCCTAAAAAGTAGTAAGTAACTCTATCTAAATTTCTTGGCACTATTCTTCTGTTAATATAAATGACATAGCAGCATTAAGACAATTGAAGCATGATATTATAAAATAAAATACGATTGCTAAAAACTCCGATAAATTTTTCAATATTGAAATCAATGTAGAAACTACGCACAATACGCTAACTGCAATAAGAAATTAATTAGAAAAGTTAACGAAGTATTGTTGCATAGCCACTTGACTGTTGAGACAGAACTATAAAGGTTTTATAACTTTCCGGTAATGAAGTTACAAATGTTACAATGATGAACACATGAATAGATATTGAAGAAATACTATGTAAATATGTATAGCGGTCTGCATACAAATCGTAACTATCTGTTAACACAACTGAAAGGGTGTAAATGCCCTCATTAACTATTTGACGACTGTAATTTTTACACATTATTTGCAGTCCATAAAGATGAGGGATGCTAAGAATCGGGCAGACCGAAAGACATAAAAAAGGAGGCAGGAGCAGAGAATCATTTCAGACAGATTCTGTTGATGATCGTTATACAGTGCAGGGCGAACCGCTTTGATTGACAAAAGAACATGGGACATACTTCATATTATTCCGATGGTGTGTCTTCTTTCACACAGAAAACAACCCAAGTTCTTATTATATTATTAACTAGCGGACGCCTCGCGGTTTCACCCGCGTAGTGCCCGTTCCCGTGGGAATACAGGGATTAAAAGTAGCCTATGTCATCCGGAGATAATGTAGCTTCCCAATGGTGAAAGATTTTTGAAATCGGTCCAGTAGTTTTTAAGTTTATTCGTTACATACAAAAATACAAATCTTTCCTCTTTATAATATTATTAGTTATTAGTATTTAGTATAGAAGATCAATATCATTTAATTACTAAGATGCTAGTAACGTTGATATAACTGCACTGGGCTGTTCATTACAAGTGAGGTAAACACCTATTCATGTAAATTAGTAATAATCTGTTGAGTTTACAAATAAATAAATAAATAATAGGATTATCTAAACTACCTAATTAGTAATCATATCAGTCTGTTTTTGCTCCACTGCATAGCCAAGGCTTCTTTTTGCACGTAGTAGATAATACAATACATTTGTTAATTTTCATATCGACTATTTCAAAACTTCGGACTTCATAATATATTTGATAAGTCATGTTTTTGTTGAACGTACGTCATTACAGATGACATAACAGTAATTTATGGGTGTGATGTGCTATCTTATCACAACCGAATAATTTATCTGTAAAACTAAAAAAAAACAAAAGTGTTATTATAACTAAGCTATCGTCGTTTTAAATAAATTAAGTATACATGATGACTTTTGATTCATTGGCAATATTTTTGGGGGTAAAAGCAATCGAGAATATCAACCGCCTGCTAGCCTTTTCAACAACCATGTTGGTGTCAGCTTCCAGTCTAATCGGATGCAGCTGAGTACCAGTGTTCTACCTATCTGAACTCCAAAACCCAGTAACTGGGTTTTGGAGGTATTAACCATAATATATCCCTTGGCAAGACTGGTGTCAGATTTTATGGATGGGATCAATACTGAAATATATACAACATCTGCTGTTGAGTACTTTTCAGATCGCATAACTGCAGCTGCTTGTATTATTCGCGGTATCAGGTTTGGGTCTCATAGTAAAAGTTGATATATTCATGAATATTTCACCCCCTGAAATATTATCAACGAATTAAATCACTCTGTATAAATAATTAAATCAGGTTTCGTTTATCACATTAATTAACTAATGTAAGTGATTGGCATCGGAAATTTGGAAAGCATTAGATATCGACAATGTTCGAGTGTTTGATTCGAATACGTTTATTATGCGACATTAGAATATTAGATTAGTGTGTTGTTTTATTAATGTTTTAAAAGTAAAAAGTTTTGAAAAGAAAATAGAAGAAAACCATGTTTTTTTTTGTCTATAGTCTCGCGCTTGCCCACTATCTCACCTGATGGTAAGCGAAGATGTGGTCGACTGTGAAACACGCTTGCCTAGAAATAACCTATTCACTCTTGACTTAAAGGCCCCTAGATTGTAGCTATCGGGCAACACAGACTCCGGCAGGGAATGCCACTCCTTAGCTGTACGCATAATAAAAGTGTACCCAAAACGTTTTGTGCGTATGGGTGGGATGTCCACCATGAACCGATGGCGTATCGCCGTATGTCTTGTAGTCCGATGAAAAAAGGGGCTAAGTGGAATTAAATCGTGCAATTCCATCACACACTCCCCGAAATGTAACCGATAAAAAACCGACAAGCTGGCAACTCGGCGACGATGTTCAAGTCAAGGGACTTGACCAATGCCTCATTGCCAATGAGCCTCTTGGGCCGTTTTTCGATCGACTCTAGTGCATCAAGCTGCTATTTGGCAGATCCGTCCCCGAGATGAGAACAGTACTCCATGCACGATCGAACTTGCGCTTGATACAAGTTGAGCAGCTGTTCCGGCGTGAAGTAACCATCTCACCTTTGCAAGGATCCCCAATTTTTTGCCAGCCAGCTGATCCTTTGCCTCAATGTATGGGCCAAAATTGAGAGTCGATATCAACGTCACGCCAAGTTGCTCGAGATGGTCAGTTATTGGCATGGTCACATCTCGGCAAGTTGGAGCCAGGTGAAATTGGCTCTTTTTAGCGGAAAAAAGACACGCCTGGGTTTTAGCAGCATTAAACCTGACCAGATTGGCATCGCCCCATTCGGAGACTAAGACAAGGACAGGTTAAGGAAAATGTTATATTACATGCCTGTAAATGTAAGATTGTCCTTATTGGTTGACCGAGATAGAGGGCTAGCCTATTATAACCATTTATCAGCGACAATTCATGATTCCGGGCATTTCCAGGCAGCAATTTAGTTCATGATTTCTGGCATAACACAATGGCATTTTTCTAATCTAGGTATCAATCTCAGGGTCAAACTCTCAACAGTCGCGCTTGCTAAAAAGTTTAATAAACAGACATGGCTGCCTTGGCCTGGCCCCGGACTACTCCTTACCATGCAGTGCTGCCAACTCGTTTAAGCAAAAACGCGCTGTTAGCTCTTTAAAAACGCGCTAGAACGCGCTAAATGGTCGCTGTCAAAAAATCGGCCAAATTCAAACAAAACGCCAAATTATTTGAGACTAGAAATGTAAAAACGCAGTTTTTTATTTTGTATTTAATCAAATTATGTCATATATAAGAGATTAGAGTACTTGTTTAGTAAACATAAAATAAAGTGACGTTTTAATGTAATTATTTTATAAAATAAAGGGATTTAATTAATTCATCATCATCTGATTCTACTACAATTGCTTCTGAGGCTGAAATAAGGTTGGTCTTGATCAGTTTTGGACTTGAATTTATATTTATCTGTGGATGAAATTTACCTCAACACGTCGTTGGGAAGTTGAAAGTTTGCGCAGTTACTTTTTTTCAAAGAAAATACAGAGTTTCGCTAGATTTAGCGCTAGGCGCTAGAACGCGCTATTGAACAAAAAAAGCGCTAGATCTGGCGTTGAAAGCGCTAAGTTGGCAGCACTGTTACCATGACAAAATGTTCGTTTTACCCAGTTTCAAAGACACAGGTGTCTCAGATACAGTTAAACAGTCGTAAATAGCAACAAAGTGTAAATCGATATCACTTTGGTTTAGTGAAACATTTGCCTTCCTTTTCCAACACAGATAAACTACTTTGTACAACAATGTAGATAAAAATAAACTAAAGTATACGTGTCTTATGTGGGTTGATCTTCATATCATCCGATATCAACCGGACTTGATTGAAATCTTATCAAAGTAAAATAAAAACTACTTTTGCGGTAAAAATATTCTCGTAAAATATTTGTTTTATTGCGAAAAGTGATGAATCATAAAGACAATGCAGGACAAAGGACTAATGCATTGTTTTGGCGCGTATTTTCGTTGAACTTTGTTACTCATCATTTTCATTGCACAAAAGGAAAATACAAGGAACACTTAGTTGGTGAACAGAGCCATCTGTTGCTCAGTAGCGGAAGTTTAACGAGTTAAGTAGTGACATCTATCTTGATTTTTAGTTACAATATTTTCTTCTAGTATACTCGTGCTTCTAATAGATGGCACTGTCTGAAAGAGTGTGAATATAAGTAAAATATTTTACCGACTACAGAAAAGGAAGTGTAATGCTTTCACCGCGTTTTATTTATGACCTTTTAGAATAATCAATCAAATAGTTTATATAATGTAGAAGACATTACACCCACAATTCATTTTCAGGAAAATCACGACAACATTCTGTACAAAAAACCTTCCTAATCATAAATATTAACTGAATTAAAATTTATACTCCTCTAGTACCTACATACATGACTATTTTGTGTGAGTAAATATTTGTTTATAGAATCTTCTGGAGTAGGGCCCTAGTTGAACTTTGTTCCCAGCTTTTCGCATCGACAATTTTCGAACTGTGCTCTTTCACATAGGCACATAAAGGCAATACGGCCTATATCATTGTATGAATAGTATGTATAAGTATATTTATTTCAATTATCTTGTTAATTGGGTAATTTATTTATTCATGCACACACACTTAATAAACAGACCAGCAAGAGCGGAAAAATAAGGTGATGCCAACTGATTCATGAAAATAATACCTAAATCATCAAGCACGTGATGACAATTTATCGAATTCACAATATTCGCTTTAAATCATGCGATTTTCTTCTCCGTATAGATGAGTAATTCTAAATACCTTAAGTATTTGGAATTACTATAGGTACCACCCAAACTGATAAAAAGATTTATTTTACAAGCAAACTGTTAATGTCGCGATAATGTTTTGATAAGATAGTTATGTCCTAATTTCCACACCTAATTGAATTATTATAAAACGATCGGATTTTATATTTGACGAACGGGTGACGAAGCACGTTCGTAATTATTTATTAATTTAATTCATTAACGACTGTCGGTACAGTGTGCTCACGGTTATTTTGACAGATTCAGCTGAATACAATGCAATAGTCATACTTCAGTTTCTGTCACTTTTGATATTCCTCAGTAGATCATGCCGTAATTAATGTGATAATCCTTCGATCACTAATCAAAACAAATCCTAGAGGAGACAAAGAATGTTTTAACTCAAACAATCCATTGTTCAGATTAGATGACATCGCACCGCCTTGCTATCAGCTGCTACTATCAACAGTGAGCATTATGACATCACCATTCTTGTCTGCCCTCAGCCATTTGAATATAGTAATTTGTACATTCGTCACTCCATGCAAAAAAGAAACGTTCCAACTTTGAAAGGCATGAAGCATCTTCAAAATTACAAACAATGAGAGGCCAGGCTTGATTGGACGTTCGCGCGTTCCGTAAAGCCTAATCCCTTGAACTTGAGCAGGCGGAACCGAAGTAAACAAACGTCGGGCAACCCGTTGACGCGCATTTGTCATTTGGAACGCACGCGACTCGCTAGCGCCAGTGTCGTACGCGCGCGCTCCGCGATTAAATACGAACGCGACCAAAATTCGCAACATATAAAAAACAATAACAACAAATCAGTTTTCCTTCGAAATTCAAACAGTTTGCAGTGCGTTCTCGGCCAGTGAGGAAATAAGATTATTAATCACAGTGTGTGTTTTGTTAAATTAAAGTGAATGTGATTTTTTGTTGTCAATTTGAAGTCATTGTTGTGGTTCATGAAGGAAATGACGGCAGTATGACCGATAAGCGGCTGATACAGCGAGTTTACATGCTGGTTCAATAAGCAATTTTGAGATTTCGTTGGTAACTTTGGTTTATTCCTATATTTTTTGTTACATATTCACACGATGACATGACACGACCGTGCTATACAAAAAAAAAAACCTTTTATATATTTCCTTCCGGCATCGGCATTCGAAGTTCAAATTGGAATCTGTTGTTGTTTGTTGTGATTAGTTCTCGATCATAATAATGCCTAAAATATTAATAACCTCAAACTCAATCTTGATTTTGCGATCTTATTCTGAAAGTTAAGTATTTAAAACCGAGGATGTTACAGAATACCGTTATTGTTATCGTTCCTAGGCAACCAATTGTTTGAGCTAACGGTTCTCACGTATTATCACTATCAGTAGGTACCTACGTACATTGTCGCCGTTGTTCTAATTACTTACATATCCACCTGGATGGCTTCAGATTTGCTTCAGGCTTTGGTTGGTATCCCATAAGTATCTACAGGTGGCTAAATAAACAAGATTAAGATATTCAAGCTCAGTTGAAGTGAAAAAAGGATTCAAGGCTGTTTCTGTGTGATTTAAGATTATGCGAACCTAGCGTCATGACTTGAATGAACTTGATTAGAAAAACAGTCATAAGATTTGATTCGAGACTTCGAGAGTATGATTTTCTTGAGCTTTATCAAATAAAATAAAATATGAATACCTAGTTACCTAGTGGCTTACGTGTCTAATAAATTCCAAACATGATGTTTAATAAAAACAAATCGTATTTTAAATCGAGTTCAACGCAACGAAAAGCTATTTTTATTGGAATTTTAAATTCAATTGAAATCGTATAACGTCCACGTATGGCTATTGTTCTGAGGTCTGGTAATGTAGATTTCCATCACATTTCTAACGTTAGGTACCTACATCCTATCTACCTAGCTAGCTAGACATAGGTAAGCTGCAGTTCAATGAATTACAATCGATTTTGATTTGCCAGTCAACCATACACTTATTGCAGTAGGTATAGATAGAGTACCTAAGTAGGTATCTATAGCCCTATTAAGAGTGAGGATCAATTAATCAGAAAGTAACTACCTAGATCAGGGGTCACCAAATGGCGGACCGCGGTTCGCATCCGGACCGCCTACCTATGTTTTGCGGATCTATCCAAGATAGACTCCATCCGATCTTCAACATCATCACCATGTCAGCCGAATGACGTCCACTGCCGAACATATCCCCTCCCCCCCAAGTGTCGCCACCATAGAAATATAAAATTCTATGGTCGCCACATTGACTGGTTCCGTGAGTCTCCCATTCAAAAAGATTCCAAGATGAACTTTATTAAAAATAAATTTCGGAGTAGAATTGCCGATAAACTTCTCCAAGACTTAATGACAATAATTCAAGGCAAAACATTTTTCACGTTAATATTTGAAAAAAAATCTTTTTTCTTATATTTTGTAATTATAGTGTAATTATTTTGTTTATTATTTTAGTAGCTACCCTTCCCATTGGCCTTTTAAATATTTTATTAAGCCAATTGGCCTTACGGACCGCGAGGGGCATATTTAAAAAAAAACGGACACTAAATGAAAGTACCTAAATGGTGACCCCTGACCTAGATGATGCAGATCTTAGCCCTTAGAAATTACTCATGGTAATCAATATCTCATTAAATAATCCCCAATTCCAACTTCCTAAGTCTCCAGTAGGTATTCTTATCTAAATGTAGACCATCTAATAAGTCTCTATCGATATGCGTGATAGGCCATTACAGCAGCCCTAAGCCATGCTCTATGCAGTGAGCATGACAAAGGTTAGCTTAGACCTACCTAAGTAAGTACCAGCAGGTATCGACAATCGATCGCCCTGCACTATTATAAGATATTACGTAGAATACATGGATGCATGGCATAGGTACCAAAAATCCAGTTTTTACTAGATTTTTCGTTGACAGTCTTAGTCACACATGCATGGCATTCTCATTGATTATTCAGTGACTTCTGACTACGTTATTAGCTCGAATAATATACCTATATAATTAGACGAGTTTTATGTAGTCATATAGGAATCTGATTGTACTGTGAGAATAGCTGACCAAGGGGCTGTTCATTAATCACGTGATGTTTTTTTAGCATTTTTTAACCCTCCCCTCCTCCTTGGTTATACGTGGTGAGGTTTAAGACTAACGCCCTGCCGCCCCACCCAAAATCACGAGTATTTTTTAGTACCTACAAAGAATCTTTATTTTTTTTAGAATATTAACTTTATACAGGTATAGAGTATAATCTAATTTGATTCTGTAATTAGGGACCATGACAAAAATGTCTAGATAAAAAGGTTGCAGGTTGTATAGACTGGCATAAAAATAATATAACACGCGCAATAACACTACACGCCGCTTTTCGGTTTAGAAATCGCGTTTGACGAAAAAATAAATACACGTGATATCTTACTAAACTCCCCCTCCCGCCTTGTGAAATTTCGTGATTTTTGCTAAACCTCCTCCCCAAGACATTTTAATACATCTACCGGTTACCATTCCTAAAGGTCCTCCAAGGCTCTAACTTTTTAAGTTGCTGTATCCTTATTTAAGTCTCAAATAACACCACTTGCTGTCAGTTGTCTAAAAATTCCTAGTGCCATAGTCTTCTCTACAGAAACCACTAATCGTCATTCTTCCCCAACCTGTGAGCGATCGATGTTACTGGTAAAAGAAAACCGATTATCCGATTATTGGGTCAGGTAAAGGTTAATATTGTTTTACACATTATCAGATAGCAGATTACTTTCGATGCTAGATGATATGCAATAAAAATCCGAATCAAGCCCTTATTGCTAAATAATAACAGCCGCACGGGTCGATCTTCAAGGTTAAGCAACGCTTGCCGAGGTCGGTCCGTGGATGGGTGACCATTTTCAACATACCGAGTTTCCTCCGTGCCTCGGAAAGTACGTTAAGCCGTTGGTCCCGGCTGTCATTTGAAGATCTTTGACAGTCGTTACGCGTAGTCAGAGCCTTGAGATCTGACACCAGTCTTGCCAAGGGGGTACAGGGTTACCCAGTTACTGGGTTGTGGAGGTCAGATAGGCAGTCGCTCCGTGTAAAACACTGGTACTCAGCTGAATCCGGTAAGACTGGAAGCCGACCCCAACAAAAATTGGGAAAAGGCTAGGCAGATGATGAAGCCCTTATTGCAGCAGTAGTTGTAAGTAGGTAGTTCATAACTTTATGAATCTGTTTTATTTTGAACCATAGGTTTCGGCGGTTTAGGCTTCTTCTTCTTTTCTTCCTTCGTCGATTCATTAAATTATACTACTACATATTTGGGGCCAGTCGGTGGCCACGTGCGTGTTGTGTCTCAGTCCAAAATTCTTGTAATGAGCAGGTCTATCTGCATTATTACATTATGGCCACTGCTTTC
This sequence comes from Orthosia gothica, assembly GCA_949775005.1. Lineage (NCBI taxonomy): Eukaryota > Metazoa > Arthropoda > Insecta > Lepidoptera > Noctuidae > Orthosia > Orthosia gothica. The sequence continues at coordinate 4,887,268 of OX459042.1, forward strand.
ATCCCTGTTACTGTATTTGCCCTCGTACCCAGCTGGGTTTCCTCTCGTCTCGCCATACCACAATCACCTAGTTCTCAAATCGCATACAAAGCAAAGTGATTCATAAACATCACTCACCTGCCGGGCGAGCACGGCCTACTGTCACACATTTTTATCACAGTTTGGGAGCAAAAAGCGTGATAAAATTCGTGACTCAAGCCTACACAGAGGCCGTGCTCGCCTGGCTGGAGGTAAAATTCCTTGTCGATCTTTTGGGGTAGGTTCGTAAGTCAGTGGTAAAAAAACCTAGTACTATAAAAACCTGTAATTCTAGCTACCAAACGACAAAAGAGCATAAAAAAAACATTCTATCACTATTGGCGATTATCGGAACGCCCAACTTTTCAATTCCTTATAAAATGTTACTTGGTGTAACTAGACTGCTAAGAGCCGAAGGTACAAAGTTTAATCATTTTCACACAGTAGTAAACGGTTGCTAGTTCACCGCGTGGATATTTCTTCAGTTCCATGTGCCACTGGCTACAATGTTTGTAAACTGTCAAACGTTTGTCAAATACCATTTTCGCATTTTCGTGTGTTTAAAAAACATACATGCACACTGTCAAACAAGTTTGACATACTTGACGTCCGTTTTACTGAGCCATTCACACTGTTTGACAATACAGTCATTCATGATTGTAATGAAAAACTTGATGATTTTCGCGTTTGTTATTTTGATTTAATCTATTAATGGAACTATCACAGTTTCAGCCTTCCTTGGTTGAAACAATAAGCAAAGAATCGTACTATCATAATATACAGACCGCATTTCAAGCTCCTTCCTCTAATATATTATAACAGACACTTTTGTTTGGAAACAATTAGTACTTAAGTACATTTACAGACACAGAGAATAGATTTACCGCCGATTTCACCAATGAAACTAATCACGACTAGTTCAACTAAACTCAGTTTATGCAAATACAGCGTTCTGACTGGTAGTTTCCCAGCGGTCTCAACCAATCAGAACGCTGTATTTGCTTAAACTGGGTTTAGTTGAACTAGTCGTGATTAGTTTCATTGGTGAAATCGTCCCTTATTCAGACATTAAAATATTCTGCCAATAATTCGTCTTGTATATGCAAGTACACATTTCAGACAAAATTACTATCGTTGGTACTTGGCAGTGATCTCACATCGGTACTTCACTGCTTACGCTATCTATCGTGGTTTTCAGGGCACACCCGACGTTTAGCTTTATTAACAGCGTGGGCATATAATAAATAAATCGTTAAATATTAATAGACTTAGGAAATTACATTTCTTGTGGTTTATTAGAATGTGAATGCTTCCTGTGAAATCTATCTTCCTTTATTATGCGACTAGCTTCCGCCAGCGGCTTGGTCCGCGTTTAAAGTGTTTTCTTATCTCAAGATAACATTATACCGGGATGAAAAATAGCCTATGTGCTATGCCAGACTGTAATCTATCTCTGTGCCAAATTTCAATCAGATCCGTTCAGCCATTCTGGTGAGATGGAGTAACAAATATACATTCATCCATTCAAACTTTCACCTTTGTAATATTAGTGTGATATAAGATTGATTGAACTTACACAGAACATCTGCACTCTTCACCCTTACGTCATACGTTAGTCTAAATTCTACCCCATTATTTACTAGATGAGGCCTCCCCAAGACAAATAGTATCAGGGCTACGTTAACGCCGAAATCGCTTTCCAGATCTGCCTGCGTAATTGTGTATGTAGGTATAGGACTCCCTCAGGGGTGTTCCTTATCAGGTGTTGTACAGAGGAGGCCTTTTAAGAGGTCACGGGATCTCTTCCATGTGCTGATGGTGACTAGTGGGGTGGTTTTGGTAAGGTAAAAATCCCGATACTCCCCAAGTCTTTTCCCCAAAAGCTGAGGGCCTTTTGGAGTTTTCCCCCCGAAAAACAAAGATGACTATCTTTATCCCTATTACCCGCCTGTACCTGATGTAAAATTTGATGTCAGCTATCCCAAATACACCTTTAAACATTACCAGATAATCCACCACAGCATTAACTTCTCCAATACCCACCCAACTTGCAATCTCAATAATTCTCACCAATCCCAGTCTTCTCAAATATAACCCACTTAATCTCATTTCATTCCATAACGTTTGTTCAATACTCGTACTCGTAATAATGTACGCGAACCACTTGAGTCATGCTTTCACGATTCTGACTCAACCGCTTGTTTTGGTAAAAAACGAATCAAAGGCATTTTATGACTGGTTAGCGGTAAGGAATTATTGGAATTGTTATCTTACGAATACGTAACTGGATTAACAGGACTGCCGATTTCAACCTAATTAAAAGGAAGTTCCTAAATAAGGAGATCCGCATTTAATTAGAAATATTAGACACTAGCGGACGCCTCGCGGTTTCACCCGCGTAGTTTCCGTTCTTGTGGGAATACAGGGATAAAAAGTAGCTTAAGGCGGTACCCCGAGCAAAACGCCGCGCAAGCCGTTTTTCGTGCTGTTTTTAGGAGCTATCTACTCGTTATTCAAAAAGAAATATCAACTAATAAAAATACATTAAATTTCTACATAATATTGATTCTAAAATGGTAGATTACGTTTTTTTTTAATGTTGTATATATTTCACTAATCTCCTTCCAAAAAAAAACACAAAAATGAGAAATAATTATTGATAGCATCCATCTCCTCGTAAAGTGTTCATTAATTATTTTTTGTACTAACACTAATGGATAGACTATTTAATAACGAACATTTTGGTAGTTTTTTTTTTTCAAAAGACCAAAATTCAATTTTTTTCTAAAATCTGGGCGTATTCACTACTGTAATTCATGCGCCACCAGTGCCGCTAGACCAATAGGAATGCTCATATCGCATGCCGATTTTTTGGTCAGGGTACCGTCTTAAGTCACCCCGGGATAGTGTAGCTTCCCAACGGTGAAGGAGTTTTTGAAATCGGGGCAGTAGTTTTTAAGTTTATTTGTTAGACAAAAATACAAATCTTCTCTTTATAATTTAAGTATAGACGAACACGCTTAACGGGACCATTTGAAATCGTTAAACTGTAAAGATGGAGTGAATATAATAATGATGCTTTAATGATAATAAACAGAGTTTATTGACACTTGTTGGTTTTGGACGGACGTGGTCAGTCATGATCATGGCCCATGGAAAAAAAAATGAGAAACAGTCTCATGCCGGGGATCTCAAGTTCTTCATTGCTTAAATGAAGAGGATGAAAGAGATCAACTTTTCCAGCGTCAAAATCGTCGCCTTTCGCTTGTTAGATCCTTTGTCGTGGTAATCATAATGAATCTGACGAAGATTTAGTACGAAACAAAAACCCTTTGAAACACACAGGAGCATAAAACGTTTCAGTTTCAAAAACACCACACGAATACCAAGTATTTACGTTATTTTCCTCAACAACGTGACCACGAACAAAGTCCCTATTAAACACCATACTCTGAAGTCCTTTCATTTTAAAAGTAAACATCAGTTCTTAACTAATTGGCGGCAAAGCAAATGTTTGTGTAAACTAATTCATTTGTTAAACAAATACAGAATGACGGTAGTAGCTAGTTAGCTGCAGACCACAATGCACTCTTTGTAATGATCACATGTCGATACAATTATGCTGCCGTCCTCAAGCTATAGTGCCACTATCTCACAAAATCATATTTTGAGTTAAAGATAAACAAAAAACCGTGAAACAATAAAAATCGATGCTGTTTATCGACTACTAGCTTCTCTGCCCGCGGCTTCGCCCGCGTAAAAAGTGTTTTATTTTCCCAAGGAAATACAAACTATCCTAGCTCCTTCCCAGGGTCTAAAACTATCTCCATGCCGAATTTCATCTAAATCAGTTCAGATATTACCGCCTATTACCTCACAAACTCACGAACTTTAGCACTTAATAATATTTGTATTGATAAATCATATGCGAGAGTTTCCGGTGTCAAAAAATAGATAAAATTTTCGAATAGGCACATTGTTATTTTTAGTTTAAAATTTAAACTAAATGTGCTATTTGCTAAGATTAAGTCATTGATTTAAAGTTTAAATCAATTACTTAATATTATCAAACTATGGCGGGCTTAGAACATAGCAATACAAAACGTTTTTATTTTTATCAGGCATTTATTGATATTAGAAAAATACTGCTCAGAAAGATTTTGTTGCGAATTTCGGTGGTGGCATCAAAAAACTAAAATCGGCCAATTTTCAGATAGCGGCACTAGAGCTTGAGGACGGCAGTATGACGATCATATTAATGCATTGAGGAAGAGCTATGTTAGTGCATCAAAGAGTAAAAGTAACCAGATTTTTAGTTATTGTTTAGTCTTCGCTTACCATGATCTTCAATCCATCATGGGTTTCTGCCGTATCAGTCAAACATAAGTCTGTTTGGTGAAGAGTAATGGCTGATCTATGACGTCTTTCCCTCTTGCTGTTTAACAAAAAATATTTCGGCTACTAATTATAATCAAGTCTATTATGTCATTTTACACACAATTCCATTTAATATTTCTGCTGTTTAAGCAGCAAATAACGAATAAAAGAACGTCAGTAACTGAAGATGTAAATAATTTTATCTCCTGCATACCTAGATTTTATGTCATCAAATATTTACAGTCTTTTAAAAGTACCATAAAATATTTTATGATAAACAGCGAGTGACATCAGAATAACTTGACAATACAAACGAAGACAAACAAAACAATCTTTTTGCGAATGCGTTTTTATGCTGTCAGTGTAGATACGAGAATATATCGCAATCTAAATCGTCATGTCATGACACAATCTATTGTTTGTTAACAATCACGTATGGAAACAACAAGCAAATGTAAGAAAAAAGAAACACCAGCGCAAGAGCATAGCGATGAAGATATTGAACAACGTAACGAAGAACGAATCAATGACTTAAACTGTTTACGGAAAGAACGTAAAAGAACAATATTTATATACCAACGTGATAGAATAAAGGAATCTCTTTATTTAATAACAATTTGCTGGTTAGGTGTAAACTGGGAACTATTTTTGTGCTGGCTCCACAAGGTCAGTGACGAATTTGTGGCGTGCTTTATGATGAGGAATGCAAACAATGCATTTCAGTTTCGAGACAGTTAGTTTGGTCATAAAGCCATGAGGGCTAGTTTTTGGTTATAATCAAGAGCAATTACAAGAACTAAACAAGAAAAGCAACCAAAAGACGCCTAAACCAAGCAAGGTCTCAATGGATATGCAATACTGTAAGTTGCTCTGCATCAAGTTTTGTACAATTCATACGCTACACAAATTACAATATATCACTGCAGGATGACGGAAACATGCTAGCTGGAAGTATTTTCAATATTAGTATCTACCATGTTGAGGAACTTGTCTTTGTTATAGAACTACGTACTTTCTCTTGTGTTTATTGACAGCACAATAGTTGTTGGTAACCATTTGAAACCTTTGTTAGTCTATTAACATAACCGCTTTTGAGCGGAAATTATTGGTGGACTGAAATGACATGATCTTCTAGGTTTTGGTTTTTTCCAAAGCTCTTTCTGAGCATAATTTGCAGAATGCTTGCAATGATTTGAACACTGTCTGCAACTTTACTTCGATTTAGAATATTCGCATCCAGTTTTAGCCTAGTAATCTTAGCTGTCCCTCATCCAAAAAATCAGTTACTTTTCTGTATGAACGTAAGATAATTAAACCTTATCGTCAACCACCACATTCATATTCAATATCATTTCTATTGCATTGTTAGAATAATTACGTAGCGTACATAGAACTGTGTAAAATGCTCAAGGGTGTAAAGCAAAGGAAGCGACAAGATGCCAGTTAGAGACAGACAGTTATTTGTGGCTAGCTAGCTTATTTTACTTTAATGAGATCTTATAAAACTTAAATTCTTATGTTACTGTTGGCTGCATTTATGATACACTAGCTGTTCCCCGCGGCAATCATCGGCAATCCCGTCGTGGCGCACCCCACAGGACTCGTTTTCGGGATTAAAAGCTTATGTCACTCAGGAATAATGTAGCTTTCTGCTGGTGAAAGTATTTTCAAAATCGGCTCTGTAGGTCCAGAGATTCCCCGTACAAACTCACAAACTCTATATCTCTATTTTTTATAATATTATTACGATAAGCATACACTATTATATTTTTACGATAAATCTTGTGGATTAAACTTGTATTTTTACATCACTGCTCTGTAACTTTCAATCTTTCAGCGCTTAACGTTGAACAGCATGCATTTTTATCTACGCTCGAGTTAACAAAATATTTTCAGTTCCAACAATATTGGGGCATCTAGATTTTATTAGATTATAAAACAGTGTGTCTCCTTGACTCATTTTCGGAGTCAATCTTTTGACAGATGGTCCTGACAACTCAACACAAATGAATTCGAAAAATCACTACGACTTCCAATATTTTTTTCCTAATTAATCTATGGTAGGTACCTGAATTCAGCTACATCACTATAATATGTAGATGTTTAGTATTTGTACTCATATTTGTGAGAACGTTATCGAAATGAATGCTGCATAATATACCTGGAAAAGTGTGAATAAGGTAAAATACAATAATATAACCAGGAAACAACAGTAAACTAATGATTCATAATATTTCCATACTTATACAATAAATAACACAGAATATCGTGTACAATACAATACACATGGAAATAATAATGCATAGGCTTCAGATCTACTGTGGTCCATTTCGAAAATCGTCGATATTAAATTCAATTACAACTTCGGTTAGAGTGCTAAACATACTACAAATTATAAATTATATATGATGGATTTAAAATACCAACGAAAGCCACGCCTCTTGGGCTTTACTAGTAAACCTCCTTAGAGATCCCTCTATAATAGACAAACACATTACCCTCCTTCGGCAGTCGGGTAAAAAAGAAACTACGACGACCAAGTTGAGGGAATTTGAAAATAGAAAATCATTTTTTTTAATTAAATGGAATGTTTTTCTTATTGAATTATAAGGGTTCTATCAGATAGAGAGCGGTTAGGCGGTCAAGCGTTCAAAGGGTTAAGTTTTGCGTTCGTTGTGTTGTTGTTACGTTACATAGATATTACCCACACTGGAGGCATTCTGACCGAGTCGGTCAACCAGCAGCCTTATTGCGTAAGTTCGATTGTTCATACTCTTTGCCCTTTGCTTTCTCGAATTCATTTACGCAATTAGGATGCAGAAAGCACGCGTTCGAGCGTTCACTGCTGTTTCGGTGACCAAATCGGAAGGAAGATGGAGACTGAAAAGCTAATTATTTTAGTAAATGAAAGGCGTTTTTTATGCGAAGCGAAAGATAACGATTATAAAAACCGATGAAATGTAGCAGAAGCATGGTTGAAATATGCTGTTGGAATTTCTTCATCTTATATACCATTTAAAAAAAAAACTATCTCTATGCAATTCTCGATCTTGTTCTCTATCCTTATTTACTGGGCGCACCCAGTACCTATTTCTTTTTCCGTCTTGATGCTGATAATGACCTCAAAATCAATAATCGTCTTCCGAAGAAGATCTATCTAAGGTGTTTACACAACAACTCAATCGAACGGTCTGTTTTAGATCTCGGCCACAGATTGACAGGCCCAATTACACGGTATTCACTATGTCTATCACCGTCAAACATTGTTGTGCCGGAAAATTGGATTCTGTTTGATGAGCAAATGTTTCTTTACATATTGGCCTACACTTCGGATAACATGACGTCACTGGAATCTGTAAAGTATGTACCTGACGTTATTACCGCGTTTACGTTTCAACGTAAACTTGGCCCTAGAGAATTTACCTCAAATAAAGCAAGAAATATGAATAACTATTATGATTTCGGCAATCAATATTTGACAATGAAAACGTAAAAGACAAAATGATTTGAAAGCATCTGCAGCAGTGACCTGTCAGTTTAGAACACACCAAAATTAACACTCTTCTATTCAGAAATTGTCTACTGGCCAAAAAAAAACCATAGGCCATAATTAATTACGCAGGATGCCACAAATCACAAAATACAGTACACCAAAAATACTCCAAATTAATTAAACTAAAAAGCGGAGTAGAAGAGGCATATATGAATTAATTAATTCTAATGAAATATCACGACTGTCATCACACGGGATGATCCAAGGCTAGGCGCTCCCTTACAACATAAAATGTTTATTTTTACGCGCCTTTTTATGAACTCCCCGCCATTAATGTAACTGTCATTTGATGTTGACGTTAATTCAAATTATTCTATGATGGATACATTGATGACTTCATAAAGTGTCGTTTTTATTGTAACATCCTAAATCTAACGCCCTTTTATTGGTGGCCAGTGTTGACAGCTTCTTTAAAACTGACTAGATTTATGTACAATAGGTGCTTGAGATTTGATTATTTCACCTATGGAAAGCTACATTATTCCCGAGTAACATAGGCTATAATTTTGACGGGAGCGAAGCCGCGGGGGTCAGCTAGTTTTTAAAATAAAAAGCTTTATCACTATCACTACATATTATTTTAAAAAAAGCGTGTTAACAAAGTCCCCCGCCGCGTCTGTTCGAGATTAACTCAAAAAGTACTGAACGGATTTTCATGAGGTTTTCACCAACAGAAAGAGAGAGAAACGAGGGAGGTTTTTGTATATAATTTGTCACGGGTGAAGCCACGGCATTGGCAGTGACAAATTTCGTTTTACGGCACGGGTCGCTTGTTCTAAAAATTAAAAGCTTTTGTCAAACTGTCAATCACGATTGAACCCCATTGCAAGATATCAATATACCCGACATTAACATCGATGCCATGTTTTTGTTGGCGTTCTATTCTTCAAAATACATTAAACCGTTAATTACCTAAATGAAACCGACACTAAAAAAAATAAAGCATTATGTATTGTTCATTTTGTTATATTAAAAAGAAATCTGTAGTAAAAGATTTAATTTTTGAAGCGCCGTTTGGTTAAACCTGATCAACCCAACCTAGTTCCATTTTCAAAGTTTTTTTTTTTTCGTTTCGTAGGCAAAGGTTACTAATTGCTACATTAGGGTCGACTTTCTAGTTTATGCTCGCAAGCTGTCATAGATAACCTATATCGCTGGCACTCTGGCGCCGTTTTATCTGTTTTTTACGCGCCACCTTGAACATACCTTACGGATACTAAACAGTGATGAGGAAGAGTAAAGAGAGAGTCATACATTTTAATAATAAATCACACGGCGCCATTTCAAGGCAATATCAGACTATCTAAATAAAACGCACATAGAAAGAAGGGTGACCTAGATTTTTTTATTCTAGGTTTTTATCAGAAAAATTACAGCTGTGTTGGGATACTGTTTATTATTTTGTGCAAAAATATATTGCGAATAGTAGGATTAATACGAAAAATAACATATGGAAGCCATTAAGCGCATGCGGCGAAATAAAATCGTACTGGCAATGGTGTGTGTATTTTTCTTCTTTATAATAAAAGCGAACGTTCGGATAAAACCTCTTGCAATTTGTTTATTAAAAAAAAATTATTAAAAACTTGGCTGAATGAATTAGTTCCAGTGCCTTTGTAACATTCTTTGAAGAACTTAAGTGATAAATTAAGATTTGACAGTGATAAGGTCATATTCTCAGCTCACTATTAATAAATGTGTGACGCGGAAGATAACTATAATGAAATATAACTCTACACTTATTAACTCAAATGGAACTGTATAATCGTGAGATTATAATAATTACTGTATAACATTATTTTAGGCAAATAAAAGGATCAAAAATGTTCCAAATGGCTTCGAGAAATGGATGGTTCGGCTGTGCCTTTGTTTGCTCGATTTGTTAGGGGCACTGCTGTGCTCCCAGATAGCCACCAACATCATGATTGCCTTATTGCTGACGGGAAATTTGCGAAGTCCCACAGATAAACATAGTTCGAATTCGAAGTGTTCGAATTTTGAGTTACAAAAATAAATGGCATCAATGCCGCCGTCTGACGCTAATAAAAATCAGCTGGCTGGATAAAATGTTTGTTTAACTTCTCGAGTATTTTAAACGATCATTATATTTTACGTCTTTGATCGTGTTATGAATTATTATTTAAATTTTTATCGTCTCATTAAACATACCAGACATGTACCAGACTCACAAGAGCAGTCAAGGCACTGATTACCGACATAATTATTGCTTATTACACATTGTTTTTCAAGAAGAAAAATGGACGCGACTTTCCACTGTTGATGACTGTATGTCTAGATGTTACTATTGACTTATTAACTTGATAGGGTTCGCTGGCGGGAGTACTTGAGCGGCGTTATAGGCACAAAAGAAAGCCTTTGTTGGATTGAATACTTCTCGTTGTTTTATTTTCCCACACTGCGCAAAAATGTGGAGCTGTGGAACACGAAACACGTTATTTCATTCATGATTAACTTAATGGCTACTGAACAGCTCGATAAACACTAAAAACATCGTAAATATGGATACGTGGTGATTACTGATAATGAGTGTAAGTTGTTAAGTGATTTTTATCTAATTACTGTAGCAGTAGATAGTGTGCGAGACGTGGCATAAAATATATCTAGTTAGTTTAATTATAGCTCTTATTAATTGAACATAATGACTATTACGAAACTGAAACTACTGACTAATGGTTGAGTTTATTAACCGTAAAATAATCTAAGCATAAAATATTATCAAGTATTTACTTACTGTATACTCCACTCATCCAGTTAATCTTTTTACTTACCAAATCATATTTTACTCTTCAGAGGCGAAATGGACTTACTTCTCTGAATGCCTTTTCATAATATAGAAAAAAAGAAAGAAATAGTACATTACAGCAGAATCCAGTAAGTAAGCCTTCCTGGCCGAGTATGAGTTAACCGGACCGAACCGCAGGTGAGGTCCGGTTATATACGAGGCCAGGATGGCTTTCTTACTGGTTGAGGTTTGTATAATGCTTTTCTCAAAAATGAAAGAAAGTTTAACAACAAATTCGTTTAATTAATATTGAAGGTTACATTCATATTAGGGCAATTACTGATAGATATTGTGATCGATTTACCGGGGGCATTTATATTTGTTTGTTGTACATCTTGATTAACGGACTCTTTAATCCAACATGATTTATAAACTGAAATGACTAAATACAAACATAAAATCCCACACTATACTTCTACAACATTACTAAGTACAAAACGCAACGTGCATACTTTTTCTGCGTCGCGTTATGTGTCACAGACCCATAAAAAAAAAAAAAAAAAAAGTGTCACAGACAATAAAATGGATGTTTAAGGCTCCAAAATATATTATGTATCTCATAAAATGTCATACCAAAAAGAGATAGATATATATTTGGAGCCTCCCTCTAACCATGTTATAATGGCTAAACTCTAATCTGTGTCTGGTACTATGTTTTTTTTTTCTAAGCAGATCTAAAGAGGATGACCTAAACCGTGCGAAGCCATAAAAAAAAAAAGGGATGAAGGATGACCAAGTGTCCAGTAAGTAAATTACATACTTACTTACTGGACAGTAGGAGATTCCAAATTTAAAATCTCGCTTCTTACCGGACAGTTGTGAATAGTCTCCGGTAGAGTTCACTTTCTGGATACTTTTTAGAGATGTTATGTCAACATTACATACCATTTTTGAGAAAAAGTATTTATTTGTGACCCGAGACCAAAAAGGCTCCTATCTGATTGTTACACTCCTGTGGCTCTTGCCATAAACAATATTTCACAACTTTAATCTCAGTCATGGAATTATTAGGAACCTTCGAATACATCTCGGGTTGCTATTTAACAAAATAATTTTCCAAATTAAAATCACTCAACGTAACGAATGTTTATTGCGGCAGCTAAATATAGATTTTATCTCAAAGAAGGTGGTAGGTAATCAGTAACAACACTAACAATTTTACGTCATCTGTTATCTAGTGTTAAGTTTATTCTTTTGTTTATGAAATTCTTCAATATTGGGTATTTGATTAATTAATAGACATTGCAGTAACCTTGGTTATTACGAAACAAAATTTGCTGTCAAAATAAAGTTGAGGTCATAAGGTGAAGAATGACAATCATATATGTGTAGTGCTGCCATTAAAATTAACTTATCAGTGCGTTTTATTTATTTATTATTAGCTGGCAACACCTTGGGTTTTCTTAGTTGGGTACCTATTGTGTTTAATATACATACATTCTCAGTGCCACTATGTCTGCAGTGTAAATTGTTCTCAACGTTAATGACAAAAAGGTGGATAGGTTATCTATCAGACCGTTCAGACATACCAACCTACCGAAATAATAATAAATTGTGTATTTAGGTAAATTGCACATTCCTTTGCTAAAAGATTATGAATATAAAATGATGTAATTAAATCGGTGGTTGAAGCCGGTCCAAAAATAGGTGGCGAGATGATTTAAGACTACGACAGTCGCCAACTACCTTGGGAAAACAAAACGCATGCTCACTTCACACCCGCGCGACTCAAAATTCAGTAGTTTTCTGTACTTTCCTTACTATTTTTTCACTATTTATTAATATAATCCATGTCGTTAAAAAAAGCCTTAAATCAAAATGTAGATAATTAAATTGTCTTTGAGATGGTGACAATTTCATTAAAATACGCCCGGCAGTTTTGGCGCCATTGTCCTGTTTTTGTCTTATTAGACATAATTTTATAAATTAATTAACCAATATTATTCGAATAAAACTCGAAATTTTCTTAGATCAAATTATTAAGAAAATGTTCGTAACATATATTTTTTCCAAAAAATTACGACTAGCTGTTTAGACGTGATTCTCGTTTTAAAATCAGCTACTGAGGGGTATCTGCGCCTTAAACGCGTACAATGAGGGTTGGTTTGAGACGGCTCGTGGCGGTAGAAAAATATCTGGAAGCACTTGGGGGACACATTCACCCCGTAGTGGGTCAGCAACGGCTAGTTAAAAAAACTAGAACTAGTTACAAAATATCCTAAATTTTGTCCAGGCGTAAAAAAATGTACTCTGTGCAGTGACTAAGCTACTGATACATTTTTATTAGTTTGTCTAACGACAAACGATCTTGCCTTTGAATTTATTTCACACGCTGAGTCGCTGCATAGTTTTATGTGAAATTCATTTGACATTTCTTATTTTATTTATGTTATAAAACCTTTATTCACACGTTGCTAATATTCTAATGCGGTTATTGACCTTAACCTAACATTTAAAACGTCTAGTTGAGTCAACATTTTTGCAAGCGCTAAGTATTTTAAAATCCGAATTTCTATTTATCTCTTTGTACAGTCAAGGTTCAAAAGTGCAGTCTTAATCTCCCAAAACTCAAACGGCTAGTTTTTGTAGAATAAGTTAAATTATCAACAACTGATTTAATATTTTGTATAGAAATTAAAGTATAGATTATTCCTACTAACCGCGAAAAGTTTGAAAAAATGCTACTTACAAAAAAAAATTGACCCTTATAGTATAAAAAACAGTGCCTTTAGATAGAAATCTAGATTTGTATTTCAAGTTGTCCGGTGACACCCTTAAGCCTGATTATAAATTAAATCCTTGGTAAGACTACTAGGTCACCGCTGAAACCTTACATTACAGATCTGCTGTGTGTGTCTTAACCTACCTACATCAGTATTTATATCACTGCAAAAGTCCCTGAAACATAACCTATAAAGCTTTTGCGTTTCTTGTCATTCAATATGCCGATTTCTGTATGAGTTTTCAAATAGATCTAAGAAATATGGTAACTGTATGAAACAAGTGCCGTAAAACCAAAGATTTTAGTAGACCTAAAAACTTGATATTGAGATACGATCCCTATTTCCACCCATTGAGCGTCTAATTACAGACACAATAGAAAAACAATAGCGTACGCACACATGGTGTGCGAACGACGCGTCATGGGTAGCGTATCATCTTTTTACCCGACTGCCGAAGGCGGGTAATGTGTTTATCAGTCTATGTATGTATGTTTGTGACGTTCTAGAGACCAAACGCGATTAGTCTTAACCCTGCGAGTGTCACTGGCTACCTACATTGAAATTGGAAAAGAAAAAAGTGGCGGATTTTGGGCGCCGTTTTGAGGGTTTTTTTTTTAATAAAAATGGTTTGGTCAGCCATCTCGCGAATATGTATCCTCCGATTACACAGCATTATTTTCTTCTTGTTTACGTCTTTTTAGTTCGTTTTATAAGCAGTCGGGTTATTTGATTTTTTTATTTAACTTTTGATTGGACTACCACCAAATAAAGTAAACTATACATTACCTTCTAGCTAGAGTAATAACTAAACAAAAACGTGTGACTATTTTCTCACGCGAACCGCTAGTACCGATAGATTACTTCAGACGTATGGACGAGGAATGACAACATGTCTACAATAATGAAGTCATTATTCATACATTAGATATGTGATCACTATCGTACATACTTGGGAAAAGATTGAAGGAAAACCTTTACGGCCCCCGCTGCGGAAAAGTCGTGTTTCGGTCAAAGAAAAAGTCCATAAACTGTTATTTATCTATATATACTTCTAAATCTATACTAATATTATAAAGAGGACAGATTTGTATTTTTGTATGTAACGAATAAACTTAAAAACTATTGGACTGATTTCAAAAATCTTTTCACCGTTGGGAAGCTACACTATCCCCGGGTGACATAGGCTACTTTTCATCCCTGTATTCCCACGGGAATGGGCACTACGCGGGTGAAACCGCGAGGCGTCCGCTAGTTAGGTACATATATACATTCCACGTGAAGCCTCCCAATATTGTTGGATTGAACCTAAAGGATTCTACTACTAGATAACACAGTTACTGGTTATTGTCAGCCTGTACGTATCTCTCCTGGGCAAAGACTTCATCTCTTGACTTCAAGCTGTTTCGGTCTAGGGCTAGTGTAATTTTGTCTACCTCGTCCCACTCTCTTTTGCAGTTATGAAAGTTAAATGGCTAAAATACTTCATTGATATTATCATACCCTGGAAGAAGACGCATTAACTTTCGACCCTTTTAAGAAAAAAATGCCTCACCGTCTTACGGTGCGTTAACTCCTGATTGACTGACAAAGAAACTGTATAATGTCTTGCAGGAATTATATCTAATTTAATCATTATCCAATGAATCGATGGAGACGAGATGTTCGCATTACCCACCTTGTGTCAACGATCGGTGTGGTGAATCGTCCGTCGGGTACCTACATTTGAAGAAAGACGTGCAAGGTCAAAGATCACGATTATAACTGTTTATGTAGAGACTGTACCTTCAACCAAGGCTTCATGGGTTTGTTTGTTTTCCGTAGACAATTATTTCTGATGTCGCTTGTAGAACAAACGTTCCTAAGCTTATGCCGACAATTTTGTACCCTACCTTGACGACATACTGAAAGAGCTATTCCAGTATTTCCATATAGCGTGGTGGACTATTCGAATTAAGCACAGCCAATTATGTTCATAATTTATGAAATAAGTGATTCCTTAGGAAACTCGAGCATCTTGTGTCAATCGATTTTACGTTAATTTTCATGCCTGCCTAAATTATTACCAGAAAACTTGCCTAGATGTACTTTTCTTGATAAGTATGTAGTTATCAATGAATGGGCCTATTAAAGAGTTTAATGTTCTAAATAACTGAGCTAAGCTTTGCGTAGGAGTTGAATGAATTTCACAAAAAACCATGATGCGAACGACAACCTGTTGATATTTCCATTCATCCCCAAAGATTAACACCAAAATATTTCATATTCCACTTAAAACATGCGACAATTATCTCATTTTAAATATTTTGTCATTTAAAATATATTGTTTTGCTCCAGAACTCATATTTTCGCACATAATTATATGTTATGACAGTAAAGGGGCCGGAACGATGTCAAGAAGTTTTATATCAACGATATTTTAGTGCGAATAAATAAGATTTTATTTTTAAAAACACTTTTAGACACATTGACACATTTTAAGAGTGTCTCTGTTACGGATTGGCCATTAATTTGTAATAACGTGTTGATGGTCTGAATTCAGTAAAACTGTAAAACTTCTCGTTGGGTTAGCTTATGACGCTAATAAAAAAATAGTATAGTGCGTAAGTTTACAAAAATCTTAGGTACTTTTTTCTACAACTAAATGTCGAACGTCGCACAGTGGGGACATACAAGTGGCATAAAACTTTCGTGCCTTTTCCCGAGCCAAAACATTTTAGTTTTTTTTATAGGGCTACAGACATCTGCTTTGATAACCTGTCTTTTGGCTTGGTTAAGTTAGTGACAATCCTTAAAAACAAAAGAAAAATATGCCGAAACTGCTCTAACAAATATAGTAAAAATGTTGCAACGAAACCCACTAAGAACGTGACTATTAATAACTTGAATGACACTCGCAAACTCGCAACTTGTGTATAATTAGATTACGGCTTCAACGCTAAATGTACTTTTTCATGTTCGCACCATCTGACAGCTGGTGTCACTTTGATTTAGAGGGAGGATTAATGAGGAACTTCGGTCTTTACAAATTGATAAAGACGTCATTCGCTCTTTGATTAAGATGTGGAAAATTTTAATTATTGGAGCATTTTTGTTTAGATTGATCATTTTGACGTGTTTTGAATTGACGACCGATGTCACTTTAAAAAAAAACTTATAAGTATTGCATAATGCTTATTGATACTCACTCATTCAATGCACAGCAAATTATTTCGCACTCCAGAAAAAATAAATTAGTTTCTATTCAGTTACAATTTATTTTATTACGTAGGTACCTACTGTTGTATTTTAAATCAGATAGTGCATAGGTAATTATTAAATAACATAAAACTAGGAAACAACCTGAGTATTGCATAATATTAAACTACCACAATGAGTAGGTATTACTTAAATACCAAATAACAGGTGGGGCTATCTTTCATATAAAAGTAAACATTTTTATTAAATAAGATTAAAAACATTTGATAAAAATCTTGTAAGTACCTGCTTTACTAGTACCATCTTAATTTAACTGAAAATAAAGATAACACATCATCAACAATTAATTAGGCGTCAAAAAATATTACTGCGATACATTTTCTTGACGCAAATTAATATTATTTTTGTGTCTAGATGTCAAGAACTTTCTTGCTGCCGACATTTATCTCCTTCACATAGACCTACACTTATTCAGTGTCTCACTCACATTGAGTTAAAATCAGAATATTTGTATATTAATTAATGAAAACTACGTAATGTTGCGCAATATTATAAAAGTTCTTCTGAGTGATGTGTTGCTGGGGTGTTTGTGGCGTCACTTCTTCATGCCAGCTATAACATTAGGAAGACGGAGGAGACGGCTCGGATGCTTCAGGGGACCGTCAGTCTATTTGAAAAAAGATTTTACTTCCTACTAGCCTAGCTATTGCGCATGTGTTACATTCATAACTTAACTTAGCCTCAAGAATGACAGAGAATATAGAAGCACTTAAAATAGCGTTAACGCTATTAAAATATAAACGCTTGACATAAATTATAGAAAACATGGACTATGCAGTACTACGCCAACGCTTATTGGCTATTTAAACTTAATTAAAATGTAATCATACCATAAAGAGCCAAGTAGTTAACCTGATAACGCCATTTCCATCCATAAACTGCTATGTTTTTGCGTAAAATCTATCTGTATTTGGCTATTTTATTTTCGTAGTGAATATTTTTTTCTGGTCGCGGTCAAAGATTACATAATGCTATTACGGCTGGAAAAATAGAACGCTGCGTGTGCGCATTTGAATTTGATTCATTCAATTCTAGTTCGGTACGTACTCGTGAAGGCGTGTACAGATCTTAATGATTTTCGGAGTAAAAATTATTTCTTGCGGGTCAAAAACTCAAATGTTAATTATTGTATTATTTGATACAAAGTGAAATTCTTACAGCCATGACGATTATGAAAATTCGTGAAATGTAAGTTCTAAAGTTTCAAGCCAGATAAGAAGGTCAAAACAGGAAGTTGGATATAGTTCAATGCCGTATGAAACTTTACTACTGCTGATATTTGTAACTCCCCTTAAAAAATCGTACCTAGTTACCTTATTTTAAAACATGCTTTGTTTATTTATTTCGAACACAAGTCACGTACCTAACTACGTTTAACAAAACATAAACTGTTTCATAATGTCTAATTAGGCGCCTTATAAGGTCCTCGTTAATTCTTGAATCGCAAGCGCATGTGCCTGTCAACCGATTTTAAATTAAACAAAAAGTTATTTATTCGTTGACATGTCAACAAATTACTGTCTAACATGTCTAAGTTTTTGTGGCTAGTCTGGGCTTTGAGACCTTATTAATGTGTATGGATTGTTCGGTTGCTTGACAATAATGAACAACGTGGGAACTGTTCTAAGTGCCAGTCAGTTATATTTATATGTCTGACCGAGTGCCATACAGATAAAGACGTAAGTGATGGAGGCGCGCAGGTAAAGTATTGAAATCGTTGCCAGCGTCTGTGTTCCCTAATCCCAACAAAGTCTTTGAAGCCTTGAACAGGTATCTACTGAGCTCGCTCATTCCATTCGACGCCTCATCCATGGCTAGCAGGTACCATCAAGCGAGATCGAATTCAAGAGAGGGCTCATTACGAAAACAAGACCTAAAAGTTTTGCATTTTATTTTATTACTAGCTGTGCCCGGCGGCTTCGCTCCCGTCGTCTGCCTACCAAACCCCACTCACCTACCTAGTATCTACTCTACTTACCGATCTTATTTTTGGGTGGGATATCATCCTATGACTTATCCCGCTCTGGGTGAAGCGGGAGGGCGTCTCAGACTTTTACTGACTAAAACCCACCCGTGTTCCTTCAGTTACTTGTGTCGGGGCCGCGGTAACTCTCTTTCAAATATATCCGCGACCCAGACAAGCATCGGCCCTAGCGGCCACTAGCAGACCCCGTCAGTTTTTGCTGGCATCTCTTTGAGGCGCGCGTGGAACACTAAGCGCCATCGACTCAGGTCTGGTTCTTATCGGACCACGGGCTACCCATTACTCGCCGTCCGCAAGCCCGCACCTAAGGTGGCCGGGAAGGCTTGCGACTCCCGACGCACAGGGCGTCTCCTGCGTTGGCTTGGGGCGTGGGGGCATCTCCTGTGGTGGCTTGGGGCGTGAGGGCGTCTCCATCACGCGTGCCGCCGACCCCGCCGTCCTCCTTCGCGATCATTACTGATTCGCACAAGGTGGTGACAGCTGCCCATTCCCTCGGCGCCTCTCAAGCCACTCCTCTAAAGTGGGGGCATTATCGCCGCAATGTCGCCATGAGATCTTGCCATAGCTCTGTCCACCGAGCCGCGATTTGTCCACGTCGCGTCGTGTCCACGGAGTTTCGCCTCGGTGTTTTCTATGGCCATTCTTCCGCGGAGAATCTTAGCACCGCCATTCAGAAAATGACATCAAATGCACAACGCCATCTATCGAATATGAAGTTCAACTGTCCGAGTATTTGAATTGCGTGTGTTGTGATATTTTACTTCTTGAACACTTTAAATTCATCTAACTTTTGATAGACTGAACCGATTGCGATGAAACAAAAACTTAATAACACTTCAAGCTCCGCACTATTTTTATGTATTAAAGTTATATAAATTGGTTTCGTACATTTTACGTGATGCGTGCACAACTAAACAGATAAACCAAGATAAACAGACAAAATGACAAAAATACTGGCAATTGGTTCTGTTAGATATTCTTTTAATACCCGGGCATATTTTTTTTTGGAAATATACTCTATGTACAGAAACGACTTTTATATAGATTTAGTAAATGTATTGATTTTAAAATAGCTAAACGTAATTTTTTCTCCTTACATCCATAGTAATTATAGTGTGTACGATCATATATTACCAACTAATGAAACTGCGTCAAAGATCAGCGTAATAACACATCGTTCGAGACAGCAGAGACAACGGACGGACCTCAACGGAGAATTGCATAAATTAGAACTTCCGACGGGAGAGGTCGCGGCCAGCGGTCCTTGTTGCAACCGCTTCCTTTATTTGTTTTATTAATTATTGTGTAACTGGACAATGTAGGACACATGCGAGTCTAATCATTTGAATGACTTGAGTTTTATTTTTCTATCATACATGCATAATCATAGAACACAGAACGCCTCCTACTACGATCCTTACAATCCTTCTTTGTCAAAATGTATTTATTTTCTTGCGTCTGTGTGTATATCGTTGCTAAATGAGCTGCCAGACACATAAATGCACTAATAACTCATTGTTTTTACTGCTAGTTATCGTAAACTAAACAAAAGAGTCTCAACATCATTAAAATTCATTAAAGCGTACGAAATAATATTTTCTTAGAACAGATTTTGTTCAACCAATCATGCTAAATGGCCCACTGTGCCGCGAGTAACGATCGCCTTTGACATTGTGTCATAAATGCTAATTTATGCAGCCTTCTTTTGTTGAATACGGAAAGAACATTCGATTTTTGAAATGTAAAATAAGAAATTAGAATGACTAAAATGCTAATTTTGAAATATGACGTATTCGAATGAGATTTGAATAGTGTTGCGGGCGCATTGTGCTGTCTAAATGCTTTACGCGCGAAAATCTACAAAAAAACGCCATATTTTTTTAAAATTTCTGCTTCACAATATGGTACCAGAATATCATTGATGGTACCTATCTCACTCAAATCAAAATTAACTTATTTTGCAACGCATCAGTAGTACATGAATCACGTACGTAAATTAAAATCATGTCTGTTTAATTTCGTCTTCGGATAAAAGCCATCCATCACAGATTAGAGCAGAAATGCACTGAATGCTTCAGTGGCTTATCTTTTCGCACAAATTGCGATACAAGCTATTATGAAACACGTCATATTATATATTGTTGGTGTTGTTACCAGCCTCATACATAACAGACAGTAAACGCTAGACGAACACAATGACTTGAAAATCAGTGACGTAAGGGAAACACGGTAGACGGATAGATTTGTTATACAAGCTAATAACAATAGCGGGGTGTCATAAATCATAATCTACCATCATACGCTACTATCATTATCCTAGTCTCCTAGTGATGGAACTACATATCTTGTATCTTGCCATTCGCCTCATCATCATCATCCAGACCACAGCCCAACTTCGCCCAATGCCGAGCGTAGGCTTGTCTTATATTGGGTAGTTGAGCCATTCCTCACGGTCCTGTGCCAACTTCCTCCATTCGCCGGAAAATGTGTCTAATTTACATCAATGTTGGTCCACGATTTGTACCACCAAGATTTTTTTGTCTGCTTCCAAATCGATTACCTATTGTACATTCAATTGACAATTATAACTGCACGTGCTGCATCCTTAATAAGGAAATGCCGATATCCATCGCTTCATCCAAGCTTGTTAGCCGAAAAGTTTCAAGTTGCCAACTTGCTACATCCCTAAGGGTGTCTCATGTCCAATATAGTCCTCTAGAGTCTTGTCTGAAGTAAAAAGATCTGCACTGGGTAATCCATCGAAAGTGATATAAGGGCATTACATTACATCCGTATTCAGAAGAAGCCTATTTATAGGCCTCTGTACAGATGATGCCCACGGGAAACACTCAAAAAGAGAAGTCACGTAGTGACGTAGAGGACTAGTAAATACGTGGTAGGTAATGGAGGTGAACTCATCATCTATTCGTCTTTTACCCCGTAATATATCTTACCTACGTAATAAGTATCTCCCACGCTTCTCTTGAAATAAATTACCGAGCTACGTGTACATTTCCGCTCATGTATTGTTTCTTTCTATAGTTCTCAGATTAACGGATCTCAAAGTCAATGTCCTTTTTTGCGACACAATAAAACCACGGACACTTGTCTTATTTTTTTTGGCATATGTTTTGACAGATTGAAACTGATACTTTCTTTGCCTGCGTAGGTGTTCGAGGTTCGAACGAAAGGTTAAGTGATTGAATTTGAAAATAGAATGAGAACGGATTTGCATTTGAAAGGTGGTAGAGAATACTCTTTGTATGCGGATTATTGTTTTAAATTTAGAATGCCTTTTTTTTGTTTGACGGTTATGTACTTATTTAGTTTAATGCAATTTTAGACCTTATTTTATTAGCCTATGGCAAAGGTCTCATTATTCGACCCACAATTGTTATTGTTACAAAACCTCCACATCAAAGCTATTCCCATGACGAATTCTCAGGACTTAAAACTCGGGACCTATTTCTGTTAAGTGTTTCCTTTCTGACCCAACGACCATTATTCATAGAATAAAAGGGTACCAAACTAAGGAGAGTGTGCCTGGCTGAGTCCTATAAACCGTTTAATGCGATAAACAATGGTTAACATTATTCGATACTTTACAATCCATCTAATGTTAGAGAGGATAAATGATTTCACCGTTGATTTACCGTAATGATCTGTTTTAAGATTTTTTAATGATTAATATGTATTGCCGTTGATCGACATTATTGTGAAAAATATAATTGTCATTATTGTAGAAAGTATCATTGTCATTGGAACGATCACAGAGGGATTCGGAACGCAAACTTTACCTTATTCTTCAGTCCACGACTGACTATGGCAATGTTAAAACAAAATATAAGTTTCTTTTTTTACTCAGAGGCGCTAGATAAATTGTTATTCTATGAGCGGCCCGCGAGGATGATGTACATTGCTCTCAGTACTGAGCTCGATCATGTAGTATTTTGATTAAAAACTCAATGTACATCGTTTCCTCGGGCTATCCCGCGAGAGTGTACAGCCAGATTGGTTACGTGAAATTTCGATAGTGCTTGGGAATCCCATACATCTTTTACCCTTTTCTAGTCGCTATCGCGTCGCTTTCGTCGATAGTATGCTTCAGTTTTCCCATTCGCTTGTCAACGGTCCAAATATAAATGAACTACCCAACGAAATCTCAAAACTGCCGTCATTCTTCATAAATCCATTCGCCCCTACAGCCGATGATAAACCCCATGCCCAAAAACTGTGAAAACAAAAACCAAAGTGAACCAAAGATCCTTAGTTAAATGCCTCCGACGGAGACCACGGTAGACGGCATGTTGTGCCTGTCAAGACACGAGAACTGCCCGTGGAACGAAGCCCTGAAGTCGGCTGATGTCAACTGGACTGGCCTTCAGTACACCTGTTTGAAGATCCTGCACCTGTACTGCAAGGTGTTCGAGAAGGAAGATGTGCTGGATATGGTTATTAGGTGAGTTTTGTGTTTATAATTTGGAAGGATATTTGTATACATATTTATTCGCCGCCATGTTGGTTTGGATTTCTATATAGCATCATTTTCGGCATTGAAGCCCTTGAAAATCATGAAGGGAAGCAATGGTACTGTGACTGCCGTATTTACATTTTCTATCTTTCATCAATAAGTATGCATTATTATGACTTTCCAAAACCTACGAAAAAGTTTTAACACAACATATTTTATGTCAAACTTTTAAGTATAAGAAATTAATTCGGTTATAACTTTCGCAGTTCTTCCAGCACTTTCTAACATCTCATAAATCCCCAAACTTTTACAATAAATCGTTGAACGGAAACAACTATTTGATACAATGTAATCTTCTAAATCTTACTCATCCCGCAATAACAGTCAACGTAAACAAAACGCAACGCGGCAATAATCTCAACAGAGCACTTTCTCGGGTTAATATTTCATTGGAACGATAATTTTATCGTGTAACAGAGTCATCAAATTGGGCAATGCACCCACGCGGTACCGTCAGGATACGAAGCTTCGAGTATAATCGGCAGCTCCATGATGGTAGTTCCTGTCGTACATAGATAAGCGGTTTTAGAACATTGTGTGTTTATTTTGCGCTGTTATGATAGGGAATATAAAATTAGATGAGTTTGGTTCTAGTTAGTTCATCTTTTGGGATGCAATTTACAAAAGAACGAATAAGAGGAGCAAGAACAACCTTTAAAGTGACATTGAATAGACATCTTCGGCAACAGCTCGTTCTATTGTAGACCTCCACTATCGCTCACCGTCAAGCGAGATTGAGTAAAAAATTATGTTTTTTTTTTGCCATCTCTCTCTAGTGGCTTGAACCAGACCACTTGCGACCATGTGATCCTGTTACTTGGTAGGCAACTGTTTTAAGTAAAACCTTTTTCATAAATCTTATATAGCATCACATGCCCCTCCATTTTTGTCCCTAAGGTCTGCTAAACCATTCTACACACTCTAAAACAAGATGTCACCAGCCTAACTGACTATAAACCTTAACTCACTTGGAAAATTCATAGTCTCTTAGAATTAGCAAGTCATCCTAATTTAAAGCCCTTAGTCACTGACGGCGTATATTCGGAATGATGAACGTCCTATCCGTAGCCAAAACAGCACGTATATTACTGGTAAGATTTACTGGTAGTCAGTTAATGATGCTCGCATGTTGATGGACCTAGTGGTCGTTAGGAGGAAGAGCGGTGGCTTGTTTCCAAGTTATACACCTGGGTGATGGAAAATAGCACTGATGAATGGGACTAGAATTACAAGGTCTTGAACAGAAGCAAAGAAGAAATTAAAAGAGACTCTCAGCCACCAGGGTGTTGACTTGAGTGACGGAAGGTATCAAGATGAATAGGACTAGAACCAAAAGGCCTTGAGAATTCATGAGGAGACACTATTCTAGATCTCAGGATAGTCATGTTAATGGGAGTGACCGAGTTACTTTAACTATATGCTTGATATTAGAATTTACAACGAACTATGTGCACTGAATATGTTAACGGATATATTTAAATAAAAATAATGAGGGTTTGTCAACTGTTTTTATAAATATAGATTCATTTAAATGTATTTCATTCAATTCCATTTAGCTAGTTTAAACCCTTCACCCCCTTATAATTAATTTCGGAGTAAAGTTATAACTATAGGTTCATCTAGAATAGGATAGGACAGATGGACCCTCTTTGCCGCACTTAGAATCTCATCTGATCCGTAGTGCGTGCAGGCGTCCTCCTCTCTGTGAGAGGGAATTGGCCGTAATCCACCACGCAGGCCCAGTGTGGGTTGGTGGATGTCAGATGTCTTGGTATTTTTGGTTCTAAGACATGCCGGTTTCCTCACGATGTTTTCCTTCACCGTTTTCAGAGCAGTGGTGATGTAATAATTTACACAAAGTAAAGCGTATGCCTGGGTTCACTTGTAAGTCGCGGCCGGTACCACTGGGCCACCACTGCTCTCTAAGTATTACTTATCTAGGATCATATAAGTATTTACCAACAGTCTCTGTGTGGTCGCTGCATTAACCATACTTACATTTTTGGAGGTTTAAGCTTAGCGTAACTATACTCCGAGCCTATTAATAAGACTTCTAGCCAATTTTTCGCTTTTTAGGGTTCCGTAGCCAAATGGCAAAAAACGGAACCCTTATAGATTCGTCATGTATGTCTGTCTGTCTGTCTGTCTGTCTGCCCGTCCGTATGTCACAGCCACTTTTTCCGAAACTATAAGAACTATGCTTTTGAAACTTGGTAAGTAGATGTATTCTGTGAACCGCATTAAGATTTTCACTCTAAAATAGAAAAAAAAACAATAAAGTTTGGGGGTGCCCATACTTGAAACTGAAACTATTTTTTTTTCCATCAAACCCATACGTATAGGTATTTATGGATAGGTCTTTAAAAATGATATTGAGGTTTCTAATATATTTTTTTTCTAAACTGAATAGTTTGCGCGAGAGACACTTCCAAAGTGGTAAAATGTGTCCCCCCCCCGTAACTTCTAAAATAACAGAATGATAAAACTAAAAAAAATATATGATGTACATTACCATGTAAACTACCACCGAAAATTGGTTTGAACGAGATCTAGTTAGTAGTTTTTTTTTAATACGTCATAAATCGTAAGCCGCAATTTACCAAGTACGGAACCCTTCGTGCGCGAGTCCGACTCGCACTTGGCCGGTTTTATCCATATTATTGATCATCTAACTCTCACCTGCTTTCAACTTCTTCTACCGAAAAATTGCCAGTCTTATAATCAAATTCGCCTTGCATTTTAAAACCACCTGCTAAAAATGTTAAAATCTTATTAAAATTCATGTGAGCGTCAGTCATTGTTTATGAAACGTGTGTTTTTATGCGAATATTTAATCTAACAAGTCTAGAATTATACTCATCTGTTTTAAATCCAGATTTCAAAGAGCACCGTAATAAAACTGTTTTGTTTCTTGTGATAGACAAAAAAGCTTTGTTCGTTAAGAATCTTGCACACTTTTATCCAAATTGTTTTGCGTAGTTTTAAGCTTGAGTTGTTCTTATTTCTTCTCTAGGGTAAAGGTAACCTTTTCAATGAATTGAATGTCGCTTAACCCCGTATCTATAGGAGGGTTCTTGGATTTAGACGAAAGTTACACTCTCATTGGTACTTCGTTTAGCAGATGCCACCTTTCAAGAACTTCATATACGTCGCAATCTTGGATTTGGCAATGTTGCTCAGCATGACTGATTCCTCTTTCTTTCTTTCTTTATCCCCCTTATTACCTTTCATATTTGGACCATGATGGATTGCCAATTTGCCTCGTCTGTTCTGTATGTATGTCATCAACTGTCTTTCATATATAACTCTACTTTGGGCCTCGTCATTTTTATCTATATTAACATTTATAACATCTGAAAAATAATACGTAATTTCAAAATCGAGGTTACCGATGTCCAATATGTACCTACGTCAAAATTCTTCTTGTAAGTTATTTTAAGGTATGACCGAGTCTCTTTTCAATAAATACCAAAGTGTTTTATAGCGGCCATTCAAGAGAATTAGATTTAATTTTATTGGTCCTTACGATATCGCTGTTCCGAAACGGATTTAATAGCGAAATAAATCTTTTGTACTGTTAAAGTAAAGTAATGACATTGAACATTTTGCTCTAACTACGAGGCTTTTAAGTGATCGTGTTTGACTCCTACAGAAATATTTTATTTTTTGGTAGGCTCACGCTTGACCACTATCTCACTAGATGGTAATTGATGATGTGGTTGACGATGAAGCACGCTTGCCTAGAAGTAACACATTCATTCTTGACTTAAAGACTCCCAGGTTGTAGCCAACAAGAAATAGACTCCTGCAGGGAATTTTACCCCTTAGCTGTACGCAATTACGCAACGCATAATAAAAGTATTCCCAAAACGTTTGCTGCGTATAGGTGGGATGTCCACCATGTACCGATGACGCATCGCTGTACGTCTTGTAGTCCGGTGATGGAACGGGCTAGGAGAGATTAGTTAATGCAATTCCATCGCGCACTCCCCAAATGTAACCGATAAAAAACCGACCGGCCGACAACTCAGCACCGATATTTTTGTTTGATGACAACTTATTGCCTAAACAAATCCTAAAAAAGACCACAGATAACTATTTGTATTCCTCCCTTTGGATTTCTGGAGACAGCACCCTGTATGAATAAGCTTCTGAATTTATACAAATTATAATTATTCAAAGATTAAATCAAATAAGCACATTTAAAGCAAATACAAAATCTATGGCATTACTATCTATAGGTAATCGAGTGATTATTCTGGACCATTCAAATGCCACTAATATTTATGTAGTAAATTGCTGACCCGGCAAACTTTGTTTTCCCATAAAAACACCAAACATTTATCTACCCTACCTACCCTACCCTACCCGACCCTACACTATCCTACCCTAAGTTCCATTTTTTTTTTTTTTTTCACATAAACCTTCTACTTAATAGTCCGAACAAAGCTTAAACATTCGGTTTGGATAGGTGAGCCCGTTCTTGAGTTATAAAATTACAACGAAAAGTGGCATTGATTTTTTTATTGTAGGAATTACCTGAATTTCAAGCATTTTTACATCTAAAATTAAACAACAACTAACAATCAATCTAATTTTTCCCGACATTACATCACCCTGAAAAATAAATCATACAAATAATTTCAATCACTGCCATTTCAGAACGAATACAATAAACGATCAGACATGTTTATCAAATCGTAAACCAGTTTATGTTTAATTACCTAATTTTTATGTGTTTTGCTAATTTTATCGGTATCAAACGGGCCAGTAAAACGGTTTGCGGGCTCGGGGTGCTATAAAAGTGTTCGGATGACTCGGTCGTATAATTGTGTTACGGGGGATCTAATGACCGTCGTGGCATTAGGAACTGAAGCGGTGAAACAGGTGGCTTGCTGCTAGAGGGCTAGGCTGAGAAACACGCGTGATATATAAAAAAGTAGCGTCTTTAACCCAACAAAGAAAATTAAACAAAAAAATATAACAACCTAGCTGGCGTTTTCCCAACTATGATGGGAATAGTATTTTTTATATGGAGAGACCCAGGGGCGGACCCAGGATTTCTTTCTGGGAGGGGCACAAGGGGAGGATGGGCAAAAATATCAACAATAACTGTTTGATACTTCAAGTTTATTTCTACAAGTTCAAGTACCTATGTCTAGTAAGGTTTATGAAAGTGTCAAAACAACAGAAAAATTAAATGTTTCATAAAAACAGTTTTCTTTTATGTTTCCTGCTAAAAAGAAAGAAAGAAAGAAAGAAAAATATTTATTTGTGACCCGCACAGGAGACACGAGAAAATAAGCATACACTTAAACAATAATAAAATAAAAACCCTGTGCGAGACCAAAAAGGCAGCACTTCATAAGCGTTCATTTTTGCCGCAACATCTTGATGGATATGCATTAAAGCCAATCCATTCAAACGCTCTTCTGTCATCCTGTTGCGAAACTTGCGAACATATGACTTTAATCGGCGTAAGGTGGAGAAAGATTATTCGGCAGTATTAATAGTCACTGGAAATGCAATGCCGGCCAGAAATAGACAAGAGTTTCAATCATTTTCTTTCTGTTATTTTATTCATATGTTTTTACAACTCTGATTCTTTTATTTGCTTCTAAGTATGCATTGTGATGGAATCTCCACAATACACATAAATAACGTCTGGGGAGGGCACGTGTCCCCGTGCTCCCCTCTATATCCGCCATTGGAGAGACCACCTGTCTGGTCTCCACTACCCAGTAACTGGTTAGCATGATCATAATTCCCCATAACAAGCCTTATAATCATCACTATCTTCTGTTCTGCAAACCTCTCCCAACACTTTCGTTTTCGTTTCTGACACATGTGACTCTTTTCCAATGGAGGAGGACCTTGAGTCCATTTAATTTCGTTCTTCTATTGAGATAGGCGTCTTCTTGTAAAGTCTAGGATACCAATTATGCATCCATCCATTCATATCCACCATTTGTCTCGCATGGTATAAATAGGTACATGAAATATAATTTGCCTTACACTTCGTGAAAATCCGTCAAACTTCGGCAAGCACGAGTGAATTTAATAGGTGCTGAGTTGCTGACAGGTTTATTTACAAGAATTCAAACATAACCCACCTTGATCAATGACCCATATTCGTCTTACGTCTGATTTTCTGTTTATTAGACGTTTATGCGCGGTAATTTTTCAATTGAACGGTTTCTTAATCAATTGTAACGCGCTTGAGTTTTTCTTATGGGAGGAATTGGAGCTGTATTCTTTTTTAGAGACGTGGGCTGTATGTTTTACTCCAAAACTAAGAGCATCTCATCTCACACAGAAAAGACTTAAGGACCGCTTTGTCTGACAGTACATTTGTTATTTCAAAAAACAACATGTATTAAATCGTCCTAAGTATTCGAATTTAGATCCACTTGTCAACGTCTTTATTTCTAACTGCTAACAGAGTCCAAGAAGAGTAAAACATATAGCTCTGCCCCATTCCGTTAGTTATTAAATAAGTATTGCATTAGAAGTTTTAACTGCCACAGATTAACCTACTGACAGCTGAGGACATAAACCTACTGGCTGTGATTAGTCTGTGTCACTACTGGCTAACCTTCATTTCTGGCCTTTGACCTAGACTACCTTACCTTTGGCCTTTGACGTGACTTATTTGAATCTGGCAACCCTTAGAAATGGCGCGTAGACTCTTGACATTTCATGTTTACCGTATCATCTTTCGCTGGGGGCCGAATTCAATCAGGGTATTACTAAGTGGCTGCCAAGATAGATATGATACAGAAAAAAAATCAAATAAACTCAAATGTCACATTTAGTGGCTCATATATTATTTAGAATTAATATCGAAATGTTTATTCATTTACTTAGTTACAAATTTACGTAGTATAAAAAGACTTAATTTACAAAAACTACCACAGTTAAATAAAAAAACTACGAACGCGTATAAAAAAGGCACGTGTATAAAAACCGTCCACATTGTTGTCAAGTCAACATGAAAAGTGCCCAGAACGCTGGCAGCATTGCCACGTTGGATTTGCAATGCTGATGCACTAGCCGAAGAAAAGCCCAGCCCTCTGGTGACGTGTAGAGTCGACTAACCGTTTGCTTACATTTCGAAAAACTCGATGAGCACTTGAACCCCATGAACCTATAATAATGTTTGCAGCTTGCAATAAGGTTGTTGTATTTGCGCCGTTTGAGGTTTTCTCATATTTAGTTGATTTGGACAAAAAGTTGTCCATGGGTCTACCAATAACTGATGGGAACTGTCAAAAGATACAACCAATAGTTTATTCTATTCTTGAAAAAGCCAGTAGTGGACTTCTTTCGGCTGAAATGATAATGGCTGAAATAGCGACACGCGGGGTTGCGATAATCGTCGAGAGGATCCGGCAATTGGGACTCGAGGTGGCCCTGCACAAGTCCGAGGCCATGTGTTTTCACGGTCCTCGGAACGCGCCACCGCCGGGATCCCAAATAACGGTAGGAGGGGTTCACATCGGCGTCGGGTCGACGATGAAGTACCTGGGACTCGTCCTCGACAGCCGGTGGAATTTCGTTGAGCATTTCCGACGTTTGGCTCCCAGACTGGAGCGGGCGGGGGCTGCCCTCAAGCGGCTGCTGCCC
Organism: Orthosia gothica; assembly: GCA_949775005.1. Taxonomy (NCBI): domain Eukaryota; kingdom Metazoa; phylum Arthropoda; class Insecta; order Lepidoptera; family Noctuidae; genus Orthosia; species Orthosia gothica. The sequence continues at coordinate 4,918,138 of OX459042.1, forward strand.
AATCTAGGGGGTCCAAACGCCTCCTGCCGGAGGCTCTACGCGGGGGTCGTGCGGTCCATGGCCCTTTACGGGGCACCGGTATGGGCGCGTTCCCTGAGGCGGCGACCAGCCCGCTGGTTGAGCGCGTCCCAAAGGACCATGGCCATCCGGCTGATCCGGGGATACCGCACGGTCTCCGGTGAGGTGGCGAGCCTCCTTGCCGGATTGCCGCCATGGGATCTGGAAGCAAAAGTCCTCGCGCAAATATGGGAGTGGTGCGAGGAGGCCAAATGCCGGGGCGAAACTCCGTTACCGCGACAAATCGCGGCTCGGCGGACAGAGCTCCGGCAGGATCTCATGGTGACATGGAGTGGGCGATTGTCGCAACCCAGCGCTGGGCACGCCACAATTGCGGCGGTAAGGCCCCTCTTTGAGGAGTGGCTAGAGAGGCGTCACGGCGTCCTCACCTTCCGCCTGACGCGGGTCCTCACCGGACACGGCTGTTTTGGGAGGTTCCTGTTCAGGATTAGGCGGGAGGAAACGCCCGGGTGTCACCATTGTGTGGACCGCCCAGAGGACACGGTGGAGCATAAGGTGGAGATCTGCCCCGCTTGGGCGGAGCACCGCTGTGTCCTCGTGGAGGCGTTTGGCGGTGGCGACCTCTCGCGTCCGGCCCTGGTCCAGGCCATGGTACGGAGCGAGAGGGCATGGGAAGCTGTCTCCTCCTTCTGCGAAGCATTAATGCTCGCAAAGGGGACATTACTGCTTCGGGGGGAGGGGAGGGGGGGGGTCCTAATAGGACCTATGCCTGTCTGGGTCGCGGATAAATTTGAAAAAGAGTTACCGCGGCCCTGGCGCAAGCACCTGTAGGAACACGGGTGGGTTTTAGTCAGTAAAAGTCTGACACGCCCTCCCGCCTCACCCAGAGCGGGAGAAGTCATTGGATGATTTCCCACCAAAAAAAAAAAAAAAAAAGGGATCCCAAGCTTGGTAAAGATATATGTTTTTAGTTTACCCTAAACAGTACAGTCTCTACAGTCCTAAGTAGATTTTGACTGGGCACTAGAAGAATTATTTGTGTACCGAAAAAAAGCTAGTGATTCATTCAATTTTGTTGATATTTCAAATGAATCCAAAGAAATAACGTTCGGAATACCTTGAACTCATTACTGATCCATCTCAAATATTTATATTATTTTGCATTACCTACGTCAAGTAAAAGCCGTTTCTAAAAGCCAATGTTACCAGCTACGAAAATCAATTTCTCGCACTGCATGTTTATTTCATTAGTCAAATGGGGTTGCAAAGAGGTCACTGAAAGGTCTATCGTTGTCTATGCTTCAGGGTTGCCACATAAATGACGGTATGGCTGGAAATAGAACGGAAATGTCACTTGGAATAAATGTAATGGGTTCTGTGCACACAAAGGCACACGTGAACGCATTTCTAATGTGTTTGATGGACGGAAAATAAAAACTTTACACTTGGAATACAATAGAAAGAAAGAAAAAGTGTTTAATTGTCACAAAACGACATACAATATAATTACATGCTTATGCTAAACCCTTAACAATAGTATTAGTAGCACTTAAATTAAGTTACTAAAGACGAGAAATAAATAAAACAATAATAACATATACTACCTACATTTGTATAAAAAAGACAAGATTGAAAAACAATATAATTATCACGGGAAATTTAACGCGATGTTTCGAAATTTCGATTGTTTGTTTACCTATTTCGCCCGACGTTTTGGCCTACCCGGGACCACGGTCGTTGCAACACGGCCGAAACGTCGGGCGAAATAGGTAAACAAACAATCGAGAGAAAAACGGGAAATTTAACGCGATGTTAAATTTCCCGTGATAATTATATTGTATTTCAATTATGAAACGCGAAAGTTTTAAAGTTAAAAAGACAAGATGATGACGATGATTGATGATTTTCTCAAGTAAGTAAGATGTAATAAAGTCATCATTAGATTCAGACTTATAATTAGCAATAAAATTCCAACAGGCTTATAACAGAATCTATGATCATTAAAAATCCCAAAAGTGCCAGCGAAGATATTTGAAGACTTCATAATAATTTTATTGATCCATAAAAGTGGCAGCCATTAATAGTGCGCTGCAATTAAAATAAACATTCTTGCAGATATTTTAATTACGATGTTTAGATTCTTTAGATCTTAAGAAACATAAAATTTTATAGAAAAACAGATCGAAGAATTTGGGCTCGGAATACCTATCAATTTATTTTTGGGATAGCATTGTAGCTATTTTTCTTCTTTTCTTGCCATTATTACTTTTCTCTGAATTCATCAATATTATCTCAGATCTTCTATTCCACCAGTTAGCCACCACATTTTAGCTTCAATATCACGTCTTTTATTATATGAATCCATTTTGAATTTAGAACCTTCTTTTTTTTAAGAGACAAAGGGTCTTCCTATTAAGCCAGGTTTACATTCGAAAAAATACAAGCAGTTTTTGCAGAACTTTTTAAATTTAAACAACGTCCTATTAGGTACTTTGCATCGCTAAGTAAATGGGTATGGGCTTGGCGTTCCATTAGATAGTGCTGGGGTTGTCTCAAGGACATACAGACTCTGGATGTGGCTAAAAGCTTTTCTTTTAATGTTTGTTCTGCTGCACCTTTTCTTTGACCTTTTATTAACAGGGGAGTAAAAGGTTAACTAAACAGGGTAAACAAAATGAAACAGAGTTGAGATAAAAGGTGGTCAATCTAATTTAACACCAACAGTCCTTTAAGGTTTGAATATATTTTAATCCCTGAATTGCCAATGGTGACGCATCTAGGAATGGTCAGTCTTTGTAGTTATCAATTTGAGAAGCTGAAATCTGGTTGTTACTCTATGTCTGAATAAAGTGATGTTTTTTTTAGGGTTCCGTAGCCAAATGGCAAAAAACGGAACCCTTATAGATTCGTCATGTCTGTCTGTCTGTCTGTCTGTCTGTCTGTCTGTCTGTCCGTCCGTATGTCACAGCCACTTTTTCCCGAAACTATAAGAACTATGCTTTTGAAACTTGGTAAGTAGATGTATTCTGTGAACCGCATTAAGATTTTCACACAAAAATAGAAAAAAACATAAAATTTTGGGGGTCCTCATACTTGAAACTGAAACTAAAAATATTTTTTTCATCAAACCCATACGTGTGGGGTATCTATGGATAGGTCTTCAAAAATGATATTGAGGTTTCTAATATCATTTTTTTCTGAACTCAATAGTTTGCGCGAGAGACACTTCCAAAGTGGTAAAATGTGTGTCCCCCCCCCTGTAACTTCTAAAATAAGAGAATGATAAAACTAAAAAAAAATATATGATGTACATTACCATATAAACTACCACCGAAAATTGGTTTAAACGAGATCTAGTAAGTAGTTTTTTTTTAATACGTCATAAATCCTAAACCGCAATTTACCAAGCACGGAACCCTTCGTGCGCGAGTCCGACTCGCACTTGGCCGGTTTTTCATGATATGACAGAGTTTTAAATAAGGAGGTTCAAAAGTTCGCGGAATGTTTTCTTTAAAATCACGTCTACATCTTCTTTTTAAGGAAAATATTCTGCTAATTTATGGACCTCCCCTCGTGTAGGGGATACCTACTTCTGAGTTGACAATAGAGAAGAATGGAAGACAAAATATGTGTTGCACCAACCCCAAATGAATTGAAATAAGGGCAGTTTACCCTAACAGTACTGCTCATAATAATAAATTACAACGCTAAATCAAATAAGTGCGACTCCTAAAATAGCCTCATAACATTCACAGACACTCTGGTTTTCTGAGTCAAGGTTAATAGCCCTTAAGGCGCCATCTTTTTTTAGTTCTTCGTCATTTCCAACCCTTTTATCCGCACTATTATTATAAACTAGCTTCTTCTAGCGGCTTCGCCCGCGTGAAAACTGTTTTCTTATCCCAAGGGAACATTATGTCGGGATAGTAAGTAGCCTATGTGCTAATCCAAACTATAATCTATATCTGTGGCAAATTTCATCCAGATCCGGTCAGCCGTTTTAGCGTCATTGAGTAACAAACATACACACATCCAAACTTTCGCATTTATAATATTAGTCTTAGTAAGATAACTATTACAATACCAACATGCAAATAATAAAAGTGAAAGTTGGCACCCCTGACACAATTATTTCCAAATTTGAATTAATAGACTTTATGCTTTCATGTCGTAGATGCTGAACGGATTTTGAATTCAATCAAGAGTAAAATATGGCTTGGATTTGTACATAGGGGTGTTTTATCCCATGGATGAAGATGGGTTGTAAATCCTGAAGATCCCATAAACAAAGTAGCAGGTGTAAGCAGTAAAATACTGTCACATTTTACGTGCGTTTGAATATTGAAATGCTATAGCTTTTTCCTACGGATTCGCTCTCTTGGCTTAACCAAAACAAAAACAGGCATAGTCTTTCTATCAGCGAAATATATTTTGTAATCGTTTCTTCCTGCAAACCAACGAAAATTTTTAGTTCTTTAAAATAATAGTTTAGATTGGCACTAACATCAAAAGTTAACAGTACCTAACTCAAATATCTTTATTACAATTTTACTACTGTATTATCCACGTCACAGTAGGTCGGTCCAAAGCTTTCATCGTAATATAGTTTGTTTAATAAAGGCGTTAATGTTGCGGTAGATTTACTGTGATATTCGGCTATTCCTAAACTATTGTTTACGTCTATTTGTGGCTACTGCTGAAGTTATAGCAATTGCATAGGTAGAAAATGGCATGCATAATTAAATGGAAAACCCGTCAGCACAGATAATATAATACTAGCATACAGATGGTTCATCCCATACAAAGAAACCGTGTCGACGTAACTAGCGTTTTTCATCTGATTATACTGATTATTTTTTGTAAATCATTCGCGTTCGGTTCCGTTCCACGGCGATAGATAGATCACCATCTATATCCGTGGAACGGAACCGAACGTGATCGATGTACAAAAAATAATCAGTATAATCAGTACAGTACGTCGGGACAGTTTCTTTGTATGGGATGAGACACACTGCCGTAAGTAAAAAAAAACCTTAAAAAAACTGTTCGTACGTACACCAAAATATAAAAATTATTTGAAAATTTCGAACAGAATATTGGTAAAGAATATTAGGAGAAGGGAGTGTATGGCACTTTGAGCCAAAAGAGTGACAGGTCATGTATATGATAATAAATTACTACATGAAAACACAATAGTGTAAAAACAATGTAAATTCAATTGTATTAATGGAAATAATATAGGAACAATGCCAAATAAACGGAATCGTATGATCGCGATTGACACGAAAAACTGTGGCCTCATATTTAGCTTTGTTTTCTGAAATTATAGGAACTAGTCGAAATTAAAAGAAAAATTAAAATAGCTTTCAGGGAATGAATGCAATACAATTGGTTTTGTTTCTCCCAAATTGAAAGCTGTTTTGACAGTTGCTTGTCAAAATATTTTGATGTTGGTTGTTCGATGTTGTGACTAGCGAAAATTATGGATGATAGGCGTCTAAATATAGTATTGAAATGTTGTTAATTACAATCTGTAAATGCTTGATACGAAGTTTTTGTAATGTGTTTGTTATTAAAATCAAGTTTAGCTTATCGCAAGTAAGAAATCAAGGGTAAGAGTTTATTTACAGAGGTACCATAAATAAGAGTTATCTGCCTAGCCTTTTCCCAACTATGTTGGGGTCGCCTTCCAGTCTTACCGGATTCAGCTGAGTACCAGTGTTTTACATGGAGCGACTGCCTATCTGACCTCCACAACCCAGTTACTGGGTAACACGGTAATTGGCAAGACTGGTGTCAGATCTCAAGCTTCTGACTACCTGTAACGACTGTCAAAGATCTTCAAATGACAGCCGGGACCAACGGTATAACGTGCTTTCCGAGGCACGGAGGAAACTCGGCATGTTGCAATGGCCACCCATCCACGGACCGACCTCGTCAAGCGTTGCTTAACCTTGAAGATCGACCCGTGCGGCTGTTATTATTGAGCCACGAGCTCCTCGACGAGGTACCATAAATAAGAGTGAATCAATTAAATTTAATGCTATTGCAGTGTAGACCTGCATGAAGCGCTAAAGTTTCTGGTCATCTATTCGTAAAGTCATTGTTTTACTATTATTTACTTTAGCTTTTAGCACTATTAAACAATAAAGGTAATTTAAAAAGACAAAAAAAGCTAAATAAAGCCTTCCTTTAAACTTATCACAAGAGCTTCGTTCAAAGTTATTCCCTCAAAACTTTGGTAAAATGTTGGCAGATGCAGAAGAGTCTACCAACCTTCAAAAAAAATCCCGGAAACAAACCTAACAATATTTATACAATTACGAATATAGAAGCCACATCATTATATCCACGTAACTATCATCAAAAGAGGGCACGGGCCTTTGATCTCGTGGTTATTTTTACTGTACCATTGAACTTTGCTAAAATGGACGTTTTGGCTATCAATATTGTGGATCTTGGTTGATAATTGTGCTGAAGGCCATCATTAGCCTTTGCTGTACTGCCAAGAGTAACTGTGATTTTGTTATTGCGAAAATATTTTGGCAGTTCATATCCTGATCTTATTATTAGCAAAGCAAATATTTCTGAAAGTAAGTACTGTTTTTTGTAATCTTTAATCCACTCCTGGTCATCATTATCTTCCTGTCTATCGGTTTATTTATTAACCATTTGCGCACAGAAACATAAAGAGGCGGACTTATCCATAATCAGTTTTTGACTTTGGGTGATGCAGAGACAAATAGAGCATTGGATATATTTATTATCTACTTTTAATTTCGGGCATAATGGCTCATAAAAGCTAGTAATTCATCCTTTTTTAAACTATTTTTAAGGAGTTTATTTGCTACAGTTAATTCTAGGCCTTATCGGCAGCCTGACAAGGTAAATTTACAAACTGCAACATATTTGGCGGTGATGTCACCGCGCTGTCACCCTAAGCCTGTTCTAGATAACGACAAGGTGTGTGTACCTAGCAGTTCTGTGAACTTGACTGGTTTTATCAATCTGGATTGTGTGTGGCGTAATTTGTTGCTGAGAAACTATTTAAATTATTTAGATTTAAAATATTTGACTGCACATTATTTGAGTTGGTTATGCCTTATTTTGAAAATTCTAGAAGAATAAATTGTATAGCGCTAACATCATACATTTTTCTAACATCCGTGGAATAATGACGTCTCATCATCATTATTTTTTAAACTGAGAACACTAAACGGGTAACATTCAAACAAATGACGACATAACCTAAACAAAACGCAAAGCAAAGGTATTTTTATCATACATCCTTGTTGTCTTATTATTATGAATGAGTAAAGCTTTATTTTCATTAGTAGACTACACAACACCTACGCAGCACAAAAACCTACTGCGAATTTTGTTTTATTGCAACACCGGCCGGAACTTTATCAGGTGCTATATTTTTCTAGCCAGCCAGTTAAAACATGGTAAAATCAGCTGTTTAGGCTGAATGGTCGTTCCTTTGCTTATAAAAAGGAAGCAGCTGTTTTTATCTGTGGTATTTTCATGCAGATCCGGGAATGGCGGGAATGTGGAACGTAATTAACCACCTGCTAATCTACGCAAGTTGTAGTGTATGAAACACGGAGGTATGAAACGAGTTACAAGCTTGGCTTGGCGTCTATGTGTAATAGTTTAAATGTCGTTGTACCTCGTGATTCTGATCTGAAGCTTGGAACGTATTTTTTTTGTTTCACGTAATTTTGTAGTTTGTACATATTTCTGTCAACACTGCGATAAATAGTTATGTGTGCTAAATATAAAATTTTAAATCAAATATTAAGATTAATTACGTACCTAAATCATATTTTTAAAGCATGAGTTGGTATCTTAAATCAATAAACACACAATTATTTTATTTTCGAAAGCAAATATGAAATATCTGCCGTTTCAAATGATTGATTTTCTAGACTAGTTTAAACTACAATTTTTTATGCCTGGATGTCATACAAACGTGGTATTTTACGACCAATAAATTATTTGTGACTACTAACTAGCGATATTTCGCGACCTCGTCTGTGATATTATTAGATACTAGCTGACCCGGCAAACTTTGTTTTGCAATAAAAACACCAAACATTTATCTACCCTACCTACCTTACCTTACACTACCCTACCCTACACTACCTTCCCTACCCTACGCTACACTACCCTACCCCACACTACACTACGCTACCCTACACTACCCTACACTAAACTACCCTACCATACACTACCCTACCCTAAGCTACACTACCCTACCCTACACTACACTACCCTACCCTACACTACTCTACCCTACCCTACACTACCCTACCCTACACTACTCTACCCTACCCTACAATACAAAAAAAAATTATCGTAAAATCCATCTTTGAACTTCAACGAACATTTAAAAAAAAGAATTGGCCAAATTGGTCCAGGCGTTGTTGAGTTATGCGCTTACCAAAACATTTTGCGATTCATTTTTATATTATAGATAGATTCAGATTTCAAGTATTTCATTCATCCATGGTATGTAATATGTAGCTTATCCAAGTATTTTCTTATAAACAACTAGCAGACCAAGTACAATCGTCATAATATCATTAAATATGTAGATTTCTATTTAAAGGCCCGATGTGGTTAGCCAATGACTTAATAGCCAGAAACCACGAATGTGTATTATTTTACTGCCAACGAGACGATTTCGAAACTAACACGATTGTTCTAGATAGAAGATTATTGAATATATCTCTGAAAATGTTTAATTGAAAACCTGGATGGCCCTTTTAATAAAGAAAGGAAGAAAATACATTTATTTGTCACAAGACACTAGAGCACACAATATAAAAAAAGAAAACTTGAAACTATACAATAATAAAAAGAGAAAAACAATATAAATATGACATTGATGATATTGTTCATAATACTGTGCCTTAAAGTCATAATTTTCTTAATTTTGCATTATTTTCAAGTTATACCAACTTATTTTATTCGCATCGAGCAGACTACCGCGGGCCTCAAAATGTTTCTTCTGTAATACCAAATTACCAACAGATTTTAAATAACTTATAAAAACGGTTCCAATGTATCATATAATGTATAGAATCTACCAATGAAGTCATGCGTAAACTACCATTTCCCGCTTTCATTTGTCGAAGATTTTAATTATTAGACTCGCGTGAATACCGAACACATATTATCTATTACAATTGTTTCAGCTTCGGAACGTTCGCCTGTAACCGGCTAATAAGGAAAATTAACAATGTTATGTTTCCTATAGATTAGGTAGGTACTTATCTATTGTGTTATGGCGTAATAATAGATGAATTTCCTATTGTGTACCTATTTTATTTATAATAACGTTTCTAGTGTACAGTTATGTTTATGTCATGAACAGTTTCATAATGATTCAAAACTCGAAGACAAATACGTTGTGTGTTCTAGGAGGAGTTCATAGAGGAACCTTAGAAAAATCTTTTTAATGGAACTAGGTACTGACCCTTCAAGAAAAATATAATTTAGAATTCTTAGCCTGCTCTAACCTAACTAGGTACATGCCAAAGTATAGAATTCTTTATCAACGTCTGCGTTTCCTACCACCTATATCTGTCAGTAGGTATACATAGCAGGAGTGAAGAGCCATCTTCTGGGCCTGCTCGTTTCATCTTAGACCTCGACCATCAAACAAGAGCTTAATGGTTGTGAAATAAAAAAATACATATGACCTAATTTATATTTTAATAAAAAATGTGTAAGTTTAATGACTTTAAGGCTTCAATGAAGAGCTTTTCAATTTTCATTACTAATTCAAGTAGTTTCGACTGCGCCTGCCCGTGACCATGATCTTAAAGGGCTTCGTACTGTATCGAAGATACGAAAATAAACAAACTTTTGGTTTTATTTCTACGAAGAATGTTTGCGTAAATATTGGAACATATTCCGCGGAAACTTTGTAAACTTACGATGTGTGAAGGGAGATACAAATACGGCAGAATATTGAGTTAAATATTATACAAAGTTTTCATGCAATCCATCTTCTATTCAAGGCTTAGGTAGATACATTAGGCAGTTATCAAAAGAACTTTCTAGCTGATATAACCGATAAAGGATTGCATTCTAATTTTAATAAATAAATATAGTAACACTAGTTTCCCATTATAAATATTGGCTATAAAAGTAGAGAAAGACCAAAGATATGACGGATGGATTTTGGTATGCTTAAAAACGGGCTACCGACAGGGCTACTATTAGAGAACAATAAAGAAAAAGAAGGAAGTAGAAACGTTGCGCCGACCTGAACATTTTGGAATGAGGAGAAGAAAATGTTGATTTCTGTAGTTCTCTGAAGTAGGCTCTGCGAACCACTGCGCAAGAAACAGTTTGTCATCGAGTAAACTGCAAACAGTAAGCGAGATAGCACGATGCGACAAACGTAAGCGAGTAAAAGAGGTAGTTATAATATAATGCTAGGTTTGGTTAAGACGGGCTGGTGTCCGCTTCAACATTGACACAAAATAGCAACTGCGCAGGGTCTTGCAGCCAATTTCGCAGACAAAGATCCGCTGTAACTACTATACTAGATGGTTACTAAGGTTTTAGCTACCCAAAACGTGTTATGTCTGCACTACACGAACAAATATTTCTTTTCATTATTAATATCATGTGCTAGACATAACACGACACGACACCTATTTATTACATTTGCAAATCCTTACAGCTTGTCTGTAGAAATAACTCGAGAAGTAAAGCCAATATGCCGCTAATCCTAGACATTTCTTGAGAATGTCAATTATACCCAGTATTTACATTATTGAATCCCAAATATCTCTAAGCGTTAAGAAACAAGACATAGATGGGAAGCAGTGATTGGCTGACCGCCAAGTGTTTGCCAAACATTTTGTATAAACTACGCTAATATGTATAAATACTATGTTTTTTTCCGCGGCTTCGCTCCTGTAGCGTAAGGCTACTAAAGCCGTGTTTAATGGATAAATAATACACGGTAATGGCCTTGCCAGTGTTGACGACAGGTGGAGTAGGGCAGTGGCCGAGTGGCGTCTAACTAAGGGTTAGCAGAAGAAATTTTGAAGGTCTGGCAGAAGAAGTGTTGGTCGTCGGGCAGAACATGGGTAAGGCTGGCACAGGAGCGTGAGGATTATTGGCACAAGAAAAGACAAGAAACCTATGCAGCAGTGGGTAAAATCGGGCTGCGTGGCCTATCCCAGCATTTCCCAAAGTATGGGTCGTGACCCACTGGTAGGTTTCAAGCGAATATTGGGTGGGTCCTGAAAAATTCGATGAACAATATGAACGCCTCGTATAATATTATTAAGAGTAAATACCGAAATAAATTGGACGTATCCAACTCATTGAGATTAAAAGTAACTAAAACTTAAGGTGATGATAAATTTATAAAGAAAAATAAAGGAATCAAATGTATACTTCTCATAAAAAAAAAACGATTAGAACAGATTTTTTTCTTGTTTGAACAGAAGGTCTGTTCATATAGCCCTTTTTCTTCATGAATTTGGAAGTTTTTGTCAGGTGGATCACGGTCCAATCAACTTTGGGAACCATAGAACTAGATTAGCTATAGCACTCAGCGTTATTAAGGTTTCCTATTAGTTTAAGAATTTTCGAAATCAAAGCAGTACTTCCAGAGATTTTACAAACATGTAAACAAAGAATTTTACGTCTTTATTATATTAGTTTATCTTATAAACGATGTCTGTTTGTTGTTTCTTCATGTAGAACAGCAGGTGAAATTGGCTGTATGTTATTATTTATGGATATAAGTGGTTCTGAAACGAAGGAAGGTCGATTGATTGAAAACTGAAACTGAAAAAACAAATAGATTAGATTCTTTATACTGTTAAATCATATAACGGAAGAGTGGAGGTATGCTAGCCATAAAATGGGGAATTTATTGGTTTATGCTTCTGCGAATTTTTAGAGAAATTCGCTGAAAGAGAATTTCCTTTAGGTAATTTGCGATTTGTGGCGATGATTCGTTTTGCGGCAATACGAATCTTGTAGGTTTATATGCAGCAGCAATTGCTTGATGTTTCAATAGCCAGATATTTTGCTTTTGAAATAAAAGTAAACTAGTGCCTCTGTGAGCTGTTGCTGTAGACCTCGCGAGTCTGTCTTTTTGTTTTTTTTTGTATAATACTGAATCGACAAAAATAAAAACCATATTATTATTGAACCTGCTCACAAAATTCCACGAGAATTGGTTAAGAAAAATGCGACCTGTAGAGGAGAAAGTTGTTACTTACGATTTGGTTCAATTAAATGTCACTAGATGGTGCAATATGCATCGATTTGTTATTGAATTGTGTGTAAAATTAACATTTTACCTAGAATTGATCATAAACATTTTATGTTCTTGTTTATTCAACTCTTCTATCCTAACCCCAAAATTATGGCATATTTGGCTAAATAAATAAAACTAAATAAAAAAATACTATAAAACAATTTCGTCACTGTATTTAAATAAAAAAAATGTCACGAACCGAATAAACCCTTTTACTTGCAAGTCGCTGCTAACACTATCTATAGCCGTGGAACGGCACCGAACGCGATCGAAGTGCTTATAAAAATAATCGGTATAATCAGACGAAAAACGCTAGTTACGTCGGCACGGTTTCTTTGTAAGGGATGAGGCATCTGTATGCTAGTATTATATTATCTGTGCCAACACTTTTTTTTCAGGAGTGTTTCGGAGCATCCACAAATCAATGCGACAGAAAAAAAAAACACCACATTTCATTAATTTACACACCTATCACCACCATTATTAATATAAAAGGAATAATAACTTACACATGACGACAGCTCCGTACATTTCGGCTTCCGTCGTAAAAAATAAACAATATAGGCCATGTGGCATACAATTATTAACGGCGGGAAAAATCCAGTTCCGCCTTTGAATGGGAATATTTTTAGCGGGAATATTTATTTTTGTGTTGCGTTTAGTTTTTCGTACGTTTTTCTTTGTGTTGAAGACGTAGATAGTCTAGCACGTTGATTTGCGTGGGATGGTTGGTCATGCTTGTCTCGTGAATTGCGGTTCTGTCTGTACTGTCTTATGTTTAAGGGACTGTAATATTATCAAACCTCTTTAGATCCAATGTTTGCATAGTAACTCCTCCCTCTCTTACCTTCTAAGGAATCCAGTCCTGAAGAAAAAGGCTTCGAAATTATATTGTACTAGTTGTCCCACGCGGCTTCGCTTCCGTCAACTGCCTACCTACCCATCTACCTTAACCTACCTACCCTACATGCATGATTGCTGCGTAATTTTAACCGTTTACGCAGCGCACGCAACGGAAGCTCTAAAATAATAAATTTTCCCCGTTTTTAGATCATTTTTAATTTATGCTCCGCTCCTATTGGTCGTAGCTTGATGTTATATATCATATAAACTTCCTCGATAAATGGACTATCCAACATAAAAATATTTTTTCAATTCCAACCAAGTAGTTCCTGAGATTAGCGCGTTCAAACCAACAAACAAACTTCAGCTTTGTAATATTAGTATAGATAGAATAGACAACATTGTGGCTTGAAATTAAAACTTGAATATCACCATTGGATTCAGACGTATTTAACAGAAGTCGCATAACAGGAGCAAAGTGACTTCTGTGGTAAATCCCACCAATCAAATAGGAATGCACAAAACACACTAAAGATAAATAAAGCTAATTATACAAGACACATATTATATAAACTAATACTGTTCAGTCAATTCTTCAGCAGCGCCGTTTCAACAACTACTGTTTATTTACTTCAACACATATTCATGTAAATAAATGAATACAGATGAATGAATGAAGCGTTTTATTTACATATCGGATTGTAAGCATGCTTTTCACACATATCAAGATTTATTTATTGAACCTACCTGCCATAAACCCTTTATTCTAGAAACTGGTAAAAGTAGGTACTTACAGTACAAAAAGTCCCGCGAATTCTGTCAAGGACAACTGAAAATTTTCTTGCAAATAAAACAAGAAAAATTGATCATACATGCATCCAATTTGCCTTCATCTTCTTAATTCTTTATTGTACACCAAAACAACATAACATTCAGTTTGATAATAAAGTACATGTACAAAGGGGAGGTTATTTCAATGTTGAGTTCTCTTACAGCAAACCCGAGGGTGACAGGGAAAGATGACATTATAGAGATCTTCCTTAGATATTCAAACCGGACTTACAATTTTATCAAATCATATTTTGGTTCAGCTCTGCATCCTTCAATAAGATAGATCATCCTTCCCATTTATGTAAGACTTCTGGATAATAGGTACTTTTTCTGAAGTAACCTAGGACTAGAGTCGAACCGAATTTTATGTTCGATTTTCGTAAATTTTTGGCAGAAAGGTAGTCTTCGGCAAAAAATATAGAGGGTGGGCCAAATATCGTGGATCAAACGAAACAGGGCGATATTTGGGGCTATTTGCAGTAGATCATAAAGAACGATTTTTTTTTCTGCTTATAACCCCATCAATCGCACTGTTTCGTTTTTTGCCACGTTTTTTTGCCACCCTGTATATTTTTAGCCTCTACTCTACACTGAAGTTAAGCTGGGTCAAATTCCCAGGGTCTAGATTGCCCGATAGCCCAAGTCACATGAACGTTCTGCCACAAAACAAAAACCTAATTAAAATAAATGAACCAGCTACAGACGAGCAACACGTAATCCCGTAGACGCGTCCAATGAAAACATAATAAATCTGTTCCTAATTTATAATAGTCATTTGTGTCTGAACGTTTGCGGCAAACTTGCTAAGTAAACACGGATGATTGAAGTACAGAAGGTGAACTTCGAAATGAGACCAAACGAAAACGTACGCGGAAAATCCTAATGTGACTTCCGGCTAATGAAAACATGTCTGAAAAGCTGCAGATTAACTAAGAAAAGACTAAGACTAATTAGGGGTCAAATGATTCATTGCTAACCAACCTCCTTTAGCATAATGAAAATTAAAAAATACACTACACTGTGGGCTTTCAGAAACCGAGTGTCTCTATGCGAAGCATTTAGTTCTTTTCTGTTTGGTCAAAACACAGAAGAAAAGTTCGTAAAACACTTCTGCGATGTTTGACGATTTATTTGTTGAGTATTATGACCAAAAATACTACGTTAGAAATTTTCAACCTCGGTTTCTTATTTCCACTCCTGTCTATATTCAGTATTAGGCAATACTTGTAACAATCTAAAATGCTCACTACATATTTGGAGATATTGCCGCAGTTCTAGTCATAGTTAGTGCTATTGATTTTTTATTTTATAATCTGGTGTGTGTGTGTGTGTAATTTCTGTGCGTCAATTGAGCCTTCTGCATTTATTTATTCTATGTCGGCCACCGTAAACCAACAAGATATTCAATGTTAAGGTAAGGTGTGAACTGTTTAAATGATACATCATTTGAGTCGGTTAGTTTTTAGATCAAACAGACGGAACCGAATGAAAACAAGACTTGTGTGGGTTGGCTGGACTATTGAGGTTTATGTACGACTGTATTAACACATAACTACTGAATTGAATACGTGGTTATTTAGTTATAAGGTTTCTGTGTTTAAAGTTAAAGTTTAAACGCTCCTACAAAATAATTTCAGACCCATCTGGAAAGTAAAAGAACAATTGAAAATATCAATCCAAAGTCGAAGATAATAAACCAAATTTAGCCACGGTTAAGCAACAGTTGTTGAGTTCAGTCTGTGGATGGGTGATCACCCATAATATACTGAGGCCCCTCTATGCATTGGGAAGCAAGTTAAGCCCTTAATACTGGTCTTTGACAGGCGTTTCGGTTGGTCAGACGCTCGAAAATCTGTAAACCGCTCTTACTAGTGGATATCGTGTCGAGTTACTCAGCTACTAGATTGTGTAGTTCAGATAGGCGGTCCCTCATGCAAAATACTGATATTCAGCTCCATCTGGTAAGATTGAAAGCCGACCCCAACATAGGAAAGCGCTAGAAAAATTATGAACGCAATTAAAAATAACCACAGTCGTAATTGCGCAACCATCGCGCGAACAACACGCGAAACCCAAACAGAAAACATGACAAAACGGTCCACAGTCCTCAAAATATAGTTAGTACAAAGGCAAAACACTAAACATTAGTGCCCTTGCTCCGCCAATCTGCATGACCTAATTACCAGTAATAAAACTAGCCGAAATATATTTTATGACAACTTCGCTCGAGTTGCTGCAAACCGTGTATAATGTGTGCAAGTTACAAGGCGTTACGACTTGCACGCAATGGTTGAATGAATTATTATGAAGAATGATGTGCATCGAAGATTCAAAATTGTTTCGTCTTGGTTCGAAATTTGAATTGATTTTGACAAGGAGTGCAGGTCATCGAATTTAAGAATACTCGTAGGTTCTGGATCAAAAGAGCTTTTATTTTAAAAAGCTAAACAAGAATATAACACTTCTACTAGAAAATAAAATGATTACCAACATATAGGAAACTTTTCAGCAACACCGAAAGTCTTACGGTCAATACTAAGTAAAATAAACGTTAAGTTTATTTTACTTTTAATTGTCATTATTTTTAATAAATGCTTATCTCATATTATTATTATGTTAATTTTTTCGCAAATAGTACGAAAAGTAGAGTATTTTCCTCGGTGATAAAGCTGTCTTAGTCTTGGGTGAACTTAAATCCCTCGCTACGCTCGGGAGTAAACCTCGAGTCCTTCGTTACGCTCGCGATTTAAATCGTCACTCGCGACAGAAGACACTGCTTTATCCCCTTGGTTAATAATCTACTATTTCACACCCGTAGAACCTAAACAAAGAGTTTTTAAGACGAGGCATAATTCTTAAGGAAATAATCATATGTCATACAGAACTAAAGCATGGAATTAGTAAGTATGTCTTCCATAAGTGCCTCGGATGACTCACAAACATTTACCTCCCTAACGAAGTAGACATAATGTGAACAGACATAATTTTAATGTTAATGATTTTCACGGTGGCACAGCCATGTTTACTTATCCTTTGACGATTTGTCTTGCATTTACGAGACCGTAATTTTACCAAAGTGTTTCTAAAAGCTTCTAGGAAAACCGTTAATATTTGAGTGTCAAGTTTACTATCAGTTTGTCATAGTAATTTATGAAGTTTTTGAGTTATATTGAACTGGCTCTTCAGAGCAGTCAAGGTTATCTGTCAGTGCATGACATAATGTGTCAGAAATGACATTCCATGTCACCGGAAATGTTGCCTTAAAAGCCTAGACGTAGTTTCTGTTACATTACGAAAAAAAAAACCATTTTGTTTCTAATCGACTCAACTGAACAAGATTTTAAAAGCCTGATGATCGATTTTAAAAGCCTGATTGATCGTCTAAAGGTTCTTCCAGAGGGTCTAGATAATAAGGTTCTGAATTGGAGCAACAATCAGCATTTATCTTAAAATCCCAATCCACCCACACAATCACCAGGGCAACAATAAACACAACAACGTCATTGAACCCTGCGTACGCGCAAGTTAGTCCGCGCGCATACCAATTAAGTGCATTGCTATTACCATGGGAATCTCGTGAATTACTCATAACTACTGAGAAGGGGACGATAGGACCTATTAATAGGACAGTTGCACGCTTAATAATGACAGCTGCATGGTTTGATCTTCTAGGTTAAGCAACACTTGCCGAGGTCGGTCTGAGGATGGGTAACCATTCACCCATGGTGGATGGGTTCATTCTTACTGAGCCGTTAGTGCTGACTGCCATTCCTAGTTGTTGTCAGTACATACAGGTACTCAGAAACTAGATAACAGCCAGCATGGTTTTCCCAGGTCAGATAGGCAGTTAGACTGAAGCCGAGTTGGGAAATAGCTAGGCTGATTGATTTAATGATAAAGGGACGAAAGACCTATTTATAAGATAGGAAAGTTGTTGAACTCATTCCCAGTATAGAAGTTTATCGAGTTGTTAAGCTATCAAATGATAAGTCAGGATTGGAAGATATTCTAGCTGTGTCTGGATTCCTAGATACAGGTTTTCCTTGTGTTCTTATACAGTTTTGTTCAAGTACCAATTTGTATGCCCTTGCATGCCTTCTTCGTATAAATAAATTATATTTTATTCACTGAATTTTAAAGAGCCACTTCGTTAGACAATTATTCGTCTTTGGATGTCATGAAGAAAGTATTGAATATGAATGTAGTTAACTATAAGATTAGAGAAAACCAAAGAAATTATGGATGGATTGTGTCAATGATGATGTGTTCAGAAAAGGGATGACTACTGAGATCAGAACTAACACAGGATAGATGGACCTCCGTTTCCGCACGACTCCCATTTGGTCCGTTGTGCGTGCAGGCCTCCTCTCTGTGAGAGACAAAGGGCCGTACTCCACCACGCCGGCCCAGTGCGGGTTGGTGGATATCACATACATGTCTTCGAATTTTTGGTTCTAAGACATGCCGGTTTCCTCACGATGTTTTCCTTCGCCGCTTTGTGAGGAGTGGTGATGAAGTAATTTACACATAGTAAAGCGCCTGCCTGGGTTTTTAACCGACGACCTACAACTTGTAAGTCGAGGCCGTTAACACTGGCCCACCACTGCTCTTGGTGGTAACTAACACAAAAGTAGGTATGGAAGAAGGAGACATGGTGCACCGACCATAAATAAATTAGTATAAGGGCAAGAGAATAATGATGTTGATGACTATCGTAGACACGCCCAACTATAAAATTATCAAAATATTTGTTCATTTTCTTGTTACAAGATCTTATCTGCTGATTATTATTCGTATCATATAATGTGTTAGAATCTAATCATTCTAACACGGCATTTCTGTTACTCATAAAAATATCATCGCGAACTTTTGATTTATATTATTCGGCATATTTTGATCTTTTATGGGCACATTCAAATCCTGTCCGGAACATGGCCCAGATACTGGATTTCCCCAAGTACTATACGCCTACAATTTTGAGGACTTAACGAACGCCATTGACGCTGCATTTAACGTGATCACCAAATGGGCCCAAACTTTATGAAAAGTTAACCATCAACTTAAAAGAAGAAGATCTAACACAACACCGTCACATATAGGTGGAAACTAGGCAAGAATTTGAGCAAGCATTTTCAGAGCGAAATGTTGATAGCCGATGTAGGTGCTTTTTGCTGAGAGAAAGGGTTAGATATGAGCCCCATTTGCTCTCAAATGCTGCCAGCTCTTGCTTGTGTCAAATATTTTGTAGATATTTCAATATTAAAGTGATATTGAAATATCTACAAATTCTGTGACAAAAGCACCATGATCTCGCTCTGACGTAACTGCAGTCTCTTCCTTCTTTGTCTCCGCTTCGTCAAAGATAATGTCAAAGAATTTAGTATGTGGTGGGAAAGACAACGGTGTTGGATCTTTTACATTTCGAGTTGTTGGTTAAATTGTCAGCCAGTTTGTGTTCAGTTGGTGACCACGTGAAATGCAGCGTCAGTGGCGTTCCTTGGGTCCTCAAACGTGTAGGTGTACTTGGGGCACTCCAGTAGATATGGGATGGGGGTCATGTTTTGATGGGATGTGTGTAGGTGTGTTGTATGAAAAAAGAGAAACCGGCAGATTAAAATATTCTGAATTTTATAGAAAATTCGCGATGTTATATTTTATGAGTTATTCCGTGAAAAGGAGCGTACTCACTGGGAGCATTATTTCGTGAGCATTTGTCTACAAGCAATCGTAGGCGAGTAACAAATGCTTCCCAGCGAGCCCAGCATTCACTTTCGAGCAAAACTATGAACGTTCGAGTCGAACATTCCCTTGCGAGCTTGGAATATTCGAATACGATCTCGTTAAATGTCATTCATTCGATAACACGTTAGACCAAGAAGGTCAAAAACACTTAAGATCAAAGAACTGTTACTTGCTTTACAAGTGGCCAGTAATATTCCTACATACATACATACATACTCATTGATTTCATTGTATGTGTACTCGCTTTCGAGCGTTTTATGTGCGTGAACATTCGAATGCAAGCCGTTTCCGCGAAAATCGTTGCGACGTCCACACCGGCCGAAGTTCGCGCTTGCATGTAAGCATTGTAACGCTCGGCTCAACGTCCACACTACTCGAATATTCCACGTCGAATGCTCATTACACGTGAATGCTCTCAGTGAGGACGTTCGTTTAGAATGACATAAACACCATAATCTCACATCTCTGACGTAACACCCGTCGCTTCCTTCTGTCTCCTATAAATATTAATTGTGTTAATAATAACCCCAGCCTCGCCAAGATCGCGGTAACACATTTCTACCGCATCTGGACCACATCTAAATCGGAAACTTTCGACATCAATCTGTTTCTAAAATAAACTTAACGTTCATGGTTAAGGTTGTTGTGTCATATTCAGTTGGAATTTCTTCCTGTTTATCATTAAAGTTCAACAGAAAGACTAGTTTTTTTCTGTAATAATTTAAAGGAGATGTACAAAATTTTCCCCACGGAGAACAAACATACGTTTATTGCAGTTAATTTGAATAATAAATAAAGAATTTTAAGTAGCTTTAAATGCCCTATAGCAGCAGTAGAGAAATAATCTTAATTATAAGTTGCTCTGTTTGATTTTGCTCTAAAATACCTTTTAATGTTGCCATATAATATCAACAAAGATCAGAATAGAGAAAAATAATAGCCTATCGCATAAAAAAAGTTGTGCCAATTCCAAGTTGGTAACATGGCAGGCAAATTGGATTATTAGTTTGTTCATGAGATATACCATTCTTTGCTATTATACTAATTATGGCTATTGATACATTTTCCAGCCATAAAAAAATCACCAAATAGTTTATTTCAAATAAACCATAGAGAACCTACTTTTGAATTGCCAAATAAAAAAGATGACTATAAGTACTTGCTCTTGCTCTTACTTGATCTCTGCGACATATGTCAAACTGACGTATACGTTATTGTTTGGTTAATGTTAGCCTGCCAAGCACTATTGTTACTGTATTGATACTGACAGCAGTCGCTGAGATCAAGCTATCTTTTATGAACTATAGTTGCAAATTAGGTAAGTTAGTAGGTCTCAATGGAGAAGTTATTATGACAATGCCTTTATTATTGTCCTCCATTCTTATACTTATTGTTAACTGTTTTAAAGATATCGATTCCCATAGTCTCTTATTATAAGACAGCCATTGTCATCCGCTGGATGCGAGTGGAGACCGTTCAATGGGGTTTAATAATGTGTGTTAGAACTATCATCAACCAAGTCATTCCCCACAGCGGATACACGTCCTTCCTTTTCCATAATTTTTCAACACACATTGTTAAACTTAATTCAAACAAAAAATCAGCGCACTCTTCTACCATCTTAATCCCATAATAGCCCCCGTTCACGGCTAAGGTCACAGATAAGTCCACCACGATACCACCATGGGCCATCGTATAGATAACGCTGCACTTTAGTGGACGTAAAATTCAAGGTGAGGTTACAGGGGCCAGTTTTATGTGAGACGGTGCTGCCATCTGCCGATGAAGGTGTAATTTGACTGAGTGGTTTTGAAGGTTCGATGCGGAGTGCAAAATAATTTTGAGATTGAACGTGTATTCGGAAAATAACTTTTTCAACGTTCACCATTGCATTTCGAGGCCCTAGACAAGTAATATTTTATCATCGAAAGCTTGGCTGAAGTAATTGCCAAAAAGCTAAAATTGTATGGGATTGACAAGCGATATCGAAAAATCTGGTGATCAATCCTTAACATTTTGACACTTCAACAATCGCCTTCATTGACATCGAATGTCATTTGTATAGAGCCTAGGTTGGTAAATCCTGGTCGCGGATAAATTTGAAATAGAGTTACCGCGGCTCTGGCACAAGCAACTGAAGGAACTCAGGTGGGTTTTAGTCAGTTAAAGTCTGACACGCCCTCCTGCTTCACCCAGAGCGGGAGAAGTCATTGGAAGATTTAAATTAAAAAAAAAAAAAATTTTTTTAGCCTCATGTCTTTAGTAAGTTCTAGAGATATGAGAGAAATGGGACTCAGTGATGGGGTAAGGGGGGACAGGACGGTATGGAAGAAGTAAACGTGTTGCGCCGACCCCAAGTAACATGGGACAAGGACAGGAAGATGATGATGTCTTTAGAAAGTTCTCGACTTTTATAAAAATCAAAAGTACTTACGTGCTTCATCGTCGACCACATTATCGCTTACCATCAGATAGGGGTCAAGCGCAAGCCAAACAAAATTAAATACTGCCTATGTGACGTGTTGGTAGCTTCAGTCAATCCCATACGTATTGACATTTCGAAAATCGCTAAGTATCACTTTGCTTAGCGACTAACATTGTCTAGAACCCAAAAATGTTTGATTGCACTAAAGCACTTTAATTTCCAAGTCAAATCATTGGTGAATAATTTCTGCAATTTATAATATTTATTTTTACTAAAGTGGTAAACAAACCACTAATCCTTTTTGAGGTCACTGACTCATACCTGTAGGAACATCTATGACGTCACAGCGTAGACGCAGTTTAAAACACTCGTATTTCTTTGTCAATTTCTGTGTAACCGTGTGTAATACTGTTTACACAGTAATTAGTCAGACATTACTGAAACTAACCTGATTTCAGTTTGACGGTGTGACCTAAATCACGAGAATGTTTATTCATTTATTGTTTGTTAGGATTGTTTTTATTTTCTTTGATGAAGAAACTTTTAGAAGTTTTATGGTCATCTAAAATGCTCTGTGTTTATGAAAAAGTAAATAGGTTTGTAGTCTGTGAATTGATTCTTACCCTGTTTCAATGGATTTAGTATTCGTCGGATTGAATTTTATTTTTTTAAATAACACAATTGTCTGAACCAAGTTTGATAGACTACAGTATATAATACACGTTTCAGTCTATATTTGTTTCAGCAATATTTTTTTTGTCTTTGTACCCTAAAATAGGGTTTATTTATTTAGAGTTTATGAATAAAAGGTACAAAGGCAGTCTTAATGCCTTAGGCATTCTCTACCAGGCAACTAAGGGTAGTGGAGAGATAACGTGGCAGGTGCATTGTTTAATAATAAAAGTAAAGCCAGTTGAGCCTAGCCGCTTGAGTGCATGTTGGGTTCCTCTGCTTCCAGACATACTTGCTCGTCTGATTCAGAACGATTATGAAGTTCACAAAGTTTCAGGTCACCAACTCCCATTACACACAGATCCATCCAGACAATCACTGATGCCAGGCTAAGCCTCACCACAAACACAACTGACTGTCCTTACTCCTTATTCATCCCACTTATCCTATTAAATCAGTCTTGTAACCAGTCAATCATATCACGGCAGTGTCCTCACTTAGCATTTCAATGACATGGCGGCCGCTGCTCATTGTTGTGGGACGTCGCTTTCATATGGGCCCTTCTTCTTCTTGTTTTTTTTATGAATTTATGCATGGCTGTGATGGTATTTGGTATGCGATGTCGTAAATAGTTGGGGCTTCGGAGTATTGTTTGGATGTTCAAGATTCGGAGTTGTCATTTTTAAGATGTTTATTTCTGAGTTGTCTGAGTGAATCTACGTTTTGATCCGATTTTAATATCGATTGCATTATCTAGAATAATCTATTCTAAGAAAGATAGGTTATTTTTGATAAATCTAATTACAAAGATGTCCAAGTGACTATGTCCAATTTGCTGGAGTTCTCCAAATATCCATTTACCTGCACCCTGATCTCTTGAACGATGCTCCCGACGCCGAAGACGCTGCAATAGACTTGGGCACCAAATGTACCGCGAGCGACTCGAACCGAAGAAGCACTACCGTCTGAAAAAGCAGAAATTGTTTTCTACGAGGCTAACAAAATTGTTTATATTTGCCTCTGTAGTAATAAATTCTACACAATTATAGCACCTAGTGTTCGATCGTTAATGCATAGACTACACACGCTGATCTCATGTGATTGCGTCAACATTTGTGGTTACTACTTAAGATTATAATAATTCGTGCCTAAGAAGCCATTTTTACGTCATGGCAAGTTTATAAAATTATTTGTGCAAAATATTAGAGTACATACTAATGTCCGATCTCGTGAAGGTTGCGGAAATCAGCTAGATGCAAGATCCGTACTTCCGTCGAACTAGCGATCTTTTGTCGGACGTTTCTCGGCCTAGATATAAACGAACATAAGACGGTACCCTGACCAAAAAATCGGCATGAGATATGAGCATTCCTATTGGTTACGTAGTAACTATTTAATAATCTGTGCTATTGGTCTAGCGGCACTGGTGGCGCATGAATTACAGTAGCGAATACGCCCAGATTTTAGAACAAAATCTTTTAAATAAAATCGAATTTTGGTCTTTTGAAAAAAAAATGCTACAAAAATGTTCGTTATTAAATCGTCTATCCATTAGTGTTAGTACAAAAAATAATTAATGAACACTTTACGAGGAGATGCATGCTATCAATAATTATTTCTCATTTTTATGTTTTTTTTTTAAAGAGATTAATGAAATATATACAACATAAAAAAAACTAAATCTACCATTTTAGAATCAATATTATGTAGAAATTTAATGTATTTTTATTAATTAATATTTCTTTTTAAATAACGAGTAGATAGCTCCTAAAAACAGCACGGAAAACGGCTTTCGCGGCGTTTTGCTCGGGGTACCGCCTTAAGATGCAACTTTTTCATCTTTTAATAATCTAAACTGTCCACCAACGCGCACAGGGCATAGTTGGGCATAGTTGACTATGGCCCACTGACTCTCACGCAAGCCCAGAAGAGAACGAAGCTCCCAGCCAGACTGATTGTGTTTTGTTTTCTTAGGCGCTGCGCAAACGTAGACACTTTTAGTTGCCAGTTACCGACACCGAAAACTTTTTGATCGTAATGAGTATATGTTAAGTGGAAGCAACTGGACACAAAACGCAGGGAGTGGATGATTTCTTACTGGTCCTGTACAAATCAAATATGCATCGGTATTTTGTATCTGACACAAGACACAAAATTGTCCACGTTTACGGCCTGTCTATAACTTCAAGCAAGGATTATCAGGTATTATAAATCTATTTAAGTATGTAACTCACAGATGTAACACATTTAGAAGGACCTTACTAAAGTCGATGTTATCAGCTGCCTTTTAAGGCGAAGCTCGATATCATTGCTTTTGCATCCATATAAAATGGTGTACTTAATGAATACATGCATGTTGATATACAAACGTACATATATGGATATAGTGTAGTTGTGTATCGTGAGTCATGTTGTTAATTTAGAATATGGTTGAAGGTTTGTATCTGAACCTAGGTCATTTATAAAAGAACTACAGTTTTGTCTAATTTGCATGCAGGTGTCGTATTATGACGTTATAATGCCTCTAGCTTGCGTGATCGAATCAGAAATGTAGAGATTCGCAAGAGAACCAGGGTTACCGACATAGCCCGAAGAATTGCCAAACTTAAGTGGCAGTGGGCAGGGCACATTGCTCGAAGAACGGATGGCCGATGGGGCCGAAAAGTTCTGGAACGGCGACCGCGAACCGTAAGTCGTTGCGTTGAAAGGCCTCCCACCAGGTGGACCGATGACCTGGTGAAGTTCCGCTGGATGCGAGACGCACGGGACCGGTCAATGTAGCGACGCTTGGGGGAGGACTATGTCCAGCAGTGGACATCTTTCGGCTGATATGATGATGATGATGAATACCTCCAGTGCGATTATTTTTCAATGGAATCATGATGGTGTGAGGATCATGATTCACGCACCAAATTTCATTCCTTCATTAGGTTTTTAATGAGTTTCTTAAAAATATATCATTGGATTCGCCATGAAACTAACGCACCACTGACGGATGGACTCGTGCACGAAGGGTTCCGTACCATTATCGCTGAAAGCGGCAAAAAATTACTACTTGTATGGGAGCCCCACATAAATATTTATTTTATTCTGTTTTTATAGCGGCAACAGAAATAGTTATATCATCTATATCATCTCAATAAAATACAGGGTAGTCTCAGACGACAGGCAGACGGACAGTGGAGTCTTAGTAATAGGGTCCCGTTTTTACCCTTTAGGTACGGAACCCTACCCTAAAACACCTATCTAGCAAGTTCCTTACTACCCTCGTAAAGATAACCAATGTTTCCCGTCGTACCTTGTTAAAGTTTACTACATTCTTATTGGTCCTCATCGAGGAGATGAGGACCAATATCTCGCTCGCTCCGGAGACGATTGTCTTATTAGGGATAAGTGATGCTCCTTTGTCACGCCAGTACTCAGCTCCGCTATTTTTAGAACCTTGTTTACGTTTGCAAATGAGTTGTAGGTTCCCTACCAATGGCTAAGTGCGTGAAATATGTGAGTTATTTTGTTCGTAAACTTGGAATGCTGTTTTTTCAACACACAGGTTAAAAAACCGGCCAAGTGCGAGTCGGACTCGCGCACGAAGGGTTCCGTACCATTATCGCAAAAATCGGCACAAAAATCACGTTTGTTGTATGGGAGGGGCACATAATATTTTTGTATTTGTTGTTATAGCGGCAATAGAAATACATCATCTGTGAAAATTTCAACCGTCTAACTATCACGGTTCATGAGATACAGCCTGGTGACAGAGGGACAGACAGACGGATCGTGGAGTCTTAGTAATAGGGTTCCGATTTTACTCTTTGGGTACGGAACCCTAAAAATTACAGATTATAGCTTAGTTGCAGCTTTGGTCATGCATATTGTTGTGTCAGACGGTCTCCTGTTTGCGACGATTATAAAATTTATGAGTTCGGCTAATTGAAACTTCAACTTCACTTTCAGCCAACTTCGCTTGAAAATTGTAGAATGAAATGCTCGTTTTTGCAGCACCGGACAGCTTTGTTTAAAATTAGCGGCAATCACATTTATTCTGTTTAATACTCTAGTCCTTATTGTGAGGACGATGAAGATCACTTTTCTCTATTTGTATGCAAATTTAAGAAAACATTTGTGACATCCAGCAACCCGCACTGGGCCCACGTAGTGAATTTACGGCCCTTTCTGTCTCAAAGAGAGGAGACCTGAGCCCCAACTGTGGGAACAGTAAAAGTCTGATGATGATGATGATGATGCACATTTATGCATTCTGCAATACACTATCCAGTCACCTTTACCAACTTCAAAATGTATGTACTAAACCCCCCGTTTCTTTGTTTTCAGAAAAACATGCAAGTCATGTGGCTGCGACCGACTGAAGCATTCAGTGTACCATGAAGAGCTGGGCTCCGTGAGGGACCGCCTCGGGCTGCGCGAGTCCAAGATCAACCACCACTCTTACGACAGCCCGCCTGGGCTTACTGCCAAACAGGTGAGATTGTCATGGAGTTTGGGATAGTTTTATGGGCACCCAGCAAGTAACCCATACCACAAGGAAAATATGGAAATATTGATAACATATCAAATTAATAATATCGTTTATTTTTATCATCCTGAGTAAAAAAAACAAACTATTTATCCTTTCCAGACTGAACTTTACTGGACGTCTTTAGCAGAGCGAGCGCCAACCGGCCTAGGGGGCGCCACCGGCGCGGCAGCCTGGAGGGCATGGCGAACTAGAGCGTTAGCCTCTCAGTTACCGAAACAGGACCTATCCTTAGCACATTGCCGACATATCGACGAAAACCACCGCAAACAGTATGAAGACTTCGTCGCGGCTAGGAATGAAATTGCACTTGACATTGGTAACGAATCTTACGTAATTCAGTAGAGCGCCATCTTGTGGCAAATAGTGGAATGTATTTATATTTGCTTTATGTAGGAACATTTGTTTCAGGCGTCGCTAGTCAATATCACGGTGCATCAGTTGATTGTGCGGGATGTAATAAACCTATTCGAAGTGGAAGTATTACTGTTCAAGCGCCACGGATAGGTGAAGAAGTGAGTATCATATAGTACAGCGCCATCTATGTTCAGTTGCAAACAATATGAAGACTTTTCAACTAACTTAGTTCTGCTACTCAACAACAGATGTCACTACTAATATGTAGTTTGAATTTACTTTTATTTTAATTATTATTTTATTGTAGGCATATTTCCACCCAACATGCTTCTCGTGTGCGGAATGCGACGAACTACTTGTCGAACTAGCCTACTGTGCCTTAGACGGGCGATTGTACTGCGTCCGACATTATGCTGAACGATTGAAGCCAAGGTGTCATGCTTGTGATGAGGTAAGTAATAGAACTTAAATTTTATAAAGCTTTTCAAAGTACTTCAAATCCATCTATTTTGATTTTCACCAATAGTATAATTTGAAAAATGCAGCAAGTGGATGCAACTTTCCGTTCACTGGATGCAACTACCAAAGTAGCTTTATCATAGTTTGCAGACTTTCTGGAATTCTTAATTATCATTTAATTATGGCAATAAATTTAACCTGAACGCAGCAAAGTACAAAAAGAGGGCAATGTTTTCTTAGATAATTGCTCGTCGTTTATAACATTACTGTCAGCATTTATTTTCATAAGGAATCCAAGTTGGATCATTTGCAATGTCTACCTAACAGCTGTCTTTAATCAACGTAGCAATTAGTGGTCAGACTATAATCATATTTTACATGTTACGCAAATAAATGCAACATGAAACAAATTCTCGTGTTTGTTACAAATCAATTTGGTGTCGTTCCAAAAACACCATTAGTATCGACGTTACCTAAAAACGTTACAGGTGGGAATCGATCTGTCCGGATGTTTGTTTTACTGTATTACTTTTTAAAAGTATGTGATGTTAGCTTCTTCCTGCGGCTTCACCTCCGTGACATTTCCAACAGGAACCGCACATTTTTTTTACGGGACAATGTATCGTAATGCTTTCTATCGATAATATCCAGAATTTTAGTTATCGTATCAGTATTTTTAGCCTTTACTTTTAAAAAGCATGTAATTAGAAAAACAACTAATTTTGTCCCATTATAATGTTAGTTTTGAAGTTTAGATTACTTTGGATGAAAAAAATTTATTAAGATAGAAGATCTTGTTTATCTTATCTGAAAAAACCTTCAAAGTTAAGATACAACTGGAAGATAGTACAGGTATCGACTTCAAAAGTGTCTGATAATTTTAAAATTCAAATACATCAGACATTAAAACCATCCATCTTTCTAAATCATTCACTAGCAGCACCCACAGCTAAACATAAAGATCCCGCCCCAAATATTATTAATACAGGTGGTATTAATACTTAGTAGCACTAACGATTAGTCGCGACGTATTCCAAAGAGACAAAACACATCACGTGGACTATTCCTGTCTGAGACCGGCTATCTGACGGCTTGACATTTGCCAGGGCATTATGTAACTGCCGGTGTAATATGGCCTGAACTATGGGCCTTTGCTAAAGATAGGACATTTTACTTTCTGAGCAATGTAAGCAATGAAATATTTCTCGTAAAACGTACAGAAATTTATATACTGCCATAAACCAAGAAATTTATCAAAGCCAAAACATTTGGGAGGAAAAAGTTTTTGACTAACAGATAAGCTTGACGATTCATAAGTACGGACACTGCAACATTTGGTCCCATTCCTCTTTGCTAAGGTTTCTCAATGAGGCAAAAAGGGTAACGGGGAACTAATTTTTTTTTAATCATCTGATGGATGTACTTCACTATCAAAGCCATCAGACGAGAATGCGCATTAATAACAAGTACAGGTCCCCGACTCACGGACGCTGTAGGATCTGCAAGGATTTTAGTAGGTAAGAGTCGGCAATACCCATCCATTCTTGCCAGTCGTAGGGTATTCATGAGGATTGCCACACTAAAAATGATGGGGAAGGAAGCACACCCTTGCTGATTTAAAGAAACAACAGACCAGAATTACCAAAATATTGTGTAATAAACAGGTTCATAAATCTAATTCAATCAAACAAAAGTCAAGAAGCGTACCTAGTACTTAAACTATTTTAATGAGTTCTGACAGCAACGAGTTACTTTATATCTATTACGTTAATTTTAACAATAACTTTTATGACGATATGCTGTCCACACAAGTAATAAACAGATGACACTTTTATACGCTTCAAATGTTTCACTAGTTAGAACAGTATATCAAACAAATTAATGGATATAAGTGCATGGAAGGAGAGAGGCAGACTGGTGAAAAGATGGATGGTTTGAGTGATGAAAAGAGATTGAATAACACTTTTACGGCTGAATGAGTGGAGGGTAGGAGATGAAAGCAAAGACGGATGAATTGTATGAGGAATGATATTAAGGGAAAGGGATTTAGTGATATGTGTGACCATTTGCAGGGGAGGGAGGAATGGAAGAGAAAATTGCGTCGATTCTAATAACATGGGACAAGGGCGGTTAAATTATTGGGTACTGAATGATTTGGCGAATTGACCACTGGATGAATATTCGTTAATAATGAAAGGACACCTGTTATACCGAGGGCTTTGTTGATGCTAAGACATAAAAAGGAAATGATTCACGCTGTTCTGATTTCACCTGCACCCATACCGTTTAAACTCAAACATAATAACAGTTCCATCTCTCCTTGTGCGAATCAATAAATTTTAACTCAGATTCGACAGATTATATCTTAATGTTTCCTCTTGAAATGAAACCTATTGGAAGCTGTGCACTGTTTAATTTTAGCCCGTTACATTATAATGCATAACTGTGCCACTCACTGGGTTTAGAACTAATGACAATATTATTGATGTGACCAACTGTTAGCGTTCATTCATCTAAGAGCATATCTTTGAGTAAAATTATCGTGGGCTTTCGAACTAGAGGATTACTAGTGGAGAAAGTGTTTGTCGATAATCCGTATCGACTTTGTAAATACTTTCTTGTTTTGGGAAAGGTATATGGATAAATCTGGCTCTGTATTTCGCACATTTGGACATGGATGATTTATACTCGAGGCTGTTACAGAAAACAAATAACGTTACCCTTGCGCCAAACATATTTCTGGAGTCTGCGTCATGATCGCCCTGCCTGCTTGGAATATTTTAACTGATCCTTCTAATATTAATCCAAAATCAGTGAAAGCAGACATTTTCCCCTCACACGCAAGAAGCATTAGCTGTTCTTGTTTACACCTTATTTAGCCCAGGTTAATTCGCACTACCGAACCTTCAATCGGTCAATAAACCAGACGAATGAAATATGTTTGGTATGTGGTTACAGAACAAAAATAAACTGTTAACTAGTTACTGCTGAACATTGGTTCACACCTTACCACTTTAGTCAGTTCTTACACTCGCTGCGGGTTTGAGCGCCTTTTTCTTGTCCGACCTTTTTGGCTGAAAAAAGTTTTGTCTGCCGTCAGTGTTTTCATTCGATTTTTGAATCCTGTGCTATATTTTAAAAGTTGTCAAGGTGAGATTCTATTGTTTTTGCTTGTGTTTTTACGGATGCGTTCATTTTAATTGTATGAGATGAGTATTAAACATTTGCGATACCCTGCATTACTAATTCACTCGAACCATCAAACTAAATTACTGTTGCGAGTATACAAAGTTTTCAATGTATCGTAATGGAAGATCTGAAGTGGTGGCCTATATTCTGCAACGAACGAATTATTGCAAATGGTTCTACATCATATCAGTTCAGTTACATTTCTATCTTGCATTTTTATCTATCAGTGGGAATTACAAAATTGAACTTGTGTTCCAGTAACACCGGAAAACAATCCTGTTTAATTTCAAAGAACCATTTTATTCTGGATCCTGAAGGTGAACTTTAAAATTGCTCGAATAAAAAGGGCTTTTGATGTTTCGCTGTCTGTGAAACTGTAATTTTGACATTATCCCTACAAGTTAGTGACGTGGATGTCGTCTCGTTAGAGCAGGTGATTTTCATGTCTATCGATCTTCGGAATACCGATCGATCTCTTTGAAGTGTCTGTCGTCCAAGCTTGTTTATAGTCACAAGCTGATGTAATAAATATAATCGACGCGCACACACGACAAGGACCATCTCTTAACCGGACAGCGTTCGCCAACTGTGAACTCAATACTCTTTCGACAGCTACCGAGGACGTGTCGCCTCCAGCGAATTAAATTTGTACCTTGGTCTCAAGTGCAATTAAAAAAATAATTTTAAAAAGTCATATCGGTACGCGACGGTCGTGACATATACGGCTGAATACGATATTCGAATTTGCGCGCGTTTTTTCCCCGCGTTTTTTGGTGTGTTTGGATACAAGCCGATTAAGAAGACAGTTTTTGTGAGTGGTTTGAAAATTAGCATGAATTTTGTAATTGTGGTTGACTAATATTATTCATGCGTATACCTATTTTATCTAAATCTATTTAGCAAAAATATAATAACTATTTGGTGTCAAAGTTAAACGCAGGGATTAATTTGTAAATTTAGAAATATTTATTTCTCAATTTAGAAAACACGAACAGTACAATAGGTACGCAGAAAGCTTGCGTTCTTTCATCGGTGACAGAAAAGTTCTTCACAGTTCAGCTACTCGACAAGAGATGGCGCTAGTGAAGCGCTTCTATTAATAGCAAGATAAAGTCTTAATTGAATTAATTGGCTTTAATTAAAAAAAGCGTATTAAATTATTTCAAATATATTTTTTTTAGGTTTTTGTCTATGTCGACAATTTTCTTCTGACTTTCTGTGAGATGAAAATCATATTCGGACTGAAAATTTAGACCTACATAATTTATTGCTTAAAGATGACACATTCACCTTTACGTGCCTAAAAGTGATCTTACGTAATAAATATTCTTCACCGGCGGAACACTTAGACTTTGAGCTACAAAAAACCTTCGCAACGTTTCATTATTGAACCGCCTAAACACGATTTGATTTTGTGTGACTTGAATCCTACATGAAGAATACCCAGCTGTATCTCTGATCTACTAAAGTTATCGTTATGGTTAAAATAAAATACCTTTCATGACCCCAGGCTTCTGGTAATGATAATAATATTATCGACGCCTCACAATTTAATCGCAAGTCAAGCAACGCGATTTGCTGTAGAAAATTCATAAAAAGCCTTAGCAAATAACGCGCGTTGAACAATTTATTGCCATAATTTTCTTCTCAGAAACAAAATCTTAGAAAGAAAAAACTCACAATCTGTCTCAATAAAATCAACTACTTGCAAAACTTATTTTGGATAACTATTATGAACTGTTGCATGTAGGCAGGACATTAAACTCTTGACACATTCGAACTTCAAAAACACCTTGGCTTATCAGTAACTGTCAATCTTATGAACATGGCTTTAAAAAAAATTGGCACCGTTCATAACGTGATGGCAACAAATAACAAATCACAAGATTATCGAGTCACCACTGTTTTTCATACTAATCAGTAATTAGCATTTCTGACAAAAAACCATTTTACACTTACCACACACATTTCCCATACCCATCCGTAAAACAACGCATTAAGGTTTAAAATCGTGTACGTTTCTTTTTTGAGACTACATGAGAATGTTGGTTTTTAAAAGCTTAGACTGACGGCTTAATTTTGCTGAAGAGATTGGGTTTTGGTGTCAGAAGTATGAATTTCGTTCATTTCTGAGTCTAAATGTTTTAATTTATCTTCGTTCAATGAGACGTCAGTAGACCTGTCTACTTACTAAATCCCACAAGAATGTATACCGATGGATACATTGAACTTTAAAACATACATTGTTCAAAGTCATCTTTGGTGACAACGGCCCCTTAAAAAATTCTGGTGACAATACCAACAGCTCTTGATATTAACATCAGTAGTTGCGTATTAAGGCTACCGAAGATAGGCACGACGCGACAATGCGACAGGAGTGTGGGCGGCCGGTCTATAATATTGTATTTCGCAAAATCGCATCGCGTCTGTCTGATCGTTACAGAGTTGAGTGCCTTTCCAGTTTTCACATTATACCGCTGCCGCGTTGTATAATTTTTGCGACGACCGTGTGAAAGCTTTCAAACTTAATTCGCCACCAGGTAGATAGGTAGGTGTCAACTGGAACGTCGGAAAAGGCAAGTGCTTAGTACCTCTCTACCTACTAAGCGTCTCCTATATGCTAAAAAAGAGAAGAGAAGTCCTTTCTTTTTTAATAACTACACAGTACCTGGCCGACCGATGAAAATGGAGAAAACGATGTTTTTTTTTTTTTTTTCTTTTTTGTTTATCGTCAATAGGCTTGCGCTTGACCACTATCTCACCTGATGGTAAGCGATGATGTGGTCGACGGTGAAGCACGCTTGCCTAGAAAAAACCTATTCACTCTTGACTTAAAGACCTCAAGATGGTAGCTGTCGGGAAACACAGACTCCGGCAGGGAATTCCACTCCTTAGCTGTACGCATAATGAAAGAGTCCCCAAAACGAAAACCCCAAAATGAAACCTTAGACCGATTTATCGGATTATATTACCTAGATCGATTTATCGCCCTCGAAACCCACTGCATACTAAATTTCATGAAAATCGTTGGAGCCGCTTTCGAGATTCAGATTATATATAAACAATAATTTCTCGTTTAAAGGTATTAAATAGACAATTAGACATATAGATAGTAAGTAGGATAATATTTTTAAAAGTATGTGCTAAAACGATGTTAGCGGTGCTAAGATACCCCCTTGCTTGTTTCTGCACACTTATCTCTAACTCCACTTTTGATTGCAAAAGAGTCCTTGCATTTGCATCTACCCATTTATTTATTTATTATTATTTATTTATTTATTTATGTACACACAAAACACTTAACAGAGAAAAGAAATAATACAGATAAAAGAGCACAAAGGTACTGCTTATTTCAAAAGAAATTTCTTCCAGCAGACCTGCGACAGGATAGTTGGATGATATACGAAGACACAGTGTGTAGAAGGAAACTTAAAATATACTAACAACTATATAACTTAACTAATTATCTATAAATAACACATATACCCTAACTAAATATTTAGAAGATAAAAATAGATACATAATAATATATAATAATTACAATATGGTGGAGAGGTAATGATCTTTGACTTGTTTCTTGAATTGATAAACATTTTGGGAATCAAGAATTTTAGGTGGAAGTGAGTTCCACAGTCGTACTGCATGAACAGAGAAGGAGTGGGAAAAGAAATTAGTACTATGGGATGGGAAGTTTAGGTGATACTTAAGGTGCGATCTACACGGGACATCGGCTGGGCGAGTGAAGGAGAAGTGATCGCGCAGATATTTAGGATAAGTAGGGTTAAACAGGATGTTGAAGAGGAGACATAATACTCGAGTGTTCCTGCGAAGGCGGATGGGGAGCCACTTGAGATCCTTGCGGAACTGAGAGACATGGTCGTATTTCCTCAGACCAAAAACAAAACGGATGCACAGGTTTTGCAAGCGCTCAAGCTTACTTAAGAGCTCCTCCGTGGCATCCAGATAGCAGGCATCAGCGTAATCAATGATCGGCTGAATTAGAGTTTGAGCTAGATAGATTTTAGTTTTAAAGGGCAAGAAGCTTTGAAGGGATTTTAACGAGTGAAAGGAAAAGTGCACCTTACGACTTACCTCATTTACTTGAGCTCGCCATGAAAGATTACTGTCTATTAAGACACCAAGGTTCTTAGCAGTTTCAGTGTAATCGATGGTCGAGCCGTCAAGAGATAAAGGCGTCAAAGCGGATATGTCAAGCGCAGTGCGATAGTATCGACTGCCTATGATCATAGCCTGGGACTTGGATGGGTTGATTTGTAATCCGTAAGACTTGGCCCATTTACTTATACTCTCCAGGTCACGATTCATGGCGTCGATCGCCAAGTCCACATCTGCAAGCAAGAAGTGTCGGTAAAGCTGCAAATCGTCTGCGTAAAGATGGAAGTTGGAAGTGATAACTTTGGTAACAGTGTTTATGAAGATAGAGAAAAGAAGAGGAGAGAGAACGCCACCCTGAGGAACACCAACAGTGAGATCACACCAATCAGAGAACATCTCCTCAAGACGAACACACTGCGAGCGACCCCGAAGATAAGAATCAAACCAGGCTAATGCAGAGGAAGAGAAGTTAATAGACTGAAGGACCCCAAGCAGAATGTCGAAGTCCACTGAGGTAAACGCACAACTGAAGTCAAGCAGGACTAACATGGTGAGAGATTTATTCTCCATAGCCCAACGGACGTCGTCAGTGACCTTCAGAAGTGCAGTTACAGTACTATGACCTCTACGGAAGCCAGATTGAAAAGGACAGATAAGAGAATTAGACGAGAGGAATCTGTAAATTTGACCATGAACGATGTGCTCGAGAACTTTAGAGAGAAAAGGAAGTATGGATATGGGTCTGAAGTGAGATAAAGAAGAAGGATTGTTTATTTTGGGAAGTGGTATTATGTGTGCCTGTTTCCAGGCTGATGGAAAAGTGCCAGAGAATAAAGAATAATTAATAATGTGAGTAAGAACGGGTAGGAGTTGCGGGAGAATAGGTATTATCATTCTCGAGCACAAATTATCATGGCCAACAGCAGAGGAGGAAATAGCAAGAACAGATTTCTTGACATCTTCATCCGATATAGAATTTAAATTAAACAGTGGGCAATTTGGTAACGGCAATTCGGAGAGTTTAATCAAAGTGGAAGATTTGACACTAGGGTCCAGAGAGACAGGTGAAAGAGAAAAGTGCCTATTAAGAGCCGACAAGTCGACATCTTTACAGGTATTAGTGGGAGATTTGCCGATACCG
This sequence comes from Orthosia gothica, assembly GCA_949775005.1. Lineage (NCBI taxonomy): Eukaryota > Metazoa > Arthropoda > Insecta > Lepidoptera > Noctuidae > Orthosia > Orthosia gothica. The sequence continues at coordinate 4,954,766 of OX459042.1, forward strand.
ACAGACCTTAGAAATCTCCAGACATCAGAAGGCTTCCGATTGACTAAAGATTCGTGGAAATAGCGTCTCTTAGCATCTCGACACAGGCGATTGCAGTGATTACGTAGAGCTTTGAAATGAGCAAGATTCTGATCCGTGGGTCTACGCTTGTACCTGCTCTTCGCTTTGTCCTTACGAGCAATAGCGTCTTTAATGAGTGTACTCATCCACGGAGCAGGATCATGTCTAACTTTAATTCGCCGACGCGATGCATGCTTGTCGTATAATCTCAGCAGTTTGGAATTAAAACAGTTCACTTTATCATCGACACTGGCGCTTTCGAAGACAAGAGACCAGTCGATATCATCTGCATCACGCTTCAACGCCACCAGATCAATACCATTATAATTACGCAAATAACAGACTTGAGGTTTGCGTTTAGGAGGCCGGACACGATAAGAGAGATAGATGAGGTCATGGTAAGAAAAGGTTGCAGTAAGTTGCCCAAACTCAGCAACATTGTGAGGGGAAGAAACAATCATAAGGTCAAGAAGAGAAGGCGTGCAGTTGGGAAAGTTATGTGTCGCAGAAAGAGGTAGAATTTCAAGATTAAACGAGGATAAGAGGGAACGGAGTTTTAGTGAACGTGAGTCATTTTTAATTAGGCATGTATTAAAATCACCCATTAAAATAACATGCTCGTACAATGGGCAAAAATAATTTAGTGACGATTCCAAAGAGTCAAAATAGTTGATGTGAAGATTAGGCGAATAGAATACTGCAAGTAATATTTTGGCATGATTTATGATAACCTCTAGGAACAAGAACTCAGCCGAGTCAGAGAACTGAGATGGGGACGCACTAACAACCTTGTGCGGTAAATCAGCACGTATATAAATGGCGACACCACCACCACCCTTGCCAGTCCTGTCATTTCTGACCAGAACAAAGCCAGGAAGTGCATACTGCGTGGAAAGGAGAGAGGGCTTAAGAAAAGTTTCTGATATTAGGAGTGCATCAAGATGAGCACTGCTAAAGGATGCCAGAAGATCGGAGTAGTGACCAGGAACACTCTGAGCATTAATATGGGCTATGTGGAAATTTTTAGGGTACTTGGAGAATACAGTGGAGATGTTTTCATGCAAAGTATGAAGTGGGGACTCACTTCCCGCACTAACAAAACTACAAGTCGAAGACGAAAGAGTTGAGGAAAAAGCAAATAGGCAGAAAGAAGTATGAAGTATCAGAATGACTAGGAAATATTATAAAATGAGCGTAGGGTGGTAAGTATCAATATTAAATACTTAAAACATTAAAAATACTATTATGAATTATTTAAAACAATTTAAAACTGGGAGCTGTATAAAAGGCGTGTTTACCCTGCGTCTACCCACATAGGAAAAAAAAAAGATTCCAGAATCCATCATCATGATTCAAAAAATGCTGCATCTGTCAACACTTCATCATTGTAACAAAAATATTCCCACACTCACACTGTACTTCTAAACGTCACCTGTCGTAGACAACCTCAAACTCCTTGGTCACAGTAGGGCATCCAACCTAACAAAAAAACAGGTCTATGATCTAAACTCTTTGGTTGTCGCCCGTGTCATCGACCCACCTGTTGGAGCTGCCAATTTGTTGTTTACCGGACGTTGCTACTTGATCACCTGCCGTACCGTAAAAATATAGCTTTCAACAAAGTTCGTTTTATAAAAATAGCGCATATTTTGTTATTACTTTCAAAGAATTATCTGCATTCTGTTGTGAAATCTACTGAAGTAGATTAGGCATATACTGTAAATATACTGTTTTGTCTTCATTTTTAGTCCTGTCATCATCATCATTATCATTTCAGCCGAAAGGGTCCAGCTCGACATCGACCTCGCTCAGACATCACATTGACCGGTCCGGTGCTTACAGCGTCATTACATGACGCCTTTCAGAAATCTTGGTGTCCAGACAGTCAGCTACGCAGAAATAAAAATAATAAACAACAGAAATTTAAATCTGAAGAACTAGAAAAATATACTGTCTGTCTTCCTAATTAAAAATTGGCAGCGTGTTAAATTTATACAGGCTAGACCTAGTAGCGTTCTTGAAAGGCGATGAGTAGAAAAAAAGAAATTATCTTGAACTTAGGAATATGACTACATCTTTGTACCTTGCTTCTCTTATATCTATCATGATCTTTCGTAGCATGGTGCAATAAAACTATTTGTGTAACACAGGTCTTTTTAATTCCTCGAATATGTTTAGGAGGTGAGTCTTTAGGGGTTGGATATCCAAAACCAGAAGACTATAGGCTCATATGTCCTAGTCTCGTTGTAAAACTCATGAAAAGAGTTTTCAGCGAGATTGGGGAGGAGTAAGTTATCTAGGGGACCACAATAGATCCCCATGGGTCGAAGTGTCTCAGTTATTTCTTGGGCCCTCCACAAGATAAGATAAGATGTTTTGGGGGTAAAAGTATTTTTTTTATCGTATATAGGCTTGCGCTTGACCACTATCTCACCTGATGGTAAGCGATGATGTGGTCGACGGTGAAGCACGCTTGCCTAGAAAAAACCTATTCACTCTTGACTTAAAGACCCCAAGATTGTAGAAACCTCTCCTGAACCTTGTAAACCTCTCTTAATTAAAGTAAATCTCTCATGAAAAGATAAATACAAATAGTTTACCGTGGGCTCAACACAGAAATATGAAGAAGAAAATCAGCTGTTTCTGACAGTTTGTCGAGTTATGCGAACATAAGTATTATGTTCAGAACAGCTGCCTGTTATGTTTTAATCCCGAATTTATTCCAAATAGCGTGCTTTTTTAAATTGCCTGCCGACAAGAATAGTCAAGCCGGGTAGATCGATGCTCTGTCACATATTTACATATCACTTCCTAACAAACAAACACTTATTAAAAACGTCCAATACACTAAATACGCAATAAAAAAACGCACATGCTGCCTATCAATCAAGCTGATCATTCTATTAAATGTTAAAATCATAAATTACGGCATATATTGTTAAATGCTAAGATCTGTGGTGTTTGCGCACGCGCCGCGCTGCCAACACGTAAAAACGAGGAACGATTTCATGCGGTAAACTTTAAGACAACATAAATGTCAATAGAAAATTGCTAGAACTTCAAATACGATAAGTAGTTATAAAGTTATTATTGAACGGAGTTGTAAAAACAAAACGCAACCAAAAATGTTTAAATAATGCAAAAAAAGACTACCAACATAACATATATAACACACCTACGAACATATTTTTAAAAATGGAATATTCATTTGAACTTAGAAAGAACTGTCATTCTTTAGCTAAACGATTTGTTTTCGTGAATAAAGAGAACAGACAAGCCAACATTATAAAACCCGCGAATCTCTAACATAATATTATGATTTTCCTCTCACCTACTATTTTTCGCGTACGCCTACATAAAATGCGTAAAACCTTCACAAAACGTCTGGGGAACGCCCCTCGGCTGCCAATAAGCTCATTCAAGTTCACGTGGGCGTAACATCAATGAAACTACTACTAGTAAGCCTGTCTCTCAATTTTTTTAGATCACACTCTTTTACAAATAATGAGGCTTTTCACCTTTTGCCGTTATGTAAACTTTCTGGTATTTTTTATTCAAACAGTTTTTTTATTTCAACTTAGGAAAAGGCTAACTTAGGAAAATATTGATTTCTGTTTTGGTATTTTGAAAAGATTATGGAAATCTCCTTTTCCTTTTAATACCATCATCTCGAAAAAATCACCTTCATTTTACGAATTCGTAATTCAAAATTATCCGCCATTTTCTTTCTCCTTGGTTCCTGTTCAATTATCACGACGATAAATGACCAAATATCAGCCCAAATACCAAAAAAAAAACGCAGTTTTTCAAGTACCAATTTCAAAAATTTCCGCCATTTTCTTTCTCCCTGGTTCCCTTTCGTGTACAGCGCGTCTCTGCGCACGGCCCGCGCGTGACGTCACTCCGGTGTCGGGTTTCGGCGCGCGCGTCCAGTGCCGTACTGGGCCGTAACTTTCACTGCGACCTTGCCTTTGACACCAATGCTTGGAGTATTTAGGTAAACGGGTATATGGGCTGGATTTGTTACCGAGTTCTGTGAGAAATTTTTGATCTGGTTCTAATTTTAAATGTTGCGTGTCTGTTTGGTATGATTTTTAGTTGTCTGTGCAATGGATTTTCAAGAATATATTGGAAAGGAGCTTATTTAAATAAATAACTATAAATGACAGAATGAATGACGAGATGTTTTATGCAAGAAATTCTTGTTAAAAAACATGATAGTAGTTGCCGAGTTTCAGTTCTGAAAATCAGGTGCCTATTCTTGTTTTTAAAAAAAAAAAAATTCTAAGTTGTCACTTTGTTGCGTTATTTAAAATATATGAACTAGGTACTTTAATAAAATTGCTCGTTGAAATTGATAGCGAGCATTATTTTTTATAATCAAAACATATTCCGGCAGATTACGAACTCCGCTGTAATTTTGCGAGTCAAATCTTTTAGTTGAAGTTCAAAGTGACTTTTAAAATATACGCATCTTTTCATACCTTTTCAAAAAGTTGCCAGTATAAAGAGTTTTTAATCTCATACAGCTTTAACACCAGCCAGCATTTTAATAGACAAACAATAATCCAAAGACAATTATAATAATAGAAGGAAAACAAGCATTTACGCAATGTTTATGTTTTTAAGTAGATATTTACCGACTGCCGCGTCGCGCGTAGTAATGTGTTTGACAAACTGTAGGCGTTAGGCATAGTAATGACTTCTGACTTTACTAAATACTTGGATAATTTTGATTTGAAATGATTTTTCGTATTTTACGAAGATTCCAAGTCTTTTAGTTGTTAGAGAGTTGTGTTCTCTTATGGTAAAGACCTTATTTTATAGGAGTTTTGCAGGGCGAGCATTAAAAAGGGGAAAAAATGATTTTCCGCTCTTTTCGGAACGAAACCAACCAAGTGCGAGTCGGAGTCGCGCACGAAGGGTTCCGTACCATTATCGCTAAAAACACGTTTGTTGTATGGGAGCCCCACTTAAATATTTATTTTATTCTGTTTTTAGTATTTGTTGTTATAGCGGCAACAGAAATACATCATCTGTGAAAATTTCAACTGTCTAGCTATTCAGTAGTTCATGATATACAGCCTGGTGACAGACGGACTGACGGACGGACCGCGGAGTCTTAGTAATAGGGTCCGGTTTTTACACTTTGGGTACGGAACCGTAAAAACGACCTATCGTGATCCCGCAGCCGATGATTCCCTGATCTTCGGGTCTTGGATTGACAAGTTAAATGGATAATGATACCTATAAGTTACCTGCCATATCATTCTGGTATATCCTGATTTCAATCCGATCCTCGTCAATAAGAGAATTTGAACACTATAATAGTACATAACAAAGGGTCGGAAAAGCTGATTGGCTGTTTCCATTTTATTACAGCTTTTCCATTAACTACCTACGTTCATCTTTTTTCTGAAATTCCAGAAGCCGTTTTAGGTGACAAAAATCTTTTAATTTTCATGACTCATGCATCATCAGTAGATACAAGCTTAGCTGCTAATAGACAACGTCATTTACAACGAGTGTGGAGCGACCTATTTCTAGCTGTCATCGAAAATATCATTGGCACTTTCATAGGTATTTTATCAGAAAAATTTCGTAATGAGTGCAATTTTAGAATAGAAAATATGTTTGGCTGGTCGAATTACGCATTTTTATGTTTTACGGCGACCAAATTGCCCAGAAACTAAAAGTTAAGTAAATGGTAAAAATTAAACGCTGCGGGAGTTCGGCTTATTCCTTTCTTTTGCTTAGTATAAGGTTTATACTTAGGTAATTAGTGATAACTCGATTAAAAAACTACCCTCCACGGGCGGCAGTCAGGTATAAAGTGGACTAGACTATCAGCGTATATTCCTGTTCCAAGAAACGCAACTGTAATAAAAAATACTATTTTCCGCTTTCATGAATCGGGCGAGCCCCACCCACGGACTTACATAACAGAACGATTTAAGACGGTACCCTGACCAAAAAATCGGCATGAGATATGAGCGTTCCTATTGGTCTAGCGGCACTGGTGGCGCATGAATTACAGTAATGAATACGCCCAGATTTTAGAATAAAATCTTTATAAAATCGAATTTTTGGTCTTTTGAAAAAAATAATTCTACAAAAATGTTCGTTATTAAATTGTCTATCCATTAGTGTTAGTACAAAAAATAATCAATGAACACTTTACGAGGAGATGCATAATATCAATAATTATTTCTCATTTTTATGTTTTTTTGGAAGTAGATTAGTGAAATACATACAACATTTAAAAAAAAACTAAATCTACCATTTTAGAATCAATAATATGTAGAAATTTAATGTATTTTTATTAATTGATATTTCTTTTTAAACAACGAGTAGATAGCTCCTAAAAACAGCACAAAAAACGGCTTGCGCGGCGTTTTGCTCGGGGTACCGAAGCAAAAAAGCGCTGAAACACAGCAGCCGCTGAATCCAGCGCTCCAGCGCAAACGTCTTGTGTCTAAAGGTCCGCCCACACTTTCCACACGGTGCGTCTGACGTCATACCGACGTCACGTCCGTAATTAGAAGTACGTTGTACCTAAATGAGAGAATCTTACGTTGGTACTCGTGTTAGGAATAATAGCTTTGGAATGGCTGCCGAAAATTGTGTTTCTATGTCGAAATTGGGTCTGGATATTTTAAGGTTGAAGTGCATGACTTATCCGAAATAAAACGTGCAACAATTTCACGATGTTTTTGAAACTAACTGAGCTCTTGTTGCCAACGACTAACAGTGATTTTGTTACCTATACACTAAGTCTTTAAAGCTCTAGACAAAATTTTATTGGATCTAGTGATGGTTGAAAAGTCAAAATATAATGGATTGACCAGTTTACGTTTCAGTAGCGTATGTCAATTTTCCTATACACATACAGGTTTTGAACATCGCTGACGCTGATCTAATGTCATTTTCTCTGGAGCGTCCTCTAGCCATAGATAAACGAATCTAGGATTTTTTTAAATAAATTAATGAAAGGTTTTAAGTTGAGTTTTCAGCAATACTCTTTTGGACATTGGTTTGTAGACGTATTCACGAGTTTTATCAGTCTAAATGGTGGCCTCAAATCTACCCTTCGCGTGTGTGATTCCAGTTTCCCGTCGTCAATCAGTTGAAATGACGGGAATGTGCAGTTACCGTATATCGTCAGGGACATCAGGAAATGTATTGTTGCGGTTATCTGAACTGATGAGCTGGCAACTTGTCACTGCTTAGGTACGAATGTGACGTGGCTTTAACGTTTCCTCTGGAACTTGAAGCACCATCATCTGTCCCCTTGTCCTTAGGGCTAATTATTAATTGAAGTCAATGAGGTCGATGATGTCTTCTTCTCTAACAGCCATCATCACAGTATTCATGATTATCATTCCAAAAAAGCTTGATAATATTCTTTTCCAGGGAATATGTCTTATACATGAGACTTAAAACATAGCTCTGGCCAGTGGTGTCTCATCCCATACAAAGAAACCGTGCCGACATTATATACTGATAATACTGATTATTTTTTGTACTTCGATCGCGTTCGGTTCCACGTATATAGATTGTGATCTATCTATCACCGTGGAACGGAACCGATTGATTTACAATAAATAATCGGTATAATCAGATGAAAACGCTAGTGACGTCGGCACGGTTTTTTAGTATGGGAAATATACTATTAATACAGTAAACCTCTACTTAATCCTTCGGAATATATAGTTTGTAATTATTTTCTTTGTATTTTTCCTTCAATTTCTGCTAATCGGAAACTTGCGGGTGAGTAGCAAATGGTTCCAAAGTCAATAGACTAATATAATATGTTCTTGACTTTTCCCAGCTGTCCTATATCAAAAAGATCTTAATTTAATATGAAAATATATAACGCAATAAATGTTCGAAGTAAATCAAAAATCAAATGAAATCCTAAAGCACACATGTTGTTATTAATCTTACGCCATGACAATATAAAAAACTAAATATTTAGAAATTATTATCACAAATAGGTAAAACTATAAAATAATTCTGGCATTTTGACAAAACAACGTGAACGCGTCTTTGAAAGAAAAAGAAAACATTCCGTTGTGAAGTGTTCGAAACTTCGAAGTTTGAAGATTTAAAAACATTGGTTACGTGTGCAATGGACTTTTTTTATTTCACAAAGGTCGATGACACATACTCGGATGATTTTCTTGGTAGGGACTATTTTTCGGCTAATTTGCTTGGCAATGGATTAAGAGATTGGAGTAGGTGTACTGAAAAATATCTCAACAGTTTGGCTAGTCATAAATTGTGATAGAATTAATACCCGTAGAATAGCGAAAGGGTAAAATTTTAGGAAATACAGAAATACCGGCCAAGTGCGAGTCGGACTCGCCTACGAAGGGTTCCGTACCATTATAGACAGACGGACAGTGGAGTCTTAGTAATAGGGTCCCGTTTTTACCCTTTGGGTACGGAACCTTAAAAATTAGCAGAAAACTCACCATTGAGATAATATCATTTTCTTGTTGATTATAGTACTTATTTATTTTTGTGTTTTAACTTTAATTATCAATTTACAATATAATCAATTAACAATAGAATTAACTCTAAAACAAATATTGGTTTAATTGCTAACATCTTTTATTTATTTTGAACAAAAATGTATTTTATTGTTTTCCCCAACAAATTGAAATAAAATAAGTCTGTCCGAAAATATTTACGTGACTAAAGAGCTATAAAAAACGTAGTAACCAGTAAATAGAGGAGATTTTAAATTTGTTGATAAAGAACAGATGTTTTCCCGAGTTGTGCACGAGAATGTTACATAAGAAGCTCGCAGTGTGAATAGACTTCAAATTAAATTGAAAATATTGTTTTTCAGAAAATATTTTGTTGTTACAAACCTGACTTTATTTTTCTTTAATTATTTCATATTATCGCATAGGGGTTGCCTTGCCTTGCATCGTAACTTAGTGAACATAAAAGACAGTTTCAGAGTTAAATCTAGAATATAAGTGATGAAACATACACACATCATATTAATTGAGATTCGGGATATGTAGTTTAATAATAATATTGAATATTAGCATATATACAATTGAATATTGAAAAAAAAAACCTATATACAAAGGGAAAAGGGCTCATTTAGGCATCAAGAAATTCGTCCACATCGCTGTCAACGTGAAAAGTGCCCAGAACGCAGCATTGCCACGTTGGATGGCAATACTGATTCTCTGGCCGAAGAAAAGGCTAGCTCTCTGGTCACGTGAAGAATCGAGCTTTGTGCTAATGCAAAATAAAAACTTATCTTTATGTCTATGTGAAAAAAAACACTTTACTCCAAAAAAGATTCTGTCCCTAACTTTTTAATTTTTAAATAGCTTTCCCAATAACTACTTTGGTACATAATAAATATAAACTTAGGCCAACAACTTACCGTTGTAAAGTTGTAAGTTCTGATTGCCATTAAAGATCGTGAAGTACGCAAATTTTTCTTATAATACATGAAACTGGATCATTATTTTCATCTCTCCAGCTTTCAGTGTCAAGATTGTTACCCACGCAATTTATACGACGATACAGCTGGAATCTTTTATTTACGAAAGATATTATGCATTGTTGCTAAAAAGAAAGTTGCGTAACAACTTATTGGAGCAGCACTATTTTTATAGTTCAAGGCTATTTACTTACGCGCGTGATTTTTCTGGGATTTTTCAGAACAACGTCATTGCTTGTGCGAAAGTTATTATGCCATCTGAAAACAAGAATTACTCTTAAAAAAGATGATCGGGGATATTTATAAATGTAACAATTGTAGTTATGGTCCATTAGTTAAATTATGATATTCTTTTATGCCTCTTTGAAGAAGAGTTTCACAGCTGACTCTGCAATTCTGAATTGTTTTTGTTATTATTTGTGAAAATAATACACCGAACAATAAACCGAATAATACACCTCGAGTCAACTCTAGGAAAATATTAGATAACTTTTAATATTTTCAAGCACATTTATTTTAGCACTCATTATTGTTTACAGTTAGTCAGTTAGTAAGAATTGAAGAGCCCTAGGATAAAAGGTTTATAAAAACCGACCAAGTGCGAGTCAGACTCGCGCTTCGTGACTAACTGTAAACAATAATGAGTGCTAAAATAAATGTGCTTGAAAATATTAAAAGTTATCTAATATTTTCCTAGAGTTCCGTACCATTATCGCAAAAATAGGCAAAAAAATCACAATCACGTTTGTTGTATGGGAGCCCTACTTAAATATTTATTATGTTTTTAGTATTTGTTGTTATAGCGGCAATGGAAATACATCATCTGTGAAAATTTCAACTGTCTAGCTATCACGGTTCATGAGATACAGCCTGGTGACAGACAGACAGACAGACAGACAGACAGACGGACCGCGGAGGTTTAGTAATAGGGTCCCGTTTTTACCCTTTGGGTACGGAACCCTAAAAAAATATTATTCATTCATGCATTATTTGTGAAAATGGTTTTTTCGTGTACCTAATAAAATTGCTTTAATAAAATAATTAACAACACGATATTTTTTCGCTACTTTTGGATACTCCTCCAAAACGACTTGGATGTTTAAAAATATTTATACACAGAAAAAAATGAGGGCTAGAATTTCTTCATAACAGAAATACCATATATGTAAATCAAAGAATATTTTGCAAACAAAACTGTCCAAAAGGAGGTTCATTATCGATATTATGGCTCCGAGCGGGTGCACGGCCAGTACTGCGTTAACATTGGCGAATATACGTATACGCCTTAATCACGCTTTAGTCCTGAGACACATAGGTACGTAAGCCTTTTTTGCTTTGTCCAGATATGTAGATAACTAGCTTTCTCCCGCGGTCTATCTCCCCGGAACCGGAACCGTCCAGTTTTTAAGGATAAAACGGCACTCGATAGCGATATTGTTGCTTTCTATCAGTCCTTGAATCTAACTCATCAGATCAGAACTTCTAGGTGCGACATACCTACATAAATATGAGCTATTTTAATTTCCAAATTTTACCTTGTAGGGAAAAATATTAGTGTTGATAAATACTCAAGAAAGGTTTCCGTTCCTACATTTGTGTGTATTGAATGTCCTTTAAGAGACAATACATTATTCTAGTAAGCGCACAGATGACGCAAAATTGCGTATTTCTAGTGCCTTTGACAGTCACTTGAAGATTTGGCAACAGTAGCTAATTAGTCATCGGCTAAACTAAGATGATTAGTAAAACAAAGGCGTCGTTGTTTGACCTAAAGAGCCACTAATTACTTTACTTAAGTAACGTTTAAAATAAACTTGTGTGCAATGTAGATGCTGGTAAAATATCTTAAGGACTAGGACTACGTAACTAATTCACGAAAAGGTAGAAGGTACTTGTGAAATAAAGTCAATTTAGGCGTACTTCTTTGATTCACGAAACCGTGACCCAAGCTCTCAGGGAAATGTAGTTTGATTTATTGTTTCTGTGAGATGTAAAAAAAAAAACGAACAAACAAAATCTAATTGATTGCTATCGAACACTTATCGCATCGACTGCATCCGTTATTATATTTAAACTACAATAATAAACGTGCTAAACTTCATAGAGCAAAGCCCGCGTCCGGGTAGTTGAACGGTCTAAGCCAAAATTGATTTATTGATTAAAACATCACAGGAACTGCAAGCAAACGCATTCACGTTAAATCACCAACAAAGTGAGCCGATGTTACATTTTCAATAACTCACGACAACTACAATCACACGGCTAACAAATCAATCACACGCCGAAACATTTTTATAGTCTCGTAAACCTTCGGCCGAATGATCGAACGAGACATAAAGCTAATGTCTGGCCACAAAGCCAAATGAATTCTAAATCGGGACACAAAAGTTTGGCAACTATTACACTTTAATTTCAGTTGTTCAAATCTTGTCTCCGCGTAATAGCGCTGCATCCGTCCCGCTCCCCGGAGACCCTTTTCAAAAGTACCCCTTTTCCATTCCTTTTGATAAGGCTGTGTTTGTTCGCGACATTGAAATGGGACTCGTACTGTCTGTCGTTCTCACGTACGCCGGCGCGAACGAAGCGGTCGACTGCCTCAAACACCTGCTCAGTGGCTTCATACCCAACGACCACCCGGACTTCCAAGAACTCGTCGAGTACTACAACAGGCAACTCAGAAAAGTGACCAACGCATCCCCCACAGCCGACTGGAGCAAAGAATGCGGTCAGGGATATCTATCTTTAACAGAGGATAAAAATGGAAAACTAAAATCGGCCGCCGTCATGTACTACGATGACAACACTAACTCGACCGCCATACTGTTCTCTACGAAAATCTCCAGCTTCGGACAGGAGACAATCGAGGAGAGCCAATCGAACGGAGACTACCGGAGCGACAGGTACACACCGTCGAAAACGAAAACTATTCTTACGAACTCCGCAGGGTCGTTCGGTGTCCGTCAAAGAAGCAGATCACCTACGCCTCGTGAAACAATTTCAGATTCAAACCACGTCAGCTATACTTCAAATTCTGTCGAGCCTGATAGCAAGGAGGACGGTGGGGCTGACGAGAAACTGACATGGCATTACAGACCACTGACTCCCACTCGCACCCCGCCAACACTGCCCGAAATACATTTCCAATCATTCGACGAAGACAAAAAAGGCGAACACAGCGAAGAATTCCTCAGGTTATTATTCATTGATACCAGCAGGAGCATCTCTCATGTAGACTCTCACGCTTACAGTTCGGTAGTGACGTAGCTGCATCCCATTACATGAGTGATCAATGCCCATCGGACACCACATATGCACGAGTAGAAAGCCAATTCATGGTACGTACGATCCGCTTCATCTGTACTATACCTACTCATATGTTATGAATTTGTTTAAGATCTCTTGATGGCATTAAGTTCCGACCGTTACAACGAAGCGACCCGAGTGGCAGGCGTCGGAGTTTCAGAAAGCGGCACTCGTCGTCGTCGAATTCTTCCAAAGAGTCGCGAGCGTCGCGCGAGGAGGAACTAAAGATGTTCACATCGCTCGAGGAAGCTGAGTTCGAGCGTATGAGCAAAGACGGCAAAAAGGCAGGGTTCGGAAGCACTCCTAATCTATTAGCGCGTTCTTATTCCAGAAGTCGGTCGAGGGAAAACTCGAGGGAGAGAAGGAGTGACCAATGGAGCGTGGAAGCGTCAGTAGACAGTGCGGCTTCTGACGACCATGCTGAGCTAAAGCCGATGTTGAAAGACGTTCCCAAACTCAACTCCTTCGAGGAGGAGACGACTGAGACCAAAGAGGTAATTGAAGAGGAGGAAGAAGAAGTAGATTTCTGGGGCACCTTAGCGGACTAGCTTGGACCTAACGTAGCACGAGAGCCTCTGTGAGCATGACTGAACATTAAATTATGATACCCCGTTTGTGTTTTGTTTTCTTTGAGAACCCTTAGAAATAACCGAACTCTTTGATATCCTTTGTGACAGGATTTGAAAAGGTAGGCTCTAATCTGTATGGCTTGTGTAGAGAAACCGAAATTATGGGACACATATATCTGTTTCGAAATTGATACAATGATTGGCTTTAAGACACATATTTGAGACAATATGAGGTTGATTTTATTATTAGATTTTTAATTGGCTCGCTCCCTTGATTACTAGGAAAATGTAGACACACATCTGAAGACTTTAGATACTCTTATTCGATCAAATACATTTAAGTAACGCAATCCAATAATGAATAAACACAATCACGAAACTACACTCGATGACACAATTAAACTCATGTAATAATCACGTAATTCTCTTATTTACTATGTACTTAGTGTTCTACATATGTACCATTAGTGTAGTACACATTTTATTAGCATAGTTAATGTTGAAAACTTTATTGGTAGCAAGCAACGTAATGGCCCAATTGCCTTCGTTCGAATTCATGGCGGTTTTTGTAATTGGACTGAAAACAAAGTTTGTAAACCGCGAATAATGGTCTCGTAAAGTAATAGCTTAACTAGATGTTACATGTTTATTTTCCACAAGAATCGTGACACACGAGGAGCTATAAAGTCATATTCTATCCGCTCTGAAATATCTAGAACACTCTTTAAACCAAAATCTAGTCTATGCCTACTATTATTGTCATAAGACATCACCCAGTTGTCCAAAAGATCGATCCACAACTAAACTACCTTTATTTCCTCTGGTCAAGTCAAATCTTTACAATTTTAATGCAATTAAACAGCGACATTTCCAATTAATATTAAATTATGAGCGGTTAATCAAAACTGTTGCACAATAATCCGAAAATACTCGCCAACCTCGACCCAGTTGTGTCTCATAAAATCCAGGGCATAAAGTACCTACGACCTTTGAATTAATGCCATCTATCGGACAAACTCGGATTATAGGTGGATTAGTATTTTTCTGACACCCTTGGGATCATTTTGACTGGAACTTGGGATTTAGGGAAAGATATATCGTTGAGGATTATTATTTGGCAGTGATTTGAAATATTGGTTTTGGTGAATGTCGTAATTCTGATAGAGCTTAAACTTTATGAAATATGCAAGTGCTAGTAGTTTAGTGCTACTCCACATCTAGATAATTATCGTACACATACATGCAATGTGCATGTGTACAATTTCACAGTTGGCAGAGTCAATTTTCGACGATACCTATATTCTTGTTACCATAATATACAAAAATAGCCTTATATTCAGTTCAATGATAGCTTAAAACAGAGCCCTTTACAAAAGCAATGATAAATATAGCGACTATTTATACACCAGAAGAGTTATAGATCAAATACATACTAGTTAGTAAGTAGACGACGTATATTTCATTAGAAAAATACACTTAATGAAATCTCTGACGAACGTCCCTATTAATTAAGCATTTGGATAATAAAAGGGCGTTTACAAAATAGCTCTTTCATCTACAAACGATCACAAACAAGAATCGTAACGAATGCCATAACTAGCTGAAACCGCAAGACTTGCAAATTACTGTGGGCGTCTTACAACCATACTCCAAGTCTTTTTGAAGGATATTTTCCCCACTCCACTCGACTCGGTCTGTAACGATGACCACGGAAAATTCTCTCAAGTCAAGGACGTTAATGATAATATAGAATATATAACTGTCAATTTGATTGAAGCAGGCGAAGTCGAAGTTAAGTCGAGTGGAGGAAATGACTTAGAATATGAGTGTTAGTAAAGCTCACATAATAGTAAGGAAAGCTCTTTAATTAAGCTCTATTCATAAGTCACGGAAGATACGCGTTTTATTCCGTACATATTTGAAGTCAAACATAATATGATAATGGAGCCTGATGAGGCATTATGCGATCAAGTGCTTTCTTCTGTGGTTCGTCAGTCAATGATTGTAGGTTAGTAGGACGATATAGTAGAAATTATTATTGTACAACAAGAGTAATGATGATGGGATATAAAAATTGTTTTCAATGATGAATTGTGTCAAGTTTTTGCTTATGGTTAAGGTTAGTCATCCAGTTTGTACTCGCACAAAATAATGGAATGACTTTGAAAAAATCCTTAATATACACCGCTAAATTTATCTCTTTTATATCCCGTGGAGGGTGGATCCGGTAAATGACGATTTTTATTTAAAAAAAAAACCGGCCAAGTGCGAGTCGGACTCGCGCACGTAGGGTGCCGTACCATCATCGCAAAAAAGGCAAAAAAATCACGTTTGTTGTATGGGAGCCCCACTTAAATTTTTTTTTATTCTAGTCTGTGTTTATTGTTGTTATAGCGGCAACAGTAATACATCATCTGTGAAAATTTCAACTGTCTAGCTATCACGGTTCATGAGATACAGCCTGGTGGCAGACAGACAGATGGACCGCGGAGTCCTTGTAATAGGGTCCCGTTTTCAACCCTAAAAAACAAATAGAAAAATAAACCGACTTCCAAAACAAAACACTTAAAAGTGCAAAAATAACTTTCGTTTCGAAAGTCGGTGTCTTTGGTACCTCTTGCTTTATCATTTTGCAACATCAACATTTATTTATTTCCTCAATATATCCTCTTTTTGGTTATGAAAAGCTTCTGCAGACCTGCTCTACATGTTCACCCAGATCTAACTTTCCAAGAATACATGCATTTCAACACACAATACTAGTCGAATCTACTATTACTGTCAAACTTCCAACGCTAACGTCACTGAACCACAAGCTCCATAGTCACACGAATATATTCTTTAACGACGGGATGTGTTCCCTCAATCTAACTCTTTGCTTTGATAAAAACCTAATTTATGAGCACACGACGTTCTTTTGTCTTTTCCTTTGTTTTTTTTCGTCTGAAATAGTTTTATTGGTTTCACTGTCATTTGTTTTTATGATTTCGAATTTTGAATCGTGTGACTGTAGAAGTGATTGTTTCGTTTATTTAAGTTTTTTATTTATGGCAAGTATACGAACTTTGTTACTGAGCCAATAAACGTTGATATCTCAATTTAACATTGGGATTCCAAGCTCTCTGGTGAAACTTTGTTCTCAGCAACTTTACGATTTACCAGAGCAAACATTTTAATATAAACAAACAAAAATAACCAGTGGTTATTACAAAATGTTTTGTGTTTAACAATAATAGCGTTTCTACAAAAATATCAAGGCCTGGCTTTTGTTTCTTTTTAAATGTATATAAGCGGGAAAAAACGCATTTAGAGGATGCATCACAGTTACGAAACCAATTATATTTGATATAGCATATTAATCTTTAAGTTTTCTACCGTTAATAAGTCTCTATCATCGCAGTTATCTATCTTTTCTACCCACTATATTTGAACACCCAAACACACTTATAAATAAACCACTCTCCCTAGCGTAGGTTGGGACATTATTTTAGGACGTCCCTAATTGTCAGCGCTGTCCACCCCCTTTGCAGCAACGTGGATGGTTACGTCATCTGCTAAGACATCATACACATTACTAAACTGAGCCAAAACATCGTCCCATTTTTCATCTTGACCAAGAAATATCATCATCTATCAAGATGAAATTATCTCCTTTCTATTTTGCTGCATCGCGATTTGTTTTTAAATTTAGATCGCTACCGTTGCCAAGCCATACTTCAGGCATATAGAAAAAAGTGAGATCTTAGAAGTTCGACTATAGTGGGATATTTATTTTTAAATTCATAGTCTTGATCGATCCGTTTCAGGTGTGGTTCTGGATTGTTTTTGGTCGTCACTATCTTCTTTTTGATATTTGTTGTTAAATTATTAAAAACTAAAATTTTCCCGCGGCTTTGCTATGGCGGCCTTGCCCGCAGGAACCGTGTATTTTTTTCGGGCAATTTTGTAACTTTCTACGAGTGAAAGAATATAAGAAATTGAATCTAGTCTTCCATAGATTAGGTACTTCGTACAAACAACTCTTATAATATTAGTTTAGATAGAAATGATACGACCTATGTCATCTTCGCATTTATATTTTTACATTGGGCAGGTTCGCTTTTGACCATCTGTATCTTGTTTTATAAATCTTATCTACATATCGATCTACCTCACCTGATTTTAAGCGATGATGATGTCACCTACACATTACACAAAATTCTAATTCTCTTTTTTTTCTTAGTTGATGTTTATGCGTAGGAGACTAAATAATGATGTCCGCTGGGTTTTCTTTATATTATCACACGATTTTCTTCTTCTCTACAACATAGTATATCACTAGTGGAAATTTTTCAATCACAGCTTGCATTAAGGAACGAAAGAAAAAAGATTCATCTCTTTGCACAGTCGCATTTTTGAATACGCACATCACAATTTATTGATCTACAAGTTTGCGAATTCGTCTATTCTAAAGTTCAGGAAGTCATTTACGATTGTCTGATCGATCAATATCCCCATCACTATTTTAACCGAAAGACGTCTTCGACTGTACGGCGAATAGGCCTCCGCAAGCGTTACCACATCGAATGGTCCTGTGGTTATTGCATTAAACGGATCCCTGCGAGTTTTTGCGGGTCAATCGATCAATATGCAAAATATATATTAGCATTTGTGAATTACGCCTAGCTGCTTAGAATCAACCTTTTTCTAAGAGATATTAAAAAATCCCTGCACTTCATAGCAAAATATTTCGACCTGTATCACATGTTACTCGTAACAAGCAAAGTTCAGACCGAAAGTCTAAACTTTGCTGGGGAAATAGGTGAGTAAACCAAATAATCAATATCGAAGACAATCACATATTGAATTTGCGAGTCTACTGACAAACTACGTTCAATAGGCCCAAATAATTCAAAAATATTACCGTTAGGACCATTCATAACCATAATTAAATTATATCCGACCCCAGTGTGTGCCAAATGGCGCGCTGGCAGCACTCATATTCGATAGAATTTATTAATTGATAACACTATTGTGAACGGTTTAATTAATTATTGATTTATGGGAGAGAAATAAATCTAAAGAGTCTTAGAAGAATTTATTACAGTAAACAGCTTTAGGCTAGCGGATGTTTGTGAAGAAGTAAAGGAACTAGGCTCGTAGAAAAACTATAAAAAACCGATGAATAAACTAGTTCACTAGTTTTTCCCTGGCGCCTTCTGCCTCAGAGCAGTGGTGGTCCAGTGGTAACGGCCGCGACTTTGTAAATTATTTCATCACCGCTACTCTCAAAACGGTGAAGGAAAACATCGTGAGGAAACCGTCATGTCCTAGAACCAAAAATTTGAAGACGTGACATCCAATAACCCGCATTGGACTCGCGTGGTGGATTTCGTCCCATTCCCGCTCACTGAGAGGAGGCCAGTGTCCCAGCAGTGGGAACATTAAAAGGCTGATGATGATGATGATAATGATGATGACTTCTGCTTCCTTGGTCTATACATAAGAACTGTGCATTCTGTATAAACAGTAGTCTTTTTTGGCACACAGCAATAGTTATTTTTTCTATAATTTAAAGAATTTTCGTATTGATCATCACATTACTACAAGATTATCTACTTCACACAAAAAAATTACCTATTTTTATTATGCTTATATTTAGATTTCATAACTTAACAACTCTTATTATTTTCATATTCTTATCTAGATTTTCCTGTTTGTGATGCAGACCAGATATTCTTTCGTACCTACCTAAATCATAGAGGTAAAACGGGACAGTTTATTTGTGCTGAAAAATGTTAGTGGAACTATTTTCCTGTGTGGGTTTTTTCGTCTTTTAAGAAAAATCATTTACTGTTTATTTGGGACAACCAAACTTTGCCTTGTATTATGCAACAGTAAACTCAATATGGGGCAAGTCATTCCACATGCAATTATGCCACATTGTCATGGTGTGTTCATTGTGTATCGTGAACTCTTTCAATTTTATGGGTGTAAAGCAGGTGTAAAGTCCTTAATTATCATTGTTAAGGTGAGTCGGTAAAACAATCTCCACTTGAAGCTTAAGTTAAGCTTGTCTCAAAAAGGTATATCCTGTGACCAATTATTATTCATGTCGTCAACTTTGAATGTTTCATATGCCTACGTAAATTTTAGGTCTTCAAGTTTCTTAATCATATGTACTATCAACCTATATATTGTTTCTGATGAATTCCATCATTTCTACTTTTAAGTCCTTTATCAAAACAAAATATACCTATTTCACGTAAATCTTATCTTTGCCGCCATCAATCACTTCAACCAAAATTTTCAATAGAATCGATTCATAGGGCGTTAGCCCAGGTGTAGAATGTCGGAAACGTAAGCAAAAACATTACAAAAATAGCCCAATGAATGAAGCAGCTTTGACCAAGACCTCGGTTTGAAGGTTCAATGAAGACATCGACCGTATGTCTAGACGGGCGAAGGTAACGATGCGGAAGCTAGAAAAGTATACAAGAATGTATATGTAAAGAGAGAACTGAATCATTCATAATTTTAGTTGCAACTTCTCTGTAAACAACCACGTGAATAAATTTAGTTATTATAGCTTCCGATGAATCAACATACAAAAGAAAATTCTGGTCCTTTGAGCTTTTATCTACTAGATTTTCTTTAACTTGTATTTTCATCTCAGTTTTCTTCGAATCTTTGTCACTGCAGTAGTTAAAAACAAATGATGAATACCCCATTAGCTTCTCAGTGATGTGTGCGATTCGGAAATAAATTTTAGTGGCAATAAAAATAAATTGTTTGTCATTTTTCATTTCTACTTTATTCTTTCTTCTTGTATTGAAATAGCTGTGTTCATTCCGTATACAATTACTATGACTTTTCAAATTACACAGTTATTCGGTTCCCTTTCAGTTTCAAGTTTTTTAAATCAATCATGCTTTATGACGAACGTAATCTTTTATCAGAATCATATAACTGTGATTTAATTATTAAAATTACTGCTTGATATCCTGACTCTTTCATATTTTTATCAATTTCTCATTCACTTGATTCCTTTCATGTGAATCTATCCGATGGGCCGATGAGGCAGAAAGGTTCTGGAGTGGCGACCGCGAACCGGAAGACGTTGCGTTGGAAGGCCTCCCACCAGGTGGACCGATGACCTCGTGAAGGTTGCGGGGATCCGCTGGTTGCGAGACGCACGGGACCGATCAATGTGGCGACGCTTGGGGGAGGCCTATGTCCAGCAGTGGACGTCTTTCGGCTGATATGATGATGATGATGATGAATCTATCAAAATGTGAATTTATATTCAAAGAGAAATATCGTGGTATTAATTTCAAAAAGGTACCTACAGTATAGTTGTAAGCAAAAAATATAAAAAGTAAAACGTATAGGAGCCATCGAGCCATCCATCAATATTGCCGTCAAAACGCAAGCTTTTAGTACAAAATCTACTTAGAATTGTAAATAAATATTGTCTTTGAAGTTGTTACGTGGAACTGTTGTTTTAGCTAATAGTTCTTTGCTATTGTTACAAAGGTTGGCAGTTTCTATTAGTATAGCTATTTGAATTCCAAGGCGAAACTGAACGAAGTTGTAAAACTGTTCGGAATCTAGAATCCTAAACAACAGAACCTGTAAAATATTCTTTTTTTTTGTGATAGGCTCTTTTTGGCCACTATATCGCCTGATGTTAAGCGATGATGTGATCGAAGGTGAATCACGTCTGCCTAGAAATAACCTATTCACTCTTGACTTAAATACTCCTAGGTTGTAGTTATCAGGAAACAAAGACTCCAGCAAGTAATTCCACGCCTTAGCTGTACGCACAATCAAAGTATTCCCAAAACGCTTTGTGCGTATGGGTGAGATGTCCACCATGTACCGATGGCGCATTGCTGTACGTCTTATAGTCCGGAGAAGTAAAGGGCTAGACCGAATCAAATTGTGCAGTTCCATCGCACACTTTCCGAAATGTAATCGATATAAAACCGAAAAGCTGGCAACTCGGCGTCGAGGATCAAAGCTCTCGAGATTTGAGTCGACCAGTGCGTCGTTTGCGATCAGCCTCTTGGCCCTGCCAATCGACTCAAGTGCATCAAGTTGGTATTTGACAGCAGTACTTACTCCATGCATGAGTTGAGCAGGTGTTCAGGCGTGAAGTACCATCTCACCTTTGCAAGGATCCCTAACTTTTAGCTCCGTGTAAGTTAGAGGCAAGGCAAGTAAGGTTTTGTTTTCAACTAAGGTACAACACAAAACCTTACTTACCTGTGGTTTCATACACTCACAAAGTTCTACCCTTGTATATCTCCGCTCAAGAGTTGATTTAATAATTTAAGAGTTACGATATTCGATCACATGTGACATCCACATCATCCACATCCAATACACAGGCCTGACTGGTGGATTAAGGCCCATTCCCTCTCTCACAGAGAGGCGGCCTGTTCCCCAGGTGTGGGAACATTGTTGCAATCTTCAGCAATTTATGCTGTGCCAAGTTATAAAGATTGTCATCGAGCTGATTTAACCCTGTTCTATGGGTCCTTATCTTCGTAAGTTCATGTCATACGATATACATTAACTATTGTAGATATGTAAATTGGTTCATAACGGAATGCCCCGGTTGCAATTCAGAACATTCGATGATGCATAGGTAAAGATCGTTATCCTCTTAATAATCCTAAAATTAAAAGCTCCTAGAACAGAGTTACTGTCTTGTGTTAACTTCAGTATTAATGTTCCCTTGAAAGCGTTAATTTCGTTCCGTTTTGCGTCGATTGTCATTAAATATGCAGCAGTATTGACGTCGTTGTCGACGGAGGCTACTTAGTTACATATGTTAACTTCGTGTCATGGTACGTTTGCACTTTTGGTGAGTCAAGCGGCTGTTACAGCAAGTGTCAGCATTAACTGCTTCTGCGGGTCAATATTGGTTAGTTGCTTACTTTATTTGTATAAATTTAATTCTTAATTCTTTATTGTACACAAAATTACATACTGGTCCTTTCCTATTTAAGTCTAATGAATGATCCTTAGTTGCATTCACGCAAGCTCTAATTAAATGATCTTTATCACATAATTTATCATTTCTACACTTTGTACTCAGCACGCGTTGTTATTAATTCTCCCCTATCTAAACAATATGTCAGAAGCTAACGATGAGCATCAATAAAATTAATCTGTGTCAAACACATCAATTATCACGCCAACCAGTTTGCACTGCACAAACATAAAGCTTAATTGTGCATTTATAGGTCGGGACACGTATAAATTTGTGATTGTTTCCTATTTTATTTAACCTATTCGGAATCTCGGACAACCGATAAGCCTGTAAGCTGCTCCTAATGTTCATATTTTGCGCTCGACCAGCGTATCGCTTACAAGCTGGGAAGGATCGCAGCGGATCTTGGATAGGAAAACGCGCGGTTTCAAGTCACCATAGATCGGAAACGCCGCCCGCGCACCTGCCCTCTCCGTCACTCTTCCAAATTTAAATCCCAAACTCCCCCCACCGTCCCGAGCGCTAAACATTCTGGAATAATTCCTGCGATTCGGCCACCGTTGCTCGCCATTCGAATTCGGGTCGCGACCGCGTCCGGTGATATTGTATCTGCTTAAACTACCCCGACTAGTGCCATGGCCGACGTTGACGTGCAAGTCCAGTATACCACGACGGAGCGCAAGACCAGGAAGGTCAAAAAGACCTCGAAGCGCAGGGAGTCTAAGGATGGCGAGGTCACCGTCACGGAACTGGAACAGACCAACACGACCACGAACGCCGACGATGGGTATGTGTAGTGGTGGCCAACGTCTCTCGTCTTCCGAGCCGTGGAGTGTGTCGTGTGCTCGTGCCAGTCAGTGTCGATTACGCGCGTTCCTCACCGTCAGTGACATGCATAACGTGTACATTGTTTATATGTACTTTGTTAGGCGTGTTGTGGCCACCCTCACATACCCGACCTAATTTAAGGTACCTATCGGATGTTTTGGAATGATCTTTTGACAGGAACTTTATTTACTAACATTTATTATATTATAATCCATGATGATCACATAAATCTTAAGCTGTCTTAGAACATAAACTTAGGGCACACTGAAAACTTGATGAAAGAAAACATTAATATATCTATTTTTAACACCTTCTAAACAATAAATATACATTGAGGCAGGAGATGAATGATGAAATACAAACATGTCGACGATGAATGATGAATACGATGTGATCGAAATCGATATCTAGGACGGTCAAAAATGTTTGAAATTTTGAAATATTCCAGAAAGTCTGTATACCTTGTTCGACAAATTCCCTGAAAGAAGATTTTATATCACAAAACCCAAACTGTTTATCAGATATCAAATTTTGATCTCTCCAGAGACTCCATAACATTTTCCACTATCTCTGACCATATCTTCCTTGTTCCAGCTTATTTTCAGTGGCGAATACACCAAGGCGATGAACAAGGACTGGCACAGCGGTCACTTCTGCTGCTGGCAGTGTGACGAGTCGCTGACTGGCCAGCGCTATGTCCTCAGGGATGAGCACCCCTACTGCATCAAGTGCTACGAGAGCGTCTTCGCCAACGGCTGCGAAGAATGCAACAAGACCATCGGCATCGACTCTAAGGTTAGCTTTTTTAAGTTCAGATTCGTTTAGCATATTAGTCTCTTTAAGTTCATTTTGGTCTGGCTAGATTAATCCTATAGTTACTGAACCTATATTATGCGATGTTATTCAATAGCAAAGGAATATAATATCCATTTGCATTTTTCAGTATAATAGGTCGTTGCGACATTTTCGTTCTACTTTCTCTTTATCAGAGTTGTTGTTGTAGTAATCTGTTTTACCGTCTCCCTCTTATAACTTACGCCTCTGGTAAATTTTGTCGAAAGCTGTTAGATCACGAATTGTTTTGATATAGGATACGATTCAGATTCTAAAATAGCTTCAAAGCGCCATAAAATGCTGAGACGAGCGCTATTTCGAGTGATAAATAATAGCTTCGGGAAAGATAATCTCACGGATAAACTGAACAACAAACGAGAATTGGCAAAATGCTCGGTTTGTGACAGCTTGATTGAGAGCCTATTGACAACATCTTCTCTGTCTATAAGGGCTCCTAAATCACCTTTGACTTCTTGCCATTTGAAATCCACGCCCAAATTTTCTTTTAAGACCTGTGTTTCATTGACACAGAATTTTGCGCGAGTCGTATGCGTGGTATGAATAGGATTAGAATCCACGGCATTCGTCAGCTTTGTTTCACCGATCAAATTTAGTAATGTCACTCCAGCCGGCCCAGATTCCTCGGGCGCACCTCTGCACACGGCCCCAGGCAGAGCGCTGCCAAGCCAACAACGTTAACGTTACGCCAAACATTATACATTTATCTCGACGAACAACCAATGACTTTTCCCGTCGACACGCAGCTGCAAACGCTACTACTGTTTGTCTGAACCAATTGTTCAAACACACTTATGATGAATTACTGTATTCATTTACTGAAATATTATCCCCAAAGTGGCTCGAGCACCCTCGAATCTAGGCAATCATTGGAACGAAATTGTATTATGTTAACGCGGCAATTTGATTTCGTTTAGATGAAGCAGAATCAAACTAAATGAATCATATCTCATAAATCATGGTTCTCTAATAGATAAGTGACAGTTTCAACACTGTTAAGTAATGGATGATGTTTGTCATATATTATAGCCAATAGATGCTATTTATCGCAGCAGTCAAGAACACATTAGCGTTGTGTTTACCTATGCTTACCGGCACATTGTTAGCATTATATCCAACTGTTTGCGCTGCAGTCTGGACTTTAACAAATTGACGATCGCTTACAGAAAACAAATCGCGCGTTAGCACAAACTAAACTATTTCTGAGTCGGATACAGTATTCTGATGTTTTCGTTTCGAGCCAACCTTGAAAAGCTTGTGCGGATCCGTCAGACGATTCTTTTAAGATTTACGCGATCCAGAAGCTCTAAGAGTTTCGTAATCGGCCAAAATAAACATTCATATTTTATTGACATTACGACATTCAGTTTTAAATGTACGTTCTGTCGGTCCTCGCACCGGCCAGGAATAGAATCCAGAATGAGGGGAGATTTATTTTGAAACTTGAACTAAACACGTCAAATGCAACGTGAGAGAATGTATAAGAGTTTTTTTAATTTAATACAAATGTTAGCGTTGACCCTAAAGATGGAAATACTTACGTAGTATGCACTCAGGTTTTGGGTTATGCTCGTTATTTGGTCAGTGAACTTGATATGAATTTAACAAATAGGATTTGCAGTCGAGTGTTTATATGAAATCGAAAATGTATGTTTATGAATCATGGACGAAAATAGGTTGTACGATGGCTGGTATTTCCAGCAATACTGATGTAGGTTGTTGTGCAATTTTGGAGCAAAACTTAGGAATGACAATTGAAGTTAATGTTGTCCTTATTAGTAAGTCTATAACCATTGATTGGCCTCGGTATGTTACCAACAAGTTGAAGGCAATAATTACCGCCTACGTTCCGTAGTCAACATATGTCGTAGAATAATACGTTTTTTGCGTATATCGTCTGGTTTTTCCATCTAATTGAAGAAGATCTGATGTGCGGCCCCTGATTAATGTCCCTCACGTCGGATTCAAACGTATTAATTATTGTTATCGTGCTCCAAAGCGATGTTTTTTTTGTAAATCACGCCTTTATTTAAATAAGATACTGTCACGTCTATTCATAGAGTTTTTTTTTAATATTTATCGTCCGTCTCAGCATTATTTTTGTTTGGCCGATGTCATTTATTGAAATTGAATAATAATGTAGTTAACATTCAAGTCACGTTGCTATCAAAACAATAGCGCGTTTTACATCAGATTAAAGTATTTTGAAGTTGAAATTGGCTTCTGGTAACTTGTTTGTTTACAAAAACGTAGGAGATAGAATCAAGGCAATAATGGCTGTTCTCGTATTACTTATAAAAAGTAAAAAAAATGTAAGACTAGTATGGGATATACATGCATATATAAATAAATAAGCATACACAGCTGACAATCGCTTTTGCTGAAGATTGCACCTTAGAGTCTCTTGAGCTGAGTTCATATAACCATTATACAATCCTAGATTATTTTATGCACTCATCCTTTAAAATATTTTAGTCCTTTTTCTCCAATATGTAAGCAACCGAAAAGCTTTTTCCTATATTCTTTCTTGCATTACCTATTCCTCTTCTGACCTTTCTAAACCCTCTTCTTTGTTCCCCAGGACCTGTCGTACAAAGACAAGCACTGGCACGAGGCCTGCTTCCTCTGCGCCAAGTGCCGCGTCTCGCTGGTAGACAAGCAGTTCGGCTCGAAGCTCGACAAGATCTACTGCGGCAACTGCTATGATGCCCAGTTCGCTAGCCGTTGTGATGGCTGTGGAGAGGTGTTCCGTGCTGGTGAGTATTTATATTTAATTTTGAAAATGGAACAGATTTATTTTTTAGGTACGAGTTGGTACGAATTTTGCCAAAAAAATTGAGCTACTTATTAAGAATACTAAACGATATAGTGAAACTTTTTTTTGAAAATGGAAGCTCCGGTCTATTCTGTAAAACGCTCTGGCCTTGAAAACTTAACTGAAGTGAGCTAGAAATATCTAGGGATTCACGTCTCATATCAACTTCGATTCACAAAAGATCTCTATGGTTATTTTACGCTTCAATTTTGTTTGGTTCTAAGGTACGATTACGTAGGCATGTTTTTTAAATAAAGTTACCGATAATTATCCTGTATTGCAGATCGCTATAGACCTTAACCATCAGGTCAATATATCAGAAATACTAAATGATATATTAAATCTAATAATGCATCCGTTCTGAAGATTGAGCTATCATTTATTCGCTCTCAAAATACATTTATCTTCATTAAGGACATCCGTGATACCGATCTACTAGAAAAACTCGCAAATAAATAAAATACTTGACATTATACAGTCTTATAAACGGGCGGTTATAATAACATAATTTACACGTTCTACTATAACGATCAATCGCTTAATAAGGTGTAACATATCACCTTTGTATTTTATATAGCTAATTGAACATTTGTCACATATCGACTGACACTTGTTTTGTGATACACACAGGTGCAATTCTGACTGGCTGGATAAAAAAAATAGAGACAATTTCCTTTTTTTTCTGTCTTTATGAGTGAGCTCAATGGCCAGCTGTTCGCTCTCTTGTTTGTCTATGGTCTCTTGTTTCACCATTTTGAAACATGGGGAGGTTTCGTAATATTTTATGTAGGAGTTAAACTCGGGCAGTTTCCTGTTCTTACCGTTCTTCGCTGTCGGATGGCTGACGTTAACAAATGATGGAAACCGTAGATATTTCTTCCAAGTGAAATGAACAGTTACCAAATACAAGCCGGTAACAAATCTGTGACAAATGTATCAACTAAATACTAAGAGAAATGTGGAAAATCTAACACGGTATAGTAACTCGTCTTACGAAAAAGCCACTTTCTCAGACAAAATCCAATGTACAAAACTTTCATAATTCTCTTGCACTTATCTCAATTTGTCTATTACTCGTCATCTGAGCATTCACCCTCTTTCTAAACGGGTTTACTGCTTGATATCGAATGTCATATGCCCGATGGGTAATTCGCCGAGGTCATCAGATCGAACGTCCGAATCGCCGAAATGCCATAGCATCGATGTATCACAATTTCGAATAGCCATTAGATCGAGCGATTAAACCTTGCTAGTTTGTTTTTTATCCTATTTTATATTCCTTCTTTTAGTTTTCTTGAATATTTTACGTTGAATATCTTTCGAATTACTGGCACGTCGAGCCAATAGACATTCGATGTAACTATCGTTGCAATGGCTTTTCGGCGAAACGGACGCTGTATCTAATGGCTATTCGAAATTGTGTTACATCGATGCTATGGAATTTCGGCGATTCGGACGTTCGATCTGATTACTTCGGGGAATTAGCCATCGGGGATATAGACACCATTTGTAAACATATCATGTTTCACACGGTCAATCCATCTAGCAAAACCAATAAATCAATACAACCATCTAATCTTAACAACAGTATATTGTATCATTGCGTCCGCGTCATCTCCATACAAGGAGCGTCATTACCTACCCCCATTATGGAAGTATAAGGTAAGGTCCGAGAAAAAATGACCAGTGTCATTGCCACAGCCTCGGATACGCCGCGAGCCCGCGATGCTCATAAGTGGAAATGAAATTTTCGAATTTCGATATGGTGACGCCTTCGAGCTATTTTTAAGGCTGTTTTTTTTTTGAACATCTGTTTTTATGCTTTACTTTGGGTAACCTTGTTGGACTTAAATGGTGACGGTTTTTGCGAGTTCGGTGCGATTTTTCTTGAGGAAATTTGAGATCAAAGGTACAATAAAAATATAAGGAACTACCTTTTTCTCGCGGTTTTGTTCTCGTGGCCTATCTACCAGGAACCGTGCATTTATTTCGGGATAAAAAGTAGCCACACGGATTAAAACCGGCCAAGTGCGAGTCGTAATCGCGCACGAATGGTTCCGTACCATTATCGCAAAAATTAAATACCATTTATTTTATTCCGTTTTTAGTATTTGTTGTTACAGCGGCAACAGAAATACATCATCTGTGAAAATTTCAACTGTCTAGCTATCACGGTTCATTATAAGATACAGCCTGGTGACAGACAGGACAGTAGAGTCTTAGTAAGGGTCCCGTTTTTACTCTTTGGGTATAATAATAATAATGCCCTTTATTCTGACTGAGTCCCTCAATTCAGTGTGCCTCTTACCATAGGCCTCCTCTAGCTCTTTCCATTGATTTCTGTCACGAGCCACTCTCCTCCATTCGCCCATCTTCTTATCTGCTTCCCCTTGCTGCGCTTACTATCCCTAGGGTACCAATCAGTTTGTTTAGTTGGGTACGGAACCCTAAATAGCACTCACACAGTATAGCAATCCACCAGTGAACAAAAAATAAAATCTTCAAGATATTACCTTCAAAGAAGGTAAATACAGATGTTCCTATAAATAACACTAGGTTATATAAAATAATACAAAGACGGCTATGTTCTTAATCCTCAAAAGTGAGCATATACTAATCTACTCCTTAGCCAACATACATTGAACTATAAAGACGTACAAGTCGGGTCTAATCACCGTATATTATTCGAAAACACTTGTAAATTGGAAGACTACAAGCCAATGATTACCAATTACTACCGAAGAAACACATTAGGTACATGTAATGATGCCTTACAAGCCTCTTAGTTGTATGGCTTCCTATAATTGGGCTGAGGGCGAACTACACACTATTCTGATTGTTTTAATAGTAGAATAGTATAGTATATAAATAACAGTGATTTCAGTCCTTTCAATAATATAACAGAAGTTTTTTATTCAAAATTCTTTATAAGTTATTATAAGATTCTTGGTAACATTAATTTGTATGACACAGCCGACATATTTATGCCGATTTTCAACTGTGATGCGTTGTCTAAAGTTTTTGTTTTCGTGGAATACACTAAAGCGAGTAGCTAGTGGTCGTAAATCGTAGAATGGTTAGGTGTCCATTGATTCATCTGTATCTAAAACTCTGAGTTTAAAACGAAACATATATATTTTTCACTCTGTAGAAGATCCTCATCACAAATAGTAAAGTCACTAGCAACAATGTGCTTCTGTTCAAACCACAGATATAAATTTAACTAGATGACGCGATTGTATGTAGTTCGCGTGCCATAAAACGGAGTAAAGTTACGATCAATGATCGTAATCTGAGCTTTTCATTTAGCATTATCGGCACCGGAAATCCACCGAAATCTAGAAAAATGCCTTTTTATGCCATATTGAGCTGTAAATAATGTATAGTAAAAGTTGGCCGAGACATTGGAAATGTTTTCTTTCATTGGTAAGTAAATTTGTTTGTGAACAAGTAAAATTTCACAATTTAAAAAACCCCCGACGCATTTATCTTGCGAAAACACCCCGATTCAAACAGTAAAATGCCCATAACTTTTAAACGGCTAAACCGATTTTATTCAAACATAGCTAAGAACACTTTCGACAAAATTACCTTTCAAACAAAAAAAACTAAATTGACTAAATCCGTTTAGGCGCTATGATGCCACAGACTGACACACAGATACACAGCAACACACGTGAAACTTATAACACCCCTTTTTTTCCGGCGGGGGTTAAAAAGTGGCACGCTTGGTTTTCATACAGATGGAGGGACTTGCGTTATCTAGTTAGATTTACGTCTGTGGTTCAAACTAACAAGCTCACCTCAAATATTGAGGACAGTAAAACATTACAATCATCTCGCATTTTCTACGAAGCGCAATGATTAATAAAATAGAAGTGAAAATTAATAACATCCTATTCTAACGGGACGGTAATAAGGTACAAGTGTGGTTTTAGCACAAAATTAATGTACAATGACTCCCACGCAGAACCGAATATATCTACCTACTTGTACCGAACGATGACGGTCGGGCCAGAAATATTCGATGATAGCCATAGATTACGGTAATCGGCTTTAGAACCTTCTTGATTTGTTTTTTTTTTATTGGTATTTGAAATATGGCACAGATTGCAAGAAACCTTTTACTATATAAAGTTATCAATTGATGAGGATAAATATTGGTGGTACTTATTTTTGAATTTAGAAACTGAGTTCTTTTATTTGATTTAGAAGCTTTTTCCTGGGCTATAACCCGCAAGAACCGTGTATATTTTTTTAGGTTTAAGCAAATATTTTTTTATTTTTAAACAATCTTTTTTGTATTCTTCTCAGCAAACCCTTTCATTTGATACCCATATCAGGGCAGTGCACAAAAATAACTAGTCCGCCATCTCGGGCCGTCCGCCATATTGTGTTTAGAATGTCGTCACTTAGCTAACCATGCATTGTCATCCAAACTAAACGTGTATGGAAAAATTCAGTTGCAAGATTTGACCCGAACACACATACATACATTGCAAGTTAAATAAAAGCTTATAAAAATCAGTATAGTACCTAGGTACTACTGGTTAGGTTAACTAGTTATCAGGGAAATAGTCGGTATCCGGATCGGTAGACACTACAATAGATGACCTCTTTCGAACAATAAACCAACCTTAGTAATTACCTCATAATAATATTAGGTTAGGTGACATGCAAAAGCATCAGTAGGTGGACCCTATTTATCATAATTAAGAATCGAACTAAAAAGCTGTTATCAAGAAAAAATCTTGCTGTGCAGTCGGAGAAATGATCCTCCGACTGCACAGCATGATTTTTTCTTGATAACAGCTTTTTAGTTCGATTCTTAATCAGTCGGGTTTTTGATTTATATATTAACTGTTTTTTATCGACAACTTTTTAGTTATATTTTTCTTTTCCGAATTACTTTTCAACATAAAAGAGGTATATATTTTATTTTATGTAATCACCTCTTAAAACCCTTCATTTTGATACCCCACTCGATGGGTTTGGAAGAAAAAAGAAATTGGGACCCGCACAATATGGCGCCCAAAATCCGCCATGCTTGTTTTTTTAGAATTTCACCTATCTAAGAACACATGAGCGGTCAAGACTTATCTATTGATGTCTTAATTGTATTATTTTATAATATAATTCGGTCAAGTGTTTTAAAAGATATGAGGTAATAAAGAATATTACATACATACAAACACATACAAACAAGATACGCGCGAAACACATAACCCAGTCGGGTAAAAAAACATAAAGGCTTGTCACCAAAGCATGAAGTAGCTTCAACAAAATGATCTCATAGGTACTAGTTATGTCAGCGTAATCAAGTCAGTGTCCATGTCCTCTGCGAAACCTTGATAAACAGCTTCATAAGGCGGTCTGGCCGATCGAATAGTTCTTCAAAGTACAAACAGATTGAATTACTTGTATCGTAGGTAGTTAACCGCAACTTGTCTATGGCTACCGACGCCATATTGTTTGAAGATTTAAATTACACTCCAGCTACCAAATAATTGTAGTAATTTTTGAATGAAATTGTTTTCTGAAGCTCTCAAGGATTTTAAACCGTTAAGTAACGGTGGTTTTAAGATAGTTTTTTACTGTTAGTATTACAGCGCTCTTTTTAGGGTTCCGTACCCAAAGGGTAAAAACGGGACCCTATTACTAAGACTCTGCGGTCCGTCCGTCTGTCTGTCTGTCTGTCACCAGGCTGTATCTCATGAACCGTGATAGCTGGACATTTGAAATTTTCACAGATGTATTTCTGTTGCCGCTATGACAACAGAATAAAATAAATATTTAAGTGGGGCTCCCATACAACAAACGTGTTTATTTTTGCCGTTTTTTGCAAAAGTGGTACGGAACCCTTCATGCGCGAGTCCGCCTTACACTTAGCCGGTTTTTTTTTTGTTTAGTTTTAATTCTTATTAATCCTAGTTGAGGTGGACACGCCAGCTTAGCGCACACCATAGGATAAGCCAATCAAAGGCCATAGAAATGACGTCATACTTTTCGGTAATTGGATAGACGCGTTTTATGTGAGCGTTATGTATGTCTGCGAGACCAACTAAAGTTATGATTTATTTTTAATTAGATTTAATCATCAATAAAATTCAGTCTACCTACATCGTAAACATTCTTATTTATTTTCGGATGTTACTTTTATATCTTTATCAAGAGCCGATCTGAGAAATCTAAACAAATGACTTCATAAATTATTCATTTTAGTGAACGTCTGTCTGCAGATCAGTTAGATTTTTATAAACAGATAAATAAAGACCCGTTAATTGATTCGGAACATCGCAAAATAGAAACAGTTTTACACAACCCACATGGCTTCTTGTCTTGTTGGTTTAAAAAAAACAATACGATTGTCTATACCAGTTGACTTAAGTACGATCATCTATTTATCGCCGTGACACTAAGTAAAGCTTGAGTCACACCGCGTGGGTGAAAAAACACGCGGTTTCTTTAATGGCGAAGTACCATCAATAATCCGGACATTATTTGCGCTTTACTACGGGAAACTGAACGTCCTTGCTTCGTTCGTGTGCCCTTATACGAGACATTTCACGATTAAATAACGTGAATCATCGAAAACTGGTGGAAACGGTAATGACAAAGGTCGGACATGACAGTATGTGACATTAATGATGGTATCAGAAGTGACACTTATCACTTCATAATGATTTATTTCTGCACTTCATGACATTTCTATCCAAAGATAGCATATTAAACGATTTATAAATACAATCACATAAGCACGAGTTGATAACACATGTTTGATATATTTAAAGAACTAACAACGTATCTCTTCTGAAATTTTTGCTCTTTATTCGTCTCATTTTGACGTCACACAAATGACACCTGTCAAATGCGACGTTCAAATTGACATAACGATTATTTAGCTAAGCAAATAATTTGAATAAGAAGGATGTTATATAAATAATAACTGTAAGCTGTAAGCACTGTTTTTATATGTAAATACGTAAAATAAACACGGAACTGATGACTTAAGTGTCAACAAATTACATATAATGACGCAGGACACAACGATATATCAACACGATTTATAACTTGACGGTTTTGAAACAAATTACAAAAGAAACATTATCGTTATTATAATCACACACTTGATCAGAAACATATTACATACTCATTGTGTAACCTCAATATAAACTCTGGGTTTCCCAAGACTAGTTTTCAAAGATAATGCAATTTTCTATCCTAGTTTCTACTAGTATTACTTTTTATCTGAAAAACAGAAAGTCATCCTGATCTCAACTTGAGGTGCTAGCTTAGTAATCCTAGCTTTGGTATACATACATAATCGTACATACAAATTTATCATAACTCTTCTTTTTGGCTTTACCATAGCCCAAGGCATAATACAGCACACAAACTTAGCAGAGAACAAACAAGTAGAGCCATATAATATCCATATAGTTGAGACAAAATTATTACACACAACTGCTATCAAGCCCTATTGCAATACAACCTTATCGACAAATACAATATAACAGTATACCAATCAAGATAAACTACGCTATCGAGACGTGCAATTCAGTTAATATCGATATTACGAAGACCAAACACTTCCCCTCTCTAGTTTTCCATTAACTGCGGGAAATTTCCTGCTAACAGGAAAACAATTTGAATCTAATAATTCTAAATTTATTCAAAACAAGTCTGAACTTAATATTAGAGAGAGGTAAACGTATACAGTTTGTGAAAGGTCTGATAGATTTAATTACGAAAATCTTTCTCTGATTTAAAGCAATAGGCTTGACTGTCATGGGGCCGATTGCCGAATTGTGTTAAGAACGTGAAGGTGTTAAAGGGGAAAATCTACAAGTCCGTGGTTAGACCTGACATACTACATGGATCAGAATGTTGGACTGTGAAAAAGATGGATGGAAAGAGATTGCATGTAGCAGAGATGAGAATGTTGGGATGGATGTGCGGAGTGATGTGAATGGATAAAGTGAGAAATTAGTATATTAGAGGAAGTTTGAAAGTGGCGCCAGTGACAGAAAAGTTGAAAGGAAACCGTTTGTCCTGGTATGGTCATGTGATGAGGAGGGATGAAACGCATGTTACTAAAATAGTTATGAATATAAATGTGGATGGATGGAGAGGGAGTGGAAGGACAGAGAAAAGATGGATGGACTGTGTGAGGACTGTAAGGAGTGATATGAAAGAAAAGGAAGTCAGTGATTGCGTGACGGGGGACAAGACGATATTGAAGAAAGAAAACGTGTTGCGCCGACCACAAGTAACATGGGATAAGGGCAGGGAGATGATGATGAATTAAGAACGTGTCAAGCCCTACTTTACTGCCAATTTTGACAGGTTTTTAGGCTAAAGCTATAGTTAGACAAATACTTAACTTTAAATGCATAATTCAGAAATCGGAGGATAAGCTTTTTATGCCGGCAAAATGTACTGTTCCTGAGAGAAAGGCCACGTTAGTGAAGCCGCGTGAAATAGCTAGTAATTGATATTCTAGTATCCTCAAAACAAAAATTAAGTACTCCCTTTTTAAAAGTATGATTATCTTCAAAAGGACCAGTAACCACACCGTTATTCTTAACAAAATAAGGTCTACTTTACTTCTTATATTTCATAATAACTGTAAAATTAAACCTTGTAAACAACATCATCAAAATGTTTTGAGCCAATTTGAGCTATATTTAATATATTAGTCATAAATGTTCGTTCACAGATTACATCGGCCATTCAGATGATTTATGGCGTCAAATTATTATTAATTGAGATGATTTGATTTATTTTTATGACGATGACAACATGACGAAGTTGTTAAATGCCAGAGTGATTGTGTGATGTGTGATTTTTAATTAATATTTGTAGTAATAGAAGATTTTGTAG
The DNA here is from genome assembly GCA_949775005.1 of Orthosia gothica. Lineage (NCBI taxonomy): Eukaryota > Metazoa > Arthropoda > Insecta > Lepidoptera > Noctuidae > Orthosia > Orthosia gothica. The sequence goes on from OX459042.1 coordinate 4,990,528, forward strand.
GAATATTAAGCATGACCATGAGCATTGAAAATAATTCGAAACGAGCATAAGCGTATCTATAGATCAATATCGGAAAGCCTGTATTGATTATAATAATAAATTAATAGGATAAACAACCAGTCTTGCCAAGACTATCGTATTACCCAGTTACTAGGTTGTGGAGCTTAGATAGATAGTCGCTCCAATTACAATATCTACTGATATTCCCTGAATCCAGTTAGACTGGCAGCCGACCGCGACACAGTCAAGCTTGCTATTCTTTTCTCAACTGTCCCAAGAGTGTTATTTATTTTATATCAATTCCCATCATATTATTTTTCGCAAATATCTCTGCATACCATCCATCTTGAACACAATACACTGCAACCTTTCAATCACCATTTATGTGTAGGAAATAAGATGCAACAAATTGCTCGTAGGCGGCAATGCCACGTTACTAGGTCTCGGGAACAATAAAATCCTACTTGAAATTAACATTGATGCTCAAGAACACATCTCGAAATAAGATGTTTAACTAAACAGAGATGTGAAACATATGGTGCTCTTTGTGGAAAGTAAAACGGGTTCTAGGTAGCAGGATAATGACGCTTTGTGTTTTAGATTTTGATGTGATCTCTGTCTAAAAAGCCAAAAGGCTCACTCTTTTTCCTCTTAAACCTAAGTTCCTGTTGTTTTTTTTTGTAAAAACTTACGTATCACTTGGTTTTTCCGCTACTTTTTCCCCGGCTTTGCACGGATTACATATATGGAATAAAGTAACTTGAAATCGTGCATTTCATTCAAATAAATGCATTGGTGCCGGAGATTACTCGCCACATATACGCACAAAAATCGCTCTGCCTCTCTTTATAATATGAATTAGGTAAAAATTATCTAAAGTTCCTGTCAAGGCTTAAGCTTGTCAAATTCATAAACTTCTTGTATCCATGACGATGGTGCATCTATTGCTAAATTGTTTGGGCACAGTAATTGCTCAGTGAACACGTCTATTGCGGCTCCTAAACTTATTGCGTGGTAGACTTACATCGTCCGATAATCATAATTGCCGAAAAGCATGACATCTTCTGTCTTCAGTCGTGTAGGTTTTACTTTGATAGTTCCCTTATCTTTAAAACCACCTGTGACGATGATTCACTTTCCATCAAAGTAATCACCATTCTGTCTTCACCTCCATTCATTTCCTCCAAAAAGAATGTTCATTAACTCAATACTTAGTTAATGGGTATACGCGCACAAAACGTGACATCAGTTAACTGTAACACGTGCGTTAGCGTTATCAGTTACGTCTAACGTTTGTTTTAAAATACAACTCTTTTGTTATGCATATTACTGATATTCTTAAAAGAAATTGTTCGGTTTGTGGCTAACTTCAAGTTTTTAAAGAGTATTCATATTTTAAAGGCTCGTTGAATCATTGATTTACAAAAAACCAGCGTATGTTATAAAGAAACCATATAGGTTGCAAAGCCAGCCACTAGTTGCAACAAAAAATACGGCCAATCGTAGCGGCATCTTCATACATGCCTATTCCAGTTAATACAACGATGTTCTTCCTCAATACACAAGAGATACATCTCTGAAGGGAATCCGAAACATTTCTTATCGCATCCAATCAATTAATTAATCGACAGGCTACATCATACTACACTGGCTTGCTGGCTTCGCTCCTCGGTAAAATCCGTCAACCGCTCAGTTCAGCACCGCGCGCCGCTAAGCCTACACACGCGTATCCGAACAAGGCAAACGTCAAACTTCGCGCGCTTTTCTACCTTATTTTTTTTAAAACAAAGTTGTCACACATACAGCCAAAAATGTCAGCGGACGTGTTGAGTGAAGACCTTAAATCTCGACTACATTTAACAACAAAAACAGTTGGACAAGAAAGGATAAGACGGGCGCGGGAAAACAATGAAGATGTCGCGATCCTGTCCATGTTCCTTCCCAATGCGACCGCTGATAGGGAAAATAAGAAGTTTTGTTGTGCGTTACGGGATCAGTGCCTGCTTGGTGACTCGAGGAAAACGATTGCAGGTGTTTATTATGTCTTTTTGAATTGTTTTTACACCCTTCGGCGAACAGCGGATTATTTTCTAATGCCTCTTACGTGTGGGATTAAATCTTGATATCTTCATATCGTTGACGAGATTGTTTCTTTAACATTAACCTTAGTGTTTAGTATAATCTCTACGGAAGAATGCTTCAAGTTCACGATCTGTCCCTTTTCTTTCAAGATAACCTTTGGATAGATAAGTTATATCAAAACCACAGATAAGATATCTAGAATAGAGACATCCATGAATAAGTAATTATGAAAGCCACACTTTCTATTCAAGTGGTTTTCTCAATTATTATAACTGGTTTAAAAGCGCCATTCTGGTCTAGACCAACGTCCTACTAAGCCTATCAGCTAGAAATGTTTGTTTTGTATTTAATTAATTCTTAACACTAGGTATTCATTTGGAAACTGGTGCTGAGACAAGACACCAACTGCAATAAGACTAAGCAGTCCTTTTTGGTCTTCTAGTTCCTGTTTTGTTTATTATTATTAATTAACATGCTGTTAGATGAGACCAGAGGATGAGATTATGACCTATCAACATGACTTTGAGTAACTTTTTCTTTAAACATTTCGAAAAAAAAACTTTTCACCAAAAATAAACCGACTTCAAAAACAAAACACTACAAAGTGCAAAATACCTTTCGTTTCGGAAGTCGTTATTTTGCGTTTTTGGTGTTTTGTTTTTGAAGTCGGTTGATTTTTTGTGGAAAGTTTTTATTTATCTCTTTTTAGTTTTAGTACAACATCATCAAAAATAAGGAAGTTCCATAGTAGGGTACCTAAAGGATGGACAAAATACCCATAATAACTCAATTTACACATTCGTGCTGTTTGTCGCTAAGGAGTTCGGTTGTATGCTCCATATCTTGAAAACTGCTGGACCGATTTTGATGCAAGTCGCATTTTACCCTAAGTTGAGAGATACTCAATCCAACACATAAAGAATGATCACGATCCAATAAACAGTTTCGGAGAAATGCGAAACTTTAGAAGTCCACATAGAGTAACGTATATGAATATTGTACAGTGCCAACAATATGACATACTTACGTATCGAATTGATTAAATCCTTATTTTTTTAAGTCGTTAAAAAATTATTTGTTTAGCTTTAAAGCAAATACTTTTTTTATATTTTGGTTCTCACTTTTCATATTAGGTCTGAATAGGCCATTAGGCATTTATTTTACATCTATTTAAAACTAGCTAAAGTTTACGACGCTGCTTTTAAAATCCGTGACTCGAATATTAAAACTTGAGATGATCGTATCGCAGCTTTAAGTGTGTCGTCAACCTGTATGATAGTAAAAATTTAAATATAAAAGCTTCTACTAAAATGAGAATGCTAAAATTCTTCTGAGAAATAACGTTTCTTGTCAAACCTACATTCTTAGGATTTTGATTACGAACTAACTACTTTTATACAAATGTTTTTGTCTAGACATATTTTTTGTTCAATCTCACAAACGATCCGAAACAGTAATTTACCTCCTATTATTGTAGAAGTTTTGCCATTTTCTTGTTTTGGACAAAACGTTTACGTTTACCTGTTCTGATATGTCTGCTGAATGTGACATTCGACCTTAAAACATTGGGTTTTCGCCTAATCTCCAATATGAATATTAGTCAATATTTCTGCCAAAAATGCTAAACGTCCTAATATTTAAAAAGCAAAAAAAAACAGTATTTTTTATTAATCACCCACTCAAGAAGAAGTCCCTTTAATCTTTCGCTCCGAATATTTTAATAAAACACAGATTAATTTACATTTATTCATAAAAAGTCCTTAATTCGAGACACCATAACCGTTACTTCATTCATTTATTGAATGAACAATGACCGACTCTTATCTTTTCATTCAATTAATCTTACCGTTCAATGGAGGTCAGGTCTTAATTCATTTAATCGCACATTCATATGTTTGCTAAGTAAATGGCTTATGGTAAACGTTTTTGGTCATGTTTAATTAATAATAATTTGTAAAACAGACGTGTGTGTACTTAAATAATTAGCGAGTACTTACATGGTGTGTATTTCGACGTAATATTAATTGGTAGGAATATAACATACGTATACAAGCATCCTTTGAGTGCTAATTATATTACGCACATTAATAGCGAGCAATTTGAAAAGAGAACACTCTTTCTGGTAGTTTTGATGCGTTTTTTCGTAATGGAACACAAAACATAGGTACTTATTTTTACCTCATAAAAAGAAAACGATCTCTATGGAAGGTGTGACTTTATAATATTTGTGTTTGTCAAACTTAGATCTTGTTCTTCATGAACCACCATATTTAATCGTTGGCGGGAAATCTTTAAAGCTTTTTTTAATGAATGTTTGCACGGTAAATGTCAAGTTTCGGTCAGATTTTAGCCTTCACCCTAATTTGTGGTTCAATGATGATATGCCCTTTTAGAGAGGTATTACGGCATGACACTTACATTTACGGCGGAACAAAATAAATATTATGCTTTATTTGTATTATGTCCTTTTAAGTAAACGGAATAAATTATGTAAACTTACTTAGTTTCTCAAACAAATAATATTGTCTCTACAATACAAACTACTACCTATGTATCTATTAGTATTAAAAAGAAAACACACAAAAAAAATCTTTTCGAAAACCATGCCGATCGTGATAGGCACAGGAAATATACCTGCGGATATATTAATTTAAAAAGTCATCGAACTTTTTACTGTACAGATAATTTTTACGACCTATACAGCTTATTTCAAAGAAGAGTCGGGAAATAAAAGTTTATTCATAGACGTCCAAATGTGAACCAATATCGACCTAATTCTTAAAGAGTAACGTTTTATTGACCGGTAATAAATTACAGGTTTAAAGAGCAATATAACGTTATTTTGAGTGACGAACATTAAACAAATATTATGATTACCCGAAACAAACTGGCTGGTTATTTTTATTTTGTCGAGAAAAAGAAAAGTCCAACCAAAATCTTTGAAAGTGATCGTATAGGAACTAAGTTCCAGTGCAATGAATCTATACTATACCCATAAAACATTTATTTACAACGCACAAACAAAGCTTTTACGTAAACAACTCGGAAAAATACAAATTACCCGCATTTACATGAAAAACAACTGAACTTAGTCGAGTTTAACAAGACGGAAACTGAAACACTGCCGTATAATTCCGTAATATCCGTCTGCGAAAAATGGAATTCTATGTTCAGGTACTCGGGTCCGTATTCTAGAACTATATTCAAACATGAATCTCTATTAAAAACTCAAAAACATTTTTAATTTAGACTTATGATCTCCGCTCCAGAATAAGGCACTCAGACGGTGAACACACTGCATTACACGAAACATAAATACGTAACTTTACCGTCGTGTTTTTTTTAATGCGACGCCGTTTTACGTTCGCTTTTCAAAAGGAAGGAATACGGAAATACGCTTCGATCATGAATACACCTAGATTGAGGATCCCATACAAAACTTATCTTTAAAACTGACGCCAATTGTGTTTAGGTAATTCTAAGAATTCTACTTGGAATAAATATAAATTAATGTAAATTCAACCTTAAACGCAATGTTTAAAATTGCTTTCACAAAACGATGTATAAAAAGCAATAAAAAATTTAAGAGCTCAATAAAAATTTAGTCTTACACGCAAGTGTTAAAGTCTAAATCACAAATTTGCCAAAAAAAAATCAATTCGAAATTCGAATTTTTAAAATTTATGTTTGAGCTTGGACAAGGAATGAGTGGAGCCGAAACGTTCAATTATTTTTTTTATATCATCGATCTATAAAAATACTAGATTAAGAATCAGGAACGAAAATAAGTCGCTCAAATGGCCACACACACTTACCTACCTATCTTTCTATATTATAAAAATCTATTGCTGTTCGTTGGTCTCGCTAAAACTCAAAAACGGCTGGATCGATTTGAATAATTATTTTTTTGTTTTGTTCGCTCGAATAGAGCCAGTTAAAATAAATAGATTCGTTGGTAGGTTGGTAGGTAGGGTACTTAGGTAGGGTAGGGTTTGCATGAAAACTTGAAAATTAAAAGTCAGTTATATGTAAGTACAAAAATATTTATTAAAAAATGAAACTTAAAATTTCAGCAATAAGGTTACAAACACTATGTAGGAAATTTCGGGGTTACTTTATTTCGTTTTCTATGGTGTCAAATATTTTTGACTGATTTATAAAAGTAGTCGGACCAAAATAACACAATAGTATTTTATTAAATAAATAAAAAAAAAATAGCTTTACAAACCACTCCATGCATTCTCTGTTCCAGAACAGTCAATGTTTGTTACAATAGTTGGCGCGTTCGCTTTGTCGACGCAAACGTTGGTCAAACAATCATAATATTTGGTAATTTATTCATATTTTCTATTTAATTCGGTTTTTACTATAAGAAAAACACTTAATGATATAAACTTACCGAAAAAAAGATATTCCTTCCAAAATCAAGGTGTTACGGTGGTTATTTTCACAGTTTTTGAACGCACATTGCGGCATTTTTAACGTATTAATGTTGGCTATGATTGGACCATACTAATTTTGAAATAGGGCCACAAACGTATTTGTGGCCCAATTTTTCGGCCCGTTTTTTAAGCGCTGACCGGGAATCTAGGTGTATTTATGATCGAAGGAAATACGTGTGATTTTTCTGTTTTATGCTAACGTAAGGGCTCTTTACGCGTTCTCTGTGGTAGGTTTTCATTACTATTAGTGCTAAAATGTGGCTATTGCTTAGAAAACTAGTACCTAGACAGTTGTACAATTATGTTAACATAGTAGAGCAAAAACTATACGTCCTACTTCGAATCGTTCGAATAACGTTAGTGGCTTGTTAGAGGAAGGACTTTCCAATAGAGGAAACTCCTTGCATTGTCTCTGACATGCGATATTTTCTTGCTTTTCGTTTCCGTATTTTTTTTCAACTTTATGGTTTTTTAATCATAAATCGGACCGATACATTCGATATAGGTAGGAGCCGTGTAACAAATCGTTAGTAATTAAAGTTAAAGTAAAAATGGATGGATGAGTGTTTGTTTTTTTTCTTTTATAATGTAAATTTTGTCGCAGATATAAAGGACTTACGTCATTAGTTATTGCTTACAGACCAACACCCACTTGTGCAATTATAAATTATTATATTCAAATCAATCTAACCATGAGACGTGATATATATTTATAATTTATTAATACAGAACGTTTCCAAATGATAATATTTTTACCTTTAACAAGATCAAGGTAATCCACAGCATAAATTCTATTGTATTGACAGCCAGTAAGCGTGGGATTTTGATTGTCAAGTTTAAACTTGGAAGACCGAAACACGCCATTTTAGGCATAATATAACATCGTTTGATTTTCCAAATAAACATTTTATGTCTTTATACAAATAACGGGCTTGGGAAACCAAAATTTGCAAGTTAAATTACATATTCCCCGGATGTTATTGACATTGTCGGCTGACATATTTACCACAGGCCTTCAATCAGCTGTTACCAAATACTATTAAAAAAAACCGTAGAAAATTATCATAAACAATATGTTTTTGTTTTTATTGTGCCCAGCTTTCTACGCAATAAACTGTTCTGTTTATTACAGAGAACAATATGTGACCTAAATGCTTAACGCTCATAATAATTTGTCTGAACGTTAATTTCCATATTAAACTCATTTATTTTTATTTTACTGTCCCAAAATGTATGAGTAATATAAATTCGCATAGGTCAAGGGTTTTAATTGGATTTTATATTGTTTACGTATTTTTTTTATGTTGTTTTTAAACGATTTGAGTCATTCGGATGTGAGTTATGAGTATTTAATTGAACTTGGTATTTTTTCTCGTATAAATTATGAATTTATTATCGTTACTTTATGTTATTAAATTACAATAACATTTAATTATTTAACAAAAAATGTTTTTCGGCCTGTTCTTTTTGTAACAAGTTCGTGTCATAAATAGTGGGCAACGCAAATTTATCTCACATAGCAATACACAAAGAGCGGAGCAATTGGTACTTACTTACCTACGTTAGTTAATTTATACAACCTGTTTCCCGGTTCCATACGACTGTTTATTTAGGCTAGGAACACCTGAACTACCCTCCCTTTGTATCTAATTACAAAGCCACATTAGACACCAGTTACGGACATAAAACTGCACACACATAGATACATGACTACTTACAAATACTACATCCAAACTGCTGAATAGAAATAGGTTTTGTTTTTCCTTTCGGGTAAACTCGACTTGACATTTCCTATCAATATGGGAATTAAAGCTGACACTTTTCCGGCTCGTCAACTCTGGCATAATAGGAAAACGACGCCGATTGTCTATTGATGAAATAGCATAGATGAAGACGGTTGAGAGCTGTCAAAGTTGGATACTAGGTTATTTAGGGAATATTTGGGGACTTTTTTGAAATGGCAACAAAAGATATGGATTTTAAATTGTTAGCATTATTTTCCTTCAATTTAGGTTTTTCATGAATCTTAAAGTACTACCTAAAGTAAGGTTTCTTTTAGTCTGTTTTCTTTTCAAAATACAACAATCCTTCAACTCACATTAGCCCACTTTCATTCAACCTTAAGTCACAGTTCAAGGTCCAGAATTTCTCGGTGCCAATTAAACTGATGGATGACGTCATAAAACTTGTAAAAAACACAAAAATGCTCCTTATATTAACGGTGTAAGGTCGTAAATAAGTTCTTGATGCTGACAGTGATGCATTACAGCTGTATATGGATGTAGGAACAGATGGTGGATCACCATGACCTTCGGGCCCCTTATCTCGTTGAGTTTAACCTCATAAGTCATGTAATAGACAGTCGATGTCTATTAGACAAACCTCCATTTATTGAAGCACACGTGCAGATCACATTATGCCTAGTAGGTAGTTGATATAGTTGGATAAAATTTAAATAAATTGTAAAGGCAATCTAGACTAGACGCTCTAGATTGCCTTTGCAATTTATTCTGCTTTTAAGTAGGAGAAAGTGCCAATAAATTAATGCATCCGTCTGCAGTTTAAGAATTAATATAATCAATGCATTTTTTTAATTGGCAATATATAAAAAAAAACTAGAACGATTCAAAACTAGTGAGCGCTTCCGTTTTTGGCTTCCGTCAGTTGAATATTCATAAAAAGAACACAGTTTCAAACTACGTTCGAACAATATGTCAAACCTCCTTGCAATAAATCACGGTAGTTTCCATCGAGGCTCATAACCGTACGCGGAAATAAGTGAGCGTGCAGATACGTAAAACAAGGTACCCTTCAGTTTTATAGTGTTCGCTGGTTTGTGGGCCTCTTGGCTCGTGTCTACGTTGGGTGAACCTTGTTTACAACCAGTCGAACCGTTCGGTTTACGACTTCAAAGTTCAGGGGTAGGCAATCGGGGCAATCGCGAGGATTTTTGGATTGACTGTCATAATTTAACATAAGAACTATTCTAGACCATAGACTGCAAAAATAAATCAATGTCTCAACTTTACAGTACAACATTGGAGAAGAAGGACGGTTTCAAAGCCGTAATTTCGTGCACCTATAAGCTATAATGTCATATTTTTTTAAGACCTTTCTTAATTAGCGAAACAAACTTTCGCCAAAAGTGGGCTCAAGTCAATATTACTAAATACTAAATCATATTATAACGGTCACATTTTCCATTTTCATAGAAAATAGCTAAATACCAACCAGCAACAATGGCACGAAATCCTCTTATCAGATCTGGCGTCACGTCACACGTGCATCGCATGTGCACGCAACACACTGCCAGACACGTGCATAATCAATTTAGGGAATTGCAAAATGGCGGTCATGGCGGCCCGTCACCATTCTCCTCGGAAAATTGTTTGTTCCGTTTCGCATGCTAGGTATTTCATTCCGTACTTTACGACGACGATAAAATCAGAAATGGGATATTATTTCAATTTTACTATTGTATTATCATTTCGATTATTAGATGTTTCTCGAAATGAACGGTTCCGATTTCGTTTTATGAAAAACTGAAATGTCATTTATTTTTCTTGAAAATGGAATTCGACGGTATTGTCATTGTATTGGATGGCGGACCTTTTTATAAAGGGACAAAAGGACAAGTTTCGGAATGAGTTAAATTTCGAGGAATCACGAAATGCTAAAAGAAAATCTGATATATTGTAATAGAGTAATCATAATATTTTACTCTACGGAATCAGGATAGTTACGTTCAGTTTTATTTCTTACTCGTTTCTAATGGCATCCATGTGAACCTTGTAACAAAATAACATTGACATTGCAGCGAGGACTTACAAAGGAGTCTTCATTACGTATCAATTGAGATCTCAGCACACAATGGTGTGTAAATTATCATTAGTCATGTCGCATTACCATGGCAAAACAAATCAAGTGACGTTGTTTAAATAATCGATTTTGCGGTTAATATAAAATATGCTATTCCAAAGGCATAAAGTTAAAAATCCCGCGACAGTTTTCATGGTAATTGCGTCATTTCAGAAGTTAAAATTAAGAATTGTTATAGAAAAATAAGTATCACGTGTGTTTGGTTAAAGTTTTCCGAGAAAATTAAAATGTCTCGTATTGTTTCAAGTAAAAGGAAATCTCGAGAAGGAAGTTAAAAGTTATAGTTAATTTAAGTTGATGTTGATTATGATAAATACGATAACTTAATAGCCTACTTTACTCAATTTAGTGCTTCGCTATATAAAAGTTTCAGGCATTACAGAAATTCAAAAAAAAAAACACAAAATAAATGAATGAAAATTCTCTTTTTATTTCATATTTTCGCGGGCCATAAAATTTCAACGAAATAAAAATGTTCACGAACATTTAAGGCGGTTCTTCACCGGCGAAAAAATCCTACGAAATCCTAGTCGATATTTTATCGAAAATCGATCAGTCTGCGGCCGATATTATGGCGTTATAAATATTACTTTTACTACATGCCGTAATAAGCCTCTTTTTGTTAATATTAGCCCATCCCACGCTGACCGTCTGACATCATCGCGGCCTTCATAACTCATTCGTGTTTGATCTTAACTTCGCTAATAACTTGGACAAACGATGCTCACAATGCATCATAACGTAATCATTCATTGTGAATGCATACGAGAATACGCGTTCTGCTGTAATAGTAAATATTATGCAAATCAGTACCTACTAAAGTACTAAGTTATTGGTAAAAGAATGTAAATAAAATGATAAGGGACTGTTTTCCTACTTGGGTGTTCTAAAACTTATATTTTAAATAACCTTGTTCTAAGAGCTTATGGTCACCCCTCTGGCTAGATGTCTTACACAATATTAGTTAGTTCAGTTATGCAATTTCTTCCTCAGCTTAGACCATAAAAAGCGGTGACGGATGGCCATTTTTGGGATTGTCTTTAATATCTTTAATATCACGCCCAATTGCATTGAGCTAGTATAAGTGTTCGCAATTTCATACAACGGCCTAGCAGAAGTACTAATTGTAGTCCATTTTGAATATCAACATTAGTTTTTAAATCTGAGTTTCCAGTTCTCAGAATGAGGTCAAACAGCAAAACCTAACGGACGCAGTTCCTTTTCGACCAGTATCTGACAGATATCCGCTCAAAGCCACGCAGCTTTAATATTAATATACACTCAACATTAATATTTAGCGTATCCTCATCCCACGCTACAGAAACGGAGCAAACAACTTTCTCGGGGCCACTTAAAACTAAGACTAACGAGTTTCATTAATTACCGATGCACTGCCCGGTGGGAGCTCCCACCGGGGATATGATAAACAGAACCGTCGTAAAGATGGAGCTTGAGCGTTTTTATTGGTTAAAGATTGATTTTACGGCCTTTCCCAAGTTCTGATTTCAAATGTTTTTATGAAATGCAGGATCGAACACCGTGCCTAGGGAAGTACTGTGTGATATCAAGTCGTTTGACAGTGTGCCACTGACAACCAGTCTTGTCTAGGGTTATCGTGTGGAGGTCATATAGGCAATTTCCTCATGAGTTGTTTCCGGTTAGACTGGAAGCAAAACCCAACATAATAGGGGGTAGTTGGGTAGTTTGATAGACGCAGAATTGAAACTAAAACGTTGTCTAATTCCATCCAGTTATAGTTTTTTTTTTCGATTGAACTACCTACGCTCAAACACTCCAGTCCCACTCCCAAATTCAATAACGCTACATACTGCCTACTCCAATAAAACATGAGTAATTTTAATACTCTACGCTACATACTGCCTACGCCAGTGTACCCCATGGTTAACTGTAACAATTTTCAAATGAAATAGCCTAGTTATTGCTATCCGATAGTCTGTGGGCGTAAGGGCCCTTTCACTGAGAACAATGGAAAAGTGGAACGGTTTAACTGTATTGTGTGTTCGCAACTTTATTATTTATGGTTGTGTGTTGATGCACCTCTATCTAGCCATAGACGAACTGTGAACTATTAGTATAGGAGAATGATTGTGACTGACAGTTTAAGATGTTTCTGAGTCATGATCTCATTATTTAAAGTACTAGGACGTTAGGCTAAATATTCTTGGCATAATGTTGTAATGTAAAGTTTTCAACAAAAGTCTGAAGCAGTTGGCGGGCAAAGACAAAAAAATAAAAAGCAGAAAATATTAGATAAGGTTAAATTTACAAGCCAAAGAAACAAATTATAAACTTGTATCCTTAGATATACTTAATGATTGATTAATACTTATAATAAACTTATATCTAAGTATATTCCCAATCTTCGTTAAACCAAAGGAAAAATAGAGTAAAACACTATAGACAATAGACAGCATATAAACATCAAACCATAAACGAACAACATCACGAGAAACGCAAATGCAACGATTCCCGAAATCGATATGAAATACGATAACCGCAACCGTCGAGTTCACAGACCCCAGAACTGCAGATGTAACCGAAGACTAGTCACGAACCACAATGCTTTAGTTTCCGACTCTCCTGACACGCGATATTCAAACTTTAAAAGATGTTTTTGTCTATACATACTCGCGATTTTCACAGACTTTGTTTGCGAATTTTAAAGCCGTATTTGTTGACTGGTAGAAAATATTTTGCATATAGTGTATAGCAAATTTCATTTGTCTATATTAATATTATAAAAATAAGTCGGGTTTTCCTCCCTGACGCTATAACTCCAGAACGCACGAACCGATTTCCATGGTTTTGCATTCGTTGGAAAGGTCTCGGGCTCCGTGAGGTTTATAGGTAGGGTAGGGTAGGGTAGTGTAGGGTCGGGTAGTGTAGGGTAGTGTAGGGTCGGGTAGGGTAGGGTAGTGTAGGGTAGGGTAGATAAATGTTTGGTCTTTTTATGGCAAAACAAAGTTTGCCGGGTCAGCTAGTTAATATTATAAAGAGGAAAGATTTGTATTTTTGTATGTAACGAATGAATTTAAAAACTACTGGACCGATTACAAAAAATATTTCACTATTGGGAAGCTACATTATCCCCGGGTAACATAGGATACTTTTTATGCCTGTATTCCTACGGGAACGCGAACTACGCGGGTGAAACCGCGAGGCATCCGCTAGTTTCTTTTAAAATGGTTTTATGAAATCATGTGATAGTAGATAATGTGCGCCATGTCCCATGGCCATAGAAAATCAAATGCAAATTCATAATTGAGAATGCGCCATACACTAATAATATATGTTCCTTGTTCCACCTAACCGGTTACCGATTAGGCGAATAAAATTTGAATTTAGAGACACCAAATTGGGTTGCATCGCATTCTTTTTTTTTTTAATAATTACACGATTTTTGTCTGTCAAAGTTAAAAACAAATTTTGACTGACAAACTTGCGTTTCGATATTGTCAAAGACAACACAAGTCACTGATAGAAAACTTTTCCCATTATAACCGCGTCGTCATTAAACTAACGTGCGTTTTGTTCACTGATGGCCGTGGATAACGTAAACTTGGACAGTTTAAACGCATCGGGCATTTATCACTAATGGTTTCCATTTATTTGGCGAGTGATTAATTATCTAAGATAAAGTTTTCGTGTTGCTAATGTATGGCGTATAAAATTGAAAATGACTGGGTAAAAATTACTGATACAGTAAGATCATTTGATCAATAATTAGGGGCCATATTTAAATTGCCATGTATTTAAATGAAAAGTCAAATAATTTATTTCAGATAAACTATAAAAGGTGCCTTTGTGGAATGTAAAAATTAACAGTAAACAAAATTATTAAGCAACTTACAACTCCATTGCTTCTTAGACACTAACCTTTTAAGGAAAGAAGAAACATCTGCTGCTTAAATCTAGCATCTACATTTCTATTCATTTCATACAACCCAGCCATAGCATTGATCATGACCATAAATCAAATATTCACAAATAGAACGGTGTAAACAGTTGGGTGATTGCTAGGTGCATGTTGCGTGCATCAGTCAAATATCCCTTGGTTTCAATGTCAAATGCAAACGTCAAGGACATCATTTCACAGCGAAACACGCGATCATTGCAAGTTTACGACATAATAAAATATGTATCTAACGCGGGTAAACAAACGAAAGACGAGGTGGCAAAACTGAAAAAAAAAATATTGAAAAAATCTTACAAAACCCCAATGAACAAAGACACTGGCAGTTTAATTTAACATCACATCTGGCAATGAACGTGAAGCATTGAAAAGTTTTTGAATTTCGATTCGAACTTCAAATTGAAATATTAAGGGACAATACGCCAGTTCTGAATTCAAATGGAATGAATGAAAGGTATCTCTGCAAAGTTTTCTTAGGCATTCATATTGAACTCATGGTATAATAAGATAAGGTAGTCTCCTCCCGTGACAGCTGGGTCACGTGATTGGCCTAAGACTACGTCATCGATTGCGTTGCGGTTCTCAAACTTTTTAGTGGGGAAAAAGATAAAAAATTTACAATAGGTACAACATATTTTTAATTTTCAATAAATCGTCATATTTGATACTTTTTGTATTTAATTACTTTGCTTTTTTTTAATTGTTTGCATATTTGTATTTTTATTTAGTTCGGGACGAAAACCCACTACACTTGACTTGACTAAAATAAGTTGAAAAACTAATTATGTTAGGTTAATAAGTTCGGGGGTAAAGGCGTATTGACACAACTATGACTTAAATTATGGAATTTCAAACGCGTAGAAAATTAAATATTATGTAGAAAGACACATACATACCAGTTATTTTAGTTTTACAAATTTGAAGCCACGCATATGATAGCGTCTCTTCATTGGGAAAATAAAAAAACCTTATTACACCGCCTTTTATACTTCTGTTTTTATAGTTTACGGAACAATTAACAATTTTTCTTGAGTATCTATCAAAGTTCACGGGTTCACCACAAACGTTTGGGAGCCACAGTATTTTACTCACAGAGCGAAACAACGCTATAGGTGTGAGCGACACGACAATAGAAATGAAATGGCTAGTTGTCAGTATGACACTTGTCAATTCGATATGTTGCCACTGTGTGTGATTGAATTACCCGAGCAAAATGCATGTTTATCTTAACAAAGCTATTATGAACTAATAATTTAATATACAAATAAATTTAACAATAAATAGATGAATCACATGAGTTACTAAATAGTTATTTTAGTTAGTAATTTATTTTATTTTCATTAACTACATGAGAAAGTACCTAAATTTTCTAAAAAGGACAATCAATGGTAACACTTATCGTGACGTAGTCTTAGGCCATCCTGGGAAGAGAATACCAGGCGAAGTATACGGAGTATGTTATTATACCATGATTGAACTGGCTTTGCCTTTTGAAAGGATCCTTCCATGATAAAAGTTATAAAGCTAGAGATTGCAGCGATTAAAATATGGAGTTCAAAGAAATAATTTTGGAAGATCGAACTCATTTTAATCACCACTTTACCACCTTTGTTTCTAAACAAAAGATATTGAAGTTATTTGGCTTAAATACTTGTAATTTTTAAATGGCTAAATGATATTCAGAACTAAAGATAGCGTTACCGCACGCGAAACCTAACTCTACAAATTAGTCGACTTAATGATCCTATAAAAATAATGCCCGAAATAATAAAGAATAGAAAAAGCCTTAAATAGATAAAAGCTATCCTTTTATTTGAAAGAAATAAAACGATTCTTTATAAGTTCACGAAACGTGAAAAAATTGAAGATATTCTTTCAACGAAATAATCCTTGAACCGACGACCGGCCAAACCATATATTTAGATACCAAACATAACAGCCATCAATATGCTAATTTTACATCTCTCATGTTCGGTAAGTAGGTTCTTATTACCTCCAAATGGGGCTTGTAGGTGACTAATTAGCGCTCTAGGGTAATAATGTAGCTAGAAAAGCCCTAGGGCGGTAAGTAATTAAAAAAAAAAACACTTCTTTCTTTCAAAAAGTTCGCGTACATCTAACCATCATACTGGCAATTGACAACATGCATTCAGCCCAGTGACCAAAGAGGTCGCTTTGCTATTCAGCCTTGTCTTCGTGTGAGTATACTAGTCATCAAGGAGTTTTTGGCGGGATTTTTTCGAGTGAAGTTCAGCGGTTGTTAATATTATTTGCAAATTGATTCCTAGTGGATATTGTGATATAAAATTGGTGCAGTTTTGTGTCTCAACTGTCTACGCAACTGGACAATATGTGAAATCATTGACAGAAGCGATTTCAGGATAGTGGAGCGGAGAATTTTATTGTAGTATTGACTACCTCCGCAAAGCTTACTGGGAAGGCTGACTCGATACAATTTGCTGCCAAATACTCCAAAAACTATTAGAATCTGTTACACCCGTATTCTAATGCATACTAAAGAATGTTTAAAATGGCACTGAAGATTAGGCGGTATGGTCCAAGTCCTTAGCCTGCCCGAGAAGGGCGAACAAAATAAAAATAAAAAAAAATAGTCATCAATTTTAAATATCGAACGGCGAAGCTCAATTTCGTTCTTGAAAAATAAATATTTTTTTAAATGTTTTATTCTTGTAATGCCGGTTTTTCTCTACTTACCTCACAATCGAGATGTAAAGCAGAATAGTTAGCTCGGGTGTAATCATCAATTGCACCCTCGAACTATAGGCGCCCTCGCTGCGCTCGTGCGCCTAAATATCTCGTGCTGCAATTGATGCCTTACAGCCCTTGGCTACTAATCTACTATTAACCATCGACAACATAATTATAGACGTTGAAATTACTTTTCTCTATAATTAAATAATATGTATTTCCCATAAAAGTTATGCCATCATTAATTCCTTGTTTGAAAAAATTAGTATGATTAATTTGAATTTATGGGCTGTTTGTTCCGAACTTGTAATTATGAAAGATGATGTTATACGTAATGCTATTATTATTATATTTTCATAAATATTATTTTAAAATGCGTGACTAACATTCTGAGTTCTGACGACAGCATTCAGTTTGATTAAAAGCTAATTATGTTTGTCTTCTTCTATCATGAGACCCTTTTACCTATTTCGTTTTTTTGGCCCACCAAGTTTTCCAAATACAAATTGCAGTAATTATTAAAAACGTTAAAACTTCCACGAAGAATAACATTCTAAGGCATCCCTAATATATTTATCACAAAAAAAAGACGACGAACTCTACACAAAAAAAAAACTTTCACCATTCCACATTTAAAATTTTCCCTCCATAAAAAAGAAAATGACGATGTTGACATTCCGAACTGTCATTTCCGTGACATGTTAACCTTGGACTTAGTGTTGCAAGGACAGACCCATCACCATATTGAAAGCGAATGGTTCCTGAAATGACATTGAGATCGTGTGATCGCATGATAATGTGCCATGTGAATATATTACCTACGAATAAGATAGGAATAGGTAGTGTTGCTGGAGGTTAGACGTGTAATTTGTTATCAAGTAATCAGTCAAATACGGCGAGGTATGGATACATACTAGCACGTATTCCTTACTAGGGGGACGCTATGAACTCAATTTACAGAACTAGTTATTTTTAACCGGTCATAATTGCAGTTAAAAAACCCATAATATTTTTCTGGCTCTGCACCAAAAATAACATGTCTAATTGATTGAGTGATAGACATGTTGTCACCCAAAATCTGTCCTTTTGAACGATACAATGTGACGGCTATTAATAGAAGTATTTGTTCTAAATACTTAAGAGTCACATTTTGAAAAGATCATTGGCCTTTGCCGATACATTCGATCGAAAGTGCAATTGTATATAGCTTCATTGGAAATGTAATAACGAGAACTCTAATAATGAGGCTATCGGAGATTGCTTCCGGTAAAATTCTGTGAAAACTAACAAACCAACAGCAATATTTTGTGAATCGAGGAACAGCATTTCTCTGGGACAAAGGCGGGACATAATTTCTTTCCTGATCAAGTCGAACGAATAAACAATTTAACCTATCAATATTTTATTTTTTTATTAGTCCGAATTGTCTCACTTTTGGGCAAAGGTTTCCCATTTCCGATTCCTTCCATTTCTCTCGTGTTGTCTTTCATGTCGTAAATTTTCGAGGCAGCCATTTATAATATTAGTCGATTAAATTCTTAAGTAATTTTAAATCTGAAAAACTACCAACTCGGACCTTAGGACCAAAATTTGGAAACATCATTACTTTTTAATTTGCTTCTCCATTTGTTCTTCCAAATCTAAACCTCCATTCTTCTCCCTCCAGGAACCAAGAAGATGGAGTACAAGACCAGGCAGTGGCACGAGAAGTGCTTCTGCTGCGTGGTGTGCAAGAACCCCATCGGCACCAAGAGCTTCATCCCGCGCGAGCAGGAGATCTACTGCGCTGGTTGCTACGAAGACAAGTTCGCCACCCGCTGCGTCAAGTGTAACAAGGTAGGATATGTTCCAACAACCTCATTTAAAGCATTTTCTTACAGGCCAGTGTCACGGCCTTCCGGGCTCAGCGTCTGATAAACTGCGGCACACTGTGTGAAAATTGCATAAAAACAATTGTTTTTACAACCAATACGTTAATATGACCCTGTCATTATGTAAAAACTAGTAATTTTAATTTTCTTCTCTATAAGATTGTAATTTATGCAGTTAACACTCTGATTAGTTAGTGAGGAAGGTCGCTGGTGTTAGTAAGGGCCCTGCATCTGCAAACACTGTTGGGCAGGCTTTTATTTAATATTTCACCTCATTTATTGAATGCGCCTGAAACTAGATCTGTAATTTCTTCTTATCTTCAAACTTAACCCGTTAATCTTTCATATTTCTTCAATAGCATTTGCTGTTCTATCCGTTTCCGTTGTTTCCTCTCTCGAAGTTCTCTAATTATTTCTTGATGTCTCCATCTATTAGTCTTATATAGTTCACTTAACTCATCTAGCTAATTCCTTAATTATGATGATCTGTCCTCCAAAGAACTAGGGCACTAGGTTATTGCAATACGACGTTTATCATCGCCCATAGATCCAATATCATTCTGTACCCACATCATACACCCACAAGATTCGTTCAATCAATTGTTTATAGCATCTGTGGCACACATGGAGTTTATTATTACAGTTTTATAGCCTTTTCACCTGTTTATGGTTAGATCTGAGATAATAGGAAGCGAATAAAGCTTATAGATAGTTGGAAAGGTTTCGCGATAAATGGCGAAACGTGTTGTGTTGAGACAAGTCTTTTGTGAAGATAGGAAATTGCACTTCCTCGAACAGCATCTCAAGTTCTTGTTTGAGTAATTTTTATATCATGATAAAATGTTCAAAAATTATTGTGACAATCCATTGTAGATTACAAAGGTCACGTTATACTTTGAGAACAAGAAAATCCTTTACGTTTAATCAGAAATATTGCGGAAAAATACATATTGTTTTTGGTTCTAGCAATAGCATAAGCGCATCTAAATAAGAATGATTACTAGTAGAGTAGCTTCTTCTGGGTTCGCTTGGCACCTCACGTCTATTGCTTTCTATCAAAGGAAACCGAGATTAGAAGAGGACCCACTCATCATTGCATAAAAACTAGGCTTGGGCGATTAAGCACTTCATCTTGAAGCTTCATCTGATCCGATTTCGCGATTTGACTTCTGAGTTCAAAATGTTCTGAATCATGACCGGTAGAGTTCGGATGTAGTGCGCAAGATTCCCTACGGATACTTCGGAACCGAAATTTCTCGAA
Source organism: Orthosia gothica (assembly GCA_949775005.1). Lineage (NCBI taxonomy): Eukaryota > Metazoa > Arthropoda > Insecta > Lepidoptera > Noctuidae > Orthosia > Orthosia gothica. The sequence goes on from OX459042.1 coordinate 5,010,706, forward strand.
TTTGGATCGGATATATCGTAACCACCTACTAAAAGTAATGGTAGAATTTCCCTACTTTCAAAACAGTACTAAGATTACCCATCACCTCGAAATTACATTCCTTATCTACCTTGATTATTTTCAAAATCGAGCTCAATAGCGGATTTATCCAGGTTATTTATCCAGGTTATTTATCCAGGTTATTTATCCAGGTTATTTTTAACTCTCTATTGTGCAAGTACTCCCACCACAAAGTCACCCAAAGTAACGCATATTCTCTCTTTTTCCAGATCATCACGCAAGGCGGCGTAACCTACAAGAACGAGCCGTGGCACCGCGAGTGCTTCACGTGCACCAACTGCAACACGTCGCTGGCCGGCCAGCGCTTCACGTCACGCGACGAGAAGCCCTACTGCGCCGAGTGCTTCGGGGAGCTCTTCGCTAAGCGGTGCACGTCCTGCGTCAAGCCTATCACTGGTTAGTATTGGGGTTTATTCATCTTTATCAGCTGGCCTTCCTTGAGGACCTGGGGTGGATCGACGAGCATACTTATCGCACCCGTTTCTTGTCTGCTGAATGCCAGAATCACAGATGTGGTGATTTAGGAGGGGCCTATGCCAGCAGTGGACGGTTTTCGGCTGAAGTGATCATGGCTTACTATCAGCTCATAAGTAGGACAAGGGTATAGGGGAAATAGTGCATGTCTGTGGTATGATAACTCATCAGCAAATAAGGTATTCGCATATGAGTTATCATTCATCTTACTGGCAACTGGCTGGTGGCTTTTGGGGCGTGATAGAGAAGATACCATACCGCACATCAAGAGACATTGCCAAAATCAACGTTGAAATTGGATTAGTCTCAAGATGCGGTGAAATTATGCTGCAACGTAATTTTATTGCTCAGATATAACGTAATGTGTACAGCTTTTTGTAAAAATGCCTTGTTTCCTTCCAGGCATCGGCGGCACCCGCTTCATCTCGTTCGAGGACCGCCACTGGCACAACGACTGCTTCATCTGCGCGCAGTGCAAGACGTCGCTGGTGGGCAAGGGCTTCATCACGGACGGCCCCGACATCATCTGCCCCGAGTGCGCCAAGCAGAAACTCATGTAAATACGAGCACACAGCTCCCTAACGCTTCTCTCCTGGCATCAAATAACAGAAGCTTATCATCGAGTGAATCTACCAGAATCGAGTAAAGTTCCTAATCGATTCGCCCTACAAATGTGACTAATTTATTTTATTTGTGTGCTTTTTATAGCGAAAAAACCATACTACCGGTTGTCGCTAACGCCAGAGACTGGGTCGCGTCAAAAAAGCCAGATACATCCAGCGATGTGCTTTTCAACCTCATTGACAACGTAAACTTTCACAAGGTCAATGTCAACCCTTAGAACGTTACTTAGAACACTTGTTGACGATATTTTTTTTTACATAAAAATAACGAAAATCACAAAAAAATGTGAATGCACAAATTGTGTTATCAAGTATTTAATTTCGCTTTTTGAAATCTTTTATTTATATATATTGACTGTTTAGTTCTGACTAATTCGAGCCCTGTATCTATTGTGACGTATAGTAGTATGCATACGTGCTAATTGCCATATAATTTCGCTTTGGCTGTTGTATTAGTCTTTAGATTTATAATTGTCAATTTACCTAGTGCGATTCACACGATGCCTTAATAACATATCTAAGTCAATTTCGAGGGTATATTATTTCTTGTTGTGCTCCTTAATTATAAATTTTGTGATCTAAGTCTTGCCTTTCGTTGTACTTGTTAAAGGACAATCTACTGTGTTCAAGGTTTATAACTAAAGAGGTCCTACAACGCTAGTCTGGTGTTGCCAGACATATAATTTCTTTTATTAATAGACATCCTACTGGGTGGTAATAAGTGCTTGTCATGTAACATAGTATATAAGAAATTTATTGAAAGAGTAATGTACGTGTTATATTTTAAGTATTTATTTATACGGGAGGACGCACTTATTATCTGTGGGGACGCCGATGGTGTTGCCGTGTCACATTAAATAAAAAAGAATGAGATTTTAGATGTAGTGTTGCCATATACGCCATCGGTAGGTCGCTACCTAACACTAATGTTAAGTGACATCTAGTTTTACTAATAAAAATAATAATATAAAAATATTTTTGTTCTCGAATAAGAATCAATCGCGTTACTTGAATGTTATCGATATTTTTACATGAAGTAAATATTTAGCGTAGAGTATATAAGTGGGTAACATCTGTGTTTAGATCGCAAGCGCGAGCCGACCATGTCATGATTGGGGAACACTTTATAAACGTTACTTGTTAAGGATTAAATTATTCGAATGTTGAATTATTAATGTATAATAATGTGTACACTTAAAAACAACCGCTTAGCTGTGTGATCTGATCTAATTAAATATTTCTATCTATCTATAGAATGTAAACTATGAAACTGAAATAAACGATTTAAAAGTAATTTTATTGTTTGTTGTTTATTTGTGTTGTGTCCTATAATTTCACTGTTCCTTATCATTATTTATATATTCCCAAAGATAAACAACATCTGAAAAAACATAGGGCGGTCCCAAATTTCGCGGCATATTTTCCTTAAAAAAAGTTAATTCAAAAAACCAACAGCTTAAGAAGCGAACTGAAAAGACGTAAATAAGAAGAAAATCATGCTGTGCAATGAAGTTGCCTTTCCGGATGCGCAAGGAACGAAACGGTGCTGTTTTTGTATGAGATTTACTACTGCGCAGCCATTGTAGCCAACTTCAGGGGCCAAGAAGCTCGGCGAGATATATAGCCAGTTACAATCGCAAAGTTAAGACAAATCGATTGACGTAAGAATCATCAGAACATACATACATACACTAATAAACACATTACTCTCCTTAGGCAGTCGGGTAAAAAGTAGATGTGTTTTAAGAAAATTCTGCGGACTTTTGGACCTTCCCTCGTATAAACCTAAAGCTGCGCCTACGCACGCTGAGCCGAGCACAAGGGAAACGCTCCATGCAGCAGCCTGCAGCCTGTGCTGCACAGAGAGCCGTGAAGCGTCTGGGGCGTCTGGTGCTGGGACGTGGACGCCCATACAGGAGGCTGTGTACAGACACAGCCTCCTGTATGGGCGTCCACGTCCCAGCACCGTAAATCATGGTGGACAGAAGACACTGGTTATAGAGGCGGGTCTTCAGATATTGTGGAATTTAGACTGTCTTGAGAATGTCGTCCACTTTGCTAAAAGCCAGGGGCGTCTCTAGCCTATGTAGCGCCCGTGTGCAATCATTACCCTAGCGCCTTCAATATGGGAATGGGTACCAATAACAGCATATTACCTCAAATTTCCTCCAATGGATAATAAACTCTATAGTTTGGAGATTGAATTAAAAATCTATTGAAGAAATTTGACTGTTTTGGATGCCATGATGTGCAGTTGACTATATTTAGTATTATACAGGGTGTTGCCCAAACACATTGTACCACAGACCTATTTTCAACAATGAACGGAGATCCAAGTGTAAAACTGCAAATTGTGTAATTTTAAATGATGCCGGTAAACAACAGATACACACGCACTAACGAAAATTCTGGGCCTCGAATTGGCATCAAGCTTCCACCATCTGTCAAATTTCTTCATTCTCTATCAGACAGAGAGCGGTCACGCAAAACCGAGCGTTCGTTGTGTTGTATTACGTTACGTAGATATACCCATACAGGATACATTCTGACCAAAGATTACTTTTATATACTATGCTGACCGTATCGGACAACCAGAACGTACGCGTTCGCGCGTTCACTGCTCTGTTCCGCAGCCTAATTGTGTAAGTGAATTCGGCAAAGGAAACAATCTGGTTCTTTCCCAAAAACAATACCCGAATTTACTTACACAATTAGGCTGCCGGTGACCAAATTGGAAGGAAGATGGAGACTGAAAAACTGTTTTTTATACGATGCGAAGGATAACGATTATAAAAACCGAAGAAAAGTAGCACCAATCTTTCTTTTTCTCAAATGGCTTTCCTCCAGTTAGTATATAGCTTAACTAAATCATGTTTAACTTTTTTATAAAGTTTATTGAAGGAATCAATTGCTTTCCGAAAATAACTATAAAATTTTCTTCATCTTCAACCCATTTAGAAAAAAGTCTATGAAAATCTCCATCTTGTTTTCTATCATTATTTACAGGGACACGCAGTTTTTCCTTTTCGGTCTTGATGCTGATAATGACCCCAAAATCATTAATTCGTCATCCGATGAAGAACTATCGTCAAAAAATATGTTGACAATTATAGTCGGTACCGCGTAGACCGTCTAACAGCGCGGGGTTCGTGAGAAACTGCACGCGCGAACGCAAAAGTGACCTCTTGAACGCTAGACCGCCCTGTCTGATAGAACTCTGCTCTGTCTGAATCTAATGGATAATATTTTTGTGTTCACCAAAAATCTAAAGGTACATCTAAAATACTGATCGTGCACCAAATATTAGTTGCTCTACGAATAAATTATGGTCAAAGAATCAGTCCAAGAGCGAGCGAAGCGAGCTCGGGCACTTAGGGCACCCCGACACGGACAGGTCAGGTTCGAACGAGATCTCGTTCGTGTTAGGTTACTTTTGACCCTGCAGACAGAAATAGGAGCCCCGCGCAGCGAGGCTACGTCGACTTATATGAACATATTTTGGTGCACATTCAGTATATTTGGTGGAACACAGGCAAAATTAGATAAATGAAATGGGAATAAATTGAAGTACTTGTAAATACCATCCGAATCTAATTACGACCTCATGTTTTACGTACAGAGTTAAATATCAATTGGGAACATTTGACAGATTTAGGCAACTTAATGCGAGGCCCACTGTTCACAGGTAAAAAGTATTTTAAGGTAGGAAGGACTGACAATAATAACAAAATAAAACTTTGCGTTTATTTAAAAGCCCTGGGGGGTAACCACAAGCTCTTAGAGTAAGGTTATTTTGAGATCGAGTAAGTGACAGATGTATACACGTCAGATACATCTGTCCCTTACTCGATCTCAAAATAACCTTACTCTAAGAGCTTGTGGTTACCCCCCTGATCCCGGTGAAAGTCGAAACAGTTGTGGCAGATAATAACAAATCTTACTTAATAAGTATATTTTGATCAAAAGAAAAGCCAATTTACTTCTTATTTACATGTTTACTCAGTTAAAATACTTAATCCATTGTGTCAAGGCTTACTTCGGAAAATTACGTGTAGCGGTAGAGCACAAAGTGCGGCACGCGCCACGCGTACTCACGCTATTGAGAAATGCCGCGCGCGTGACGTTCGTCCATGGCAATTTAAACTTTATTTTTTATTCTAAACATTCGAATTCAGGATTCGCAATATAATTGTCGGCGTGTTTTCAAATGAATTAAAACAGGTACGCGCCTTTAGTAGCGATGCGACACTCACTACTAAACCAATATAGTTAATCTGTAATTATCTGTTTTTAGGTTTATTTTATGTTGAAATAAAAGTTACTATTACTAAAAGCCGCTCGTGGCGCGCCTTGCTTTGCATATATAAGAAGAGCTCCAGATGCCATACAAAATGTATGCAAACCGGAGTTCTTTTTACGTGGGTCATTGAAACTGCCGTGGCCGGAGGGCGCGCGAGTTGCGCTCGGCGCCCCCTAGGGCGCTGCGCCCGTGTGCTACGCACACCCTGCACTATAGGTAAAGCCGCCCCTGCAACCCACCCAAGCTGTATTATTTTCGATAATTCCGTTTGTTGAAATTCTTTGCCAAATGAAATGACCAAGGTAGACATATCGGTCACCCAACTCCAACGTTTCATTTCCGACTTTTACAGGAGGATTTGAATCGCTGCAGATGTTTGCCATAACCTTCGGCAAAAGACCACGCGGTATGTCCTGAGTACAGTCGAGCAGCTCGTCGTTGAAACCGTCGAAGCTTTTCAAGACGGGCACGATCTTCAGAAATGAAGAAAACGAATAAGAAGAAAGGCCTTAAAAAACAATAGGTTTAGAAGCATTTTTAAGAGGTCATCGAGGTTTTCAGCCAAAAGCACAAGGCATTTACACACACCACTTTAGTCCCAACCTAAGCTTTTCATGACGTCTTCTAGGACTGCTGTGAAAAGTTTCGGTGAAATAGAGTCATCCCGTCTCACTCCCCGCTTTATCGATACGGATTTAATAATCCTACTTCATACGCATTTTGACCTTTTTTTTGGGATGGGAATCCAATGACTTCTCCCGCTCTGGGTGAAGCGGGCGTGTCACTGTCAGGTTTTTACTGACTAAAACCCACCCGTGTTCCTTCAGTTGCTTGTGCCAGGGCCGTGGTAACTCTCTTTCAAATTTATACGCGACATTTAGACCTGCAGAGGCCGAGATGTTTAGTTCCCGAAGTAAATCCACGTAATTGGATTCAATGTGACAGCGATGGAGATCGTGGAACACTGCCTAGTGCTGGACAATGTTGTCAACATTCTCGTAATCGACAAGCTGAGGGGCGTTTATATTATTGGCACTTCTCCATCATTTGCTTTACCATGTGGATACATGGTCGATGGGTGAATAACCGCTACAGAAACCAGCCTGCTAGATGCTTCATCAAGCTTACGAGTAAACCGGATCAATATGTTTTTCTTTAAACCTTAAACGCCTCTTTGCAAGACGTGACATATCGAAAAAACTTTTTTTTTATTATATTATCTTATCCAACTATATTTCAACTATATTTTCTGCAAAAACTTGGTAGTTACCTACTTACCTAGTTTTTAAATGAGAGCCTGTAGTGTTGTCCCTTTCACTCAAAGGGTTTCTCCCTTTGAGTGAAAGGGACAACACTACAGTGGTACATTGTGTTCACGCGTTGTCCTTGTCTCTTTGAAATTCGCTTTCTGTAAAATATCATTTTTTGAGATAGCACGTTGTTCTAGCAAATAAGCTAAATATCTGAGTGAAGACACTAATCGGAACAAGGCAGACGGAAAGCAGACCATCATGATACGATGTGAATTGCGGTCGTCGCCTACGAAGCTGACGAATTTGGCTGCTACGTTAAAAGAACTTTCTTTTCAGTACATTACATGATTACTTTACCAAACACGATATCCCACTCCAAAAACCAACATGTAGGTAATTTGTTTTTGATAAATCTTGATTTTCATGAATGAAAACCTACTGGTCACTCATGAAAATTTTAATCTTATACAAAAATACCAGCAGATTTTCGCAGTGAGATCTTAGGCTAAAATATGCGTGTCGTGGCAAGCAATTGATCGGTACCTAAAACACGCAACAAACACAGACACTTGTCTCTCACACTAACTTCTATAACAAATCGTTCGTCACATATACCGACGCCATCTATTGGGGTTCGTTTTAATTTTTACTCTTCTATTGAATCCCCCGTGCTACAGGTAGAATCAAACTTATAGACGGCTCGGAACTATCCGCGAGTGGAAAAGTAGGTACCTACCTACAGTAAGAAATCAATGAGACAGTGGGAGCGAGTGGTGGCGTAGCACACTACGCGGGGAAAAACGAATTGTACAACATTTTTATAAACATAATAATAAATATTCTTTTTAAGCCCTATATACGAAATGATTCAACATACAACAGTTTTTTTGGGTCATTTTTGTAGCATTTAGCACCAAGATAATTAATGTAAAACTATCTGACCTAACCTCAAAGGCCATAATTTTTCTATAAATAAGCGTGGAGCTAAACTTCAGATCATACAAATTTGAATCTTGCAAAGGTCAGGACTCCGGAGTGCTAATCTGAAGAGTGCATCATGACTAAGTTTACTTGTATTGTGTTGTGTGTTATTGCTTCAAGCCATGTAACTAACGCCCAGAGTCTCCGTGACTCTCTGTCGCCCATCATAGCGGCGTGTTCACAAGAGCATGGCATCACCGACAGTGACGTTCAGGCTGCTAATAACGCAAACAGTGCGGACAGTATCAAGCCTTGCTTCATCGGCTGTGTGTTCAAAAAAGCTGGTTTTCTCACTGACAACGGTGACTACGACGTGGAAGAAGGTCTGAAGAACCTGAGACAGTTCGTGAAGGACGACGAACAATACAATAAAATAGCAGACGTTGCCAAGCAGTGTTCATCAGTGAAGGACAAAGCCGTGAGCGATGGAACAGCAGGCTGCGAGAGAGGTGCTCTATTGGCGGAATGCCTCTTGGAACACAGAACTGGTGTCATCATCTAACTAAATGGTTTGAAGAACACTTGAAATACTGTGGTGCAAGGTGAAGCCCCGCGTTTCTTTTATTACTTTGAGTTGAATGAAATTGCACATTTTTAAATAAAAAAAAAACATTATAGAAATGTATTTGGACTCGACCTATGTCAGTCGCCTGATTAGCAATCATCTACTTACTACTATTGATCTTTTATTAAGTTATGTATTTATTACTATACTAAATTACTGTGCCCGACGTATTGACACATTGTATTTTGTTGGCATTGCCATTTTTATCTTTTTTTTATTGACTTTTTAACATTTTATTTAGCTTTATTTGAAATTCATTGTTTTATATTTGATATCCTGTAGCATCATATTACATTTAAAATATGGACTATATTTTTCACAGTTATATTAATTTATTGATTTTATTTATTTATTGAATAAATTGCTGTACCACTAAGTACTATTTATAAGACCTTGTTAAACACATATGAAATACAATAAAGATTTGAATTGAATTGCTCCAACAAGGACACCGTATACCGAAAGCATCCCGCAAAATGCTTTTCTGTGTAGTGTAATGCTAGTTGCTAAGCACAACGTCATTTGAGGTTGCACGACGAATATATACTTAGTCTTTTTTAAAACAAGTTGTTTTAATTGGATCTTTAGACCGATCTTCAGAAGGTAGTAGCGAAAGCCCCACAGGATATCATCATCATCAGCATCTTTTAATGTTCCCACTGCTGGGACACAGGCCTCCTCTCTGTGAGAGAGAATGGGCCGTAATCAACCACGTCTGCCTGGGTTTGAACCCACGACCTACAACTATATAACTATATAAGTCGCGGCCGATACCACTAACCCACCACTGCACTCAACAGGATATAATATATGCCAGCAGATTAATGGCAATACGCCATCCATCGTAATTTCAACCAAAACACGTCCTCAGCTGGACAAGACTTCCCCAAAGTTATGTCATATGTTTTTTTTTTAAAACGATGCCCCACACTAGGAATTTCTTCCTGTATCGTGGGTGCGTTTACAGGGCCCAGAGCCGGAACAACTATCTGTAGGTCATACAAATATTTGTTCCGTGCGGGTATCTAACCCGCGACACGCAGCGCAGCAGTCAATCGCTCAACCACTGCGCCAACCGTGCGCCTTATTGCGATTGACCTTGTACATATCACATATAGCGGATGCCCGCAGCCATCACCAGCAGTCTTATTGCGTAAATTATTCGGTAAGAAAATCGACCAATCACAGACGGAAATCTACATCGGGTCTTTCATCTCGCATGTGATCGGTCGATTTTTCATACTCTTTGCCCTTTGCCTTGGCGAATTCATTCACAACTCTGCGTCTTCCGGTACGCGGAAGCCAGTCCAAAACTTTTCAGGCCCATCGACCATTCGTTCTCCGAATACCTAATGCACTGCCACTAAGTTTGACAATTCTTCTGGCTACGTGTGAGTTGGATGTGAAATTTAAATGAAAAAACCGGCCAAGTGCGAGTCTGACTCGCGCACGAAGGGTTCCGTACCGTTATCGCAAAAAACGGCAAAAGAATCACGTTTGTGTTTCACTTAAATATTAATTTTATTCTATTTTTAGTATTTGTTGTTATAGCGGCAACAGAAATACTTCATCTGTGAAAATTTTAACTGTCTAGCCATCACGGTTCATGAGTTACAGCCTGATGACAGACAGACAGACAGACAGACGGACCTCGGAGTCTCAATAATAGGGTCCCGTTTTTACCCTTTGGGTACGGAACCCTAAAAAGAAAAACAAAATTTCCGGTCTTCACTTTTTTATTATTTACTTAGAGACAATTTAGTGATGTGACTAAATACACTTCATTATTAACTAGTACATCCAGTAGTAAGTATCACAAATGTAATAGCGTTTATGCTAATAAATAGATCAATTTTACTTAACACTAATCCTAGAAATTTCGATTGCTAAAAGCTTTAAGGTTCCTGCAGAGAGACATGACGCGACAATGTGACCGCGATACGATGACGAGATTTCATAGACATGTTCTAAAATTGCTCTCTAAATTGACTAATCATTATTATCTATAAAGATTTGTCGTATTGTCGTGATACGTCTGTCTGCAGAAGCGTTTTTGCAAATTTAAGTCACTATAATTATCGAATTTGCAAAAATATATAAAGTATCTAGCCGCTCATTTCTCCTTATATAATATTTATTTAATAGTTATAATAATTTAAGCGTTTTCTGTATGTTGTGTATAATAATTGCGAATTCATCTTCAATAATTTCTTGTCTATGATATTCCATTTCGTTTTTCAGCGTAATAAAATTAATAGATATATTCGAATCTATCTTAAAATTACATTTTGTATTAAAAGTCAAAACGAAAACATAAAAAAAAACATTACACAAATGCATTTTTAATCTACAAAAAATAAATAAAACTTGTCGATATTTTTGTTCAAAATATTTCAAAATAAAAGACTGCAACCTTTGGCATTAGATCACATCTTTAAAATTGAGCTGATCTTTGGAACAAATCTTTCGATTACTTTTCCTATTATTTTGGGCCTGGACAAGTTTTCATAACCATTGTGCTCCAATGGGTTTGCCCGCTGGAAGTGTTGCCACTTCTCAAAATCATCTTCAACGAAAAGCGAACTACAGCGCCCAGTCAAAACACTCAGCGCCATCTCGCGTAGTCGTGACGAAGATTTCAGCAAGAAAATTCACTGGTTGCTCCGGATTACTCCGTTTATAAGTAACGACCACTTAACGACATCTACGTGGAACCCCACACAACATTGCTCAAGTCTTCATCTGCGCAATGAAGCTGTAAGATCCCAAACAATACCATTTTATCATTCCCTTATGTTGATTAGTTGATGCCAACACAATTGCCTTGGCTATACAAAATACGCCATTAAATACATCACAAAAAAACATATTCCTTCCGCAGTCGGGTAAATACGAAACAAAATAAAACTAAAATAAAAAGCTAACTAAAACTAAATAAGTACTTGCTAGAACTCAAACACGTCCTCATATCAGTCTGTCCCAAAGTATTTCTGCCCGAAGTGGTTGGGAGCCACGGGATGGAGCTCGGAGGTCAACATCTTCATCTTGGGAACGTAGTCTACCACTGCTTCGGCCGCTGCTGGCGTGCAGAATAGGTTGGATAGGATGATCCGGTCTTCTTTTACGCCGTGTTGGGTTAGCACGTTTACGGCCTGAAATAAATAAATAAGGACACTATTTTACAGGGAGGAAATTTTACGAGGGCTTTTGAGTCCCCTAATATTGAGATGTGACCCTGGCAAATCTTAAGTACGATCGATTTTTTTCAAAGAGAGTTGAAATCCATCAGTGCAATATTTATAAATTCATTTACTTATGCGTCAACTAGTTAAGGAATGTCCTTTAGGTTGACCCTCTCAAATGGTGCAAATTTGAGAAGGTCAAACTTTGCCTGCATCTAAATCGGTTTTGATTTTCAGTTCTCGCAAACGTGTTTTCAATAAGGTTTTCATCATCATCATTTCAGCCGAAAAACGTACACTGCTAGACATAGACCTGCCCCATGGATATAGATAGTGATCTATCTATCGCCGTTAAACGGAACCGAACGCGATCGATTTACAAAAAAATATCGGTATAATCAGATGAAAAACGTTTCTTTGTTTGTTTCTTTCTATGGGATGAGGCATCTGTATGCTAGACTAAGGTCATCGAGAACTGTACTGAGGCCCTCCATGGTTTCAGCCATGACCACAATGTCTTCGGCAAACCGAAGGTGAGTTATGTACGCCATTAATGTTGACGCTTACAGACATCGCCTTGTTCGGGAGACTGGAAATCGTCGAATTTGCGCGCTCAGACTCTTGAAAACAACTTGTAAACATGGCTATGAAGTGAGATGGGCCTATAGTTCTTCAGCCGGGTTTTGTCACCCTTCTTGAAGAAGAGTACCACCACACCCCTGCACCATGCCTGTGGCGTATCAAACAGCATCTGAAGGGCCTTAAGGACCGTTTTCCCACCCCGCCTTCTGAAGTTCGGCCGTGATTCCGTCATCACCGACTTGTTGTTTTTAAGCTGTTTCAGAGCCATCCTAATCTCGTATAAGCTGACGTCTGGGATGTCTTCGGTATAGTGAGTCATTTGCTAGATTCGCAACGGGTTTGCTGAATGATGTGTTGAAGACACCACAGAATTTCTCGATCACCCTCAGAAGCTCCGGTTTGTCGGATACGATCCTGCCGTCTTCGGTTCTCAATTTCGTGAGCTGGCTCTGCCCAATAGCCAGATCCCATGGAAACACCTTGGAGCCTTTATTTCGCTCAATCGCGTCTTTAATACGATCGGTATTAAAGCGGCGGAGGTCTCTTTTCAAGGATTTAGAGATCTTATTGAGCTGCCGGTATTTGCACGCCCCATCTAAAGACTGCAGGATCATCTCACGCCTATCCTTCATAAGCTTGAGAGTAGGATCAAAGAACTTTTTGTTTCTATTTATACGACAGGTCTTGAAGAACTTTGACCCCTTATGGACAGATTCCACGAACCCATCGTAGTCACCGACGACCTTAATCATCGACGACGTGGTGGAGACCATGTATGAGGATATATCTAGAGCCATGCATGGTTTCAAAACTCACTTTACCGTTGTCATGGGGGACTTCAACGCGAACCTGGGCAAACGAGGCGATGATGAGCTGCAAGTGGGGCAATTTGGAATTGGACGTCTGAACCATGCCTCGGGCCTCTATATGATAAACTCGTGAGCACAGGAAGTGCACCTAGCAGAGCTCCGATGGTGCAACGAAAAATAAGGTCGACTTCATCATGTCAACCAAGAAGCAAATTGATCACAGAGACACCTCTCTCTTTGATCAATTCGGTGAAAACCGGGCGCGATTACTGCATGGTAAGAGGCGAAGGCATGGTATAAGGGTTGAAAGGTCTGATGACGCTCCGTCCAACACAGATCCAGCTCCAATCCCCTGAGAGCTTTCATCTCGAACTACAGAACCATTTCGAGTGTCTAGGGAATTACGAATCTAGTTTCGAGTTTCTAGAGGAAACCTATTATTAGTATTTATTAATACAGTAATATTTTTCTGTTAGTAATCCAAGTATGTTGGTACTTAATATTTAGGATGAATGCATTATCATCATAATAGCTGATAGGCGTCAACAACTGCACATAGGCTTCTCTCAAGTTACGCTACTCTTTACTGTTTCTGCGCAGCCCCAGCTTGCTACATGCTATTTCCAGCGACGATTCGTAAAATTAAAAAAAAAACATGTATAGATTGTTACCTGTTTGACAGTATTGCCGGTAGACATGATAGGGTACATGAGCAGCACCTGCCTGCGCGCTATGTCTTCAGGAAACTTGGCATACACGACGTGAGCTTCATGTGTGTCTGTGTCACTCTCCACCAAGATCTTGCCGATGCGGATGGAGCGGCAGCAGTCACGAAGACCCTGGAAATGAATAGACAGGTATATTATTTATAATGCTGGTAAACAAAATAGTCATTAGAAGCCCAAAATTCTGACAGATGTGACAAAGGGCTGCATAAGTGACCCAATTACTGGTTTGTGGAGGTCAGGTGGGCAGTCGCTCCGTGTCATTATCATCATCATATCAGCCGAAAGACGTCAGCAGTAGCTGGAAATAGGCCTCTCCTAAGCGTCACCACATTGACCAGTCTCGTGCGTCCCGCATCTAGCGGATCCCCACAACCTTGACCAGTAATCGGTCCACCTGGTGGGAGGCCTTCCAACACAACGTTTTCCGGTTCGTGGTCGCCACTCCAGAACTTTTCTGTGTCGCTCCGTGTAAAATACTGTTATTCACCTGCATATAGTTATACAGGAAACCAGCATAGTTTAGATAAGGCTAGGCTGATTAATAATGCTGGCAGAAATCAGTTTATTTATTAATCTTAACAGTTTCCCTGTCCAATGAATCATATATGATTCATTCTTTTATTTTTTTAATTGGACAGTGAACCTGTTAAGATTGCCAATAAATGATACAATATATTATGTATAATAAAGAATTGATTTCACACAAATTGTTTTCTGATGTTTGGGTTGAGTTTTGTGAGAAAGTTGCAGCATCCAAACAGCCTTCATTGTTTTTCCGGATGATATTACTGAGAGGCTTTTTTTAGCAACAGGATCCAATGGAATCATATGGGCTAAGACAGTAACTAGTAATCTAGCTGTGACTTAGCCTCATGTGTATGATCTTTCTATACAGTTCAGTATCATGAGCAAAAGCTAGGTTCAGTTCTTTCAAAACTCTTACTATCAGAAGATAGCACACCTGTAATAAATAATAACCCTACCTGTTCCATAGCCTCCCCAGACCTGACAATAGACACCCCGCAGTTCCCAGCCCCATACTTCAGGCCCTTGTATAGTGCCCCGGTAGGAGTCACCACCTCACAGTCGGTGAAAGGCAGCTTGTTCAAACTTTCCTCAATGACCAGGCGAATAAGACGGTCAGCATAGAACTTGAAGTCACTGCGGGATGTGTTTCTGGAAAAGTATGAAGTATCTGTTTAAGTATTTTTTATGTATTAGATAGTGTCATTGGAAACATAAGTACAGTATGCATCACTTGTATAATACAATGCTGTGTCATCATCATTAGAATTTTATTGTTCACACTACTGGCTTGCAGTCCTCCTCTCTGTGAGAGAAAATGCTGTGCAGTGCTTAGGAAATGTGTAGAATTATTTATTTGGTTATCATTTATCCTAGGTATCTATCTACATTATTAATATTCAAGATCTTAAAATGGAGAGGCACAAGAAAAAATCCTGAGTATAATTTCTTGATAGTATAAAATACAACACCGATCACTATGACTCTTTGAACAAAAACATAATTTTAATTTGAAATTGAGTCATGCTATATTTAGATTTTTAAATATTTGGAAAAGTATCTCCTTTGTACATAATGTTTACTTTTGTGTTAGTATATGTTTGTTTGGTATACAATAAAGAATATGAAGTTGATATCATAAAAGTAATTTTCCTCAATATCTTAATCATCTGCTGTCAATAATTTTTGATAGTAAATAAATTGCCATTGTTATAGTTGATCTAGATAGAGGTTAGGATTATGATTATTAAAAATATCTCAAAACAAAATTTACTTTAATTATAATCTTACAGTATAATGAGCATTATATTATAATATTATAGACTTTCATGCTAATTTCACGGAGCGTGACCCATTAAAATATTAGCAGTGTGTTACTAAAAATAGCACATAACCCACGTAAAGTTAACAGAAAATCTTCTAGAAACTGGACAGTAAGTAGGAAATGAATGGGTTAATGGACCCCTCGGCATTCGAAACATTGAAGAATCTTCTTATTCTATGCAAAGGTGTGAGGCCATAAGGCCTGGTATGTAACCTCACTCACTTGTCCCTCAGGATGGTCTGGAGCTCCTTAATATTGTCGTTGAGAGGCAGCAGTGTTAGGTTGTCACCAAAATGCTCCTTGACATCATTGGCGTCCCACTGCCTAATCTCATTATCTATTAAATCCATGTTGATTGAATAGATTTTATAAACAAAGTGTGAAAGAAAATATTGACGTGCACAGAATGGTTCATAGGGATGCAAACGATACATCGATGTTTAAAAAAATCGATGTATCGTTCATAAACATCGATGTTTTTACATCGATGTTGAAACTCAAAACATCGACGATATATCGTTCTTTATGAACGATGTTTACTAGCGCCATCTATTGATTCGTGCGTATACTGCCAAGAACTCGTGCAACCTTGCTTGCTCAAAACCTTGCCATACAAAAACAATACTTTTTAAATATTTTTTATTTTTTTTGATTTGCGTTTTTTTTTTGTTTTTTTTTTGTTGTTTTTTCTTGTTGTTTTTTTTTTTTATCAGTTATCAGTCTAACTATATCAGATAGGAAAACGGTTTTTCTCTGTATTTCAAGGCCATTTTGTCAATCCTGTAAGTATTTTAAAAACCGGCCAAGTGCGAGTCGGACTCGCGCACGAAGGGTTCCGTACCATTATCGCAAAAAACGGCAAAAAAACACGGTTTTTGTGTGCGAGCCCCATTAAATATTTATTTTATTCGGTTTTTAGTATTTGTTGTTATAGCGGCAACAGAAATACATCATCTGTGAAAATTTCAACTGTCTAGCTATCACGGTTCACGAGATACAGCCTGGTGACAGACAGACAGACAGACAGACAGACAGACAGACAGACAGACAGACAGACAGACGGACCGCGGAGTCTTAGTAATAGGGTTCCGTTTTTACCCTTTGGGTACGGAACCCTAAAAACACCGATATATCGTTCATAAACATCAATATATCGTTCATAAACATCGATATTTTCGACATCGATGTTTGACTTTTAAAAACATCGATATTTCGACATCGATGTTTTTCATGAACGATGTTGCATCCCTAATGGTTCATTGATTGACTTTGACAGACATTGACAGTTGCCAGTGTTACCAACCTTTACCAAAAAAAATCCCCAACATTTTTATGAATTTCCCTAAAAAACCCTAAATAGAATTTATATGTAGCTCATAAAATAAAACTTTACGTATTAAGTAAAATAATTTATTGAATAAATAAAATCAGGCAAAGTTGTTAATTATTTGTAGAACCACCTCATTATTCTGTTCCACGTTATCTTTTGACGTCTATTTTTTTCTATACACCAATATTATAAAGAGGAAAGATTTTTTTTGTTTGTTTGTTAGTACCGAATAGGCGCCGAAATTACAGGACCGATTTTAAAAATTCATTCACCTATGGAAAGCTTCATTATTCCCGTGTAACATACGCTATAATTTTGACGGGAGCGAAGCCGCGGGGGACAGCTAGTAAGTCGTCGTCGTATACGTACGTTGAAGTTCTTGATCATATCCACAGTATGATCAATTTTACTCACGATCCATAATCCCGATTTAAGGAAAATCGTGCCATCATGTTACTCTGTACCATTTTAATTGTACTCTGTAGCATAAAACTTAGATAAGGGATAGAATGCCTTTCTATGCACAAAACTGAAAATACGCTTTTTTTTCGATTTTGTAAGTTTTTTTTAAATCCCTTAAACATCCCCAAAAAATTCCAGTCCCTAAAATGTCCCTTTTAACGGTATTTGTCCCTAAATTTAGGGACAAAATCCCTAAGTTGGGAACCGTGACAGTTGCGACGACAAAATCAGCATTGTCACTCATGTCAGTGAAGTCACAGTCAGCTGCTGGGGTTTCGTCCAGAAACAACGCATTGTTTTGTGAAAACGTACGAACGACGCGTAATTATGAAGGAACTTAAACAAATATGTTTGCGTTTTTATTATTTTCATAAAGCTTACTTTGTGTTGAGAAATTTTAAATGGTAATTTAATTGCCTTTTTTGTCCTATTGCAGAGCAATGGCCTTTTCCCTCTCAACCTCTCATACAACACAGAGAAAGTACGAGCTTTCACGTATTACCACGCTTAGCAAAGCGATTTCAGACTTCTAAGAATCAGTGGCCTATTTAGCATAGAGCCACGAAAAATCCAAGACAAAGTTTTAAGCAACCGATTAGATTTTCTAAATCGGTACAGAGAAGTTGATAATGAATAGGTACCAACGTAGGTACATACTTATAATAGCGACGTGACTGCATTAGATTCAGTGTTCATCGCCAGATTGTACAAAAGTGACTGCTGAGCATGGAGCTCGAGGATTCGACTCCCAGGCCATACATAATTTATAACGTCATTTTTCAGTGGATTAGATGCCCTGATCTGTGCCCGTTTACCTAGGCACGGCATAGCTGTTCAATAGGATGCACGCAAAGGTTTGCTGAACATGCGTATGCTAGCCATGCGTGATTGAAAGAAAAAATAATAAACAAACAAACATAATGATTACGCATAACTCTTTATTTGCCCAGAAAATACAAATTAATGATTGCAAGAATATTTCCATTTTGAGTTTTAGATTACAATGCTCTGTCGCTATCATTTATTATCTTTAGTTCTGCATGTTGTAACCACAAAACTTCCTTCACAAAAATATATTTATTAAAATATTTTATTGAATATGGAACTGTAACCGCTAATTAGTTCTACTGAGAACATTTACAACAACAGTTTTATGTAAATGCGAAAATATGACATAATAAATAATAAATGCGTTAGTGATTATATTTTTAATAACTATTTTATTACCCTGAATCATTTCTCAGAAATGAAAGTCAGGGGCTTGGACAAGGTTACATCATAATCATTTTTGTAGTGTACACGACGAAACAAGAGTTTTTTTATGAAATATGATAATAATATTATATAACATTCTGATTCAATTCAGAATACAAAGTGCTTCAAAGACAAATAATAGTAAAAAATTATGCATTAATAGCAATCTTAACCCCTTGACTACGTTTGGTGTTTTAAATTCGTTGACGTTGATAACATTATAGAAACATGGTGTTGAATTAATTGTAATAAACTTTGTGATGATAATTCAAGTCTGACTGCTCAGTCGAGTTGCACACAAAGCGTACGTCAAAGGATTACATCAAGCGAAGTAGCTTCTCGTTTACAAGATTAAAATAATAGACAACATTCTTCAACTGGGTTGAATGTCCGCACGATAAAATTATTAATCTCCTTCGTTGAATTTCTGTAGACGTCGAAATGATCTAGCAAAGAAAATAAATAAAAAGTGTGATAAAAAAATTAAAAAATAAATTCTTCGCAATGTACTTCGAGGTGGCGAAATTAAAGGCTACATAGCTCAACTGCATTGTTTTAGTTCGGACTAAGTACCTAATTCCCGATCCCTATTATATGCTAAAGTCGTTCCCCACCTTATGAGTCGATTGTTAATACTACAAGTATGCCTAGCACTCACCATCGTTAATGACAAAGCAATGAACTGGGGCCGTACTATAACGAGCCAAAACGACATCATGATTCCGCTGTGAACCATGATATTTTTGACACGTCAGAGTAACGCCTCTGGACAAAAATAACAGCCTATTTGAAATAGCCTAGGTATATTAAAATTGTGACTTCTATAAACGGTACTAGACGAAATTGACCTTCGCTAAAACTATACTAATTTGCACACTGACTTTTGTAAGGCCCAGGTGTAGGAGGTACCGCGACCGACCCTGTTTGATACTTTAGAGAAGAGTTTCATTTTTAATCACTTTCAAAGATTACTTGGATAGAACAATAATGTCCCACATCCTGAATCCTACATCGAATTTTCTTTACTTTTTTTCGTTTTAACGGTTTTATATGCAAATAAAACCTTTTTCTCTTTTTATATATATTTTTCTTTCTAGTATCAAACATGGACGACGATAGATTAAACACCACACAAAAAGGTCAATTGGCGGACAGTTACAGGGCATTATCTATACTAATTTAGTAATATTGAAGTTAGAATATCGCAATTTAGCGTTCCTTCAATTATCCAAAGCTTTCGTGTACTTTTAATTTAACGGATAAATTGATTCTAAAGTTAGAATTCCTTACAACAGTGTGGTCGCCGACGCAGTCGACATTAGATAATCGTGAACGCGATTGGACTTTGAATAGACGCCTTATATAATAATTTGTATGAGTCCAATACCAGCGTCGCGGACTAAATCTAATTAAGTCTATGTATTCACAACGACCGCGTTTACGTTACATAAATGCCGTCGGTTGTTAAGCTTTCACGCGGTAACGTTAACACACACGTTAAGAGGAAACGGGGGTGGTCTTTTCTCCATACAAAAACTCTCGTCTGTTTTCTCTCTGGTTTATGAACTTAAAGCAATGATTTTTTACAGTAAAATAAATATCAACTTCGTCTATGTCCCTATGTTTTCCTTTTTGGTGATATATTATCCGTATAAGAACTAGAACCCTCTCAAAATGCTCAAAATTGTCTTTATTGAGTCGCTGTCTTCAGAGCCTTAGTGTACAAATTTGACAACTATTAATGAAAAAAGGAAAACATAGGGACATAGTAAATATCCTTCTTATTCAGTTTATGAAATATCTTCTAAATCGGTCCTAATTTGGAGAAGAAAACAGACGAGAGCCAAACCTCGAATTATGACTTTTTACTTAAGAAAATTTGTCGAATCTGCAGTTGTCCTTATCGCACGAATTTGTGGGCGGGGTGAGACGCAAGGGGGCATAATACGTACACAGACGGGAAGGTGATGCGTAGTAGTTGCTTGAGAATAATATCGATATACTAGTGTTGAAAACAGTTATCGATAAACACATTTATATTGTTAACATGTGCTGTTCGTGAGAAATACAAATAGAAGTATTAAAAAGTATTGGATACAAAATAAAATAAAGTGCATGTCTATAAATGTTTATTACAAAAAGTTTTCAATACAAAACAGTAAATTATATATCGGATAGGTATCCGCAATCTTTAGATCGCCTACTAGGTACATCAGCGAAATTAAACTTATTTCAACGTCAGACGCACGGGTCAATCGATCAGGCTGTGCTATGCTTGCCGTGGTTGGTCCGTGGATGGGTGACCATCTTTACATACCAAGACCCGTCCGTGTCTCGCCAAGCACGTTAAGCCGTTGGTCCCGGCTGTTATTTTTGGCTTTGACAGCCCGAAAGTCTGACCAGTTTTACCAAGGGGTTGCATATTACCCAGTAACTGGTTGTGGAGGTCAGATAGGCAGTCGATCCATCAAAATACTGGTATTCAGCTGCATCCGACTCTAACGTAGATGGGAAAAGGCTAGGCAGATTATGACGACGTGCTTTCTCTCACTGGTTTATTCTTTGGTATCCAACCGTCAATGATTTCTGGTAAAAGGCTAATGCCTTAGGCTTGCCACTAATGTGGTAGAACTTTTCAAATCAAATCAAATCTATCGAGCTTTTCTAATAATGGTTCCAGTTTTATGCCATAATGCATCGTCCCTCTTAATATTTTGAAAAATAAAAGCTTTTGGGACTACCTAAATAAAACAACAGAAATCTCGACGAGTTATGTGTAGTTGGCCTTGTACTTGGTAGAAGTAATTGTGATTCTGTTTTAATTGTAACATTTTGCCTTTAAACATACATAAATCTATTTCATCATCATCATCGTCATCATATCAGCCACTGCTGGACATAGGCCTCCCCCAAGGGTCACCACATTGATCGGTCCCGTGCGTCTCGCATCCAGCAGATCCCCGGAACCTTCACCAAGTCATCGGTCTACCTGGTGGGAGGCCTTCCAATGCAACGTCTTCCGGTTCGCGGTCGCCACTCCAGATCCTTTCTGCCCCATTGGTCATCCATTCTGCGAGCAATGGGCCCTCCCCACTTAAATGTGGCAATTCTAGGGCTTGCCAAATTCTATTGCTCGGGCTATGTCGGTAACCCTGGTTCTCTTGCGGATTTCTACAATTCTGATTCGACCAGGCAAGGAAACTTTATGCTTAGCCCTCTCCATTGCCCTTTGGTTGACTGTAAGCTTTCTGCTGAGGCCCATAGTAAGCGACCATGTCTCAGAGCCATATGTCTGGCAACACACACTGGTCATAGACTTTCGTCTTGAGACACTGTGGTAAGTTGGACGAGAAGATACTGCAACTTCCCGAACACTGCCCAGCCAAGTCGGATTCGACGGTTGACCTCTTTCTCGAAGTTGGCCCTACCCAACTGGATCGTTTGTCCCAGGTAGACATAGTCATCCACAACTTCGAGTGTAGAGTATCCAACCTTGATTGGAGTGAGTGTAACATGGACATTCAACATCACCTTGGTTTTGTGCATGTTCATCCCAAGACCCATTCTTTAGGAAGCTCTACTGAGGTCATCGAGCATTGTACTGAGGTCCTCCATAGTCTCAGCCATGACCACTATATCGTCGGCAAACCGAAGTTGAGTGATGTATTCGCCATTGACATTTATGCCTAGCCCTTTCCAGTCCAGAACAAGACATCCTCCAGTGCAGCGGTGAACAGTTTTGGAGATATTACGTCTCCCTGTCTCACACCTCGCTGCATATGGACGGGTTCCGAGGTCTGATCCTGAAGTCGAACTGACATGGTAGCGTTTTTATACAAACATTTCAACACTTCAATGTACCGGTAGTCAATTTGGTACCGTTGGAGAGACTGCAGTACAGCCCAAGTGTCGATCGAATCGAAGGCTTTCTCGTATTCCACAAACGCTAAACAGAGAGGCAGGTTGTATTCTTCGGTCTTCTGTATAACCTGCCGCGTATGTGTGTGGTCTACGGAGACGATTAGTGATGACCCTTGAAAACAGCTCTAAATCCATTTATTTTTGATGAATTCCGTCTTCAGGTGACATACTTGCAATTTCATAAGGACAGTTTACCTCTATTATCGAGTCTTACATATTCGCCCAAAATTCGATGCCGTAAGCCTCCTTAGTCTTTCAATTTCCCATAAGCTATTATCGCTTTGGCCCCCACTATGTTTCTTTCATTTTTTTTTTTTTTTTTTTTTTCATTTTTTTTTTTAAAAAACGTTGCCCCACACTAGGAATTTCTTCCTGTATCGTGGGTGCGTTTACAAACATATAAACTCACATACACAACACCCAGAGCCGGAACAACTATCTGTAGGTCATACAAATATTTGTTCCGTGCGGGAATCGAACCCGCGACACGCAGCACAGCAGTCAATCGCTCAACCACTGCGCCAACCGTGCGCCCAAACTAAGCTCTCAACTAAGGATGTTCTTTGAACATCCTTAGTTGAGAGCAATATTTCAAGAAATTTATTTTTCTTTTAATTTATATAAATCCAAAGGCAGGAAGAAGATATTTCTTCCAACTCTAAGCGACCGTAGTTTTAACAGGTTATGTAGTTCTTTTTATTTTGCTCGTTCCGTATTTCTTTGGATACGTCAGTTTCCTTTTTCGGTAAATCACTGTGATTTTTTTCGAACGCTGCTTTTGTTCTATATTTTTTTTGTATATTGGCCCGGACTGCAGCCCTGTATTTTTTTTTGAATGCGTGCATGAATAGCCCTTCGCTATTCCATGAAGTTACTAATCCATAACATCTTGTCTGATGTGATATGAGCCACTGCCTGCAAATTTAATTCTTTTTCCGCCATTAAATTTAGCAATTACATTATTAAATTGCTCTACAGTATTATTAGTCACGTCCAAAAAATGATTTACTGCATTTGCTGATAAGAATAACATATATTGTTGGATATCTGTCCACAATCCACAACAACAAAAGTAACGAGTGACTGGGGCGATTACAAGAAATGCGTAAGCCGCGGCCGGGAGCGTTTCGGAGGCACGCACACACCGTCAACTTACACACACATGGATAGGGCGGCCGGGCGCCACGCGCTCGGAGTTCGCAGAGCGACAGCGATAGTTTTTTCAAATACCTATTTTTCAAAAGTCTCTCCGCCCGTATTTCCTCTTAACGTAAGTGCGTGGAAGTGTTGATTTGAACTTTCTTCCGCCCGTGTATCCGAGGCGCGTTACGTTAGCACACGTTCTTTGCTAAATCTGAACTAGCGGATTTATTAAAGAATGTGTGCCGATATTAAAATTATTTTCCCTCCAAATGTACACTAAACGCGCCCAAACTGTCAATTTAACCAAAACTTTTCATTTTTATTGCTTATTCCACTATGAGGAATTACATAATTACACTTTGTGCACTTGTTTGACAAGCATATCAAAGTATTACACCTACACGCCGCGCACGGCGGCTCACATGAAGCGCAAAACACCGTAACATTTACAAAGTGTATAGGTAAAACTATAACTTTAAAAATAAATTATTTAAAAAAATCACTAAGTTTTTTTCATTAAGTAATAAATACGACACAATAACAACAAAGTAGAGCTTTTATACAGGTCTTGATGAAACAATAATTTAGGAAAGTGTACAAAATTCCATTAGTTAACGCAAGATTTGTACGGATCCCTTAAACAATAATTCTCACACATTTATATACTGGGAATGTATCTTCCATAACTATAATAATGATTTGAACATTTTCAAAATTCTTATAAATTATTCAGGGTCCCTTAAATCAATCTTCCACTAGTAATGTAATAAAAATCCGAAGATATGCAACTACGTCAAACTAAAATTCTTAATTAACTTATTCCGAGACCCTGTCGTAAAGTAATTTGTCAAATATTATGTACTATTTTTAACAATTTATATTTACGTAATGGCTCATTTCCTTTTCATCATTACTAACTAGTATTTACTAAAAATATATTTTGCAAACTGCAATTAAACATAGTCACGACCTAACTGCATCGAAATTGTTTCATGTTTATTGTAACAAAAAGTTTCTAATCAAAAAATTAAATTAACTTTTACAAAGGTTATAAAAATTCAATTAAGAGATTTTAAAATTATTCAGAAAGAAAAATACAACATAAAAATGGCAAGATGTTTGTCATTATAACATTACTTTATTTACAACATTGAGACATCAATAATTCTCTTGTAAAGTGACTGTACATGACCCAAAAATGGGGTCTTACTGTATAAATATGGACATTCTGTCAATTCGATGCAGCCTTTAACCTCAATAGCACGTATCCTAAACCATCGGTACACAGATCCTATATAAAAGCATGTATTTGACACCATGAGAGCGCCGCCGTTAACAATGGACCACTGACGAACACGCCCGAATGTCTGAATCACACCAAACTAATGTCAAGTTGCATTTTTGTACTAAAACTTCCAAAAATTGCCAATTAGGTTAATTTCGATATTTTCAAAAGAAAGAAAGAAAAGTGTTTTTGGAAAAGAGTATTTACATCTATTTGTACATAGCCAGTTCTTGGCAAATAGCTTAGATATGGCCTGTCAAGTGGACCAATGCTCATACACATTCATTAACAACGCGGTACCCACGTATGATTCCATACGAAACGAGAAGATAAATCTGCAGATTTAACCTTAACAGATTCTCAAATAAAAATTTATAGTTTTTAACTAACATTGTAAAGTGTAATGGCTGGCAGTACTGATCCGATGACATAGACTTTTTATTAAGAAAAATTGCCGGATCCTGTGGAGCCGCGATAAAAAAGTTAGTTTGGTATGATTCGGACAGTCGTCAGTTCGTAAGTGTTAACAAGAGCCATGCACCGGCCGCTGCAAGCGAACAGTCGATCTAGCGTGGAATGTAACGCGAGGCGACGTCTCTGCGCCACTGGCCACGGCGGGGCTCCACCGCCGATACACAACAAACATCATATTATGCTCATAAATTCGTAGGATAAAAAGTTGAGTGAGAAAAATTGTAACGTCAGTAAAACACTGGTTGATATTGGCAACGGTCAGTCCCCATTCTGTAACTGAATGGAGACTACAGGACCGGCAGTCGAGCCCAATCGCGACGAAATAAATAACAGCCATAACCTGTACAATATATCTAGCACATATCACATTGTGACGCGACTAGTGCGCGACGACGCCGTTCCTTTGTCGCGGGTAACCATTGTAGTTCACTTTCTTCGGGACGTCGGGGATGGGTTCGGGTTCTGACTTAGCCTTCTTGCCAGTTTTGGGGGAGAGGTAGGCTTTGTAGAAGAACTGTGCGAATAGTACGAAGTAGGAGAAGTACATGGCCATGGAGAGTTTGATGTTGATCTGGCTGATGTGGCAGCTGGTGGGCGTGGAGGTAGCCATGTAGTTGTGCGCCCAGATGTTGATGGCGCAGCCGACGATCATCTGCGAGAGCTGGAGGACGGTGATGGTCATCGCCAGCATCTTGGGCGGGTACTTGCCCATGCTCACTAGCGCGTAGTATGAGTACATTACACTGGAAACAAGAAAAAGGAATCGTTAAAGTTTGCTGTATAGGATGGATTATTTTTATGATATCTTGAGATAAGATTTTTGGTTTTCCTTTTTTTACCTGCCTTTTAATATTTCGGTAAGATTTAATGTTTTCTAATGTCACAGATTATTAACAAATTATAAAAATTAAAATATGTAGTAAAAATATTTTGCCCCAATAATTGCTAGTCTGCGTGAAATAGTTATTTATGCTACAAGTGCGGAAGGTAGGTGATTTCCGATGAGTGGCATTTTTATTCACGAGCGAGCGAAGCGAGTGAGTGGATAAATCGACACGAGTCGGAAATCATCTTACGTACGTGTATCATACATCATTTTACTATGCATTGTGCGAGGAAATCAAAAAAAAAATAAACTGAAATTAATAAAATGGCGGGCTTATTCAAGCGCGTTCAGCATATCCACAGATTAACTAATAGTTCCTCGGGCATATCTACTGCGCATGTGCAAACAGCTGTCACATCGTAACGCAATAAGGCACGAGCAAAATATACGTTCTGCCAAACATATTTAAAGAATATTTAAAATTAATTTATTGATCAAAATCTAAATCTAGAGTAATTAAAAACGCCTAAAATTAAGTATTAGTTTTATTTTACCTTTTATATAAATGATAATCTGTACATAACTAATTTTTAAAACTTTTCTCAAATAATAAAAACTCTATGCGTCGGGCTGACGTTGGAGTTAAAAATTAAAAAAATACAGGAAAGTAAAAAGCACTAGTGAAAAAAGTGACACTTTCCGCACAGTTTGGCTGCTTGGAAAACCGCTCTTTTCGAGGACATGCATTGTAAAGTATTTAAAGTGGCAGCCTGGCAGCAATGATATAAATCAATTTATAAACTATTTTATGATAGTTTTACTGCAACTTCTTGACTAAAATGGTTTATTTTTTGTTTTATTAAAGATAATCTTAGTCGGTAGTAGTTATAATAACACTATCTAAAAAGATGTAAAAGTAAACGGACTCGTTTTGCGCATATAACTTTTAAATAAATTGCATTACCTCTTTACTCTTTTTATTACATGTCTAGTTCTCATTTTTGTTGTACTTTTTATAATACTAGTCGTCATAGAAGTCTATTACGATGTCTGAATCTACGATATTTATTATAATGATGCTTTACACAATATTTATTATAAAACATTATTATAATTTTGAAAATGTTTAAAGGACATCAAAAGTTAAAACTATAAGTTACTAGCTGACCCAGCAAACTTTGTTTTGCCATAAAAAGACCAAACATTTATCTACCCTACCTACCCGACCCTACACTACCCTACCCTACCCGACCCTACACTACCCTACCCTACACTACCCTACCCTACCCTACCCGACCCTACACTACCCTACCCTACCCTACCCTACCCTACCCTACTCTACCCTACCCTACACTACCCTACCCTACCCTACCCTAACCTACCCGACCCTACACTACCCTACGCTACCCTACGCTACCCTACACTACCCTACGCTACCCTACACTACCCTACCCTACCCTACACTACCCTACACTACCCTACCCTACACTACACTACCCTACACTACACTACACTACCCTACACTACCCTACACTACCCTACCCTACCCTACCCTACCCTACCCTACCCTATGTCCTTCTCCTGGTTCTAAGCTACCTCCCTGCCAATTTTCAGCTAAATCGATTCAGCCGTTCTTGAGTTATAAGTGAAGTAACTAACACGACTTTCTTTTATATATATAGACTAGCTCACCCAGCAAACTTTGTTTTGCCATAAAAAGACCAAACATTTATCTACCCTACCTACCCGACCCTACACTACCCTACCCGACCCTACACTACCCTACCCTACCCTACCCTACCCTACCCTACACTACCCTACCCGACCCTACACTACCCTACCCTACCCTACCCTAGACCCCCCCCCTACCCTACCCTACACTACCCTACCCTACTCTACCCTACCCTACCCTACCCTACCCTAACCTACCCGACCCTACCCTACCCTACGCTACCCTACACTACCCTACCCTACCCTACCCGACCCTACACTACCCTACACTACCCTACACTACCCTACACTACCCTACCCTACACTACCCTACCCTACACTACACTACCCTACACTACCCTACCCTACCCTACCCTACCCTACCCTACCCTATGTCCTTCTCCTGGTTCTAAGCTACCTCCCTGCCAATTTTCAGCTAAATCGATTCAGCCGTTCTTGAGTTATAAGTGAAGTAACTAACACGACTTTCTTTTATATACCAGGCCCCTCAGAAAGTATTGCGAAAAAAAGTTTTTATATATGGGAGACTGGCCAGTTATAATGTTTTTCGAAAATATGATTATTTATAAGTAAAAATAAGTAAGTTCCAATTTCAAAATTTCCCTCCACATTTTTTGCGAGTTAATTCAAAGTATTGTGTCTCACTGAAATATGGATCTGCGCCGGGAACATTTTAGAGCTATGATTTTATACGATTTCAAGTGTCGCCTGAAACCGGATGAATCGTACGATAGACTTCAAATGGCATTCATGGATGAAGGCCCTTCCAAGGCAACCGTGTATCGTTGGTATAACGAATTCAAGCGCGGTCGACCAACTTTGGGGGATGACGAAAGAAGCGGTCGCCCTTTGACGGCTGTTACCGAAGAAAACGTGCTAGCAGTGAAAAATTTAATCCAAGACAATAGGCGAATTACATATCAGGAGATTCAACACATATTGAAGATTGGATCGGGAAGCGTTCACGAGATTCTACACAGCCATCTTCGCGTGAGGAGGATAGTATCACGCTGGGTGCCGCACAACCTCGCCGATGCTCAGAAGCAGGCCCGGGTGGAATGGTGCCGTGATATGCTTAACAAATTTGAAGCAGGCTCGTCTCGGCGTGTTTACGACATCGTTACAGGTGATGAGTCCTGGATTTATCAATACGACCCAGAAACCAAGCGCCAGTCGACTGTTTGGGTGTTTCAAAATGAGCCAACGCCTACCAAAGTGAAGCGATCTAGAAGCGGGGGTAAGATTTTGATCGCTAGCTTTTTTAATTTGACTGGCCACTTGGTATCAATTCCCTTACGGGATCAAAGAAGCATTAATGCCGAATGGTATACTACCAAATGTTTGCCAGAAGTTTTCTCTGTTATAAGCAACAAGCGACCAAACACAGGGCTCCGCGGGCTACTGCTCCACCACGACAATGCACCTGCGCACACCGCACTCAAAACGAGGGACTTCCTGGACAGCACGCCAGTCAAACTCCTGGGTCACCCTCCTTACAGCCCTGATCTAGCACCGTGTGACTTCTTTTTATTCCCAAAAATAAAAAATCAGCTCAAAGGGATACAATTTTCGTCGCCGGAAGATGCGCTGGCTGCGTTCGAGCAGGCTGTAAACGAGGTGTCTGCGGCGGACTGGAAAAAGTGTTTTGAAAACTGGTTTAGGCGCATGAATCTTTGTATAGAGGCTGGTGGAAAGTACTTTGAAAAGATTTAATAAAAATATATGTACGTATAGAACAATTTTTTTTAGTTTCGCAAAACTTTCTGAGTGTCCCACGTATATAAGATATCAAAACAAATCAATGTCATGCAATTGATTTTTATTACTTACCAGGCCCCTCAGAAAGTATTGCGAAAAAAAGTTTTTATATATGGGAGACTGGCCAGTTATAATGTTTTTCGAAAATATGATTATTTATAAGTAAAAATAAGTAAGTTCCAATTTCAAAATTTCCCTCCACATTTTTTGCGAGTTAATTCAAAGTATTGTGTCTCACTGAAATATGGATCTGCGCCGGGAACATTTTAGAGCTATGATTTTATACGATTTCAAGTGTCGCCTGAAACCGGATGAATCGTACGATAGACTTCAAATGGCATTCATGGATGAAGGCCCTTCCAAGGCAACCGTGTATCGTTGGTATAACGAATTCAAGCGCGGTCGACCAACTTTGGGGGATGACGAAAGAAGCGGTCGCCCTTTGACGGCTGTTACCGAAGAAAACGTGCTAGCAGTGAAAAATTTAATCCAAGACAATAGGCGAATTACATATCAGGAGAATCAACACATATTGAAGATTGGATCGGGAAGCGTTCACGAGATTCTACACAGCCATCTTCGCGTGAGGAGGATAGTATCACGCTGGGTGCCGCACAACCTCACCGATGCTCAGAAGCAGGCCCGGGTGGAATGGTGCCGTGATATGCTTAACAAATTTGAAGCAGGCTCGTCTCGGCGTGTTTACGACATCGTTACAGGTGATGAGTCCTGGATTTATCAATACGACCCAGAAACCAAGCGCCAGTCGACTGTTTGGGTGTTTCAAAATGAGCCAACGCCTACCAAAGTGAAGCGATCTAGAAGCGGGGGTAAGATTTTGATCGCTAGCTTTTTTAATTTGACTGGCCACTTGGTATCAATTCCCTTACGGGATCAAAGAAGCATTAATGCCGAATGGTATACTACCAAATGTTTGCCAGAAGTTTTCTCTGTTATAAGCAACAAGCGACCAAACACAGGGCTCCGCGGGCTACTGCTCCACCACGACAATGCACCTGCGCACACCGCACTCAAAACGAGGGACTTCCTGGACAGCACGCCAGTCAAACTCCTGGGTCACCCTCCTTACAGCCCTGATCTAGCACCGTGTGACTTCTTTTTATTCCCAAAAATAAAAAATCAGCTCAAAGGGATACAATTTTCGTCGCCGGAAGATGCGCTGGCTGCGTTCGAGCAGGCTGTAAACGAGGTGTCTGCGGCGGACTGGAAAAAGTGTTTTGAAAACTGGTTTAGGCGCATGAATCTTTGTATAGAGGCTGGTGGAAAGTACTTTGAAAAGATTTAATAAAAATATATGTACGTATAGAACAATTTTTTTTAGTTTCGCAAAACTTTCTGAGTGTCCCACGTATTTAATTAAATTGTTTTCATTATTAATATTCGTTTGCAACAACAACATTTAATACTTCAAAACTAATCTATCTAAAATTAATCATCACTATAATCGTTTATTAAAAATTTATACAACTATAGATAAACAGACTGTGCAGGTAAATATATACCACATCTACTGTAAATTATACTCGTTAGTAATGTTTAGGATTCGACTACACTACAAACTACAAAGTCTACAATTGCGGACCGAGCTATGAATAGAGCAATTTGTTGAGATCAAATACCACGCTTGCTGCGAAACGCGCTTCAAAGGAAACGTTTACTTGGGAACTGTGAAATGAGACATTATTTTACTTTGTTTGAAGCAGTTTTGTTTTATTTTTCTTTCTTTTGTCCAGAAAACTTGTTATGTGTAAGTAGTGTCTAAGATTTTTACCCGACTGCCGAAGGAAGGTAATGTGATTATCAGTCTATGTATGTATGTATATTTGTTCCTATATGGCATTCCAGAGACCAAACGCGTTGGCCGATTTTGATGATTCATACGTCAATAGATTCGTCTTAACCCTGCGAGTGTCATAGGCTACATTAAAAGATACAGGTGATTTCAAAAATATATAATACTTATATGTTTAAATGTATCTAATTCGAAAAAAAACTAACAAAAAAGTTATAAATAAAAAAACGTTTTTTGTTAAATAAATTTACTCTATTTCTTTTTAGATGAAAATGTGACAACAATTAGGCATATTTTTCTTAAAATATATGTTCACTCGGGACCGGTCAGTGTGGCGACGCTTGGGGTAGGCCTATGTCCAGCAGTGGACGTCTTTCGGCTGATATGATGATGATGGTGATGATATGTTCACTAGTTTCTGCCCGCTTAAAACTCGGCAATTAATTATATCAAGGGAACGTACAAAGAAACAGATAGACCGACAGTATTTCTCATTTATAATATTAGTATGGAATATGGATGGATCACATCCAACTCGCCTATAACCTGCTAATTTCTTTTCAGGCTGGGGGAATAAGAAGGGTGTTAGTTTGACGTGTGTACCTGTGTGTTTTTGTATTTTTGTATCTGTCTGTGGCATCACAGCTCCTAAACGGATGAACCGGTTTTCATTTCTTTTGTTTAAAAGGTGGCTTTATCGAGAGTGTCCTTAGCTATGTTTGATGAAAATCGGTTCAGCCGGTCAAAACTTATGTGCGTTTTACTGTTTGAATCGGCGTCTTTTCGCAA
Organism: Orthosia gothica; assembly: GCA_949775005.1. Classification (NCBI taxonomy): domain Eukaryota; kingdom Metazoa; phylum Arthropoda; class Insecta; order Lepidoptera; family Noctuidae; genus Orthosia; species Orthosia gothica. The sequence continues at coordinate 5,042,898 of OX459042.1, forward strand.
GTTATCGTGATATAAGTACTAGATAAGTCATGTAGCATGAAATAAAAATGTGTCAAGGGTTTTTCTTTAATGTTTCACTTGTTCTTCTATGCAGCTCTATTTGCCGTTATTACAATAGTCAGCTTATTTCAAGTCAATATCACTATCATTTTCACACATGCCTAATTATATCAAAAAGTCTTACGTAATTTTTTATTTTGAATTCTGATAACCGTTGATCCACCACCACACCTCTGACTTACATTCTCTTATCAATATCAGCGACTGATTTATTGCAAACATTTTGTTTTTAATCCAGGTGTTGTTGCTAGCAAATCCTGTCATCAATCATTCACGGTCCATTAAACCAGCGAAACTAATACTTTTGTGTTCGTCTTGAGGAATAGATGAATGGACCCACTGAAAATGCCTGTCATTCGGTTTTCTTATTGTTATTTACTGAAATTAGTGGCAACCTTCGGGGTGGAAATATCCGAAAGATTAGGTAGACGTGGGAAATTTTACGTAAGCTCATAGTTTGAAAATTTAATTAAAGCTCTTAGTCCTTTCATAATTAGCCATCACTTCGTTATAATTGTCGGCACGTAACTTGGCAAGAGTCGTTACATGCGCACAATTCGTTTTTTAGGTCTCTTTGGTTACCAAATGTCAGTTGACACAAGGATCGACTGACCAATCGTGTCGCGTCCACGTTCCGTTCGCTCTATACGGTGGTCCGCTCTAAATATCCCCACCACGCAAAAACCTTGCCAAGTTAAATGCCGGGGACTATAACAACCTAGCTAGACAAATAACCCATTTCATGTTACCATTGGCCATCATCAGTCATCATCATCCTTCTAGGCTTTGTTAAACTAGAAACAAAGAACTAACTATTGACAACACGATAGCTCATTGCAAGCACTATAAAGAACCTACAATACCTAATCCGTTTAGATGGTACAACTTTTAACACTGCCGCAACTCTTTTGCATTCAACAGGCGACTAAATAGCCCCATCTCATAAAAACTTAAAACCAAAGCTTCAACGTTCGGGCTTCGTCATTCACCGATTTGCATTCTGACTCTTAAACTATCCTAAACTTTTTGCACGTGAAACCAAGGGCACATTTAGCCGACCTGCGAATCTCGCCCAGCGTCTCAAGGTCCTAAGCCTGCCATTAGGCCAATGAATCGACTTCCTTTAACAATAATCCATTCAATTTAGATGCTATCGACACTATAGAACCCAACGGGACATCCTATATCTCTTCGTTTAATGCCGATGTCGTGGGAGGATCCTAAATTGCAAATGGCGACTGGTACTGTCTGCCAGCTGTATAGATTTTTTCTGGATCTGCCAGTTGGGTACTAGCATTCTTTTGTTTCTAGATTTGCATTCTGATATGTCAAACTTACAGTTACAAGCGGATTGCTTTCATATGTAGCCCGGGGAAGAGAATGTAAACTAGTTTTTGTAGCGTGTTTAAAAATATTATTCTGAGCTCAGCTTATGCTGCTTTGATGAATATTCTTTTTGTAACATGTTCTATTGTACATATGAATTGTTAGATTTATTTCAGTGCATTTTGATTGCATCTAGCATGTGTGGATCCATTAAAAAAGCTTTTAAAAAAAGAACCAGTCCCAACTTTATTTCATTATCTTTCATCGTGCATCAATCGAGCATCCAATCAATTTAAATGGCTTCATGACATAATTTGCGTACAAAGCCATCCATACCTTCAACGGATATTGTTCCTATGGAGCCATACTACTCTATACAATGAACCCCGATGTTCGGACACGCCCTCACGTTCATTACTTAATAGGGTAAACAAAAGATCCATCAAAGAAGTTAATCGCCCACTAGTATAGATTGACAGTTTGTGGAACACATTAAATGGAATGGCTAGTAACAAGAGCAAAGTAATTAACTACAGACAAAAGTTTACCACAAATGTTGGTGCATGAACTGATTCTCTAACTGAAGACCATCATCACTCCAGCCATAAGACGTCCACTGCTAAACTTAAGCTTCCCCAAAGCGTTGCCACATTGTCCGGTCCTGTGCTTTTTGCGGCGAATTCCCGCGGCCTTCGCTAGGTCAGCGGTCCACCTTATCAAAGGCCTTCCAACGCTGCGTTTTAATAAAGTTAATATAAATGGTGGATTCTTACCTATGGACACAATAATTCATGACGACGAACCAACGCGCCGACGACGTGTACTCCGTGAAGGAGTACCAGGTGTACAGTAGGACGGTGATGTGGTGGTACCAGTGCAGGAAGATGAGGGGCTTCTTCCGCAGGACTATGAACACGGTGTCGCCTAGCTCCGGCAGCTTCGATAACACGAACATCCATGTCCAGAAGCCGGACACTTTGTCTTGTTCGATGAAACTGGAAATTAGAGAGAGAATATTCTGTTAGTAGTTTCTTATTGCGAACATTTTATCATTCAAGTTGAGGAGCGTCGTTTATTGAAGGAGGAGAACAATGCTAAAAAGTTTTAAATGCCAAAAGCGTCTATCTCAGGATCTGGCATTCAATCTATTTAAAATAGGCGGCGAATTCGAACTGTGGGAGGTCTAGTCTATACAAGTTAGACCAATTTATAAAAAATGGAATGACGAACCAGACGAACTAAAAACTGCTAACTCATTTGTAACGCCCACCATCCCACAGACAATTAATGAGAACTAAAAATCAAGTCTTTAAACACCGATAAATTTCTTATTAAGCGTGGCCAAGAATTAGAACATGAATGAAAAACTGTGACAAATCAGTCAAGTTCCGATAACTGGTGAACAACTATGATTGATGTACATACATGAACACGTAAATAAAAGGTGTAATGTTGCGTATAAATAGCGAATGTTTTTACATGGATGATAACAAAACATCGCGTGCGCTTAAGATAGAATTCGACACGCGAGCAATGGGAATGGAGCCGTCTTGTCTATTTATTGGGTAGGACGCTAATGTGTGTCAGTTGTGTGAGAATGTGCTAGAATTAGCAGTCATCATTTATCTTGGTAATGAAGAAGCATGGTCGCATCTCAAATACTGGTCTAGTCCATATGAAGGTATATGCTCCACCCACGTATCTAATTACAGTAAAATGGATACAAACACAACAAGAACATTTCATAATAGGACGAGAACATACCGAAAAAGAAACCATAACTATAACAATTCAAGAGAAGATATCAATAATACTTCACCGCAGACATAACGGCGCTTCCTTCACGACAAAGAGTTGGAGAACAACAAATTATACACACATCAAAAGTGTCTAGGGATCAAGAACGTTTACGTTTTAGAGTATTATCGCAATTGAGGATTATTATTGAGGATTTAACTTTTTTGGATCTTTATTGATTATTTTTTAGTGATTTTCACTATTTCGATATGCTCCAAAGAAGAGCTCTGCCGAGTATGGATGCCGTGCATACTCCACAACTTTTTGGCTTGTTAGAAAGACCGTGGGCGGCCAGTCCTCAAAGTGATTTTGATAAAACTAATTGGATTTAAGCATGCCAAATCACCGTGATTGTATGATTCGTGTGGATATACAGTTTATAACTTTTTTGTTACAACCACAATTGTTGGCCACAATTCTTTGTAAAATATGGTGATAAGTTGATAACTTAAACATAGGAATTAAAGTAAGAAGCCAATCTGGAAGACTAGATTTGGTAAATATTTTTTTTATAGTTAAAAATGTACTTGATCCTTAGACACTATTAGATGTAGAACAATCTACCAATGAAACGTAAACACAGACAGTTCAACATGAAATCAATATATCGACAATGTTCCGTTGTTAATTGAGGTTGAGGCATAGGATACTGTTTACATAATGAGAATGACATCATAATAGAAAGGGGTTCGAACTGACACACGATACGGATTATAGACAGGTGGCATTATGACTCAGCTTTCAATTGATTAATTAATAAAGCAATGATTGTAAATTAAATATAATATTGTTTGAAAAGCAATCTTGTTATCCATTTATTGGGCTGCTGTGGAGGTCTAATAGTAAGAAACTCTTAAACGTCAAAAATTTAAATTTAAAGGTAATAATAATTGATTCTACCATCCATTCGGAAAAGTAGCTTGTTATGAGAAGATCGGATAAGAAACTCCACAGAACGGACAAGAAACTCCGATTGGAAGTCGAACTCAAAATAGTTGGCAAAAGGCTGGGCAGATTGATGGCTTGTTTATAGGAATAGGAAATGCCATCGTGATAACTTAAGAGACGTTTACGGGACATGGCCACAAGCAGAGAAGACGCTCTAAAACGATTGGGGGAGCTTTGGCAGACATTTTGCTCAAAAAACTTTTGAAAAGCAAAATACAAAAACAGTACAAAATGACTTTCGTTTCGGAAGTCGGTGTCTTTGGTACCTATATTTTCTGTCGTTTTGCGATTTAGGCTATCATAAATAAGAATGAAATAAACATGACATCAACTTGAAAACTATTTACGGGTATTTTTAACCACAACCACAGGAAAATATTAAATTAATTATTTTGTCCTGTATTTGATTTAGAATATTTTGTCTTCTACTTCGATACAATTTCGCCTTTAACCTTGACGTAGCGAATGTGTTAATGAATCTGTTTTTAATGACATTAGAAAACAGGATGTCTGTTAATGATGTCGGCGTAAAAATGTGGATCGCCGCAGATTCCGTTTACTGCTTCAGCTTCAATTTTATAGGAAAGATTTTTGGATTTTATCAAGACTTTGATAACTTTATGGCTTAGAATTTGACCTCCCATGACTGTGTTATATTTGTGAATAGCGATGACTGAACCGCTAGTTAGCGATTACCAACCCGCATTAGGCCCGCGTCGTGGATTACGGCCTATTCCCTCTCACAGAGAGGAGGCCTGTGTCATGTGTGTCCTGTGACCCAGCAGTGGGAACATTAAAAAGGCTGATGATGATGAACGAGCAATTTCCATTACATATTTATTTGGGGATCCCTGGCATTTTTTAAACAACACTTGAATGTATAATCGTAGCAGTCATAATAAGTAAACGGGCTAAGAAATATTTTGAGTGTAGATCCAAAACTGGTCAAAGAAACGCACGCAGACTACGAACCAGGTAGATCGATGACCTGGTCAAAGTAACATACGAGAGTTTGACGCAGGATGCCCATGAAGAAGAAGAAGAAGAAGAAAGAAGGACAAGTTTATACGTAGTAGCGTGCAATAGAGGAAACCTACAGTGCAGGATACTAATTACACTGTAACCTATTCCAAGATTTATAACAAAACAAAATGATTATTCAAAGGATTATACAACCAATTACAATAACAACAACAAGAAGACCTACAATGAAATGAATGAGTTGTATGTAGACGACAACAATTCTATTGTACTACTAATATAATTGTAAAGTTATTGCTTTCAAATTGAATGCCGTTTATTTGTTACATAACTGAAGGGTACATATTAACCAGCCTCACACAAAGTTTGTTAATTAGTAAGTACATATTATATGCGTAGGTGTTACATAATGTGAATTGTGAGTACCTACTGCGCTGTCTATGTTCGACGTTAAGATCGTAACTCCCTTTTGTTAAACGAAGTAGAAAGAATCTATCATCATATGAACGAGACTGATATAATTACTGAAATATTTAAAGAGTTTTCAATCGACTCAAAAGAAGAAGTAACCGAAAGATCGCCACTGCTGGATGTAGGACCCCCAAACATTGCCAAATTGACCTGTCTCGTGTTTGCCGCAAAACCACATACAGCGAATTTCCGCAAATTAATCATGAAGTTTGTCATATTTGACTTCTAAGACGAAGATATTTTTCCAAACATCAAATTATAGTGTACAACAAATTGACACCATACTGATGCTGTAACCTCGGACTACAATTCTTGTCCGCCAATTTATTTACAAGTCCAGCCGGTCCTTTTGTCGGGCGACATCGGACCAGTCGAATTCAAGTCAGCGAAATATCATTAGGGCACCCAATTACTTTTTTGCAGAACTCCGGCTGAATGCCAAATTCGGCTTTTTACGTATATTGGCAACACTAATTGCCACTTGGTCAATAGCAAGGCGTAACATTAAGAAATTCGTATGTTGCTTGGTAGAGCTACTCTCTAGACACTGAGCAGTACTTATTACATTTCAAAAGCACGATCATCCCATAAACTTCAACATAACCATCAATAAAATAATACCGACACGACCTACGGAACAGGATCACTAGGTTAATCAAACTGGTATTCTACGCGTAGTCATGGCATTCGACGCAAGCGCATAATTTTCTAACTGACGTAAGGCTCACCACTTTCTATTTCCATAGCGATGGAGTCTATGATGTAATTTTTTCCGACAAAATGTTGTTTGCACCGTGTTTTGACACAGTTCTCAACCTGTATTTGAGAACTAGGTGAGGAAGATCTGAGAGGAAGCTTGTCTTTACGTAATTGAGACATGATCGGTTCGCTTTGATTTGATTTTGAGCGAATCGAGTCTTGAGATTTATTTATAGAGAGACGTAAAGCGAAAAACAAAGGTATAGTGCGAATCATGCTTTTGTGGCTCGTTCTCTGTGGGATCCGTACCTACTTCACTTTTTATGGTCAACATCTAACATCATCTTCTTAACAAACATCTTTCTAACATAGGCGCCACAGACAGCCCACTTTGCTGTTTTAACGCCAAAGAATCAGCCGATCAACATACATAACATTTTCTTTTGACAATTGACCATAGATTTCTTCTGTATTTAATAAATCAGCGCGGTCCGCGCGCTCTGTCGTTTGTCTATGGTATCGACAATATGATCATTGAGCATCGCGGACGTCGGTTTCTAGGTCTACCTACATTTAATATGTTTTATTTATATATTTTTATAATACTTACACATACTTTTTTTTTTTTTCTTGAGTGTTTTATTCTATTTTGTTTGTTATTTATATATACTTCTATTTTATTTTATTATATAAGTCCCGTTTAAGTGTGTCCGTGGCATCAACAGTGGGCCCTATCAGAATATCAGCGCAGCGTTATTACCTTTTTTGGATATCGCTGCACATGCTGAGATAGGAGCCTTTTTGGTCTCGCACAGGGTTTTTATTTTATTATTGTTTAATTGTATGCTTATTTCTCGTGTCTCCTGTGCGGGTCACAAATAAATATTTTTATTTCTTTCTTTCATCCTGGATTGCGACACTGGCTTCCCAAAGTGAAGAAATCCTCGGAACAGTGAGATCGCGTCCGCGAAGCCTGTGAAGCCCCCAGGAAGATTCTGTGATTTTGGACGGAGTTAGGCTGGCTACTTTAGCCAGAAGCCCTACGCACAATGGGCCAAATGGGAGTCTAAGTGCGGTAAAGGGAGTCGCTCTTCATTCATTCATGGTCAACATCTATAAAAAGTATTATTGAGATAGACAGACGGAGCAATTTTAGTGACATTTGGACAGGCATCTATCGCAGGCTTATTAATCCCTGGTTTCAGTAAGCATGTTCAAATTTGTCAGATA